>CM057455.1:789465000-790665000 GCA_016271365.2 Neoceratodus forsteri | reverse complement strand
GGGGAAGGGGGGAGGTACCTTCCCACACCACCAACATACAGCACTCTGTCTTACCCTTCAAAGTGGCAGTAAAGCCGAGATATAGATTCTCTGCCTCAGCTGTTTCTTTTGGCTAGTGGGCTACCTGCCTCTAAGGGACGCATTCCCGCCCCAAGTCTCTGAACTCTGGTTCCGGTGCAGAGGAAGTTGGGTCCCTCTCTCCCTTCCCCATCTTCTCTCTGTCTGTCTGTCTGTCTATCTCTCTCTCTTCTACCTTCTTTCCTGTCTCCTGAATAGCCGTCCAGGGACTGGGATCTTAAGATCCCATACCCCCCCAGACCCTCCTCCTCCTCCTCCTCTGTCCGACGTTTTCCTTTTTCAGTTTATATCCGTTCCTTATTCTGTCCTTTGGGCTCCCTTGCCCCGCCTTCAGTTTTTCTCTGTCCTCTCTTTTCTTCTGTCTCTCGGTGAGCAGAACTGGGGTGAAGAGAAGCCAATGGTCATTACTGGCCAACTTTAAGGAAATGTCGGGTCTCATGGGCAACGCCATTGGCCCCCAAGAAAAAATCCTGCAAGGTGCTGCGCCTCCGGCTGACACCCGGACAGTAATAAATGGTGAAGATACACAGGAAGATCAAGAATTACAGTAGGTACGTCATTTTCATTCTTCTTTACCGGTTTAAAAAAATGTGCTACTTTCTGAAACGAAAACCATAATTGCTAGAAACTGTTACTTCCTCTTTGGAATGTGATAGTGTAGTCTGGGGGACATCCTCAGCATGGGTCATAAATAAGTGATAGGTTCTTTATAATGTGATATGCTGCTTTGCTGCAAACAGTCCTTACAGAAAACATCACTGTGAAATGTATGAAAAAACAAAATGGTTGCCATTGGCACAAAAAGATGTTTTCCATTTATTTCAGTTTAGCTTCAAAAATGTTGGGTTAAGTGCTAGAAACTCTCTGGCTGATTTTTTTAAAAAGTGTGATTTGAACCGTGGCTTAAGATCGGCTGACCAGTCATTGCTGGTAACCCCGACTTGCAAAACAGTAATGGGACAAAAAACCTTCTTTTATTATACTATCAGAAAATGGAACAAGCTTCCAACAGAATGTCATCTTGCAACATCTTCAGAAAATTTTTAGAAACAAGTTGTTAAGCCACTTTTCACTTACATCTGATTGTAAATGCTATTGACTTTGAATTATTGAAATGTTTTCCAAATTATTTGTATGAATGGTGAAAATACCTACCTGTGTTATAACTAAGCCCATGTTTAAATGTATCTGAAACATTTTCTTCTGTATGATCCTATATGTGTGTTGTGATGCACATTATTCTGTGTGATGGATGATGAATTATGTTTTAATGAAAACATTCGGTGTGTCTGTAAATGGACCGTATGGTCTAGTGTACTTACCTGGTAAACAAATGAAACTGAAACTGTTAACTGCATAATCTGGGTGTTAAATCCGTTTGCTCTTGAATGCTGTCCTTTTTGTGCTTTGATATATACAGTACAATAACATATTACTTTAAGAAATGTATTTCATGCACTGTTACAAAATGCTTTGTTTGCTGGTAATGAAAGAACAGTAGAATAAAAATAATACATGTACAGTGGAGTTGAAAACCGTGGAAGGGTGGGTCTGGATTTGCACAAGTCTTAGCACAGGCTAGGCTAGAACTGGCAAGCCAACAGTCCTGACTAGTGAAGAAAATTGGGTTTTGAAGTGGAATCTAAAAAATGTTGAGATACTGTATGAGGCACATCAACAAGGAAGATTATTCCAGGCTAAAGGGTCGGAGAAAGGAACAACCCTTAGTGGTACAGTAAACACAGCATACCTGAAAATATGTAAGGCATAGAATTCTTTTTCGCTCAGGCAGCAAAGAATGATGAAAATATATAGCTTACAGTTCTTCTTGGTTAAAACCATAACTTCATTTTAGAAAATGTGATTTTTCCTTAGAAAATGTGGTTAAAATATCTTAATATGTGAACTTCATACTTAGTTACAGTACTTATGTGATGAAGATTGTCAGATCTTATCTGTGTCAGTCTTCACCATTCATCATGGGTACTCGGCCAGAGGTCAGGACCCAGCAGGACTTTTTTCTTTGGTAGGTGGAGCTGGCTGCTGTCGGCGCCACCGAGGCTGACGTTTCTACGTGGGCGCTTATGGGTTGGCCGTTAGGGCTCACGACTCTGTCTGCCTGTTCTTCGTCTCCCACTGTTGAGGTCACCTGGTGGGATGCTTTCTCCAGCATTTTGAGTTCGGGCCTACCTGTGTCGTAGTTCGTTCTCATCTGAAAGTTTCGATGCCAAGTACGTCGGTTCCTCCTGCAGGTTCTGCTAGCTACTCGACATTGCCGGTAAGAACTTTCCATATTACTATTTTCCACCGACGTCGAGTCTTGCTCTGTAATTTTTCCGAAGGTCATGTCTAGGTTGGAGGGCAAGAAGACTTCAAAGACTGGTCGGCCCTCCATGCGACGGTGCCCATGCGGCCAAAAATTTTCCGGTACCAATCAGCACGACTGTTGTCTTTCGTGTCTTGGTCCACTTCATGACATGGATTCGTGCGATGCCTGCTTCTCCATGGACTGCCGGGTCATCGAACAGTGCGCGTGGAAAATGGGGCGAGCTCCGCCGTCTTTCAGGGCTCAGGTGCGCACTCGTTGGGCCAAGCCACACTCTCTCGGCCCTTCTTGCGGGTCCTTTCCTGGTTCTATACGGACCGAGGAGGAGGAGGGAGCCTCAGCTTCTAGTAGTCTAGCTGTGGCCGAGGCTCTCCCGCGGTGCAGGAGGCCCAGTCTGTTCCCTTCCGTGGGCGGGTGAGAAGCACCACCATGGCAGTCGCCCCTTCGAGGGCGAAGGCTCCCCCGGTGTCGGACCCATGGTTTGCAAGGCCCGGGTCGGCGCCGTCCTCGATGCCATCGGTTGGTGCCATTTCAGGCCTCGGTGCCTTTCACGGTGCCGTGGGCCCTGGTGGAGTCGTCACCGGCGCTGGTCCCTCTCAAGGTGCCGTGGCTGCTGTGGCACCTATACTGCTAGCGGTGCCGTGGGAGACTCTACAGCACCGTCCCTTTCTTCTCCTCACCTCGGCGCCATCTGTGGCGCCGCAGTTGAGCACAGCGCCATGTCCAGTTCTGGAGCCATTCACAGTGCCGGACATGGGCACGGTGCCATGGGGGGTTCAGACGGCACTGTCGGAGCCGTTGTCTGCATCATTTCTGCTCTCGGCGCTGTTTGCGGCACCGTGGAGTGGGTTGACCATGGGAGTTTCTGACTGCACCATCGTCAGCACCAAAAGCACCGGTGGAGCCGTCATCTGCGCCGTCTCTGCCTTGGCGCTGCTTTATGGCACCGTGGGGCATGACGGCGCTGTGGCAGGTTCTGACTCCGAGGCTGCTGTTCGGGCTGGAGCCGTGTCCTCTTCACCTGCCGTTCGCAGTGCTGTGAAGGGCACTGGCACTGGCTCGGGCGCGGTCTCCATTTCTGGCACCCTGTTTGGTAAGGATGGCGACAGGCACCCACCTATGGTTTGGCACAGAGCCTCGGCCTCCACCTCTTCGGAGGAGAAGGAGTCGGACTCTTGAGTCAGATGAGCAGTCTGGCTCCTTGGAACTAGCTGCTAGTGTGGGTAGCCTTCTGGTGTCGTTGACAGACCGGAGTTAGCCCCCCTCTGAGGAGCGGCCAGCAACTTCCATGGCTGGGACCAGTGGGCAGTGGTGCATGCCACCATTGCACTGCAGTCCAGCCTTGGAGGATTCACTGACCCCTCAGCGGTGGTACCCCCTCATGTGGTGTGCCTGGATCACCCAACTTGGGGGACGATCAGAGCACCTACGAGAAGGGAGGGTACTGTACCTTAGCTCCTTTGGGTGCTGACCAGGGCTGTCAGTTACCTAGGCTGGCCATCTCGAGAAGGAGGACACTCTTGGATTCCCAGGGGTTGAAGGGCATGGAGTCTGCGTGGAGGCCTTTTTCAGGGGCCCCTCTGAACTCTGCAAGAACCCGCAGTGCGGATCTCCGTTCTTCCTCTTCACTTTCTTTGAGGGAGCCCTGTTCTTTTGAGGTAGAGGACCGTCTTTCTGGACCTACACAACCCCGGTCGCCTCACAGGAGGGATTCTTCCGGGCGCAGCCAAGGCAGTTCTGAAATTCTTGTTCAGGTGTTGGCTGTGGAGTCTTCCAGAGCACCTTCATCTTCTGGCACTCCTGGTCCGCTCCCTATCCCAGGTGGAGGTCAACCGACTTCTCTTCTCGGCTCTGTCCCCATCCCTCTGCCACACTCTCCTGCACTCCCAGGCATCCTTGGTCCTAGCGGACCTCTCTCCTGGGAGCAGTTTTGAGCCGTGGCTGCTCACTGTCCCGCTTACGTCAGGGCAATGGACAGAAATGTTTTTCAACCTCCCCCCGAGCAGCCACCCTCTGAACAGTTGAGGTCCTCTGACTCTTCATCCCCTCTTCTGGAGGAGAGGAGCCTTCTGTCTACATCTCCCTAGCTGCTGATCTCACGGAGTATCAGCGATTCCTCGTGAGGATGTTGGAGGACCTGCATCTCGCTCTCCTGCCACTCAGAGCAATCCAGAGCACTCATCCCATGCCTTTTTGGGCGACTTCATTGAGGACACCCTTGTGGTGCCCCCCTGGCCTGCTACCTTCAGGGAGGTGTCGTTGCGTTCCTGGCAGAGACCCTTTTCCGGAGTTTCTGCCCCTAGGGATCTCTGCCTGTGGTATTGCGCCCCCCCGAGTCTCCAGGTTCCATGCCTTATCCTCAGTCAGGATTGATGAGCTGGACACTCCCGATGGGCTTCGTGCCCTTCACCGTGACTGGTCCCCAGATCAAGACTCCTCGGATTTTGACTTCTCGGGTAGGAGGACTTTCTACTCAGCATGGTTGCTGCTTTCTATTTCCGCACATCAGGCCCACTATGCAGCCTGTGACAGGTTCTTGTGGTCCAGGCTGGGTCAACTCCTAGCCTCATTGCCTGATATGGAGCAAACCAGACAAGCCATTGCATTCTCTGCGCGTGGCCTGGAGCTGGCAAGGCACCAAGCAAGGGCGTCGTATGACGCCAGTGAGGTAGCTACCAGGGTCTTAGGGACAGTGATCTGCACTAGGCAGATGGCATGGCTGCGTCTTTCCCGGTTGTCACCCTTGGCCTGGCGTAGGGTGGTTAACTCCGAGCACCAGAGGACCTGTCTCTTTTCCCACAGGGTGATGTGGCGTCTGTCGGGGCAACTTCCTTCCTTCTCCGGGGACCTGCCTCACTTCCCCACTCGGGCCTCTCCAGGCCCAGAAGGTCCTCCTCTTAGTGTGTCACCCACTGAGAGCTAAGGGGGTTTGTTCTTAGGGTTTTTAAAACCGCTTGGAGGGGGGGCTCGGGATCACTCCATATGTGATGAATGGTGAAGATTGACACAGATAAGATATGAAAATTACGTACCTACCTAATTATGATCTTTCTGTATCTTCAACATTCATCACAACCTCACCCACCATCCCCTGGGGCCTCAGTCTTGATCCCTCCTCTCTGTGCTTTTTCCTTGCCCTCTGCCTCTGTTGGGGGTAATCTGGGGCACATGGTGGGATGGTATATCTGGGGGAGAGTGGTCAGGATGGGCAGCACTCCCTCTCTAGTGCTCTGGCTCCACTTCTGTGGAGTGGGAGTGGGCTGTTGCCCTCCATCCTCGCCTCCTTCTTTTCCTCTTCAAGCCTCATTTTACTTGTCCGCTAGACATGTTTTAAAGTTGATTTATCCCTACTGAAAATTTATTTTCATGTGAGAGGGGGCAGAACCTCTGTTCCCTGTCTCTTTATAAAAAAAAATAAAAAATCTGTTTTCTGCCTTAAGGGAGTTTCTTTTGCCAGTGATTCTGTGCCTTGATTTCTGGTGATTAAGCCTCTTAGCTACTCCTTGCAGTTCCTGTATAATCTAGAGACAAGGCAGAATCCAGCATGTTACTGGTGTTTTTCCCCCCTCTCATGCTAAATTTTATGTTTCATTAATTCCCTATCCCTCCCTAACTCCCGCCCTTTTCTGTTTCCAGAGATTGGGGCCCCCTTCCCAATCTCCCTAGCATTTGGATTTTTCTTCCTGCTCTGTCCTGTCAGTCATTTATTTCTCCTTTTGGTTTTTATATCTTTTCCTTTTTCTGTCCCTTGGACTTTCTTGTCTCACCCTCCCAACCCTCTTTTTTCCTCGCCTCTCCGGCGACTCAGAACTGGCAGGCAGGCGGAGTTGACGGCGCCTAACAGCCAACCCACGAGTACCACGTAGAACGTAGGCCTCGAGGGCGGCGCTGACAGCGTGTCGGCTCCACCTACCAAAAAAAAGCTCCTGCGGCGTCCTGACCTCCGGCCGAGTACCATATGTGATAGATGGTGAAGATACACAGAAAGATCATAATTATGGTAGGTACATAATTTTCATTTGTATGCTATGCTATAGTTGTTTAAGGAAGCCTTTTTTCCCACCCTGCCTTCATTCTTGTCTTGTCCGCTGTTAAAAGATTAACTAACTTCATTTTTAACCTGGCAGTCATTTTAGAAAAAATACATCTGTCTGTCTGTCTATCCATCTATCATATGTAATTATACTGACATCAGTGTTGGGCAGAGTGCTGAAAGCCATTTTCAAAGACGGAATAATGGAGCAGTCGGGGGCGGAGCTAACTGCCAAACTGGGTAGACGCATGTATCTGTGGCAGCAGACTAGAACAACTCTAATAACGACAAAATTACTAAATATCTTAAATTTTGGCAGTCACAGTTGAAAGTGTCTGGATGCTCATAATCTGCTGAACATTTTGATACCTTATTTGCCAGTATGGGGAGAACTACTCGAGGTGGACAAGCACCAGACGGGACGAAACCGAAGAGCGATAAGGCCCAGAGCAGCTCCATACCATCAACATCTGCTACGCCAACTGAAGCTGGGCAACCTACGAATGCAGCCCTTCTACATGCGATCCAAGCTATGGATGCTAAATTGGAAACTATAGTTGGTAAAGTCACTACCCTGGAGGCCGTAGTAACTGGGGTACAGGGAGATGTGAAGACCGTCTCTGATATGGCGGTGAAAGCCCTCACTACTTCAGCAGGCCTAGTTAAAGAAAACTCAGTGCTTCGGCTGCGACTCGAGCACCTGGAAAATCAGGCTAGAGCTACACATGTACGAATGGTAGGAATGCCTGAGGGGGTCGGCGAGGATGACTTTAAAGCCTTTATTATCCATTGGATCAAAGATCAGTTGCATTTTCAGGATTTCTTAATTAAAAAACTATACCATATAACTCCTCGTCGGGCCCTGGGAGATGATCCTCCTCCTCGGACTGTAATGCTTGTGCTGGGGGATGAAGTAGAAAGAGATGAGATGCTGAGCACAGCCAGACGAGCTGAAGCCACGGAGTGGCATGGAAATGTGGTTTGCCTGTTCCCAGACCTCATCTTTGCCACAAGATCCAGAAGGAAGACCTTTGATGGAGTCCGACATCAATTGCGAACGCTGGGAGTTCAACATGTGCTAATGCTGCCCGCCAGGCTGAAAATGATAAACGGGGGGCAGAACGTACATCTTTATGGATCCGAAGGACGCTAAGAAAACGGTGGTTCGCATCGGTCGTGAATTTGTGGCCCGCGGATCAGAATCTGATTCGGAGGAGAACCCCTGAGGAGGTATGACTTCTAAATACTATGGGGTGTTGAAATCGGGAGATGAAAGTGGCAGGGGAAGGCTAAATGACTTTTCAGATGTTTTAAAACTCGTGCCATTTAAAAGTTGATATGGCACCTTCCCGCCACGGCTCCCAATGAACAGTCCTACATCTCGCTTATTTAATCCAGGTTTGTTTTTGCTTTATACGAGCAGGGACTGTGTTCTCCTTCATTAGTACACTTCTGGGACCTTAACTGAAATGTTCATGTCCTTATCCTAGAATAACCAGGTTATCCCGTAATGCTATATAGTTATGCATTATAATAGTTTCTTTTTTAATGATGTTTAAAGCAGTTTATGATCTATGAATGTAAGTTGCTAGAGTACATCCAATATACAATTCTCTCCTAATCTATTAGAGGACAATTAATCTAGTTCTTGGGTGGTACAATTATCCTTGTTTGTGTTTTATTATGGAACGTCCTCATTCTTGGCAATAACAGCTCATCCTGAGGAAATAGCTCTAAAGTTTTGAAACCTGTATTACCACTCATATGGAGCAACTTTAGCCAGAATTTTTTGTGCAATCCTATCATTATATTGACTGAGATGTACTCTATGTAAAAAAATTCTGGATGTACAAGCTTGTTTTTATTTGTGTAAACTAATAAAAAATAAGTTAAAAAAAAAAGAATAATGGAGCAGTCGGTTGCACACATGGTTCTCACCCCTCAAAGCATGGCTTTGTGAGAGGCAGGTGATGTCCAACCAACCTGGTTACATCCTTCAAAGGAGTGACCAGGGAGGTGGGCAGGGGCAGGACCATGGACGTTGTCTTTCTGGACTTCAGCAAGACCTTTGCTATGACAAATTGCTGGGCAAAATATATCAGTGTGGTGTACGTGAGACATACAGTACTCAAGGTGGACTGTTAACTGTCTTTGGGGCAGAAAGCAGAGGGATGTGGTGGATGGGCACTACTTTGAGTGGAGAGTAGGGTTGTCTGAACCCTCTGAAGTTCTGGGTTCTAGTTCTAGTCTAGAACTTTTGAAAAAGTTCTAGGGTTCTAATCTTTTTTAGAACTTTTTAGAACTCGAACCCTTTTTTTTTATTGTGCTGCCAGTAACAAAGATAGTAATAAAATACATGTAAAGGAAAAACTGTTCAATATAAGGGGGAGAGAAATTATCATGTGTGACATTGATAGGAATACAACTAGGTTTATTTATGGTTTCTTCTGTTTACTAAAGCCAGCAACTTAATACGTAACAGGCCCACCCACCCACCCATATGTTAAAAGTTTTCCTGCTGCAGCTGCATCATAGTTCCTTAATGAAAGAAAGAGGCACATTAGCCATTTATGTAGTCAGTTATATATACTCATCGTCATGAATTATGAGAAAAATAACTGATATTACCTAATTTCAGCTATTTGCTGCTTTCTGTTTTAAATGAGTAAATCAAAAGTTGCTATGTTTAAAAGAAAGCTTTTATAACAAAGTCAAGCTAAGTACTACAGCAGCAGCATGTGGAACTGTTGCAAAACATATTATGTCATAACGTAGTCAGTCAAGACATTTGAATAAAAAAAATATGCCAGTCATTGTTGCTGGCAAAAAATGCATGCAATTTTCTAAGGTAATACATATTTATACCAACATTTTTGTTGGCAAATTGAAGTAATACATACAACTTTCTAAGATGATGCATTTTTGCAGCTGATACTTCAATAAAATCTGTATTTCAGTCACATAAATAAAAAAAGTGGTTTCCTCACCACATACTAAGGAGCATTTAATGTAGCTGCAGCAGTTGGCATGTGATGTTTAAGGGACAGCGTCTGTCAACCCCATTATGTATCAAATTATCACTACTTGTAAAGCAAAAACACTTTATGATACGTCACATTCTGTGAAAACTGCTGATGCAGATTTTCTTTTATTTCTGATTCCTTTATTCTTTTTTAAAGGGGACAGGACAATTGTGCTAGGTGGCAGCAGTTTGCAATGTATTTAATAAGAATATATATTATGTGTACAGTAGGTTCGGTCTGTCATCATTTTTTCCTCACCATCCCCAGCTGATCACAAATCTGTAAATGAAAGAACTAAACAACACCCACCTTTCACCCCATCACCCATTCCACTTTTCTTCCACCACCTCATCTGTGCAGTAGCACCTATGCCACCCTTTACACCCATGTTAAACCAACCCACAACCCTCACCCATGTACTAGCATCCATTTTTCGCTTATGGCTAACATTTCTGTAATTGAAAAATAATAAACAGCTACCAATTAGAACTCATTGTTTTGTCCTCTTTAAAATTGAAAAATAGACCATCTCCTGTCCCAGCCCATACTGATGCACCACAAAGTCACAGAAGGTAAATCCAAAAATATATGTTTGCACTTTAACTATAAATAATATGATACAGAAAGGATTGACGTGACAGTGTCCCTTTTATGCCAAATTTGGGCCTGTTCCCACTAATGTTAAAATTGCCCTGTATATAAAACTTGTTGACTTTAGTTTAGACCCCTAGCTACAAAGCAGTTTGCCATGAAATGGTGAAAGTTTTGGGGGGTATATAGTCCAAGGTAGTAGATCGAGAAAGGAGAGAGACGACAACCAAAGTCATCACAGTCTGTAAAAGTTTCCTTTTTGGTGCAGAGAGACTCCGTCCCACACAGTATTTACCAGCCACCACCATCTGAGTTGTCATCACCATCAACATCCACAACATCAATCACTTCAGGATCAGTTTGTATACTCTTGTAGGGATACGAAAATCTTGACTTATTAACTTTAATAAAAGTTAACGGTGTACATTTTCTGGCAGCAACCTATTTCTGGTGTCTGTCATAATATTGCCAGCTGTACTAAACATGCGTTCTGAAGAGACACTTGTTGCAGGACAACCAAGATATTTACAGGCTTCAACATATAGCTCTGTCCAAATTGACTTTTTTGATCTCCAGTATTTAAAAGGGCATGCATCAATAGGAATAGGCAGTTCTTGCAGGTAACTGTCTACCATGTTGGACAGAGACCGCTCAGAAGAGGAATCAGCAGAAGCAGCTGGTATGGCAGCAATTTGGGAAAGGTTTGCCACAGATTTAGCTTGCTACTAAGGGCTGAAGAAGTGGCAGTTGTGGAACAACTACTATTAATGTTTGGTGACTTTTCCAGTTCTGTATCCCTTTGTGAAGATGAACCTCGCATGTTGTGGTGATGACAACCTGAGGGTACTGTGCGTGTCTGTGTTTGACTCCTGTGAGTGCTGCAGCTCATCTAGCAACATACATTTGTACTGCTCTATATCATCTGTTTTTGGAAGATGTATAGCCTTGAACCTGGGATCTAAGAGAGTTGCAAGGATGTAGTGTCTTGATTTCGCTATTGCAACTAATTTGTCATTGGTTTTGAAGCGCGTCATTCTCTTTACGATTCCCATGATACAGGCGACATGTTGTCTGCGCTCAGATCTGTCTTTTCTATTTGTACATTTAGAACACTAAGATGATGTGAAATGAGCATTATGAGTGGGATAACCTGACTCACAGATGCACCTTCAGAAGACATGTCCCTTGTAGCTGTCTCAAAGGAGCTAGAAACAGCACACTGTCTCCATTAATTTCCACTGCAGCACAGACAGCATAATGCCATCTCCAATAATGTAACTGGAGCAGTACTCATGTACAGCTTGCTTTTTGCTCCAAGAGCGCTGCAGCATATAAAGCGTTGAGTTCAACGAGTGAAACATTTTGAATCAGCTTTTGCTGGGGCAGCTTGTGTTTTTCAGTTCGACAATGTCCGTGATAGCCTTGGTTGAATGTGAAAAGTGAGTCACAATTTTTTGCAAACAGCAATCATACCATCCACTTGTGTTTCGCGTTGAGAAATCCTGTGACAATTAAGTGTAAGCAATGTGCAAAGCAAGAAACATGCAGAAATCCTCCATCCTGTACTGCTTTTAAGATGTTGGCTCCATTGTCACTTACTATGAAGCCACATTTTAGACCGTGAGAATAAAACCCATTCGCCAAGGAGGTCATTTAGTTCCTGCAAGATGTTTGCAGCAGTATGACTTTGCCCAAACTTCTTTATATGCAGCAGCACCATCTTTGGGGTGTCTTTGTTTTTGAAGAAGCACAAGAAAACGTGACCCAATGAGCGGTAAGGACATGTAATCTATGTTTTGAGTGCTGGTCCACATATCTGTTGTGACATGAATAACCCCACCCTCTGCAGTTTTAAGTGCAAGCATCACTGTCGCTTTTAAAGCCTGATAAATGTTTGGTATTTCAACATAGGAAAAGTACCTTCAATGAGGAACATTGTAACGAGGCTCTGCTAATGTCATGAGCTCCCTAAAATCCTCATGATCTACCAAAGAGTATGGGAGAAGGGCTCCCGCTAACAGTTCACCAATTCGGTGATTAAGATGAAGGGTCTTTGGATGACTTCTAGTAAAGGTATTCTTCCTTTCAAATGCCTGAGACAGTGTTAGCTGTTTGCAACATGTCCCTGCTGGTTTATTATACACCGTGCTTCGATGGGCAGATGGACGCAGAGATGGTGGACTAGGACTTATACATTCAGTGCCATCACTGGATGTGCAACTGGTACTAATGGTGCTGGCATTGGTGGTAACAGTGATCCTAGGGCTGGCAGTGGTTCTGCCCGCATCAAGTTCAGACAATTCAGTATCCATTTCAGATTCCTGACCCTTCTCACGCAGGTCTGGAAGATGGAGGACATGGGTTTTGGATAATCAAGCAAAACTGAATGCTTTTTCAGATGGCGTTTAAGAGCTGTATTGCCAAGGCATGACACAACTTTACCACGGCTTACACTCTGTTTACACAGGGAACAAATTGCTCTGCATGGATCAGTTTTACTGACAGAGAAATAATTCCACACCTCAGATGTGACAGATTTTGTTCGAGTGCTAGGAAGATAGCTAAAAACTGTTTGTGTCTTTTCACCTGTCCTAACAGAACCTGGGACATGCTCCTTGGTGCTAGAAGAGTGGATAGAAGACTCTGATGGATTTTCATTGCTGGCCAACACAGAAGTGGTGGATTCAATGGATATGTCCTTTCATTGCCAACAGTGCTGGATGTATTTGCAAGTGCACTACCTGATTCATTGTCAGCAGACTTGCTCATTTCACTTTGTTGAGGAAGTAATGATTTGTCGCGAGACACAACAGTGTCGGACTGAGACAAAGAGCTACTGTCTGAGTCAGAGAGGGACTCACTGTCACTTGCATTATTGCTGCTAGTCACAGGGATCTTAACAGCATGAATGGCATACCTTATGGTGCCTCTCCGTAGACCCCAGCAGCTGTACAGGTTTTCTTAAAGGTCCCCCTTACCACACTTCACTGTTGCTCTTTGCTGTTTGTTGAATTTTATCACGTGAAACATTTTGGTTATTTCTGTTAGCACCAGGATTACCACTACCACCAACACCTGCTCCAACACCAGCACTAGATGCTTCATCTATGTTGGTGTCAGCCATAACAGACAGTAAGTACCAGTACTACCAGTATACTGCGGTGAACACACCCACACCCAAACAATTCCTGTGTAACAAAGCAATGTGATCTGTGATCGCTGGCTACAACTCCAAAATTTTATTTGGGTTGTGTGACACTGTGATACCGTGGACTGAAAGTAATTGAAGAATATTTGCAACTAAAGGATCCCAGGTTCAAGGCTTACAGAATGATTGGGCTGCTGGGCATAGGCATACACATAGCAATCAAGGGGTGCACAGCAGCAGGGTGATGGGCTGACCACAGGAGACGGAGTCACATACGCAACCCAGGGAATGAGAATTATATTTCTACGTTTCTGTCGTGTAAGGTTAATGCCACCACACAACTGGCCACTGGGCTTCTCTCTGTAACACACACACTGGGTAGGGTACAGTGCAGTCAAGGGCACACAGCAGCAGGGTGATGGGCTGACCACAGGAGACGGAGTCACATACGCAACCCAGGGAATGAGAATTATATTTCTACGTTTCTGTCATGTAAGGTTAATGCCACCTCACAACTGGCCACTGGGCTTCTCTCTGTAACACACACTGGGTAGGGTACAGTGCAGTCAAAGGGCACACAGTAGCAGGGTGATGGGCTGACCACAGGAGACGGAGTCACATACGCAACCCAGGGAATGAGAATTATATTTCTACATTTCTGTCATGTAAGGTTAATGCCACCACACAACTGGCCACTGGGCTTCTCTCTGTAACACACACTGGGTAGGGTACAGTGCAGTCAAGGGCACACAGCAGCAGGGTGATGGGCTGACCACAGGAGACGGAGTCACATACGCAACCCAGGGAATGAGAATTATATTTCTACGTTTCTGTCATGTAAGGTTAATGCCACCACACAACTGGCCACTGGGCTTCTCTCTGTAACACACACTGGGTAGGGTACAGTGCAGTCAAAGGCACACAGCAGCAGGGTGATGGGCTGACCACAGGAGACGGAGTCACATACATAACCAACAACTCAGGGAATGAGAATTATATTTCTGCTTCTGTCATGTAAGGTTAATGCCTCCACACAACTAGCCACTGGGCTTCTCTCTGTAACACACACACTGGGTAGGGTACAGTGCAGTCAAAGGGCACACAGTAGCAGGGTGATGGGCTGACCACAGGAGACGGAGTCACATACGCAACCCAGGGAATGAGAATTATATTTCTACGTTTCTGTCATGTAAGGTTAATGCCACCACACAACTGGCCACTGGGCTTCTCTCTGTAACACACACTGGGTAGGGTACAGTGCAGTCAAAGGGCACACAGCAGCAGGGTGATGGGCTGACCACAGGAGACGGAGTCACATACATAACCAACAACTCTGGGAATGAGAATTATATTTCTGCGTTTCTGTCATGTAAGGTTAATGCCACCATACAACTAGCCACTGGGCTTCTCTCTGTAACACACACACTGGGTAGGGTACAGTGCAGTCAAAGGGCACACAGTAGCAGGGTGATGGGCTGACCACAGGAGACGGAGTCATACGCAACCCAGGGAATGAGAATTATATTTCTACGTTTCTGTCATGTAAGGTTAATGCCACCACACAACTGGCCACTGGGCTTCTCTCTGTAACACACACTGGGTAGGGTACAGTGCAGTCAAAGGGCACACAGCAGCAGGGTGATGGGCTGACCACAGGAGACGGAGTCACATACATAACCAACAACTCTGGGAATGAGAATTATATTTCTACGTTTCTGTCATGTAAGGTTAATGCCACCATACAACTAGCCACTGGGCTTCTCTCTGTAACACACACACTGGGTAGGGTACAGTGCAGTCAAAGGGGCACACAGTAGCAGGGTGATGGGCTGACCACAGGAGAGTCACATACGCAACCCAGGGAATGAGAATTATATTTCTGCGTTTCTGTCATGTAAGGTTAATGCCACCACCACACAACTGGCCACTGGACTTCTCTCTGTAACACACACTGGGTAGGGCTACTTTACAGTGTCTCTCATTCCTACTCAGTATTTTCAGCAATGATCTGTAAGTCAGGGTCTCCAGCAAGTTTACTGATGGCACTTAACTGTCCTGGGTGGTGGACTGCTTCAAGGATAGAGATAAACTTCAGCAGGTCCTGGAAAAGCTGGGCGATTGGTCAGACTCCTAGAGTCTCAGATTCAGAGTAGCCAAGTGCAAAGTGCTACACTTGCGGAGGAGCAACAGAGACAGAATCTGCATACTGTGTGGGGCTCCTCTTATTGCGCTGCAGAAAACGAACCAAGTGGTTATAAATGAAAAGAGTTGAAGCATGATGATAAGTAGTGAGTGGCCACTGTCAACAGAACTTGGGTTCATCAAGAGGAGAGTGACCAGAAGAGCAGAGAAAGTACAGTAATCCTTTCTCTGCAATTTTTTAAATTATTTATAGACTTTTTTATTTATTTCAAAAAATGTACCAGATAAGACATAAATTGCAAATGCACCCTGGGGGAAGGGGAAGAGAAGAGTACAACAATTTAGTACAAAAATACAAAAGTGAAAAATACAGTAACATGTAACTAGCAGAAACAGCGAGCAATTGAGCAGGTAGTGCTGCTGAGCAGATAGATAAACAATACAATAACGTGCAGGAGAAGAATAATAAATATAATTAACAGTGTGTAACAAGGCTATACCATAGCGCTTCGACAGTGCTTGCACCGACATCCCCTACAGCGACAACTACCATGCCTACTGTCGACTGTGTAGCCTCGGGGATGACGGTGCACACAATGGGGACCCCGGTCTCTAGGATTCCTACCCAAGTCGGAGCTGGCCCCGGGGCTAAACACCCAGCGAGGCTGTCCCGTTTCGCACAGACCATCACAGCATGGGCTGGTTTTGCCCGATTCCTGTTGCTGTGATGGTCTTCGCGGTGACGGAGTTTAGTTTAGTTTAGTTTATTAGTCTAGGAATTAATACCTTTGAGCCAGGGCTCTTTTACAAAGGTTGCATGTCACAAAGAACATTTAACAAAGCACGATACACATTACAGGTAAAACCAGACAGGAAAGTTACATCATAAATTTGCTATTAACAGTTTAAGGCAGTAACGTTTTTAAGTTTCATAGAAAAACAAGCTATAACAGGTTCAAGCGAGTAGAGAATTTCGAGATTAAGGAAACTTCCAGGAGAGGGTGATCATTAGGCGCCAAAGGAGGCTAGAGAGGAGGGAAAGGTGGTGAGCGGGAGAGTAAGTGAGAGGGACAGGAAAAAGGGGGAGTGAGTTTGGGTGGGAGACAGGAAGTAGTAGACGCACTGAGGGTTCATTAGTCAGGGAGGAAGAGGCCTCAGATGTGAGGATGGACATGAGGAGTAGTAGTCTTTATCTAGCGAGTCACAGTTGCTAGTGGTGGTGAGATGGGCATAGAGCATGGATTTGAAAGCTTCAAGCGAGGTTGAGGATAAAGTAGGTGGACTAGCGCATTGAACCATGTCGGGCCCTGTATGCGAAAGATCTTTGTCCCTGTGCAGTCCGGCATCTCGGAACCAGGAAAGGTTGGTGTTCAGATCTGGTGGAGGGTCGTGAGCCAGGATTCAGTCGGAGTAGGTTTTGAATACATAATGAAGTCAGTCCCAAGATAGATTTTTTGCCATTGTGCAGGTGATAAATAAGACGATTTGATAGGTTCAACCAGCCTGATTCATAGTACAGATCACACGTGTGAGTCAGTCTTGAGCCCCGTGAGGAGCCGGGAGGCCTTATTTAGAGTGAATGAGATACGTCCTTAGAGCAGTGGAGGTAGCTGAGCCATAAATAATAAGGCCATAGTCAATGATTGAGATTATGGAACTCTGTATAGCTATTCTCAATGCCGCTGATTTAGAAATTGACGGTTACGGAATAGTATTCCATATGCTAGTTCACTGTCTTCGAGTGTTGTCAATGGGTTGCAAAGGTGAGCCCTTGGTCAAAAGTGATGCCAAGGTATTTGAAAGTATTTACTTGGTCCAGTGTAATTCCCGCAGAGGTTTGTATGGTGAGTGGAGTATGCCTATTTTGTTTTGGTGATTGGAGAAGAGCATGGCTTTTGTTTTATTGTGGTTTAGCACAAGTTTACTATCCAGGAACCACCTTTCAACACTAGAGAAAGCAAGTTGCAGGCTTTTTCGTAGGGAGTTTGGATCCTTGTGGGAAGAGAGAATTACAGCATCATCAGAGTATAAGATTATTTTCTCCTGGCAGATATCTGGGAGGGAGTTAAGGAACAGGCTAAAGAGGAGCGGGCCAAGAATTGATCCCTGTGGTACAGCTGTGGAGTTGCTGCGGCGACGGTATACCGTGTAACAAAATAGTAAATAGGTCGGGGGACTGATTAAAAATAGGAGGGGCTGAAAGGGAGCTGTACTCAGTGTAAGTGCAGGGGCAACGGAAGAGCCGGGGGCCAGATGGGGCAGCTAAAAACCCCTGCCTAGTGTCTCTGGGTCTTGTCAGGCCCCTGCAGGAGCATTGTATGCAGTTCAAGCCTCTGTGCAAAAACAACACTGAGGCAGTTGAGGGATAGAACACAGATCCAAGGGAGGGATAGTGAGGCTTAATAAAGGGGGAGGGGCAGAGGGTGACTGTGAAAAGGCAGAGATACTAAACAAATATTTTTGCTCTGTATTTACAAAGGAAGAGGGGGAGGTACCTAAAACAAACAGTAGAAACACTCTGGATACAGAAGTTGATACCAGCCCATTTACAGAAGAAAGGGTTCTGAAAGAACTCTTAAAACTGAAGGTGGACAAAGCAATGGGGCCTGATGGGATTCATCCCAGAATTCTAAAAGAACTAAGGGTGGAATTAGTGACACCACTGACTACCCTGTTTAACAAATCATGGGAGGATGGGGTGGTACCCGAAGACTGGAGGAGGGCAGATGTGATTCCCCTTTACAAAAGTGGGAGCAAGGCAGAAGCAGGAAACTACAGACCTGTTAGTTTAACCTCAGTGGTAGGGAAAATGATAGAATCACTTCTGAAGGAAAGAATTGTCGAGTATCTAGCGGCCAGAGGGGCACAGGACCCAAGGCAGCATGGATTCACAGCGGGAAGGTCATGTCAGACAAATCTGATAGATTTCTTTGACTGGGTGACCAAAGTAGTAGATCAGGGAGGGGCTGTGGACATGGCCTACCTAGACTTTAGCAAGGCATTTGACACAGTCCCACACAAAAGATTAATATACAAGTTAGCTAGCCTGGGAGTGGGTCCCAAGATGACAGCCTGGGTAAAAATTGGCTGGAGAATAGGACACAGAGAGTAATAGTAAATGGAGTCCACTCTGAAGAAAGGGGGGTTACTAGTGGGGTACCACAGGGTTCAGTATTAGATCGGTCCTCTTCAATGTCTTTATAAGTGACATTGCAGAGGGACTGAAGGAAAAGTATGTCCTTTGCAGATGACACAAAGATCTGCAACAGAGTTGATGCACAAGGTGGGGTGGAAAGGATGAAAAAGGACTTGGCAAGGTTAGAGGAATGGTCAAATGTATGGCAGCTTAGATTCAATGCTAAGAAGTGCAAGGTAATGCACCTGGGAAACAAAAACCCAGGGGAAGAGTACACAATGGGAGGTGAGATACTAACAACAACAAAAATGGAAAGGGACCTGGGGGTAGTCATATCAGATGACCTAAAGGTGGGCAAGCAATGTGAGAGGGCAGCAAGGAGGGCTGTGGGGGATACTGGGATGCATAGGGAGAGGCATCACCAGTAGAAAACAGGAAGTTATTATCCCTCTGTACAGACAGCTGGTCAGACCTCATCTGGAGTACTGTGTGCAGTTCTGGAGACCCAGTCTTCAGAAAGACATAGACAGGATGGAAGCTGTCCAGAGGAGGGTATCTAAATGGTGCAGGGTCTGCACCGGAAGACGTATGAAGAGAGACTAAGGAGCTTAATATGTATAGCCTCGAGGAAAGGAGGAGTGGGGGACATGATAGAAACTTCAAGCACCTCAAGGGAATCAACAAAGTCCAAGAGGGTAGCATCTTTCAAAAAAAGAGGTGCAAGAACAAGGGGCACAATTTGAAGATGGGGGCGCTCAGAGGTAATTTAAGGAAGTATTTTTCACAGAGAGGGTTGTGGATGCATGGAACGGCCTTCCGGAGGAGGTCGTGGAGTCAAAAACAGTGGTGGAATTCAAGCATGCATGGGACAGTCATAAGGCAATTCTAGGGGGTTGGGGTAGAAAGAAGTAGGCTGCTGGTTAACTAGGATCTGCAGCTTATCCAGTAGGCAGGGAAATGGGCAGACTGGGTGGGCCAAACGGTCCTTATCTGCCTTCAAATTCTATGTTTCTATGTTTCACCTAAATGATCAGGGGTATGGGGGACAGATGCTGTGAGGAGAGGCTGGAGGACCATAACATGTTCACCCTGGAGAAAAGGAGGCTGAGAGGAGACGCAATCTCGGTCTTCCTTATACTCAGGGCTATAGACAGGGCCGAACGGTCAGAGCTGTTGATCTGGTGTCCTTCAGCAGCACACCAGCAGAAACCATAGCTCAGAGTTGCTAAATTCAGGAGTAATATTAGGAGGCACCTTTTCTCCCAGGGAATATGAACCTATTGAACAGCCTACTAGTGGAGACAGTGGACATAAAGACAGTACAGACTTTCAAGGGAAGGCTGGACACATTACTACTTACCAATTGAATCACAGGATACCTTGGATAGTAGAGTGGATATGGAATTTCTTTGAATTAGAAAATATTTTCACAGCATACTGATTAATCAACAAAAATGGTGCAAGGACTGCACCAAAAGTCATATGAGGAAAGACTAGAGGACCTCAATATGTATTCCCTGGAAGGGGGGGGGGTAGATGATAGAGACATTAAAGTAGATCAGGAGTATAAACATGGTACAGAAGGGTAGCATCTTTCAGAAAAGAAGGTGTATGAGAACAAGGGGGCAAGAAACAAGACTAGAGGGGGGTAGGCTCAGGGGCAACATGAGGCAGTACTTTTTCACAGACAGAGTAGTGGATGCTTGAAACAGCCTCCCTGCTGAGGTGGTAGGAGAAAAAACTGTAGGGGAATTCAAGAATGCATGGGATAGACATAAGAGTACTCCAGTAATAGGAAACAGAGGGTAAGCCACAGGGTCTGTGGTAATGCATTAGGTAGGGAAAAGGGGCAGACAAGGTGTGCCACACAGTCCTTATCAGCCATCACCTTCCATGTATGTGTGTATCCTTTCTTTGGGGGGGGGGGGGATATGAAGGACTCAGATTCCTTTCTGACCTTAAATTACTGTTACTATTGTTGCTATTTGTACATCAACAGAAGGGCAGAAAAGAATTATGGCCATCACATTGCATTTTTGGCTGTTCTTATTGCTTGACATTTAATGGTACTGTTTTCTTTCCATTGCAGTGTAAAAAGTCAGACCAGCACTTTAAGCCCTATTTGAAGCAGTACCTCCCTAAACGCCTACATTATGCTAACAACCGGCGAATTGAAGATGTCCATTTACTGGTAGAGAGAAAATGGCACTTGATCAAGTAAGCAGTGACGTTTTCCATGGCAGATTTCTTCCCTGCCTTTGACACACTCACTGTGTATACTGTAATTTTCCAACATCTCTGTCTTTCTTGTTCTTCTTATAATATTAATTGTTTTGAGTATATTGGTAAGCTTTTTTCTACAGAGGCAGAAAAAGTTATTTTTAAAGAAAAAGAAAGAATCATCAAACTAAACTCACAGCTTGGTGAAAGTTACCTGGCTCCATTCTTGACCCAGAATGCTCTAATTAAGTCAGTTGAGAAATGGTTTGTTTTTTTAATTACAGTACTATCAGTAAATGAGGGCAAAGGTTTAATCCTCCCCCATTAAAGTCACCACATAAAACATTTTGGCTGTTTACTGTAATTGTGTTGTAGAAGAAGAGGGAGTACTGGAGTAAAGGAGGGAGGTAATAATACCCCTGTATAGATCACTGGTGAGACCACACCTCGAATACTGTGTCCTGTTCTAGAGCCACATCTCTGAAAGGACATAAATAGGGTTGAGGTGGTACAGAGGAGGGCAGCCATACCCAAGGGCTCCACCTCAGAGGGTGGGAAGATGACGAACCCAGCTGCCTCACCTCATCCTACTCGGGTTATGTTATGCAATGCCAGGTCAATGAGGAATAAGACTGCTATAATGGCATACTTGATATCCTCAGTTGACCTGGCTTGCGTCATGGAGAACTGGCTGGATCAAAATGCTGCTTCTGTTTTGGAGGCGGCAGTACTGGTTGGGTACTCCATGATACACACCCCGAGAGAGGATCATGGGGTGGGGGCCATTTGTTTTAAATCTAGCCTGAACCTCATGGTGTTAACTGTAGGTCCTACATGGTCCTTTGAATGTGTGGCCACCCAGAGAGGCGTGGATGCGGGCTTCAGGGTTCTCTTGCTCTATCGTCCCCCGGGAATGGATGGGGACTTTTTGAGGGAGATCAAGGAGTTCATCGCTGGTTTGGTGTTGGAGTCCCCCAGGTGGTTGATTCTGGGGGACTTCAATGCTTGGGTTGACGATGGGCTCTCAGAATTTGGAAGCAATCTCCTTAAGAGCATGGAGGCCCTGGGCCTGACACAAAATGTAACATCGGCAACGCACTTGGGTGGCTACACATTGGACTTAGCTTTTTCAGTAGGTCTGAATATTACTGACCTCTGTGTTGATCTGGTGGTTTGGTCTGATCACAGCACCATGGGGTTCACGTTTGGGGGCCCCCCCAGATGGTCCTGCCCCTGTGGAGATGGTCCGGTACTGCCTGTTAAGAGGAGTTTCTTCTATGGGACTGTCAGTGGTGCTGGACCTATTGAGTGCTGGGCCAGCTTGTGCGATTGGGCAGGAGGAAGAAGTGGCAGCCTATAATGGGGCTGTGATTGCGGCCTTTGACTCAGTCACACCCATTTGTGTCCGCCTCTTGTCTACTCACCGGAGACCTCCTTGGTATGATGAGGATCTCCAGCATTTAAAGACTAAGGGGTGGAGGTTAGAGAGGTGTGCTGGAGGAGATCTGCCCATATGGAGGACAAATTGGAGGTAGTATAGCACAGTGGTTTAAGGCTTTGAGCTGCAAATCTGGTGGCATCCAACAGACCAGAGCTGGGTTTGAATCCCACAGCCTCCACTTACATACTGTGTGACCCTGAGCAAGTCACTTAACTTCCCTGTGCTCCCAGGATGCACCTGTAAAAAAAGCTTTCAGCTTAGTGTGCTACTCTTGGTTAAACAACTAGGGAAAAAAAAAAAATACTGGCCTTGAGGTCACATTATGCTGACTAATCTTCCTAAAGAAGGCAGAGTTTTGTGTAGGGAGATTGCTGCAGTGAGGAGCAGACCAGCTCAGCTCTTCTGTACGATAAACAGGCTTTTACAGCCTGTCTGTCTCCATGCTGAAGGAGCAGGTTCTAGCAGTAGATGCGAGGAGTTGGCTGTGTTCTTCGCAAACAAGGTGTCCTCCATCAGAGCTGAGGTCTCCTTGAGTATCTCTTGAAAGGGATGTGGTGTCCTGCCTGATTTGTGCCGAAATACTCCTCCTGTCTGGGATGGGGGATAATCTCAAAGCTGTGGCCTCCACATTGTGATCTAGATCCAGGTCTGACCCACCTTTTGGTTGGATGTTCAGACCTGATAGATGACTCACAACTGGCTTAGGCTCATCCCAGACAAGACTGAGATACTGGTGGTGGAGCCTGGTCATCGTGGAGGAAGGGTGATGGGGGGCGTTGCCTCCTAATCTAGTGTTGGGGGGTGTTTCCCCTTGTCCCTTCTAGACAGGTGAAGGATTTGGGTGTGATCCTAGACAACAGCCTGACTGTTGATGCTCAGGTATCGGCTGTGGTGAAAAATGGTTTCTGTCATCTTAGGAACATTGCCCGGATCCAAGCCCTGATCCCTCATGAGGACCTGTCCACACTGGTACATCCTTTCATAGCTTCCAGGCTAGATTACTGTAATGCCCTGTACCTTGGGTTGTCTGGAGGCAACCTCTGCTGGTTGCACCTGGTGCAGAACGTGGCAGCGAGACTTTTGACTGGGGTAAGGAGATGTGATCATATTACCCCAGTCCTCTGCGGACTGTACTGGTTGCCAGTCAGGTGGAGGACTGTCTTCAAGATAGGGCTCCTTACCTATAAGATCCTGCATGAGGGGAGTCCCACCTATCTGCAATATCTCCTTGTCCCTTACAGTCTGGCCCAGATGCTCTGTTCCACCGAGGGGGGCCTCCTTGGGGTTCCCAGGGTTAGGTTGAGGCATTCAGAAGACAGAGCGTTTGCAGTGGCTGCGCTAACCCTATGGAACTCCTTACCTGATTATTTGAGGGGGCCCCTCCATGGAAGCCTTTAAAAGGGGACTAAAAACATATCATAGAAACATAGAAACATAGACTTTGACGGCAGATAAGGACCGCTTGGCCCATCTAGTCTGCCCATTTCCCTATCTACAGGATAGGCCGCAGATCCTAATTAACCAACAGCCTATATCTGTTCCAACTAGCTTTTATTGATTGATGCCACTTTGAATAGATAGCTGGGAGTCTGTATTTATAATGATTTTATTATATGTGAGTTTTTATTTTTAAATAATTGTGTTTTGTAATATGGTTTTATTATACAGCACCCAGAGTCTCAGGAATTGGGCACGTCATAAGATATCTATCTATCTATCTAACTAACCAAAATGGTGCAGGGCCTGCCTCAAAAACCCTACAAGGAAAGGCTTAAGGAATTAAACATGTACTCCCTAGAGGAAAGAAGGGGATGGTGGGATATGATAGAAACATTCAAATATCTCACAGGGAAGAACAAGGTACAAGAAGGTAGCATTTTCCAAAGAAAAAGATGCTCAAGGACAAAGGGGTCACACTATGAAGTTGGAAGGGAGGAGGATCCGAGGAAATGTGAGGAAATACTTCTTCATGGAGAGAGTGGTGGACACATGGAATAGCCTCACGGTGAAGGTGGTGGGGTGAAAATCGTTACAGGTTTAGTAGGTAGCACGCTTGCCTCTGAGGCTAGGAGATCAGAAGGCTGTGGGTTCTGTTCCCACATCTGGCACTTGGGTTAATATCCCAGTACTGACACTGTAGTGCAGCATGAGGGGGGTGCTGCACTTCTGAGGTGCCGTCTTTCGGATGAGGCGTTAAACCGAGGTCCCATCTGCCTGGATTGGTGGTAGTTCAGGTGGGTGCTAAAGATCCCATGGCACTTATCGAAAAGAGTAGGAGAATTTTTTATTGACAAAATATAAAAGCATGATAGAACCAAACAGTAATATGGCACATGAAAACATAAAAAACAGGAAAGAAACGAAAATATGTATTACATCATACATGTAAACAAAAAGTAAACATTACAGAGTATTTCTTCCTGGAATCAAAGAAAAGAACAACATAAATGAACAATAAACATTGTATACCCAAAAAAACAGTTGGCAAAGAGCTGCAGCCCCCACCCCCAAAAAGAAACAAACACCCCCATCCCCACATATGAAAATTTTCGAGAAATGTTTGTGAAATCATATCAAAACAAAAATAAAGCAGCACTACATCATGCAAATCCAGAAAAAAAAAGAAAAGAAAAATCAATATAAAAAGTATTAGGTAACACAGTAGCCCCAACCCCAAAGAAAACAACAGAACCCAACCCTATTCTCCTGCCTACTGACCGAGTAGGGGGAATCATAACAGAATAACAGCAAAAACAAAAAAAATACAAACAGTGTGAAACCACACAAAACAATATACAAAACAGAGAACAAGAAAAATCCAAAAAAATACAAAACGGTGTTAAGTCACACAAAAAGTACACAAATCAAAAGGAAAGCAAAGAAGTAGGACATGAATACAGGTCCTAACAACTGAAAAAGAAATCAAGAACAAAAAATCGTACCGAATACAAAAGTAAACCCCTTCCCCCTCCTCCCCTAAAAGTGCAGGGGAGATAATAAAGGAAACCATAAAAAGCAAAAAGAAATGAAAAGCAAAGTGCAAAACCAAATAGAAAAAAAAAAACAGAAAAAAAGTAGATAAGGTCAAACTCTTAGTAAAAACAGCAAAAAGCCCAAAGGAAGAACAGAAAGTCCTCCCCATCCCCTAAACTGAAAAGTCAGGGAGACAATGCAACAAATCAACAACCGAACAAAGACTAACAAACAGCAGTAAGACACAAAAAAAGAACAGACTAAGCAGAGGGGAAAAGAAATCAGAAAAGAAAATAAAGCAGGAAAAAGAGATATGGATAACAGAAAGCAGAACAAAAGCAACAAAGCAACCGCTCCAAATGAGACTCAAGTCTAAACAAAGCACAGTAAAGAACACAAGAACAGAAAAACTACAACATAGACTAAAAAGTATGAGCCCAAAACAAAACTGACTACCACCCCCAAACCAAACCAAAACACAGACAAGATCAAGCAACAGAAGGACACTCACGCGAAGCCCAGTAAAGCCGGTATGTATCACAGGGCAGAGAAACACGCTCCCTATCTTGAATAGAGTGGAGCTCTGCTAAAATCTGATCCGTAATATGAGTGCTCGTGTAAGATTTCTGTTGCAACAACTGAGCACAACAGGCCTGCCATAGAAAAAACCTACAGAGGGCAAAGAAAGGGCGGAGGGTACTAGGATAATAATGAGAAAGGGAGACAGGAAACAGCCCATACACAAGAATGTCATACGAAATCAACGTAAAACGCTTTTCCTTCCATTTATGGAGCCAGAGTGTCAAAAAATCCTTACTAAAAGGACAATCCAAAAAAAAATGACTCATGGTTTCCAGTACGCCCAGACAAATATCCCGAAAACACATACGCTCTTCCAAAGACTTGTGCAGGTGATTACCACGCACCCCCAGACTCCCATGACACGACAACCGAGTAACATCACATAACTTTGCAGCAAGTCTGGGGTCAGTAAGCTGACGAAAAATCGCAGCAGTATCCAATTCAGTACCAAGAGCATTCAACAGCCTAGGGGTATCTGAAAAAGAGGAAAACAAAACAGTATGATACAGTTGCTTCCTAGACTGAGATCGCAGAACCTGAGGGGTCAAGTGCCATTCCCGGATTTTAAGAAAAGTGGGAAACAAGAAGGAAGGAATACCAAACGTCCTAAAATTCCGAGGGACTTCCGAAGGAGGACCAAGCCATTTCACACACAAAGGAGTCACCCAGGCACCCAAAATAGAAACCGTGGGGGCTGCAACAGAAAAGGAAACAAAAACTTAAGAAACAGGCAATGAAAAAAACCCACAGGATTCAACATCAGAACACCTCCGTGACAATAATCATGATATAAAAAACCCCGCTGGACAGGATTTAAACGAGAACCCCAAAAACCTTGGAAAAAAACCCACTATTGACTTTGGTTTCCAAAACAAAAGGAAGAGGGAAAACAGTAGCCACATGTAAAAATAAAGGAAGAACTAAAGTCTTCAAAAGCAAAACACGTTTCTTCTTGTAAATAGACCGACCCTTCCAAGAGGAAGCAAGCTGGAGACCTTTATCAATAGCCAAATTCCAGTTATACAGAGAATCATCAGGACTGCCAAAATACAGACCCAAAATTTTAAGAGGACCAGAAACAATAGGAATCCCAGCCACAGAAGTAGTAGTTGAGGAGGGCACAGAGCAGGGAAAGATCTTAACCATACTTTTATGAAAATTCAATTGAGAACCAGAAAGAGAACTAAAGTCAGAAAATAGACGTGTGAAACCCGAAGCAGAAAGACAGGATGTAGTACAAACACATAAATCATCAGCGTACGCAAAAACAGTAGGTGCAGAGTGACCACCTGGAAGGAACAAGGGAGGAATAGCTGGACAGGAGCTCAACTTACGTAACAAAGGGTCAATCTGGAACAAATACAAAAGGGGACTCAAAGGACAGCCCTGCCGCACTCCCCGTTTACTCAAAAACGCAGCACCAGGAGAATGGTTGACATGAGGGGTGATCCAGGCAGTGTCATATAAAAGCTTAAGCCAAGAGATAAAACCAGAAGTAATATGGTAATGTGCCTAAACAGAAAACAAAAAGGAATACTCCACCCAATCAAAAGCCTTTTTTTGATCCAAAGAAAACTCTACAGCCGTACTAACATCAGTACAAGAATACACCACATCCCTAAGATGAGACAAAGTATGTAGCATGGAATGACCCGGGATAGCACAAGTCTGAGCTGTGGAAATAACGATGTCTGCTATAGGCAGGAGCCGCCCCAAAAGAATGACAGCCAGAATCTTATAATCCACATTAACGAGGCTCAAAGGTCTCCAGTTCCGTAAATCAGAACGGTCACCTTTTTTATAAATCAAAAGCAAAATAGCGTCCGAAAAATGTTGAGGGACTGAAAATGAAGCAAAGACGTCATTAAAAACTATAGTGAGAGCAGGGGCACAAAAATCAATGAAAGAATGGTAAAGCTCACCCGACAAACCATACAACCCCGGAGAAGTACGCTGTCTCTGTTTCTTAATAGCAGTCATTGTTTCCAAAACAGAAATGGGTCGCACAAGAGCAAGAAGCAGGTCCTCAGAAACCTCAGGAATGACCAGATCAGAAAGATACTCAGCCGGATCTAAAACAGGCGAGACAGTACCAACTGGTGAGCAAAGGCCGATGGCACATTTATAAGGTAGAAAAAGAAATGGGCAGACTGGATGGGCCTTGCGGTCCTTATCTGCTGTCAACTTCTATATTTCTGTTTCTATGTTTCAAACATCCCTTCCACATGGGATTGTACAATGTGCTTCAAAGACGGAAGAGAAGTATGGTGCACTCCTGTAAGGGGATCAACCAGACCGTCAATAATCGTGGAAGAGTGGCCGGCCCGGTGGCGCTGAGGGTTGAGGCGCTGGACGCCACACCTCGCGCTACGCCCGGCGACCCGGGTTCAGGAACGACTCGGGTGGCTGGGGTCGGTAGGGAGAGGAGGATCGAGCGTCCCAACGGATGCTCTCTCCTCAGGGGTGGGAACCATGAACGCTTCACATTCTACATCACACTGCAGCCGGTGGAAGCACCGACAATAGAGGGGATGAAGGCAGCTCCGCCTAATGGAGTCGGGAGGGGAGTCACCGACGATGAGGACTCTGGCGACGCTGAACATCGCCATCACCGGGACGCCCCAAAGCGCTTGACGCCCTGGTGGGGTAGGGACGAAGGGGAGAAAAACGGAAAATCCCCTCCAGCAGCCCTAGATGAAGGCCACCCTAAGTCCACCCGGACCACCTGCAGGACAGACCCCACTGTGCAGGGAGAGGAGGATGGGCACTCTAGGGGCAGATCCCCAAGGTGGGCAAGGGAGACATGAGCGGACGGAAGGAGGGGGCTCCTGAGGTAGTAAGGAGGGATCAAAAAGAAAGTCAAAAAAAAAAATAATAATAATCGTGGAAGAGATCCTATTGGAACAACTCCTATAAGAATCAAATGCAGCCTTAGAAGCCTGCATACCACACTAAGCTTTAACCTTCAAAGAGAGGGCACGATTATACTGATATCGTTCCATAACAGACTTCAAAGCCTGAATTTGGCTGGAGAGATCAAGATGGAATTCAGAAGCCCTAGAATAAGTATCCAAAAGCTGCTGACGGAGTTGGGCATACCGAAAATAAATAGAGCAGGACAGAAAGCAGGCAGATTTGATAAAAAAACAATGAAGGTCAGTTTTAGTATTCTCCCACCAGAGGATAGAAGAAGAATAAGCATCCAGTACAGAAACTCTAGCTCGTAACAAGTCCAGACAACCCTGAGAGATAAGAGAATCAGTCAACAAAGAACTATTCAACTTCCAACGTATACAAGAAGCAAACGGATAAGGACCAGCACTAGAAGAGCAGAGTAAAGTAACTGCCAAATGATCCGACATCTCACAGGGAATTACAAAAGCCTGGGAGACCAAAACATTCCTTGAAATGAAGAAAAAATCAATGCGTGTTGCTAGAGCTCACTTATAAAAGGTTTTTGCACTCTGCTGGTGAACAGAGGTATAAGCATCCACCATGGCCTAAAGAAGGATTTTAGACAAGGTAGCAGCATCACTAAAAAGCTTGTGGGCATTATTAGGTCTATCAGAAACAGAAAGACCACAACTGAAATCACCCCCAAAGTAAACTTGTCGAGTGGTAAATAAATAAGGTTGGATAGCAAGAAACAAAGCAGACCGCACTGCAATACTCTGCGGCGCATAAGTATTAAACGAAAAGGAATGAAATCAAAGGAACCATCAATAAGGAGAACCCTCCCTGGAAACACATCGAGAACTCTGGAAATCTTAAACCGATGGCCAAAAAACAAAATGCCCAACCCATCACAGAGATCCTCCCCATGCGACCAAAAGGAGAGCCCCACAGTCCATCGATGTCTCACCTGTGCAACCTCAAACCTAGATTTAAGCGTGGTATCCTGGACAAAATAAATATCCTGTTTCAAGGAAAGCAAGAAGCCAACAGTAGAAAGCTGTTTACGGAAAGATTTCATACTGCAGACATTCAAAGTGCAGCACCGCAGAATAGGCTGCTGAGGCATGGGCAATGAAGGTCAAAAGAGATGCAGAGAACTGCAGTGGGCGTCAGGGGCAGGATGAAAGAAACAATCTGACCGAAACAGAAAACCCAGAAAAAAGGAACCCGGAAAATCACCTGTGAGGGAACTGTGTTCTCTGAATCTTTTCCAACCAAGGAGTTTCTCTAGCAGATTCAGAAGAAATGTCCTTACGAGAGGAAGAAGCACAAGAAGAATCAGAGTCCTCTTCCTCACCTTCAGTATCCCCCATTGTCTTCTTTTAGCTAGCAACTGGAACTTATTTTGAGTAATAACAGTAGTAACAGGGGCGTGAGACTCAGACTTACGCTTACCCTTCCCACGTTTAGTAGAAGGGACAGTAACAAAGGGCAGATCGATTGGGGGGGGCATAACATCCATCAAAATCGGGACCGGAGAATGGATAGCAGCAACCACAGGAGAAGCCTGGGCAGACTCCAGAACCAGAGTAACAGTCTGAGAAAGAGGGGGCTCCGGGGGGGGGTGAGAAACCGAGGGATACACAAGGTCCGGACCAGTAGTAAGCACTGGGTCGGTAGGCACCAGAAAGAGCTCCTGCTGCCTCTTCTGGGCCTGTAACTGGGAATCAGAGATAATTGTAGAATGGTCCAGGGGGGGCCCTATCAACCCTATTATGTTCAGCCCAGGGACATTGGGGGTAGTTATGACTGCAATCCTCACACAGATTAAAAAACTGAGCATTGGGACAACCCAAGCTAACATGGCCATAAGCAAAGCACAAGGTGCCTCTAGGCTGATCACAAGTGTAACTCAGGTGAGTCCGAGAGCCACATTTATGACAGGTGCGAGGCTGGCCAGGGTAGAAACAGATACCCCTATCCCGACCAATGTAAAAGCTACCAGTAATATACAGGACTCCCTGCTCAGTTTGCTTAAGCTGAACTTTAATCTTCCAGCCACCCGTCCACACTAAATCTTCATCAAAAATAAGATGGGGAGAATCTAAGAGATCATATCTCTGACGAAGCCAAAACTGCACATCATGGATATTTACTCCTTCACTACGAAATAATAAAGTAAGTACTTTCACCAAGGGTTTAGTAAGGGGTATGATTAAGAAAGAGGCCTAAATCAGAGTGTTCTTAACCAGTTCATACTGAGTCCAAACTTTTTCCTGAGTCTGAACAGTCTTGAAACTAACATCGTACACAGTTTCTCTCTTGATATGAATGAAGGCCAAAATGCTGAAGGGCTAATTCCCAGATAGTCTCTAAGCATACCTTGGAGAACAGTACGGCGTGTGGGGACCATTGAAGAATCACACAGGAACTTCAATCAAACTGCATTTTTCCGCTGAGCGGGTTCCCTAACAGATTTACACAAATCAGACATTATGAAAGAAGGAGTCAGGTCCTCAGGGACAGGAGCAGAAGGAGAAGACTGGTGAGCAGGAGAAGCACAGTGTTCTGTCGGTACCTGTGATTGGACCACAACGTCCAAAGAGTCAGCGGTGTTCTCAGTAGCAAGCGGTGGAACAGAAAGATCTGTCTCAGGTTCCACAGGGGGAGAAGAGAAGACTGAGTAGAAACCAAAGCTGGAGCAGTAGGAAAAACATCCTTAGGCATTCCAATAATAGCAGCAGCAGAAACAGGACCAGGCGAAGTCCAGGGCTTCCCATCCAAAGATCTCTGCCAGCCAGCAGCATGCAAAGCAGCGTCTGGAGACCAAGTAGCACTCGATTCAACAGCGGTCCTCAAGGTAGGTCTAAGGTGCAAATGGGAGGGCGGGGGAAAAGGCAAATCAGCAGGGAGGGTTTCAGAGGCCTGTTGAAGCAGAGTCTGAGGAGCAGAAGATACAGAGTAATCGGCGTCAGGTAAAGTGTCTTGTGTAGAAGCATCATCACATATCAACTGTAGAATGAACTGTTTATACTGAGAGAACATCTGTCGCAACATAGCATCAGGAATCACAGCAGCTTCATGGCTGTCCCGTTTGGCAGAAGTCTCCATGTCAGATAAACCAGAAGGAACAGTAGAATCCTTATCAACAGCAGAAGCAGAAGGAAACACACCATCAGTGTGAACTTGAGAAGCCTCAGAAGCAAGAACACAAATAGGCTCAGACATCAAGATAGGATCCAAAGGCAGAGCAGAGCCTCCACCACCACCTCCATCTCCCACAGCAGGAACGTCGGCCATCTTGAGTCACCGACAAAAGGGTCCCCCCTGCTCACAGGAAGCAGAGTAGGGGAATTTCCCTGGTGTCCTGGCCAAATTTCTCTCATTCACTAAAAATACCACCAACAGCTTAATCTGGTTCAATTTCAGTTGCTTACCATCTGTAACCCCCCCCCGGTCGCCCCTGAAAAAGTGACTTCTAGGCCCAGTGGGCTTACCGGGTCAACAAAATTCAACAAATGAACAAACAGGATTCAGGAATGCTTGGGATAGACACAAGGGGATCTTAGAAGTAAAGGGGGGGGGGACAGAAGACTGAGTAGGGTCTGCAGTGTCACTGTAGGTAGGGAATATAGGTCAGACTAGTTGGGCCGGCATACGGACGGAATGCCACGGTGATAATCACCGTGAAGAAAACACGTTGGACAAAATGCTACAATTAAAGGCAGTCACCAGTAGAAACGGTCATGGAGCAAATGTAGCTTCCGTGACCAAAGACCAGCAACTGCATGACCCTCTCACCATGCGGCATTTTGTCTGTAACAGGGGACGACCAGAACTTTCCTTAGTCTGCCTCCAGTAAAGACCGCATGTGGCCATGGAAGCCGACCACATGCAGGTCTCCATGGACATCTTCTCCTTCTGGTGCGGCTTCAGCAGCATGAACTTGGGCACGATCTTGCCGGCGAACACCTTCTTTTTGTCCATGTCAGTGATCTTGTAGCACCACTTGGCAAAACCTCCGTTGCTCAGGAAGTGGCCCTGCAGGTAGCGTTACTTGGTGCAGGGGTCCACCAGCACATTGGGAATCTCCTTCACAACCATGGACATGGGGGGGTGACGGCGGTAGCTCTGACGCCTCCAGACTGCTTGGCCAATGGCTTGCCTGCCATGGTGGCCACTGTCTCAGCTCAGTTAAACCCCGAGTTCCTATCACATCCTTCTGCTGGGTCCTATTTTAGAAAACACAAGGTTACAGTTCTAGAGTCGTGCATATTATTATTCACATTTAACATGCTTAACATATTAGCTTGATGTAATGACAATTTCTTTCTCAGCAAACACATTTAGTATTTTGTCCCTAGTTAATACTGGGAAGTTTTTTTTCAATTTCAATATGATAGGCCAAGTATTACATTTGCTGTTTTGCCCGGGTGGTGTATGTGGGTGGGGTAGCACTAACCTTGGCAATTTGTTTGGCGGTCAAAATATGCAGTGACTTTTCGACCGCAACTAATTTTGACAGGCAACATTTTTACTTGTTTCTTTTTGTCCTTGAGACATAATGACCGCATCATTTTGACCATGACATTATGTCTGGGGATGAAACGACCATACACAGGTGGGCCAGGAGGTCCTTATCTGCCAACAACTTCTATGTTTCTATGTTACTGTACACTAAGGAGCTGGCACAAGACTTTGCAGCAGCCATCAACACTGGCAGGGCTTTTGCTATAGGACTCTGTATGAATAGTACCAGTACAATGATAGTGGGAGCTTTTGGAGGCGGTATTGCATAGTGGCACTATGCCAGAGGGTGTAGCTGTTGGCACTGCTTTAAGGAAAGGCAGTTGGACAAAGGGTATGAAAGAAAGATGAATAAGGGACAATATTTTGTGTGAGCGTCACAGTGCAGTGTCTGCTGGTCTATCTTACAGACTTTCCTGGCTAGTTTTAGCAAAACCTTCAAATTACAATTTGAGATCTGCAGACCTCCAGGACAGGGGAGAGAGGTGGAAAAGGATATACTGGAAGCAATCCAAAGGATGGCACGCAAGGGGTAGGTGATGCTGGTGGGGGACTTAAATCTATCGGATGTGGTTTGGAGCCTCCCAACTGCAGCAACAGTGAGAAGTAGGAACATCCTGGACTTCCTGCAAGGGGTGTTCCTCTGGCAGTAATTAAGGATCCCACTCGTGTAGGGGTGTTACTGGACCTGGTACTGACAAACAGGGACAGTGTTGCTGACATCACACTGGGTGACCATTGATCACCATATGGTGTGGTTCAGTATAAGAACTGGGCCAGAATCAAACCACACTAAGACAGGGGTCCTGGACATCAGGAGGGCCGATTTTAAGAAAATGGGAGAATAACTCGGGGATGCCCTAGCAGGGGATAGGGAACCGGGGGTGGGGTCTTTCTGGACTTCAATAAGGCCTTCAACACCATCCCTCACAAAAGGCTAGTAAATAAGCTGGAATGTTTAGGGGTGGGGCAGAAAATAACTCTGTGGGTAAAAAACTGGTTGTTGGGTAGAAGCCAGAGAGTGGTGGTAAATGGGGTGCACTCCAAGATGAGGGGAGTGATGAGTGGTGTGCCGCAAGGGTCAGTACTGGGACACCTCCTTTTTAATATCTCCATCAGTGGTATAGTGGACGTTCTGGAAGGAAGGGTGTGCCTATTTGCCGAATGATATGAAAATCTGCAATAGGGTGGACACCCCGGGGAGGGGGAAGGGTGGAGGCCATGAAACAGGTCTTGAAGATTCTGGAGGGATGGTCAGAAACTTGGCAACTGAAATTCAATGCCAAAAAGTGTGCGATGGTATGCCAAAAAGTGTGCGGTGATGCACTTGGTACGTAAAAACCCACAATAAGCTTACACTCTGGGGGGAGGTAATCAAACAAACAGAGCAGGAGAGGGATCTGGGGATTATAATATCAAGCAATCTTAAGGTAAGTAGCCAATGCAGTAATGCAGTGGGGAAGGCAAATGGAATGTTGACATGCATTAGGTGGGGTATGAATAACAGAAGGAGGGAGGTGCTTATGCCTCTTTACAAGGCCATGGTGAGGCCGCACATGGAGTACGGGGTCCAGTTCTGGAGACCGCACCTTTGCAGGGAAATAGATGGGATGGAGGGGGTTCAGAGAAGGGCAAACAAGATGGTGCGCAGTATGCAGGGGAAACCATATGAGCAGAGGTGGAAGGAATTCGAACTGTACCCATTGGAAACTAGAAGGGAGAGGGGGAACGTGGATGAAACTTTTAAGTTCGTGAAGGGGAATCAATAAGGTGAAGGAGGGGAGCTTATTTAAAAGGAAAGAGGGGACTGAAACTAGAGGTCATAGCCTAAGATTGGAAGGAGGACGATATAGAGGCATGTGAGGGGGCAGTTCTTCATGGAGAGGGTGGTGAAGGCCTGGAATAAACTACCAGAGGAGGTGATGGTGACTGAAATAGTGGAAGGATTCAAGAGGGCATGGGACAGACACATGGGGTTGGTAAGTGGGGGAAAGGGGAGGGCCCGTAAAATAGGAGATGAGTAGGAGAGGGGAAAGGGGCAGACTCAGTGGGCCGGTGAAGTCCTTTTCTGTCATTAGATTTCTGTGATGCTATGATTCAAGGATCAGTGGGCAAAAGTAAAGGAGGGCATTGAAAAGGCAACAAATCTCTGTGTCGGGCAGGTTAACAAAGGCAAGAGAAAAAAGAGACTGGTATGGCTCTCTAAAGAAGTAGTGGAGAAAGTAAGGACAGAAGAACTGGCATTTAGAAAGTACAAAAAGAAGCAGAAGGAGGACATGGAGAGTTACCAGGAGACACAAAGGGAGGCAGGGAAAGCAATTAGTAGCACAAGGGCACAAACGGAGGAGAATATTGTCCAGCCCATAAAAAAAAGGGATAAAACATTTTTTAGATACATGACCGAGAAGAGAAAGACCAAAGGAGGGATAGTAAGGCTAAAAGGGGAAGGAGGGGCTTGTGTGGAAGAGGACCAAAAAAAAAGCAGACATATTGAACAAATACTTTTGTTCAGTATTTACGAAAGGGGCAGTTGACGGGCTAAAGATAAAAGACAAGGGCATTTAAGGAAGAGAGGTGGTCACTAATCCTTTTATGGAGGAGAGGGTCCTCAAAGAACTAGCACAGTTAAAAGTAGACAAGGCAGTGGGACGTGACGGGGTCTCGCCAGGATACTGAGGAAGCTCAAGGGGATGCTTGCTGCACCTCTGTCAGTCCTCTTCAACCTATCACTAGAAACAGGAGAGGTTCTGGGGGACTGCAGGGGGGGGGCAGATGTGGTCCCACTTCACAAAACAACAGCTAATATTCTTCAGGTGTCGCTACCTCTGGCTGGAAGCTGCAATACTGAACATAGGATTTGCAAGAAAGCGAGTTGTGCTCACAACAGAGGGAGGTGAACCTTACAATTGTCTTTGGTTTGTAGCAGATATTCTGCAGGTGGAGGCTATTTCTAACTGAAAGGTGAAATAAGGAACTTAGAATTATCAGGAAAAGGCAGTCTTTCAAGCAACCGAGGGAGGTGGAGCTAGCTTTACTTTTGTTACAATTCTTAAGATTTTCAGTGCAGGAAGAGTTTAAAGCACAGCTGACTTATTTTGGGGCTGACTGCTTTCAGAGCACAAACCACCAGGCTGTTTTGGGGCTGGGGAGGTTTACCTGTGTCTGACTTGGATGTCTGGATTTTTCTCTGTTTGATTAGCAGGGTGTTTTCTCTGTCAAATTGTTGTGTAGGGCATCTTGCTGACAGGAAGACACTCATCGCAGCGGTGGGTCAGAGCTTTTAGCTGATTGTTTCGTGAGGACACAGTTTAGGCCCAACCCTGCCCACCCCCACCCCACCCACCCCTGAAATAGTTCCTTTATACCTGGGGTTCTGACATCATTTCCTCAAGAGCGCAAGGTCATATCACTGTCATATCCTCTCTAGCATACTGCACTGACAATATAAGCATACATTGTATAATATATATATATTTCTATATAACAAACCAATCACACACACACAAAAAAAGTAGATAAACACGTGGGAGTAATTGCAATGTAATGGCTGTGGGCAGCCGCTCCGGGAGTCTTTCTGGAGGCTGAGATGTTGCTCTATTTGCAGACAACTCTGCCCTGAGGGAGGAAGCTGTCTTTTCTCAGGCCACACTGACAGTAGTAAGGGAACCATCCCCAGGCCACACTGGACAGTAGGAAGGGAACCTCCCCCATCCACGGAGCACCAGAGCCACCACCACTACCTCAGAGGTTGCGAAGAAAGCACAGCAATTGGACCACAGTGGGCTGAGGGAGGGTGAGGATGGTGGAACAGAGGCACACCCAGTCAGTTGTTCCACTCCACAATCCATACACCATTCTGGAGGAACATAGCTCCCGTATGGATGCACCCGCAGAGGAGACTAAGGAGGCTGAGGACAGCTGTCACAAGGGAGGCCCACAGGAAGGAGACAGAGGACACTACAGGGAAAGGAAGCAGTTCCTGGTGGGGGACTCAATTATTAGGGGGATAGAACTGGGGGGTGCAGAGAAAACTGAAGTAAGGTGCCTGCCTGTTGCCATGGCTTGGAGGGACAGGAAGCGCATCCTCAGGATCATGAGAACAGCTGCGCTGGAGTCTGAGCTGGACGTCATTGTCCACCTCAGGACAAATGACTTGGCTCATCATGAGATTAGAGCAGTGCAGGAGGACTGTGTAGAGTTGGGGAGGGGCCTAAGACAAGTAGTACACACAGTATCCTTCTCAGAGGTGCTCCTGTCAATGGCATGGGTGAGGCAAGGGTACTTTGCACCATGCAGTTTAATGAATGGTTGAAAAAATGGTGTGGAGCACAGGGGTTTGGCTTCACTGGGGACTGGGGTTCCACCTGGAGGGACACCAGCCTATACTGGCAGGATGGTCTGCATCTGTCCAGGAAGGAACAAGTCTTTGAGCAATCGGTTTAAATGCTTCATTGACGAGCTTTTAAACTAGTCAAGGGAGAGGCACTGATAAGCAGCAGGAAAATCCCAGCCTCTCCCTACGAAACAGGGTACTAAATGAAAAAAAGACCGAGGTAGAAAGGTCAGTGGGGGATGCTGCAACAGAAGGTAAAGCCATCAAAAAATGGCGAGCAGTGAGTACCAATGCCCGTAGTCTGAGTAGCAAGCTTCCTGAATTAGTGGCCTTGTTGGAGGAGGAACATCTGGATATCGTGGCAGTCACAGAAACATGGTACACACAAAACCATGACTGGGATGTAAATATACCAGGATACACTATCTACAGGAGGGACAGGGAGGGTAAAAGAGGAGGAGGAGTAGCTTTTTACATAAGGGAAGGAATCAAAGCAACAGAACAAAAGGGTAAACAGGGAGGAGAAGAAGCACTGTGGGTAAATTTGAGACCGGCAATGGCACCACAATCCGCACAGGGATTATACACAGACCTCTTCTCAGGGGAGGAAATGGACAAGGAAATGATAAAAGTATACTTAGAATGGCAGAAAAAGGGGAGATATTGCTGATGGGTGATCTGCATATGCCAGATGTTAACTGGAGTGCAGTTGCTGCAGCCACTTCAAGAGTGGGGTTATTCTAGATGCCCTACAGGGGCATGCCTTAGACAACTAGTATTGAGCCCACTCGAGAGGGAGCAATCTTAGACCTGGTCTCTCAAATGGAGATGGAGAGAGGATCACAGATATAGAGTGGGTAGCCATCTGGGAACTAGCGACCATCGAACAGTATGGTTCACAATAAACACAGCAATAGAGTCAAGCCATACAAAGGCAAAGTACTGGACTTTAGGAGGGCTGACTTTGCCAAAATGGTGAGTGCCTAAGGAATGCACTGGCAAATGGGCAGGAAGGAGGGGCGGAAGAACAATGGGGAATAATAAAAACTGCCATCACAGAGGTAACAAGCCTTTGTGTGAAGCAAATAAACAAAATGAAACGATGTAAGAAACCACTGTTGTTCTCAAAGGAAGTGGCAGTGAAGGTTCAAGAGAAAAAGAAAGCATTCAGGAAGTACAAGGAATCACAGAAGGAGCAGGACAGAGAACTGTATCAGTTAAAGCAAAAGGAAGCTGGGAAGGCAGTCCGAACAGCAAAGGCCCAAACCGAGGAAAAGATAGCCAACTCAGTTAAGAAGGGGGATAAAACCTTTTATAGGTACATCAGGGGCGAAAGAAGACCAAGGAGGGATAGTGAGGCTTAATAAAGGGAGGACGGTGGGCAGAGGGTGACTGTGAAAAGGCAGGGATACTAAACAAATATTTTTGCTCAGTATTTACAAAGGAAGAGGGGAGGTACCTAAAACAAACTGTAGAAACACTCTGGATACAGAAGTTGATACCAGCTCATTTACAGAAGAAAGGGTTCTGAAAGAACTCTTAAAACTGAAGGTGGACAAAGCAATGGGGCCTGATGGATTCATCCCAGAATTCTAAAGAACTAAGGGTAGAACTAGTGACACCACTGACTACCCTCTTTAACAAATCATGGGAGGATGGGGTGGTACGAGGATTGGAGGAGGGCAGATGTGATCCCTTCACAAAAGTGGGAGCAAGGCAGAAGCAGGAAACTACAGACCTGTTAGTTTAACCTCAGTGATAGGGAAAATGATGGAATCACTTCTGAAGGAAAGAATTGTCGAGTATCTAGAGGCCAGAGGGGCACAGGACCCAAGGCAGCATGGATTCACAGCAGGTAGGTCATGCCAGACGAATCTGATAGATTTCTTTGACTGGGTGACCAAAGTAGTAGATCAGGGAGGGGCTGTGGACATGGCCTACCTAGACTTTAGCAAGGCATTTGGCACAGTCCCACACAAAAGATTAATATACAAGTTAGCCAGCCTGGGAGTGGGTCCCAAGATGACAGCCTGGGTAATGAATTGGCTGGAGAATAGGACACAGAGGTAATAGTAAATGGAGTCCACTCTGAAGAAAGGGGTTACTAGTGGGTACCACAGGGTTCGGTATTAGATCGGTCCTCTTCAATGTCTTTGTGTTTACATTGCAGAGGGACTGAAGGAAAAGTATATCTCTTTGCAGATGACACAAAGATCTGCAACAGAGTTGATGCACAAGGTGGGTGGAAAGGATGAGAAGGGACTTGGCAAGGTTAGAGGAATGGTCAAATGTATGGCAGCTTAGATTCAGTGCTAAGAAGTGTAAGGTAATGCACCTGGGAAACAAAAACCCAGGGAAGAATACACAATGGGGGTGAGATACTAACAACAACAAAATGGAAAGGGACCTGGGGGTAGTCATATCAGATGACCTAAAGGTGGACAAGCAATGTGAGAGGCAGCAAGGAGGGTTGGGGATACTGGGATGCATAGGAGAGGCATCACCAGTAGAAAACAGGAAGATATTATCCCTCTGTACAGACCCCATCTGGAGTACTGGTTGCAGTTCTGGAGACCCAGTCTCTGCAAAGACATAGGATGGAAGCTGTCCAGAGGAGGGCAACTAAAATGGTACAGGGTCTGCACCGGAAGACATTTGAAGAGAGACTTAAGGAGCTTAATATGTATAGCCTTGAGGAAATGAGGGAGAAGGGGGACATGATAGAAACTTTCAAGTACCTCAAGGGAATCAATAAAGTCCAAGAGGATAGCATCTTTCAAAAAAAGCGGTGTGCAAGAACAAGGGGGCACAATTTGAAGATAGAGGGGGCGGCTCAGAGGTAATTTAAGGATGTATTTTTTCACAGAGAGGGTTGTGGATGCATGGAATGGCCTTCCGGAGGAGGTTGTGGAGTCAAAAACAGTGGTGGAATTCAAGCATGCATGGGACAGTCATAAGGCAATTCTAGGGGGTGGGGGTAGGAAGAAGTAGGCTGCTGGTTAACTAGGATCTGCAGCTTATCCATTAGGTAGGGAAATGGGTAGACTGGGTGGGCCAAGCGGTCCTTATCTGCCGCCAAATTCTATGTTTCTATGTAAAAGTGGAAATAGGGAGGAGGCAGGAAATTACTGACCTGTCTGCCTGACTTTGACAGTGGGTAGAGTAACAGAATAGTTGTTGAAGGATTGTGGAATACCTTGTAACCTGTGGATTATAGGATCTGAGGCAACATGATTTCACAGGGTGGAGGTCTTGCCAGACAAACCTGATCGACTTCTTTAACTGGGTGACCAGGGAAGTGGATGGCCTAGAGCGGTAGATGTGGCCTATCTGGATTTCAGCAAGGCCTTCGACACCGTTCCCAGTAGAAGACTGGTGAGCAAGCTGGGCAGCCTAGGAGTAGGTCCAAAAGTGGTAAAAGGGGTAAATAATTAGCTAAGTAATAGGAGTCAGAGGGTGGTGGTAAATGGTGTCCACTGTGGAGAGGGCAAGGTGATCAGCAGGATACCACAGGGGACAGTACTATGCCCAGTTCTCTTCAATGTCTTTAGTAGTGACATTGCAGAAGGGCTGGAAGGGAAAGTATGCATGTGTTCGGATGACACAAAAATCTGCAAAAGAGTGGACACACCAGGAGAGGTGGAAAGAATGAGGGACAATCTGAAAAAGCTGGTTGGTCAGGGGTTTGGAAGCCAAGTTCCAACGCGCAAAAAAAAAAAAAGCAAAATCATGTACTTGGGGCACAGAAACCTGGTGGTAATTTATCAAATGATCAGGGAGTTATTATGAACCACAAAACAGGAAAGGGACCTGGGGGTAATCATTTCAGATGACCTGAAGGTAGCCAAGCAGTGTGATAAGGCAGTGGGGAAGGCTAGCAGGATACTCGGATGCATAGGGAGAGGTAGCCCCAGGAGAAAGAGGGAGATGGAATTACCCCCGTATAGATAGCTGGTAAGATCTGACCTTGTGTACTGTGGCCAGTTCTGGAGGCCCCATCTCCATGAGGACATAGATAGGGTGGAGGTGGTACAAAATAGGGCAACCAAAATGGTGCAGGGTCTACATCAAAAGCCCTACAAGGAAAGACTCAAGGAACTGAACATGTACTCTAGAGGAAAGAAGGGAAAGGGGGACATGATAGAAACAGTCAGATACCTCACAGGTATTAATAGGGTACAGGAAGGCAGAATTTTCCTTAGAAAAAGATGCTGGAGGATGAGCGGTCACGCTATAAAGCTGGGGAGGGGGGCTTAGGGAAAATGTGAGGAAATACTTCTTCACTCAGAGGGTGGTGGACATCTGGAACAGCCTCCCAGCAGAAGTGGTGGGTGTTAAAATGGCAACAGGATTCAGAAACGCATGGGAGAGACACAAGGGGACCTTAGAAGAAAGGCAAGGTGGGGGAGACCGAAGATTGAGTAGGGTTGCAGTGGCACAGTAGGTAGGGAAAAGCAGGCAGACTAGGTGGGCCAAGAGGTCCTTATATGCTGACATCTATGTTTCTATGTTGCCCTCTTTGGTCAATGGCTACAACTTGTCCTGTCACCTTAAGTAATTCTTCTTAAACTTCACACTGTAGTAATATTAATAATATTGTATTTTCTGAAACTGGAGGCAATATAAAAAGAGACGTTTCTTTATTTGCTTTAAACTTTATATTCATTCATTTATATTGCTTTAGAGCTGAAAAATAAAATAGGGTAATATATTTGCATATTAATACATTCCATAATCTTTTTAACAAGAACAGAAAATAAAATAATTACACATCGTACCACACTAATGACTGTTAAATTCAAACAACGGGATCTAAATGGGTTATGGTTAGCACAGTTGGCTGATTTCAGTATGACCTCATACTATGCAGATGCCATCTAGGATATGACTGACAACAACATTTTTTGACAGCAAAAAAATAGTTGTTTCTTCAGCACAATTAGACTACATCATAACCTGGATATGAAAAATCCTGTGACCTGATTGGTTGGCATCTGTTTCTTAGATCTGTGTAATGCACATATAGAAAAAGTGCTGGCTATCAGAGCACACAAACAATATCAATGCCTTTTTCAAAAATTCCTGGTTTATCTGCCACCTTTACCCACTAAAAAAGCCACCCAGGCCCTAAAAATAAAACTCACTCAAAATAAAAACAAATACATTGATTAACTGTTCTTTTCTTTTACGCTGTGTTCTCCTCAACACACATTTGTACACAAATTAAAAATTGAAGAACTAATCAAAGTTTAATTTTCTTTTTTTTCTTCTTTTCTGACCATGGACACCCTCCATACTTATCTTTCCTACCAGGAAAATCCTCTGATGCTTGCCCTGTCCTAGATAAAATTGAATCCTTGGCTTAAGACGCCTTCTGCTGTATGTCTTTGTCTGGGGAGAGGCGAACATTTAGCCAGTATAATTCTGCACAAGTTTAAATTCCTGCATACTATGATAGATAAATATTCCATCTATTAAATGTGTGGATAGATGCTTAATCTCTGGGGGTGCGACTGCTTTTTACTAGTTAACCCAGTGGTGAGCAACCACATGTGGCCTCCACATCCATCCCCCCCAAAAATGTGAAAAAAATAATGTGACGTTTTATTGGGCTGTGGGTGGGCAGTATTCGATTGTGGCTTTCTGATAGTCCCATCCCTTCCTCTGAAAGAGATAGTTGGATAGAACCCACAGCAATTTAATGAATTGACTGGACTGCGTTAATCTAGTTTTGGAAAGTCCTACATTGTATTGGCGGTAATGCACTTGCCTGCACCTGGTTAAGGAGAGTCTCAGTATTTAAGCAAATACAGTCCCAGCTAATACACAGTTTTTTTTAGCATAAAACAAAGAAAGGGAAGAAAATAAAATAACATAGATATACATACAGGTGTAGTCAGATAAAAAACAGAAATCACATTGTGAGATCGAGTGGTTAGATTACTCATTGCATGGTTAGATTACTCAGTTTCCCATCCCCACAATTAAAATAACTGATGGCTCTTCTGACAGCCCCAGATAGAACCCCCTGTAATTAAATTAACTTTAGGATAGGAAAAGATGAAGCAACAAGCATGAAGCAAAAGCCAAAAGCTGCCTGGAATGTACCTGCCGGCACCTGGTTTAGGAGAGTCTTGGTATTGAAGTAAAAGAGCAAGCAAGAAGCCAGAAGCAAGTCGGCATAACTAAAAAGCCATATAGTTAATAAGCTTTGCGTTGTGAGCTCACAGGTGCGTGCTATGCATATTAACTTGTAACCAAGGGCAGTTGTGAGCAACCTGCGGCACATTTGAGAAACAGTAGCATTTCATGTGTTCCTGGACATAAAGTCTCCACCATTCATTCACACTAATGGGAGTTCACCGGAGGCGCTAGGACCCAGTGGGAGCAAACTTTTTCAAGAGGGCTGACGCCTGAGATGGAGCCGTGAGGAAGCGGCACATCGAGACCTGGCTCGTGCGATAATGACTATCTCGGCGTCGACCCTCCAACCACCTCAGTTCTTTTTTCCCCGCCGTCGAGAAAGTGCGCTTTCAGTGATGATGTCGTCATCACAGGAATTAAACTTCACTAGCAGCAATAGTTCAGTTTATTGTTTTGTAGAATTATTTCAAATCAGTACTGATTATATATTTTAATTGTACAACAGAAATCTTCAGCCCTCCATTGACGGAATCGACCATGAGCGGGTCAAGTGACGGTAGGAGACTTCAGATGAAAGCTGTTCAGTCAGCCGGGGGTTCTGACAACAGATGGTCCAGTGCTCAGGGGATGGGCTGCCTCCAAAAGCATAAAAGGAAACTGTCCCATTCTTGGCGCTGTTCGGCCTGGACAGCATCACCCGAGGTCACCGTCTGGTATGTCTGCGCATAGATGGTCTGTTATTTTTAATTTTTTATACTTAGTTTATTATCTTTCATTTATCAACATTTGTTACATCATTTACATGATTCACGTGTTGTTCTTGGGGTAAAAACCCCTAGCACTGACAACATCACAGAAATATTACAGTACTTCTGGTTCACAGTAGTCAACTTTTTTTTTTTTTTGTGTTATTTCTTTATCCTCCTTCTTGCCTCCTGGTCTGCCACTCCTTCTGGCTGCTCATGCCTCCCGCGACCCCCTTGCCCTGACCCCCCTCCCCACACCCCAGATCGCAGCCGACCCAGGGATGGCCCGGCATATCCCTTCGCCGGGTGGGCCCCCTCCTCCGAGGGGGAAGGTGCCGGGGGGGAACCAGCGCACTAGGCATCAGGCCCTGAGTGCTGCTGAGGTGGGTCTGGAAGCGTCAGGGCATCTCGGGCCGACAGGAGCACGGCAGCCATCATCCGCAGACCAGGAGGCCGGATTTTCCCATTTTCTCCTGGGCGTGGTGTGCCACCAACGCCAAGGCAGAGCCGACGCTCACCACGCCTATGTGTGTCGAGGCTCCGCTGTTGGTCTCCGGCCCGCCTAGGGGCACCAGACAGCTTAGACGCATCCTCCTCCCCTGGAGTAGGCGAGTAGTCGTGGGATGCCTGCCTACTCCTGGCGTCAAGTTGTCCAGGCCACCCGGAAACCGCCTCGAACCTCGGTCGCCGGGTGTCTCAAGCGGAAATCCAACCGCTGCACCGACGAGCCGACAGTAGTCAACTTTACTACAGTCTAGCTATAACAGTAACAGTAGGTGCGACTGTCTGGGATGTGTTCCGTCGTTTCACTATCTATAACTAGTTATCTCATATCCAGAAAATACCTATAACAGGAGTTAATTGAGGGACATTCTCTAACTCCAATGTAAAAGGTAAATATCCCTTTTAGTGCAGTTCAGGCATCTCTCTCTTAACCACTGTCATGGAGTAACCATCTGGTCCGTTTCTGTTGATATATCTGTGGCTTTTGCTTAAGATTGATGATTAACCTTTCCATCAAATGTATGGATTCAGCTATATCCTTCCATTCCCCTACCCCTGGGGTTCTCGGCTGCAACCAATACTTTGTGATAATTTTTAAAGCTGCCGCAGCCAGGATCTTCCATAGGTATATGGCATCCTTGTCTCTAACCTCCCCTGGATTAATCCTAAAACCAAATGTTCAGGTCCTAACTGCATCTGAATTGGAAATATCTGTTCTAGATGTTTCCTAACCTCCCTCCAATATACGGTGATACCTGGACATGACCAAAAGACATTTGCCTGTGAGGCATGTTGTTCTCCACAAGCCCCCCAGCACCCAGCCGTGGTCCCTCCCTTCAAATGCACCATTTGTGTTGGTACTAAAAAATATCTGGTTCTAGGGACATGGGTATGTTGTTCATCCACACTGTCTGGCAGGTTTCTTGCCCCTTTAAATCTTGCTGGAAGGTCTTCAAGCTGGCTCCTCCCACCCACCCGGGTGGTAAAACTCTCGGCTCCTCCCCATGACGCCAGATCTTCCTCACCGCTTGGAAGCTCAGGTTCCCTCCTTAACGCTGTGCGTATAGACTGGATCCTAATTCTTCGGTTCGCCCGAAACTCATTCTTCAGTTTTCAAGACTTCAGTCAAATTACTCCCTTGTGGCTGCGATGGACAAATCAACTCCCGGTTTTTGGCGGTGCCCATGCGGGCAGAAAATGTCCAGGACGGATCCGCACTCCACGTGCGTCTACTGCCTCGACCTCCAGACTGTGACCCGCAGGCCCGCGAAGTTATGCTGTTCGCCGCCAACGCCCTGAAGACCGCCCAGTTCGGGTTGCAGCTTGGTGCCCCGGAGGCGCCACCCGCCGGTGAAGTCAAAGGAGGCCCATTGGGCGATGTCTGCGGTGGCTGGCTCAGCTGAGCAACTCGAGCAGATGATTGCCCTCGAGGAGGAGGCGGCCCAGGCCGCATCTTCATCTTCCTCGGTCGTGGCATTTATCCCACTCTCTCTGGGATCCTCCTACACAGCTTCTTATAAGGAGCTTTGCCAGTCCCTCTCCACGAAGGGAGAGGGGCCATTGGGACATTCTTCTCGGTCCAAAAAGGACTCGAAAGATAAGTCCCACTGTCGGCGTTCATGGGAGCAGGAGAGGTCCCCTTCCCCGGACAGTCGACACTCGACTTCGGTTGAAGTTGCAGCTAGGGCCACTGGCTTCACGGTGTCCCCATCAGGTCAGCCGGCTGAGACACCGGTTGATGCGGTTGAGATTTTTCTCGACCCATTGGACGGGCTGTCGACTGGTGAAGCCAACAATCCTTCTTCACCGGTTCCCCAAGTGGAGACCAAGGACTTGCCTGCGCCTCCCGGGCCGGAGTCCCCGGTCAAGGCTTCTGAGCCGAGGGAAGAATGGGTGTCCCCCGCCCCTTCCCAGACCCGTCCTTGGAAACACCAAGGGTCTCAGTCTCGGACCTCGTCTCAGTCCAGCCGATCCCACTGACATCGGTGGTCTCGGTCTCGGCACTGAAGTAAGTGGCACCGCTGCTCGTCCTCGTCTTCCTCCTTGGAAGAGGAGAGGCTTTGGTGCAAATTGCATCGACGCTACGAGGACCTAATGTGGCAGCAGTTACTTCTGTCCGGGAACAAGCTGACGCCGTCGCCTTCCCCAGCCATTAAGTGGCTGTCACCAGAACGGCTGAAACAACCCCTCGCTGTAGTCGAGGTGCCCAAGCCTGGGCCAGTTGTTCGGCCGAAACCAGCTGCCCCACCGATTGTGGTGGAACCTTCGCCTCCACAACCGAAATCGGGGGCGCCGATCAAGGACTCTCGGTCGGGTCAGGGTCTGCCCCACAGGTTGTCGGTCACCCTCACTCCCTACTGCCCTCTGCAGGTGTAGGGTGGCTCAGGCTCCAGGCAGCTCTTCGCGGACTCCTCGGAGTCTGATGATGACTCCTTCCTGTTTTCCAGGCCCTTTGACCTGGAGTCCTCCGAGGGGCAGTCAACGGACGACAGCCCATCGTCCTTCAAGGGGTTGGTCACTGATAGCATTTTCCGGTGTTCTGGGAATGCTAGGGATGTGGATAAGCCCCCCGACAAGGAGTCCAAAAAGCTGGACTATGCTGGGCGCAAGGTGTACGCTGCTTCCTCTCTTGGCCTCCGCCAGGCCAGCTCGGCTGTGCTGATGGCACACTTCTCCCACGCCCTCATGGGCTCCTTGGATGAGGTGATCCCTCATCTCTCGGCCGACCTGCAGACCATGGTCAAGCAGGTATGGGACCAGGGAAGGGTGGTGGCAAAACAGCAGCTCTAAACGGCTCTGGACATTGGAGACTCCTGCGCCAGATCAGTTGCTGCCGCAGTGGCCATGCGCCGCAGAGCATGGCTGAGGATATTCAACTTCACGGCGGATACCCAGCATAAACTGGCAGATGTCCCCTTCCTGGGGACTGACCTCTTCGGCCTTGGAGTGGAAAGTCACCTCCAGCGGATCGAAAAGTCTAATGCCACTCTGGACTCGGTCACCTCCACCCAGAAGAACAAGGGCTTTCGAAAACAACATAAGTCCTTTCGCCCTTCTGCGCCTGCTGCACGTCCGGCCCAACAGCACCAGCATCAGGGCCAGCAGGCTCGCGCTTGACACCCCAAAGCCAAACCTGCGGCTTCCTCTAACAGGAAACAGGGAGGAAAAGGCCCAGGAGGTCCCTCGGCAGGTCCCTCCTCCAAGCCTGCTCAGTGACGGGTTGAGGGGTGTCGCCCCCAGCCACGGCTCCGCCACTTCCTTTCTGCCTGGTCCGCTATCACCATGGACTGCTGGGTGTTGCAAGTGGTAGGAAAGGGCCTGCCCCTTGAGTGCGAGCAGGCCCTGCCCTTCTGAGCCGTTGCCCCTCGGGGGGGCTACAGTGTCCGCAGCCTCTCTGTCGGCCCGCCGAGCCGACATCGCCTGCTCCTCAAAAAAGAGGTGATCGGGAAGGTGGCAGATCCTCCACCAGACCTGGGGTTTGTGTCCAGGTACTTTCTGGTCCCAAAACAGACGCAGGGATGGCGCCCCATTCTCGACCTGCACGACCTGAACAGGTTCCTAAGGTCTCGGACCTTCAGGATGGTCACTCTGGCTCAGATAATCCCATCCTTAGAACGAGGCATGTGGTTCTGTTCTCTGGACCTCCAGGATGCGTTCTTTCATGTCCCAATCTGTCCGTCCCACCAGAGATTCCTCTGCTTCAGGGCAGAGGGATCCCACTACGAGTTCCGGGCCATGACCTTCGGCCTTTCACTAGCTCCCAGGGTCTTCACCAAATGCATGGCAGTGGTGACAGCATTCCTGCGGCACCGAAGCGTCCGGGTGTACCCCTACCTGGATGACTGGCTGATTGCCGCCTCCTCCAGAATGGAGGTGGAGCAGTCCAGAGATCTGGCCCTCCAGGTTTGCTCTCAGGTTGGCCTCCTCATCAACGGAGCCAAGTTGGAACTCATGCCAAAGCAGGTGATACAATTCATCGGGGCAGAGCTCAACTCTCTATAAGTCAGAGCATGGCTCCCGGCAGACAGAGCTGAGGTTCTTTCCTCCTTTGCCCAGTCCTTTCAGGTTGGGCAATTGCGCCCTGCCTGGGACTTCCTGCACCTCCTGGGCCTCATGGCGGCCTGCACCAGCGTGGTCCGTTGGGCCCGTTGGTACATGCGTCCCCTTCCATGAGGGCTGGCCAGCCAATGGTCACAGCACTTCGATCCTCTGAATCAGCTAGTGACAGTGACCCAGGGGGCGTGGAACGCTCTCCAGTGGTGGACCATTCCAGTACATCTGCAAGAGGGCATCCGTTTGTCCGCCCCAAGCCGACGGTCTTTCTATCGACCGATGCCTCTCTGATGGATTGGGGTGCCCATCTGGGGGAGCACAGAGCGCACGGCCTCTGGTCCCCTCAGGAGTCCTGATGCCACATCAACCTGCTGGAGCTTCGAGCAGTTTGTCTAGCCTCCACCACTTTCGCTCCGTTTGTACGGGGTCAAGTGGTTCAGGTCCAGATGGACAATACCACGACCATGTACTACCTAAACCATCAGGGCGGGACGCGCTCCATGCCTCTGTGCAGGGAAGCTCTCTGCATTTGGTCACTCGTGCGCAGCCAGGAGGTGGATCTCCTTGCCATCCATGGGGCAGGAGCCTCCAACATTCTGGCCGATGCCCTAAGCCGGATAGGGGCTGTGTCCCACGAGAGGTTTCTCCTGCTGGAGGTAGTACAAGATCTGTTCTTACACTGGGGCATGCCTCAGGCGGACCTGTTTGCCTCCAGGGAGAATGCAAAGCTGAGACTGTTTCATACCCGCCCCCCTCAGCAGGGCTTGTTGCAGGGGGATGCCTTCTCGAGGCCGTGGACCCTGGGCCTCTTCTACACCTTTCCCCCATTTCTCATGATCCACAGGGTGCTTCTCAAGGTGAGGAGGGACAAGGCGCAGGTGATTCTGGTAGCCCCAGACTGGGCCCGCCAGTTCTGGTATCCAGATCTCCTCAGTTTCAGCTCCAAGCTCCCGAGGCGGCTTCCAGCCCACCAGGACCTGATCTCAGTCAATCAGGGGAAGGTATTCCATCCGGACCTTCAATCCCTGCACCTGATGGCCTGGTTCCTGAGCGGCTAGATTTCCAGGCCTTGGGTCTTTCCGAAGAGGTCCTCTACGTTGTTGAGGCGTCCCGTAAGGAGTCGACCAGGAAATGCTATGCCTTCGAATGGAAGAGATTCTCCATTTGGTGTCAAGGCAAAGGCCTGGACCCTTCCTCCTGTTCCTTGGCAAGCATTGTGGACTACCCGTGGTCCCTTTCTCAGCAAGGGCTTCGGTCGATGACCCTTAAGGTACACCTGGCAGCCATCTCTGCTTACCGGGCTCGGGCGCTTTTTCAAAGGCCTTGATCACATAGCCCCTCTGGTGCGAGAACCTCCACCTCCGTGGGATCTACTGCTGGTATTGGCTAAGCTCATGGTCAAGCCATTCGAACTGATGCACAGGTGTGACATCTCTCACCTGTCGTGGAAGACCGCCTTCTTGGTGGCTATCACGTCAGCCAGAAGAATGGGAGAGCTCCAGACGCTTTCCATCGAGTCTCCTTATCTGGTCTTCCACAGGGACAAGGTCTCCTGCGCCCCCACCCGAAATTGCTTCCGAAGGTGGTGTTGGAGTTTCACCTTAACCAGGTGTTGACTCTGCCGGTGTTCTACCCCAGTCACACCTGGAGGCCGAATATAGGCTCCATACTTTGGACCCTAGACGAGCGCTCGCTTACTACAAGGAGCGGACGGCTGAAGTTCAGAAGAGCTGTTTGTCACCACGCTGAAGCCGCACCTGGCAGACCTGCAGCCAAGCGGACTATAGCAGGTGGGTCACCTCCTGCATAGATCTCTGCTATAGGTTGGCGGGCATGGAGCCTCCCAGAGGGATAAGAGCTCATTCTACCCGCCATACCGCTGCATTGGTGGCTGCTTCCAGGGACGTCCCTATCCAGGAAATCTGCAGGGCTGCTACCTGGAAGTCAGCACCTACCTTCATCACCCACTACCACATCGACCTTGAGTCACGCTGGGATGCTGGTTTTGGGGCCTCAGTTCTCCAGTCTTTATTTCCTAAGTAGGGGGTGTGCGCCTTGCCTCCCTCCTCCCGGAGAACTGCTAGGAGTCTGCCAGACAGTGTGGATAAACAACATATCCATGTCCTAAATACAGGTTACTCACCTGTAACAGGAGTTCTAGGAATGGTATGTTGTTCATCCACATGACCGCCAGCCTCAGCTGACGCGCCTGGCTGGCCAGGCTAGATCTGTGCGTTATGGGACGGAGCGAGAGTTTTACCACCCGGGTGGGTGGGAGGAGCCAGCTTGAAGACCTTCTGGCAAGATTTAAAGCAGCAAGGAACCTGCCAGACAGTGTGGATGAACAACATATACCATTCCTAGAACCCCTGTTACAGGTGAGTGACCTGTATTTTGTTGCTTCATGTCACTTAGAGGCCATAGATTCTCTCTAGTGGTTAAAATCAAAGAAGGCAAACTTATTCTGATAGGCAATGTTTGCCTTACATGGAAACCACAATTTGAATTCTTTCCAGTTTCAAGAATTTCAGATACATTTGTATATCCTTATTTAGATATGTGTATTGACCTTTATTAGTGCAAGCATAGCAATACATGTATATAGTATATTGTATGCTTATGTAACAGTATCTATGATAAGTTTGTATACAAATGGCATGAAATGTTTATATTTTATTTGCTCACATAAACTGGATGTAGATATGACTGTCTTGTGGAAAATCCAATAAAAAAGTAAAAGATAGTGCTACCACCTATTCTGGTTAACAGGTCAAACATTAGGAAATATATCTGTTCAATTTGTTTTATGTTTAAGTCTACCTTTTATTCTAAATACATTTAAAATGGAAGGGAAGCATTTCACCACATCTGATTCATATTTGAGTACCCCAGATTATATGTTATTTCTCTTTTTGTTTTATGTGTCTGTGGTAGTAATAACAGTTCTGCAACCCTACCCCCGTCCGCAAATTGTGAGATTGCACTATATAGTTCTAACCTGAGACATTGTAAGTTTCAATGAGGCGGGGGTTCCTATTACTGCTAGTTTAACAAGTTGCTATTTCAATGAACATTAAACACATTGAGTAGCTGCTTATTTATTTTATTGACCCGGTAAGCCTACTAGGCCTAGAAGTCTCTTTTTCAGGGGCGACGGGGGAGTGGGGAATACAGATGATAAGCAACTGAAATTGAACCAGATTAAGCTGTTGGTGGTATTTTTAGTGAATGGGAGAAATTTGGCCAGGACACCGGGGAAATTCCTATACTCTTTTTTTGATAAGTGCCATGGGATCTTTAGCATCCACCTGAACTACCACCAATCCAGGCAGATGGGACCTCGGTTTAATGTCTCATCTGAAAGACGGCACCTCAGAAGTGCAGCACCCTCCTCATACTGTACTACAGCGTCAGTATTTGGATATTAACCCAAGTGCCAGATCTGGGAACTGAACCCACAGCCCTCTGCTCTCCTGGCCTCAGAGGCGAGTGTGCTACCTACTGAGCCACTGACACTGCCTGACTTTAATCAATGTAGTAACAGTATCAGGAGCCACAGATTGGTTGTAATCGATGCCGTTGACTGTAACACTTTTGATGGTACAGTTGGGAGGCCACATATTAAGCTGAATAGATAACTCAATATTCAATCCATCTGGCCATTTTTGGATTTTCAGAGACTCCAAGCCTGCCCCAAGTACTTCAACTTCCAGTTTCAACTTCAAATGTCAGATTTTGGAATTGGATTTTGGATTTCAGAATCTGAATCTGATTGGAATTTGATCAGAATCCTGTTGACTAGGATTTAGTATTTTTGACTGCTATTTATTTATTTATGTCCCTTTTTCAGGGGCGACCTGGGGTTAATTACAGGGAACACGAAGCGTTACATTATACATTATTATATGTTAGAAAATGGGCCAGACACTATCAGCTCTCTGATTGGCTGAGAGCCATAGCAGGGGGGTACATTAACTTACAATAGATGCCCACTTCTAAAGAAGTGCCAATTCGAGGTGCCCCTTTACTTAAGAATATCTTTGGGCACCCCGAATTGGTATACTGATAGCCGCCATTTTTTTAACCTTGCTAAGCAAGTGACACATCTTCAATCCCTAATCTGTCATGCACCACCTCCCCCCCAACCCCACCTACCATGCCACTCCGTACGTTTAAAATCATTCTGAAACTTTCTTACTTGAAGCTTCTCTTTCATACTGTCCCGTGCAGTTTGTTGCTTTTCTTCTCACGCTCGCAGCTTTGAGCCTTTCTCCCACGGCAGGAACCCTCACAACCCAGTCCCATCAAAACAGTCCACAACTTAGCACAGCTCTAACAGACCACTGGCAAAACAATGCAAAATAAAAAATTAAAAAAAACTCTTTCTCTTCACTCCAGTGCTACCAGTTTCCTGACTAATCTTCCGTGACCGATGCCTTCGGCACACACTTGCTCAACTTCCGGTCACCTCGCTGGCTACCCACTACTGCCTCTCCACCACCTGCATGATTTAAAAACAGTAACCTCATCAATGCCATTCACTGAATCAGGTCACAGTCGCTGACATCTACAACTAAAACGGAGCACAATGGGGACTCACATTTCTTAAGCAAATGAAGATGGGAACAAGAACTAAGCAGAAGTGAATGTACTACAGGGCAAAAAAAAAACATTTCATTCGGAGCGATTCTTCGTTTCCCAATACTAGTTTCCTATACTACCGCCCTCTACTGGTAGCTGTATCAAACAAGACAGGCAAATCTTACAGGCAGGGACTATTTGAATATACAACTTTTTTTTGTATTTTTAAGATGTTTTTCTTTATTCTGTACCTATTTTTTTGACTACTAAACAAATATTCTGATGCCCATTTTCTAAGCGCAATAATGCCCTCCAGGGTGGACGGTATGGGCAATACCAGACTGGCCAAGGACTATAAGGCCCTTCGCCTGCGGCGTCGGGCCTCATTACACCCCTGGCCGGTCCGGTATTGCCCAATACCGCCCACCCTGTCAGGCATTATTGCTTGCTTGAAAGCAACTATAGACACATCATACAGAGGAATACATCACTTATTAGTCAGCAGTATCACACAGCACAATCTCAGCAGTTCAGAGAATCAATGACAGACAATACATTAGGAGTATGTTGTGCAGGCAGTTCAATAGGAATATTTTGGGGTATCAAGGAAATAAAAGGGGGGGAGCATTGAAATTCCAGTCCTGCACATCATGGGAAGGTACAGACGCAGTACTAAATCGTAAACTCTTAATTCCTAACTTTTGGATTGGATTATGATGTATCCAAATCTGAAAATCAGAAGCTGATCATCCCTTCCACTTACTAAGGTGGTTTTAAAGACCAAGGAAACAAAAAAAATAGAGACATTTGCAGAACGAAAACTGTGAGTACACAGCTATAAATAGGCATCTCTATCAGTTTCAAATATTGACTGAAACATGGCTTCATTAGAAGTAATAAAGTAATTTAGATTCAGAAGGGACTCTGGGTCCATCATGTCTGCTCCCCCTGCTTCATTAGTTGGTATGCAAAACAGAAAGTATTCCATGAAAACATAGTAATTCATAGGGATTCCCTTATGTATGTCCAGGAATGGTTTGGAAACGAGAAGCTTTTTGAAGCTTCTGTTGGGATTCAACCACTGTGAAATAGATCAGAACCACAGAAGGTTCAACCCTCCTTGTCTGCAGCCAAGACAGTTCTGAACTTATGGCTTTCATACCTCTTTCAGCATCCCCAGTAGTAATCACAGCAATAAGTGGCATATTTGAAGTTCTCAATGCCCCCTTATAGGAAAATCCATGATCTTACTTCGAGAGGGCTCTTGCAGTAGGTAATTACATGTAGGATTGATGCCGGCATCAGGACCCAACAGAAAAATTTCTAACTAGCAGTCTCTGGCGGGGGACCACCCACACGTCAGGTGAGTGACATCATGTGGCATCAGTATAAAGGGGCGGTCCTCCACGCCCACCTTCCAGTTCTTTCCCGCCGTTAGCTTGTGTCAGCACCTCGCAGTAAAGTTCAACGCTCGTCAGCTCTCTCATTGGTAGTTTTTACCTTCTTTTTTTCGATTCTTCAACTAAATCGTCAGGTATTCGTCGGTGTATGTTGTCCCCTATACCTTCCGAGCACAAAAATAAGTGCGACTCGTGCGGCGCCCAACTCCCGCACAAGGACGGCCATTCTCAGTGCCTCTTCTGTCTAGGCCCGGATCATCAGGTGGAGAAGTGCCAGCACTGCCTTAAATTCAGTGCTGCCACCCGCAGACAGAGGCAGCAGTCCCTGGAGGCCCACATACTAAAGAAGAAAATGTCCTTTGTGGAGAAGGAGTTAAAAAAGCTCCGGCAGGTGTCCACTTCCCCTGAAGGCCATCGTAAGAAGAAAGACGAGGAGAAGCACCGGAATAAGGGCTCCTCATCCACCACGTCTTCTTTGGGAGTCGCCGTGCTACAGGTAACGTTCTCTCCGGGGGACTGCTCCGTGATAGCTGCCTTGGATGCTTCCAAAGCAGCTTCAGCCCGCCCATCTGGCTCACGCTCGGGCCCTTCGGGTGCCTCCAGGCTATTGGAGGCCTCAGCTCCCAGTAAAGCTGCCACCGTGTGGCCTACTGGTTCGAGCGGCTCCGGTATGCCGGACGTCAGCTCCTCTGATGCCCGCACGGAGATGGTCGATAAGTCGCCCTACCCTTCGGGTGGCGCACGGCCCCTCTTCCACCCAACCAGGCCGCTCCTCCTTTGCGATCTGCTTCAGGCGATGGGTCCGATAAGTCGGATGTCGGCTCCTTCGTTGTCCGCCCGGACTCCGCTGATAAGTCAGATGTTGGCCTGCCCGATGCCTGCACGGCGGCTGAGCCAATGCTGGACCCTCTCATGTCCGCCGTTCCCTGCTCCCTGCAGCCTTCGCTGCCCTCCGGGGACCCTGGGTCTCCTCAGCCTGACCCCGGGGATTTTTCTCCTCCATCCCCGGGTGATGCCAAGGTTCCTGCTGCACCCCCATCAGGCTGTCTGCCCGCTGGGCTGACTGACCTGATGTCGGTTCCCCGGACGCCGACTCCGACACCGGTCTTGCTGATGCCGGGCAACATCCCGCTCCTGGATGCCGCTCGAACGCCGGGTCTTCCGCCCTCCGGGCCTTCTGCTCCAGGCCCGCCCATGGGCCCTCTGGCTGGGCTGTCTCCAGCAGACCACCCAGTTCCCGGGTATCCGATGCCGTCTTACCCAGCTCCGCAGTATCCGACACCCCAGTACCCGACGCCGGCCTATCCAACGCCGCAGTACCCAGTGCCTCAATACCTGACGCCTGGTTTCCTACCATCAGGTTATGGATACGCGCCTTACAGGTACAATCAATACCCGTATCCCCCCCCCTCCTCCTCTACCGCCCCCTCAGCCGCCAGTGGACTTGAAGGAGACTCTGGCCTCCTGGTCGGCTGAGGCCAAGGCTCAGCTCACCAGAGAGGTGGAGAGTCATCTCACGATGATGGTGCCGATTCAGGCTCCCGTACGTCCACGACGATAGACTCCCTTCCCACGTCTGGACACCAGGGGCGATCCCTCTGGTTCCAGGGCGGGGCAGGATATGCTTCCCTGAGGACCTTCCAGGGGATCCGTTCCTCCCCCACGCCAGGAGAGGGAGTCTTCCTCTTCATCTTCTTCCTCCTCAGACACCTCAAACTACGACGGCTGCTCTGAGCCGGATGACGAGCCACGCTCTCCGTCTAAGCCCAGGCCTAGGACTCCTCCGAAGCCTCCTCTGGAGGATCCTTCCTTTATGGAGTTGCTGTGCAAAATCCAGGAGGTTCACAAGTGGCATTCCTTGGAGCCAGATCCACAGCGTAAGAAACTTGCTAAGCATCTGGACCTGCCTGAGACGGCTCCTACCTTGGTGCCACCCTGGATTGAGCCTCATGCCGATCTTGTTTCCACTATTTGGAAGCAACTGTCGGCTTTAGCCCCGCTTCCTCGGAAGTCGAACAGGCTATATCAGGCTCCTGAGGGTGTTGACTTTCTAGATTCTCACCCTCGAGCTGATTTGGTTGTGATTAGAACCGCTCATGGCTGGACAGCTAACCCGAAGCATCTGAGCTCGTCTCCACCTGACAAAGAATCCTGTCTTCTGGACCAGTATGGGAAGAACATTTCTGCTTCTTCCACTCTGGGAATTAGGGCCCTAAATTATGTCAGTCACATGGGGGATTACCAGAAGGCGATTCTTAGTGAGGCGGAATCCAAATTGGACTCCCTTCCTGACTCTCAAGTCAAACAGGAAGTGGCTGTCCTCGTCCGCTCTGCATGTTCGGCCAGTCGGCACATGCTCCGTGCTACATACGATGCAGTGGACACTGCTGGTACGAGCTCCGCTTTCGCCATAGGCTTACAGCATCATGCTTGGCTCTGTGTGTCAGGGTTGGTCCCGGAAGTGCAGTCTGCTATTCAGGAAGCGCCCTTCTGGGTTTCGGTGCTGTTTGGTAGTGATGCCAAGGACATTATCACCGATCTGCAGGAGAAGGGGACTGCACTGAAGTCTGTGGATTCCATGTACCATCCCCATCAAACGCAGTGCCATCCCTTTTGCAGTCAGAATTGGCAAAAGGTGAAACCCCAGGAAAGCGGGCACAACCCTGGCCTCCCTCGCTGCCAAGCCCTCCACCCAGAAAAGCAGCGGAGTTTCAGCCGCGACGCTGCCCCACACCACCTGACTCCTTTCCTCTCCCACAGCCTCTGGGCCTTCCAGAGGAACTGGTAGGAGGGAGGTTTTCCCTCCACCTCCCGGGTTGGGAGAGGATAACTTCAGACTACTGGGTGCTCCAGCTGATCGCAGAAGGACACTCAATAGAGTTTCTTCATACACCCCCCTCGACACCCTCCCCCAAGGTCGTCATACTCTCGGGTACATCATCTTCTGGTCCAGGAAGAGATTTCAGCACTTTCGCTGAAGGAGGCGATAGAACCCATCACCATTCCTCTTTAGGGAACAGGGTACTATTTCCATTTCTTCCTGGTCCTGAAGAAAACAGGGGACGTGAGGCCGATTCTCGACCTCAGCTCCCTGAACTTGTTCGTGGAGTACAAGAGGTTCAGGATGCTCTCGCTGCAGAGCCTCCTGCCCCTTCTCCATCCGGGACAGTGGCTGTGCGCTTTGGATATGCAGGATGCCTACCTGCATTTCCCTATCCGCCCTTCCCATCGCAAATACCTGCATTTTGCATTCCAGGGGGACCACTACCAGTTCAAGGCCCTCCCACTTGGTCTTTCCTCTGAGCCCCGGGTGTTCACCAAATGCCTTTCAGTGGTAGCGGCCTACCTGCATACCCGGGGGGGGGTGCAGGTTTTCCCATACCTGGACGATTGGCTCCTGGTGGCCCCATCCAGTGAGGAACTCCTGTGCTTCCTTTCCCTTATCCAGCAGGTCTTTGCCTGCCTGGGTATTGCCATCGACCAGGCCAATTCCCATCTGTTCCTGTCCCAGAGGCTCCAGTTTATCGAGGTGATCCTGGACACGACCTCTGACATGGCCTTCCTGCCACCGGACAGGGCCGCCACTCTCCAGGCCCAGGTCAGCCTGTTGTCCAGCTGCAGACAGGTCAGCACCAGGTCAGTCCTTCGCCTCCTCAGGCTAATGGCGGCTGCGATTCCAACAGTCCCTCACGCTCGTCTCCACATGAGAATCTCTCAGTGGACACTTCGGTCTCAGTGGGATCAGCTGGTGGATGACCAAGATCAACTTGTCCTGGTCTCCACTCCCATAGCTCAGGACTTGCAGTGGTGGATGGTTCAGGAGAACCTCTGCCAGGGAGTTCCCTTCAGTTTCCCTCCCCCCTTCACAGATGTTGACTACGGACACCTCCGGCAAGGGTTGGGGAGCCCATCTCGGTCCTCACAGGACCCAGGGCTCCAGGTCCAAGCTTGAGAAGTCGCTTCACGTCAATGTGCTCGAACTAAGGGCACTACTGTATGCTCTTCAGGCTCTGCATCTGTATCTGTCTGCCGGTCACCTAGCGGTACAGACGGACAATATGTGTGTGGTCTGGTACATCAACAAACAGGGAGGAACTCATTCCTACCCCCTTTGCAGAGAGGTGATGCGAGTCTGGGATTGGGCAGTGCAGCACAACCTTCACCTCATGGCATCTCATGTCCCGGGAGTCGAGAACATGCTGGCAGACAGACTAAGCCGGTCATCTGCTCTAGCTCATGAATGGGAACTGGATCAGGGGGTCATAGGCGACATCTTCCTGCGCTGGGGAACTCCACAGGTAGACCTGTTTGCTTCCCCTCAAAACACAAAACTTCCTGTCTTCTGCTCGTTCGCTCCAGGGCGCGGCATTTATTGGAGGGACACTCTGTCTCTAGACTGGAAGGGCAGATTCGTCTATGCCTTCCCCCGATTCCACTGATTATGAGGGTCGTGCAGAAACTCGGTTCGGATGGAGCTCAAATGATTCTGATCACTCCTTTCTGGCCCAGGCAAGTTTGTTTCTCTCTTCTGCAACAGTACTCAGAGGAACTTCCTCTTCCTCTGTCGCTATTTTTGCTGACCCAGGATCAGGGGAATCTGGTCCATCCAGGCCTCAAGTCCCTTTAGTTGCACGCATGGCTCCTGCAGATGTAGCTCAAGCCCGATTCGGGGTTTCCCCCTGAGTAGCTGAGATTCTGGTGGAGGCCAGGAAACCCTCAACTAGATCTACTTATGCCATGAAATGGAAGCTGTTCTCTATTTGGGCTGTCTCCAATGGTGTTGAGCCCTTTTCGTGCTCTGTCGGATGACTTCTGGATTACATGCGACACCTCTTCGATCTGGGTCTCAGCCATTCATCCTTAAAGGTTCACATGGCGGCCATTTCGGCCTATCATGTCCCCTTTGCAGACAGAATGTTTGCTCAGCTGGAGGTCTCTAAGACTTTTTTGAGAGGGGTCCTTCACTTACGACCCCCTATCCGGGTTCCTGCCTTGCCTTGGGATCAGAATTTCATTTTACAGAAGCTTACTCTGCCTCCTTTCGAGCCGGCAGCCTCAGTGGACCTAAAGTTCCTTTCCTGGAAGACTCTCTTTCTAGTGGCCATGACTTCTGCTCGATGGATTTCCGAGCTTCAGGCCCTGATGTGTAAAATTCCGTATTTGATTTTTCACATGGAATGTGTGGCTCTACGTACCAACCCTAAGTTTCTCCCTAAGGTTGTAGCGGAATCGACGCTGAATCAATCCGTAGAGTTGCCTGCCTTTTTTATGTAGCACTCCAATCAAGGAGAGTACCTCCTGCATACTTTGGATGGTCACCGAATTCTGAGATACTACACCAACAGGACGAAGGATCTCAGAAAGACTCATCAACTGTTCATCTCTTTTGCTCTTAAAAGAGAAGGCAATGATGTTTCTAAGCAATGCCTATCGAAATGGTTGGCTCATTGTATCACTTTCTGTTATGACAAGTACAACAAGACCCTTCCTGGTCAAGTTAGAGGCCACTCCACCAGAGGGGTTGCTGTCTCTGCAGCTTGTTTCAAGAACATGTCAGCGGCTGACATTTGTGCAGCCGCCACTTGGACTTCTGTCCATACCTTTATGAAACATTACAGTTTGGACATTGCCTCTCGCAGTAGAGCAGGCTTTGGGCTGGCTGTTTTGCAAGGCCTCCTTTCCTAAGGCCTACTCAACCAGAGGGTCTACTTCTGAGTAGCTTTCCTCCTCCATGCGCTTCTCCTTGTTCCAGACTGCTTGGGATTTAGTCCTATACGTAATTACCTACTGCAAGAGCCCTCTCGAAGTAAGATAGTACAGTTACATAAGAACTTACCATAAAAGTAGATTTTCGAGAGAGGCTCCTGCAATAGGTAATACCTTCCCTCCCTCCATCCCCCTAAGCCTTTTCAGATCCTTTTCCAGGAAGGGAAATATCCGCTTCTCTCTTGTCTTGCCTTTTGTCCTTTGGCGGGAAAGAACTGAAGAGGGCGGGGGACTGCCCCTTTATACTGACGCCGTGATGACGCCGGGTCACCTGACATGGGGCGGTCCCCCACCAGAGACTGCTAGCTAGAAATTTTTCCGTTGAGTCCTGACGCCGGCCAGCATCAGTCCTTTATGTAATTACCTACTGCAAGAGCCTCTCTCGAAGATGTACTGTTACGGTAAGTTCCTACATAACTGTACTTTCTAGGTTGTGCATTCCTACCTCCAGGTTACAAAAGAGACTTCTCTTTTTTATGTGACTTACAGGAAACCAGAGTCTTTCAGGAAACCAGGAAAATGCTTACATGGAGACCATGGTTATGACAATAAAATCAACAGCATGCAGGTAGATATAAAATATTTAAAACAGTTCCGTGATATTGTTAGAGAATTTTCTGATCATTTGGAGTTTTATTGTAAAATGGGCAAGAAAAATCCAATCAACTGATTGGTCAATAGCTCTCCAGATCTGTGTGGTAATCAACCAATATGTTTTCTAGGCTGATCTAGCTGCATAGATCTACCACTAACTACACTGACTCAGAATTCTCAGTAACTGTGACAGTTGGGAAAAACAAAACAAAAAGTTCAAATAACATGAGTGACTTACCTTCCATCCAGTTTGACCACTTTTGTGCGCCAAACCCAGCTGTTTAGTGTGAGAACCAGTTTACCAAGGATGAATATGTATTTATTCTTAATGTTAAGATTTATTATAGTCTAATTTTTTTTGTTATTTTGGTACCATTTTATAAATGTTTCTAATGCTGCGTACCTCCAACCCATGGAGTGTGTCTGTGTGTGTGTGGGGGGGGGAGGCTTGCAGTAATAACCAAATAACTGAATGTCCTGTCATGTGTTACTGCATACATAATAAACATAGCTGATCAATCTTTCATGAGACAGACTGATTAGCAGCAATATTTAGTCCAAAATGAATCCCTGGGGTTTATCGGTATTGGTCATTAGCACTAGTTCCTTGTGTGGGACTAGAACACACAACCTTTGACTCTTATGACTGCAGAGTTGAGTGTACAACCCACTGAGTCATGGTTGTAACCGTAGTCTCACACGCATTCTTAAGATATGAGAGCCGCGAACCAAAGGTGAGTGGTTCTGATACCCTAAGGATGTGAAACCACTTAAATCCATAAAAGTGGTCTCTGTGACCATATTTATATATTATTGATCAAGATTGACCAATAATATATATACATTTTAAAAAAGTTTCCCCGAATGAGCCTGTTTCCAAGACAACTGCACTTGAGACACTCTTCACAGAATAAGAGTGTCTCACACTCAGAGGAAAGGAGTGTTCTGATTGGTCAGGCGTGCTCCCTGAATCTATAATAATCACAAGATGGTGTCTCATGCAAATAGTTCTAAAATTCTGAAGTTCTAAATTTAGATAGTGTAGTCTGTTTAGTACACAGGGGTGTGTCTCATGTTCTGCAAAGTAAAACATTTTGGTTTTAAAGAAGCTCCATTTTTCCAAAAACCAAAATCTTCAACATGATTCATAATATGTTCATATGTAAAGTTCTGATGTCTTTTATGGTCATAAGTTTCTTCTCAAGTCCTTAGTGTACCAGAACTGCTCAGCTTCACTTAACAGTTCTCGCACCCAAAGATCTCAAGAATAAACTTTTATAACCATAAGAGGCACAGTTTACTGTACATATAATCATGTTCAAATAACCTAGGGTTAGAAGTGAGGAGCTGGATTTCTAAATTTGCAGATGATACCAAAACTGGGAAAGTAGTAAGTTCACAGGAGTATATAACTGAGCTTTAGAATGATCTCATCAAATTTGGGGAATGGAGCATAAATTCAAATTACTTTAAATATTGGAAATGAAACGAGATGCTCCTGATTAGAAAACTGGTAGTATAGCCTAGAGGTTAGAGTAGTGAGCTGTGAGTGAGCTTAGCGCATTCAGCAAACCTGGGTTTGATTCCCATAACCTCCACTTGCATACTGTGTGACTCTGAGCAAGACACTTAACCAAATAATAACAAAGCCTGCCACCGAGAATAGTATACAACACTTCCATGTGGGAGATCGAAGTTTATGTTCCCAACTTGACTCCCATGCCCTGGTCCTGCAGATACTGGGAACCCTGAGGAGGCAACGGACTCAGTCTCTGGGGGGAGAATGGCATTCGTGGAACTGCTTGAGGTAGAAAGGTGGAGTGGCCTTTGCAGTCACGGGGACCACCTGACTTTTCAAGCTCTCTAACACAGACCGGGTGTCAGATGTAGGGATTTACGCAAGGTGGTGGGTTGGATTAAAGTAGATGAAATGTCCCCCAGCGCCATTAATAAAGCCTGCCACTGCACATGTCTCTGGGCTCAGATCCTTTCTGGCTTCCCACCACACAGACTCAAACAGGTAATCCTGCCCTAAGGGGTGTGCCCTGCAGTGGAGGGGATATGTGGAAGTGTGGTGGTCTGGGGCAGTAGAAGGATGAAGAGGATCATTGACTTGATGGTAGCTGGTGATTTTGAGGCTTGGTAAGAATAATAGAACGAGGTAGGTGTTCTTGAGAATTATAAAAAAAAATTAAAATAAAAGTAAAGAACACTATCCACACTGATTTTTAGTGTGGCATCTCTGTTTATGTGGATTCTTTTAGGTCCTGTAACCCTTCATCTGTGTTCACCCTTCCTCAGGACTTGGTGTCGTCTGCAAAGAGGCAGATCTTGCCTTTAATGCCATCCCCTGTGTCTTAAATGAACATATTGAACAACACTGGGCCAGGCACTGTCCCTTTTGGGACCCTGCTGGTAACTTCACTCTTACCTGGGAATTCCCCCTCACCATAGCCACCCTTTGGGGCCTACCACTGAGACAATTTTCCACCCAACTGGTTAATTTGCTTCCTGACCCTAGATCCTTCAGCTTCCTGATTAACCTCTTGTGGAGCACTGAATCAGAGGCCTTACTGAAGTCCAGGTATAGAATGTCAGTTGCCTGGCCTTTCTCCCTTCATTACCCAGTCAAAGAAGTTGAACAGGTTGGTTTGACATGGCGTCTCTACCATGAACCCACGTTGTCTGTTGTCCCGGAATCTGTTTGCCTCAAAGAACCCAACCAGCCTTTCCTTCAAAATGGTCTTCATCTGCTTACCCACAATGGAAGTCAGGCTGACTGGCCTGTAGTTTCCAGGGTCATCTCTAGGCCCACCCTAATGTAGTGGCACCACATTCGGTTCTGAATTCCTGCAGTACCACCTCTATATCTAATGAACTGTTCAACAGGTCCACTAGTGGACCTGCAAGTTCCACCGCCAGTCGGGATTTGTTTACCTTAAGAGACCTGAGCCCTTTCCTAACCCAGTCTTCTGTTATCCTATCCTCATACATATCTCCCCCCAGCCTCCCTTACGGCACTGGTCCATCCATTTCCTTGATAAAGACTAAGAGTATTCATTCAGCACCTCTGCCTTTTCTTTACTGCCTTCCACCCACCCAGCCCCTGTTTTTAATTGTACTATGCCTTCCTTTGTAGCCCTATTATTGCTGATATATTTGAAGAAGGCCTTTTCCCCTTCCATATTTCCTTCAGCAGTTTGCAGCTCCTTCCTAGCCTTGGCCTGCCTGACCACTCTACTTGACTCCTTAGCTTTCTCGAAGTCGACCTTCTCATCCTGTTCCTTTCAGGACTTCTTGTACTTCCTGTACGTGGCCCTCTTGTCCCTCACTGTCTTGCCCAGCTCCTCGTGGAACTAACTTGATCTTCTGCGTTTGAATTTTTTCTCCTTCTACTCAAGGCAGGTTTTAGTGGCTGCCATATCCTTTTCTTGATCACGGTCCACACCTACATCCTCCTTAAGGCTAGCTAGGCATCTCCTCAATATTCCGTCCATCTTGCTATAGTCATCCCTCCTAAAATCCAGTACTTGCATCTTTGTGTTGATGGTTTCTTTCCCATGTCAGCTTGGAACTACACCATTCAGTGACCACTGTTCCCCAAGGGCTCTTCCACTCTGATGTCCCTAACGTGATCCCCATTTGTTAATACTAGGTCCAGGATGGCTCCCTGTTGCATTGGTTTGGTCACCCCCCGAACCAGGAACCCATCCTGCACTGCATCCAGGAACAAATGGTTCCTGCCACAGGTGGTAGATGGGACACTCCAATCCACTTTAGGCAAGTTAAAGTCCCCCAGAACCACAACTTCACCCCCTATCATTGCCATCATGATCATGTAACCCATCTACCTATCCTTACGTTTTCCTGATTTGGTGGCCAGTAAACTACACACAGTCTCCGTTTCGTTCCTGCTGTCATTTGGATTTGCATCCACAGTGCCTCTAAATTCCCTTTCGCCATTTTCTCTCCAGTGACTGTAATGCCCTCCTGACAGACAGTGCCACCCTATTCTCCTTCTCTCTGTCCTGTCTGTAGAGGGTATATCCTGGAATGGAGAGGTCCCATTAATGGTTTGGGATAGCCCAGGTCTGGGTGATCGCCACCAGATCCACATTTCCCTCTGTCATCATGGTCTTCCGGTCATCCATTTTGTTTCCGAGACTTCTGGCATTGAAAGACACTACCATCCACCACTTTTGCTTCCCTCTCCTTTCTCAGACCACTGCCTCCCTCCTCCTCTGCTTGGCTACTTTCCCCCTTCTTTCTTCCTCACTAGGTCTTCCCCTTTACTTTCCAAAGTCCCCTTCTATTTTCCCCTCTCTCCCCTCTTACTTATTCCACATGTGCATTTTGCCGGGGGGGAGGAGTAGTCCCGGATTGCCCCCTCCTATGGAAAACCTTGCCCCAAGCCCCCTTTTATTCTCTCCACTATCCCCTTCTGCTGATCCCCTGTGCTTTTTAGCTGAGGGAGGCAGGATTCCTCCTTATTTGGGAAACCCTGTATACTGTGTCCTTTTCTGACCCCCCCTTTTCAGTTTAAATATAAGCTCCTGCTTATATATTCCCCATTCATTGTACAAGCCCCCATTGTTCCCCCCGCCTCAGATGCAGCTTGTCAGAGGGTTTTGTTACCCTGTGTTTCCTTCCAGTTTCCTACATATCCAAATTCTTCCACCCTATACTAGATCCTCAGCCAGCCATTAAACTCCTTAGTCATGTGACTTCTAGCTTTGCTGGCTCTAAGCACTGGCAGCAGTTCTGAGAATTCTACCAAGTATGCCTCCCCTGCACAAGCAAATCTGCCACACCACTGTGAACCTCTCTTGCATTGTCCATACCTGGCATTCAGGTAGGAAATTAGTACCCAGGTAAATGACCACATGTGGCTTCCCCCATCCCCAGTGTGGGTGGATGCACCATCAGACATATATGTTCTGCTGTTATCCCTGGGAGGTACACTACTGTCCTACCTTGCTGCTCTCCCCTTCCCCTAGCCCATCCGATTCTCTTCACTATTGAATCCCCCAGAACTATGACCCTGCCACTACCCTACCCTTTCCCTACCTCCTTCCTATTGGAGTGTCCTTTTCTGGTTCCACTCTCCCTAATACCTCTTCTCCTTCCATTACCCCTTCCTTTCTTCCTCCCCCAACTGCTGACTGCCTGTGTCCCCCCTTTCGCAGTTACACCCCCTGCCCCCCTAGCACCAGCTGGTTTCTGTCCTCCCTGGCTCTCCACCACACCCTCATCCTTCCCCTCCCAAGAATGCCCCTTTCTACTCCTGTTGTCCTTACTCCCCCCTTCGCCCCATCCTACTGCAGTCTTCCCTAAACCCCCAAACCAAAAAGGATGGGCGGCTACTCAAACAATGATACGGGATAAACAAAAAAAGATCATTCTAGGAATGTGGATATGATAATCTTCCCTGTATCAATCTTCATTATTGATCACTGTTGGGTACCAGCAGGAGGCACAGGACCCCACAGGAAGCCTTGCTTAGAGAAAAAAGCTTAACTGCTTTAAGAGGGAGGATGATGTCGAGACTCATGCTGCCTCAAGGCAACAATGCATTGCGTGGCTCTTGCAGATTGGCCAGTAACCGACGCCGTCGCTTCCACTCCCTCAGTGCTGCTCTTCCTGCCATCAAGGTAGCAGGTGCTTCATGAGACAGCATTCTTCTCAACTACGTCACTCTGAAAATTCTAGTTTCTTCATTCTGCTTGTTGTTGTTTTTCTGCACCGTTCTCGACTTCATTTTCGACATCGATCAGTTTGGCGTCATGCTTTTTCCTATTTATATTTTCCGTTGTTTGCAGCCGAGTCATGTCAAGTTTGGGGAATAAGTCTTCGAAGGCGGGGACCTCCCCTATAAATAGGTGCCCCTCAGGAGGTCGTTGTACCGTTACAGACCCACATGATCGGTGCTTCACCTGCTTGGGGCTGGATCACAACATGGATAGATGCAATGCCTGCTTCAGTATGGACTTCTCCACTTTAGAACTGCACATGGCAAGGTTGGAACACAAACCCCCAACCTTTAGAGGCACACAGTGCACTTGGGCCACCAAGGTAAGGTCTTTAGGCCTGGACCCCGGGCCTCTCGCAAAGCTACACATACTGGGGGAGAGCAGGTGGCTGAGGGCTCATGTCCTGCTGAGTCCCAGCACCTGGGTGAGCGGTCGGGGTGCTGTCGGCCTCCTCCGTGGGGCTGACTGCAAACCGCTCCAGGCCTGGTTCTCCCTTGGAGAATCGGCAGACCCCAGTGCTGAAGCCTCAGCTACATACTGGGCCTATGCCGGAGGTCCCTTCGTGGGCTACAGGAGGGGTGGCCTCAGCTCCTGACTCCGATTCTGTGGTCGGTGAGCAGGGCCCTCCTCCTGCTGCCACAGAGTCCCTTCCCAACATTGTTCTCAGTGCTGGGTCTGGCAGAGTGACAGGGGTTGCTTCTCTGGGCATCTCCAGTGTTTCTGCCTCAGATTCAGGGAGTGACTCAGAGGGTTTGGAGTGACTGCCTGGCTCTTTGAAGTGGTTACCAACCGGACTTCGTTCTGGGTCTTCTGGAGGATCTGACCTGGACGTTGAGCTCAGCGCCACCCAAGTCTTGGTCGGTGCTATGGTTGGCACCGATGGAGAATCCGGTGTTGTTCTCGGTGCTGCCAGGACTCTGACACCACTTGCGGCGTTGTGTCTGGGGACAGCGCTGCTATTGGTGCCATCATTGGTGCGGTGCCCACTGACGATAATGGCACTGATCTTATCTGTGTCAGTCTTCACTGTTCGTCACCATTGGGGTACATGGCGGAGGTCGCTGACCCCCGCAGACCTTTTCTTTTTCTTTAGGTGAGGCGGGCCGGCGCACCACTCCGGCGCCGCCCTCAAGGCCGATGCATTGCATGGCGCTATGGTTCGCCGTTAGGTGCTGTCGACTCCACCTGCCTGCCAGTTCTTCGTCTCCCACCGTAGAGGTCACCTCGTGGGAAGCCAGATCCAATTTGAGGCCTACCACCTACGCAGTTCGTTCTCCAGCTATTTCTCGTGACGCAGTCCGTTGGTGCTGTGTCCTGCCAGTTCTAGTTGCCTTACTCGACATCACTGGCAAGATCTTTCCATTTATTTTATTCTTGGTGACGTCGAGTCTGTTTTTGGTGTTTTTTTCTTCGTAGGTCATGTCTGGGTCGGCGGGCAAGAAGACTTTGAAGACGGGACGGCCCCCTATGTGACGATGCCCTTGTGGCCGTAAATTTTCCGTCACCGACCAGCACGACCGTTGCCTTACGTGTCTTGGCCTGCTTCATGTCATGGATTCGTGCGACGCCTGTTTCTCCATGGACCTACCGGGTCATCGAACAACGTGCGTGGAATGTGGGGCGATCTCCGCTGACTTTCGGGGGTCAGGTGTGCACTCATCGGGCCAAGCCACTTACTCTCGGCCTTTCCTCCGGGTCCCCTCCTGGTTCTGCATGGACCAAGGTGGAGAGCCTTGGCTACTAGTAGCCTGGCTGCCGGCTCCTTCCGCAGTGCTGAGGCCCGTCCGCTCCTTCGGGCGGGCGGGCGCTGCCATGGCAGTCGCCTCTTCGGGTGAAGTCTCCTGGTGTCAGACCCGTGGTTTGCAACGCCCGGGTCGATGCTGTCCTCGATGCTGTTGTTCGGCGCCGTTTGAGGCACTGTGGTCCCTGACGGAGCCGTTGTTGGCACCAGTTTGTCACTTGGCGCCGTGGCTGCTCTCGGTACCGTTTGCACTGCCGATACTGCTAGCAGCGCTGTGGGAGTTTCTATGGTGCCATCTTAGTCTGTGTCTCGTCTTGGCACTGTCTGCGGCGCCAAGGTTCAGCATGTCGCCATGTCCTTAGGACGCTGCGCCGTGGGGGCGTTGGATTCTGCTGTCAGTGCCGCCTCTGCCCTCAGCGCTGTTCACGGCACTGTGGAGCCGGGCGGCGCTGTCCTCAGCATTGTCAGAGCCATCGTCTGCGCCATCTCCGTCCTCGGAGCTGCGAGCAGCGCCGTGGGGGCCAGATGGCACCGTGGCTGGTCCCGACTCTGGAGCTGCTGTTCGGGCTGGGTCTGTGCTCTCAGTGGATTCCGCTCGCGGTGCTGTAGGGGGCACTGGCACTGGCTCAGGCATGGTTTCGGTTTCTGGCACCCCCTTTGGCAAGGATGGCACCGGACGCCCTCCTATGGTCTGACTCCTTGGGGTTCACTGTTGGGGTGGGCAGCCCTGTAGTATCCTCAACAAGCTGGAGTCAGCTGCCTTCTGAGGTGGGGTCAGTGGCTGCCGAGACTGGGGTCAGGGGTGCTGACTAGCGGGCAGTGGTGCAGGCCACCATTGCTCTGCAGCCCAGTCTTGGTGGGTTCACTGACCCCTCAGCAGTGGTACCCCCGCCGGGGGTGTGCCTGGATCGCCCAACTTTGGGGACGATCAGAGCACCTATGGGAGGGGAGGGTACTGTGCCCAGGATAGCTCCTTCGGGTGCTGGCCACGGCTGTCAGCTGCCTAGGCTAGCCCTCTCGAGGAGGAGGGCTCTTTTGGACTCAGAGGGGTTGAGAGGCATGGGGTCAGCACAGCAACCTTTTTCTGGGGCCCACCCAGGCTCTGGAAGAACCCGTAGTGCGGATCTCCGCTCTTCCTCCTTGGTCTCTTTGAGGGAGCTCCATCCTTTGGAGGTAGGGGACCGTCCTTCTGGACCTATACGGCCCCGGTCGCCTTACAGAGGGGGATTCTTCCAGGCGCAGCCAAGGCAGTACCAAAATGATTGTTCAACTGTCGGCTGTGGAGTCTTCCGGAGCACCTTCTTCTTCGGTTGCTCTTGGTCCGCTCCTTAGCCCAGGCAGAGGTCAGCCGATATCTCTTCTCGGCTCTGTCCCAATCCGTCTGCCACATTCTCCTGCGCTCCCAGGCATCCTTGGTCCTAGTGGGCCTCTCTTTCCTGGGAGCAGTTCAGGGCTGTGGCTGCTCGGTTCCCAGCTTACATTAGGGCAATGGACAGACAGGTTTTTCAACCTCCCCCCGAGCAGCCACCCTCTGAGCAGTCAGTGTCCTCCAACCCTTCATCCCCCTCTTCTGGGGGAAGGGAGCTTTCTGTCCACATCTCTCCAGCCGCTGATCTCGTGAGTATCACGGTTTCCTCGCAAGGATGTTGGAGGACTTGCACCTCACCCCTGCCGCTATAAGCAATCCAGAGCACTCAGCGCATGCCTTTCTAGGCGAGTTCAGCAAGACCACCCTTATGGTGCCTCCCTGGCCTGCTGCCTTTCAGGAGGCATCATTGCGCTTCTGGCAGAGACCCTTCTCCGGAGTTCCTGCCCCTAGGGATCTCTGCCAGCGGTATTGCGCCCCCCCCCCCCGGAGTCTCCAGGTTCCATGCCTCCTCCGCAGTCCATATTGACGCAGTTTGAGACTCCCGATGGGCTTTGCGCCCTTCACTGTGACCGGCCCCCAGATCAAGATTCCTCAGATTTTGACTTCTGGGGTAGGAGGGCTTTCTACTTGGCACGGTTGTTGCTTTCTGTTTCTGCACATCAGGCCCACTATGTAGCCTATGACAGGTTCTTGTGGTCCAGGCTAGGTCAGCTCCTAGACTGATTGCCTGACATGAGCAAACCAGACAAGCCATTGCACTCTCTGTACGTGGCCTGGAGCTAGCAAGGCACCAATGAGTGCATCCTATAATGCCAACAAGGTGACTACCAGGGTCATAGCGACAGCGATCTGCACTAGGTGGATGGCATGGCTGTGTCTTTCCCGGTTGTCACCCTTGGCCCGGCGTAGGGTGATTAACTCCGCTCACCAGAGAACCTATCTCTTCTCCCGTAGAGTGAGACAGCGTTTGTCGGGGCAACTTCCTTCCCCCTCCGGGGGGGGGGGCCCCGTCTCACTCTTCCCACTGTCGGGCCTTTCCAGGCCCTGAAGGTTCTCCTTCTTAGTGTGTCACCCACTGAGAGCTAAGGGACTTTGTCCCTTAGGGTGTAAAAGAAAACTCCCTTCGGGGGGGCTCGGCACTCACCCAATGGTGATGAATGGTGAAGATTGACACAGATAGGATATGAAAATTACGTACCTACCATAATTCTGATCTTTCTGTGTATCTTCATCATTCATCACAATCCCAACCTCCATCCCCCTGGGGCCAAAAAAAGTCTTAATCCTTTCCCTTGCTCTGGTAAGGTTCTTTGCTCTGTCTTTTCAAGCAACCTAGAAGGAAAGGGATCAGGCGAAGGTAGGTGCCTTGGCCAGCAAACCTAGTTATCCTCCTCCTATTGCAAGAAGAGACAGAGTGAGAATGCATTGGCACTTCATATTATGAACAGTGGGGATGGACTTAATTTCCATTTTATGGGACTTGAAAGAGTATCATTGGGAATACGCGGGGGTGATTTGAACATTAAGCTATTGCAGAGAGAGATTTTTTGGAGGTACACTCTGCCATCTTTAAAACCTCCTGGATTACATTACATTTTTCAGCTTATCCCATGTTTAAAATTATGTGTTTTGTTATGCTTTAAATGATGTGTTTTGCTGTGCCTTTGAATTATTTAAATTTAATTATGTATCCCGGTCCACATGTTCATATTTATTAAGTTTTATACTTATTTAGTGGATGCTATTATGCACAACCCACTGATGCGCCCCGACGCAATATTCAAAAGGAAAAGTCGCTACACAAATCCCGATGCCGGGCGCATCAGTAATGATGTCTGAGCACAGGTAGGGAGGCGTGCCCATGCATAACCTGCACAGGCCGATATTCAGCCCGAGATGTGCAGAGTCATGCATGCATAACCCCTACCTGCGCCTGCACAAAGTTACGCCACCAAAAAAACGAACAAGTGATGGCCACCCACAGGTGAGCTGCTGCATTGCAGGGCGCAACACAGCAGCTGCCACCTGTGGGTGGCCACCCGGGTTCCTGCCGCACCTGGTGGCACCCCCCATGCCCCATCGCGGGCATCACTATAGCCCCCCCAAGTCCAGTATCCCTGGTGGTCCAGTGGACTGCACTGAGCCTGATCGCGGGCATCACTAATAGAAACACCCCCCTCATGTTCAGTATCCCTGGCGGTCTAGTGAGCCAATCGCTGCCCGATCGCGGGCATCAGTACCTCATCAGATACACTTACTGCCCTGGAGGTCTAGTGTACCCCCACCCCACCCGCCCACTGGGCCCCACCCGCTCCCCCCCACCGTCAGCCAGCGGGCGGCAGCACCCCACCGCCTGCCGCCTCGCTGCCCGCTGACTGACAGCTCTAAGGCTGCATGCCCATTGGTTCACAGCATGAGCCAGTGGGCGTGCAGCCCATACCGTACTACTCAGTCCAGATATGTGATCTTTCAGGATCTCCACACTCAAGGTCGATGGCATCAGGACGAGTCTCAACTTCACATAAATGTTCTAGAAATGAGAGCCGTCCTGAATGCAGTCCGAGCCTTGAAGGACATACTCTGTCACAAGACCATTTTCCTTTAGACAGACAACAAAGCAGTGATGTACTACATCAACAAGCAGGGCGGAACACACTCTTACCCTTTATGCAGGGGAGCGATGAGAGTGTGGGAGTGGTGCTTGGAGCAGAAAGCATTGATCCAGGAGTCTACCTGCTGGGGATTCAGAATGATCTGGCGGATCGTCTCAGCAGAACGGAGACAGACCCTCACGAGTGGTCTCTCGACACAAACGTCGTGCAGATGCTCTTCCCACTCAATGCGAAACTGCCTCTCTTCTGCTCCAGAAATCCAGAACCTGCCATTTTTTGTCAGTGTGCATTCAGACTGCAGCGGACAAGACACTTTCTGTACGCATTTCCTCCTCTTCCCCTAGTTCAGAGGGTACTGCTCAAACTGGAGGCACAGCGGGGCAGAATGATCCTCATTGCCTCATTCTGGCCTCGTCAGATCTGGTTTCCATTGATCGACAGATTGTTGAAAACTTCTCCGAGACAGCTTCCACTTCATACAAATCTGCTTTCCCAGGGCCCTGTGGTCCATCCCAACCTGAAGTCCCTTCACCTCCATGCCTGGTTCCTGAAGAGATAGAGGTGAACAGGTCTAATGTTTCACATAAGGTCTCAGATATTCTGTTAGCTGCACGCAAGCCAGCTACTTAAAAAACTTACACGGCTTAGTGGAAGTGGTTCTCCATCTGGTGTGCAAAATCCTCCTGGAATCCTTTTTCTTGCCCACCAAACAAAGTCCTAGAGTATCTTCTAGATCTCTGAAACACAGGACTGCAATACTCAACCGTGAAGGTTCACCTTTGCGCGATTTCAGCGTACCATGAGCTCGTACACTCCGTGTCTCTGGCTCAGCTACCTGTGGTCAAGAGGTTTCTAAAGGGCATACTGCATACTAGGCCACCGGTCAGACGACTGGTAGCCGCCTATAACATTAGTCTTGTGCTAGATATGCTCCCCGCAAACCTTTTGAGCCCCTAGCTACTTGAGAGCTGAAGTTTCTGACTTGGAAGACCGCCTTCCTTGTAGCCATTACATCTGTTCGCAGAGTATCTGAAATATACACTTTGGTATACTGTATTTCAGAAAGACAAGGTGGTTCTTAGGACCCACCCTAAGTTTCTCCCCAAGGTTGTCTCAGAATTCCATCTAAATCAGCCTTTGCTCCTTCCAACCTACTTCGCGAACTTCCAGAATGAGGGGAGAGCGCACCCTACATTCTCTGGATGTGAAGAGAGCTTTGCGGTTTTATTTAGGCAGAACTAAAGAAATCTGCACATCAGAACAACTATTTGTCTCCTTCAGCATGGCCCAGCTGGGTCAGCCTGTTGCTATTAGATGCATTTCAGCATGGCTAGTGGAATGCCTTCACCAGTGCTACTCCATGGCACAGGTTAAGCTGGAGGGCAGAGTGTACGCACATTCTACCAGAGCAGTCGCAGCATCTCTGGCAGTAATCCAGAACGTGCCCATCATGGACATCTGCAGTGCACCCACTTGGAGCTCCATGCACACTTTCATAAAGCACTACACTTTAGATGCCCATGCCAGGCAGCATCAGTCCTTTGGCAGGACAATGCTTAATGGTCTTCTGTCCTAAGTGAGCTCCTCTCTCCTGCCACCCATCTCGGGGGATTATTTTAGCTCGGTACTCTCCCATTATTGTGAATGAGTGGTGGAAACTTTATGTCCAGGAAGATATGGAAATTACGTACCTATCGTAATTCTTGATTTTCTTGGATGAAATCTCCATCACTCATTGACACACCCATCCTCCATCCCTTGAGCTCACTTATCTGTTTTTGGTCTTCACTCCCTTGATGGCTGGGCTGTGAAGACTCTGTTGTGTTGACCCTTCTTATATGGGTCATTTGGACTATCTTATGTCCTATATAGGTTAGTTTCACTAGATTAGTTTATGCTGCACCTCCTCGGTAAAAAAGGTACTGAGGCAGTTGGAGGGTCGACACTGAGGTAGCTTATACGACGCAAGCCCAGCTTGTGGTGCCGCTTCCTCACTGCCCTACCTCGGCACTGGTCCTCCTGAAGATTTTTAGCTCCTGCTAGGTCCTAGCACATTTTGTGTAGTTCCCATTTGTGTGAATGAGTGGTGGAGACTTCATCCAAGAAAATCAAGAATTACGGTAGGTACGTAATTTCCATATTTTCCCTCTTTTCCCAACCCCCTTCCCCTTAGTCCCGTTTCCGTTTTGTACCCTTCCTTGTCATTTTTCTCACTATTAATTTCCCTGCACATGTGTTCCCTCCACTCCTTACCTCCTTAGTTTTGATTAGTTTGTTCAGGATGTAGGAATGGGTTTGTTTAGAAATAGAGTTCTGGCAGTTATAGATCTCACCTGTATCAGTCTTCACCATTCATCACTGATGGGTTCAAGCCAGAGGTGCTAGGACCCCACAGGAAGCTTTTTAGCTAAAGCTTTCTATTTGGAGGAGGGATCGACATCGCGGACGGCACCGCTCTTGAGGACAATGTGTTGCGTGCGTGGCAGTCGAAGGTTGGCCAGTAACCGACACTGGCCTCTCCACTACCACAGTTCTTCTTTTCCCACTGTCGAGTGTGCATCATCCCATGGGAGCTGCAACCATCTTGTGACACATCAAAGAAACTTTGGCAAAAAACTTTGAGTTCTGCCGCCGACGCTACTCAGCGCCTTACAGCATCTGGAACCGGTAAAAATGTTTCCTTTATTTCTTTTCTTAATTTTTATTCTACGGTGCTGAGTCTGTTACTTTGTTTAATTTTATTTGTATCCATGCGATTATGTCCGGTTCAGGGCCTAGTTCAAAATCCAAGATGGGGGCGTGCCCCCATATGTTGGTGCCCCTGCGGCAAGTCCATGATCATGAAGAACTATCATAATCGCTGTTTGACCTGCCTGGGTCTGAGTCACGATATGGACAATTGCAACACCTGTTTCTCCATGGATCATTGGGTCCTTGAAGTGCGCGTGATGAAGGTGGGTCAGGATCCTCCCACCTACAGAGGGCGGCATCAGTCCTGAGACGCCAAGGCCAGGACTTTGGGCCCTTACCCTGGGTCTCTCCCCTGATACTATATGTACTGAGGAGGAGCAAGCCTCTGTTTCTGGTCTTGCCGAGACCACAGGCCTGCATGAGGGGTCAGATGGGCAGTCGTGTTGCAGCTGCTGTTATACACGTGGCCCAAGCTGTTGGTGCTCTTGGTACCACCTTCCTATACTGCTTCAGCTCCCAACACTGCCTCTGGTGTCGGTGAGCAAGACAGTGCCGAGGTTGTTGCTGGGTCCTCTTCCCGTGCCATTCATGGTGCCATAGGATGGAGGGTCTCGGGGGTTGACTCTGTAGAGGTCTTCCTGTTTTTTTCCTCTTCAGAGGAGGAGGACTGGGATGATCCTGACCACTAGTCCAACTCCTCGGAGCTCCGAGGCTCTCCTTTGCCAGCTCCAAAATCTCTGAGCGTTAGTAATCTTCTGCGCAAACCAGTGCTCCCTGTCTTCTGACAGGTGCCGCAGCCGGCACTGTAGTCGGTGCCAGGGATGGCGCCACAGTCGGTGCCATGGCTGGTGCTGCGGTCAGTGCTGGAGTCGGCACTGCAGTGGATTCTGGCACTGTGCTTGGTGCCTTGTCTGGCACTGGGGTCGGCACTGTGGCCAGCACCATGGTAGAGTCTGGTTTCATTTACGGGGCTGTGTGATCGGTGCCAGGATGGCATCTGCACTGTTTTTGACACTGCTGGAGAAGTTGACACCGCTTCTGTGTCCAGTATGGATATTGGTGCCAGGTCCACGAACCCCAGTGCCGCGTTGGGGTCCAGGGTAGTTTCCTGCACCACTGCAAATATGGGAGGTGCCTCTGTCCTCCAATCCTCTGGCTTAGGGGTTCCCACAAGGAGCAGATTTCTCTCTGATGGGGTGGGGGCGGGGAACAAAGAGGTACAGAGGCTCCTTTCCAGGACAGCTGGTGGTCCTGGGAGGAGCAGAAGTGCTGACCCTTTCCTCCTAGCCGCTTCCTCCTTGAGGGGTCTGCAGTTGGTGGGGTCAGGGGCCGCCCACAGGGCCCGTATGGCTCCATTCATCCCAGGGGCACTGCCATGGTCACCCTGGTCCAGTTGGGCATCTTTCAGCAGGTGGGGTCAGCAGGTCCCTCCCCTGGGAGGGGTCCCCTGCTCATTCCCGCAGACCTAGCAGAGGGTCAACTCTGCTCAGTCAGAGATCTCGTTCCTTCACCCCTCTGCCTCCACCTGTTCCAGGCCTCTTTAGCCCCTTGGGGCCCATGACCTGTGAGCAATTCAGAGCTTCATCAGCTGCGTTCTCCCACTACGTTAGCACCATGGTTGTTGAGGTAATTTTCTGACCTGAGCCCCCCAGCTGCTCCGAGTTCTGAGTCAGCTCCTCGGCTTCTTCGCCTTCCTCCCCTGAGGAAGGGGACTACTCCATCCATGTCTCCTCTGAGGCTAATCTCACCAGCTTTCAGCAATTCCTATCGGGGATGCTGGAGGAGCTCCATCTATCCTATTTTGGGTCAAGCAGTCTTGACCGTGTGACACACACCTTCCTAGATGAGCTCAATGCCGACCACTAGATCATTCCTCCCTTTTATTTTTTTCTTTTATTTGTTTATGCTCCCAGAGCCTGGCAGGTCGCTATGGCCCGCCCTCAGAGGGACTCATCCTCTGGCCCCGCGCGTCCCTGCTTATGCTGTCACCCAGTATTTCCCTCATGGCTTACCCCACATGGTGGGGCCAGGGAGGAGAGTGCTGGCTTTCTTCCCCCCCCCGAGCACAATTCAGAAGCCGGGGCAGCACAGGGATGCGGGGCCATCATGGAGCCTGCCAGCTCCCTTTTTCCACGTTTCCTCCTGTCCCTCCTTCTTCACCTATGTGAGGATGCCGATACATGCCTCCCGACCTGTTCTGCCCTCCAGCCGCCACCAGAGGGCATTCAACAAGTGGGACAACAAGTCCCTCCCACCCCGAGAGAGGAGAGCAGTCTTTCAGACGCTCGATCCTCCCTTGCCCCTGCTGACCACCGATGATCCAGGCTTGTTCCCAAACCTGGGTTGCTGGTGTGGCGTGAGGTGTGACAACCAGCGCCTTAACCTCCAGTGCCACTGAGCTGCCCATGGCCTGTTGCATTTATGGAAGCATCGCACAGGGTTTGGCAGACTCCCTCCTCCCCATCACCAGCCCCTAGGGACTGCCAGCATAGGTATTGAGCACCCCTGGGGTCTCCAAGTGTTATGCCCCACCCTACTTTTGGAGTGGTGCTTCTGGACACCCCCCCCAGGCATCCGTCACCCAAGGCACAACCACCACAAAGGAAAGGGTCCTACAAGAGCTTGATAAGCTCAGGGTGGACAAGGCAATGGGACCTGATGGCATACATCCCAGGGTACTAAAGGAGCTAAGGGTGGAACTAACAGAGCCATTATCAGAACTGTTTAGGGAGTCTCTGAGCACGGGAGAGGTCCCAGAAGACTGGATGATGTCCATCATGTGATCCCGCTCCACAAAAGTGGTAGCAGGGAGGAGGCAGGGAACTACAGAACAGTCCGTCTTACCTCAGTAGTGGGCAAGATTATGGAGGCACTCCTTAAGGAAAGGATAGTGCAACACCTGGAATCCATCGGAGCACAGGATCCAAGACAGCATGGGTTTACAAAAGGAAAGTCCTGTCAAACTAATCTCATAGATTTCTTTGACTGGGTAACCAGAGTGGTGGACCAAGGGAGAGCAGTTGATGTCACCTACCTTGACTTCAGCAAAGCTTTCGATACTATTCCACATAGAAGATTGATTAATTAGCTGGGTAGGCTCGGTGGTCGGTCAGAAGTTGGTGAGCTGGGTGGCAAACTGGTTGACGGGCAGAAAACAGAGAGTGGTAGTAAACGGTATACAGTCAGAAGAGATGCAAGTCACAAGTGGGGTACCTCAGGGATCAGTCCTGGGGCCAGTCCTCTTCAATATCTTCATCAGTGAAATTGTAGATGGACTGGAGGGTAAGGTTTGTCTGTGTGCAGATGACACCAAGATCTGCAACAGAGTAGATGATCCAGATGGGGTGGGCAGAATGAGAAGAGATCTGGATAAACTAGCAAAATGGTTGGAAGAGTGGCAACTGGGGTGTAATGCAAAGAAGTGCAAGACCATGCCCATAGGGAAGAGAAACCTTGAAGCCACCTATAGGCTGGGAGGGGAGTTGCTGGCAGTCACAAGGGAAGAAAGAGACTTGGGCATCATCATCACCGATGACCTGAAATCATCCAAGCAGACCACTAAAGCAGTAGGTAAGTCTAGGGGGATGTTAGGGTGTATTATAGGGGTATCACAAGTTGGAAGAGGGAGGTAATAATTCTCTTTACAAGACACTGGTTAGGACCCATCTGAAGTACTGCATGCAGTACTGGAGGCCACACCTTCCCAAGGACATTAACCAAATTGAGGCAGTCCAGGGAAGGGCAACCAAAATGGTGTAAGGACTGCATCAGAAAACATATGAGGACAGATTAACAGAGCTCAATATGTATACCCTAGAGCAAAGGAGGGAGAGAGGTGATGCGATCGAAACATTCAAACACTTTAAGGGCATTAACAAGGTGAAAGATAACATGTTTCAATATAAGAAAAGTAGCAGGACAAGAGGACACAGCATGAGGTTAGAGGGAGGCCAATTAAGGGTAATGTGAGGAAATTCTTTTTCACAGAAAGGGTGGTGGATGCATAGAATGGCCTACCTCAGGAAGTGGTGGATATGAATACAGTGCAGTGCTTCAAACAGGCATGGGATAGGCATAAGGGAGCAATACAGAGGAGTATGAATAGATAGGTCATTGACAGAGCAAAGGCCGATGGCACATTTATAAGGTAGAAAAAGAAATGGGCAGACTGGATGAGCCTTGCGGTCCTTATCTGCCATCAACTTCTGTGTTTCTATGTTTCACCCCCCTGGGGTCAGACTCGGCTGAGTTTGACCACTGGGGTCGCAAGGTCTTCTCAGTGGCACACCTTCTTCTGTGCATGGCAGTGCACCAGGCCCATCAGGCTGCTTAATCTAGGCACCTATGGACAATGCTGGGCCAACTCCTGGCATCTATGCCTGATTTGAAGGTAATCAGGAGGACATTAGCCTTTCTGCATGTGGTCTGGAGCTGGCAAGACACCGGGCAAGGGTGTCTTATGATGCCAATGATGTGGCCTCCAGACAGGCAGGAGCTGCAGTCTGCATTCAGCGGATGGTGTGGCTTCTCCTATTGAGGTTGTCATCCTTGGCCCAGTGTAGGGTGATTACCTCCCCTTTGCAAGGGGCCCATTTTTCTCCTGCAGGGTGTGACGGGAGTTAGGACGCCTTCCCTCTCCCAGGCAACAGGAGTCTCTGTCTCACCCTGATCGTTTGCGGGCCTCGCCAGGCCTATAAGGGGCCTCTGCCTTCCTGTGTTCTCACCCACGGGAGGCTGAGAGACTTCTCCTTCAGGGAAGTGCCAGCGCCTTTAGGTGCTTGGTACTCACCCACAAGTGATGAATGGTGAAGATTGATACAGGTAAGATATGAAAATTACATACCTACTGTAATTCTTGATCTTCCTGTATATCTTCCCCATTCATCACTACTTCCTGCCCACCTCCCCTCTTAGGCCTCAACTTCCTGGGTAGTGCCTCCTCCCTGCTTGCCTTCCCCCCAATTTAGGCCAGTTGTGGGTATAGTCTTGCTGGCACCTCCAGGTCCACTGATCCTTCTATGAAGTAACAGAAAAGCAGGAGCCATTGCCCTCTTTGGCCAGGGGCTCCTTAGAGCTCCGTACGACCTGATGGGGTCATCTCTGAGACAACTGTATGTACCAGGGTTCCTTGATCTGGGACACCTCCTTTGTGTGGGACCCTTCTTTGCTTCCCTTAGGTCTTGGCCTGGTTGGCGGGGCTCCGAAGATCCCAGTTTTCTTTTTCCTCTCTGGGGCCACAAGTGGTTCCTTAACACTTGTGCTAGAACCCAATGAGTGTGGCAAAGTCCTTCTTATCTCTTGCCTCTTGCAGAGGTAAACCCTATCTTCCTCCTCCTGTGGGTAGATCTAGGTGCAGATAGCTCTCCACTAGATCTCAGGTAGGGCTTATTTTCTTGTGCTGGAGGGAGCTTGCCCTGGGGTGGATCAGTTTTACCCTCACCCTTATCTAGCGGGTTGGGAGGGGAAGGGGCGGAGTGGTAGAAAGTGAGAGGGAATTGTTCTGACCCCTCCATCTGGGGCCTGGGAGATGACTTTTCTGTGGTAGCGGGCATTTTCTTTGCGCCGCCATATAGGTCCTTGTGTCACTCCTTGGACCTGGCTTAGAGCCAAGTACAAAGAGCAGTTGAGTCACTCCTCCCTTAGGCATCAGGCAGCAGAGGAACCCCTGCAATGTTGACAGGTTGGGGTCCATTCTCGTGCTCTCTCTTTCATTCTTCACTCCCCGTCCCCTGCCTCCTTATTAACTTACTGTCTTTCTCTCTTTTATTGTCCTTTTTCTCCCTACCCATCCTCTCTTCTTCTCCTAGCCTGCCCAGTGGTTGAGGCCTCCCTCCCATAAAACCTGAGGCCAACCCCCTTCCTCTGGTCAGCTTATAGCTCCTTTAAGTTTATATCCTTTCATTTTTCTGTCCCCCTTGGGCTCCCTTGCCCAACCATCCTCTCTTTTTACTCTGTCTTTGGTTTCACTCGCCGGCAAGCAGAACTGAGGTGGTGGAGGGACCGGCATCAGTTGTCACTAACCCACTCCTGAGGGGTCAGGTCCACTGAGCTCACAGTGCCCACCCCTAAGTGCAAGCCATGATGGGGGGAACAGAGCTACCCTTCTCGTGCTTTTAGAATGCTCACTGAGGCCACGACTGCACCTCCGCCATGAGGATCCAGGGCATCCCTCTAACTCTGGATAAGGGCACAATACAATCTTGGGACTTGTGGCCAAATATGAACCCTTCTTTGGCTATTACACAAAGGAGGAAGACCCAGGCATCACAGTCTCTTCGGGAGTAGCAGTGTAAAGCCCGATTTGGCCTTCTCCCTACAGGACATGCAGCAGCCTGGTTCAAAATCCCTGCAGACTCTGGTATTCTCTCTGTTCTTCCAGATCCCTTACAGACACTTTTGCTCAATTTGGTTGCTTATGGTGACACCCCTAAGCAATCAACAGTTGTCACAGATAATTAATACTGTTTCAAATTTCACACACCAATATAGAACTCTCACTCAGACAGATAGTCTTTAGGAAAACAAATGATTTTACTAAAATACTTAAATAAATACAGTTACAACTAACAAGAGAATATACTAATTTGGGTTGCAGTATAAAGAAATAAAATGGAAAGATATAAACATGTAAATGCACTCAAACCATTTGCTAAAAGTCTACCTTATATTTTGATGTCCATAAAAAGTAGATACAGTCTCTGGTTCTTAGTCTCTGTGCTTGTGGTCAAGAGAATGTCCAGAGAAAAAAGTGTGTGCTGGCGGCCACTGTCTCAGCAGTTTGGCTTCCTGTGGATCAGGTGAAGTCCAGATGAAAAGAGTGTCCAAATGCCCTTAGGTGGGGCTATTTATACCTCTGTTTCAGCTCTGGAAATAGTAGTGAAAATCCCACAACATTTAGGCCAGTAGATGACATTCTTGCTCTTTCCTTACAACCTACTTTCTAGCTATCCTTTAATGTGTCAGTGTCCCACAGTAACGTCATTAGTATTAGAGTGTTAAGAATTCACACAGGTTGTCTAGGAAGTATGTTTCTTTCCTGTTATCTCATAAAATGTAGCATATTATAACAGCTTCATTGGATCAAAGTATTCTGCTCTTGAGTGCATGGTTTTATGACCAACAAATGGATTTTGGCATATCTTTGTTAAAAAACCTGGGAATTAAATCTCAGTTCCTGGCAAGCAACTGGCTTGTAGGTCAAAAGAAGTTCAAACCCCTTTAAAAAAAAAAAGAAAAAAAATCCAGTCTTTTCTCTAGGTGCCTTGAATTAGTGCTGGCATTTTCTTGGCATGTACATAAACATAGAGTTACATACAAAAAATATATATATATATCTCAACAGAATTATATCTACAAATAAGGACTAGCAGTTGGGTAGCTCATCACATCCCTCCCTCCTTGACTGAATTTGTGGGAATCCATCCCTATGCATTATATAATTTTCTCAAATTCTGTTCATTGCTGTAACTGGTGAGATAGCCCATCTGCATTGGCATTGGCCTATCTGACCCTGTGGATAATGGTCATATCGTAGCTCTGTAAGGCAATACTCCATCTTAAGAGATGACCCTTTGTTTTACCCATCTGTGTTAGCCACACCAGAGTGTTATAATCGGTCTGTACCTCCTGTAGAGGTTCGGCTCTAATTTCTTCAGAGCCCATACCAGCACAAGGCATTCCTTTTCAATGATGCAATAGGCCTGCTCCTGGGGAAGCAACTTTTTGTTAAGTTACACTATGGGGTGATCTTTCCTTTGGTTAGAGGTCTGAGGACTGTTCCAATCCCCACATCGGAGACATCTGTCTGGGCTACAAATGGCTTACTGTAATCTGGACTGGCCAACACAGGGGTACTGCACATTGCCTCCTTTAGCCGTGTGAAGGCTCGTTCACAGGCTGGCTCTCATTTTACCTTTTTGGGCATTCTTTTCTTTAGTAGGTCAGGGTACTGTAATTTGGTACAAATGTTCGATAGTACCCGACAGTTCATAGGAAATTCCAAACCTGCTTCTGGGTTTCAGGCCTGGGCCATGCCTCTGTAGCCTCAATCTTGGCTTGATTGGGACAGAGCTGCCCCCGCCCTATTACATGTCCTAGGTATGCCACCTCCACCATAGCCACCTGGCATGTTTCAGCCTTGACAGTGAGCCATGCCCGCTGTATCCTGCCCAACACTTCCTTCAGGTGGGACAGGTGTTCCTTCCAGCTGGCACTGAAGATGGCAATATCATCCAGCTATGCCTATGCATACTCTTCAGTACCATGTAACACCTAGTTGACCAACCTTAGGAAGGTGGCAGGGGCATTCTTCATTCCAAAAGGTGTTACCTTGAACTCGAATAATCCTATTGGTGTGATGAAGGCCGATTTCTCCCTAGCTCTGGCAGTTATCTCCACTTGCCAATACCCTTTTGTCAAGTCAGTTGTGGTAAGTTATATCGCCCTTCCCAACTTTTCCAGTAGTTCGTCCGTCCATGGCATCAGATGGATGTCAGACTTCGTAAGTGTGTTGAGTCCATGATAGTTCACACAAAGTGAGTAGAGCCACTCGGCTTGGGAATGATGACTATGGGTGAGGCCCAGTGGCTGTTTGAGTTCTGGATTACCCCTAAATCCAGCATTTCCTCCACCTCCCTCCTAATGTCCTTTAGGGCAGCCTCAGAGACCCAGTAGGCTGTCTGCCGTATGGGCGCTCACATTCCTGTGTCTACATCATGTTTTGCTAAGGGAGTTAGTCCTGACTTGGCCATAAACAAAGGGACAAAGTCCACTGAAACCTCCCTCACTTCCTGGGTCTGTTCCAGGGTTAGCTGGGGCAACAGTTTGATTGCCTCCACATAGGACTCCAGCTTGCTTTCCTCCAGCAAGTCCAGTAGGGGGTCTCCTTTGTCAGTCCCCTCCCCAGGACTACAAACTGCAAATACCATGTCAACCCTATCTGCATTTGGCTTCATCATGTTGACATGGTACATTCTATGGGTATGTCTCCTGTCAGGCAGATCCTCCCTTGTCAGTCTTCACCATTCATTACTGTTGGGTGTCATCCAGAAGCGCGCACCTGCTACTGGAGCTTTTTGAGAGCCGGCATCAACGGCGTCACCCACCGAGCTAGCATGATTACTGCGAGGGTGGCCGTTAGGTGCCACAGACTCCTCCTCCTTCCCAGTTCTGTTGCTTCCGCCATTAAGGCTGCACCTGCTGCGAACTGCTTTATATTACTGCGTCATAGACCTGTTGAGTGTTTTTCGATGCCGCTTCTTTTCTCCTTTGTCCTGGTTCTCCATCCCGATGCCGTTGAAGGCCGGTAGGTCCGTTCCTTGTTGTTTTTTCTTAAAGGCGCCGGGATCTTTGCTTGGGTTTACATTTGTTTCGCATCATGTCCGGTTTGGGAGCTAAGCGCAAGTCAAACGCAGGATGCGTCAGTGCTTCTGTGGCTGGCACTTCTCTGTTTTGGACTGGCATGATGTTTGTCTGCAGTGCCTGGGACCTAACCATGACATGGAGAGATGCAATGTCTTTTTCTCCATGGACTGCCACGTTCTGGAAATCTGTGTGTTTAAAGTTGGCAGGGCCCTGCCGACTTTCAGAGGACGATGTCGCTCTCGGGCTTCCCAGGCCAGATCTTAAGACCCTTCCTCTGGGTCCCATCCTGGGCCTATACAGTCCAGTGAGGAGGAGGAGGAGGCCTCCTCATCTTCTAGCCTTGCTGAGGGAGGAGGCCTCTTCTGCAGTGTCAGAGGAGCGGCGTGGCTCCTACCGGGGCCGCGTCATTGACACCGCCTCGCAGTCACCTCTTCTGAGGTGCAGGCTTCCCCAGTGTCATGGCCCACAGTTGCTGGGTCTGCCACTGGTGGATCCTCGACACCGCCTCGCAGTGCCATTTTGGATCCTGGTGCCGTTTGCAGCGACGGTGATCGAGATGGCATCGTCCATATCTCACCGCTGTTTGTGGTGCTGGTGCCTCAGGCAACTCCTTGGGTGGTGCCATTTTGGGTTCCAGCGCCATGTGCAGCACCCAGGACTCTGGCGCTGTCGGGGTTTGGCACTGGGCTACGGGGCTCTGGGCGGCGCAGTGGGCTTGCCTGATGCTGCTACCTGTGCCGTGTCCCAAGACAGTGCAGTTCACAGTACCTTCTTCAGAGACACTCCAGGGGTGGCCAGTATTGAGGTCCTTCTGGCCGACTCCTCTTCAGAGGGGGACGTCTCAGATTTGGATCCAGACTGGCTGCCCGATTCTTTGGGATCAGAGGTCTCTGTGGGATGTGGTGTCAAGCGGCCCCATCCCTGAGTCTCTGGAGCAGTCTGCTCCCGAGGACCCATCAGCCGGGGGTGGCCTTGGGTCTCTCAGGGGTGATGGCCCAGGACTGTGGAGGGGGTTCTCTTCTCTGGTGGGGCTGCGGCAGCTGCCAGCGTTAGTGTTGCTGTGCCCTCCCGGGGGGGGACTGGAGACTCTTGTTTCTAGGGCCCCCCTCAGGGGGCCCACGGTTTGGTGGCTCCTCTGCTGGGGTTGAGGAGGAGGGCGTCCTCTGAGTCTGAGGGGTTGAGGGGTCAGGGCGAGGGGCGGCGGTACTCCACTGCCACCTAATGGGGCGCAGGGAGGAACCGCAGCACCGAGCCTCACTTTTCCTCTTCAGGCTCCAGGGTACCCTCAGGTGGCAGCACTTAGGTTTGCCCTTCTGGACACTTGCAACCCCAGGCATATCACAGGGGAGATTCCCCATCTGGGCTCTTCCGGAGTTCGCATTTTCAGATTTCCTCTCTGCAACCCAGTCTGATCTCAGGGGTCCCTCCAGTATGGGCTCCATTCCCTGGATTCCCAGAGCCCTGGCAGAGGCCAGGCACTTTCCTGTAGGTGCCCTTCTCCCATTCCTCTGCAGCCACCACCCTCTCTCCCAGGCTATGTGGGTCCTATGGGTCTCTTATCCTGGGAGACATTCAGAGCCACTGCAGTGGCCTTCCCGTCATATGTTAGGGCCATGAATGAGCGGGTCTTTCACCTGTCCCATCCGCTGCAAGAGTCCTCTGGACAATCGAGTTCCTCATCCTCCTTGACTCCCTCTTTGGAGGGAGCAGAACCTGGCATTCCCCTATCTTCCGACGCAGATTTCACTGCATATCAGAGCTTCCTTTCGAAGATGGTTCGGGATCTCCATATCTCCTACATTAGAAGGGACAATACCGAGCGACAGATGCGTGAATTCCTTAGTGAGTTCAGTGCTCACCACCTGGTGGTGCCATCCTGGCCTATTCCTTTCCAGGAAGTGTCTATTTGCACCTGGCAGTCTCCAGCCGACCCTTCCGCAGCCCTGGCAGGCTGCAGGAGGAGGTATTGTGCCCCCCCCCAGGAGTCTCTAGGTTCTCTCCCTCACCTTTCTTTATGCTTGATGTCCCTAGATACTCCTTCCAGGCTTCAGCACCTTTTGCGTGACAGACCACCTGATTTGGATTCTTTACAATTCGACTGGTGGGGGTGAAGAGTGTTCTCTTCTTCTTGTGTGTTGATGTTTATTACATCACATCAGGCACACCATGCTGCCTACAACTGGCACTTATGGTCAGTGCTGGCTCAAATGCTGGCACTGTTGCCTGATTCAGAGCAATCAAAATAAGCTATTGCCTTCTCCACCATAAGTCTGGAACTGGCAAATCACCAAGGATGGGCATCTTATGATGCCAGTGAGGTGGTTTCCAGACTTACGGGGACAGCGATCTGTATTAGACGGACAGCGTGGCTTTGTCTATCAAGGTTGTCACCCCTGGCCCGGTGAAGGGTGATCTCCTCCGCCTTCCGAAGGACCCATCTTTTTTCCAGCAGGGTTAGGAGGCTTCTTCAGGGGGGTTCCTCCATCCCCTCATCTTCATGGGACACCTTCTAGCTCTCCTCAGTCTTAGACTTCTCAGTCTAGCAGAGCTAGAGTCTCTTCCTCCTGTTTTCCACCAGCATGAGGTTGAGGGTCCTGTTCCCTCAGGGCTGTGCTGGGCCCCCTTCGGGGGTCTTGGTACTCATTACTAAATCCAACAGTAATGAATGTTGAAGATTGACAAGGGAAGATATGGAAATTACATACCTACTGTAATTCTTGATCTTCTCTTGTATCTTCAGCATTCATTACTAAATCCCAACCACCTTCCCCTCATAGGCCTCATTTCTTGGGCATCTCCCACACCCTGCTCGCCCTCCACCCCTGAGGCCAACTGGGGGCTAAGTCCCCCTGGTTCCTCAGGACCCTTGGTTCCTTCTCTAAAAAGTCACAGAGGATTCAACCTGGGAGGAGAGCAACTAGAGCTTCATCCCTTTTTTCCTTCCGAAGGAACTCTTTCTGATTCCTCTTTCTGTGGTGTCCCCTCAATTGGGACTCCCCCCTCCTTTTTTAGGCCTAGGGAGTCAGAAGGAGTTTCCTTCCCTTTCTCTGTTTTATTTTCTTAAGGCGCCCTACTCTAGTACTCGGTCATATGACTATGTACTAATATTTTTATCCAATACCTGGTTGTGGCTCTTCCTCTTGGAAAATATATATTTTCTCCCTCTTGGGACAATCTCTGAGCTCTTGACTTGAGTTGTGGATACTTGGATAGCAGGGTGAGAAGGGAAAGCTGCTTTTTTCAAATTAACCTGTCTGAGGGTTCAGTTGAACCATCTAAAACAGTTATATCTCAAGGGATCCTTGCTCCCTTGCCTTCAATCGCTGGAGTAGGAAGCTTCATGCCAAATTCACCCAACAATCTTGGCAGAATTCTTCCCTCCTCCCGCTATCCTTCCCTTCTTCTTCCTCTTCTTCTTCTTCCTTTTCCCTCTTTTCCTTATCTAATCCTCCCTCATAGCCGCCCGAGGAGTGAGGTCCTGCGGTCCCTTAGGGTAGGGTTCTCCTTCTTTCCTGTTCTGTCTTTGGCTTATTCCTTTTTCAGTTTATTTCCTTTCCTTTTTCTATCCCTTGGCTCTTCTGCCTCACTCTTATTTTTCTAACCCCCTTTTCACCTTTCCGGCTATACAGAACTGGGATGGAGGAGGAGTCTGTGGTGCCTAACATCCACCCCTCGTGTACCATGTAGTGCGTCGTGCTTGTGGGTGGCACCGTTGGTGCCGGCTCCTCCAGAAAAATAAAAAAAGCTCCTGTAGCGGGTGCACGCTTCCAACTGACACCCAACAGTCATGAATGGTGAAGATGCAAGAAGATCAAGAATTACGGTAGATAATTTTCATTTCTATGATATATTTCATGTAATTTACTTGTCAGACTACCTTGTATGGTCCTGAGCCACTCAACCTGCAGCTGATCCTTCCAGAGCAGAATTAGGACCATGACTTCCTGACCTACACTGAACGAGTGAGCTCCTGCTCTGTGGTCGTACCAGACCTTTTACTTCTGCCTGGCAACTGACAGGGTGCTCTGGGCTGCTCCCATAAGCTCCTTTAGCTTTTCCCTAAACTTTAGGACATACTGCACTATGGAAGTTCCCTGGGTGGCATGCTTGCCTTCCAAGTTTTCCCGTATCAAGTCTAGGGGCCCATGCACCCTACATCCATATAAGAGTTTGAAGGGGGAGAACCCAGTTGACTCTTGGGGCACCTCTCTGTATGCGAACAACAGGTGGGGAAGGTACAGTGTTTCTCCCAGTCCCACCCATGCTGTTCAGCAAATGCTTGGAGCATCGATTTTAGGGTACCATTAAACCTTTCCACCTGCTCATTGGCTTATGGGCAATAAGGTGTTGTGCATCTTTGCACCACCCCACACTTCTCCCATAAACACTTCATCAGGTCCGACATAAAGGTACCCCCTCGATCAGTGGTAACCTCCTATGGAAACCCGACACGGGAGAAAATCCCTAGCAAGGCATTTGTCACTTTGTCTGTCCTAAGTGAGGGGAGGACAACAGCCTCTGCGTATTGGGTGGCATAATCTATGACCGTCAGGGTAAACCTCTTCCTGGAGGAGCTTGGAGCACTCAAAGGTCCCACAATATCTATTCCTACCTTCTGGAATAGCTCCTCCACAATGGGCAAGGGAATTAGGGTGGGTTTGGTTTTACTACTTGGCTTCCCTATTTGTTGGCACTGGTAACAAGACCTGCAGTATTCCTTCACGTGCTGGATGAAGTTGGACCAATAGAAATTCTGGGCCAGTTGCTGCATGATGTGCGCGATTCTCAGATGTCCGGACATGGGCATATCATGATCGATCTTGAGTAACTGCTCACAGTACCCCTGGGGAACAACAAGCTGCCTGCCCATCACCCCTCCCTCTGTCCTTACGTCCTGTGTATACAATAGTCCATTGTCCCAAAATACTGTATGTCTTATGTCACCTAGCTGTGTCCCATCAGATTCTGCACAAGCCCTCAGCCTCTCCAAACTTGAATCAGTCCTCTGAGCAGCTGCAAATTCTTCACATTTTCCCAAGGCATGGAACATGTCCCCTTCAGTTTCTAAATTGGGGTCTATAGCTCTAGCGTCAGGGCATTCAGGGTCACTGCCATCCCTAACCTTCTGACCATTGGTTACCCCTCCCTCCTCAGAGTAACCTTTTGTAGCTCTTTTATGAACTGCTACGTGGGGAAGTCCTACCTCCCTTTCACTACTCTCCACTTCAGGAGACACAGGCTGGGGAACCAGCCTCCTATTGTTTTCCACAGGGGCCTCTATGGGGTCCAGGGAACTACAATTGGCCTTTGCCATCTGACTGCACGTAACCGCATACGCCACCCCTTTCTGGAGATTGTTCCCTATAATCACTTACAGGGCGAGGTTGTCTGCTGCTGCCACCTTTTGCACCCTCTCTCCTGTCTCACCCCAGTCCAGGAGAGCACTAGCTAGTGGCAGAGTTTTTTCCTCCCCAGTGAATCCCCGTACTGTTACAGACTGATTAGGTATAAGCTATTCAGACACAACCAAATCCCCTTTTACTAAGGTAAGAGACACCACTGTGTCCCTTAACCCAAGGGTCTGCACCCCATTTATAGTAACTGGGTATATGTGCTCCCTCATGTTTATAGACATGCTTTCAGGGATACACAGTGCACCCAACTTGGTTTGAGCACCACTTTGTCAATTCTGTGCCTTTTTAAGACACTGTCTGGCAAGATGCCGTGGCTGTTTGCAAAACCAATAATCATCATTTCTTTTATCCGATAAATCCTTTTTTGTAACCTGGGGCTTTCCCCTTTCTGTGGAGGCAGTGAGGGTTTTAGCTTCCCTGAAGGTGTGCTTTTCCCTTTCTGCACTGCCACACCCACTCTACTTCCTTTCAGAGCAGGCCTGCTCCTGGCATCCGAGATCAATAGCCTACTGCACTGTTTTGGGGTCTTGGTCCTCTAACCATGGTTTTAGTTCTGCTGGGCAAGCCCAAAGGAACTGCTCTAGCAACATAACCTCTGCAACTTTTTCCACATAATTTGCTTTTACTCCCTCCCACCAACATTTCAAAAACTGATGTTGCTTTGTGGTGAGTTCCTCATCGCTCATGTCAGGGCTTACGGAACTTAACCCTGAATGCTTCAGGAGTTAGTTCATACTTTTTAAGTAAAGCAGTTTTAAGTTTCCCATAATTACTACTGTCCTGATTGTCCATTTGGCCTAGTGCTTCACACCCTTTACCAGTAAGTAGCAGGGATAGCTGAAAGCTCCAGGACTCCCTGGGTATTTTAGCCTGGATACAGACCTTTTCAAACAAATTCAAAAATGCATCCATATCCTCCCCCTCTTTAAATTCAGCTATTAGTTTGGAATTTAATTTATACCCCAGCCCTGGAGATTCAGGTTCAACCCTGCCACTTACCTCCTCTGGCGCTGGTCATTGGAGTTTTAACTGTAGTTCAAACTCCCTCTGACGCTGTTTTTCCTCTCAGCCTCTCTCTAAAGCTGCCTTTCTTTTTCTCGCCCTTTCTCTGGTGCTGTCTTTCTTCCAACTCCATCTGGAACTTCTTCTGCTCAAATTCTCTTTGCTGCTGGGCTTCAAACTTCTTCTTTTCAAATTCCAGCTCCAATCTCCTCAACTCCAGCTGCAACCTGATCCTTTCTGGCTCCAGCCCTGTGGTGACCTTCCCCTGCTGCTGTGGCTCTGAGTTCCCTCTTATCTCGCTGCCCTCCTCCCTGGGACTGGACACTGCAGTGAACCCTGGCACCCCCATGCCCAGGCTCTGGTCCTTTTCAATCACTGGCAGTGACTCAAGGTCCTGGAAAACCACTAGCTCATCAACTGCTACAACAGTCTCCATGAGGTTCTTTTTGGTTAGACCCTCGTACTGGGCCCCTCTGTTCTGACACAACTGCCTTAGGTACTCTGCAGTGTACGTGTTATAGTTGGAAACCATCATCTTCTCTATTACTACACTAGCTTACACCGAAAAAAAAGAAAAATAAGTAGGGATCTTTATACTGTAACCAAATTATATATAATATGTATTTTTTTTAAATATCTGCCTTGATTGTATGTGTACTGTTTTCAGTTTATCAATGTGATACACTGGGCTCGAATTCAACTGTTATGCCTGTGCCACCAATATCTCTCGAATCTCAACACTATGCAACCAAATCTCTCGGATCCCACTGTTCCCACAGATCTGTCACAAACCCACTCCTGAGGGGTCAGGTCCACTGAGCTCAGAGGGTGCCCACCCTTAGGTGCAGTCCATGATTGGGGGGACAGGGCTACCCTCCTTGAGCTTCTAGAATGTTCACTGAGGTCACGACTGCATCTCTGCCACAAGGACCCAGGGCATCCCCCTAACTCTGGATAAGGGCGCAATATGAGTGTCGAGTCTTGTGGCCAAATATGAACCCTTTTTTGGCTAGTACACAAAGGAGGAAGACCCAGGTGTCACAGTCTCTTCGGGGGTAGCAGTGTAAAACCTGATTAGGCCTTCTCCCTACAGGACATGCAGCAGCCTGGTTCAAAATCCCTGTAGACTCTGGTATTCTTCCTATTCTTCCAGATCCCTTACACACTTTTGCTCAATTTGGTTGCTTATGGTGACAACCCTAAGCAATTAACAGTTGTCACAGATTATTAATACTGTTCCACACTTCTCACACCAATATAGAAATCTCACTCAGGCAGATATTCTTTAGGAAAACAAATGTTTTTACTAAAATACTAAAATAAATACAGTTATAACTAACGAGAATATACTAATTTGGGTTGCAGTATGCAAAAATAAAATGGAAAGATATTTACATGTAAACGTACTAAAACTGCTAGCTAAAAAACTGTCTTGTATTTTGAAATCCATAAAAAGTAGGTACAGTCTCTGGTTCTTAGTCTCTGTGCTTGTGGTCAACAGAATGTCCAGAGGAAAAGTGTGTGCTGTCAGCCACTGCATCTCAGCAGTTTGGTTTTCTGTGCGTCAGGAGAAGTCCAGATGAAAAGTGTGTCCAAATGCCCTGAGCTGTGGCTATTTATACCTCTATTTCAGTTCTGGAAATAGTGAGTGAAAATCCCAAACCTTTTAAGCCAGTAGATGTCACTCTTGCTCTTTCCTTACAACCCACTTTCTAGCTATCCTTTGATGTGTCAGTGACCCACAGTAACATCATTAACACTGGGATGTTGAGAATTCACACATTTCTTGTAGGAAGCGTGTTTCTTTCCTGATTATAACAGCTTCCTTGGATCAAAGCATTCTGCTCCTGAGCGCATGGTTTTGTGACCTACAAATGGATTTTGGCATAGCTCTGTTAAAAAAAACCTGAGAATGAAATCTCAATTCCTGGCAAGCAGCTGGCCTGCAGGACAAAAGAAGGTCAAACCCCTTTAAAAAAAAAGAAATCCAGTCTTTTTCTCTAGGTGCCTTGTATTAGCACAGGCATTTTCGTGGCGTGTAGATATACACAGAATTACATCAAAAAAATATATGTATACAACAGAATTATATCTACAAATATCTACATTGGTTACTGGCCAACCTGCGAGCGCCACGCAATACACCGTCCTCGAGGGCAGTGCCATCCCTGACATCGCCCCCCCCCCAAATAGAAAGTTTTAGCTTAAAATTTACCATGGGGTTCTAGCGCCTCTGACCTGAACCCACCAGTGATGAATACTGAAGATATACAGGGAGATCAAGAATTATGGGAGGTACGTAATTTTCATTTGTCAGCTGTGCATCTCTCAGGTCTCCAAGATTTCTTAGTAGACCAAATAAGCAGATCACAGTCCATAATGCACGAATGGGAACTGCTGGCCTCTGTGGTAGATAAACTCTTTGTAAGATGGGTTTATCCAGAGTTGGACCTTATGGCATTGCCACACAACATAAAACTGCCACATTTCTGCTCACTCATTCCAGGGCCTGGAGTTTTCTGGTAAGACACATCAGCCCTCTCTTAGAAAGGGAAATTCCTACATACATTTCTACCAATTCCTTTAATATAGAGGGTGCTGCTCCAACTACAGATGGAGGGTGCCACTCTTATCCTTATTATTGCTCCATTAAGACCTCACCAGATCTGCAACAGATGGCAATGGAGCCTCCTATCCCCTACCTCTTTGCTGGGTCTGTTGTCACAAGACAAGGGATTCCTGGTCCATCTGGACCTGAAATCTTTACATCTGCACACATGGCTCCTAAAGATGAAGCCATTGCATGTTTGGAGCACCCCTAAGCTATAAGTTACTGCTCTAAGCATGCCAGAGTGTGGCACTAGAATACTCAGATACTGTGAGAATCACATCAAAGACTGCAGAAAGGCCTCTCAGCTTTTTTTTTTCATTCAACCCTGGGAAAGAGGGTGTTATTGTGTATAATTTGTGCCTGTCCAAATGACTGGCACATTTTTGTGGGCTATGATCATTCCTCCAGGGGAATGGCCACTTCTGTTACTTTTTTCATAAATGCTTTCGCTGCTGACATTTGTTCTGCAGCAGTATAGAACACTGTCCACACCTTCATTAAACATTACAGTCTGGGCATAGATCTTATCTGTGTCAATCTTCACCATTCATCACAGATGGGTATCTGGCCAGAGGTCAGGACCCCGCGGGAGCTGTTTTTTTTTTTTTAAAAAGTAGGCAGAGCTGACACACCATCATCGTCGCCCTCGAGGCCTACGCACTGCGTGGTGCTCGCGGGTTGGCCGTTAGGCTGTGTCGACTCCGCCTGCCTGCCAGTTCTTCGTCTCCCACCATCGAGGTCGCCTCATGGGAAGCTTGAAGAGACTGTAGGCCTGATTTCATCCTATTCCTTCGGCATTAAGTCCGTCGGTTTCCTGCCGGTTCTGTTTCCTGCCTCTACTCGACGTCGCCCGGTAAGATCTTTCCTTATTTTTTGAATTTTGCGACGTCTGTTTTGGTGTTTTTTTTCATAGGTCATGTCTCGGTCGGAGGGCAAGAAGTCTTCGAAGATGGGTCGGCCCCCCATGCGACAGTGCCCATGCAGCCGAAAATTCTCTGTCACCGACCAGCACGACCAGTGTCTTGCGTGTCTTGGCCCGCTTCATGACATGAACTCGTGCGACACCTGCTTCTCCATGGACTGCCGGGTCCTCGAATAGCGCGTGTTGAAAGTGGGGCGAGCTCTGCCGACTTTCGGGGGTAGGGTTCGCACTCGTCGGGCCAAGCCACGCTCTCGGCCTTTCCTCCGGGTCCCCTCCGGTTCTATACAGACCGAGGAGGAGGGGCCTCGGCTGCTGTAGCCTAGCCATTGCCGAGGCTCCTTCTGCGGTGCAGGAGGCCGCCCGCTCCTCCCAGGAGGCAGGCGGGAGCGCCACCATGGCAATCGCCCTTAGAGTGAAGGCTCCCGGTGTCGTTCCGTGGCTTGGAAGGCCCTTGTCGGCGCCGTCCTCGGCGCCGTCGTTCGGCGCCCGTCGGAGTCTCTGGCGCGTTTGCTGGCCCGTGGGCCTGGCGTGATGACCATCATCAGCGCCAACTTATGCGGCTCAGCGCCGTGGGCTTGGTCGACTCCGATCGCAGCATCGACACTGTTCGCAGCACCGTGAGACCCACTCCAACGTCGTCCTTCACCATGTCTCGCGTGCCAAGGTTGAGCACGGCTCCGTGTCCTCGAGGCTCAGTGCCGTGGGGACTTCGGTTCCATCTGTTGGTGCCGTTCGCGGCACCGTCCACGCAGTCGGTGCTGCGAGCTGGGCGGAGCCGTGTTCGGCGCTGGGTCCACCTTCGGGGCCGTTGGCGGCGCCGTCCCTGTCCTTGGTGCCGCTCCCGGTGCCGGTGGACTGGATGGTACCGCGACTGGTCCTGGCATTGGACCTCTGGCTCACGCTGGGGCCGTGCCTCCCTCAGATCCCGCTCATGGGGTTGCGGGGGGTACTGGCACCGACTCAGGCATAGCGGTGGCATCCGGGCCTGGTGGTAGGGATAGTTCTGCCCGCCCTCCTATGGTTTGGCTCAGAGCCTCGGACTCTACCTCTTCGGAGACGGAGTCGAGCTCTGAGTCAGACATGCAGTCCCACCCCTCGGGGTTGTCTGCGGATGTGGGCAGCACGGTGGTCTCATCGATGAGTCGGAGCCAGCCCCCTTCTGAGGAGAGGTTGGTGGCTCCCAAGACTAGGGTCAGTGGTGCTGACCAGCAGGCAGTGTTGCGTGCCACCATAGCTCTGCAGCCTGGTCTTGGGGGTTTCACCGATCCCTCAGTCATGGTACCCCCTTCAGTGGTGTGCCTTGATCGCCCGACTTTGGGGCCCATCGAAGCACCTGCTCCCTGGGTATCCCCTTCGGGGGATGCCCAGAGATGCCAGCTACCTAGGCTGGCCCTCTCGAGGAGGAGGACTCTTTCGGACTCCGAGGGGTCGAGGGGTGTGGGATCGGCATGTCGGCCTTTTTCTGGGATCCACCTGGGCCCTGGGAGGAGCCGTAGTGCAGATTTCCACTCTTCCCTCTCGGTTTCTTTGAGGGAGTCCCGTTCTTTTGAGGTAGGGGACCGTCCTTCTGGACCTTTACGGCCTCGGTCGCCTCACTGGGGGGATTCTTCCGGGTGCAGCCAAGGCAGTACCAATGTGGTTGTGCAGCTGTCGGCTGTGGGGTCTTCCGGGGCATCTTCTTCCACGGGTGCCCACGGTCCGCTCCCTAGCCCAGGCGGAGGTCAGCCGACATCTCTTCTCGGCTCTGCCCCCATCCCTCTGCCACACTCTCCTGCGCTCCCAGGCATCCTCGGTCCTAGCGGCCCTCTCACCTGGGAGCAGTTCAGAGCGGTGGCTGCCCTGTTCCCTGCTTATGTTAGGGCAATGGACAGCCAGGTTTTTCAACCTCCCCCCGTGCAGCCACCCACTGAACAGATGGTGACCTCCAGCTCCTCATCCCCCTCTTCAGGGGGAGAGGAACCTTCTGTCCACATCTCTCCGGCTGCTGATCTCTCGGAGTATCAGCGATTCCTCGTGAGGATGTTGGAGGATTTGCACCTTTCACCTTCCACTGTCAGCAATCCTGAACACGCGGCGCATGCCTTTCTAGGCGATTTTGGCGAGGCCACCCTTGTGGTGCCACCCTGGCCAGCTCCCTTTCGGGAGGCGTCGTTGCGTTTCTGGTAGAGGCCCTTCTCCGGAGTTCCTGCCCCAAGGGATCTCAGTCAGAGGTATTGCGCACCCCCGGAGTCTCCAGGTTCCATGCCTCATCCACAGTCTGGTTTGACGCACCTGGATACTCCTGATGGGCTTCGCGCCCTTCACCGTGACTGGCCCCCAGATCAAGGTTCCTCGGATTTTGATTTCTGGGGAGGAGGACCTTCTACTCGGCACGGTTACTCCTCTCTATTTCTGCACATCAGGCCCACTATGCAACCTACAACAGGTTCTTGTGGTCCAGGCTAGGTCAGCTCCTAGCCTCATTGCCTGACTCGGAGCAAACCAGACAAGCCATCGCACACTCTGCACATGGACTGGAGCTAGCAAGGCACCAAGCGAGGGCATCTTATGACGCCAACGAGGTAGCTACCAGGGTCGTAGGGACAGCGATCTGCACTAGGCGATCGGCATGGCTACGTCTTTCCCGGTTGTCACCCTTGGCTCGTGTGGGGTGATTAACTCCGCCCACCAGGGAACCTACCTTTTCTCCCGTAGAGTGAGATGGCGCTTGTCGGGGCAACTTCTTTCCCTCTCCGGGGAACTCCGTCTCTCTCCCACTCTCGGGCCTCTCCAGGCCCTGAAGGTTCCCCCCCTTAGTGTGTCACCCACTGAGGGCTAAGGGACTCTGTCCCTTAGGGTGTAAGAAACAACCCCCTTCGGGGGGGCTTGGTACTCACCCATCTGTGATGATGGGGAGGTACTAACAACAACAAAATGGAAAGGGACCTGGGAGTAGTCATAGCAGATGACCTAAAGGTGGGTAAGCAATGTGAGAAGTCAGTAAGGAGAGCCAGGGGGATACTGGGATGCATAGGAAGGGGCATCACAAGTAGAAAAAGGGAAGTGATTATCCCTCTATACAGACAGTTGGTGAGACCCCATCTGGAGTACTGTGTGCAGTTTTGGAGACCTCATCTACGCAAGGACATAGACAGGATGGAAGCAGTCCAGAGGAGGGCAACTAAAATGGTGCAGGGTCTACATCAGAAACCATCTGAAGAGAGACTGAGAGAGCTTAATATGTATACCCTTGATGAAAGGAGGGACAGGGGGACATGATAGAAACATTCAAGTACCTCAAGGGAATCAACAAAGTCCAGGAGGGTAGCATCTTTCAGAAAAAGAGATGTGTAAGAACAAGGGGGCACAGTTTAAAGATAGAGGGGGGACGGCTCAGGGGTAATGTGAGGAAGTATTTTTTCACGGAGAGGTTATGGATGCATGGGAATAGCCTTCCAGAGGAGGTTCGTGTAGTCAAAAACAGTGGGGAATTCAAACATGCTTGGGACAGACACAAAGCAAATTATAGTGTGGGGTTGCAGGAAGCAGGCTGTTGGTTAACTAGAATCTGCAGCTTATCCAGTAGGTAGGGAAATGGGCAGACTGGGTGGGCCAAGTGGTCCTTTTCTGCCGTCAAAGTCTATGTTTCTGTGTTTCTATGAATGGTGAAGATTGACACAGATAAGATATGAAAATTACGTACCTACCGTAATTATGATCTTTCTGTGTATCTTTACCATTCATCACAACCCCACCCACCATCCCCCTGGGGCCTCAGTCTCTGGGTCCCCTCCCTCTCTGTGACTCCCCCTCTCCTCCTTAGGAGTGGGGTAAAGTAGGGACACACAGGGGAGTATTTTCCAAGGAGAGCGGACAGCTCGAGTGGCACTCCTTCTCTTCTACTTTGTCTCCACCCCTGTGAGGTGGGAGTTGGTAGTTGCCCTCCTTCTCTCCTCCTCCTGGTTTCCATCCAACTATTTCTCCTAAAATAAAAAAAAACCAAAACCCTTTTTCACCAAACATCTTTTCTTGAGAGAGTACTGAATCCCTGTACCCTGTCCTTCTTCCAGAATAGCCGACTTTGCTTTCTGGAGTATTTGTCAGTTGTCCGTGCCTTGAATTCTGGCAGACAGCTTTGCTACTCCTTGCAGTTCCTATACAATCTGGAGACGGACAAGGGTCTCGGATATCTTAATACCTCTTCCCTCTCTCCTAAATTCTTTACCCACCCTACCCTTCCCTTATTCTGCTTCCAGAGATTGGGGCCCCTCCCAATCCCCTTAGTCTAACCTCTTCTTTGCTGTCCTCTCAGTCGTTATTTCTCCTTTTAGTTCAGACATCCTTTCCTTTTTCTGTCCCTTGGACTATCTTGTCCCACCCTCCATCCCTTCCTCTTACCTCTCCGGCGACTCAGAACTGGCAGGCAGGCGGAGTTGACACAGCCTAATGGCCAACCTGCGAGCGCCACACAGTGCGTTGGCCTCGAGGGCGGCGCCGATGGTGTGTCGGCTCCGCCTACCTTTAAAAAAAAAAAAAAAAAAAGCTCCCGCGGGGTCCTGATCTCCGGCCAGGCACCCATCTGTGATGAATGGTGAAGATACACAGAAAGATCATAATTACGGTAGGTACGTAATTTTCATTTTCTCATAGACGTGCTGATTTCAGGCTTGCTGTACTGCATGGCCTACTGTCTGCAGCCACTTCTCAGTTAGTGTTTGAGACTGCTTGGCAATCATTCCAAAGATATGGACTAATGGAGGAGATATCCTTGAAGAAGATAGAACAGTTACGTACTTACCATAACAGTAGGTTGGAGGTCCTCCGAGTCTAATCTCTGTTAGGAAACTGAGGAGTGATGGGGGCTGCCCATGTTTACATAGATGCTAATGCATGACATTGTCATGGGCAGCCCCAGGCTAGCAAAAGTTTCTATGTGATCCTAGGGCCTGGTAGCTATAGTTCCAAAGTTGTGGACTAATGCAGAAGATTCTCTCAACGATCTACCATTATGGTGAGTATGAAACTGATCTTACCTGTATCAATCTTCACCATTCATCACTGATGGGGTACCAGCCAGAGGCACTAGGACCCTGCGGGAAACTTTTTAGCTAAAGCTTTTTATCTGGAGGTGGGACCGACGTAGGGAACGGCGCTGCCCTCGAGGCTGACGTATTACCTAGCACTAGTGGGTTGGTCAGTCACGGACACCGGCCTCTCCACCGCCTCAGTTCTGTTTTTTCTGCTATCGAGGCAGCAGCTCAACTCCATGGGACAGCAATTCAGAACCCTCCAGAAGACCTAATTTCACTCTGTTCTGCTCAGTCGTTCAGTTGCTCGATGCCATTTGTGTCGTTGTTGTCCGGCATCATTATTTGTTTGTTTCTTCAGCAGTAAAGGTGCAGCGTCGAGTCTTCTTTCATTTTATTATTTTTGTTTTGTCGATCTTGTTGGGTTCGGGGCAAAAACATTCATTGAAGGCGGGGGCTACCCCAATGCGTCAGTGCCCCTGTGGTATTATTTTTTCTGTAATGGACCTGCATGACTGATGTTTCACCTGCCTGGGACCGAACCATGAAGTGGATTGTTGCGACACCTGCTTTTCTATGGATTTTTGCACTTTGGTTAACCACGCGGCGAAGTTAGGGCAGAACCCACAACTTTCAGTGGTCGGTGTCACATGAGGGCAGCTAAGGTAAGGTCTCCGAGCCCTTGCCCCAGGCCTCCCCCTTGCTGCTATATGCACCGTGGGAGAGGAGACCTCTGTTGTCTGGGGTCTCCCTGAGACTGGACACATGGGCAAGGGGTCGGCTGGATAGCCGGTCTCCTCTGGGGAGTCGGTTGAGCACCCCTCGCCGCCTAGTTCCCCTTTGGGAAACCGGGCCACCCTGGTGTTGAGGTCTCAGTTATACGTGGGGCCTACATCAGTGGTTCCCTTAGAGGCTCCGGCAGGTGCAGGCTCGGCTTCTGACACAGACACCAGTGCCGCTGAGCAAGACTGTGCCGCTGTTGCCGCTGGGTCCCCTCGTGACACCGTCCCCGGTGCCAGGATGGGTAGAGTGTCTGGGTTGCCTCTCTTGCGATCTCCATGGTCTCCTCTTCAGAATCAGAGGATAACCAGGATGGTCTGGACTGGCAGCCCAGTTCTCCAAAGCTCTGGATGCTCCCTGGACTCAGCAGATGGTTCACTTCATTGCCCTCTTCTCCAGCTGACACCATCTGCAGCACTGCCTCTCCCTCTGTCAGTGCCACTCTCAGTGCCACGGAGGTCTTAGGTACCATTCCCAGTGCTGTTATGGAGAGTGGCATCACTTCTGGTGATGGTGCTACAGTCGGTGCCCCTTTTAAGGTCATTGCTACGGTCAGCACCACCTCTGAGTTCAGTGCCATGTTTGAAGTTGGTGACGTGTCTGGCGCTGCTTCTGATGTTGATGTCGCCTCTGGTGGCGGTGCCACGATCACTGCCATGGCTGATGGTGGTGCCACGGTCAGTGCTGCTTCTGGTGATGGGCCACCTCTGATGCCGTCTCCATTGCTAGTACCATCTTTGGCGCCCCATTGGTGGTCTGTGCCATCCCAGACTCCAAGGGGGAGTTGGGAGCCAACCCAGGTTTCCCCCTTCCCTGAGAACAGTGGCCAAGGTAGGGCCTGTCTCGAGGGCCAGGTCCCGGTCAGGTGGGGGAGGCCCCGTCTTATGTCCTGTTCTGTCCCGATGGCTTTGGCCACCCTGGGGCAAAGTCGGAGCGCCGATGTGTGCTCCCCTTCCCTCCTAGGGGCCAGAGCCCTGCTGTGGGTTGGGACAGGAGCTGCCCTTCTGGGCCTGTACTGCTCTGGTCTCCTCACTGGGGGGGGGTCTTCACCCCAGGGCAGCACCCTGTTGGCTTGAAGAGGATTGAGCAACAGTCGGTGGTTGGGTAGCACAGTCCCCTCCCTCAGGAGGGGTCCCTTGCTTGCTCCTACAGCCCTGGCAGAGGGGCTTCAGTCTTTCAGGACCATTCTGCTCCTCCTCAGCTTCTCCCAGGGCTCTCTGGTCCCTTGGGGCCCCTCACCTGGGAACAGTATAGGGCGACAGTGAGTGCATTCTCACTTTATTTTATGGCTGTAGACTAGACAAGATGGTTTTTCCACCTTCCACCCCTGCAGCATCGCACCCTGTACAGAGTCCTTCCACATCGTCCACTTCCTCCTCTGAAGAAGAGGACTCTCCCTCTCACATTTACTCGGATGATGACTTCAGGGAGTATCAGTTGTTCCTTATGATGATGTTGGAGGAACTCCATCTTCCCCCATCTCTGAACTGCAATCCTGCGCATGCAACACTGGCCTTCCTCAGGGAGTACAATAAAGAATCCATTGTGATGCTTCCATGGCCCTGTCCTTTCATGGAGGTGTCACACAGCGCCTGGCAGCTCCCTGCTTCTTCTTCAGCCCCTCGGGACTGCCAGCGCAGGTATTGCACTCCCCCAGGGTCTTCAGGAGCTATGCCCCATCCTGAGTCTGGATTGAAGTGATTGGATAACCCCTTGGGGTGTCTTTGCCTTTCAAGAGACCGCCCCCCCAGAGGCTGATTCCGCAGAGTTTGATCACGGGGGCGGAAGGGTTTTCTCATCACCGCAGCTTTTGCTCTCTATCTCTGCACATCAGGCACATCAGGTAGCCTATAAAAGGTGCCTGTAGGCGACACTGGGGCAAATCCTGGTGGCCATGCCTGATAGCGAGGCAAACAGGTGGGCCATCGCCATTTCTACCCGCTGCTTGGAGCTGGTGAGACACCAAGTGAGGGCATCCTATGATGTCAATGCAGTAGCTTCCAGGCTTGTAAGAACAGCTGTCTGCATTTGACGGACAGCATGGCTCCACTTAGCCTGGTTGTCACCCTTGGCCCAGCGTAGTGTGATTGCCTCGCTTTTGGGGGGCCTGATTCTTCTCCTGCAGGGCCAGGCAAGAGCTGTCAGGGCATCCACCTTCTCCTGCATGTCAGGAGCCTTGACTTGACCCTGACCAGTAGCGAGCCTGGCCGAACCCGTGATGGTCCTCCTCCTCCTCTTATGAGTCCCCCATAAGAGGCTGAGGGAAGGCTCAGCCCTCAGGGAGGTGCCAGCACCACAGTCGTGGTGCATGGTACTCACCCACCAGTGATGAATGGTGAAGATTGATACAGGTAAGATCGGAAAATTACTTACCTACCGTAATTCTTGATCTTATTGGACTTAAAGTCTTCACCATTCATTCATACTACTGGGTTCAAGGTGGAGGTGCTAGGACCCTGCAGGAGCCAAAAATCTTCAGGAGGGCCGGCGCCAAAATACGACCATGCATGAGCGGCACCGCGAGGCTGGCTCACGCCTGTATAGGCTGTCCCAGTGTTGACCCTCCAACTGCCTCGGTTCCTTTTTTCCCCCAAGTGCGCTTCAGTGATGACATTGGTTGCCCTCCGGGAGTCAAATCTTCACGTCTATATGACAACAGCGTTCAGATTTAATTTGTTTATTATTTTGTTTATTTAGTAAAAAAAAAAAAAAAAGAACATTTTTGTATTTTCCACTCCGCTCTACCGTTTAAGGGAGTAGACCATGAATGGTGATGTTGATGGTAGGGATTCTCCGTTGGAAGGCTGCTCTGGAAGCCGGGCTGTGTCCAGTCTGCTGCCCTGTCAGGAGGGGGAAGGGGTGCTGGTTCCTGTGTCCCCTGTATATCCTTTGCCCAGCTGGGCTACAGCCTGTTTGAGGCAGCTCCCACCCCTTCTGAAGGTGTTGTGGAGCAGGATGAGTCTGATCCAGACCTTATGGTTTCTAAAGAAGGTGATGAAGACTTGTTCTGTAGTTTGGATGGTAAGTCCTTGCTTCCTATTGAAAGCCCAGTAGAGGACCTTTCCTTTCAATCTCTCTTCAGGAATATGAGGGCAACCCTGGATCTACAGACTTCTTCAATGAACCCAGGTAGGCTTTTGCATCTGGAATGGCTTCATGTTCCTAACATTCCAGTGAACCTTGCACCTCCAGTCCCTCCACCCTTCTAGACTTTGTCTGAAGCAGTGTGGGCAAGACCAGCTCTTATTCAGTCTGTCTGCAAATCTATAGACCAGAAGTATGTCCCTCCTAAGGAGAGACCCATTTTAGCCTCACAACCCATTGTGGATGCGCTGGTTGTCCTTGCTGAAAATGACAAAGCTGTTCTTCTGCATGAAGTATCAGCATGTCCCATCAATAAAGAGTCTCGTAAGATAGATACTGTGAGTAAGAGGGTATTCGCAACCGCAAATCTTGGCATGCGTATTGCCAGCTATCAAGGGCACTTCTCTCACTATGAGTATGCCCTTTGGAACACTTTCAAGCCCTTAATAGAAAATCTCCTGGCATCTGACTCGAAATTGGAGGTGCTACAGACTGTTACCTGAGGGACTGAATGTAATAGCCATTAACTTAAAGCTTCCCTGGATGCTTACGACACAGCTTCCAGGACAGCTGCTTCTGGAATCTGTATTTTATTTTATTTATTTATTTAGTTTTTGTTAACTAGGTAGGTGCACTAGCCATAAAATGACTATTTTCAGGCATGACCCGGGAGAGTACAACAAAAGGAGAACAGTTGAACAACAGCAACATGGGTACAATAATACAAATAGAGGAACATTACAGCAGTACTACAAAAATACAGTGGGTAGAAACAACAAAAAATAAAGGCAAGCATTGTACAGATAATGGCAGTAAGATATATAATAAGTGCAGAAACCATGGACCCAGCCTGTGGAGTGAAAGGGTTAATAAGATAGTAAGGTTATATAGAGAGAAATGTGAGGAATGTTCAGACATAACAAGAAAGACTGGCAGAAGGAAGGTCAGGGGTGGTAATTGGCAAAACAGTGGATGGTCAGCAACAAGGTTTGAGAAGGAAGAGAGCTAGTAGTCAAGAAGTTATTTACAAAGAGAAGGAAAAATATGGGGAGGGGAAGAGGAGACAGTCTTGGAGCTGGGTTTGAGCAGGGGTGACATTACTGGTAAGTCTCAGGAGCTTCAGGACATTCCTGGCTTCGGACATTGGGATTCTCCTCTGATGCTCAGCAGCAGGTAATGAATGTCCCCCTTTGATGGCACTTATCTGTTTGGCCTGCAGGTAGGTAGAGCAAGCCCTGGAGGTCTCTCAAAAGACCAGGACTGCCATTAAAACAGCCAGACCGGCTCCCTCAGCTCCTCAGAGAGGTAGGAACCATCAGTTTTTTCATAACAAGCAGTCCTCAGCCGCAAAAGAAAACGCTGCACAAGGCACAGGGCCCGAAAGTGCCCAGTGCCACCCTCTGAAAGTCTAGCCCTGATCTCACCTCAACTGCCCAAGGTGGACATTTCCGTGGCAGTGGAAGGTCATCTGACTTGGTTTTACAACCAGTGGAAGTCTATCACCATGAAGAAGTGGGTCGTCAGCATTGTTCGGGAGGGTTACTCTCAGTTTTGCAGAGATTCCTCCAGATCTTCCACCCAAGCAACAGCTCAGTCTGTCAGTTGCTCAGTCAGACCTTCTCACTTCTGAGATACAGGGCCCTCTCAGAAACAGGGCAGTAGAAGTAGTTCCCTGAGCAGAAAGAAACACGGGTTTCTACTCTCTTTACTTTCTGGTTCCAAAAGAGACAGGCGGCATTTGTCCCATTCTCTGCCTCTGAAAGTTGAACATGTTCCTGTACAAGAAGTTCAAGATGATCTCCCTAGTGACGCTACTACCACTCCTCTAACAGAATGACTGGGTGGCATCCCTGGACATGCAGGACACCTATCAGTGTGTTTTAGTACACCCAAATCACCACAAGTACCTTCATTTTGTGGCCTTTTGCCAGCACTACCAATTCAGAGTCCTGCCCTTTGGGCTGTCCTTGGTGCCTCAAGTCTTTACCAAGTGGTTTGCAGCCCTGGCTGCACACCTTTGAAAGCTTGGCATTCAGGTTTTCCCCTACCTAGATGACTGGCTTTTGGCAAGTCCATCAAAGCAGGAGACACAGAAGGTGGTTTCCGCAGCCTCTCAGTTCCTCACTTCCATGGAGGTCCTGCTGAATCTAGAGAAGTCACAGCTCCAACCATCTCAGCAGCTGCTCTTCATAGGAGCCCTCTTGGATACTACAAAGTGAGAGCTTTTCTTCTGGAAGACAGGAGATATGACATTCTCCAGATGGCTCACTTCATCAGAGAAAACAGCCCTGTGAGAGCTCACTCTATGCAGTGGATGTTAGGCCTCATAGCTGCATCCATTTTCATAGTCCTTCTAGCTCGTCTTGAGGATCAGTCAGTGGATGCTCAGCACACAGTGGTCCTCAACAACACATCCTCTATCTTACCCCATCAAAGTGACAGAGCCCCTACATCGGTCACTTGCATGGTGGATGCAGGAGGATAACTTTCTACAAGGTTGACCCTTTGCCACGCTGGAATCTCAGGTCACCATCACCACAGATGCATCTTTGCTCGGCTGGGGGGCTCACTGCCAGGACCTTCACACTCAGGGAGTGTGGACCCAGGAGGAGTCTCATCTTCACATCGATGTTCTAGAGATGAGGGCGGTCCTGTATGCCCTATGAGTCCTAGAGGAAGTGATTTTACACAAGATAATTCTTCCTCAGACAGACAACAACTCCGTGATGTACTACATCAACAAATAGGGTGGGGCACACTCCTACCCTCTATGCAGAGAAGCCATGAGGGTATGGGAGTGGTGCCTCAACCATGATGTCCTGATTCAGGCATTTTACCTACCAGGAGTCCAGAATGATCTGGTGGACCACCCCAGCAGGACAGAAGCGGATCCTCATGAGTGGTGTCTTGCACCAGATGTAGTGCATTCGCTCTTTGACCAGTGGGGCAGTCTAGACCTGGGCCTTTTTGTGTCCCCACTTAATGCAAAATTGCCTCTATTCTGCTTCCGAAATCTAGAACCTGGCATTTTCTGTCAGGACGCATTCAGGCTGCGGTGGACAAGATGTTTTCTGTACGCATTTCCTCCTCTTCCCCTAATTCAGAGGGTGCTGCTCAGACTGGAAGCACACAGGAGTAAGGTGATTCTATTTGCTTTGTATTGGCTATGACAGATCTGGTTTCCCTTGATCAAGCAAGTGTCAGAGGTACCCCTTAAGCAATTGCCTCTTCAAACGGACCTCCTGACATAAGGACCCCTGGTCCATCCCAACTTGTGCTACCTATATCTCCACACCTGGCTCCGGAGGAGATAGAAGTTAGCAGGTTTCAGGTGTCTCAGAGAATCTCACAGATTCTCCTGGCAGCTCGTAAGCCTTCTACCAGGAAGACTTACACAACTAAATGGAAGCGTTTCTCACAATGGTGTGTTAAGATCTCCTTAGACCCATTTCAGTGTCCTCCAGAGAAAGTTTTGGAGTACCTACCGGACTTTTCAAACGCAGGACTGCAATACTTGTCTGTAAAGGTGCACCTCTGTGCACTTTCTGCCTGTCATGAGCCAGTCCAAAACATGATCCTGGCTCAGTTTCCAGTGTCCAAAAGATCCCTTAAGGGTATCCTTCATACTAAGCCTCTGGTCAGAAAGCTGGTTGCTCCCTGGGACATTAACCTCGTGCTAGATATGCTCACTTGTAAACCCTTTGTGCCTCTAGCTATGTGTGATCTGAAGTTTCTGACCTGAAAAACTGCTTCCTGGTGGGCATCACTTCTGCTCGTAGGGTCTCTGAAATACATGCTCTGGTCACAGACCCGCCGTATACAGTCTTTCATAAAGACAAGGTGGTTCCTCATACTCGCCCTAAGTTCCTACCCAAAGTGATTTCAGATTTCCACCTCAACCAACCTCTGGTTCTGCCTACTTATTTAGCTAACTTCTAAAATGAAGGGGAACGCACCCTTCATTCACTGGATGTTAAAAGAGCCCTGATATTGATAGAACCAAGGGCACCCATCAGGCCAAGCAGCTCTTTGTGTCCTTCAACATGGCCCGGCTTGGTCATCCAGTGTCCATCAAATGTATTTCTGCTTGGATAGTGGTAAACTTTTGCCATTGTTACTCCATGGCACAGGTCAAGTTGGAGAGCCAGGTGCACACCCATTGTACCAGAGCCGTGGCCGCATCTCTGGCAGAGATCCGCTGTTTCCATTGCTGACATTTGCAAAGCAGCTACTTGGAGCTCAGTGCACACTTTTGTGAAGCGCTGTGCTCTGGATGTCCATTCCAGACAGCATGCTTCCTTTGGCAGGACAATCCTTAATGGACTCCTGTCCTGAGTGAGCTCCATTGGTTTTTATCATGGTACTCACCCAGCAGTATGAATGAATGGTGAAGACTTTTAAGTCCAGGAAGATAAGAAATTTATGTACTCACCATAATTCTTGATCTTCTTGGACAAGTCATCACCATTCATTCATATGCCCACCCACTATCCCCCAAGCTCACTCAACCTGTTCCTGGCCTTCACTCCCATGTTCTGTTATGACTGTGAAGACATGGTTTTAAGTTGACTCTTCTTATACGGGTCAATCGGGCTATCTTATACCCTTGTTAGGTTTTGTGTTTCGTAAATTATTTTATGCTGCACCTCCTTGATAAAAAAGATACTGAGGCGGTTGGAGAGTCGATACTGGCATAGCCTATACAGGTGCGAGCCAGCCTCGTGGTGCCATGCATGTGTGGTCCTATCTCAGCAAAGGCCCTTTTAAAGATTTTTGGCTCCCGTAGGGTCCTAGCACCTCTGTCTTGAACCCAGCAGTATGAATGAATGATGAAGACTTGTCCAGAAAGATCAAGAATTATGGTGAGTATGTAATTTTCGTATCTTCCTGTATATCTTCACCATTCATCGCTGCTACCCATCCACCATCCCCTCTTAGGCCTTAGCTTTCTGGGTAATGCCTCCTTCCTGCTTGTCTTCCCCCAGTTGAGGGCAATTGCAGGTCTAATCCCGCTGACACCTGTGGGTTCACTGATCCTTCTTTGAAGCACCAGGGACCCACCTCTGGGGGAGGGTAAGCAGCTGCTCTTGCCCTCTTTGGCCTGGGGCTCTTTGGAGCCCCATACGGCCTGGCCAGGACACCCTTGAGATAGCATCCTTTCCAGAGTGTTCTGGTTTGTTCTTGGGACCCTCCCCCCTTTTTTTCTTTGGGGCCCTTTCAGTGCTTCTTCCTTGGGTCCCTGGCGCAGTCATAGACGCCTCCTCATCTTCATCTTCCTCCTTCTTCTTCTTCTTAGACTCTGGAGTTATGCATGGCTCTTCATACTCTTGCAGGTGACCAGCCTAGATTGCCGATGGGGACATTCCTGTTTGTAAGCACCAGGTCCAGAACTGGCCTGTCCCTAGTTCCTTGACTACCTGCCTAAAAAAAAAACCTTGTAGGGAGTCATGGATGTAGGTCTGTATACCACCCCTCTATGTATAGTGGCCCCAGCACCTGTCTCCAAAAGGACCCACAGCAGCTCCAGACCTTCATTTTCTGCCAGGTGCCCTGTACTTCTGTGGCATTGATCCCCTCCCCTCCCCCACACACATAGTACAGCCTCTCCTCCCTTCCCTTCCTGTTTCTCCTGAACAGAGAGTAGTCCGGTATGGCCATATCCCATTCGTGGCTGTCAGTGCACTGTGACTCCATTTTGGCCACCAAATCCAGCCTAGCCTCTGCCACGATGGCCTCCAGGTCTGGAACATTATTACCCAGACTCCTTGCATTGGCACACATGGCTGTCCATACCATACACCTCCCTGCCTGCTTTCCTTCTCCACCCTCCTGTCTGTACTGTTCCGTGAAGCTCCCCTGACCCCCCTCTTCCTTTGTTTCCTTCTCTGTTACCTGTCTCCTTTACTCTTTTCTTCTTGCTTTCCTGATTTATACCCCACTTGTCCTCTGCCTTGTCCCCACTCTTGTCTTTTTGCACCCCTGACCTAAGTGATACTTCCCTTGGGCTTTCCTTCCCTGATGCTTCATCATCTGCGGAGGTGGTTGTTGCCTCCCTTGGTTTTACAGCCCCCCTGACTAGTTTAAATGCTCATCCAAGTAATGTTTAAGCCTCCCGCTAAGGACTGTGGTCCCCCTTCTGGAAAGATACAAGCCGTCTGTAATGGTTGCATCAAAAGGCCCAGTTAAAGAAAACCATAGCTATATCTACTGTACTTATACTGCACTGATAGAAAAGTCAAAGTCAAAAAAATGATTAGCTTATGTTGTACTGATTTTGCATACTAATAATAGCAGACATATGTCATCTGTTGTAAATATTTTAAGGTTGTAAATATATCTCAGCATAAGACCTTTTCAACCTAGTATTGATAAGTATGCAAATGATGTATCTCTGATGATTTTGCACAGTTCATGAGCAATGCAGTCTGAACTAGCACAGTACTTTTTTTCTAATTGTTTAACCAGGTGAGACACAATAAGCTGAAAGCTTTTTTACAGGTGCAACCTGGGAGCACAGGGAAGTTAAGTGACTTGCTCAGGATCACACAGTGGGGGCTGTGCAGCTCAGAGCCTTAAGCCACTGCACTATGCTGCCTCCCAAAGTATCTCATCAGTCAACAGGAGGAGATTTGTTTCAGTTATTTTCTTAGTTGGTTCCACATCTGAAGATCCTTCTTTTCATAAAATAGTACATTTTCAGGAGGGTCTTGTTAGGTAGGGAAAGGAGTTGTACTTTGCTGTAGAGTGCATAGTGGTGAGTGCATCGCTCACATCCTAGAATAAATCTGTAGAGACTCCTATATATGTTGTCTGGTTTACGTAGTACTGTAGTGTTTGGCATTTTTTTAGAAAATTGTTTGAACAATTCCCACATTCTTACTGGCTATTGGTCTTGCCAGGTGGGCATTCATGAAACAACAGTCCCTACCTACAGCAGGTCCCAATGCCAACTGCCTATTTGCCTGACTGAAATTTGTGTGGCAGCAGTTTCACAAACATGAGCAGAAACCTTTTTTGTTTATTTCTTGCATACCGAGTGAGCTACCCAGCTGGCAGTCGCTCCCGCCCCCGCCTGGGTCTGTCTCACTTTTTGTCCAATCACATAAATTAAAATAACAACTGCCTGTTATTATAATCATGTTAATCTCAATGTCCTGTGGTCACCTGACCACACTCTGTTGTGCCACAAGCTGGCAGCGTGTCTCTTCCATGCCCTCCAGCTGCCCAACCGCTCTGACTTGTACCGCAAGCCAGCAGCACACCTCCATCTGCAGGACTGGAAACCAGCAAAGTACTGCTGGTCTCATCAGTGCTACAGACTCATGTTCGTGATTCTCCTGCTCTGCCCTAGCACCCTCTCCCAGCTACACTCGCTCATCTCTCCAGGAAGCAAGCACTAAGTCAATTAAGTCTTACAGTGTATTACTTATTTATCTACTATAGGGAGTGGGGGGCATCATAAACAAATGATCATACACAACAGTGTCTTCTACTGCCAGGTAGCAGTAGTGGGACTATTTTACATAAAGTTACCTTTTATTCATTTTTTATTTACATTTAGTACTTTTTTATATGTTTGTATACATCTTATTTAAAATTTAACACAAAACCCATTTTCTAAGCACAGTAATATCCTTCAGGGTGGAGGTATGGGCTGTACCTGCCCTTCTTGGGCTGTAAGTCCCTCTACCTGCTGCTTCAGGCCTCATTATGCCCCTAGGTGGGTGGGTGGGTGTAGTCTAGTATCACCCACCCTGTTGGGTATTATTGCTTGCGCAAGTGGCATCAGCATTCTTCTTGTGAAGGCAAAAGGAAGAGTCTTACTAATAGTTTTCTTGTGTTGTAGAATTTTATTTTTATCTTTAAATTATGAATCTGTGTAACTGCAGGGGCTTTGTTCACTGAAGGAACATGTACATGTCTGCAGGTAAGTCCGCAAAGCCGGTAGGCTCCATAGACAATTTATTGCTTTTTTTTTTTTTTTTAATTGTATGCTATAGGAATCACTTCAAACAAACACGTCTGCTCAAAGAACTATGTGGAGCTCTAGGTGCACAGAAATATTTGAAATTATATTTAAAAGATAGCAGCACACATACAGGAAAAGGACTCAATGTGAGCATGAAACGTTGAGTCCTTGCTCTGTATGTATGCTGCTGTTTTTTAAATATAACTTAAAATATTTTTGTGCAGTTTTGCATATCTTTTTGTATGTGCATCCTTTATGTGGAGAGCTGAGCGCCGGAGTTGGTCTGTTTATGATGCTGTGCAGAAATGCATTTTGAGTTGATTAATGCTTGTATATGTATATATAATGCATATGGGGCACAAAAACCCTGGCACAATATATCAGTTAGGGGTGAGGATATAGCATGTACCAAGCAGGAAAGGGATTTTAGGATTATCATCTCTGATGACCTCAAGGCAGGGAAACAGTGTGACAAGGCAGCAGGTAAAGCAAATAGGATGCTGGGATGCATAGGCAGGGGCATCACCAGCAGGAAAAGGGAGGTCATAATTCCACTATACAAGACACTAGTGAGGCCCCACCTGAGTACACTGTACAGTTCTGGAGACCTTACCTACGAAGGACATAGACAGAGTAGAGAAGGTTCAGAGGAGGGCAACAAAGATAGTGCATGGATTGCATCACAAGTCCTATGAGGACAGGTTGAAGGAACTGAACATGTACTCCCTGGAGGAAAGGAGGGAGAGAGGGGATATGATAGAGATATACAAGTATCTTACAGGGAGGAACAGGGTGCAGGAATACACTTTTTTTAAGCGAAAAATATGTTCCAGGATTAGAGGGCATGGGATGAAGTTGGAGGGAGGACGATTCAGAGGAAACGTGAGGAAGAATTTCTTCACAGAATGGGTGGTGGACAAGTGGAACACCCTGCCAGAGGAAGTGGTGGGGCTAGAAACAATCACGGATTTAAGAATGCATGGGATAGACATAAAGGAATTCTGGAGGTCAGGGGTAAGGGGCAACAGACTTCTTGGAAAACATAAACTGAACTTACAAGCTCAAATGGGCAGACTGGGTGGGCCATAGGCCCTTATCTGTCAACACTGTCTATGTATCTATGTATATATAGATCATGGTACAGTATGTACTTTCATATTTTGTTTTTCTTTTAAAGACTGTTTTTATAGGTTATGGCCCTCACTTCAAGTACAAGACCAAGGTACCTGCATTTGAGAATATTGAACTCTATAATGTTATGTGTGGTAAGTAGACTATTTTATAAGTCTCTTTTCTAACCTGGTTATTTTTTATACTATTCAGTCCCACACTTGACTGCATGGTACTGTTTTTTGTTTATGAGGGCATCCAAACATTACATAGGTACATACACTGTTTATGTACAGAAAAAGACTCATGGTCCACCTGGTCTGCCTAGTTCACATTATGGAATCAATCAATAATTTTATTTGTATAGCGCAAATAATCTAAATATCTCTAACTGCTTTACAAGTAGTATAAATTATACAGCAATATAAAATCATCAGTAAAAATTAAAAGGTTCTTCACATAATTATAGTACACTGCAAACATTCTGAAAACAGGTGGATTAGATTCAATCTGGGGAAGCTTGTGTGAGTAGATAGGGTTTTAATTTAGCCTAAAATAAGAGCAGAGTTGGAGAATCACACATATACAGTAGTATGGTAGTCCATAAGCATTTCCCATTTACAGAAAAAAGTATGATCCCCACATGTTTTTAACTGGGTATGGGGTACAAAAAGTCCATTTTTAGAGTTTGATTACAAAGGCCTCAATGAAGATGATAAGGGCAACAACAGCTGAGTTAGATACTGCGGAGATAATCCATGTAATTTCCTAAAAACAGTGGACATCATTTTGAAATCCCCCCCCCCTCTATTTTATCAGTAGTCAATGAAGAGATTAAAACTGTGGAGATGTGCTCATGGGACTTATTTCTAATACAGACCTAAGCAGCAGCATTTTGTAATTTCAGAAAATTAGTGTGAAGTTTGGAAGGCCAGCCAACAATTAATTAAAATAGTCTAAGGTATACGTGCAGCAACATAGCAAGCAAAGAAACAGGCAAAATGCTACACTTCTTGCAATTATTTCACAATTGATAGAAACCAATCGTAACAGAATTTCTCACTTGATGATCACATGGCAAATTAAGAGTCCAGAAAACTCTTAAGATTTTTCGCCACTGAATTTAGAAACAAGTTTGATCAAGATTTAATTGAAATTTGGGTAAATTCTTGGTAAATGAAGAGTTGCACTGTATTGCAGTTGCAATTTTGTTGCACGTAACACACATTTAACTACAGTGTAATTACCCTGTTGCATGTAGTTAATGATTAATTACATTGAAATGGACACTTAAAGCGTAATCCCTAAAAGAATAATGTTAAGTTTTACAGTGTTTAACTGAAGGAGATGTTTGCTCATCCATCTCTTAACTCACTCAGCCCCATAGCACATATGTGCATCATCAGAAAAATTCCTCTAGTCCTCAAAGTGCGTATGTGCATCAGACGTTCACTTCATCTCATCCCCAGAACGCATATGTGCGTCCTGCACGTCTTATGTACTTTCTGGATCCACTAATCAGGGATAAGGTTATTGGAAAGTGCAGGTCGGTAGGAAACATTCCTACCTACCTGAATACTGACTTTATGTTGGACACATTTGCTACCTTTCAGATTTGTTTTAGGTTTTAATTTGGGTTAAAAAGTGAAGAAAATGCTGTTTTTCTCCATTGCAGGTACTGTTAAAAAAAAAAATGTAAATGCTAGAAACGTGTGATCCCTGATTTGAAAGCTCTTTTCATTGTGAAAAATTGGTATGCTGGTATCTGGAAGCTAGGAGGTGTACTTTTTTTGTTTTATTTTTTTTTTGGGATAAAAAAAAGTGTAAAAATGTGATTTTCTTACGTTTCAGGTACTGTAAAAAAAACTGTAAATGCTAGAAACGTGTGTGACCCATCATTTGAAAGGTCTCTTTAATGTGGACAGTTATCGTGCTGGTGTTCGGGGTCTAGGAGGTGTACTTTTTAAAGAAAGGGTCACGAGTTAGACCTGAAGCACCGGGGAAAGTAGCCGTGGGCTCCTTTGCATTCGTGCTACAATTCCTTTTGCCCGACTTGTTTATTGCTGCCACCCATTTGCTGTTTATTGCTGTGTTTCTTCTTCATTTTTTATAGCAAGCACCCAATAATTGCTGTGTGCTCCCTTCTTAGTGTTTTTCTAGTACTTTTTATGTTGTAGGTTTTTATTTGGGAACAAAATGTAAAAAAATGCTCTTTTTTATAATATCAGGAACTGTAAAAAAATATCTGCAAATGCCACTAACATGAGTGACCCATCATTTTAAAGCTCTTGTTATTGTGAACATTTTCCGTGCAGGTATCTGGGGGCTAGAAGGCATATTTTTCCGGTTATTGTGGTTTGTGCATCATGTGGGCAGCTGTGCAGAGCAATTCACAAATTCAGTCGGTTTACTGGTGCACATGCCTTAGTTCATGGTCTGTTTTATTATGTAAAACAGCTCAGAAATACTCTAAACTGTGGCAGTGTAATGCACAGATGTTCGTGTGATGGAAAACCATCATACAACAGACAGACAAGACAACAGACAAACTAAGGTGTTTTTTTTTGTTTTGTTGTTTAAAAAAGGAAAAAAAATTAAATTTTCATTGTTACATGCTCTGTAAAAAAAAACAAAAAAAAAACGTTAATGCTACTGACATGTGTGACCCCTCATTTTTTTTTGAAATCGCAGTTTTATCCCCTCCTCATCCTGCCAGCCCAGATCCTTCGGGGCTACTAAGGAGTCATCCTCCTGCGTCTCGCTCTACCCACTTCCACCTCTGTGTCCCCCATGGAGCCTCGGATTACCCCCAGGGCGGGGACGGGGCGAGGCCCAAACACCCCAAGCTACTCACTTTTTCATCGGTCCGGAGGTGGCAGAGCAAGCGGGGGGCACATCGGAGGCACGCTTCATGCAGCCCATCTTCCTGGTCCTAGCAGGCATTTTTCCCTTTTTCTCCGACCCCTGCAGCGTAAGACTCAGACATCAAGGCGTTGAGTGCCGATGTCACACTAATGTGTAGCGGCAGCCCATCCCCTATTGCTAGGGGTTTTTAATACTCCAAGCCTCTGCTCGGAGTCATACAAGAGCGCGGGCTATGGCCTCAACCCTCCTCAGAGTAGGTGAACAGTCGTGGGATGCTTAAGCCTATCTCCCACCCCCCTGGCCGACCCACCAGCGACCCGAGTCTGCTCCCAAACCCAGGTCGCCAGCGTGGAAGTGAGATGTGGCGTCCAGCGCCTCAACCCTCAGTGCCACTGGGCCGGTGTGACCCCTCATTTTAAAGAGTTTTTTTTATTGTGAGCAAACCTCGTGCTGTAAGTTTTGTGATAGGAGTTATACTTTTTTAGTTATACTCCAAGTCGGAGTGTTACCATTTTAGTTCCGAACAGTTTAACTGCTCAGGAAAACAACCATTTTTGCACAGGAATACAACACTCACTCAAGATTCCATTCTAGAGCTGAGTGAGTTAAAAGTGCTCAGAGATGAACCCAAGCCTGTATCAAAATTTTCCATAAAGTTTAGTGAGACATCAGTTTGTGTGTCATCAGCATAATAATTAAAAGAGACACCAAGGGCATGTAACTAGTTCTCATGAGAAATCAAATGAACGTTAAACCAGATGGGGCATAAGATGGATCCCTGGGGTATGTCTTTTGTTAAACTAGAATAAGGTAAATGTTTCATGGCGCAGCAATTATTGGGTGAGGTGACAGCTAAGACTTAAACCAGGACAGAGCGTTATTGGACAGTCCAACCAATTTGTCTAGTGTATTTAACAAAATGTTGTGATTTACAGTATCATGAGATCTAACAACAGCAATACTGACAGAGGACCATTATCAGCTGCAGTTAAATCATTAGTAACTTTCATCAAAACTGTTTTCATGCTGGATGCAAAATGGTGCCAAACTTGTCATCCAACAGGTTATGCTGTTCGAGATGGAACACCAACTGTACAGACACCGACTTTTCAATTAACTTAGATAAGTACTATACGGACAGTGAGAAATAAGTTTAATTTGGGGGGATATTTTTTACGATCAAGTTTCATTTTCATGAAAGTTACCACAATTACAGCAGATTTTAACCCTAATGGCAAAACATCTCTCTTCAAAGACAGGTTCACAAAAAACATACTATAGTGGTGGTAACAAGTAACTCAATTTGAGCTTTTGAAAGTAGAGTTGTCGGTGGATCCAAATGACATTAAGTGGCATTCACTAATGCAAACCTAACTGAAAAAAAAAACAGCATTTCATGCTGAATGGTCAGCCTTTCACGAGCCTGATGAAAAGCCAACAATTCACACAAAATGTACTTGTTATTTTTATTTTCTTGTACCATATTGTTCTGATGCCCTCAAAAGCAATACCTACCAAATCAGTAACTTGGTGGGATATAGTTGTTTCCACTTGGAATCCAGTGGACAGAAATGTGTGTGCGTGTGGAGAAAATACAGAAGCAGGTGACTGCAGCGTATTGGGATGAGTGGTACTTTGGCATAATATACAGAAATTAAAGCAGCGGTGCTACAGAATTGGGCAAAACATTTAACCCAATATTTTTTGTTACAAAAGATGCCAGGCATCTTTCAAGTTTAACTTGGTGGTAACATTTTCTAGTTTTGCCAAAATCTGAGTATCTTCTAAATGTTTAATGTAGTTTTTTCTTGTAAAGGAAGATGGCCACCACATTTGGCATAAAAATAATATTATAGAGCTGGCAAGGGTAAAGATTGGATTGGCTATGTACTGTTCAGAAGAGACCAAGGTGCAAAAAAGGGGGGGGTGGAGTGGCCCTTTATGTCAATGAAAATATCAAAGCTTCAGAAATTCAGAATACACATAAGGAGCCAGAAGAACGGTGGGTCACTCTGGAAACAGGAAATGGGACAGCCATACAAACTGGGGTTGTGTACGGGCCTCCAGACCAGGGGGAGGACATAGACACATTGCTGTTAGAAGATATACAAAACATGACAGCTAAAGGGGAGGTTCTGATAATGGGAGACTTCAACATGCCAGATATAGATAGGTCAATACCAGCAGGGATATCTGCCAGAACTAGACACATGGTGGATTCCCTGCAGGGGGTGGGCCTCAAACAACTGGTACAACAACCCCCTAGAGACAGAGTTATCCTAGATCTAGTACTGACTAACAGGGAAGGGATCACCGATCTCCAGGTAGAAGGTCACCTGGGGGCCAGTGACCATCGCATTGTGTGGTTCAGTTTGACCACTAGAACAAAGTCATCCCATTCCAAGGCAAAAATATGGGACTTCAGAGGAGCTGACTTTGATAAGATGGCCAACAGAGTTAAGCTAGCCCTGGCAAAAAGAAACACAGGTGAGGGGTACAGGCAAAGTGGGCAAGCATTAAGGATGCAATACTTGAAGCAACATCCCACTGTGTTAGTAAGAAAAGGAAGTGCAAAAGAAGAAGGAAACTACTTTGGTTCTCAAACACGGTAGCAGAAAAGGTCAGAGCAAAAGGCTGGCGTTCAGGAAATATAAGGAGCACGAGCAGGATGAAGATAGGGAGGCATGCAAACTTCTCTAAAGGGAAGCAGGGAATGCAGTAAGGCAGGCAAAGGCCCAAACTGAGGAAATACTGGCATGAACAGTAAAAGAAGGTGACAAGACTTTCTATAGATAAATTAGTGAAAGGAGAAAGTCCAGAGGGGGCATTGCTAAGATCAGAGGGGATAAGGGGGCGTGTGAAGAGGAGGAGGACCATGTAAAAGCATCTATCCTAAATAGATACTTCTGCTCAGTATTTACTGAAGAGAAGGTAGGGCAGGGCCCACAGCTGTGCACCATGGACACGGGGGAGGGAGGTGTGTACTAGTCCCTTCACAAAAGAAAGGGTCCTACAAGACCTCGATAAGCTCAGGGTGGACAAGGCATAGGGACTAGCAGAGCCATTATCAGAACTGTTTAGTGAGTCTCTGGGCACAGGAGAGGTCCCAGAAGACTGGAGAAGGGATCATGTGATCCTGCTCCACAAGAGTGGTAGCAGGGAGGAGGCAGGGAACTACAGACCAGTCAGTCTTACCTCAGTAGTGGGCAAGATTATGGAGGCACTCCTTAAAGAGAGGATAGTGCAACCCCTGGAATCCATAGGAGCACAAGATCCAAGACAGCATGGGTTTACAAAAGGAAGGTCCTGTCAAACTAATCTCATAGATTTCTTTGACTGGGTAACCAGAGTGGTGGACCATGGGGGAGCAGTTGATGTTGCCTACCTTGATTTCAGCAAAGCTTTCGATACTGTTCCTTCATAGAAGATTGATTAATAAGTTGGGTAGGCTTGGGGTGGGTCAGACGTTGGTCAACTGGGTGGCAAACTGGTTGTCGGGCAGAAAACAGAGAGTGGTGGTAAACGGTATACAGTCAGGAAAGATTCAGGTCACAAGTGGGGTACCTCAGGGATCAGTCCTGGGGCCAGTCCTCTTCAATATCTTCATCAGTGACATTGCAGATAGACTGGAGGGTAAGGTTTGTCTGTTTGCGGATGACACCAAGATCTGCAACAGAGTAGATGATCCAGATGGTGTGGGCAGAATGAGAAGAGATCTGGATAAACTAGCAAAATGGTCAGAAGAGTGGCAACTTGGGTTTAATGCAAATAAGTACAAGATCATGCACATAGGGAAGAGAAACCCTGAAGCCACCTATAGGCTGGGAGGGGAGTTGCTGGCAGTCACAAGGGAAGAAAGAGACTTGGGTGTCATCATCGCCAATGGCCTGAAATCATCCAAGCAGACCTCTAAAGCAGTAGGTAAGGCTAGAGGGATGTTGGGGTGTATTAATAGGGGTATCACAAGTCGGAAGAGGGAGGTAATAATCCCTCTTTACAAGACACTGGTTAGGCCCCATCTGGAGTACTGCATGCAGTACTGGAGGCCACACCTTCACAAGGACATTAACCAGATTGAGGCAGTCCAGAGAAGGGCAACCAAAATGGTGCAGGGACTGCATCAGAAAACATACTGTATGAGGACAGATTAACTGAACTCAATATGTATACCCTAGAGCAAAGGGGGGAGAGAGATGATATGATTGAAACATTCAAACACCTTAAGGGCATTAACAAGGTGAAAGAGTCTAACATGTTTCAGTGTAAGAAAAATAGCAGGACAAGAGGACACAGCGTAAGATTAGAGGGAGGCCGATTAAGGGGTAATGTGAGGAAGTTCTTTTTCACAGAAAGGGTGGTGGATGCATGGAACGGCCTACCTCAGAAAGTGGTGGATATGAATACAGTGCAGGGCTTTAAACAGGCATGGGGTAGGCATAAGCGAGCAATACAGATGAGTATGAATAGATAAGCCATTGACAGAGCAAAGACCTATGGCACATTCATAAGGTAGAAAAAGAAATGGGCAGACTGGATGGGCCTTATCTGCCGTCAACTTCTATGTTTCTATGTTAAAATTAAAAAAAACTCATGGCATGAAGCATAGGCTGCTCCGTTTAATGCATCAGTAAGGGTTGTTCCACAGTGACAAAGTGAGAAATTCGGTGTTGGGTTGAAAACCCCCTTGGACCACCAGCCACCCCCCATCCAGCATTGGGGTCTTGGTCCTAACTCTCACCCCATTCTCCTATACCTATGCTTCTTTATACATGTGATGGGGTGAGAGTTAGGGCAACGACTAATCGCCTGTCACCCGGTCGGGGTGGGTGGGCTGGGTGGTCAGGGATTTCCAACACTTTCTACTGTCCTAGATAACGCTGATGCATTAAACTGATTTTGCCTCTAAATATATATATATATATATATATATATATATATATAACTGATCATTGAAAAACTCTGTTAATGCATCAGTTAGGGTTCATATTACAGTTTAGAAATGCGGAAATGTGGTGTTAGGTTCCCAACGTAACACCCCATCCCCAAACCAACCTGCCACCCCCCACCCTCCACACACCAGCAGGTGTCGGGGTGTGTCTTGGGGTCGTCGACCCTAACGATCACCCCATTCCATGTGTAATGAAGCTTAGATGGTACAGCATAGGAGAATAGGGTGAGCATTAGGGTTGATGACCCAAGACTTACCCCCACTCCTTTTGGTGTGTGGAGGGTGAGGGTGTTGTAGTAAGGCTGGTTAGGGGGATGGAATAGGTTGTTAGGAACCCTAACACCACATTTCCATACTTTTGTCGCGGTAATATGAACTCTGATGCATTATTGGAGTTTTTTGCAATGAATTTCCTTACTTTTTGTGAAAGTTTCACCATAGCCGTAGTTGTTTATGGGGGCCTTGCACTCCCGTCTATGGGCCCTGTGCTTCCATCTTTCTGTAAGTGTAGTGACATTGTAATTAACCTTCATCTCCATGTTGGAGCGCAGGGCCCTTCAGCCCCTGTGTTCCCATGCTGTGTGATTTTCATTATTTTATTGTGGAAGCACAGGGTCCTTTGGACCCTGCGATCCCATCCCTCCATAGATGCATGAGCAAATTATCACCGTAGCCATCTGATTACTCCAGGATATGTACCTGGCACTGAAAATGTTGAAATCCCCAGCAAAACATAATTCTGCACAACTGATGCCATTCCGCGCCACAGATGCAACAACAATTTTGAGCAGGATTTGAAAAATTACAGCTGTGAAATACATGCGGTGGGGTAATAAAAAGGCTATGTTGTAAATCTGGGGTCAAAATATTGAAAATTCCCATAGTTATGAGTGGGCGTACCGAAATTGCACGAATGGTCATAACTTTATTTTTTCATATTTTAACCCCAGATTTTCAACAATCTTCTTATCACCCCACTTCATAAACTCCATAGGTGAAAATGTCGTAATCTGTGGCAGAGTGCCATTCAAACAACATGAAGTCTTGCTGTATTCTGACAATTGCAGTGATTCCCAACCTTTAAACTGCCCCGGAGAACTAAGGGTTAACTTTCCATGCAGGGCATGGAACGCTGAGCTGGAGCTCGGTTAAAGTCTCTGTCTGGAGTGTTTTGTACTTAAACCGTCAGATTCTTTTCTCCGCCTCACTGAACGGTCGCTCTGGAGATTTCTCCTTCAGCTCCATTCGAAGTCGGTTTAAGTTTTCAGTTTTTCGTCGGTTTAAACCGAAAAAAAAGTATCCGCATAGTCGGTTCAGTCTCTGTCTGTGGTGCCGTGAGTACTAGATAGGAATTGTTCTATTTTTCTGTGTGGAACTTGTAAAAGTGCGGTCAGTTTGGCTGAACCGGCCATTTGATTGTGAATGTTGTTATACTTAGTGTGTGATTACCAGTTCTCATCGGTTCTGAAAAAAAAACATGTTTTTAACCATGTTTTTTCCAATACCCATGACACAGTTAGGAACCGATAAGGGAGTCTTGCCTGGCAGTTGCCGAAAAAAGGGTAAGTTTGGTTAAAAATGGGCCCACTGGGTTTCAGCACTGCAGTGAGTGTGGGGAGGTCTTTGCCAAGGCCGATCCCTACACCACCTGTGTTTATTGTCTGGGGTTTGACCTCCTCGATTCATACTGCCAAATATGTAAAAATGTTCCCAAATCTACCCTTGAGAAGAGATTAGGTAGACTGAGGGAAAAGGAGGTCGAGAGGTCCGCTGACCCAGATGGCCAGCCCGGTTCGGTTTCGACCGAACCAGAAGGAGTGCCCTCTGACCAGGGCATTACTTCTTCGGGCAAAAGGAGAGCCGATTCTGAGGGATCAGTTCCGACAAAAAGAAAGCGCAAAGATAAATCGACCGGTTCAGAACCAGAGGTTCATGTTCCGACCGCCGAAGAGATAGCCAGGGTGATTCAGATTGTGGAATCGCTCCATCCGGTTCCGACCGATCCAGCTCCTTCTGGCAGGGGTTCGGTTCGGTTGGTTCCCCCAGTTGAAGAGTATACCCTTGAAGATTTTTATGAGCCGGAGTTTGAAGAGGAAGGGGATTTTGAGGATTATGATATAAGTGAAGGTCTGGATGTGCCTGTGGAACCGGACATCTCCCCAGACAGACCATCAGGTGTTTCCCCTCCTAGGCTTTCTGAGTCCCCTTCCCATTTTATGTTTTACAGAAAAGTGGCTGAAACCCTCCAGCTTCCTATGGAGGAGGCTGTGGAAGATAAAGAAGAGCCTGATTATGTAGAGATGATTGGTATCCCAGAGTCCAGGAGACTGTCTATTCCCCTCCATAAATCTTTTGGATAGAAGAATGGACAAGAGGTATACACTTTCAGGCTCAGATACGGAGTTCCTTTATCAGCAGTGCAGCCATGTTGGGGTTGTAAAGGCTGCTGCTTGTGATAAGGCAAGCATTCCCTTGGCATCACACCCCCAGACAAGGACTTCAGGAAGACTGATGCCATGGCAAAGAAGCAGTACATGGTATCTTTCTTGGGGATCAGGCAGGCGAATTATATGGCCTGTACAGCCAGGTACCAGAAGTCCAGGTGGGACACTGTACTGGCACTGGCTAAACAGGCTTCCCCCCAGCTTGCCAAGGAGCTAGAGGAGGTGGCTGCAGATGGAATTGAGGCATCAAAAGTTCAGTTTCATGCTGCTGTGGACTCCAGTGATGTATCGTCAAGAGTCATGGCTACATCTGTGGCTCTTCGGAGAATGGTTTGGCTCAGATGTACTAGCCTCTCACAGGATACCCAGGCTAAGGCCATGGATTTTCCTGTAGTGGGTAATTCTCTGTTTGGGGAGCAGACAGAGAATTACATGAAGAGAATTGACGAATACAGGACCACTTATAGGAGTGCTCAGGCCAAGGAAAGGCAGGCAACTCTTCAAAGGCAGCAGTCTAGGGACAGGGGCAGGCCTTTTCAAAGGCCTTTTTACCATGCACAGGCCTGTTCTTCCTTTTCGCAGAGGGGGTTCTTCAGAGGGAGAGGCAGAAGGGGGATGAGCAGGCCTGCATCCACCCCTCAGCCTAAAGCCCTTGCCAAGCAGACACCCTGATGGGTCTGCCCAGGTTAACTCTCCTATCCCAGTAGGGGACAGGCTGGCTTACTTTGTCCAGGACTGGATGTCTATTACATCAGACAAGTGGGTCCTGGAAGTAGTAAGCCAGGGACTGGTTCTCAGCTTCAAAAAATTTCCAAAGATGAGAGCCAGATCTTTTCCACCTGCTAATCTTTCAGAAACCGTTGCCCTAGAGGCAGAGGTTTCTTCTCTCCTAGCTTTAAGAGCTATAGAGATAGTACCTACCCTACACTGGGGCAAAGAACTGTATTCCAGGTACTTCCTAACCCCAAAAAGACAGGAGAGTGGCGACCCATCCTGGACTTAAGATGTCTGAACAAACATCTTTTAAAGCCAAAGTTCAAGATAACTCTGGGAATTATCCTTCCCTCTCTAAGGCCAGGGGACTGGCTAGCCTCCCTGGACCTCAAAGATGCCTACTTTCACATTCCCATCAGGTGCTCCCACAGAAAGTACCTTAGGTTTGAGTTGCCCTCAGGCCGCTATCAGTTCAGAGCAATTCCCTTTGGCCTCACTTCAGCCCCCAAGGGTCTTCACAAAGTGCCTGGCAGTAGTTTTTGCCTTCCTAACAAGACAAAAGATTTCCATTTTTCCGTATTTGGACGACTGACTCATAGTGGGCCAGTCCCCAGATCAAGTAAAGTCACACCTGCAAGTGACCCAGCAAGTGCTCAGTCCTTTAGGATTTCTTCTCAACCTACCAAAGTCAGTTCTTGAACCAGTGCAGCTCCTCACCTTCATAGGGGCAGAGCTGAATACGGTAAAAGCAAGAGCCTTCCTTCCCCTGAAAAGGGCAAGAGCTCTCATGGAGCTGGCTTCTTCATTCAGCCTTCAGGTGTCTCGACCAGCAAGGCATTTCCTTCAGCTCTTGGGCCACATGACAGTTTCTACAGCAGTGGTCCAAGGCGCAAAATTCCAGATGAGGGACATTCAGTTCCACTTAAGAGCTTTTTGGTCCCAAAGAAAGGATTCCCTTACCAAACTAATCCCAGTGACGTGATCTGTGATCCAAGTCCTGCATTGGTGGCAGGATCAGGACAATCTGAGGCAAGGAGTTCCATTTGCCACTCAGTCTCATTCAGTGGTCCTTACCACAGATGCTTCCCCTGCTGGGCTGGGGAGCCCATTTTGGGGACCTCACCACTCAGGGACTGTGGTCGCCTCAGGAATCTCTTCTACACATCAATTTCTTGGAACTTAGGGCAGTGTTTCTGGCACTGCAAGTTTCTTCCAAATCAGTACAGAACAAGGTGGTTCAGGTCAGAACAGACAACACCACCACCTTGTGGTACATCAACAAGCAAGGAGGCACTTGGTCTATGGCCTTGTGCACAGATGCAATGAAGTTGTGGTCCCTGGCTTATTCCCTGCAAACCTCTCTGATAGCAGTTTGCCTTCCAGGGAAGGAAAATGTCCTAGCAGATGCACTGAGCTGACTATCTCAGGGCCATCACGAATGGGCCCTGGATCCTCTGGTGTTGAAGGTGATTTTCTCAAGATGGGCACTCCAGAGATAGATCTTTTTTGCAGCCCCAGACAATCACCAACTTCCTCTCTTTTGTTGCAGACCCCCAGTCTTGGGCCCAGTCCACCTGGATGCTCTGATTCTGAACTGGGAAGGGATATTTCTGTATGCTTTTCCCCCGTTCCCTCTCCTGTTCAAAGTTCTAGTCAAGATAAGGTCACAACCTTGCAAAGTGATTCTGATTGCTCCAGACTGGGCCAGGCAGCCATGGTATCCCTTGTTGCTGTCCCTAGCAGTCCATCTTCCCCTGTCTCTTCCTAGGAATTACAACCTGTTAACCTCCTCTCAGGGGAGGATTTGGTACCCCAATCTTCAGTCTCTCAATCTCAATGCATGGCTCTTGAAGAGTTAGAGTTTGCAGAATTTCATCTGTCTCAGGGAGTTCTAGATATTCTTAAAGCTTCTCGGAAGCCTTCCACCAGAAAGACTTATAACTCCAAATGGAAGAGATTCAGCATTTGGTGTTCCAAGAGGCAGATCTCCCCGGATACTGCTGAATTACCTACAGTTCTGGATTATATGGTCCATCTTAATAGCCTGGACCTCAGAACAGCTATTCTCAGGGTACACTTGTCTACTGTTTCTGCTTTCCTGTCAGTAGGCAAGTCTTCCTCACTGTCATCCCACACTGTATGCTGTAAGTTTTTCAAGGGATTGCTTCACACCAATCCCCTTTAGGGATCCTGCTCCTGCTTGGGATCTTAATGTTTGCATTGCTCAGCTTATGCAACCCCCTTTTGAACCTTTGTCCTCAGCAGAGCTTAAGTACTTGACTTGGAAAACTGTGTTTTTGGTAGCCATTACTTCTGCTAGGCGTATCAGTGAATTGCAAGCCCTGTCAGCGGAACCTGATTTCATCTCTTTTCACAGAGATAAAGTGGTCCTTAGAACTAACAGAAAGTTCTTGCCTAAAGTGGTTTCAGATTTCCACCTGAATCAGTCTATGTCTCTCCCTGTTTTCTTCACTGATCATTCTTCCTCGGGAGAGAGGAGGCTACACAGTTTGGATGTTAAGAGCCCTTAGCTACTACATTGAGCATACCAAGGGTCACAGGTTTGACTCCGTCCAGTTGTTCCTCACTTACGAAGAAGTTGGGAAGGGCAAACCTGCCACCAAGAGATCTATTGCCAGGTGGATTGTGTCTTGTATACAATTCTGCTATGAAAAACTGGGAAAAACTCCACCCTCAGGCCTGAGGGCTCATTCCACAAGAGGTACAGCTGCTTCCCAGGCTGCTGCCAGGATATTCTCTCTTAGAAATTTGTCAAGCAGCCACCTGGAAAACAGTCCATACTTCTATAAAGCATTACTCTCTGGATATCAAGGCTAGGGGTGATGTGGGTTTGTACAACAGTACTTGAGCCTATTCCAAAAATAGGTTCTGTCCCTCCTCCATGGAGGTACTGGCAGTAGTCTACACTTGTCAGAATACAGCAAGACTTCATGTTGTTTGAAGAAAAAATACTCACCTTAGTAATTATGTTTCTTCTAGTGGAGTCTTGCTGTATTCTTCTCTCCCCTCCCCTCTCAGAACCCTAGTTTTTGGGATGTGGGTGGGCAGGAGCAGCGTGGCACCCCTATGGTGCCCCTTTGGCACCCTCTGTTTCTCTTGGGTGAGATGTTATTTCATTTGATTGTTTTTGTGTTTGGGTTTCCTGACTTGAGTCTTCCTTTGAGAACCCAAAGATTATTTTTCTGCCAGTTGGCTAGTAAAAATTTTACAGTTTCCACACAGAACACCTAGTGAGTTTTGCTCGTAAAGATCTGACGGTTGCAGTTCAAAATACGATGGGCAGAGACATTAACCGAACTCGAGATGAACATTCTATGCCCTGCATAGAAAAGTTAACCCATTGTTCTCCGGGGTAGTTTAAAGGCTGGGGCTAACTGCACTTGTAAGAATACAGCAAGACTCCACTAGAAGAAACATAATTACTAAGGTGAGTGTTTTTTTCTTTATGTCCATTGTACAGTATATGTTATATTATGTCATGTTATGAATGCAGTGAATGGATGCCTTGTATGAAGAGTGTGTAAGCTTTGGACTATAACTGCTATGTGTGTTATTAAATGACTTTTTGTAAACAATTTTGTGTAGTGTCACAAAACCTATCTTGTACTCAGAATTAATAATAAAAAAATTAGAATACTTGCTGAATATTAGTAGAGCATGTCCATAGTTCTTGCTAATGTTAACTGCAATGTGCTGTGGATTTAATTAATGAAAGCATTTAAACCTGCTATTTTTTTTTAGACCTTCTAGGTCTGAAGCCAGCCCCTAATAATGGATCCCATGGGAGTCTTAATCACCTACTGAGGAGCCCTGTACATAAACCAACAATGCCAGAAGAAGTCAGCAGGCCACAGCCATCTGGAATTGCCCCACCAAGTTCTGATGACTTGGGATGTTCCTGTGATGATAAGGTGTGAGCAGTGAAAACCACATGCTTCCCATATAGGGAATACTGTCAGCATTGTTTGTGAAACAAACAAGGTTAAAAAATGAGTGAAATTTATACAGAATTTCATGATTTGTCATAGTTATTTATTATTTATTTATTGAATTTTGATGACCGGGTAGGCCCACTGGGCCCATAGAGGTCCCTTTTTCAGGGGTGACCCGGGTGCAACAACAACCAACAGGTAACATTTCAGTACAGACTGGAGCGTGGAATAGTATTTTAAAAGTAGGAGTACATATCTTTGCAGACGCAAAAGAATGGAAAGCATGAAGGTAACAAATAATGAGCACGTTAAGCTTTAAGCATCCTAAATAGTAGATTAGATACCAGGTACACAGGAAATAGTGGCGCGCCTGTAGACCTAGGGTTAGCTGGATAAGCACGCAAGGTTGGAGGGGATAAGATAGGGAACCTAAGTGCACCCCTTCAAAGCTTAAGAGGACCAAATGTCCTGCAAAGATGGCTGATTGGGAGGGCAAGTGAGCTGCTCAAGAGGCTGAGCTAGGTCAGGTACTGTGGCATAGACAAATGCTCCTATTGAGCAGGTGTCCTCTCAGCAGCGTCCGGAAGCTAGAAACAGTCTCCGCCTCCGGACCTCCAAGGGAGGTTGTTCCAGGTGGAAGGGCGGTGTGCAAAGGACCTGGACCCGGCTTTGGTCCTAATCTTTGGGACCTCGAGGAGAGATTGGCCTGATGGCGCAGGCACCGTGGGTTGGGTTTGCCCTGGCAGGCCCAACCAGGCTGGGGGGAGAGGGACCAAGTATCTTGTATGTAAGGCAGAGGAAGGGTAAGCTAGGCGAGCATCAGCGGCGGCCACCTGAGCCTGGATTGGGCCTCACAGTGGTGAGTCATAGGGTGAGACAAGGTGGCAAAGCGGACTATCTTATTGACAGAGTCTGCAGCCTTCCTAATTCCATAGTGGCCACACCCTGGAGATCGGGGCCCCGAATGTGAGCTTTGGGAGGAATGCAGCTTGTGGCAATGGCTTGCCGGCTTAAGGAATGATTTGGTCCTTTAGTCTATAGAGGATGCCTAATTTCACATGTATGGCTTTAGTGATTTGATCTACATGATTCTTTAGGGTAAAATCTTGGTCCAGGGTAAGGCCAAGGTATTTGGTAGAGAGACCACCTCAAGCTTTGCACCCACCCTGGAATGGAGTTGTAGGTGGTGTGACCTCTCTGTTCCCAGGATCTAGGGCCAAAGAGCATTACCTTCGTTTTGCTAGTGTTTAGAACCATTTTGTTCAGAGTTAGCCAGTCCTCCATCAGGTGGATGTCTTCTTGGAGGGCTGTCTGCAGCTCGGGTAAACTATGGAGCCTCTGTAAATGACTGCATCATCCGCATACTGAATAGCACTGCTACTACGCAGTTTTGTGCAGATCATTAATGAACAGTGTAAAGAGAAGGGGGCCAAGGATAGACCCTTGGGGTACCCTTCTTTAAGTGGAGCTAGCTTAGAGACTTTATCCTCCCACTTTACCCTCTGGGTCCGTTCGGAGATAACTCTGGAACCATCCCAGTGAGTGAGAATCAAGGCCAAGAGAACACATTTTTGTAGAAGGAGGTTATGGTTTACCAGTTGAATGCTTGGATAGGTCAATGAAGACCGCCCTGTGCTGACCCTCCATCATTATTACTCAGGACATCAGCTGAGACTTTTGTTAGAGCAGTATCCGTTCCATGGTTAGCCCTGAACCCGTGCTGAGATGGAGAGATTACCCGGTGAGTTTCTAGGTAGTCCCGGAGTTGAGGTAAACAAGCTTCTCCTGTACCTTAGCTATGGAACACAGCAAGAGATAGGCCTGAAATTCTCAATGGGCTCTGCTGCTTCTCCCTTGTAAAGGAATCACAAGTGCTTGTTTCCAGAGCTTGGTGCTGATCCTCCGGTGGGACCGATTGATCAGCCAAGTTAGGGGTTTAGCTAAGGCTGGGCTCCCTCTTTAGGATTCTTGTTTGGATCCCATCAAGTTCAGATCCTCTTGGGAAGGGATTTGAGGGAAGAAGGACCTCTTTTCCTGACCAGCCTCAAGTGAACAATGGGCGATCAAGGTCCTGGGGCCATTGTAAAACCGGGTTACAATTCGTGTCAGGAGGTCCCTTATATGCCTCAGGTTCGTGAAGTAGGTGTTAAGGGTCTCAGCAATATGAGATCCCTCATAGATTAGTTGCCCATTTGCCAGGATTGGGCTGGGTGGCGTTGAATGTTCCTTTGAGGAGTTCGTTAATGTGCTTCCAAAAAGCCTAGGATTGCCAAGGTTAGTTTTTGAAGGTTGGTGATATAGGCTTTCTTCGCTAGCTTAATGGCCTTTTACACTGATTTCTAAGGGCCCTGTAGGCCTCTAGGTCCCCGATTGCCTTGAGTTCCGGTACTTATTCCAGGCCTTGTCGGGTGGACATCAGGGCTTTTAGAGAGGCAGGATCCATTTGTAGCAGCTTCCCTTTACTCTGTGTGTCTTTAAAGGGCTAGAAGGTCCATAATTCTCATGAGGGATGTCTGGAAGAAATTGACAGCATCCTCCAGACTGGGAGGTGCCTTATATTGCTCCAGTCAATGTCATTTAAGTAGCGAACAAAATGGTCAGGCGGAAGTTGGAGTAGTCCCTAGAGGTAAAAATCCTGGGAGGGACTTTATTCGCACAGTTCTTCCAGATGGCGAATACAGGCGGTGGTCTCAATGCATCTGCCAAGGTCCCTGCCATTTTACATTGTTAGGAGTGGAGGACAGGACCCAATCAATTATAGTATGCCTTCCAGTGGCATGATTCATTCTAGTTGGTAAGGTAATGACTTGGGTGAGGTGGGAGTCATTAAGTTTAGCGTTGAGGTGGATTTCCTCAAGGGCCCAGTTTAGGTTGAAGTCACCCAGTAGGATGATCTCTGAAGCAGATTCTACTGCTGGGTTCTACAGGAGGGCAGTAAGAGAGCTGAGAGCATTTGTGGGCGGGCTGTAAGCGCAGCCTATTGTGAGGTGCTTAGCCCTCCTAGAGTGAGCTGAATGAGTATTGCTTCAGCTTCAGGGACTGGCCAAGTGGCAGACTAACAGGGAGGACGTAATTGTATCCCTTACATATATCAAGACCCCGGCCCCTCTTCTAGAGGGTCTGTCCTTTCTGTAGAAGGCATATCCAGCAGCAGCTACCTCATGATCCAGAATATGGGGCTTTAACCAGGTCTCCGAGACTGCTAGTATGTCCGGATTGTAGGCCGCTAGCCAAGCTTGGACTTCGTGTATCTTTGGTCTCAGGCTGCAGATGTTCATATGAACCAACCTCAGGCCCTTGGCTGCGTCCCATGCCTTATCTGATGGAGAAGAAATAGAGACGTTAGGTGCCCCAGGACCAGGGTTAGGCTGGATGTCTCCTGCCAGTAGTAACAGCGCTGCAAGCAATCGATGAAGAGAGAGGGTTAGGGGGTGAATAACCGCTGCTGATGGACATAGGGTTGAGCCCCTGGTGAGGATAAGGGAACGATATAGGATCCCTTTCCTAGAGAGTTCATAAGCTACTAAGAGAAGGACATTGCACCTGGTGGAGGGGCATCTGTAGTGACCTGCCATATGTACACCCGATCCCACACTGGCATGAGGGGGGCAGGTGGCACTAGCAATGAGCCAGTCCGTCCCAAATTGGGCCAGTATATAGATTGAAGCCCAGAGGATCCCCTTATTCCAGTTCCACGGGTACATTCTAACTTTTTAGGGCCACACTCAGAGATCACAGGAGCATTCCCTCGTGGGTCCAGGAACCTGGAACTGGCCACTTTCTAATCAATTCTAGGTCTGTGGCTGAAGGTCTTAGAACAGGTCAGCACCCACTTAAAGAGGTTGACAAGCTCAGCTGACACCTATGGGATTGAGGATCCAAGGCAATCAACAATCAACCAGACACAGTAAACTAAGAGAGAGGACAACCAAACAGTTAAGCAGAGAATCCACAGGAAATACACTAGTAAGGCAAGTGGACATGCGAGGACCCCAGCCAAAGACATAGGGTGCTAGGCTGTTTTTTAGCTACTTAGTAATTGTCAGTAATAAAGGCAAATGCATTACATAGTAGATCTAAATGAATCAAAACTTAGTAATAGTAACTATCATGGCACTCTATCAAAGGTTAAAATAGGCTAGCCTTGACCCTATTACTTAGAAGGTACTGAAAGCTTCCAACACCCTTTTTATTTTTAAGAAGCAATGGAAGGCCAAGGTCATAACGCCATTTGAAGTTCGGTCCAGATAACAAGGTCTCAGAGAATAACTGGGTAGTAGCTAGAGACAAAATAAATAAGATCAGAGCGAAGGCAGGCAGGTGACAGACAATCGCAGGATTAAGGCAACAGTTAAATTGAAAGCCAGGCTGCAGCTGCCACCGTGGAGCTCCTCCTTCAAGAAGGTATGCGGGCGCTGATGATTGGAGGATGACATTCGAGTGGGCAGGACTTCAGTACAGAACAGCACATAAGGTCCCCACTAACACAGAGGCGGGTGGTGGGAAATTCAAAATCTAACAGCGGTCCCCTGTGGCTCTCCGCCTGAAGAGCTTGCTCCGCACTCCGGTGGTCGCGGGAGGTCCGCCCGGCTGGGACAGCTGCCGGCGCCTCGACCGGACAGGAAAACTCTCCGTTGCTTGTGGGGGTCCAGTGAGCAGTCCCTCCCCAGTCCGACGATCAGGTGCGGCGCAGAAGCGTGGATGAAGCCTTTAAAGGCTTAGCAGAGTCCAGCGACCAATCCCTTCGTCCTGCGGCGCGCAAATTCAAAAATCTAACAGGGTCCCTGTGGCTCTCCACCTGAGAGCTTGCTCCGCACTCCGGTGGTCAGCGGGAGGTCCGCCCGGCTGGGACAGCTGCGGCGCCTCGACGGGACAGGAAAACCTCTGTTGCTTTGTGGGGAGGGGGGTCGGTGAGCAAGTCCCTCCGCTTCCAGTCCGGACGATCAGGTGCGGCGCAGAAGCGTGGATGAAGCCTTTTAAAGGCTTAGCAGAGTCCAGCGACCAATCCCTTCGTCCTGCGGCGGCGCAAATTCAAAAATCTAACAGCGGTCCCTGTGGCTCTCCGCCTGAAGAGCTTGCTCCGCACTCCGGTGGTCCGCGGGAGGTCCGCCCGGCTGGGACAGCTGCCGGCGCCTCGACCGGGACAGGAAAACTCTCCGTTGCTTTGTGGGGGGGGGGGGTCCGAGTGAGCAAGTCCCCTCCCGCCCCAGTCCGACGATCAGGTGCCAGTTGCTGCCAGTTGCCATATTTTAGAAGAATTTTAAACATTTATGCCACTGTGCTACCCAAGTCTGGTTTTGGTACAGTCTGTTTTAATTTTCACACAAACTGGTACTAAGCTGCTATGGTCAATATTTTCACTTTTTGTATTTATTTAAGAGAGAAATCAGAATTACAGTCGTTTGAGTCAAAGACTCCTTTGCAAAGGCTTAATGTCAGATACAGTAGATACTTATACATAGCATAAACAGGATAATAAACATGGGTAATACAGTACAGGGAATATATACAATTAGCAGGTTACAGCTTTAGTGGTCATTAAAAGTAGACTCCCATGTTATAGATATTTACATATGGTAGATTTCGGTTTCAGGGGGTCTTAAATGGACCCTGAATCAAAATATATACACAGTGAGAGAGGAGTAATGAGGGAATCAATCAAGATACATCAGATATCGTTCCCTTTTCCAGTTTGTATCCTAAGTGAGTAAACTTAACAAGTTATGAAATATGCCTCCTAGGGATTAAGCTGTGCAACCTATAGAGATGTTAAGTAGGAAGATGGAATATTATGTGCAGTCACAGGCTGTGGAGGCAAGGAGGAGGGTCTTGTGGCCGGTTTTAAATTGGCCAAGACTGGGTTCCATGGAGATGGAGGGTGGTAGGTTGTTTAACCACAGGGAAGCCCAATACTGGAAGGATCTTTGACCAACGGAGGTCCTACAGTGTGGTACCAGGAGGGTGGTATTGGGGGAAAGCCTGGGGGCTTCTCTGTAGGGAACTTGTTGGATGAGGTGGTGTAGGCCCTGAGGTACTTGCTTCTTAAGTATCTTTTTTGCAAGGAGGCAAGTGTGATACTTAAGCCTGCCTTCGAAGTTTAACCAGTCCATTAGATTGTACAGCTCACATGTGTGGATTAAATGTTCACATCCAGAGATCATGCAGCAGGTTTTATTGAGAGCTAGGTTAATGCATCGTAAGGCTGTTTGATCTTCAGTCCTGTAAATCACTATGCCTTAATCCACCAAGGAAAGGACTGAGGAGGACACAGTTAGTCGGAGGGCTTGGGGGGTAGGCAGTGTTTATATCGGAATAGGATTCCCAGCCTGGTGTTAATGGAGGATGAGACGTGTTGGATATGTGTGTGGTAGGTGAGTGAAGTGTCAAGGTTGATACCAAGGTACTTGAAAGAGGAGACCTGTTCAAGTGTGGAGCCTAGTGAGTTCATGGTAATTAGCAGAGTGTTATAGAGAGGGCTCTGACAGTGTGTAAAGATCATAGACTTTGTCTTGTTGTAGTGGAGCAATAGGTGATGCTCAGAGAACCAGGCTTCAGGTTCCCCAAAGAAGCCCTGTAGGGCGGTTTGGAGGGAGTTAGAATGAGGGTGTTTCAGAAAACCACAGCATCATCCGCACAGAGCAGTAGCTCACCATTGCAAGATTGGGGAGGGAGTTTAGGAAGAGGGTGAAGAGTAGCGGGCCAAGAATGGACCCTTGTAGGACCCCGGCAAGGACTGGTCTACTGGAGGAGAGTATGGTGTCTATTTTGACCTGTTGAGTGCAGCCGGATAGATAGTCTTCGAACCAGGAGGTGGCCTCCGGGGAGATGTTCAAGGCAGTAAGGGAGTGGAGAAGCAGCATGTGATTGACAGTGTCAAATCAACAAAGACTGAGCCAGCAAGGGAGCCCTGTTCTAGTGCCTCATGTATGTATGATGTGTATTCAACTAGGGCAGTGGTAGTACTGTGACCCCTCCGTAAGCCGTGTTGTTCACGACTGAGTGGGATATGTTTGTCCAGGTACTCTGTAAGTTGGTCCAATACAATTTTTTGGAGTGCCTTGGAGAGCAGGGGTAGGATTGAAATGGACCAATAATTGCTAGTGGTGGTGCGATCACCACTCTTCAGAATAGGGGTTATAACTACTCTTTTCCAGAGCATAGGGAATTGGTTGAGACATAAGGACAGGTTAATTATTTTGGTGAGCTGGGGCAGGGTCACATCCACGGTGAGCCAGAGGAGTTTGAGGTCCAGGGAGTCATTGCTATGGCGAGCATTCATCAGGACTTTGGTAAGATAGTGTTTTGCTTCACTACAAGTGAGGACCTGTAACCGGAAAGGGGGATGGTCCGTGGCGGCCAGAGTGTAAGTAGTGGAACTTGGAATCGGACTGACGAAATTATGGGGGAGGATGTCACTGAGGTCTGAGAAGGCCAGATTGAGAGCGTTGGAGATAGCTGCAGGGTCCTGGGATATGTAGTTTTTTTTTGACTGGGTGGTCACCAGTAATCTTCCTGGACTTAAGTCTTCACCATTTATTCATACTGCTGGGTTCAAGCCAGAGAAGCTGGCAGAGGCAAAAATCTTCAGGAGGGCCAGTGCTGAGATAGGACCACGCATGCGCAGCACCATGAGGCTGGTGCATGCCATGTAGGCTATCTCGGCATCGACCCTCGAGCCGCCTCAGTTCTTTTTTTAACCCACCATCGAGTGCGCTTCAGTGACAATGTCGTTTACCCACTGGGAATCAGATCTTCATTTCTATACGACAACAGCATTTAGTTTCTTTTTTTTATACTTTATTTTTATTATTATTGACATGTATCTGTACACAATTACATCAATATCTGAGACAACCATATATGTTATATTTCCCAAGGAGAGACAAGCTCATTAATCAAAGGATTTCTGTATCCCAAATATTTTGATACCTCATTAGGAGGAATCCTAGGTATATACTAAAAGAGATTTTCGTTACAAAGTTGTTGAAGGCAGCCCATGAGCAGTATGAATGATACAATAATCTAAAAAACTGTATTTGATATCCAAGACGCCGTACCCTATGCGGGTTCATGACATCATACTATATATCTAAGAAAAATACATTTCTTCCTAAAAAAGAACTGTAAGGCAGCAAACTTCTACTCTCTAACATTTCTATAATAGTCTCTAAGATAAAGAGACAGAGGAATATTGTTAAACTAGGAGTTATTTTAAACGTACATGACACCCTCTAGAGGCTATAGAACTTCAGCTCTCATTTAAATGAACTTTACACCCCTTTGATATCATAGTTCCCTTGTAGTTTATGTCCTTATTTAAAGTTCAGGTAAAAATTATGGCAGAGGAAGGTGTCGCTGGAAGTTTTTCAACGAAGGACCCGTAATTTCCAAAGTCACTCTGCAAATTTAAATCGTGCAAGTAAAGAAATAGTGGCACATTACTTTAATAAGTTCAGCCTTCTTCTGTTTCAGCCTGAACCCCTTCTTCAGTATCCGAGTCTTGTGAACGACTTCTGCGTCTAGTAGCAAATCGAGAGGCCCATTTAGTAGTCTCATTGGGGTCGGAGAAAACCCAGACTTTCCCACCATGAACTATTCTAAGGTGAGCCGGAAAAACCAACGCGTGGGTAATGGAGGCCTCTCGAAGTTGTTTCCTGATGTTATCGAATTTCTTTCAGCGCATTCTTGTTGAATAACTAATGTCCAGAAATAAGTACACAGGGCGATCTTCTTGAATTAGAGGACCCGCTTGTCTGGCCATCCTCAGTATTTTATCTCTGGTGCCCACACCGTCAGTAACCAAAAGAAGTCTACGAGAGGTTTCCAGGTCCTCCCTATACCCTCGTGGTGTAATACAATAAGCTTTGTGCAGCCCCAGTTGGAGATTTTGACCCTCCGGTGCAATTTTATCTTGTAGCCAGTCCTGTAAAAACATAAGAGGGTGATCTTCCTCTGACGCCTTGGGCAACCCTATAATCCAAACATGAGATGATCTAGCTTGGTTCTGTAGGGTCTCCAGCCGTGCTCATCGGTGTGCATTTTCTTTAATCACTATTGCAGTTGCAGCAGAAGATGATTCAGTTCCCCTCTTTAAATCCGACATTTCTGTCTGTATTCCCTCCACGGTTTTCTCTACTAGAGATACTCTTGAGCCTACCGCATCCATTTTGGTACTTAGATCAGATACCGACTTGATAATTTGTTGTAGCTTCAGGTCTATAGAAGTAATATTTTCTTCAGGCTCTAAACTCGAGGCAGCCTACATCTCTAAAGTCGATCGCGTGGTCTGCACAGTTCCTGACAATTTCCCTCCAGTACCACCACCACCTTTATCTCGTCTCGGGTTTCCCATCTTGGGTTTTCAATGCTCCTCGTTCCAATGGGATGAAAATATTCTTTCACCTCTGGCTCTAAATTGAGTATTTTAATGATATTTAAAAGAAAGCCAGAGAGCTGATGCAAGTTGCTGCCGACGAGCTTGGGCTCCACAGAGCCCCCAACAGCATTTAGTTTCATTCAGTTTTAGTTTATTTATTATTCTCTGTAATAAAAAAAGTTTTATAATTTTTGTTCTACAGCCCTACTGACTGAAGGAATTGACCATGGATGTTGATGGTGATGCTTGGGAGTCTCCTTTAGGAGGCTGCTCTGGAAGCTGGGCTGTGTCCAGTCTGCTGCCCTCTCTGGAGGGGGGCTGGCTGACCACAGGCAGTCCGGTGTTCGGGAGGGAGGGAGGACATTCCTCCCAAAAACACAGAAAGAAGTGGGACCATTCCCGACCCAGGTCAGGGACCTGGCACCGTTCTGCCTTGAGTTCTTCCCCTTCCCATCAGAAAGGAAAGAAATGGTACCACTCGAGGTCGCCCTCTGGTATGATGGCCAAGAGATTCTCAGCATCTGTGAGTGATATGCCTTCCACAGCTTTATCCAGTTCCCCGACTGCCTCCTTCTGGGGTCACTCTGAATCTCGACACCAGAGTCCTTCTCTGTCCTTTTGTGGGGTTTCTGGTGGGCAGTTTCACCACTAGGCTGCTCTTCTGGAGCAGTGGGTACAGCGTCTGGCCCATTTGCCCCTTTCTGCAGATCTGGTGCCAGGGCCATTGGGCCTAGGTGCCTCAGACCTGCGGCTGGGGCCTTCTGGTCAGATAGAGCGTTTGGCTTCAGCAAACAGAATCCCTTCCCTTGCTGGTGACCGTGCCTCCGATGCCAGTTCCACGTGCCTACCCCCATTCTGTTTCCTCGCAGGGACTGGCCCAGCTACTATCCCTTGCCCCTTCTTCCTCTTCTAGGCCTGGGTTGGATGCAAGGGTGGCACTGTCCCTGGTACCGATTCCTTCTCAGCTGGTGCCATCTCCGGCATTGCATCTGGCACCGATTCCCCTGGGTTCAGTGCCGCGTCCATTGCTTGCTCTGGAGCTGGTTACGGTGTCACCTGTTTTTCCCTGGCCTGGTCTCGGTCTTTTGGGCTCCACACTGCTTCTTCCCTCCCTCCCCCTCTGAGGGGGACATGAAGCAGGGCGAGTCTGACCCCGACCTCATCATTTCTGAAGAGGGAGTAAAGACTCTTTTTACAGTCTGGACAGTAAGCTGGTAGTTCTGTCTACTGTCCCTCAAGAGGACCTTTCCTTTCAAGCAAGCAATAAAACCTGACAGGATGGGTGGTATTTTGCAGTACCGGACCACCCAGGGGCGTAATGAGGCCCGACACTGCAGGCAGAGGGCCTTAGTGCCCCTGGAAGGTCTGGTATTGCCCTTACCACCCACCTTGGAGGGCATTATTGCACTTAGAAAATGGGCCACTATATTTTGAAAATAATTGTCATGTTGAAAAGTTAAATTTCTTAAATGTTTTATATTCGTTGTAAAAAAATTTTTTTTTTCATCCAGGTTGTGCTTAGTTGTCATGTTTACCCCCCCCACACACACACGCACTCACACGCAGGGCTTGCAATTGTTAAAACAATTCCCTCCCCAGTAGAAGAATATATTCTTTTTCATTGATTTCTTTTATTATATTTTCATTTTCCATTTTAAACAGACTGCAGGTTAATAGTGAGAGGGTGGCTAAGTGGAGGAGGGGCATGAGAGCAGAAACAGCTCTGCCATACTTGCGCCACCAAAAGGAGCCGGTTTGCTAAAATGTTACATTGCTGAAACAGTGTGAATGGTATACAAAACTGGATTTAACTGAACACATTTCAAATGGTACAGTAACTTTGGTCAGCTGAAGCTCAGTGTCGGGAGATACTGTGCTGTGGAACAGTTATCCGTGTCGCAGATGGGATGGTTAAGAGACAAGGAAGGCACTGTTAGAAAAAATAAAAACAGGGAATGAGTTACCGGTGTGTGTCCGGGGCTGATTTTTTCTTTGTGCTTTTATCTCGGGAGGGGGTTATGATGGTAAGGAAAGGTGAGCTACTCACGTCAGGGCAATTCGAGCTAGCCCTACAAATCACAAGCAGGTTAATATTTGGGAGTGAGTGGGCTACCAGCTGAAGGAGGGACAAGTGAGAGCACTCGCGGTCGGCTTTCCGAGAGTCTTGCTATGGGTTTTGGTCTAGAGGGCACTCCATGTTAACAAAAAAAAGAAAAGAAAGAAGAAAAAAAAACAAAGGCAGGGAGAAATTAGCCCAGTAGAGGTTGATGTGTGACTTCCTCAGGCAGCTGGCACTGAACTAGGTTACCATTGTAAATGAGTTGAAGCTCAATGGTTATTCCTAAAATAAACAAGCATTTGTCAGTGCTGAATGTTGTCTTGCTGGCATTGGCATTGGTAGTGCAGGAGTTAGATAGATGCATTATAGGAATGGCAGTGAAGTATTGAACTGACGCCACCCCCACCCTGCAGAGACTAACAGGCACTGAGGTGTGCCTCTGGGTCATCGGCCATAACGCTCATGCCATTTCACCTCACCCTACTCAGCAGATACTGACAAGTGTCGTGGTGTGCCTTGGGGTCTTCGGGCCTTACGCTTACCCCATTCCATAAGGAAATACGCTGAGATGGGTGCAGTATAGGAGAATGGGGTGAACTTTGGGGCCAAAGAGTCCAAGGCACACCGCAATGCCTGTCACTGGTTGCAAGATGGGGGTGGAATGTCATGAGCGTTACAGTCGACAATCCCAGGTCACACCCCTGATGCCTGTCAGTCTCTACAGGGTGGGGTGTTAAGGTTGGAAACCCTAATGCCCCAGGTGTTTGTTGTTATTTTCACTCCAAATTATCCACATGGACTTTTTGTGACCCCATCTCATGAACAGTGGCACTGTCAGTTCGTTAGCCGAAAGGTGATTTTGCACAGCAACTGCGCCATTTGGCGCCACCGGTACGAAAACACATTTCAGGCAGGATGTGAAAAATGACAGCTGTGCTGTTCATGAGAAGGTGTGAAAAATGCAATGTTGAAAATCTGGAGTGAAAATATGAAAAATTGATGAAGTCACGAGCGTGCATAGAAACTGTGCAACCCATGTCCATAACACAATTATTTTGGAGATTGTTTTTTAACCAGATTTTCAGCATAGGCATTTTGGGACCTCTGCTCATGAACAGTGGCACTGTGATTTTGTTAATCTGTCTCGAAAATTGATTTCCCACAGCGACCATGCCATTGTGCGCCAGATGTGTGAAAACACATTTCGGGCAGGATATGAAAAATGACAGCTATACTATTCATAAGGAGGTGTAAAAATGGCAATGTTGAAAATCTGGAGTGAAAATATAAAAAATTGCCAAAGTTAAGAGCTTGTGTGGAAACTGCGCAATGCACGCTCATAACACAGTCACTTTTTGGAATTTTTTTCACCAAATTTGCAACATAGGCTTTTTGAGACCCCACCTCATGAACAGTGGCACTGTCATTTTGTTACTCGATCCCGAAAGGTGATTCCACGCAGTGACCATGAAATCACCTTTCTGGACAGAATAAGATGACAGTGCATGTGTTCATGAGGTGGGGTCCTTAGAACCCCCTGTTGAAAATTTGGAGCCAAAATTCAAAAATATGGCTGAGATATCCACCTATGTTGAAACCCCCTCCCATTGATGCCATTATGCAGCTTACCGGCATTTCTTCATTTTCAGTTCAGCTTTGAAGAGTCCAGGCGTGTTCCCGCTCCACCGATGATCAGGCGCCAGAGCTTTGGAAGTGAAGTATGGAGTGAGGAGGTGTGTGGGGAGATGGGGTGCACAGAGGGAGGGTGCGGTTGGGGGGTGCTGTGGACAACGGACCTTTTCTTTTTCAGGTACAAAAAGAAAATGGACACTACACAATAGGATGGTTTCTTTTCTACAGGTGAAATAAAACAAATGTTGGGCACACTGAGGTGGGCTCCCAGTGTGCCCCATGACTTTCGGGTTGGGGTGATGTTGGCCACACTGGGGTGGGCTCCCAGTGTGCCACACAATGGGGGTGTGGAGGTGGAAGGAACATGCCGATGTGATCTGCTTTCTGTGAGTGGAGGCGCACTGGGGTGGGCTCCCAGTGTGCCACACAATGTGAGGGATGGCGGACATGCCGACATGGGGATTGCACCCCCGGTGTCGGCATTGTTTGGGGGATTGAGGAGCCGCCACCATGTTTATTGAAATGTTTCACCAAGAAAGGCACATATGGGAGGTGTGTCATCTGTGCTACTGCATGACGAGCTTGTCTGTGATTGCAGCGGCACATTTCTTTCAAGTTGGTGGCACTTTACATAATATTTGTCAGCGCTAGCATGCTGGCTAATTGGAGAATGAGGGATGCACCTACTAAAGCATGCCCTGCACTCGCCAGCACTGACACACCTCTGCATTTCAAACACCATGAAGTCTTGCTATATTATAACATTAGCAGTCAGCCACTGCAGCTGAACTGCCCCGGGGAGGAAGGAGTTAACTCCAGAGGATCTGGAGTTCTACAGAGCGAGGGCGCTGTGCCCAAAGCTCTATCTGGCAGTTTCAAATGAAACTGTCAGATTCTTTACTCCGCTTCACTGAACAGTTGCTCCGGAGATCAGCTCCTTCAGCTCGGTTCATTCTCGGTTCAAGCGAGTATTTTTCGGTTCATTTGAACCGGCAAAAGTCATTATTTTTACCACATTTCGGTTTTAAAGCTCTATCTGGTAACCGTAAGTACTAAATTTTAAGTCTGTGTGGAAAATTAATTATCGGTTCGGTTTTGAACCGATCGGTTTATTATTCTACATTTTAAAAGTGTACAGTGGGTTTTAGAAGTGCGGTTCCGGTTCTTATCGGTTCTAAAAACAAGAATTATGGTTTTCTAAATACCCGTGACACGGTTAGGAACGTTAAAGGTGTCTTGCCTGGCACTGCCATCAAAGGGCAAGTTTTGGTTAGGCTGGCATTATGTCTGAGAAACCCAAAAGAAAACCGGGCCCACTGGGTTTCAACACTGTGATGTCTGTGGGGAGGCCTTTGCCAAGGCTGACCCACACCACTGTGTTTATTGTCTGGGGTTGACCACCTCCTGTCAGACTGCCAGGTGTGTAAAATTTCCCTGCAGCCACCCTGGAAAGAGATTGGGCGGCTCAGGAGCGAGAGGCAAAAAGTCCGCTGGACCGGATGGCCAGCCGGTCCAGTACCCACTGGACCAGAGGGAGTGCCCTCTGACCAGGGCGAGACTTCCTCAGGCAAAGGAAGGCTGGTTCAGAGGAACCAGTCCAGTAAAAGACAAGAAATCAGTAGGTTTGGGGTCCAAAATTGTGTCTCCAACTGCTGCAGAGATAGCTAAAGCCATTCAGATTGTCCAGTCACTGTCTCAGGGATCTGTAGAACCACCAACAGTTGGTAAAAGGTTGGTTCGTTCAGTCCCAGTGGTTCAGGATTTTGAAGTTGAGGATTTTATATGAACCACAGGAGGGGAGGAGAATTTGATCAATATATGTGTGGCTGGGGGGTCTGGGCGTGCCCATTGAACCGGACATTTCTCCAGACAGACCTTTAGAATCTCCTCCTATTCTGTCTGAGTCCCTTCTTTCTTTATTTTTACAAAAGGTTGCAGAAACCCTCCAGCTTCCTTTAGAGGAGGCTGTGGATGAGCAAGAGGAGCCTGATTATGTGGAAATGATGGATATTCCAGAGTCTAGGAGGTTGTCTATTCCTTTGCATAAGTCATTTAGGGAAGCAAACAACAAAGATTTTAAAAATCCTCATTCTGTCCCTCCTGTAGATAAAAAATGGACAGAAGGTATACTTTGTCAGGCTCGGATACAGACTTCCTTACTGAACAGTGTAGTCATGTAGGTGTGGTACAAGCTGCAGCCTGTGACAAGGCTAATATTCCTCGGCCTCATCCTCCTGATAAAGATTCCAGGAAGATTGATGCCATGGCGAAGAAACAGTATATGGCAGCTTCTTTGGGACTCGGGCAGGCAAATTATGGCTTATGTGGCTAGATATCAGAAATCTAGGTGGGACACAGTATTGCAGTTAGCTAAGCAGGCCCATGGCCAGCTGGCTAGTGAGTTGAACAGGTGGCTGCTAATGGCATTGAAGCCTCTAAAGTTCAATTTCATACTGCTGTTGATGTTAATGATGTTTCCTCTAGGGTCATGGCCACTTCTGTAGCTTTCCAGTGAGGTTGGCATGGCTCAGATGCACTAATCTGTCCCAAGATACCCAGTCAAAGGCTATGGATTTTCCTGTAGTGGGAAATTCTCTGTTTGGGAAGCAAACAGAAAACTATATGAAAAGATGGATGAATACAGAACTACCTACAAAAGTGCCAGGCTAAGGAGAAGCATGCCATGCCACAAGGCATGCTCCAGAGAGTAGGGCAGGCCTTTTTCAGGCCCTTTTACCAATTTCAAGCCTCCTCTGCTGTCTCATGAAGGTTTCTTCAGAGGCAGGGGTAGGCAGGCACAAGTAGACCGTCCCCTCCCCTCAGCCTAAGGCTGCTGCTAAGCAGGCACCCTGATGGGGTGCCCTGGGCGATTCTCTTGTACCAGTGGGGCAGGTTGGCCTATTTCAGCGGAACTGGCTGTCCCAACCTACGGACAGATGGGTTCTGGAGGTAATAGGCCAGGGTCTGATTCTCAGCTTCAAACACTTTCCAAAGATGAGAGCCAGACATTTTCACCTGCAAATCCTTCAAAGCCCTTGCTTTGAAGCAGAGGTTCTTCTCTTCTGGACTGCAAAGCAGTGGAAGGGTTCCTCCTTGCCATCAGGGCAAGGGGCTTTATTCAAGATACTTTCTTCCCCAAAAGACAGGAGAATGGAGGCCCATTCTAGATTTAAAGTACCTGAACAAGCATCTTTTGAAACCAAAGTTCAAAATGTTGACTCTGGCAATGATATTGCCTTCCCTAAAGGCCAGGGACTGGCTAGCTTCCCTGGACCTCAAGGATGCCTATTTTCATGTTCTGATCAGGCCTTCTCACGAAAGTACCTCAGGTTCGAACTGCCCTCAGGCCACTACCAGTTCAGGGCAATGCCCTTGAGCCTGACCTCTCGCCAAGGGTATTCACAAAATGTCTCGCTGTAGTAGTGGCTCACTTAAGAAGGCAAGGGTTGCTGTGTTTCCCTACCCTGGACGACTGGCTCATTGTGGGTCAGTCTCCAGGTCAGGTGAAACCCATTTGCAAGTCACCCAGCAGCTTCTCACTTCCCGGGATTCCTGCTAAACTTACAAAGTCAGTTCTGGAACCGGTTCAGGTCCTAACTTTCATAGGCGCAGAATTGAACACAAGGTTAGCCAGGGCTTTTCTTCCCTCGGAAAGGGTGGACAGACTCATCGCTTTCGCATCCTCTTTACCCTGCGGGTCTCTCGACCAGCAAGGCATTTTCTGCAACTCCTTGGGCACATGGCTGCTTCCACAGCTGTCGTGCAGGGAGCAAGATTCCAGATGAGGACATTCAGTTCCATTTGAGGGCCTATTGGTCTCAAGGAAGGACCCCCTACCAAGCTGGTTCCAGTTACTCAAACTCTGATCTCTAGCCTCCACTGGTGGCAGGTCCAAGAGCAATTTGAAGACAGAGGTTCCCTTCATTCCCATTCTCACTCCCTCACCCTCACCACGGATGCCTCCCTGTTAGGGTGGGGGCTCACCTAAGGATCTTGCCACCCAGGGTGTGGTCTCCTCAGGAATCTCTGCTCCACATCAATCTGTTGGAACTCAGAGCTGTCTTTTTAGCTCTTGGGTGTTTTCAGATTCTGTCCAGAACAAAGTGGTTCAAGTCAGGACAGACAATACCACCACAATGTGGTACATCAACAAGCAAAGGGGCACTCGGTCTTCAGCCTTGTGCACGAAGCAATGAAGTTGTGGTCTCACAGCTGCCCCTAGAACACCTCCTGATGGCGTTCCTCCCAGGAAGGACAATGTCCTGGCGCCCTCAGCAGAATTTCTCAGGGCCATCACGAATGGGCTCTGAATCCACAAGTGCTGGGGTCCATCTTTGCCAGATGGGGCACTCCTCAGATAGATCTTTTGCAGCCCCAGACAACCATCAACTTCCTCTTTTCTGTTGCAGGCCTCCAGTACTGGGCTCAGTCCCTCTGGACGCCTTTCTGTTGGACTGGAAAGGGAAGTTCCTGTATGCCTTTCCTCCTTTCCTCTTCTTTTCAGGGTACTAGTAAAATCAGATCTCAACCTTGCAGAGTGATTCTGATTGCTCCAGATTGGGCCAGACAGCCCTGGTACCTCTGCTTGTCTCTTGGCAGTCCACCCTGCCCTGAGCCTACCCAGAGTCCACGACTTACTGGCCTGTGCACAGGGAGAGGTGTGGTATCCGGACCTCAAATCCCTCCACCTCAAGGCTTGGCTCTTGAGGAGCTAGAATTTGCTGACTTACACCTTTCTCAAGGTGTCATGGATATTTTAAAAGGTTCTAGGAAGCCTTCCACTAGGGCCACTTATAATTCTAAGTGGAAGAGGTTTTCCATCTGGTGCTCTGAGAGGCAGATTATCCCAGAATCTGCTGATCTTCCCATTCTTCTGGAATATTTGGTCCATCTGAATTCCCTAGGCCTTAGGCCAGCTACCCTGAAGGTTAATCTGGCAGCTGTCTCTGCTTTTGTGTCAGCAGGGAAGCCTGCCTCCCTTTCTTCTCACTCTGTGTTCTCCAAGTTTTTTAAAGGGTTACTTCATACTAACCCTCCTTTTCGGGAACCAGCTCCCGCCTGGGACCTGAATATTTGCATTGCTCAGTTAATGCAACCCCCCTTTGAGCCTCTGTCTTCAGCATAGCTCAAGTATTTAACTTGGAAAACCGTTTTCCTAGTAGCTATCACCTCTGCCAGACGCATAAGTGAGTTACAGGCCCTGTCAGTGGAAGAAGATTTTATCTCTTTCCACAGAGATAAGGTAGTCCTTAGGACTAATAGAAAGTTTTTGCCTAAGGTGGTTTCTGATTTCCACCTGAATCAATCTATCTCTCTCCAGTATTTTCACTGAGCATTCTTCCTCAGGTGAGAGAGAGACTGCACAGCTTGGATGTCAAAGAGCCTTAAGCTACTATTTAGAGCACACCAGAGGTCATAGGTTCGAATCCCTCCAACTGTTTCTTACCTATGGCTAGGTTGGCAAAGGAAAACCTGCCACTAAGAGAACAATTGCAAGGTGGATTGTTTCTTGTATCCAATTCTGTTATCAGAAACTAGGTAGAGTACCCCCTCAGGATTGAGGGCCCACCCACCAGGGTACAGCTGCGCTCTAGCGGCTGCTAGGGACATTCCATTCTGGAGATTTGTCAAGCTGCTACCTGGAAGACAGTTCACACCTTTACCAAGCATTATTCCCTGGATGTCCAGTCCAGGAGAGATGCTCGGTTTGGCACAGCTGTGCTTCAGAGCCTATTTCCTAAGTAGGTTCTGACCCTCCTCCATGGAGGTACTGCTGTGTAATCTGCTAATGTTATAATATAGCAAGACTTCATGGTGTTTGAAGAAAAATTACTCACCTTAGTAATTGCTTTTCTTCTCATGGAGTCTTGCTATTATAACCACCCTCCCTCCTGCCCCTCTCAGAACCTCTACTTGGGTAGGGTGGCTAATTGGTGCAAGCACTGTGTCATGCCATTGTAGTTATCCCTTTACCCTCTTTCCTTTGGGTTAGGGATCTGGTTGCTTTCATTAGGTTATTTATATTGCCCCTTCCTGGACTTGAGTCTTGGGGGGAAGGGGGGGTTCATAATGTGCTTGTCAAGGGTGGTAAAACGAACCATAATACCATCAATTTTGTTATTATGGTTCTGGGTGTTTCTTTGTTGTTTATATTGTTGTTACTACTACTAGTAGGTAGCCATGGGCTAGTGTAGTTTTTTCCACACAGACTTTCTGTTCTTTGATGTTAGCTTCGTAAAGATCTGACAGTTTCATTTGAAACTGCCAGATAGACTTTTGGCACAGCGCCCCCACGCTGTAGAACTCCAGATCCTCTGGAGTTAACTCCTTCCTCTCCGGGGCAGTTCAGCTGCAGTGGCTGACTGCTAATGTTATAATATAGCAAGACTCCATGAGAAGAAAAGCAATTACTAAGGTGAGTAATTTTTTCTTCTTGTACTACCACAAGATGTTGACTTGCGCACGCGCAAGACAACATAATAATAACAACAACAAAAAACTAGGGAGCCTTGGGTTGGGGGAGCAGGATCTCTCACTAAGTGAGAGAAAAAAATGGCAGTGATTTCACATTCAGTGGGCTGCTTTGAACCAATGACCAAACGGGGTGGCACCAGGATACTTCAGTTGGGTGAAGGGGCACTTTAGACTGAGACTTTTTATTTCCTGGTCCTCTATTGAAAGTTAATGTACCCTTCCCCCCCGATGGGGGTATACCAGCCAATCAGAGACCAGGAAATAAAAAGCCTATTTTCTAATCTCTGTTAAGGAATATGCAGACAACCCTGGCTCTACAGACATCTTCTTTAGACCCAGGAAAGCTCATGTGTCTTGAATAGCTTCATGTTCTCAATATTCCGATAAACCTTATGCCTCCTGTTCCCCCCAGCCTTTGAGACTTTGTCCAAAGCTGTATGGGCTAGGCATGCTTCTTATCCAGCATGGAGTCCCTTGGCCTCTCTCTTGCATCCACTGCCGGGACCCACCGCTCTGGTCATGCCCTCACCCTGGTGTTTTCGATGGGTCTTGAGGTTAATTCCAATAGGATTGATCCAGTCACCTGATCGGATCACCGCATCATCAGGTTCAGCTTCAGCACCCCCCTAGTTGTCCCGTCCCTGTGGAAATTATCCAGTTCTGCCCTTTAAAAGGTGTTCAGCCTGAGGTACTTTTGGCGGAACTGGACATTTCATCTGTGCTAGAGGCTTCCACTGGTGGCCCGGGGAAGACCATGGCAGCCTATAATAGGACTGATCTTCCTGGACTAAAAGTCTCCACCACTCATTGACACTCATGGGACTACACCGGAGGTGCTAGGACCACACGGGAGCCAAATATCTTTAGGAGGGCTGGTGCCGGGATAGGACCGGCATATGCGTGGCACTGCAAGACTAGCTTGCACCCTATAGGCTGTCTCAGCATTGACCCTCCGACTGCCTCAGTTCCTTTTCTGCCACCAGTGAGTGCGCTTCAATGATGACTTCACTTGCCCTCCAGGAGTCAAGTCTTCTATAGCCATTCAGTATTCATTTAACTTACCATTTTTAGTGTTCTTTTCTTATTTAAAAAGAAAAAAGATGAAGAAAAAGAAGAAGAAATTCTCAGCTTGCCATCAACGGAGTCGACCTTTGATGGTAGCAGTGACAGTAGAGAGACTTCGTTTGAAAGCTGTGATGGCAGTGGGGCTGTGTCCGGTCCACCACCCTTTGCGGGGGAGGGGGTCTGACCACGGGCAGTCCGGTGCTGGGGGGGGGTGGAGACAGTCCACCTGAAACACAAATGAAGTGGTTCCACTTGACCTCGAGCTCTTCTTCCTCCTGTCAGTAAAAGAAGAATCGATACTGCTCGAGGTCACACTCTGGTATGTCTGCATAGGGATCGTCGCTGGTGGAGAGCAGTAGGCTTGAACTGACTCTGGTGGGTTCCTCCTTGGCTCCGCTCTTAACGGCCACGATCTTCGACACTGGAGCCCTTCTATGTCCTCGATGGCGTTCCAGTGAGCAGTTTCACCTCTGGGCCACTGTTTTAGAGTAGGAGGTATTGCATCTGCCCAGTTGTCCTGGCCAGTGGACCCAGTTCCATGGACTTTGGACCTCGAGGCTGCTGGGCTGTGACCAGGTCGGTCTGACCAGCATGTGCGCGGTGCCCTTTCCGGTGCCAACACCATCGGCGCCAACTCCTCATGCCTACACCCCTCTTCTTTTTCCCTGCAGGGACCGGCAGGGGTACTGCTTTCCATCTCCCCCTTTTCTTCAGGTCTAGATCCAGCAGTGGTTCTGACACTGCATCGCACCATGTGGTACTGTGTCTGGCACTGTATCTGGCACTGTGTGGTGCCGGCACTGTGTCTGGCGCCGGGTGGCAAATGGCACCATGGGCAGTACCATGTGGCACTGGCACCATGGACAGCACCATGTGGCATCAGCACCATGAGCGGTGCCATGTCTGGTGCCACGGATGGTGCTGAACTCTTCACTGATCCAGGTGGTGGCATCTCCCATGTTCCTGATCTAGACCTGCTTTTTGGAGGTTATTTTGGGGTAGAAGTGGATCTGGATGAGTTTCTCCCTATTCTGCTTTGTTGAAGATGCAGTGGCTCACTCATTTTATGGGCTGGAATGCAAGCTCTCTGTGTCAGTTTGATGGAAGATCTTCTTTACAGTTCTTTTTCCTCAGGGAAATGGAGTCCACCATAACATTTCAGTCTTCATCTGTGGACCAAAGCAGACTTCTACGTCTTGAGCTCCTACATTCCAGAAGGAAGGAGAGCCCTCCCTTCATCTCTGGATGTTAAGATGGTTCTACAATTCTACATTGACAGAACAAAGAGATATGCATCTGAGCAACTATTGTATCTTTCAGCATGCCCAGCTGGATCAGCCTGTTGCCCTGAGATGTTTTCTGCTTGGTTAGTAGCATGTCTTCGATACTACTAATCCATGACACAGGCCAAGTTGGAAGGCTGAGTGCACACACACTATCAGAGCAGTTACGGCCTCCTGGCAGAGTTTCGTAATGTATCCTTTGCAGACATCTGCAAGGTGGTGAGTTGGAGCCCAGTGCATACCTTTGTAAAGCACTATGTTCTGAATATCCATGCCAGACAGCTCTCGTTCTTTGACAGGACAGTCCTTATGGACTTCTGTCCTGAAGTGAAACTCTATCTCCCTACCGCCCTACTTGAGGGGGTTAGTTTTAGCTGATACTGTCCATTAGTATGAATGAGTGGTGGAGACTTTTAGTCCAGGAGGATATGGAAATTACGTACTTACTGTAATTCTTGGTCTTCTTGGATGGAGTCTCCATCACTCATTCACATGCCCACCCACCGTCCCCCGAGCGCAATCATTCTGTTTTGGTCTTCACTACCTTGTTGTTTGGGCTGTAAAGACATTGTTGAATTGACCCTTCTTACATGGGTCATCCGGGCCTTCACATGCCCGGAAGTTAGGGTTAGGGTTTCTTTCACTATTTTATGCTGCACCTCCTTGGTCGAAAAGTCCTGAGGCAGTTGGATGGTTGATGCCGAGATAGCCTATATGGAGTGAGCTAGTTTCACGGTGCTGCGTATGCGCGGTTCTATCCCGGCACCGGCCCTCCTGAAGATTTTTGGCTCCCGTGGGGTCCTAGCACCTCCAGCGTGTAGTACCATTAGTGTGAATGAATGGTAGGGACTCCATCCAAGAAGATCAAGAATTATGGTAAATACGTAATTTCCATTTACAGGGACCCTGGACCATTTAGCGCCAATCTGTGTACGTCCCCTGGTTTAACGTCTAGAATTGCCTTGGTTTGATGGCGAGCTGAGGACTTTAAAAACCAGGGGGCAGAGAGTAGAGAGGTGATGGAGAAAGACCAGATCCCAGGAGGACAGGCGGGTTCTGATGAATCATTACTATGATTATCAGAATGCAATCACCAATAAAAAGGCAGCTTTTATGTTGAGGGTGATTGCAGCTGAGAAGAATCAACCGGCTCAGCTCTTCTGGGTTTTAGACAGATTATTATATCCTGTCTGTCTGGAACCCATTAGAGTTTTTTCAACTCAAAAATGTGAGGAGTTCACTTGATTCTTCTCAGACAGAGTGTCCTCTGTGAGGACTGGGACTTCGATGAGTGGAATACCAGCATCCAACAGTGGTGGGCCTTGGGATGGCAGCCGCTTTTGACCTGCCTGGGAAGAGTTCCATCCGGTTATGACAATGGAGGTCTGCGAGGTGATCTCAGGACTAAAACCATCCTTTGACCTGGACCCAGGCCCGACGCAGCTACTAGTTGGCTGTGTTGGAGTCCTGGGCCCGAGGTTCACCGAGAATGTCAGGTGTTTTTAGTGGCGGGGTTTTCTCTGAGCCTCTTAAGGAGGCTCTAGTAAAGCTCCTGCTGAAAAAAATATCTTTGGACCCTGATGTCTTGGTGAACTATCAGGCTATCTTGAACCTTCCCTTTCTTGGGAGGGTTCTGGAGAAAGTGGTCATGGAACAGCTCGAGAGTCGCCTCATGGACTTCCAGATCTATGACCCTTTCCATTCCAGGTTTAGGGCCATGCATAGCATGGAGACAGCATTAGTCAGTGTATGGAATGACCTGCTCAGGGCGAGAGTCAGAGGAGAACAAACTATTCTCGTCCTCCTCGATCACTCTTCTGCATTTGGCACTGTGGACCATGGGGTGTTATTCGACAAGCTGGGGGAGTATGTGGGACTCACCGGCAAGTTCTTCAGCTGGTTTGAGTCCTTCCTGCAAGGCAGGTTCCAGAGGGTCATTCTTTGAAATTATTCCTCCGGCCTGGCGGCTCTGCCCTGTGGAGTGCCCCAAGGCTCCGTCCTTTCCCCCATGTTGTTCGCAGTGTATATGCTGCCTCTGGGTGAGGTCATTAGACGGCATGAACTGAGTTTTCACTGCTATACTGATGATACTCAGCTGTACTTGTCCTTCACACCCGGAAGATCCAATGCTGTCGACGTACTAAATAAATGCCTGGCTGAGATCCGGGCTTGGACACCGTCTAACTGGTTGGGGCTCAACCTGGGTAAGACTGAAGTACTGGCGGTGGAGCTGGGTCAAAAGGGAGAAGTGGGGGTCTCTGGGGAAAGTTTAGGGCTTCTAATTGGCGCGACTGAACTTGAGGTCTCTCCCGAGGTAAAAAAAAATGTGGGTGTTGTTATGGACAGTGGTCTGACTCTTGATTCTCAGGTGTTGGCCGTTGTCCATGTCGGATTTTACCATCTCCACAACATCACCCGAATTAAATCCCTTGACCCTCCTGATGATCTGGCCACTCTAATACACGCATTTGTTACCTTGAGGCTTGATTACTGTAGTGCACTCTACCTCAGGGTCGTTGGGGTGCACTAAGGTGCTCTCAGCTACTGCAGAACACTGAAGCCTGGCTATTGACGGGGCTGCCGGAGATTTAGCTCTGTAATGCCGGTTCTGTGTGAGTTGCAATGGCTGCCAGTGTGTTGGTGCATCTCCTTTAAAATAGGTCTTTTATCCTATGAGACCCTATACGGGTTGGGCCCGGGTTACCTGAAAGAGCTCTTACATCCCTACATCCTGAGATGTCCCCTTAGATCAGCAGGGGAGGCTCTCCTGGAGGTGCCCAGGGCAAGACTAAAATTGTCCCTAGACCAGGCATTTGCGGTTGCGGCTGTGTTTCTCTGGAACTCTTTGCTGGGCCACCTCCAGGATGTGTCCTCCCTTGAGAGTTTTGAAAAGGGTTTAAAAACCTTTCTTTCCCTAGCAGCCTTTGGGTCCTGAATAGTAGAACTATTTATATATTTAAGTAGTTTATCTTTGAGGAATATATAGGAACTGATTTTATTATTTATTAAATTTTGTTAACCGAGTAAGCCCACTGAGCCCCAAAGGTCCCTTTTTCAGGAGCAACCCGGAAATTGATGTGATTAAGTGTGTTTTAAGATTATGTGTTGGATCAGCTGTCTGTCCTGTATTTCTAAGGGTGCCATGAGCCTTCAAGCAAGGGTGCCCAAAATAAATAAAATTTACTGCTACTATTACTACTACTACTCTGTTCCTTCTGTGTGCAAGTCCATGGATCAGAAATATGTCCTTCCTAAAGAAAGCCCTATTCTAGCTTTGTAACCAGTTGCGGATTCGCTGGTTATTCTTGCAGAGAATTACAAAACTGTCTTACCACAAGAAGTAACAGCATGTCATATTGGCAAGGAACCTCACAAGATAAATACTATGGGAAAGAGGGCTTTTGCAGCTGCTATGCTGGGTATGCATATAGCCAGCTATCAGGGGCATTTCTCTCAGTATGAGTATGTCCTCTGGACCTCGCTTAAGTCACTTGAGGAGAATCTGACATAGTATGACCCGAAGCTTAAGATTCTTCAAACTATTACCTGTGGAATAGAATCCAATAACCATTAGCTGAAAGCAGCTATAGATGCATACGATACCGCTTCCAGAGTGGCTGCTGCTGGAATCTGCATTAGAAGACATTCCTGGCTCAGGACATCCGTTTTTTCCTCAGATGCCCAACAGCAGGTTATGAATGTCCCCTTTGATGGTACCTACCTGTTCAGCCTACAGGCGGAACAAGCTCTGAAGGCCTCTAAGAAAACTAGGACTGCCATCAAGACAGCCAGACCGACTCCTCCAGCCCCTCAGAGAGGCAGAAACCGTCAGATCTTGTCTGTGTCAGTCTTCACCATTCATCACCTTTGGGTTCTGGCCAGATGTCACGACCCTGCGGGAGCTTTTTGTTTTGTTTTTGGATGGGACAGAGTCAACACACCATCGGCACCGCCCTCGAGGCTGAGGTGCTCGCGGGTTGGCCGTTAGGTATTGTCGACTCTGCCCTCCCACCAGCTCTTTGTCTCCCGCCGTTGAGGTTGCACCTCATGGGTAGCTGAGAAACTTTGAGAGGCCCTCTGCTTTTCAAGAAGCCTTCCACTCCGTGTTGCAGTTCATCGACTCCACGTTGCAGTTCGTCAACCCCCCGATTCCGTTTTCCTGCCAGTTCAGTTTTGCTTCACTCGTCATCGCCTGGTAAGACTGTTCCTTATTTTATTTTGCGACATCCGGTCTTGTTTGGTGTTTTTTTTCCGGAGGTCATGTCTTGGTTGGGGGGTAAGGAAACTCTGAAGACAGGACGGCCCCCCATGTGTTGATGACCATGTGGCCGTAAGTACTCCGTCACCGACCAACATGACTGTTGCCTCGCGTGTCTTGGCCCGCTACACGACATGGAATCGTGCGATGCCTGCTTCTCTATGGACCGTCGTGTCATCGAACAATGCGCGTGGAAAGTTGGACAAGCTGTGCTGACTTTCAGGGGGGCGGGCGCGCACTCGTCGGGCCAAGCCGTGTTCTCTCAGCCTTTCTTCTGGGTCCCCTCCCGGTTCTACATGGACCAAGGAGGAGGGAGCTTCTGCTTCTTGTAGCCTCGCCGTTGCAGAAGCCCCTTCCATGGTGCATGAGGCCCAGTCCGTTCCCCTTGGGGGATGGGCGGGAGGTACTGCCTTGGCAATCACCTCTTTAGTGGTGAAGGCTCCCCCGGTGTCATAGCCTTGGCTCGGAAGGCCTAGGCCAAGACTGTCCTCGATACCGTCATCAGCGCCGGTCCGTTGCTCGGTGCTGTTGGTGCTGTCGGCTCCATTTGTGACATTGATGGTGCCGGCGGCACCGTGGGAAGCTCTACAGCACCGTCCTTAGCTGTTTTCTGAGCGGCGCCGTGGTTGAGCACAGCGTCGTGTCCAGCTCTGGAGCTGCTTGTGGTGCCAAACGAGGACATGGCCCCTTGCGGGTTCCGGGCGTGCTCAGAGCCGTCTTTGGCCTTGACACCACTCACGGCACCATGGGTCGGGTAGCACGGTGGGGGGTTCTGACCTCGGCGCCGAGGGCATGGTCAGCGTCATCGCTGGTACCATCTCTGGCCTCGGCGCTACTTGTGGCTCCGTGGGCCAGGAAGGTGCCGTGACAGGCCTCAACTCCGATGCTGCTGCCATCATCTGTGCCTTGTCTTCTTCTCGCACCATTTGCAGTGCGGCTGAGGGCCTCTGCGCCGATTCTGGTGCAGTTACGCGGTCTTGGGCCAGTTTCAGTCAGGATGGCAGTCCATGCACCATTTGGCACAGAACTTTGGTCTCCACCTCCTCAGAGGGGGAATCGGATTCTGAGTCAGACAAGCAGTTTGATTCTTTCGAGTTGGCTGCTCATGTGTACACCTTGGTAGTGTCCAATTGCTCCTGGGACCAGGGTCAGGGGTGCTGACCAGCAGGCAGTGGTGCAGGCCACCATTGCTCTGCAGCCTGGTCGGGGGGAAGGTTTCTGACCCCTCAGTAGTGGTACCCCCTCAGGTGGTGTGTCTGGATTGCTCAACTTTGGGGCCGATTGGAGCACCCACAGGAGAGGAGGGTTCTGCTCCCTGGATAGCCCCCTTGGGGGCCGACCAGGGTTGCTAGCTGCCTAGGCTGGCTCTCTTGAGGACAGCACTTTCAGATTCTGAAGGTTCGAGGGGTAAGGGGTCCATGCGGTGGCCTTTTTCTGGAGCCCACCTGGGCTCTGGGAGAAGTCGTAGTGCGGATCTCTGCCCTTCCCTTTCAGTTTCCTCGAGAGGGCCCTGTTCTTTTGAGGTAGGGGACCATCCTTCTGGACTTTCATGGCCCTGGTCACCTCACAGGGGGGATTCTTCAGGGCATAGCCTAGGCAGTTCCAGTTTGGTTGACCAGCTGTCGGCTGTGGAGTTTTCCGGAGCTCCTTCTTTCCTTAGGGCTCCTGGTGTGCTTCCTAGCCCAGGCGGAGGACGGACGATTCCGTTGTCGGCTCTGCCCCTTCTCCTCTGCTGCATTCTCCTGTGCTCCCAGGTATTCTTGGTCCTAGCGGTCCTCTCTCCTGGGAGCAGTTCAGAGCAGTGGCTGCTCAATTTCCCTGTTATGTTAGGGCTATGGACAGGCAGGTTTTTCAACCTCCCCCTTAGCAGCCAACTTCTGAACTGTTGAGGTCCTCTAACTCCTCATCCCCCTCTTCTGGGGGAGAAGAGCTGTCTGTCCACATCTCCCCAGCTGCTGATCTCGCAGAGTATCAGCGATTCCTCATGAGGATGCTGGAGGACCTGCAAATCACCCCACCTACTCAACACAATCCAGAGCACTCGGTGCATGCCTTCCTAGGTGATTTCAGTGCGGACACCCTAGTGGTGCCCCCCTGGCCTGTTCCCTTCGTTCCCCTCGTATTCTGCTTCATTCAAGGAGCTTTGTCATTCCCTTTCCACGAAGGGAGAGGGGCCATCGGGACATTCCTCTCGGTCCAAAAAGAAGGATCCCAGGGGTAAGTCCCATCGTCGGCGTTCGTGGGAGAGGTCCCCTTCCCCGGACAGCCGACCGTCGACTTCGGTCGAGGTTGCGGCTAAGGCTGCTGGCTTCACGGCATTCCCGTCGGTCAGCCGGCCGAGACAGCCCGTCGTCGATGCGAGATTTTCTCCGACCCGTCGAGACGGATTGTCGACTGGTGAAATAACAACCCTTCTGCCCGGTTCCCCGGTGGAAACCGAGGATTTGCGGCGTCATCGGTACAGCAATCTCCGGTTAAAGGCGTCCGAGCGAGGAGAAGCGGGTGTCCCCGCTCCTTCCCAGGCTCCCTCCTCGGACACACGGGGTCTCGGTCTCTGTTCTGGACCTCTTCTCGGTCCAGCAGATCCCTCCGACATCGGCGGTCTCGGTCTTCGCAGCGAGGTAAGTGGCGGCGCTGCTCCTCCTCGTCTTCCTCCTTGGATAAGGAGAGGCTTCGGCGCAAATTGTGTTGACGCTACGAAGAGCTGATGTGGCAGCAGTTACTTTTGTCCGGGACTAAGTCGACACCGACGCCTTCCCCGGCCATCAAGTGGCTGTCACCCGAACGGCCGAAACAGCCTCCCGCTGCAGTCGAGATGCCCAAGCCTGGGCCAGTTGTTTGGCTGAAACCTGCTGCCCCACCAATTGTGGTGGAACCTCCGCCTCCACAACCGAAATCGCGGGCACCGACCAAGGACTCTCGATCGGCTCAAGGCCTGCCCCACAGGTTGTCGGTCACCCTCACTCACGACCGTCCTTGGCAGGTGGAGGGTGGCTCAGGCCCTAGGCAGCTCTTCGCGGACTCTTCGGAGTCCGACAACGACTCCTCCCTGTTCTCCAGGCAGGTTGATCTGGAGTCCTCTGGGGGCCAGTCACTGGACGAAAGCCCATCGTCCTTTATGGGTCTGCTTCGGCTCATCTCGGAGTCCACCGGGATGCAGCTCGAGCCCGTTTCCAAACGGGCCAAGTATCCCTGACGGAGATACTGGACCGAGGGGATTCACCCACGGAGGCCTTTCCTGTGGCTGAGGCTATTGTCGGCCCAGCCTTGGAGCTTTGGCAGTGGCCTGCTTCCTGTCCTGTGCCCTCAACCAGGATGGCCAGGAAGTATGCGGCCCCTACCGGCTCTTTGCCCGGGTTTTCGGAGCACCCCTCTGCCGAGGGGTTGGTTACCGACAGTGTTTTCCGGCGTTCTGGGAACACTAGGGATGTGGACAAGCCCCCCGACAGGGAGTCCAAAAAGCTGGACTACGCTGGGCACAAGGTGTACGCTGCGTCCTCCCTTGGCCTCCGCCAGGCCAGCTTGGCCGTGCTGATGGCACACTTGTCCCAAGCCCTCATGGGCTCCCTGGATGAGGTGATCCCTCATCTCCCGGCCGACCTCCAGACCATGGTCCGGCACGTCCGGGACCAGGGTAGGGCGGTGGTGAAGCTGCAGCTCCAAACAGCTCTGGACATATGGGATTCCTGTGCCAGATTGGTTGCGGCCGCAGTGGCCTTGCACCGCAGAGCATGGCTGAGGATATCCACCTTTACGGCGGATACCCATCACAAGTTGGCAGATGTCCCCTTCTTGGGGACCGACCTCTTCGGCCCTGGAGTGGAAGGTCACCTCCAGCGGATCGAGAAGTCCAATGCCACCCTGGACTCGGTCACCTCCGCCCAGAAGGACAAAGGCCACTGTCAGCAGCAGCACAAGGCCGTTTGTCCTTCTGCGCCTGCGGCACGTCCGGCCCAACAGCACCTGCATCAGGGCCAGCAGGCTCGTGCTTGGCATCCCAAACCCAAGCCCGCAGCTTCCTCCAGCAGGAAGCAGGGAGGCAAAGGCCCAGGAGGTCCCTCGGCCGGTCCCTCCTCCAAGCCTGCCTAGTGACGGGTTGAGGGGTTGCGCCCCCAGCCTCGTCCCCCCCTGGGTTCCCCCCATGGGGGACTGCTCCGCCACTTCCTTTCCGCCTGGTCCGCTATCACCACGGACCGCTGGGTGTTGGAGGTGGTAGGAAAGGGCCTGCCTCTGGAGTTTGAGCAGGCCCCACCCTTCCGAGCCGTCGCCCCTCGGGGGGCCACGGGGTCCGCAGCCTCTCTGTCGGCACGCTGAGCCGATATTGCCCTGCTCCTCGAAAAAGAGGTGATCAGGAAGGTGGCAGATCCTCCTCCTGACCCAGGGTTTGTGTCCAGGTATTTCCTGGTCCCAAAACGGATGGGGGTCTGGTGCCCCATTCTCGACCTGCACGACCTGAACAGGTTTCTAAGGTCTCGGACCTTCAGGATGGTCACTCTGGCTCAGATAATACCATCCTCAGAACGAGGCATGTGGTTCTGTTCCCTGGATCTCCAGGACGCGTTTTTTCACATCCCAATCCGTCCGTCTCATCAGAGATTCCTCCGCTTCAGAGCGGAGGGATCCCTTTACGAGTTCCGGGCCATGCCCTTCGGCCTTTCCCTAGCTCCCAGGGTCTTCACCAAATGCATGGCAGTGGTGACAGCATTCCTGCGGAGCCAAAGGGTCCGGATGTACCCCTACCTGGATGACTAGCTGATTGCAGCCCCCTCCAGAGCGGAGGTGGAGCGGTCCAGAGATCTGGCCCTCCAGGTTTGCTCTCAGATTGGCCTCCTCATCAACGAGGCCAAGTTGGAACTCGTGCCAAAGCAGGTGATCCTTTTCATCAGGGCAGAGCTTGACTCTCTTCGAGCCAGAGCACGGCTCCCGGCGGACAGGGCCGAGGTTCTTTCCTCCTTTGCCCAATCATTTCTGGTTGGACAATCGCACCCTGCCCGGGACTTCCTGGGCCTCATGGCGGCCTGCACCAGCATGGTCCGTTGGGCCCGCTGGTACATGCGTCTCCTTCAATGGGGACTGGCCAGCCAGTGGTCACAGCGCTTCGATCCGTTGGATCAGCTAGTGACAGTGCCCAAGGGGATGTGGAACGCTTTCCAGTGGTGGACCGTTCCGGCACATCTGCAGGAGGGCATCCCGTTTGTCTGCCCCGAGCTGACGGTCTCTCTATAGACCGATGCCTCTCTGATGGGTTGGGGTGCCCATCTGGGGGAGCACAGAGCACACGGCCTCTGGTCCCCTCGGGAGTCCCATTGCCATATCATCCTGCTGGAGCTTCCAGCGGTTCGTCTAGCCCTCACCGCCTTCACTCCGTTTCTACGGGGTCAAGTGGTTCAGGTCCAGACGGACAATACCACGACCATGTCTCAACTGCCAGGGCGGGACGCTCTCCGTGCCTTTGTGCAGGGAAGCTCTCCGCATTTGGTCACTCGTGCGCAGCCTGGAGGCGGATCTCCTTGCCATTCACGTGGCAGGAGCCTCCAACACTCTGGCCGATGCCCTAAGCCGGATAGGGGCTGCGTCTCACGAGTGGTCTCTCCTGCCGGAGGTAGTATAAGATTTCTTCTCCCACTGGGATGCCTCAGGCGGACCTGTTTGCCTCCGGGAGAATGCGGCTGAGACTGTTTCATGCCCGCCCCTCAGCAGGGCTCGCTGCAGGGGGATGCCTTCTCGAGGCCATGGAGCCCGGGCCTCTTCTACGCCTTTCCCCCATTTCCCTTGATCCACAAGGTGCTTCTCAAGGTGAGGAGGGACAAGGCGCAGGTGATTCTGGTAGCCCCAGACTGGCCCCATCAGTTCTGGTATCCAGATGTCCTCAGTCTCAGCTCCAGGCTCCTGAGGCGGCTTCCAGCCCGCCCGGACCTGATCTCAGTCAATCAGGGGAAGGTATTCCATCCGGACCTTCAATCCCTGCACCTGACGGCCTGGTTCCTGAGCGCTAGAGTTCCAGGCCTTAGGTCTTTCTTTTTTTCAATTTATTCTTTTTGCCTCCCTACTACTCCCGTCATTATTTTCTGCTCTGGTCATGGACCCCCCTTAAGCTGCCACCTCTAGAAATGCCTGCATCCCCACGGTTATCCCTGGCTTCCCCCCCAGAGAGTGGGGCCGCGGCACCGACCTTCCCCCGCTATCGGAGCCGCGGTACTGGTATCTAGTCGGGGAACTGGCTCTAGAGGCTAATTGAGGCCTTAAGGGGGCAGAGCGCCATATAGACGGCGAGGCTCGGGATTTTTATCCCACCCTTAAGCAGGATGGGGACGTGCAGTGACGACCTGCGTCCGCCCCATCCTGACGTGCTGTTAAGCATCGACGTAACGCGGCTACCCAGCCTCCACCAGGTGCCGTTCATACGCCGAATGCTGCCCTGCCCTCCCCCTGGAGAAGGACAGCTGTCCAAAGGACGCTCGATCCTTCTCCTCCCGGCCGGCCCTCCGATGTCCCGGGTCCGTTCCCGAACCTGGGTCACCGGCGTCGAAAGCGGAAATCCAACCGCTGTGCCGACGGGCCGGCCCGAGGCCTTGGGTCTTTCTGACGAGGTCCTCAACGTCATTGAGGCGTCCCATAAGGAGTCAACCAGAAAGTGCTACGCCTTCAAATGGAAGAGATTTTCCATTTGGTGTCAGGGCAAGGGCCTGGACCCTTCCTCCTGTTCCTTGGCAAGCATCCTGGATTACCTGGGTCCTTTCTCAGCAAGGGCTTGGTCGGCGGTGACCCTTGGGTGCACCTGGCAGCCATCTCTACTTACGCGGGCGCAGGCCAGGAAGCAGTCGGAAGCAGGAGAAGGTGGTCGGGTGCGTTTTCAAAGGCCTTAATCACATATCCCCTCTGGTGCGAGAACCTCCACCTCCGTGGGATCTACTGCTGGTATTGGCCAAGCTCATGGGCAGGCCATTTCGATCCGATGCACAGGTGCGATATCTCCCACCTGTCGTGGAAGACTGCCTTCTTGGTGGCTGTCACATCAGCCAGAAGGATGGGAGAGCTCCAGGTGCTTTCCATCGAGTCTCCTTATCTGGTCTTCCACAGGCACAAGGTTGTCCTGCGCCCCCACCCGAAATTCCTTCTGAAGGTGGTGTCAGGAGTTTCACCTTAACCAGGTGTTGACTCAGCGGTGTTCTACCCCAATCACACCTCGGAGGCGAATATAGGCTCCATACTTTGACCCTAGAAGAGCTCGCTTATTATAAGGAGCGGACGGCTGAAGTTCGGGAGAGGTTTGCCAACTGCTTTGTCACCCACGCTGAAGCGCATGACTCGGCAGACCTGCAACCAGCTGTGACGATAGGCAGGTGGGTCACCTCCTGCATAGATCTCTGTATAGGTTGGTGGGCATGGAGCTCCCAGAGGGATAAGAGCTCATTCTACCCACCATAACACAGGCATCAGTGGTTGCTTCCAGGGACGCCCTATCCAGGGAAATCTGCAGGGCTGCTACCTGGAAGTCAGCACATACCTTCATCACCATTACCACATCGACTTTGAGTCACGCGGGATGCTGGTTTGGGGCCTCAGTTCTCCAGTCTTTATTCCCTAAGTAGGGGGTGTGCGCCTTGCCTCCCTCTTCCCGGAGAACTGCAAGGAGTCTGCCAGTGTGGATGAACAACATATCCATGTCCCTAGAAATACAGGTTACTCACCTGTAACGGGAGTTCTAGGAATAGTATATGTTGTTCATCCACACGACCCAGCCAACCTCCCTGGCTTTGATGCACAACCTGGCTTCCAGCGGGCTAGATCTGGCGTCATGGGGCGGAGCCAAGAGTTTTACCACCCGGTTGGGTGGGAGGAGCCAGCTTGAAGACCTTCCGGCAAGATTTAAAGCGGCAAGGAACCTGCCAGACAGTGTGGATGAACAACATATACCATTCCTAGAACTCCTGTTACAGGTGAGTAACCTGTATTTTCCTACCAGGATGCTTTCAGACTGTGGTGGACAAATCACTTTCTGTACGCATTTCCTCCTCTTCCATTAGTTGAGAGGGTGATGCTCAGACTGGAGGCACACGGGAGCATGGTGATTCTCATTGCACTATACTGGCCTCGACAGATTTGGTTTCCCTTGATCAACAAAAGTGATCAGAGCCCCCCCCCCCCAGGCAACTGCTGTTATGGATGGACCTTGTGACACAGGAATCCCTTCTCCATCCCAAGCTGTGCTTCCTTGATCTTCAAGCCTGGCTTCTGAAGAGATAGAAGTTAGCAGGTTTAAGGTTTCTCAGAGAATCTCAGAGATCCCATTGGCTACACGTAAACTTTTCACTAGGAAAAGTTATATGGCCAAAGGAAGCATTTCTCAGAATAGTGTGCTAAGATCAAGATAGACCCATTCCAGTGCCCCGGAAAAGGTGTTGGAATACTTATTAGACCTTTCAGACACGGGATTACAATATTCATCTGTATAGGTGCATCTCTGTACTCTTTCTGCCTATCATGAACCAGTCCAGAACATGACTTTGGCTCAACTACCTCTGTTTAAAAGATTCCTCCAGGGCATTCTACATGCAAGATCCTCTGTCAAAAAGCCTGTTGCCCCGTAGGATATTAACCTTGTACTAGACATGCTCACTCGTAAACCCTTTGAGCCTCTATGTGTGACCTCAAGTTCCTGACCTGGAAAACTTCTTTCTGCTAGCCATTACTTCTGCTCATAGGGTCTCTGATTTACGTGCTTTGGTCACAGACCCTCCATATACTGTCTTTCACAAAGATAAGGTGGTTCTCTGTACGCACCCTAAGTTCCTGCCCAAAGTGGTTTCAGAGTTCCACTTCAACCAGCCCTTGGATCTGCCTACTTATTTTCCTAACTTCCAGAATGAAGGAGAGCAAACCCTTCACTCCTTGGATGTTAAAAGAGCCCTTCAGTTGTACATCGATAGAACCATGGACCCCTGGCAAATCAAGCAACACTTTGTGTCCTTCAATGCTGCCTGGCTAGGACAGCTAGTTTTCATTAAATGTATCTCTGCTTGGATAGTGGTGTGCCTTCGCCACTGTTACTCTATGGCGTGGATCAAGTTGGAAGGCCAAGTGCATGCCCACACTACCGGAGCTGTTGCTGTGTCTTTGGCAGAGATCCATTGTGTTCCCATTGCTGAGATCTGCAAAGCAGCTACTTGGAGCTCAGTGCATACTTTTCTTCAAACACCATGAAGTCTTGCTATATTTTGACCATTAGCAGTTAGCCACAGCACTTGAACTGCCCCGGAGAGGAAGGAGTTAACTCCAGGCTGACTGGAGTTCCAAGCGCGAACGCTTTGCTGAAAGCTCTATCTGGCTAGTTTCAAAACTGAAACTGTCAGATTCTTTACTCCGCTTCACTGAACAGTCGCTCCGGAGATCTGCTCCTTCAGCTCAGTTCATTTCTCGGTTCAAACGAGTGTTTTCGGTTCATTTTAACCGGTAATAAGTATTTATTTTACCGCATTTCGGTTCAAAGCTCTATCTGGTAAACCGTAAGTACAGGATTTTAAAGTCTGTGTGGAAATTAATTATCGGTTCGGTTTTGAACCGATCAGTTTGCTAAAAAAAACAATTTTAAATAATAGCTTGGGCTTTTAGAGTGCGGTTCCCGGTTCTTATCGGTTCTAAAAAAAACCTATCTCTTAAATTGGGTTTTTTCAAATACCCGTGACACGGTTAGGAACCGATAAGGGTGTCTTGCCTGGCACTGCCATAAAAAGGGCAAGTTTTTGGATAGGCTGGCATTATGTCTGAGAAACCCAAAAGAAAAACTGGGCCCACTGGGTTTCAACACTGTGATGTTTGTGGGAAGCCTTTGCCAAGGCCGGCCCACACACCACATGTGTTTATTGTCTGGGGCTGACCACCTCCTGTCAGACTGCCAGGTGTGTAAGAATTTCCCTGCAGCCACCCTGAGGAAAAGATTGGGCGGCTCAGGAGCGAGAGGCCAAAAAGTCGCTGCCGGATGGCCAGCCGGTCCAGCACTCACTGGACCAGAGGAGTGCTCTCTGACCAGGCAGACTTCCTCGGCAAAGGAAGGCTGGTTCTGAGGAACCAGTCCCAGTAAAAAATCTAAGAAATCAGCAGGTCTGGAGTGCAAGATTGCCTCTCCAACTGCTGCAGAGATAACTAAAGCCATACAGATTGTCCAGTCACTGTCTCAGGGACGGCAGACCATCAACAGCTGGCAAAGGTTGGTTCGTTCGGTTCCAGTGGTTCAAGAGTATGATCTTGAGGAATTTTATGAACCACAGGAGGGGGAGGAAGATTTTGATCATTATGTATGTGGCTGGGAGGGTCTGGACGTGCCCATTGAACCGGACGTTTCTTCAGACAGACCATTAGAATCTCCCCCTATGCTGTCTGAGTCCCCTTCTCATTTTATGTTTTACAAAAAGGTTGCAGAAACCCTCCAGCTTCCCTTGTAAGAGGCTGTGGATGAGCAAGAGGAGCCTGATTATGTTGAGATGATGGATATCCCAGAGTCTAGGAGGTTGTCTATTCCTTTGCATAAGTCTTTTAGGAAGCAAACAACAAAAATTTTAAAAAATCCTCATTCTGTCCCTCCTGTAGATAAAAAAATGGACAGAAGGTATACTTTATCAGGCCCTGATACAGACTTCCTCACTGAGCAGTGTAGTCATGTAGGTGTGGTACAAGCTGCAGCCTGTGACAAGGCTAATATCCCTGGCCTCACATCCTCCTGATAAGGATTCCAGGAAGATTGATGCCATGGCGAAAAAACAGTATATGGCAGCTTCTTTGGGACTCAGGCAGGCAAATTATGGCTTATGTGGCTAGATATCAGAAATCTAGATGGGATACAGTGTTGCAGTTAGCCAAGCAGGCCCTTGGCCAGCTGGCTGAGTGAATTGGAACAGGTGGCTGCTGATGGCATTGAAGCCTCTAAAGTTCAATTTCATACTGCTGTAGACGTTAATGATGTTCCTCTAGGGTCATGGCCACTTCTGTAGCTTTCCGTGGGTTGGCATGGCTCAGGTGCACTAATCTGTCACAGGATACTCAGTCAAAGGCTATGGATTTTCCTGTGGTGGGAAATTCTCTGTTTGGAGAGCAAACAGAAAATTATATGAAAAAGATGGATGAATACAGAACTACCTACAAAAGTGCCCAGGCCAAGGAGCGGCATGCCACTCCACAGAGGCACACTCCCAGAGGTAGGGGCAGGCCTTTCCACAGGCCTTTTTATCAATCCCAAGCCTCCTCTGCTTTTGCACAGAGGGTTTTCAGAGGCAGAGGTAGAGGGGGCACAGGTAAACCGTCCCACCCTCAACCTAGGCTACTGCCAAGCAGGCACCCTGATGGGGTGCCCAGGGCCATTCTCCTGTACCAGTTGGAGGCAGGTTGGCTTATTTCAGCCAGAACTGGGTGTCCCTAACTTCGGACAAATGGGTTCTGGAGGTAGTAAGCCAGTGTCTGGTTCTCAGCTTCAAACAGTTTCCAAAGATGAGAACCAGACATTTTCCTACCAAGCCCTTTAGAGGCCCTTGCTTTGGAAGCAGAGGTCTCTTCCCTCCTAGACTAGCAAAGCAGTGGAAGGGGTTCCTCCTTGTCACCAGGGCAAGGGCTGTACTCCAGATACTTTTTACCCCAAAGACAGGAGAATGGCGCCCATTCTAGACTTAAGGTACCTGAACAAGCATCTTTTGAAACCAAAGTTCAAAATGTTAACTCTGGCAATGATTTTGCCCTCCCTCAGGCCAGGGACTGGCTAGCCTCCTGGACCTCAAGGATGCCTATTTTCATGTCCTGATCAGGCCTTCTCACCGAAAATACCTCAGGTTCGAACTGCCCTCAGGTCACTACCAGTTCAGAGCAATGCCCTTCGGTCTTACCTCTGCTCCAAGGGTATTCACAAAATGTCTAGCTGTGGTAGTGGCTCATTTAAGAAGGCAAGGGTTGCTGTGTTCCCTACCTGGACGACTGGCTCATTGTGGGTCAGTCCCCAGATCAGGTAAATTCCACTTGCAAGTCACCCAGCAGCTTCTCACTTCCCTGGGATTCCTGCTGAATTTACCAAAGTCAGTTCTAGAACCAGTTCGGTACTAACTTTCATAGGTGCGAATTGGACACAAAGTTGGCCAGGCATTTCTCCCCTCGGAAAAGGTAGAGAAGCTGATTGCCCTGGCATCCTCTTTCACCCTGCGGGTCTCTCGACCAGCAAGGCACTTTCTGCAACTTCTAGGGCACATGGCTGCCTCCACAGCTGTAGTGCAAGGAGCAAGATTCCAGATGAGAGACATTCAGTTTCATTTGAGGGCCTATTGGTCCCAAGGAGGGAACCCCTTACCAAATTGGTCCCAGTGACCCCAACTCTGATTCTAGCTCTTCAGTGGTGGCAGGATCAGAGCAATCTAAGACAAGGGGTCACCTTCATTCCATTTCTCATTCCCTCACCCTCACCACGGATGCCTCCTTGCTGGGGTAGAGCATATAGGCGACCTTTCGACTCAGGAGTGTGGTCCTCCCAGGAATCTCTGCTCCACATCAACCTATTGGAACTCAGAGCTGTCTTTTAGCTCTTCAGGTTTTCTCAGCATCTGTCCAGAACAAAGTAGTTCGGTCAGGACAGGCAATACCACAACAATGTGGTACATCACAAGCAGGGGGCACTCGGTCATCAGCCTTGTGCACCAAGCAATGAAGTTGTGGTCTCTGGCTTACTCCTGAACACCTCCCTAGTAGCAGTTCACCTTCCAGGGAAGGACAATGTCCTCAGCGGATGCCCTCAGCAGGATTTCTCAGGGTCATCACGAATGGTCTTTGAATCCCTAGTGCTGAGGTCAGTTTTGCTCAGATGGGCACTCCTCAGATAGATCTTTTCGCAGCCCCAGACAACCACCAACTTCCTCTGTTCTGTTGCAGACCTCCAGTAATGGGCTCAGTCCCCTGGACGCCTTTCTGTTGGATTGGGAAGGAAGTTCCTGTATGCCTTCCCCTTCCCCTTCTCTTCAGGTGTTGGTAAAATCCGATCCCAGCCCTGCAAAGTGATTCTGATTGCACCAGACTGGGCCAGGCAACCCTGGTACCCACTGCTTCTGTCCCTGACAGTCCACCCTCCCTGGGCCTTCCCAGGGTCCACAACCTGCTGACTTGTGCCCAGGGGAGTGTTTGGTCTGACCCAACTCTCCACCTCAAGGCTTGGCTCTTGAGGAGTTAGAATTTGCTGATTTACACTTTCTCACGGTGTCCTTGATATTTTAAAGACCTCTAGGAAGCCTTCCACTAGGGCCACTTATAATTCCAAATAGAAGAGGTTCTCCATCTGGTGTTCTGGGAAGCAAATTGTCCCAGAATCTGCTGATTTGCCCATTTGCTGGACTACTTGGTCCATCTTAATTCCTTAGGACTCAGGCCAGCTACCTTAAAGGTTCATCTGGCAGCTGTCTCTGCTTTTATATCAGCAGGAAAGCCTGCCTCCTTCTTCTCACCCTGTGTTTTCCAAGTTTTTAAGGGTTACTCACACTAACCCTCCTTTGGACCCAGCCCTGCCTGGGACCTTAATGTTTGCATTGCTCAGTTAATGCAACCCCTTTGAACCTCTGTCTTCAGCAGACCTTAAGTTCCTAACTTGGAAAACTGTTTTCCTAGTGGCCATCACTTCTGCCAGACGCATAAGTGAGTTACAAGCTGTCAGTGGAAAAGGATTTTATTTCTTTTCACAGCGATAAGGTAGTCCTCAGGACCAACAGAAAGTTTTTACCTAAAGTGGTTTCAGATTTCCATCTTAACCAATCCATCTCCCTTCCAGTATTTTTCACTGAGCATTCTTCCTCGGGTGAGAGGAGATTGCACAGTTTGGACGTTAAAAGAGCTTTAAGCTACTATTTGGAACGCACCAAGGGTCACAGGTTCGAATTCCTCCAACTCTTCCTTACCTATGGCGAGGTTGGCAAAGGGAAACCTGCCACTAAGAGGACAATTGCCTGGTGGATTGTCTCTTGTATCCAATTTGCTACCAAAACTAGGTAGAGAACCCCTCAGGACTGAGGGCCCATTCCACCAGGGGTACAGCTGCATCTCTAGCGGCTGCTAGAGATATTCCATTCTGGAAATCTGTCAAGCTGCTACCTGAAAACAGTTCACACCTTTACCAAGCATTACTCCCTGGATGTCCAGTCCAGGAGAGATGCTCAGTTTGCTGCAACCGTGCTTCAGAGCCTATTTCCTAAGTAGGTTCTGGCCCTCCTCCATGGAGGTACTGCTGTGTAATCTGCTAATTGTCATAATATAGCAAGACTTCATGGTGTTTGGAAAAAAATTACTCACCTTAGTAATTGCTTTTCTTCTCATGGAGTCTTGCTATATATGACCCACTCAACCTGCCCCTCTCAGAACTTCTACTTGGGTAAGGGTTGGCAAATTAGTGCAAGCACTGTGTCATGTCATATAGCTCTTTTTCCTTTTTCCCTTTTCTTTAGGATTAGGAAAACTAGGTATTTCTGTTTTTGGTTGTATGTTTGGCCCCCCTCCTGGACTTCTGTCTTTTGGGAGGGGGCCCAATAGTGCTTGTTAGGGGTGATATTGTTGTTGTTGTTGTTTCTGTTATTGTTATTCTACTAGTAGGTAGCCATTTGGCTAGTGTAGGGTTTTTTCCACACAGACTTTTGCTTAGTGTTGGCTCCGTAAAGATCTGACAGTTTCAGTTTGAAACTAGCCAGATAGAGCTTTCAGCAAAGCGCTCGCACTTGGAACTCCAGTCAGCCTGGAGTTAACTCCTTCCTCTCCGGGGCAGTTCAAGTGCTGCGGCTAACTGCTAATGGTCATAATATAGCAAGACTCCATGAGAAGAAAAGCAATTACTAAGGTGAGTAATTTTTTCTTATGCGCTATGCTCTGGATGCCCATGACAGACACCATGCTTCTTTGACAGGACAGGTCTTAATGAGCTTCTGTCCTGCGTGAGCTCCATCTCCTACTGCCCTGCTTGAGGGATTTTGTTTCAGTTTGGTACTCTAACCCAGCTTTATGAATAAATGGTGAAGACTTAAGTCCAGGAAGATATGGAAATTACGTACTCACAGTAATTCTTGATCTTCTTGGACAAATCTTCACCATTTATTCACACACCCACCCACCATCCCCAGAGCTCACTCAGTCTGTTCCTGGGCTTCACTCCTTTGTTTCTGATTGTGCTGTGAAGACATTGTTCTTAGTTGACCCTTCTTACACGAGTCAGAAGGGCTATCTTATGCCTTTGTTAGGTTAGGTGTTTTTCTAGTTAGTATATGGTGTACCTCCTCTGTAAAAAACGTACTGAGGTGGTTGGAGGGTTGATGCTGAGATAGCCTATTTAGTGCGAGCCAGCCTCTAGGTGCCGCGCATGCATAGTCCTATCTCAGCGCTGACCCTCCTGAAATTTTTTGCTCCCGCAGTGTCCCAGTGCCTCCGGCTTGAACTCAGCAATATGAATAAATGGTGAAAACTTGTCCAAGAAGATCAAGAATTACAGTGAGTATGTAGTTTACATTTGTCAGGCCCCATGCCACAGTTATTGCAGTGTAGTATTTTTGGGTGCTGGAAGCTTACTGATATTGTTTGGCCCCATGCCAAAGTTGCTGTGTAGTGTGTTTTCTGGTGCTGGCAGGCCATTGGCACTTTAAAGCACTGTGTCACAGTTGCTATTGTGTGGTAGTTTTTGTGGCTGGGAGATCACCGGTATTCTCGTGCACTGTTCCACAGTTGCAGCTCTGTATTATTTTTTGTGGCTGAGAGGTCACTGATACTCTTAGACTCTGTGTAATACTTGCTGCTGTGTAGTGTTTTTGTGGTTGGGAGGTCACCAGTCCTTTTAAGCCCCGTGCTGCACTTGCTGCTGTATAGTGGTTTTGGAGGCTGTGATGTTGCCTGGGTTATCAGCTTGTATGCCACATTTGCAGTTATATAGTATTTTTTAGGACTGGGAGGCCATTGGAATGTGCATGAGGCAGTTTTCCTTGATGTGGGTGTTTGTATTTAATAAATCATGTGCTCACCACAACTTCTCGGTGTGTGTGCTGGATTCCTCTGTGGTCCCTTGAGGTCACTGGTACTCTAAGGCCCTGTGCCAGAGTTGCTGCAATGTAGTGTATCTTATCTGTGCCAGTCTTCACCATTCATCACCATTGGGTACATGGCCGGAGGTCATGACCCCGCGGGAGCCCTTTTTTTTTTTTTTGGTAGATGGAGCCAACGCACCATCGGTGCCACCCTCGAGGCCGACGCATTGCGTGGGGCTCGCGGGTTGACCGTTAGGTGCTGTTGACTCTGCCTGCCTGCTAGTTCTTCATCTCCCACTGTAGAGGTCACCTCGTGGGAAGCCAGATCCAATTTGAGGCCTACCGCCTACGCAGTTCGTTCTCCACCTATTCTAGCTATTTCTCATGCTGCAGTCCGTCGGTGCCGTGTCCTGATGGTTCTAGTTGCCTTATTCGACATCACTGGTAAGATCTTTCCATTTATTTTGTTTTTGGTGGTGTCGAGTCTGTTTTTTATGTTTTTTTCTTCGTAGGTCATGTCTGGGTTGGTGGGCAAGAAGACTTTGAAGACAGGACGGTTCCCCATGCGACGGTGCCCTTGTGGCCGTAAATTTTCCATCACCGACCAGCACGACCGTTGCCTTATGTGTCTTGGCCTGCTTCATGACATGGATTCATGTGACGCCTGTTTCTCCATGGACCACCGGGTCATCGAACAACGTGCGTGGAAAGTGGGGTGAGCTCTGCCGACTTTTGGGGTCGGTGCACACTCGTCTGGCCAAACCCGTTACTCCGGCCTTCCCTCCGGGTCCCCTTCCAGTTCTGCACAGACCGAGGAGGAGGGAGCCTCGGCTACTAGTAGCCTGGCCATTGCCAAGTCTCCTTCTGCAGTGCAGAAGGCCTGTCCCGCTCCTTTCGGGGCGGGCGGGGCGCCCGCCACGGCAATCGCCCCTTCTGAGGTGAAGGCTCCCCTGGTGTCGGACCCGCGTTTCGCAAGGCCCGGGTCGGCGCCTGCCTCGATGCCGTCGCTCGGCGCCATTGTGGGCCGTGGGTCCTGATGGAGCCGTCGTCTGCGCCACTTTGTCGCTTGCCGCCGTGGCCCTCTGTCGGCATCGTTCATGGCGCCGATACTGCTAGCGGCACTGTGGGAGTTTCTACGGCACCATCTTTGTCTGCGTCTCGCCTTGGTGCTGTCTGTGGCGCTGAGGTTGAGCACGGCGCCGTATCTTCGGGACTCGGCACCATGGGGGTGCCGGATTCCACTGTCAGCACTGTCATCGGCGCCGCCTCTGCTCTTGGCACCATTTGTGCCACTGTGAAGCCAGGCAGTGCCATCCTCAGCGCCGATGGTACCATCGGGGGCCGTCGTCGGCACCGTCTCTGCTCACAGCGCCATGGGGCCGGATGGCACCGTGGCTGGTCCCGACTCTGGAAATGTGGTTTGGGCTGGAGCCATGCCGTCTGTGGATTCCACTCGCGGTGCTGTAGGGGGCACTGGCTTGGGCATGGTTTCGGTTCCTGGCACCCCTTTTGGCAGGGATGGCACTGGGCGCCCTCCTACGGTCTGGCACAGGGCCTTGGCCTCTACCTCTTCGGAGGCGGAGTTGGACTCTGAGTCAGATGAACAGTCTGACTCCTTGGGGTTGACTGTTGGGGTGGGCAACCCTGTAGTATCCTCGACAAACCGGAGTCAGTCCCCTTCTGAGGTGGGGTCGGTGGCTGCTGAGACTGAGGTCAGGGGTGCTGACCAGCGGGCAGTGGTGCAGGCCACCATTGCTCTGCAGCCCGGTCCTGGTGGGTTCACTGAACCCTCAGCAGTGGTACCCCTGCCTGTGGTGTGCCTGGATCGCCCAACTTTGGGGCCAATCAGAGCACCTACGGGAGGGGAAGGTACTGTGCCCTGGATAGCTCCTTCGGGTGCTGGCCAGGGCTGTCAGCTACCTAGGCTGGCCCTCTCGAGGAGGAGGAGGGCTCTTTCGGACTCCGCGGGGTCGAGGAGCTTGGGGTCTGCACGGCAACCTTTTTCTTGGGCCCACCTGGGCACTGGAAGAAGCCGTAGTGCGGATCTTTGCTCTTCCTCTTCGGTCTCTTTGAGGGAGCCCCATTCTTTTGAGGTAGGGGACCATCCTTCTGGACCTATACGGCCCCGGTCACCTCACAGGGGGGATTCATCCGGGTGCAGCCAAGGCAGTACTGAAATGGTTATTCAGCTGTCGGCTGTGGAGTCTTCCGGAGCACCTTCTTCTTCGGGTGCTCTCAGTCCGCTCCTTAGCCCAGGAGAAGGTCAGCCGACATCTCTTCTCTGCTCTGTCCCCATCCCTCTGCCACATTCTCCTGCACTTCCAGACATCCTTGGTCCTAGCGGGCCTCTCTTCTGGGAGCAGTTCAGGGCTGTGGCTGCTCGGTTCCCAGCTTACGTTAGGGCAGTGGACAGACAGGTTTTTCAGCCGCTCTCTGAGCAGTCGGTGCCCTCCAACCCTTCATCCCTCTCTTCTAGGGAAGAGGAGCTTTCTGTCCACATCTCTTCAGCTGCTGATCTCGCTGAGTATCAGCGTTTCCTCGCAAGGATGTTGGAGGACTTGCACCTCACCCCTGCCACTATAAGCAATCTGGAGCACTCAGTGCACACCTTTCTAGGCGAGTTTAGCGAGACCACCCTTGTGGTGCCTCCCTGGCCTGCTCCCTTTTGGGAGGCATCGTTGCACATCTGGCAGAGACCCTTCTCCGGAGTTTCTGCCCCTAGGGATCTCTGCCAGCAGTATTGCACCCCCTCCCCCAGAGTCTCCAGGTTCCGTGCCTCCTCCGCAGTCTGGATTGACGCAGTTGGACACTTCTGATGGGCTTTGCACCCTTCACCGTGACCGGCCCCCAGATCAAGATTCCTTGGATTTTGACTCCTGGGGTAGGAGGGCTCCCTACTCGGCACGGTGGTTACTTTCCATTTCTGCACATCAGGCCCACTATTCAGCCTATGACAGGTTCTTGTGGTCCAGGCTAGGTCAACTCCTAGCCTCATTGCCTGACCTGACACGGAGCAAACCAGACAAGCCATTGCACTCTCTGCGCGTGGCCTGGAGCTAGCAAGGCACAAAGCGAGGGCATCCTATGATGCCAACGAGGTAGCTACCAGGGTCGCAGGGACAGTGATATGCACTAGGGGGACGGCATGGCTGCGTCTTTCCCAGTTGTCACCCTGGGCCCAGCGTAGGGTGATTAACTCCGCTCACCAGAGAACCTATCTCTTCTCCCGTAGAGCGAGACGACGTTTGTCGGGGCAGCTTCCTTCCCCCTCCGGGGGGTTCCCGTCTCATTCTCCCCACTCTTGGGCTTCTCCAGGACCTGAAGGTTCTCCCTCTTAGTGTGTCACCCACTGAGAGCTAAGGGACTTTGTCCCTTAGGGTGTAAAAGAAAACCCCCTTCAGGGGGTCTCGGCACTCGCCCAATGATGATGAATGGTGAACATTGACACAGATAAGATATGAAAATTACGTACCTACCATAATTCTGATCTTTCTGTATATCTTCACCATTCATCACAACCCCACCCTCCATCCCCCTGGGGCCTCAGTCTCTGGGTCCTCCTCCCTCTCCGTGCCCATCCTCACCCCCCTCCTTTCTTAGGAGTGGGGTAGACAGGGGCACATAGGAGGACTATGTTCTGGGTAGAGTGGTCAGCATGGGGGGGGGCACTCCTTCTCTAGTGCGTTTTCTCCACCCCCGTGGGGTGGGAGTTGGTAGTTGCCCTCCATTCTCTCCTCCTCCTCCTCGTCCCATCCATCTTATTTTTCTTTGTCCTTAGGACTATCCTTTATTGCAAAAACAAAAAAAAAACTTCTTTTTCCTTTTTCACCAAAATCTTTCCTTGAGAGGGTGATAATTCTCTGTGCCCTGTCCTTTTAGAATAGTCGATTCTGCTCAGATGGAGTTTTTGCCAGCCATTCTGTGCCTTGAATTCTGGCACGAAGCCTCTGGCTACTCCTTGCAGTACCTATACAATCTGGAGACGGACCAGGGTCTGGGATGTGTTAACCTTCTCCTCTCTTCTTACCTTCTAAATTCTTTGTCCCACCCTACCTCCCTTCTCTATTTCCAGATATTGGGGCCCCTCCCAATCCCTTTAGTTTCCGACTTCCTCTTTCTGTCCTCTCAGTCATTATTTCTCCTTTTAGTTTTATATCTTTTCCTTTTTCCTGTCCCTTGGACTTCCTTGTTCCACCCTCCACTCCCATCCTCTTACCCCTCCGGCGACTCAGAACTGGCAGGCAGGTGGAGTCGACAGTGCCTAACGGCCAACCTACGAGCGCCACACAATGCGTCGGCCTCACCTACCTAAAAAAAACAAAAAAGGCTCCCGCGGGGTCATGACCTCCGGCCACGTACCCAATGGTGATGAATGATGAAGAGACACAGAAAGATCACAATTATGGTAGGTACGTAATTTTCATTTTTTGTAGCTGGAAGGTTGCCAGTATTCTCGGACCCAGTGGCACAGTTACTGCTATGTAGTGGTTTTTGTGGTTGGGAGATCATGGGTACTCTCAAATCCCATGCCACAGTTGCTGCAGTGTAGTGTTTTTTTTTTTTGTTGCTGAGAGATTGCCGATAATCTTCCTGGGCTAAAAATCTTCACCATTAATTCACACTATTAGGACTAACATTAAAAAATAAATCCAGCATTTCAGGTCCATTCAGGGAGAATATTTTTCACTTTTATTGAATAAAAAAATAGTATAGAAAAACTTACTATTATAAGTAGAGAGCATTTACGATAAATACAAAACAATTCAAGGCTTCTGAGTCCTCTCCAGCCTCGGCGCTTCGGGGCAGTGCTACCCCCTTTTTTTTTTTTTCAGGACTATGCCAGAGGTGCTAGGAGACAGAGGGAGCTAAAAATCTTAAGGAGAGCCGGCCCGGTGGCGCTGAGGGTTGAGGCGCTGGACGCCACACCTCGCGTCACGCTGGCGACCCGGGTTCGGGAACGGACTCGGGCCGTCGGAGGTCGGCAGCGGGGAAGGAGGATCGAGCGTCCCAACGGATGCTCTCCTCCTTCAGGGAGGGACCAGGGGTGTTTAATACACCCGACGCTCGAGAGAGCCGGTGGAAGCACCGACTCTCGGGAGCAGCGGCGGCTTCCTAGGGCAGGAAGCCGGGAGAGGAGGACACCTTCGACGCAGCAGGCGTGCGTAGCACGTTCCGCCCGAGCCGGCGTCCTCGGGGGTGAGAGGGAGGGACAGAAAACGGAAAACAACCTCGGCACTCCGGATGACGGCAGCTCCAGCCACCCAGATGACACAACACGGGCAGACCCCGCTGTGTAAGGTGCTAAGGAGGCAGGTAGGAGCACCTGAGACACTCTAGGGGCAGACTCAGTGGGGGAGTCTGGAGGGCATTGAGACAGCCCGAAGGAGGGGAGTGCAGGGGGCGTCCAGGAGGGGATAAAAAGAAAAAGAAAAAAAAAAATCTTAAGGAGGGTTGGCTCTGAGGTAGGGAAGTGCATGCGCAGCACTGCGAGACTGGCTCGCACCTGCATAGGCTATCTCGGCGCCGACCCTCCAACTGCCTCAGTTCCTTTTTTCCCCACTGTCGAGTGTTCTTCATTGACGATATTGCTTGCTTGCCAGGAGTCAAGTCTTCATGTCTATATGACAGCAGCTATAGTTGTTCAGTTTCAATCAGTTAGTTTTAGTTGATAATATTTTATTTAAATAAACAAAAAGAAGAAGAAAGAAATTCTCTTAGCCTGTTATTGATGAAGTCGATCAAGGATGATATCGATGACAGTAGAGAGCTTTCGCTAGAAAACTTCTGGCAGTGCAGCTGTATCCAGTCCACCACCCTTTGTCTGGGTGGGTGGGGAGTCGACCACAGGCAGTCCAGTGCTCGGGAGGACAGCCCTCCCAAAAGCACAAAAAGAAGCGGGCCTGTCCCCGATCCTGGTCGGGAATCTGGCACTGCTCTGCCTCGAGCTCTTCTTCCTCCCGTCGGAGGAAGAAGAAACCGTACAGCTCGAGGTCATCCTCTGGTAGGTCTGCAAGGGAATCTTTGGAAGTAGAGAGTGGTAGGCCCACCCGACCCCCACGGGGTCTCTGGTGGTTCCCAATCTAAACGGCCAAGATTTCCACCACCAGAGCCCCTCTCTGTCCTCTGATGGGGCTTCCGATGAGCAGTTTCATCACTGGGCCGCTGTTATGGAGCAGTGGGCGTGGCATCTGTCCTGGTTACTCTTGCTGGCGGATCCGGTTTCTGGGCCTTCGGGTCTGGGAGTCGCTGGGCCCCAGCCAGGTCAGTCAGGTCAGGATGTGCGTCTGATGCCTTGTCTGGTACCGGCACCATTGACGCTGGCTCCATGTGCCTTACCCCCTCATCTTGCTTCCTTGCAGGGGATGGCACAAGGACCGCTTCCCTCTCCCTTTTCTTTCAGACCTGGCAGGGGTTCGCCAGTGACACTGTGGCCCTCAGTAATGCCACTGAAGGTGTTGGGAGCCTCGGCCAGTGCCAGCTTCATCTTTGGTGCCACGTGCGGCACCGGTGGCATAGGCGGTGCCACGAACGGCACTGGTGATGGCAGCATGTGCGGTGCCGGGGTCCTCGACGCCAGTCTGGGTTTCAGCATTTACCATGTTTCCCAGGCCCAGACCTGCCTTTGGTGGTCTTTCTGGGGTAGAAGTGGAGCATGATGAGTCTGACCCTGACCTATTTTTGTCTGAAGATGTGGAGGATGACTCATTTTATGGCGGAGAAAGCAAATCTTCTATGTCAGTTGGGCACTCGGTAGAGATCTATTATCTGTATCAGTCTTCACTATTCATCACTAGTGGGTACAGCACCGGAGCTAGGACCCGTGGGAGACTTATTTTTTTCTTACTGCCAGAGTCGACGCAGGGTCAGTGCCGCCCTCGAGGCCGACGTTCTACGTGGCGCTCGCGGGTTGGCTGTTAACTGCCATCAACTCTGCCCCAGCCCCAGTTCTTCTTCTCCTGCCGTTGAGTGAAGACCTCATGTGGAGACTGAGAAACTTCTGGATCTGCGTTTGCAGCCTAGTCCGTTGGCCTTGCTTGTTGTGTGCCTTGGTTCTGTTCACCCTGTTCGATGTCGCTTCCGACTGGTAAGATCTTTCCTTTTTCTTTAAAGCGGTGTCGACTACTGTTTTGTGTTTATTTTCCGACGATCATGTCTAGTCCGGGGGGGCAAAAAATGTTAAAAGTGGGGCAGTTTCCAATGCGTCGGTGCCTCTGCAGCTGCCTCTATTCCGTGACAGACCAGCATGACCGCTGCCTTTCCTGCCTTGGCCCTGACCACGACATGGACAACTGCGATGCTTGTTTTTCCATGGACCACCAAGTTGTCGAGAACTGCACCGTGAAAGTCGGACATGTGCCGCCGACTTTTGGAGGACGAGTGTACAGTCAGTGGGCCAAGGCAAGGATTCTCGGCCCTTCTTCTGGGTCCCCTCCCGGTCCTATACGGCCCGTGGAGGAGGGAGCCGCCACCTCTTTTAGCCTTGCCGCGGCAGGGGTTTCTTCCATGGTGCAGGAGGCCCAGTCTGGCCCTCTCAGGGGTCAGGCGGGAGGCACCGCTTTGGCAGTCACCTCTTCGGAGGTGAAGGCTCCCTCGGTGTCATGTTCCGGGCCCTTAGGGTTTGGACCGGCACCATCCTTGGCGCCATTTTGCGGCGTCACTCTTGGTCCCGGTGCCGTTTGCAGTGCCGTGGGCTTGGAGAGCGGTGCTGCAGTCGGTGTCTGGCCTTCTTGCGGTACCGCTGTAGCTTCTGATGTCATACGCGGCATTGGGGCTCTCAGCGGTGCCCGGGGATGGTGCATTGGTAGTTTCTGGCCCTGTTTCTGGTTCTGGCACTGTGCTTGGTGCCAGGACTGAAGCTGGTGCTGATCCTGGCTCCATTGCTGTTCACGGCACTGGGGATGGGATCGGCATCGCAGTCGGGGCCGATCGTGGCGCCGGGGAGCTGTTTGACGTTGTTCCCAACTCCGGTGCTATTAGTGGCACCGGGCTGGGTGTCGGTGTCAGGCACTGTGCCATGCTGAGCTTGGCTGTCATTCGCATTGCCGGGGGGGGGTGGCGCTGTGCTGGGGGCCATGCCTGACTTCGGTGCTGCTCGTGGCGCCGGGGTGGGTGTCGTTGCCTGGCATGCGGCCATGCTTCGCTCCAGTGCCTTTTGCAGCACCGGGCTAGAGGGTGCTCCAGCTCGTGGTCCAGGAACTGGAGGGGCTCAGGGAGTGGTCTGGCATCGGCCTTTGGACTCTGCATCTGATCCGGACTGGCTCCCAGGTTCTTCAGATTCATCGGACCCCTCCGTTTCCGGCACCTCGGCCCCCACTCAGCCTCCCTCTGGTGGTCAGTTGTCACCGGTAGGCCCTAGATCAGGGGTTCTGACCAGCCAGCAGTGGTCCCCGTGACTACAGCTGTGCAACCTGGGGTCACTAGCACTTCTCCTCCAGTTGGGGCACCCCCTTACCTGGTGTTTGGACAGCCCAAGTTTGGGGCAGCCTGGGGCATGCCAGGAAGGGGAGGGTGTTGCTCCCTGGGTGGACTCCTCGGAGACTGCCCAGGCTTGCCAGCTGCCTAGGCTGGTGGCTACAAGGATGAGGTCTCTCTCTGATTCCGAAGGGTTGAGGGGTAGGGGTGTGGTGCAGCGCACCCTCCCTGGAACCCAGCTGGGTTCTGGGAGGAGTCACAGTGCAGACCCTCACCTTTCCCTGGACGAGTCCTCGAGAGGGACTTTCACTTCGGAGGTCAGGGGCCATCCTTCTGGACTCTTACGGTCCTGGTTACCTCACAGAGGGATTTCTTCTTTTGGACACAGCTCTGACCATTCGGACCCGGTTGAACGGCTGCTAGCTGCTGAGACCTACAAGTCATCCTCCCTGCAAAGGGTTTCTTGCTGGCCCCCCTACCCTGACAGGGATCGTTCTTCTGTTGCTAGGAGCTTGTCCCCTGAGCCTCTGTCTCCATCCCTGGCTGTTCCAGGTATTACCGGTCCTTGTGGCCCTCTCACCTGGGAGCAGTTCAGAGATTCCGCTGCACAGTGCCCCACCTATCTCCACACCCTGGACCAGCAGGTGTTCCACCATGCTCCTGTGCAGCTGGACCCTGAACTTAGGAGCTCGTCTTTATCTTCTTCCCCCTCCACGGAGGGAGAGGAACCATCTGTCTACATCTCTCCAGCATCTGATCTCTCCTCTTATCAACGCTTCCTTGTGAGGGTGTTGGACGAGCTCCACCTTACCGCAGTCCCAGTTAGCAATCCCGAGCATATGACATGTGCCTTTCTAGACGAGTACAGTGTGGCTCACCTGGTGGCTCCTGCCTGGCCTGTTCCTTTTCAGGAAGTGTCACATCGGCTCTGGCTATGTCCCTTCTCCACTGTGCCAGCCCCAAGGGACCTACGCCAGCGGTATTGCGCTCCTCCCAAGTCTCGAGGTTCTCTGCCTCATCCCTCTTTGGGTTTGACCTCCCTGGACACCCCTTCTGGGCCTCGTGCCTTTACTGTGACCATCCCCCGGACTCGGATTCTGCTGAGTTCGATTTTTGGGGAGAAGAGTGTTCTACTCGGCATGGATCTCTCTCTCTCTCTCTCTCTCTAGTGCAGCACATCTGGCCCACTTTGCAGCCTACAGTAGGTTCTTGCAGTCCAGGCTAGGACAGATCCTAGCCTCAATGCCTGATACAGAGGAAACCAGGCAAGCCATTGCCCTCTCTGCGCAGGGCCTGGAGCTAACAAGGCACCAAGCTAGGGCATCTTATGATGCCAGTGAGGTGGCATCCAGAGTGGTAGGAACAGCGATCTGCCTTCGGTGGACGGCATGGCTTTGTCTCTCCTGGTTATCACCCCTGGCCCCGCGTAGGGTGATTTACTCTGCCTACTGGAGAACCCATCTTTTCTCCTGAAGGGTGAGACAGCAACTTTTGGAGCACCTTCCCTTCCCCACTGGGGGCTCCCCGTATCACCCAGACCAGTCTCAGGCCTCCCCAGGCCTGTAAGGGTTTTCTCCTCCAGTGTCTCACCCACTAGAGGCTAAGGGACCTAGTCCCTTGGGGTAAATTCAGGGCCCCCTTCGGGGGGCTCGGTACTCACCCACTAGTGATGAATGGTGAAGACTGAGACAGATAAGATATGAAAATTACTTACCTACCGTAATTGTTGATCTTTCTGTGTATCTTCACCATTCATCACTAAATCCCACCCTCCTTCCCCCTAGGGCCTCAGTCTCTGGACTCCCTCCTGCCCCCTGTGTGTCTTCCGTTAATGCCTTGCTCTCCTCTCCTCTCCCTAGTGGTTAGGCGGGAGAGAACTGCAGAGACACACAGGGATAAATCAGGGGGGGTTCTGGAGTATGTGGATGGGTGGGGCGAGGAGGGACTTTTCTCTTTTCTTCTCCCTCAGTCTGGGGAATGGATGAGGTGCTGGGGACTCCCCCCCCATGTTTGATTTATGGACTTGAAATTCAGTTCGGTATTTTTCCTTGATTCCATCAAGGTAGTTTAATTCTTCCCTTTTGGACGGAGGGGGTAGAGTTCAGACACTCCCCCAGACTGCACCCCTCTTAAGGTGGTCTTCTAGAACCATGCTGCTTGAAATTCAGACCTTGTCTCTGGCAACTGAACCCTGATAGCCCAATTTTGGACTATAGTTTTGTTAAAATCCTGAGTTGCAGATCTGCTCCTGGAGGTGTGCTTCTCTTCCCCCCCCCATCCCTCCCTTACCCTTCCCTTACTTATCTTTTCTGTTTCTCCTTCCAGAGATTGGGGCCTTCTCACCTCCTCAGTTTCCTATTCTAGTTCCTCTCTTCTGTCTCTCTGTCATTTATTTCTCCTTTTAGTTTAGTTAGAGCTTTGCTCTCTGACCCTGCCCACTTCTATTATTCTCTTTGTTCTGATGTGACAAGCCTGCTCTCCAGCCTTTAAAAATCCTGTTTTTCTACTTTATTTCAGGGATCCAGCATGCCTTGACCAGGCCATGGACCCCTCAATTTCTGGAACCTAAACAGTTTTTCAGAAATCCTCTGTACTGCAAGGTACTAGCCCTGACTTTTGGATTTGGTACCAGTGGAAGCTGATTTCCAAGTGGCCCACACTATCTCCTGCTGAACACATCTCTAACTACTGTATCTCCCTCTGTCTCTCTAGTTGAATTTATGTGCTAGGGTTTAATAATTTGTTTAATCCTTACAGTCATTTTAAGTTCTGAGTTGATATTAGAAGTGAATTTGTAGCTTTTTTTTTTTTTTTTTGACTTTTCCATTGGCAGATTATATCCTCTCACCACTAGAGGGCTAGATCTCTACCTCTTTCTCTATCTAGTACGTAAGCCATGTGGGTTCTCTCTGCCTTTCTCTCGCCTCTCCTCCTCCTCCTCCTTGCCCTGCCCCCCTTCTCTCTCCCTGGTCCTAGCCACCCCACCCCACCCCGCACCCTCTACTCTGGTTTCCACTTCTACTCCAAGGGAACTCTCCACTTCCACTTGAGACTTGTGCTTGGTGCACTGTTTGGATATTCCTGGTTACTTAACCCGACCACTACTCTCAACAAGTGTGGCCACCTCTCTTCTACACTATACCACCTTGCAGTCCATATGGGATACCGCCTGGAACCTTGCAACTTTTGCTCCCGGAAACAACGATCAAAGCTATCTCTCAAAGAGCTGCGACTCTGCTCCTTAAAACTCCTACTCCTCCTCCTTCTCATCTCAGGCAGCATCCATCCCAATCCTGGCCCTAGAAGCTCAGGCCACACACAAACTCCAGGTGCCCTTATCCTTGTAACCATTAATATCTGCAGCCTACTACCAAATCTGGATACACTCCAAGCCTTCATATGCCAACACAACCCTGACATCCTTGCAGTGGTGGAAACTTGGCTGACACCTAAAGTTCCTGACTCAGCAGTAACAATACAGGGCTACAGTGTCCACAGGCTGGACCAGATATCCAAAAAAGGTGGTGGTTGCGCAATCTATATCAAAGACTCCCTGTCTTGGCACCCTGTAGCAACTCCATCACTTTCTGCCTCGTCCCAGATTCTGCCAATAAAAATTGTCCTAGGTCCCAACCATAAAGCCCTGACTATTGTCTCCATTACATCCCATGGGGACCCTAAACATGGATTCAATGGCATCCCTAAACTTTACCAACTCTTATCCTCCCAAAGCTGAACTTATTCTACTAGGAGATTTCAATATAAACTGGTTAGCATCGGCGCCAGTGCCTATAAAGACTCCATCTCAACTCTACGCATAATGGTAAACCCCCTACTGGGATTAACTACAAGACTGGCACCAGTACCCTCTTGGATTGGGTCCTCACCACTCACTCCACAAGGATTTTCGTACGACCATTCTCCCAGACTCTCTCAGTGACCACTCTCCAGTCATGTGTGCATGGTCTTACAAATTCCTTAAGCCACCTCCAAAAATTATCGCTAGCAGAGTCCTTCCTTGTGGAAAACTTCCACATCTCAAACAACACCTGCTTCTACAAGACTGACTACCCATCTATGAAGCAACAGATGTTAACTTGGCTCTTGATCACTTCATCTCAATTTTCAACAAAGCCTGCAACCTCTTTGCCCCTGCTAAAAGGCACAAAACAAAATCTCTCTCTAACCCATGCGTCACTGCGGCTCTTCTCTCACAGCTGAAACTAAGGGATCACCTCTGGGCAGTTGCCAGGGCCACTGGCAAACAACTGGACATCCACAATTACAAACAGGCACGAAATGCCTGCACAAAAGCCATACGGCTAATGAAATCCACCTATTACAAAGATGCTGTCACCAATACATGGGGAAATGGTCGTGCTTTCTGGGACAATATCAAGGATGTCACAGGGAAGCAGCCAGAAACCTCTCCGGCCATGTTAATGGTTGATGGATTCTCAACCCTCGACCCCAAGGTGATCGCAAACATCTTTAACACGGCTTTTTCAGACCTTAGTGCTGTTCTACTCCATGATTTTTTTGAAAACAGGGCCTACTCCCCAAATACCTCAGCCCCTCAATCTAACCATCCCCTCTTCTACTTCAGGGAGGTAAGGCTGAATGAAGCTGCTTCGTTATATTACTGCAGCTATGTCTAAATCTAGATCTAGTAAGCACCCTGGACCTTAAGCTTCTGTTGCTCACCCTCGATGAGGTAATTCATCCATTAACAAAATCCAAACCTCTCTCTCTCAGCTGTGAAAAATTCCTGGACCTATGGAAAACAGCCACCGTGACACCGTCCATAAAAGTAGGGACAAGACTTAATCACTCAAATTATCGCCTCATTCCATATCGCCCCACTCTAAGGCACTTTGAGCACATCGTGGCTGATCAACTACCAACCACTGGATAAATACAATATACCTTGTCCACAACAACACGGCTTCCAGAAAGGTCACAGCACCACCACAGCCCTTCTTTAGTTCACTGTAGCTTTGCACAAATCCCTTGACAGCGACCTTCTCACAGGGGCCGTTTTCATCGACCTCTCCAAGGCCTTCGATACAGTACACCATGGACTACTAATACACCAATACTGAATGCCGGGCTATCACCTGACTCTTCTCTCTGGTTTAAAAGCTACTTAGAAAACCGGTCACAGAGAGTAAAAATTGCGGACGCTCTTTCTAACATGCTGCCTGTTCGCTCTGGTGTCCCACAGGGATCCATACTGGGCCCCCTCCTTTTTAGCCTTTTCTTAAACTCCCTCCCTTACCACTGCTCTGAGCAGATCATACTATATGCCGATGATGCTGTTGTATTCTCCACTCACAAAGATCGTACAACTCTTCAACACAACCTTCAACTTGGTTTCAGTTCTTTAGAGACATGGTTTCTTAATCATAAACTGGTCCTCAATGACAACAAAACCAAATCTATGCTCTTCTTCAGCTCTCATAACCCACACAAGCTACACCACTTGGCTATCTCCACCACCCAGGGGAACACTCTAGATCAGGTGGGGGTCCTTCAAATACTTAGGGATACAGATTGACCCTAATCTCTCCTTTGGACTTCATGTAGATAATGTAGCTAGAGCTGCTAATATGCGGCTTGGTCTCCTCTACAAACACAGACCACACCTCACGCCAGAAGCTTTGAAGGTTGCAGTCCTGAGCTCTGTGATCTCTGTAATAGACTATGGTCTCATCATTTATGGCTCTGCCACAACCACAACCCTTAGACGCCTCTCAACTGCCTTAAATAAAGCATGTCGGCTCATCACTGGTGCTCACCGTTTCACCCGCACATGTGACCTGTACACTCAGACCGGCTGGCTCCAACTATCAAACCGCACAAAGTTTCTCACCTGCTCCATGGTGAAAAAAATCTACCTTGGCCTTGCACCTTCTGGGGTCTCAACTCTGTTACAACACCAAATTAACAAATGGTGCCTTAGGAGATCCACGCTACAGCTGCTGAAAGTCCCACTGTCACACTTCACAGGGACAACGCTCTTTTGCTTATCGAGCCACTCTGGTTCAATGGCCTCAGCCCAACCATCTCCTCTGCCCCAACAATTGGTATGTTTAAAACTAGGCTCTGGGATCATCTCACTACCAACAGCTCCTGTGACTGCCCAACTTAACCTTGTTTCTCCACTTCCTTTCTGCTCTAGTTGTCCCCCCACTGGATTCTACCCTCACGCCTTGGTATACCCAATGATGCACTTTTCACCTCTCCCCACCCTTCCTACATTCCTTCTCCTCTCCTTCCCTCTTCCCTCTCCCTATGACTCTGGCACTTCCTATCTGTTGTCTATTTTCTCTGACAAATGCTGCTGGCTGCCTTGTTACAATGCTACCCTTCAATTGTATTAATCTGTACTTTGTTTGCAATGTCCACATTGTTGTAATGTCTGTCTTGATGTTCCCCATAATTTGCATTTCTCTGACGTGGAACCTTTGTAAAAGAGCCAAGGCTCAAAGGTATTTGTAATCCTAGACTTGATAAACAAATAAAAATATCCTTTCCTTTCACCTATCCCTTGGACTGTCTTGGCCCACCCTACCTCCCTTTCCTTACACTCTCCAGTGTTTCAAAACTGGAGCTGGGGCAGAGTCGACGGCAGTTAATGGCCAATCTGCGAGCACCACGTGGAATGTCAGCCTCGAGAGTCATGCCGGCCCTGCGACGACTCCACCCATAAGGAAAAAAAAATAAACAGTCTCCCGCGGGTTCCTAGCTCCGGCACTGTACCCACTAGTGATGAATGGTGAAGATACACAGAAAGATCAACAATTACAGTAGGTACATAATTTTCATTTCTTTCCAATCCCTCCTTGGGAATATGGGGTCAGCACTGGCCCTACAGACTTCCTCTGTGGAGCCAGGCAAACTTTTATGTCTCGAGTTCCCTCACGTTTCTAACATTCCTGTGGACCTTACTCCACAGGTAACCCCCTGCTTTGAGATGCTCTCTCAAGCAGCGTGGGACAGACTGGCACTAATCCCTTCTGTGTCCAAGTCCATAGATATCAAGTATGCCCCCCCCTCCAAAGACAGACCTATTCTGGCATCACAGCCTACTGCAGATGCTCTTGTAGTGCTTGAGGAGAACGATAAAGCCATCCTCCCTCAGGAGTCCACAGCATGGCCTATAATTAAAGAATCTTGCAAGATTGACACTTTGGGAAATGGGCATTCGCAGCCGCAACTTTAGGCATGCTTATTGCTAGTTACCAGGGACATTACTCTCAGTTTGAGTACACCCTGTGGAACTCTCTAAAATCAATGGTTGAGAACTTCCCAGATTCTGATGCTACCACGGAGCCTCTTCAGTCTATTACCAGAGGCAAAGAGTCCAATAATCAACAGCTAAAAGCGTCTGTGTATGCCTGTAACACTGTGGATAGGGTGGCTGCCACTAGGATTTGTATCAAACGGCACTCCTGGCTCAGAACGTCGGGCTCCTCACCTGATGCGAAACAGCAGATGATGAATGTCCCCTTTGATGGTACTTATCTATTTGGCCCACAAGCTGAGCAAGCACTAGAGGCTGCTCAGACAACCAGGACTGCCGTTAAAACAGCCAGGCCGGCTCTTGCGGCCCCACAAAGGGGCGTGAACCATGGACAGTTTCGTAACAGGCAGTTCTTTTGTGGTAAAGGTTGAGGAGCTTTTAACAGAAAACAAACTCCTCAGCCACAAAAGAAAACGCAGTAAAAGGCACAGGGCCCGAAAGCCTCCAGTGCCACCCTCTGAAAATCCGGCCAAGGTGGACACCGCTATGGCAGTGGGGGAGGGGGGGTCATCTGACTCAGTTTTACAACCAGTGGAAGTCCATTACAACAGACAAATGTGTCCTCAAGATTGTCCAAGAGGGATACTGTCTCTATTTTGCAGAGATCCATCCACATCTTCCATCCAAGTGACAGCACAGTCTGTCTGCCGCTCAGTCAGACCTTCTCACTTCTGAGACACAGGGCCTTCTAAGAAACAGGGCAGTAAAAGTTGTTCCCTGGGCGGAGCGGAACACAGGTTTCTACCTGCATTACTTTATGGTTCCAAACAAAACAGGTGGCATGCGTTCAATTCTCAACCTCAGAAAGTTAAACAAGCACCTGTTCAGGGAGAAGTTCAAGATGATCTCCCTAGGAACGTTACTACCTCTGATTCATCAGTATGAGTGGCTGGCATCCCTGGATATGCAGGATGCTTACCAGCATGTCCCAGTGTACCCATGTCATCAGTAAGTATCTCCACTTTGTGGCTATGGGTCAACATTACCAGTTCCGAGTTCTGCCCTTTGGGCGCTCCTCAGCGCCTCAAGTTTTTACGAAGTGTTTCACAGTTCTCACGGTGCATCTCAGAAAACTCGGCGTTCAAGTCTTCCCTTACCTGGATGATTGGCTCCTGGCAAGTCCATTCAGGCAGGAGACACAGGAAGCAGTCACCACGGCTTCTCATTTCCTCGCATCCACTGAAGTTCTACTGAATCTGGAAAAATCTCTGCTTCAGCTCTCCTAGCAGCTTCTCTTCATAGGAGTCCTCCTGGATGTCTCCAGTGCAAGGGCTTTCCTTCCAGAGGACAGGGGGAATGACATTCTTTAGATGGCTCATTACATCAGGGAGAACACTTCAGTTCGAGCTCTCTACATGCAGTGGATGTTGGGCCTCATGGTCTTGTCCATGTTCACTGTACTCTAGCCTGCTTGCACATGAGGACCACACAATAGGGTTGTCAGAACTAGTTCTTCAAAGATTCGAACCCTCCTCGAACCCTGGTGTTCGAGTTCTGACTTAGAACTCGAACACTAAAAGGTTCGCAAAAGGGTTCGAATCGACGCGAGACGTTGTCTGTTTGCGCTTGCGTAAGTTGCGTACCTACGTACGGGTCAGGTGGGGGTCGAGTAAGCTGCGCGAGCCGCTGGATCTGTGGGGGTATTTAGGCAGATGTGCCGCGAGGAGGAGCCATTTGCTGAGGATCGAGCGGAGGCAGCAGCAGCCTAGCTAAACTGTACTACTGTGTTAGCAGCGGTTAGCTATCGCTACTCTTGTCCAATACTGGCCACTTCCATCATCCATTTTCCTGTGAGACCAAGAACAAGAGAAAGGCTGAAAAAAGCTCAAAATCGGGTGGGAGTGGGACTAGGGGGAGGTTCAGGACAGGTGGAGGGATTAATCAAGAATTGGGAAGGGACTGGGGAATAGGGAGGGATCGAGACCGAGATCAATCAATATCAGGACTGGAGGAGGACTCAGGAGGACTCGGAGAGAGAATAAAAAAAAAATAAGAAGTGAAGAACCTTTGTGAAATGTGATTATTTGAAACTGCAGCACTGCTCAGTCAGTGGTGCACACTGCACACTCAGCAGCTGCCAGCAACAAGCATACAAGGGGGGCCAAAAAAGGCAAATAAATCTGAACCCTTCCCAGTGTAGTGTGTGTGTCACAGAGAGAAGCCCAGTGTGTGCCCCTTGACTGCACTGTACCCTACCCAGTGTATGTTACAGAGAGAAGCCCAGTGGCCAGTTGTGTGGTGGCATTAACCTTACATGACAGAAATGTAGAAATATAATTCTCATTCCCTGGGTTGCGTATGTGACTCCGTCTCCTGTGGTCAGCCCATCACCCTGCTGCTGTGTGCCCCTTGACTGCACTGTACCCTACCCAGTGTGTGTGTTACAGAGAGAAGCCCAGTGGCTAGTTGTGTGGTGGCATTAACCTTACATGACAGAAACGTAGAAATATAATTCTCATTCCCTGAGTTGTTGGTTATGTATGTGACTCCGTCTCCTGTGGTCAGCCCATCACCCTGCTGCTGTGTGCCCTTTGACTGCACTGTACCCTACCCAGTGTGTGTTACAGAGAGAAGCCCAGTGGCCAGTTGTGTGGTGGCATTAACCTTACATGACAGAAACGTAGAAATATAATTCTCATTCCCTGGGTTGCGTATGTGACTCCGTCTCCTGTGGTCAGCCCATCACCCTGCTGCTGTGTGCCCTTGACTGCACTGTACCCTACCCAGTGTGTGTTACAGAGAGAAGCCCAGTGGCCAGTTGTGTGGTGGCATTAACCTTACATGACAGAAACATAGAAATATAATTCTCATTCCCTGAGTTGTTGGTTATGTATGTGACTCCGTCTCTATGGTCAGCCCATCACCCTGCTGCTGTGTGCCCTTGGCTGCACTGTACCCTACCCAGTGTGTGTTACAGAGAGAAGCCCAGTGGCCAGTTGTGTGGTGGCATTAACCTTACATGACAGAAACGTAGAAATATAATTCTCATTCCCTGTCATGATGTGACTTGCCTCCTGTGGTCAGCCCATCACCCTGCTGCTGTGTGCCCCTTGACTGCACTGTACCCTACCCAGTGTGTGTTACAGAGAGAAGCCCAGTCGCCAGTTGTGTGGTGGCATTAACCTTACATGACAGAAATGTAAAATATAATTCTCATTCCCTGGTTTGCGTATGTGACTCCGTCTCCTGTGGTCAGCCCATCACCCTGCTGCTGTGTGCCCCTTGACTGCACTGTACCCTACCCAGTGTGTGTTACAGAGAGAAGCCCAGTGGCCAGTTGTGTGGTGGCATTAACCTTACATGACAGAAACGTAGAAATATAGTTCTCATTCCCTGGGTTGCGTATGTGACTCCGTCTCCTGTGGTCAGCCCATCACCCTGCTGCTGTGTGCCCCTTGACTGCACTGTACCCTACCCAGTGTGTGTTACAGAGAGAAGCCCAGTGGCCAGTTGTGTGGTGGCATTAACCTTACATGACAGAAACGTAGAAATATAATTCTCATTCCCTGGGTTGCATATGTGACTCCGTTTCCTGTGGTCAGTCCATCACCCTGCTGCTGTGTGCCCCTTGACTGCACTGTACCCTACCCAGTGTGTGTTACAGAGAGAAGCCCAGTGGCCAGTTGTGTGGTGGCATTAACCTTACATGACAGAAACGTAGAAATATAATTCTCATTCCCTGGGTTGCGTATGTGACTCCGTCTCCTGTGGTCAGCCCATCACCCTGCTGCTGTGCACCCCTTGATTGCTATGTGTATGCCTATGCCCAGTAGCCCAATCATTCTGTAAGCCTTGAACCTGGGATCCTTTAGTTGCAAACTGTCATATTCTTCAATTACTTTCAGTCCACGGTATCACAGTGTCACACAACCAAAATAAAATTTTGGAGTTGTAGCCAGCGATCACAGATCACATTGCTTTGTTACACAGGAAATGTTTGGGTGTGGGTGTGTTCACCACAGTATACTGGTAGTACTGGTACTTACTGTCTGTTATGGCTGACACCAACATAGATGAAGCATCTAGTGCTGGTGTTGGAGCAGGTGTTGGTGGTAGTGGTAATCCTGGTGCTAGCAGAAATAACCAAAATGTTTCACGTGATAAAAATTCAACAAACAGCAAAAGAGCAACAGTGAAGTGTGGTAAAGGGGGACCTTTTAAGAAAACCTGTACAGCTGCTGGGGTCACACGGAGAGGCACCATAAGGTATGCCATTCATGCTGTTAAGATCCCTGTGACTAGCAGCAATAATGCAAGTGACAGTGAGTCCCTCTCTGACTCAGACAGTAGCTCTTTGTCTCAGTCCAACACTGTTGTGTCGCGACAAATCATTACTTCCTCAACAAAGTGAAATGAGCAAGTCTGCTGACAATGAATCAGGTAGTGCACTTGCAAATACATCCAGCACTGTTGGCAATGAAAAGGACATATCCATTGAATCCACCACTTCTGTGTTGGTCAGCAATGAAAATCCATCAGAGTCTTCTGCCCACTCTTCTAGCACCAAGGAGCATGTCCCAGGTTCTGTTAGGACAGGTGAAAAGACACAAACAGTTTTTAGCTATCTTCCTAGCACTCAAACAAAATCTGTCACATCTGAGGTGTGGAATTATTTCTCTGTCACTAAAACTGATCCATGCAGAGCAATTTGTTCCCTGTGTAAACAGAGTGTAAGCCGTGGTAAAGTTGTGTCATGCCTTCACTTTCACAGCTCTAACGCCATCTGAAAAAGCATTTGGTTTTGCTTGATCATCCAAACACCATGTCCTCCATCTTCCAGACCGCACGTGAGAAGGGTCAGGAATCTGAAATGGATACTGAATTGTCTGAACTTGATGCGGGCAGAACCACTGCCAGCCCTAGGATCACTGTTACCACCAATGCCAGCACCATTAGTACCAGTTGCACATCCAGTGATGGCACTGAATGTATAAGTCCTAGTCCACCATCTCTGCGTCCATCTGCCCATCGAAGCACGGTGTATAATAAACCAGCGGGACATGTTGTAAACAGCTAACACTGTCTCAGGCATTTGAAAGGAAGAATACCTTTACTAGAAATCATCAAAGACCCTTCATCTTAATCACCGAATTGGTGAACTGTTAGCAGACCCTTCTCCCATACTCTTTGGTAGATCATGAGGATTTTAGGAGCTCATGACATTAGCAGAGCCTCGTTACAATGTTCCTCATCGAAGGTACTTTTCTTATGTTGAAATACCAAACATTTATCAGGCTTTAAAAGTGACAGTGATGCTTGCACTTAAAACTGCGGAGGGTGGGGTTATTCATGTCACAACAGATATGTGGACCAGCACTCAAAACATAGATTACATGTCCCTTACCACTCATTGGGTCACGTTTTCTTGTGCTTCTTCAAAAACAAAGACACCCCAAAAGATGGCGCTGCTGCATATAAAGAAGTTTGGGCAAAGTCATACTGCTGCAAACATCTTGCAGGAACTAAATGACCTCCTTGACGAATGGGTTTATTCTCACGGTCTAAAATGTGGCTACATAGTAAGTGACAATGGAGCCAACATCTTGAAAGCAGTTACAGGATGGAGAATTTCTGCATGCTTCTTGCTTTGCACATTGCTTACACTTAATTGTCATGGGATTTCTCAGCAGCGAAACACAAGTGGATGGTATGATTGCTGTTTGCAAAAATTGTGACTCACTTTTCACATTCAACCAAGGCTATACGGACATTGTCCGAACTGCAAAACCACAAGCTGCCCCAGCAAAAGCTGATTCAAAATGTTTCCACCGAACTCAACGCTTTATATGCTGCAGCGCCTCTTGAGCAAAAGCAAGCTGTACATGAGTACTGCTCCAGTTACATTATTGGAGATGGCATTATGCTGTCTGTGCTGCAGTGGAAATTAATGGAGACAGTGTGCTGTATCCTAGCTCCTTTGAGAGCGGCTAAAGGGACATGTCTTCTGAAGGCGCATCTGTGAGTCAGGTTATCCCTCCATAATGCTCATTTCCACATCATCTTAGTGTTCTAAATCTAGAAATAGAAAAAGACAGATCTGAAGCGCAGACAACATGTCGCCTGTATCATGGGAATCTAAGTAAAAGAGAATGAGCGGCGCTTCAAAACCAATGACAAATTAGTTGCAATGCAGAAATCAAAACAGTACATCCTTGCAACTCTCTTAGATCCCAGGTTCAAGGCTATACATCTTCCAAAACAGATGATATAGAGCAGTACAAATGTATGTTGCTAGATGAGCTGCAGCACTCACAGGAGTCAAACACAGACACGCACAGTACCCTCAGGTTGTCATCCCCACAACATGCAGGTTCATCTTCACAAGGGATACAGAACTGGAAAAGTCACCAAACATTAACAGTAGTTGTTCCACAACTGCCACTTCTTCAACCCTTAGTAGCAAGCTAAATTTGTGGCAAAACCTTTCCCAAATTGCTGCCATACCAGCTTCTGCTGATTCCTATTCTGAGCGGTCTCATCATGGTAGACAGTTACCTGCAAGAACTGCCTATTCCTATTGATGCATGCCCTTTGAATACTGGAGATCAAAAAAGTCAATTTGGACAGAGCTGTATGATGAAGCCTGTAAATATCTTGGTTGTCCTGCAACAAGTGTCTCTTCAGAACGCATGTTTAGTACAGCTGGCAATATTGTGACAGACACCAGAAATAGGTTGCTGCCAGAAAATGTACACACGTTAACTTTTATTAAAGTTAATAAGTCAAGATTTTCGTATCCCTACAAGAGTATACAAACTGATCCTGAAGTGATTGATGTTGTGGATGTTGATGGTGATGACAACTCAGATGGTGGTGGCTGGTAAATACTGTGTGGGACAGAGTCTCTCTGCACCAAAAAGGAAACTTTTACAGACTGTGATGACTTTGGTTGTCGTCTCTCTCCTTTCTCGATCTACTACCTTGGACTATATACCCCCCAAAACTTTCACCATTTCATGGCAAACTGCTTTGTAGCTAGGGTCTAAACTAAAGTCAACAAGTTTTATATACAGGGCAATTTTAACATCAGTGGGAACAGGCCCAAATTTGGCATAAAAGGGACACTGTCATGTCCATCCTTTCCGTATCATATTATTTATAGTTAAAGTGCAAACATATATTTTTGGATTTACCTTCTGTGACTTTGTGTTGCATCAATATGGGCTGGGACAGGAGACGGTCTATTTTTCAATTTTAAAGAGGACAAAACAATGAGTTCTAATTGGTAGCTGTTTATTATTTTTTCAATTACAGAAATGTTAGCTATAAGCGAAAAATGGATGCTAGTACATGGGTGAGGGTTGTGGGTTGGTTTAACATGGGTGTATGGGTGGCATAGGTGCTACTGCATAGATGAGGGTGGTGGAAGAAAAGTGGAATGGGTGATGGGGTGAAAGGTGGGTGTTGTTTTAGTTCTTTCATTTACAGATTCGTGATCAGCTGGGGATGGTGAGGAAAAAAATGATGACAGACTGAACCTACTGTACACATAATTTATATTCTTATTAAATACATTGCAAACTGCTGCCACCTAGCACAATTGTCCTGTCCCCTTTAAAAAAAGAATAAAGGAATCAGAAATAAAAGAAAATCTGCATCAGCAGTTTTCACAGAATGTGATGTATCATAAAGTGTTTTTGCTTTACAAGTAGTGATAATTTGATACATAATGGGGTTGACAGACGCTGTCCCTTAAACATCACATGCCAACTGCTGCAGCTACATTAAATGTTCCTTAGTATGTTGTGAGGAAACCACTTTTTTTATTTATGTGACTGAAATACAGATTTTATTGAAGTATCAGCTGCAAAAATGTATCATCTTAGAAAGTTGTATGTATTACTTCAATTTGCCAACAAAAATGTTGGTATATGTATGCATTACCTTAGAAAATTGCATGCATTTTTTGCCAGCAACGACTGGCATATTTTTTTTATTCAAATGTCTTGACTGACTACGTTATGACATAATATGTTTTGTAACAGTTCCACATGCTGCTGCTGTAGTACTTGGCTTGACTTTGTTATAAAAGCTTTCTTTTAAACATAGCAACTTTTGATTTACTCATTTAAAACAGAAAGCAGCAAATAGCTGAAATGAAGTAATATCAGTTATTTTTTCTCATAATTCATGACGGTGAGTATATATAACTGAGTACATAAATGGCTAATGTGCCTCTTTCTTTCACTAAGGAACTATGATGCAGCTGCAGCAGGAAAACTTTTAACATATCGGTGGGTGGGTGGGCCTGTTACGTATTAAGTTGCTGGCTTTAGCAAACAGAAGAAACCATAGATAAACCTAGTTGTATTCCTATCAATGTCACACATGATAATTTCTCTCCCCCTTATATTGAACAGTTTTTCCTTTACATGTATTTTATTACTATCTTCGTTACTGGCAGCACAATAAAAAAAATAGGGTTCGAGTTCTAAAAAGTTCTAAAAAAGATTAGAACCCTAGAACTTTTTCAAAAGTTCTAAACTAGAACTAGAACCCAGAACTTCAGAGGGTTCTGACAACCCTACCACACAATGGATGCTCAGCACACAGTGGTCACCAACCACACATCCGCAGTCATTTCATATAGAAGAAAAAGAAGAATCAGCATTTATATAGCGCTTTTCATACATCCAAAGCACTTTACAAGCAATGCTAGACTGGTAGTGAAGTGATAAAGCCTCTGATGAGATCACTGGCATGGTGGGTTCAAGAGGACAAACTCCTTCAGGGTCTACCCTTTATCCCACTGGAGTCTCAGACCACGATCACCATGGATGCCTCTCTGATCAGTGGGGAGCTCACTTCCAGGATCTCCACACCAAAGGAGTATGGAGCCAGGAGGAATCTCATCTACACTTAAATGTTCTAGAGATGAGAGTTGTCCTCTGTGCTATCCCCTAGCCCTGAAGGATGTCCTCTGCTGCAAAGTAATTCAAATGGACAACAAGGCTGTGATGTACTATGTCAAAAAACAGGGTTGGGTGCACTCCTACCCTCTATGAAGAAGAAGAATCATCATTTATATAGCACTTTTCATACACAATGTATCCCAAAGTGCTTTACAAGCAATGCTAGACTAGTAGTGAAGTGACTGAATGTGTAGTGGCAGCCATATCACACATCAGCACCCACTCACAGCCTGGACAATGGCATGAACTGATTTCATGGTAAGGGGAATGTTTATCAGGGCACCAGGAATAGCCCCTACTCTTTGCGAAGAATGCACTGGGTTCTTTTACTTCTGCCTGGACACCCACCAGGAAGAGCACCAGGATGGGTAAAAGAGACCTTGGTTTAATGTCTCATCCGAAGGATGGCACACCCCAATAGTACAGCACCCCCCAATATTGCACTCACATGCCAGCATTTTAGGTACAAGTCCAATCCTGGTGTGGGACGAGAACCCACGACCTTCTGGTCCAGAGGCAGATATGCTACCAACTGAGCCATGCTAACACCTATGCAGGGAAGCCATGAGGGTGTAGAAGTGGTGCTTTGAGCACGATGCTCTGATTCAGGCAGTCTGCCTGCCAGGAACTCAGAACGACCTGGCGGATCGCCTCAGCAGAATGGAGGCTGAACCACAGGAATGGTCACTCACACCAGACGTCATGCAATCCCTATTCGATGAGTGGTGCAGTCCAGATCTGGACCTTTTTGCGTCCCTACTCAATGCAAAACTGCCTCTGTTCTGCTGCAAAAATCCAGAACCTGGCAATTTCTGTCAGGATGCATTCAGACTGCGGTGGACAAGACGCTTTCTCTACGCATTTCCTCCTCTTCCGTTAGTTCAGAGGGTGCTGCTCAAACATGGAGACACAAGGGGGCAGGATGATTCTTATCACCCTGCACTGGCCTTGACAGCTATGGTTTCCTTTGATTAACAGATTGTCTGAAGTCCCTCCGAAGCAACTTCCTCTACGAACAGACTTCCTGACACAGGGGCCTCTGGTCCATCCCAACCTCGCTTCCTTCATCTCCATGCCTGGCTCCTGAGGGGATGGTTTAAGGTTTCTCAGAGAATCTTGGATATCCTCTTGTCAGCATGTAAGCCCTCCACTAGGAAGACTTAAATGGCTAAATGGAAGCACTTCTTCATTTGGTGTGCAAAGTCTCTTCTAGACCCATTCTGTTGCCCACCAAATAAGGTATTGGAGTACCCCTTAGACCTGTCAAATGCAGGGCTGCAGTACACGACAGTGAAGGTGCACCTCTGTGCAATTTCTGCCTACCATGAGTCAGTACAGAACATGATGTTGGCTCAGGTACCGCTGGTCAGGAGATTCCTGAAGGGCATCCAGCACACTAGACCCCTGATCAGGAAACCGGGGGCCTTGTGGGATATTAGCCTCGTGTTATATATGCTCACCCATAAACCTTTTGAGCCTCTAGCCACCTGTGACTTAAAGTTTCTGACTTGGAAGACTGCCTTCTTGGTGGGCATTACTTCTGCTCATAGGGTTTCTGAAATCCATGCTTTGGTCACAGACCCCTTTATACTGTCTTTCACAAGGACAATGTGGTACTTTTGTGCTCACCCTAAATTCCTACCCAAGGTGGTTTCCAATTTTCACCTCAATCAACCCTTGGTTCTCCCTACTTATTTTGCAAACTTCCAGAATGAAGGGGAATGTACCCTTCACTCCCTGGACGTCAAGAGGGCTTTGCAATTCTGCATAGACAGAACTAAGGAGATTCACAAATCTAAGCAATTCCTTGTATCATTTAGCATGACCTGGCTGGGCCAGCCTGTTGCCATCAGATGCATTTCTGCATGGTTAGTGGCATGCCTTTGCCATTGCTACTCAATGGCAAGTTGGAAGGCTGGGTCTACGCCCACTCTACCAGAGCGGTGGCGGCATCCCTGGCGAAGATCCGCAATGTGCCCATTGTGGAGATCTGTAGAGCAGCTACAGTGCATACCTTGTGAAGCACTACACTCTAGATGTCCATACCTGACAGCACACTTGCTTTGGCAGGACAGTCCTTAATGGATTTCTGTCCTGAGCGAGCTCTGTCTCATGCCTCCCTACTCGGGGGTTGGGGGGATGTGGATTGGTTCTTAGCTTGGTACTCTCCCAATAATGTGAATGAATGATAAAGACTTTTAGTCCAGGAAGATATGGAAATTACATACCTACCATAATTCTTGATCTTCTTGGATGAAGTCTTCACCATTCATTCATTCATACACCCACCCACCATCCCCCGAGCTCACTCATCCTGTTTCTGATCTTCACACTCTCGTTGTCTGGGCTGTGAAGATATTGTTGAGTTGACCCTTCTTACACAGGTCATCTGGACTGTCTTATGCCTAGGTTTGGTTAGGTGTTCCTAAGGTTAGATTATGTTGCACCTCCTCATTTGAAAAGGTACTGAGGCGGTTGGAGGGCTGGCGTCGAGATAGCCTGCACAGGCGTGAGGCAGTCTCGTGGTGCTGCACATGCATGACTCTACCTTGGAGTCAACCCTCCTGAAGATTTTAGGCTTCCGCTGGGTCCTAGCGCCTCCAGCGTAGTCCCAATTGTGTGAATGAATGGTGAAGACTTCATCCAAGAAGATCAAGAATTACGGTAGGTGCATAATTTCCATTTCTCAGACCCCATGCCACAGTTGCTGCTGTGCAGTGGTTTTCAGGGCTTAGAGGTCACTGCTGATCTTCCTGGACATAAGTCTCCACCACTCATGCACACTATTGGGATCTGCACCGGAGGCACTAGGACCCATCGGGAGCAAACTTTTTTGCTGGAGGGTCGGCGCCAGAGATGGAGCCGCAAGGCACGGCACCGCGAGCCTCAGCTTGCGTGGTAATGACTATCTCGGCGTCGACCCTCCAACCGCCAGTTCCTTTTTTCCTACCACGAAAAGCTTTCAGTGACAATGTTGTTTCGCTGTTGGAGTCAAACTTCAAACTAGCAGCATAGTTTTCAGTTTTGTTATTTTGTAGTATTATCTCGCTAAAGTATCGCTTAGTTTATTTTTTATTCTTAAAATAAAGAAGTCTCAGCCTACTTTGACGGAGTCGACCATGAGCAGGTCAGGTGACGGTAGGGAGACTTCGTATGAAAGCTGTTCAGTCAGTCGAGCTGGGTCCAGTCCGCCGCCTTCTCCGGAGGGGGGGGTCTGACAACGGTCAGTCCAATGCCCGGGGGGATGGGCGGTCCCAGCAGAGCAGCATAAAAATAAACGGTCACATTCTCAGCACTGCTCGCCTCGAGTTCTTCTTCGCCCACAGGTCTAAAAGAGAAGGTCATCACTGAGGTCGCCCTCTGATATGTCTGTGCGTAGACATTCGGTTATCGGGGCTAGTTGCCGGTCTCCTCCTTCGGAGTTGCCAACCTCTGCTTCTGGTAGCTAACGGCTTCGGCATCGGAGCCCTACCCCGCCCGCAGGTAGGTCTTCAGATGAGCAGTTTCATCAGTGGGCCGCTCTTATGGGGCAATGGGCTCGGAGGTTGGTACAGCTACCTGGCTCGGTCACTCGTGGGCTTTCGGGCTCATTGAGAGACCAGGTAGGGCGGTTGGACTTTCCTGATCGCGCAGCACCTTCTTCGGTGCCATCGACTCCGTGCTTAGGTGTTTCCCCCCCTCACATGGCTACGGCGCAGGGGGCCACACCGATGCCCTTATCTCCTGCTCTTCCTTTAAAACCTGTTTTTCGGAGTCTGTGGGTGTTTTCGGCACCCGCGGCACCCGTCAGCGCGTGCAGCTTCTTGGTGCCGTCCAACCGTGCCCCGATGAAGTGCGCTCGGCGCCATCCTTGAGGTGCTGTTTTCAGCGCCGCGTGGTCCCTCTGTCGTTTTATTGCCGCGTGGTCCCCAGGCGTCATTCTCAGAGCCGTCGCCTCCCTCGGCGCCGGGGGCTCTCGGGGCTTCCTGTGCTTTTTAGGACTCCTCCTTTCACTCGTTTCCTTCTTCCCTCTCTTCTGATTTTCATTCCTTTCCTGTCCAAACAGTCCCTCCTTGACTGTCAGGAGATGACATTGAGCCTGACCCAGACCTTCAGTTGGGTGATGAAGTGGACGAAGCAGGATCTATTACTGCTACAGAGCCTGTGGTCGAGGACCTGTCATTTAAGTCTCTGCTGAAAAATCTGAGTTCCACTCTTTCTCTCCAGACTACAGATATCGATCCTGGGAAATTGTTAAGACTCCAATACCTTCATGCCCCGGAGATCCCTACGGATTTGACTCCTCCGGTTCAGCCTTCCTTCGAGACGCTGTCTCAAATGGTATGGAATAATCCTGCTCTCACCCCTTCGGTGGCTAAATCCATAGATAGGAAATATTCAGCCCTCAAGGATCGTCCCATTTTGGCATCTCAGGCCTTTGCGGATCCTATTGTAGTCCTGGCAGAAAATGATAAGGTTGTTCTTCCTCAAACTACTACAGCTCGACCTATTAACAAAGAATCTCGTAAGATAGACACCTTAGGTAAGATAGTCTTTGCTGCTTCTACCCTAAGTATGTGTATTGCCAGTTACCAGGGCTATTTCTCCCAGTATGAGTATATCCTGTGGCACTCTCTCAAGCAGATGGTTGAAGCTCTTCCGGACTCGGATGCAAAGCCAGAGCTTCTTCAAACCATTACCAGAGGTATCGAATCTAACAACCAGCAGGTTTAAGCAACCATGGATGCTTTCGACACTGCTTCCTGTTCAGCGGCTGCTGGTATTTGCACCCGCCGTCATTCCTGGCTGCGCACTTCGGGCTTCATGAATGACGCGCAACAGCAGGTAATGGCGTTGCCCTTTGATGGTGCATCTCTTTTTGGTCCTCAGGTAGAGCAAACTCTAGAAGCTACACAAAAGACTAGGTCAGCCATTAAGTTGGCTTGACCCCCTCCTGCCCCCTCTCGGGGGCATGTCAATAAACGTCAGTTTCATAATCGCCAGTCCTTTCGAGGCAGAGGCAGAGGAGGTTTCCATAAAAACCAACCTGCCCAACCTCAAAAGAAGACACAACAGAAAGCGCAAGGGCCTAAAGCGCCCAGCGCTACCTTATGAATTGCTGGCCCAAGTCCCATCTCAGCTGCCCGAGGGGGACTTTTCCTCTCCGGTGGGAGGTCGTCTGATGCACTTCTACAACCAGTGGAAGTCTATAACCTCAGACAAATGGGTCCTTCGGATAATTCGCGAGGGATATTCACTCAGTCTTCTGGAGACCCCTCCGGATCGTCCTCCCAAATGGCAGCCCAGGCTGTCAACCCTTCAGTCAGACCTTCTCACCGCCGAGATTTAGGGCCTTCTGAACAACAGGGCAGTAGAAGTGGTGCCCCTGCATCAACGGAACACGGGGTTCTACTCCCATTACTTTCTGGTTCCAAAGAAGTCCGGGGGAATGCGCCCCATTCTAGATCTCAGAAAGCTAAACAAATTTCTCCCCAGGGAGAAATTCAAAATGATTTCTCTGGGAACCCTGTTACCTTTGCTTCATCAACACGACTGGCTAGCCTTCCTGGACATGCAGGATGCTTACTAGCACATTCCTATTCACCCGAGGCATCACAAATTCCTAAGATTTGTGGCTCTGGGACAGCATTATCAGTTCAGAGTCCTGCCCTTTGGGCTATCCTCGGCGCCGCGAGTTTTTACAAAGTGTTGTGCAGTTCTCGCAGCGCACCTCAGAAAAGTCAGGATCCAGGTGTTCCCTTATCTGGACGATTGGCTTCTAGCAAGCCCTTCCAGGCAAGGGACCCTGGATGCCGTAGAGATGGCCTCTCGCCTCCTTACATCCATGGGAGTTCTGCTGAACCTCAGGAAATCGCAACTGCAGCCCTCCCAGAGGCTCCTCTTTATAGGGACTCTTCTGGACACCTCCTGTGCGAAGGCTTTTCTTCCAGAAGACAGAAGGAACGATATCCTTCAAATGGCCCGTCACACTGGGGACAACAGCTCAGTTACAGCTCTCACGATGCAACGGATGCTAGGCCTCATGGCATCCTCAGTGTTCACTGTACCCCTAGCACGTCTGCACATGAGAACCACTCAGTGGATGCTCAGTACTCAGTGGTCACCAACCACTCACCCGCAGTCCTATCTCATCAAGGTGACAGAACCTTTAAGGAGGTCACTCACCTGGTGGTCTCAGGAGACCAATCTCCTGGAAGGATATCCCTTTGCTCCTCTGGACCATCAAATCTCCATTACCACGGACGCATCCCTAATGGGGTGGGGAGCTCACTGTCAGGCTCTTCACACTCAAGGTGTGTGGACTCAACTCGAGTCCCAGCTTCACATAAACGTCCTAGAAATGAGAGCCGTCCTTTATGCGGTCCGAGCGTTGAAGGACATTCTCTCTCACAAGAACATTCTCCTTCAAACGGACAACAAAGCAGTGATGTATTACATCAGCAAGCAGGACAGTGCTCATTCTTACCCCTTATGCAAGGAAGCAATGAGGGTATGGGAATGGTGCTTGGAGCACAACTCTCTAATTCAAGCGGTCTATCTGCCAGGTGTACAGAACGAATTGGCAGACCGTCTCAGCAGAACAGAGACAGACCCTCATGAGTGGTCTCTCAACTCAACCATAGTTCAGTCACTATTCGAAGAGTGGGGAACTCCAGACCTGGACCTTTTTGCATCCCCACTCAACGCAAAACTGCCTCTCTTCTGCTCCAGAAATCCAGGGCCTGGCATTTTCTGTCAGGATGCATTCAGGCTGCGGTGGACAAAACGCTTTCTTTATGCCTTTCCACCTCTTCCTCTAATTCAGAGGGTGCTCCTCAAGTTCGAATCCCAGGAGGACAAGATGATCCTCATTGCCCCCTTTTGGCCTTGGCAGCTGTGGTTTCCACTACTCAACAATATGTTGACAGTTCCTCCGAGACCACTTCCCTGCAGATGAACCTTTTGACCCAGGGACCGGTGGTCCATCCCAACCTGAGGTTGCTTCACCTTCACGCTTGGCTCCTGAAGAGGTAGAAGTAAACCGGTTCAAAGTCTCTCGCAGGGTTTCAGATATTCTTCTGGCTGCGCGGAAGCCAGCCACTCGGAAAACTTACACGGCCAAGTGGAAGCATTTTTCGCTCTGGTGTGCAAAGTTCTCTCTGAATCCCTTTTCCTGTCCTCCAGATAAGGTTTTGGAGTACCTTTTGGACCTCTCAAATTCAGGTCTGCAGTACTCAACAGTAAAAGTTTACCTTAGTGCCATTTCAGCTTATCATGAGCCGTGTTTTTCCTTAACACTGGCTCAGTTACCTGTAGTTAAGAGATTTCTTAAAGAATTCTGCATACCAGACCTCCTACAAGGCGTCCAGTTGCAGCCTGGGACATTAATCTTGTGCTAGACATGCTCACTGAAACCTTTCGAACCTCTGGCTACCTGTGAGCTAAAATTTCTCACCTGGAAGACTGCCTTCCTAGTGGCCATTACCTCAGCCCGCAGGGTCTCTGAGATACATGCCCTGGTCACAGACCCTCCGTCTACTGTGTTCCATAAGGACAAAGTAGTTCTTCGTACTCACCCTAAATTTCTTCCTAAGGTTGTGTCAGAATTTCATCTAAACCAACCTTTGGTCCTTCCCTCTTACTTTGCGGACTTTCAAAATGAAGGAGAATGTTCTCTTCATTCTTTGGATGTTAAGAGGGCCTTGCGTTTCTAGCTAGATAGAACCAAGGATTTTCACAAAGCCCAGCAACTGTTCGTTTCCTTCAGCGAGACCCGGCTGGGTCAACCTGTCGCTATCAGATGTATTTCAGCATGGCTAGTGGCATGCCTTCGCCACTGCTATTCCATGGCGCAGGTTAAGTTGGAGGGTAGAGTTTATGCTCACTCTACTAGAGCGATCATGGCATCCCTAGCGGAAATTCGCAACGTGCCCATTGCAGATATTTGCAACGCGGCCACCTGGAGCTCAGTGCATACTTTTGTTAAACATTATGCACTAGATGTCCATGCCAGACAACATTCTTCCTTTGGCAGAGCCATCCTTAATGGACTTCTGTCCTAGAAACGTGAGCTCTTGGTCTCTCCTGCTGCCCTCTCGGGGGATTATTAGCTCGGTACTCTCCCAATAGTGTGAATGAGTGGTGGAGACTTATGTCCAGGAAGATCACGAAAGTACGTACCTACCGTAATTCTTGATTTTTGACCAGTCTCACCACTCATTCACACGCCCACCTCCAGTCCCCGAGCTCACCTCTTCTGTTGCTGGTCTTCACCTCAAATCTTTAGGCTGTGAAGACTTTTGTTGACCCTTCTTATACAGGTCACCGGACTATCTTATGTCTGGTTTTAGGTTAGGCTACCCTTCTAGGTTGAATTCGCTGCACCTCCTTGGTAAAAAGGTACTGAGGCGGTTGGAGGTCGGCGGTGAGATAGTCATTACCGCACAAGCTGAGGCTAGTGGTGCCATGCCTCGAGGCTCCATCTCTGGCGCCGACCCTCCAGCAAAAAAGTTTGCTCCCGATGGGTCCTAGTGCCTCTGGCGCAGATCCCAATAGTGTGAATGAGTGGTGGAGACTCGTCCAAGAAGATCAAGAATTACGGTAGGTACGTAATTTTCATTTCTCAGGCCTCTTACCACAGTTGCTTTTGTGTAGTGGTTTACATGCATACATGTGATATGTCCAACTTGCTTAAGAGGGAGATTTGGGTCAAATTAGGAGGGAGATTGGCCTGCCAACTTGTTTAAGAGGGAGATTTGGGTCAAATTAGGAGGGAGATTGGCCTGCTAGTAGGGAGATGCCATAATGTTGTGAGTTTGTCCTTAAATGGCGTCAGAAAAATAAGAAAAAAGTCATTACAAAAATGTTAGTGTATTTCATTTTGTCAAGAATAAGCATTAAAAAGAATAAACAACTAGTTATATAAAGTTATCAGATACATTGTTAATCACTGATTTAATTTTTATGTCTTTGTCTGCCCAAAAAACATGGATATTCTGGACAGAATTTTACTTAAGCAGGAGATTTTGTTTCCCAGGAGGGAGGGAAGGAGATCAGTCAAAAAAACAGGAGTCTCCTGCGTAAAGAGGGATATATCACATGTATGTACATGGCTTTGAGGTCACTGCTATTCTCAGACCTCATGCCACAGTTGCTGCTGCATAGTGGTTTTCAGGGCTGGGAAGTTGCCAGTATTCTAAGATCATGTGTCACAGTCGTTGTTGTGTAGTGCTTTGCTTGAATGGGGGGTCACTGGTACTCTCAGGCCCTGTGCCACAGCTGCTACAGTTTAGTAGATCTTCATTTAGGATATCTCTTGCATCAGGCCACACCTAAGGAACTTATAGCTGCCAGGCACCAGGACCACATGAAAGCTTTTCTAGCTAACAGTCTACAAAGGGCTTCCCACTGTGCCGTCAGATGTAGCAGTGTCCCTCCTATATAAACGTGGGTGACCCTGCACCTCCTCAGTTCTTTTCTGCCATCGACCTTCACACGTCTGACTAAATGGAGACATCATCTGCTTTTTCGAATGATAAATTTATTCTAACTTTTCTTTTCTCTCCCCAGTTTTAGCAGTCGCTTTTTTTAGTGATTTCAGAGTTTTTTCCATTTATGGACTAACAATCCTGAAAAACCTTTTCCCTTCTGTAAGTGCGTCCAGAAGATCTTTGACAAGGATGACCATGACACCTTCGTCCTCTGCCTAATCCTCGACCATGACGTTAAGGCCTGCGAGATCTGACGCAGATTCAACCAAGCCAGCTGGTGGCGCCACCAGAAGGCCTTCAAAACCTTCTTGCTGAAACAGAAGGTCACTCAAATGGAGAAGCTCCAGGCCAGAAGCTCCTCCACCTTCCCAGCACCATCCATGTGCTCTCACTCCTCTAAGGCCCGGGACAAGTTTTCCAGAAAGCACCATCACCAAGACAAGGACCAGGGTAAAGAGTGATCCTCCCCGTCTCACTCTGGGTAGCCACTTTGGGCATCAGTCACAATGGGGTCATTGTCCGCCTTGGTGGTAGCCCCCTCTCCCACTCACACCCTATCTTCCATGGTGTCAGCACTGGCAGCACCTCCGGCCAGTTTAACCTTGGCTGGCGGTGGCTTCTCGGTGTTGGACTTTCTATCACCCCTACCGACCTTTCAGCCCCTGCTTTTCCAGCACCTCTTCTCCATGAGCCACCAGTCAGGGGACTTTCTTGCCTTGGATTCGACTGGTGGCAGCATGTCGTTAGCGGGCTTACCGCCTTCGTTGACAACATCCTTGGCCTGTACTTCGACCTCCTTCACAACATCAGGAGCACAACTTCCACCGTCATCACCACAAGCTTCCACATCACCTTTGGGGTCTCAGCCTACCCCATCAATGTCACAAGTCAATGTGTTGATGCCGGGGCCTTGACCCCTTCCGATGACACCGCAGACTACCGCCAATCAAAGGGACCCTAGGCTTCCCTGCCAGCACCACTCAGTGTACCACCACTGCCTGTCATCAATGTCTCAGCTATGCTATACTTCTTTTGGGAATTTATACTCCGTCTCCCCTCCTTGGGGCCGACCACTGTGGGACCATTTAGACCTGCTCCTGAGCCTCTGCTTTCATCGGCACTGCGGCTGGTTCGTCCTCCTTCTTCAGAGCTGTCAGTGCCCACTACAGGGCCCACTAATGAAGGTGAATACCACCATCACCTCCTGCCCCAGAATGAGGGGGATGATGATGAGGACCTGGGCGACAGGGCAGATAGCCCCCCCCCCCTCCATTCTGCCTCTACTGTGCCTTCTGGTGCTGAGGACTCAACCTACTATACACCAAGGTGCGCCCCTGATGATCCCTTGTTCACCCCTGTGATGAGACAACTACAAACAGTGAAGGAGTTCGACACCAAGGAGGATGTCACCAGGAGGAATCTGAAAGACTACTTAGAATTACCAGATTCTGCTCCATTTATCATCCCTCCCTTCATTCCAGGCTTCAAATATGCCACTTTGGCTGCCTGGTACAGGCCCATCTTGATCCCTGCCATGCCTAGAAAGGCAGATAAATTGTACCTGGCTCCCTCAGGGGAGATCTTACATCACGGGATGGAGTCGGGGATTATAATGCCTAGATGGTGGGAGGAGCTTAGCTTAAAGACATTCCAGCTAATAAGTCTTTCCAGTGGAACTACCAGAGTGTGAATATTAACCATATACTGCTCCTAGAACTACGTTTACAGGTGAATAACCTATTCTTTTCTGTCATCAAAGTATATGTGTCTATGTACATCATATAAATCAGCAATAATATAACAGACATTACATATTTATAACAGCTGAATGCTGGAGATTGGGTAAACTGTTCTGATCTTCTAGTAAGGAAACCAGGATTATTCTGCCCTAATGCCTTCCGCACTCACTGATGGGTAAGTTCAGCAAATCAAGCCTTTTGGACTTCAAGAGTGCAGACTTTGCAAAAATGGGGGAACATCTCCGGAAAATCCTGGCAGAGGGGGAAGAGTGGAGGAACAGTGGCAGAAATTTAAAAGAGCCATAGCAGAGACAACAGGCCTCTGTGTACAGCTAAAAACAATGCAAAAAGAAAGTAAAAAACACTATGGTTTTCAAAAGAGGTAGTAGGGAAGGATAGAGAAGAAAACAGGTGTTCAGAAAGTACAAGGAAACACAGAGGGAGGGAGATAGGGAAGTGTACCAGACAAAACAGAAGGAGGTGGGGAAAGCTGTCAGGGGCACAAACTGAAAAAAGGATAGCAAAGTCAGTAAAAGAAGGTGACAAAACCTTCTTGAGGTGTATCAGGAAAGGAAAAACAATGGAGGGACTGTGAGGTTGAATGGGAAGTGGGGTGTGCAGAGGGGACAAGAAAAGCAGAAATTCTAAATGAATACTTCTGCTCAGTATTTACAAAGCAAGAGGAAGGGGAGGAACCAAAATGAGGGGTAGAAACACATATGGGGCGGGAGGAGTGAACACCAGTCCATTCAAGGAAGAGAGAGTCCTAAAGGATCTTTTAAAACTAAAAGTGGACAAGACAATGGGACCAGATGGGATGCATCCTAGAATACTGAAAGAACTCAGGGAGGTACTAGGGGCACCACCGGCAGCCCTATTTAACAAACACTGGAGGAGGGAGTGATGCTGGAGGAGGGCAAATGTGGTACCACTACACAAAAGTGGGAACAAGGTGAAAGATGGAAATTACAGGTCAGTCAGCTTGACCTTAGTGGTGGGGAAAATCATGGAATCCATGTTAAAGGAAAGGATTGTGGCATATCTGGAGGCTAGTGGGGTACAAGACCCGAGGCAACATGGATTCACAGCAGGGAGATCTTGTCAAACAAATCTGATAGATTTCTTTGACTAGGTAACCAAGGTGGTGGATCAGGAAGGGATGGTGGACATGGCCTACCTAGATTTTAGCAAGGCACTTAACACCGTACCACACAGGAGGCTAGTAAACTCCCAAGGTGGTACAGTGAGTCAGAAATTGGCTGAGCAACAGGACACAGAGGGTGGTGGTGAACGAAGTTCAGTCCCAGGAGAGGGAGGTGACCAGTGGGGTGCCACAGGGTTCAGTTCTGGGGCTGGTCTTCTTCAGTGTCTTCAGTAGTGACATTATGGAGGGGCTGTAAAGGAAGGTGTGCCTTTTTGCGGATGACACCAAGATCTGCAATAGGGTATACACTCCAGACAGGGTGAAAAAAATGAGAAGAGACCTAGGCAAATTGGAGGAGTGGTCATGAGAGTGGCAGCTTAATTTCAATGCAAAAATGTGGAAAGTCATGCACTTGGGACACAGGAATCCTGGAGAGGAATACAAAATGGGGGGGGGGGATACTAACAACAACAAAACTGGAAAGGGATCTGAGGGTAACAGACAACCTGAAGGTGGCCAAGCAGTGTCAAATAGCAGTGGGGAGGGCCGGAGGGATGCTGGGGTGCTTAGGGAGGGGCATCACCAGTAGAAAACAGGAGGTGGAGATGGCACTGTACAGACAATTGGTTAAGCCACATCTGGAATGGTGTGTTCAGTTCTGGAGACTGCATTGCTGGAAGGACATTGACAGAATAGAGTCAGTCCAGAGAAGGGCATCAAAAATGGTGAAAGGATTGCACCAGAAAGCATATGCAAAAAGACTGAAAGACCTCAATATGTATACCCTGAGGGAAAGGAGGGAGAGGGGGATATGACAGACATTCAAGTACCTCCAGGGGAATCAACAAGGTTCAGGAGGGCAGCATCTTTCAAAAAAATGAGATGTGTAAGAACAAGGGGTCACAATATAAGGCTTGGGGAGGAATCAGGGTAAATGTGGGAAGTATTTTTTCGCAGAGAGGGTGGTGGATGCATGGAACAGCCTCCAAGCTGAGGTCATACAGACTAAAATGATTGGTGAGTTTAAGAATGCATGGGTTAGACAGAAGGCAACCCTCGTGGTGGGAAAGAAAGGATAAGCTGCTGATCTTCTAGAATCACGAGTTACAGTAAGTAGGTAGGGAAATGGGCAGACTAGATGGGCCAGGCAGTTCTTATCTGCTGTCAAAATCTGTGTTTCTGTGTTCTATGTTTTTGCATTTCCTCTGCAATAGACTGAGCTCACCAGCTGGACTTAGAGACACAGCACCTCAAACCGAATCCTCAGCAGGAGATTTTCTTCCTCCATGGTACAGCTGAGGCAAAGGTAAAGGCCCCTAAATTGGATCAAGCATAGGGAGAGTCTCCTCCAGTGTGTGCTGTGCATGAATTAGACAACAAACTCAAGTTCTGATCAGTCAATCAGATCTTTATTTATCCAGGCGAGCACCATTGAGCAAGGCTCATTTGCAAGATGGACCTGGTCATACAAAAATCATAGTACAATAACATGGTAAAACATAATGCAATATCATACAGAGAAGTAAAATATACATATGTACAGAAAGGTCTCATTTATACATATAACCAAGGTATGTATTGGTCCTGGACCAGAGCATGAGATATCCATTGCTGCATCATGATATAGTACTTCTGTAAGTAATCTTTTTACTGACAAATGAAGGTTCTTTCCTGAAGCTGAAATATGAAAAAGAGGGGGGCCTGTACATTTCCACCACAACACCTGGTATCCTAGGATTTCTTCCACTATACTTCTTGAAACATAAATGGCATCTCCCACAATCAGCAATCTAGGCAGAGCATGGAGATCGTGATTTAGCTTCTGTTTCACCTTCTTTTGGTGTACACAAAGAATCTCACAATATAGACACCTTAGGTAAGAAAGTCTTTGCTGCCTCAACCCTGGGTATGTGCATTGCCAGCTACCAGGGCTATTTTTCCCAATATGAGTATATCCTTTGGCATTCACTCAAAGCAATGGTAGCAGCTTTACCCGAATCAGAGGTTAACTCAGAGCAACTTCAAACCATAACTAGGGGTATAGAGTCCAATAACCAACAGGTTAAAGCTGCAATGGACACCTTCAATACCGCTTCCCGGCAGCAGCTGGCATCTGCACCCACTGCCACTCTTGGCTGCGTACTTCGGGCTTCACGAATGATGCCCAGCAGCAGGTCATGGCCTTACCTTTCGATGGTATGTATCTGTTCGGACCTCAGGTGGAACAAGCACTAGAGACCACGCAGAAGACTAGGTCTGCCATTAAGACGGCTAGACCTCCACCCGCCCCCTCCCAAGGGGGTGCGAACAAGCGTCAGTTTCACAACCGTCAGCCCTTTCGGGGCAGAGGCAGGGGAGGTTTTAACAAAAACCGCAATGCTCAGCCACAAAAGAAAGTGCAGCAGAAGGCACAAGGGCCCAAAGCGCCCAGTGCCACCTTCTGAGTTTCTGGCCCAGGTCCCACCTCCTGAGTTTCTGGGCCAGGTCCCACCTCAGTTGTCCGAGAGGAACTCCTCCTCAGCAGTGGTAGGTCATCTGACTCAGTTCTACAACCAGTGGAAATCTATAGCATCAGACAAATAGGTCCTCTGGATAATCTGTGAGTGGTATTCTCTCAATCTTTCGGAACCCCCCTTCGGATCATCCTCCCAAATGACAGCCCAGGCTGTCGGCAGTACAGTCAGACCTTCTTGCTTCCGAGGTACAAGGCCTTCTGAACAACAGGGCAGTAGAAGTAGTTCCGCTGGATCAACAAAACACAGCTTTCTACTCCCATTACTTTCTGGTTCCGAAGAAAACCAGTGGCATGCCCCCATTCTGGATCTCAGAAAATTAAACAAGTTTCTTACAAGGAGAAATTTAAGATGGTATCACTAGGTACCCTACTAACTTTGATTCATCAACACGATTAGCTAACTTCCCTGGACATGTAGGATGCCTACCAACACATTCTCATACACCCTAAGCATCACAAATACTTAAGGTTCGTGGCATTGGGTCAGCACTATCAGTTCAGAGTCCTGCCCTATGGGCTATCCGCGGCGCCTCAAGTTTTTACAAAGTGTTGTGCAATTATCACGGCGCACCTCAGGAAAATCAGAATACAAGTGTTCCCATATCTAGACGACTGGCTTCTAGCAAGTTCCTCCAGATAAGAGACTCTGGAGGTCGTGGCCATGGCCTCAGACTTCCTCACGTCCATAGGAGTCCTGCTGAATCTCAACAAATTGCAGTTGCAGCCCTCCCAGAAGCTTCTCTTCATAGGAACTCTTCTGGACACCTCCTGTGCCAAGACTTTTCTTCCAGAGGACAGAAGGAGCAATATCCTACAGATGGCCTGATACATCAGAGAACACAGGTTGGTTCGAGCTGTTTCAATGCAGCAGATGCTGGGCCTCATGGCATCCTCGGTGTTCACTGTACCATTGGCTCATCTTCACATGAGAACCTCTCAGTGGATGCTCAGTGGTCCCCAACCACTCACCCTCAGTCCTTTCCCATTAAGGTGATGGAACCTCTGAAGAGGGCACCTGATGGTCGCAGGAGGACAATCTTCTGGAAGGATATCCCTTTGCCCCTCTGGATCATCAGATCTCCATTACCACGGACGCATCCGGGTTGGGGAGCCCACTGCCAGGATCTCCACACCTAGGGTATGTGGACTCAGGATGAGTCTCAACTTCACATAAACATCCTGGAAATGAGAGCCGTCCTCTATGCAATCCGAGCCTTGAAGGACATACTCTGTCACAAGAACATTCTCCTTCAAACAGACAGCAAAGCCTGACAAATGCCCATGGCTGCACTGCTCTTTTTGTGTCCATTCCATGCCTCAGGTATCTCTGTCTACCATGCTCCCTCTTGTACCCACTTTCCCTAAATGTGATGTATTTTAGCTGCTAAAAAATGTCTGTACACCATTTCTGCATTGTTACTCAACTCTATGTAATGTTTTTATTGTACCTCAATTGACGTGGAACCTTTGTAAAAGAGCCTTGGCTCAAAGGTACTTTAATCAATCAATCCATCAGTCAAAATCTTTATTTATCCAGGAGGCAAACATCATTGAGCAAAGCTCATTTACAAGATGGGCCTGGTTAAGGCCGGTCAAAATGGAGTTACATACAACAGTGACAATATATCATTAAGACAACAGATAAATACAGAACTCATTTACAGGATGGGCCTGGTTAATTCCAGGACATAACAGATTATATACAACAGTGACAGTACATTATATGATACAAATAATACAAGGTAGGTGCTCAATGCAGCGGCAGAATAAAACAAGGGAATAGTGAGGGTGGGGAGCTGGGAGGGCATGGTGGGTAAGGGAGAGCATAAAGGAAGGAGGTAGAGGTCCTAAGCCGGAATACAGCTAGCTGGCATGCAGTTGCAACCTAAATGGGCAGAGAGAAGTTAACGGGTTTGCTCACAACATGAGATGGATCCATAGGGCCAGCAGTACTCTAGTCTGCACTGAGGGCAGCTGAGAGCTGGGAGCCTAGGACTCAGGATAGGTTATGGAGCGAGGGAAACAGTTACATTGTTTCCTTACAGTTCGGGCAGATAAGGTCTTGAAGGAATCCAAGCTGATGGATACGCTCAATTTCAGAGATTTTTGCTATTTATTCCATAAGGTGGGCAGTACAAAGTTAAATGCTGCTCTATCAAAGTGGGAAGAGACCTTGGGAATACAAAGTGTGAAAAATGAGGCACGTCTTAAGGCATACGTTCTTGGCGTGCTTAACGGGAGACAGTCAAAGATATATTAGGGAAGCTTTTCTAACCCCAGGAATCCACTAATATTATTACTCTTTGCAGAGATTATGACATTTGCAAGTCTTTCCCTGAAAAAACTGTGGAGAAGCACAGGGAGAGACTTAAGAGAAGACTTGAAGAGGGGTCCCTGGGCTCTGACCAGTCCACCCCCTCAAAAAATGTGGCAATTCCTTCTAGAGCCTCCAAATCCACCCCTGATACGGGTGAGGGCTCTAGTAAGGGAGGCAGTCAGCTGGCTGACTCTCCAGTGCCTGCCAAAAAACTAAGAAAAAGTAAGCACACAGACACCCCGGCTGAAACGCCTCAAGGGGCCCCTCAGGTGCCTGTACATACTCCCTCTCCTGCTGATGATATACAAGCTCTGGCTTTGTTACAGGTGCTGCAGGGAGTGCTCCCTCCCCAGCAGCCTGTAGCTGCTCCATCTGAAAAAACTACTGCTGCCACCCCCCTGGTATCTGTTCCCACTGTGGGTGGTGAAGTTTATGATGAGGAGGAGGAAGGAACAGAGCCTGAGGTGTCACCCGAGCAAGATTTCAGTTCCCCTCCTAGGCCTTCAGAGGATTTTTCCTCCCATTTTTCTTTTTTATCAAAAAAATGGTGGAAACACTGGACCTCCAGGCAATTGAGGAGGTACAGGATGAAGAAGAGGATCAATATATGGAACTAATGGGGCTAACACCCTCAAAGCGAATCCTGCTTCCTCTGTATACATTTTTCAGAAAAGACATTCTGGAAATTTTAAAAGCTCCTCAGACTGTCACACCCATTGATAAAAAAATGTGACAAAAAGTACCAACTGGAGAGATCTGGTGCTGACTTTTTATTCAGCCACCCAGATCATCTGGGCATTGTGCAGCTGGCAGCCTGCGAGAAGGCCAAAACACCCTTGTCTTCTCACCCACCTGAAAAAGATTCCAGAAAGGTGGACAGTATGGCTAAGAGGGGATACCTCTCAGCATCCCTTGCCATCAGGCAGGCCACTTATCAGGCCTATGCTGCTCTCTACCAAAAGGCTTTATTGCAGTCTCTGGTGGATAATGCAGAGACTAATCCCTCTCTCACTGTTTCTGGTTTACTAGAGACAGCCAAATTGGGTTTAGAGGCTTCCAAATACTAATTCCAGATGGCAGCAGACACAAATGACACTGCGGCCAGATGGTTGGCTGGCACTATAGTCATGAGAAGGTTTGCCTAGCTGAGAGCTACTAACCCCACCCAGGACACTCAAAACAAAGCAATGGATTTCCCAGTTGAGGGCCATTCTCTTTTTGCTGCACAAACTGAAGCTTACATGAAGAAAGTAGACAAATACAAGGCTACTTTCAGAAGTAATTCCACCAGAGACAAACCTTCTCCCTCCACTTCTTATTCTAGGGGAGGCAGGGGCAGGTCTTCATTTAGAAGGCCTTTCTTTCAAGTGCAAGCTGCTCCGCAGACACTGTACCAACCCCAGCAGATGGGTTTCTACAGGGCTAGGGGCAGAAGGGGCTCCCGCAGAGGGTCCCATTCTACCCAACCTCAGCAACAGCAAAAGCAGAATCCCTGACTCTTTCCTTCGGGCTGCCTCTCCACATCCAGTAGGGGGCAGGCTTTTCCCCTATTCCAGGACTGGTCCAAAAATAACATCAGACAAGTGGATCCTGGAAATAGTGGGTCAGAGTCTCTCTCTTTGTTTCAAGTCCCTTCCCCCTCTAAGAGTAAAACGCTTTGCATCAGTTCCTCCATCACAGAGAAAATTGCTGGAGCAGGAGGTAAAAAACATACTATTGATAAAAGCAGTCGAGCCTGTTCCATTCAATCAAAGAGGGCAAGGGTTTTACTCCAGATACTTCCTAACAACAAAAAAGACTGGAGAGTGGTGGCCTATACTAGATTTCAGATGGTTAAACAAGTGTAACCCCTAGATGGCGCTATCCCAGGGGCTACTACCCCTGCCTGATTTGCCACTAACAGGTTGAGGGGCCTGGATCCAATGGCAGGTGCCTCCACCCAGAGGTCAGGGTTTGCAATAGTTAAACTAACTTGGTCACAGCCCTCTGGGACACTGCAACCCCCCTTTCTTCCCACTAGTGGCCCACACAATATATCAGAATTACCTTCACAGTATACACTTACCCCCAGGACTGGTTCCGCACTGGGACCTCCTGTGAAATGAGATACAGTGCAACAATCACAGTACAGTACTTTAACATAGACAAATACCTCAGGCAGTATAACTTTGCTGAAACAAGCAGCTCTGATTTATTTAGGGGATATAACAAGGACAGGGAAATCAGGTTAATTAGCTTATCACTCTAATAATCTACCTATGGCTCTGTGCACAGGCCTATCCCTATCAGTTACTGTCCCTTGGGTACTCCAAGCCCTAGTGGCTAGTCCAAACTGCGGCAGCTGGTAGGGGCCCTTTCACACAGAGAAAGGAGAATTAAACAGTCAGCAGTACAGTAATTCCATTTGGATTTAATGTGGCAATTCAACAGGAGCAACCCTGAATTAGTACTCACGACCTCCAAATAAGATAGGGTCCTTCAATGTCAACGAGGCTCACTTGAGTACACAAACCTCTTCACACATCCATATAAAAGAAAGCACTATACCAGGCAGGCTGCATCTGTATCCGATCGCAATTACTGCACAATACCCGGAGAACACACAGCAGATTCAGTTCCTGACAGACAGAGTGCAATGTTCAGCAATTCCTCCAGTCTTCTACAGGGTGAGCCTGGTTTCTACTCTTCAGAGATCCTTTGATTCTTTTCACAGGACGGATTCAGTCCTAACAAGCTATTACACAAGCTGCAGACCGGAACTCTGGGCCTTACACGCGTTTTGACTAAAACTGCACACTGAAAAGCACAGGGCTCCTTCCTTCTTCACTGCAAAGCTCAACTGAAACTCCAACCGACAAAACTGGCACTTCCTTTGAGTTCCTCCAGTTCTTGACTGGATTGGCTGTCACTCACAATAGACTGCTGCTGTTGGTCCAAAAGGCACTGAAGTCTAAACTACATCTCCCAGAGTCACTGCCCATACAATCCTCTTGTGGCTGGCTCAGACTATGAGTCCAAGTTCTGATTCGTCCAAGCACCATTTAGAGCTAGCTTACCCCACACTGATTGGTCCAGTTCAGCAGTTCAAAACTAGAATGGGGAACTAGCAGACACAGTTCTGACTGCAAAGAAAGCAGGTTAGACAAACTGTAATTTCATTATTACTCTAAATAATTTCTGGCAAACAGTTACATCTTTCAGATAGGTTCCCTTTGCACTCCTAGTGACTGCAAAATGAAGTGAATTAGCAGCAGCTTGAGTGGTACTCAATCAAAGAAACACACAGTCCCCATACAAACTAATTATGTCTGCAAGCAGACAGCTCTTAAAGAGACAGTACCAGAGGTTCTAAAAACACTCACTGATAAATGGCTTAAATGCCAAACACCATTCAGGCTTGGAGCATTCAAGCAAGCTCCTGGAAGTCTTTTGGGAACCCCCATTTGCAGTGGGGTTACACAAGTAGTTGGTCCAACCCAAATTCAAAATGGTAACAATGTCAATAATTCTGCCAACATTACAAAAAGGGGATTGGTTGGCCTCTCTGGATCTAAAAGATGCTTACTTTCACATCCCTGTCAGAGAATCACACAGAAGGTATCTCAGGTTCACTCTCCCCTCAGGCCACTACCAGTTCTCAACACTTCCTTTCGGCCTTACCTCTGCACCAAGAGTGTTCACAAAGTGCATAGCAGTAGTAGCGGCACATCTCAGAAAACTGGATGTTACAGATTTCCTTATCTGGATGACTGGCTGATTGTGGGAAAATCCCAATAAGTGTCAACACACTTACTGCTAGCTCAGAGTGTTCTCTCCTCCCTGGGATTTCTTCTAAATCTAAAGAAATCAGTTCTCACCTCAGTTCAAGTATTGCAGTTCATAGGAGCAGAACTCAATACAATTCTGGGAAAGGCCTTCCTTCCTTTGGAAAGAGTACAGGCTATCCAGCTTCTAGCAAACTCATTTGTCCTAGGCAGGCCAAAATCAGCAACTCAGGTTTTTACAGCTACTAGGGCACATGGCTGCAGCAACAGGCATCAGTCATGGGTGCCAGATTTCAAATGAGGGACATTCAGTTTCACCTCGGGGCCCATTGGACCCAGAGATGAAATCCACTTTCAAAATTAATCCCTGTAACAAAAACTCTTCTACAGGTCTTACAGTGGTGGAAAGATCCTGACAATCTAAGGGAAGGTGTTCCCTTCCTACAGGAACCCCCGTCCTTGATACTCACAGCAGATGCCTTCCTCCTAGGGTGGGGCGCCCACCTGGGGGATCACACAGTTCAGGGGTCTTGGAGTGCTGCAGAGTCACTCCTGCACATAAATCTCTTAGAGTTAAGAGCAGTGTACTTGGCCATTCAGGCTTTCGTTCATCTCATAAAGGGAAAAGTGGTTCAGGTCAGAACAGACAATACCACTACAATGTACTATATCAACAAACAGGGAGGGACAAGATCCACTCCACTATGTACAGAGGCAATGAAAATATGGAGTCTCATTTACTCCATAAATGCCTCACTACAAACAATTCATCTGCCAGGGAAAGACAATACACTGGCAGATGCCTTGAGCAGGATAAACCAGGCCCATTCCGGGAGTCTTTCTGGAGGCTGAAATGCTGCCCTGTTTGCAGACAACTATCTGCCCTGAGGAAGGAAGTTGCCCGTCTTCAGGCCGCACTGGACAGTAGCAAGGGAACCTCCCCCATCCAGGGAGCACCAGAGCCACCACCACTACCTCAGAGGTTGCGAAGAAAGCACAGCAGTTGGACCACAGTGGGCTCAGGGAGGGTAAGGGTGGTGGAACAGAGGCGCACCCAGTCAGTTGTTCCACTCCACAATCCATACACCATTCTGGGGGAGCATAGTTCCCCTATGGGTGCACCCGCAGAGGAGACTAAGGAGGGTGCAGACATCTGTCACAAGGGAGGCCCTCAGGAAGGAGGCAGAGGGCACCACAGGGAAAGGAAGCAGCTCCTGGTGGGGGACTCAATTATTAGGAGGATAGAACTGGGGGGAGCAGGGGAAACTGAAGTAAGGTGCCTGCCTGGTGCCATGGCTTGAGGACAGGGAGCATCCTTAGGATCACGAGAACAGTTGCACGGAGTTCGAGAGGACGTCATTGTCCACCTAGGGACAAATGACTTGGCTCATCATCAGATTAGAGCAGTGCAGAAGTACTTGTAGAGTTGTGGAGGGCTTAAGACAAGTAGCACACACAGTATCCTTCTCAGAGGTGCTGCCTGTCAGTGGCATGGGTGAGGCGAGTGTACTTTGCACCATGCAGTTTAACGAATGGTTGAAAAATGGTGTGGAGCACAGGGGTTGGCTTCACTGGGACTGGAGTTCCACCTTGAGGGACACCAGCCTATACTGGCAGGATGGTCTGCATATGTCCAGGAAGGAACAAGTCTTTGGGCAGTCAGTTTAAATGCTTCATTGGCAAGCTTTTAAACTAGTCAAGGGGAGGCATTGATAACAGCAGGAAAATCCCAGCTTCCCTACAAAACAGGGTACTAAATGAGAAAAGACCAAGGTAGAAAGGTCAGTGGGGTATGCTGCTACAGAAGGTAAAGCCATCAAAAAATGGAGAGCAATGAGTACTAATGCCCGTAGTCTGGGTAACAAGCTTCCTGAATTAGTGGCCTTGATGGAGGAGGAACATCTGGATATCGTGGCAGTCACAGAAATATGGTACACACAGAATCATGACTGGGACGTAAACATACGAGGATACGCTATCTACAGGAGGGACAGGGAGGGTAAAAGAGGAGGAGGAGTCGCACTCTACATAAGAGAAGGAATCAAAGCAACAGAACAAAAGAGTAAACAGGGAGGAGAAGAAGCACTGTGGGTCAATTTGGAGGCAGGCATTGGCACCACAATCCGCACAGGGGTTGTATACAGACCCCCCTCTCAGGGGGAGGAAATGGACAAGGAAATGATAGAAAGTATACTTAGAATGGCAGATAAAGGGGAGATATTGCTGATGGGTGATCTGAATATGCCAGATGTTAACTGGAGTGCAGTTGCAGCAGCCACTTCTAAGAATGGGGTTATTCTAGATGCCCTACAGGGGGCATGCCTTAGACAACTAGTATTGGAACCCACTCGAGAGGGAGCAATCTTAGACCTGGTCCTCTCAAATGGAGATGGAGAGAGGATCACAGATGTAGAAGTGGGTAGCCATCTGGGAACTAGCGACCATCGAACAGTATGGTTCACAATAAACACAGCAATAGAGTCAAGCCATACAAAGGCAAAAGTACTGGACTTCAGGAGGGCTGACTTTGCCAAAATGGGTGAGTGCCTAAGGAATGCACTAGCAAGTGGGCAGGAAGGAGGGGTGGAAGAACAATGGGGAATAATAAAAACTGCCATCACAGAGGTAACAAGCCTTTGTGTGAAGCAAATAAACAAAACAAAACGATGTAAGAAACCACTATTGTTCTCAAAGGAGGTGGCAGTGAAGGTTCAAGAGAAAAAGAAAGCATTCAGAAAGTACAAGGAATCACAGAAGGAGCAGGACAGAGAATTGTATCAGTTAAAGCAAAAGGAAGCTGGGAAGGCAGTCAGAACAGCAAAGGCCTGAACTGAGGAAAAGATAGCCAACTCAGTTAAGAAGGGGATAAAACCTTTTAGGTACATCAGGAGCGAAGGAAGACTAGGGAGGATAGTGAGGCTTAATAAAGGGAGGGAGTGGGCAGAGGGGACTGTGAAAAGGCAGAGATACTAAACAAATATTTTTGCTCAGTATTTACAAACGAAGAGGGGGAGGTACCTAAAACAAACAATAGAAATACTCTGAATACAGAAGTTGATACCAGCCCATTTACAGAAGAAAGGGTTCTGAAAGAACTCTTATAACTGAAGGTGGACAAAGTAATGGGACCTGATGAGATTCATCCCAGAATTCTAAAAGAACTAAGGGTAGAACTAGTGACACCACTGACTACCCTCTTTAACAAATCATGGGAGGATGGGGTGGTACCTGAGGACTGGAGGAAGGCAGATGTGATTCCCCTTCACAAAAGTGGGAGCAGGGCAGAAGCAAGAAACTACAGACCTGTTAGTTTAACCTCAATGATAGGGAAAATGATGGAATCACTTCCGAAGGAAAGAATTTGTCGAGTACCTAGAGGCCAGAGGGGCACAGAACCCAAGGCAGCATGGATTCACAGCGGGAAGGTCATGCCAGACGAATCTAATAGATTTCTTTGACTGGGTGGCCAAAGAAGTAGATCAGGGAAGGGCTGTGGACATGGCCTACCTAGACTTTAGCAAGGCATTTGACTCAGTCTCACACAAAAGATTAATATACAAGTTAGCCAGCCTGGGAGTGGGTCCCAAGATGATAGCCTGGGTAAAGAATTGGCTGGAGAATAGGACACAGAGGGTAATAGTAAATGGAGTCCACTCTGAAGGAAGAGGGGTTACTAGTGGGGTGCCGCAGGGTTCAGTATTAGGACCGGTCCTCTTCAATGTCTTTGTAAGCGACATTGCAGAGGGGCTGGAAGGAAAAGTATGTCTCTTTGCAGATGACACAAAGATCTGCAACAGAGTTGATGCACAAGGTGGGTGGGGTGGAAAGGATGAGAAGGGACTTGGCAAGGTTAGAGGAATGGTCAAATGTATGGCAGCTTAGGTTTAATGCTAAGACGTGCAAGGCAATGCACCTGGGAAACAAAAACCCAGGGGAAGAGTACACAATGGGGGGTGAGATACTAACAACAACAAAAATGGAAAGGGACCTGGGGGTAGTCATATCAGATGACTTGAAGGTGGGCAAGCAATGTGAGAGGATAGTAAGGAGGGTTGGGGGGATACTGGGATGCACAGGGAGAGGCATCACCAGTAGAAAACAGGAAGTTGTTATCCCTCTGTACAGACACTGGTGAGACCCCATCTGGAGTACTGTGTGCAGTTCTGGAGACCCAATCTCCGCAAGGACATAGACAAGATGGAAGCTGTCCAGAAGAGGGCAACTAAAATGGTGCAGGGTCTGCACCGGAAGAGAGACTAAAGGAGTTTAATATGTATAGCGGAAAGGAGGGAGAGGGGGGACATGATAGAAACTTTCAAGTACCTCAAGGGAATCAACAAAGTCCAAGAGGGTAGCATTTTTCACAAAAAGAGTTGTGCAAGAACAAGGGGCACATTTTGAAGATGGAAGCGGCTCAGAGGTAATGTAAGGAAGTATTTTTTCACAGAGAGGGTTGTGGATGCATGGAACCTCCAGAGGAGGTTGTGGAGTCAAAAACAGTGGTTGAATTCAAGCATGCATGGGACAGCCACAAGGCAATTCTAGGGGGTTGGGGTAGAAAGAAGTAGGCTGCTGGTTAACTGGGATCTGCAGCTTATCCATTAGGTAGGGAAATGGGCAGACTGGGTGGGCCAAGCGGTCCTTATCTGCCGTCAAATTCTGTGTTTCCATGATCTTACTTCGAGACACAGCTCTTGCAGCAGGTTACACCATTAGGACTGAAGCCGGCAGGCGTCAGGACCCCACGGAAAAATTCTAGCTAGCTGTCTTCAGCGGGGACCGCCCCCGACGTCGGTCCCGCCTCCAACGTCAGGCGTGGTATAAAAGGGGGCGGTCCCGCCAGATTCCCCAGTTCTTTCCCGCCGTCGACTGGCTTGTCTCGACCCTCCGGTTACAGTCTAGCACGCAACGCGTGGTTTAGTGCTTCTCTTCGAGAAATTCGATTTTCTTCAAGCAAGACCTTTGCTGATGTCCTCTCCGACCTCTGGTCACTCCTCCAAGTGTGCTTGCGGGAAACAGATCCCCTTCAAGGACCCCCACACAGCCTGCGTTAGGTGCCTGGGCCCAGACCACGATACCCGGGCCTGCTCGTCCTGCCAGGGGTTCAACAGTCGTACTCGGATCCGACGTCAGAAGGCCCTTCAGGCTTTTTTGTTGGAGGAAAAGCTGAAGACCATGTCCTCCAAGGGGGAATCATCTTCTCAAAAATCCCACAAGCACGCGGAGAAACGAAGGGAGAAGGCCCCTTCCAGGTCCCCCTCCAGGGCTTCGGAGTCACGAAGCTCCGGTTCTAGGTCCCACCGCCTCCTCCAGGGCCAGCCTCAGCCTCCCGGCTGTGGTAAGGAAACCTTCTTCTCAGGTCAAGTCCGCCAGGCCATCCTCGCTTCCTCCAAGGCCTTGGCGAAGTCCGGGAGCGCCACCATCATCATCACAAGTCGGGTTCCCGCCGGTACCCGACGCCAGGTCTTCTTCTGTGCCTCCTGCAGACGCTGGAGCTCACGCCCTTAAAGAGACCTGTGGATCTCGACGTGCGACTGTCAGCTGCCCCTCACACAGTACCTGGAGCCGCTTGCCGGCCAGACGACCGTTGCCGGCCAAACCATCACCTCAGCGGACACCGGTAGGGGGACCAGATCTGTCTGGGCCAGAACGGGGTCACTAGTATCATGAGTGCGTGCTCCCTGTGCAGTTTGAGAAGAACTCTCTGGATCATCAGTTTTATTATTTTGTAGTATTTCTCGAATAAGTACCGCTTACATTAATTATTCTTTTAAAGAAAGAGGACTCAGCCTGCACAATCTCTGCAAAGAGTAATATTAGTGGATCCCTGGGAAGAAACAACATTACTACAAGTGAGTAATTTTTTCTTTTGTGACAGCTCTAAGAGTCCAAAACGCCACATTTATATTTTTTCTAAACATAAGGGAGGACCACCCAACTGCAGCATACAGCAAGCAGTGGTGGGTAGAAAGAGGAAGGCCTGTTATAAATCTGATAGCTCTGTGATAAAGCATGTCCAGTTTAGCAAGGGAAGCTTTTGGGCACTGACTGTATAAGATGTCTGCATAGTCAACCAGAGATAGGAATGTTGATTGGACCAGGCGCTTTTTAACATCTGTAGTCAAAAACTGGTTAATCCTAAAGAAGAGGCCCAGCCTCTGTCTTAGTTTCTTAAGCAAGTACTCAATATGCTCCAAAAATGAAAGATTTTGGTCCAGCCACACTCCCAGGTATTTGAATTTCGTGACAAACTCCAGGTTTTCTTCGAGGACTGTAACGCTCCAGTACTAACCAGGTTCATAGCACGACTGTAGGGCAAGAAAAGCATCGCTTTTGTTCTTTTGGCATTTAACAGGAGTTTTTTGAAGAGAAGCTGATTCTGAAGACGGTTGAATTCATCCTGGAGGTCTGCACAGGTGGCTTCAGGAGTCGGACGACTAAGGTACAGAACCGTATCATCTGCGAACAGATGTACATTTGCCTTGGATATGCTATGATCAATATTATTATTATTATTACCTAGACTCTAAATAAATAAATAAAATAAAAACCTGTTGCTGTCAGATGCATTTCAGCGTAGCTGGTGGCATGCCTTCGCCACTGCTATTCTATGGCATAGGTCGAGCTGGAAGGCAGAGTACACGCTCACTCTACCAGAGCAGTCGTGGCATCTCTGGTGGAAATCTGCAACTTGCCCATTGCAGATATTTGCAATGCGGCTACCTGGAGCTCTGTGCATACTTTCATGAAGCACTATGCCTTGGATGTTCATGCCAGACGACATCTGTCATTTGGCAGGACCATTCTTAACAGACTTCTGTCGTAAGCACGTGAGCTCTTTATCTCCTGCCGCCCGTCTCGGGGGATTATTAGCTCGGTACTCTCCCATCAGTGTGAATGAGTGGTGGAGACTTTATGTCCAGGAAGATATGGAAATTACGTACCTACCATAATTCTTGATCTTCTTGGATGGAGTCTCCACCACTCATTTACACACACACCCACCCACCATCCCCCAAGCTCACTTCTCTGTTTATGGTCTTCACTCCCTCAATGGCCGGGCCATGAAGACTTTATTGCTGATCCTTCTTACACAGGTCATTTGGACTATCTTATGTATGATTTTTAGGTTAGTCCTTCTAGGTTAGTTACGCTGTACCTCCTCGGGAAAAAAAGGTACCAATGCAGTTGGAGGGTCGCCGCTGAGATAGTCATTACTGCATGAGTCAGGGCTCGTGGTGCCGCTTCCTCATGGCTCCATCTCAGGCACCGACCCTCCTGAAAAAAAGTTTGCTCCCGCTGGGTCCTAGCGCCTCCGGTGAACTCCCGTTAGTGTGAATGAGTGGTGGAGACTCCGTCCAAGAAGATCAAGAATTACGGTAGGTACGTAATTTCCATATTTTGGTTTTCAAGGTTCAAATCATCCTGCCTATGGATAGTTTGGGCATCTGCATCACAGAACATACCCTACAAATGAAGTCCAGGAATTCATAAATTGTTATGTTTCTGTTTTGATAGGGTGCGCATGGTGCTGGAAAATTTTTCTTGGACATGCAAATGGACAAGAAAATACAGCCACCACATCCAAAAACCCCAACGGGCGTGTGTGGTAGCCACAAGATAGGGTTAAACTTAGGCAGCTTTAAATTCACTACTAGTGAGAATGGCACCCAAGTTCTTTTCTTTCTTAAAAGAAACTGATTACATTTTTTTACATCACTTGTATCTCATTGTTTGATGCTTGAAATTCACTACTAGTGAGAATGGCACCCAAATTCCTTCCTTTCTTAAAAGAAATTGACTATTTTTTTTTACATCACTTGTATCTCATTTTGTGATGCTTGACCCATAGCACAGAATGGGATTGGGGCTCACCTGGTGCCATATTTACTTAGTTCTCCAATGTTTCTGGTATCCACTGCAGACTGTTAACAGCCATCTGGAGCAGTACTGTAAGTGCCATTGGCTTTCCCTTGGGCCCTTTCCTTCCCCATCTGTTCACTAGCTGTCAGGTGTGAGACCTTGAAGCATTCATCATTGTTTAAATACAGACATAAACTGCATGGGACCTTGAAACATTCATTATTGTTTAAATACAGGCATAAACCTTTCACTGAAGCTGGTAATTTATTAATTAGGTTGTTTTTTGTTTGTTTTTGTTTTTAGAACAAAGCGGATGAACTCAACAAACGCCTACTTAAAGCGACAGAAGGTAATAACTCAGATGACTGTGGTAATAGTATTTCAGAGTTTGTTTTTTAAAATCTTGTTTTTTTTGCTGCTATTTTATTTTCTTACCTAGATTAACATCTAAAATACAACATCTAGTTTCTAACCCCAGGAACTCTTCAGTATGATTAACTGTAGCAGTCAGCATCCAGTGTTGAACTGCCTCGGAGAAATTTAAGAATGGTATGCAAATGATGGAACATCTTTGCTCATACCACCATTCAAATCTGCTGCCCTTACTGACTACTGCGTTCTGTAATACTTAGATTTCTTTCTCTGCCTGCCTGTTAGGAGCCTTGGAGACTGCTCCTCAGTGCTTTTGAATAATCCATTATTTTCGTGAATAAATAAGTATTCTGTTTCCATTTACCATTAAAACTGCTGTCTTTACTTTCTAATTTAGTGTAATGCTATTTTAGTTTAGTTTTTACTAGATCTGCCTGGACATAAAGTCTCCACCACTCATTCACACTGATGGGATCTACGCTGGAGGCACTAGGACCCAACGGGAGCAAACCTTTTTGCAAGAGGGTCAGTGCCAGAGATAGCGCTGCAAGCTTCGGCTCGTGCGGCAATGACTATGTCGGCATCGACCCTCTAACCGCCTCAGTTTCTTTTCTCCCCGCCGTTAAGTGTGCTTCAGTGACAATGTCGCTTGCCCGCCAGGAGTCAAACTTCAAACAAGCAGCATAGTTTTCAGCTTATTATTTTGTAGTATATCTCAAATAAGTACCGCTTACTATAATTTATTCTTATTTAAGAAAGAAGTCTCAGCCTACATTGATGGAGTCGACCATGAGCAGGTTAGGTGACGGTAGGGAGACTTCGTATGAAAGCTGTTCAGTCAGCCGGGCTGGGTCCGGTCCGCCACCCTCTTTTGGAGGGGTGTCTGACAACAGATGGTCCAATGCCGAGGGAGGGCGATCCCCTGAAGCATAAAAGAAAACGGTCGATTCTCGGCACCATTCGGCCTCGAACTCTTCTTTGGCCCACAGGTCAAAAAAGAGAAGGCATCACTCGAGGTCGCCCTCTGGTATGTCTGTGCATCGACGGTCAGTCATTGGGGTCAGTTGCTGGTCTCCTTCTCCAGAGTCGCCGGTTTCTGTTTCTGGTCACCGACCTCTTCAACATCGGAGCGCTTCCCCGCCTTCTGGTAGGGCTTCAGATGAGCAGTTTCATCAGTGCGCCACTCTGATGGAGCAGTGGGCTCGGAGGTTGGTCCAGCTGCCTGGCCCAGTCACTTCGGGGGCCTCGGGGGATCAGGTAGGGCGGTTGGGCCTCCCTAGTCATGCGGCACCTTCTTTGGTGCTGTCGACTCCACCCTCAGGTGTTCCCCCCCCCCCACATGGCTGCGGCGCAGTGGGCTGCACCGATGCCTCTATCTCCTGGTATTCTTTCTTCTTTCTCCTCAAACCCTAGTTTTCGGTGCCCTGGGTTGGTTTTGGCACCTTCGGCGTTGCTTGGTCGCTCAGCGCCATCCTCAGCACCAGTGCATCTGTCAGCGCCGTCCTCGGCACCGTTGGGGTTGTCGGCACTGTCCTCAGAACCGTGCAGCTTGTCGTTGCTGTCCTTGATGCCAAGGGCTCTGTCAGCACCGTGCGCGGCACTGGGTCAGGCGGCGCCATGTTCTTTTTTGGCGCCGAGGCTTGGTGTGACGTCTTCCAGGCTTCTCAACTCCAAACCTTTTTTCTTCCTCTTTTCCTTCTGATTTTCACTCCTTTCCTGTCCACACAGTCCCTCCTGGGCTGTCAGGAGATGATACTGAGCCTGACCCAGACCTTAGGCTGGGTGATGACATGGAAGGAACAGGATCTAATCCTATTGCAGAGCCTGTACTTGAGGACCTGTCATTTAAGTCTCTGCTGAAAAATTTTAATTCCACTCTTTCTCTCCAGACTACAGACATCGATCCTGGGAAGCTTTTAAGGCTTCAATACCTTCATGTCCCAGAGATTCCTATGGATTTAACTCCCTCGGTACAGCCTTCCTTTGAGACACTTTCTCAAATGGTATGGAATAATCCCGCTGTCATTCCTTCTGTGGCTAAGTCCATGGATAGAAAGTACACTGCTCCCAAGGATCGACCCATTTTGGCCTCCCAAGCCTTTGCGGACCCTATTGTAGTCCTGGCAGAGAAAGATAAGGTCGTCCTCCCTCGGGGTACTTCAACCTGAGCTAGAAACAAAAAATCTCATAAGATAGACACTTTAAGTAAGAGAGAGAGTCTTTGCTGCATCCACCCTGGGTATGCGTATTGCCAGCTACCAGGGCTATTTCTCTCAATATGAGTATATTCTTTGGCATTCACTCAAACAAATGGTAAAAACTCTACCGGAGTTGGACACTAATTCAGAGCTTCTTCAAACCATAACCAGGGGTATCGAGTCCAACAACCAACAGGTTAAAGCAGCTATAGATGCTTTCGATACTACCTCCCGAGCGGTGGTAGTGCCCATCTGTACCTGCCGACACTCCTGGCTGCGCACTTCAGGCTTCACGAATGATGCCCAGCAACAGGTCATGGCGTTACCCTTCGACGGTATGTATCTCTTCGGTCCTCAAGTAGAACAAGCCCTAGAGGCCACACAAAAGACTAGGTCTGCCATTAAATTGGCTCAACCTGCTCTTGCCCCTTCTCGGGGGGTAATAAGCGCCAATTTCACAACTGTCAGTCCTTTCGAGGCAAAGGCAGGGGAGGTTTTAATAAAAACCAAGCCCCCCCAGCCTCAAAAGAAAATGCAACAGAAAGCACAAGGGCCCAAAGCGCCCAGTGTCGCCTTCTGAGTTTCTGGCCCAAGTTCCACTTCAGCTGCCCAAGGGGGACTCTTCCTCAGCAGTGGGAGGTCATCTGACTCAATTCTACAACCGGTGGAAGTCCATAACATCAGACAAATGGGTCCTCCGGATAATCCATGAGTGGTATTCCCTCAATCTTTCAGAGACCCCTCCAGATCGTCCCCCCAATCACAGTTGCAGCCCTCCCAGAAGCTTCTTTTTATAGGAACTCTTCTGGACAGCTCCTGTGCAAAAGCCTTTCTTCCAGAGGACAGAAGGAATGATATCTTACAGATGGCCTGATACATCAGAGAGGACAGCTCAGTTCAGGCTATCTCGATGCAGCGGATGCTGGGTCCCATGGCATCCTCGGTGTTCACTGTACCCCCAGCTTGCCTCCACATGAGAACTTCTCAATGGATGCCCAGTACTCAGTGATCCCCAACCACTCACCCTCAGTCCTTTCTCATCAAGGTGACAGAACCTCTGAAGAGGCCGCTCACCAGGTGGTTGCAAGAGGACAACCTTCTGGAAGGGTATCCCTTTGCTCCCCTGGATCACCAGATCTCCATTACCACGGATGCGTCCCTGATGGGGTGGGGAGCTCACTGTCAGAATCTCCACACCCAAGGTACATGGACTCAAGACGAGTCCCAGCTTCATATAAATGTCCTAGAAATGAGAGCCATCCGTTATGCAGTCCGGGCTTCGAAGGACATTCTCTGTCACAAGAACATTCTCCTTCAAGCGGACAACAAAGCAGTGATGTATTAAATCAACAAGCAGGGCGGTGCACGCTCTTACCCTTTACGCAGGGAAGCAATGAGAGTGTGGGAATGGTGCTGGGAGCACAAGACTCTAATCCAGGCAGTCTACCTGCCGGGAGTGCAGAACGGAGACAGGTCCTCACGAATGGCGTCTCGACTCAACCGTAGTTCAGTCACTATTCGCAGAGTGGGGAACTCCAGACCTGGACCTTTTTGCATCCCCATTCAACACAAAACTGCCTTTCTTTTGCTCCAGAAATCCAGGGCCTGGCATTTTCTGTCAGGATGCATTCAGGCTGCAGTGGACAAAATGCTTTCTATACACCTTTCCTCCTTTTCCTCTAATTCAGAGGGTACTTCTCAAGTTTGAGTCCCAGGGGGACAGAATGATCCTCATTGCTCCCTTCTGGCCTCGACAGATATGGACTCCACAGTATGTCGGAAACCCCTCTGAAACCGCTTCCCCTTCAGATGAACCTTCTGACTCAGAGGCCTGTGGTCCATCTCAATCTGAGATCGCTTTACCTTCATGCTCGGCTCCTGAAGAGATAGAAATGAACAGGTTCAATGTGTCTTGCAGAGTTTCAGATATTCTATTGGCTGCATACCAGCCAGCCACTAGAAAAACTTACACAGCCAAATGGAAGCATTTCTGTCTCTGGTGTGCAAAATCCTCTTTGAATCCTTTTTCCTGCCCACCAAATAAAGCTCTAGAGTACCTTTTAGACCTCTCAAATTCAGGTCTACAATACTCTACAGTCAAAGTTCACCTTTGTGCCATTTCAGCATATCATGAGCTAGTACTTTCCTTGTCATTGGCTCAGTTACCTGTAGTTAAGAGGTTTCTTAAGGGAATTCTGCATACTAGGCCTCCTATCGGATGTCCAGTCACAGCCTGGGACATTAATCTTGTACTAGACATGCTCACTCGAATGCCTTTTGAGCCTCTAGCTACCTGTGAGCTGAAATTTCTCACTTGGAAAACGGCCTTCCTGGTGGCCATTACCTCGGCCCGCAGGGTCTCTGAAATACATGTCTTAGTCAGAGACCCTCTGCATATTATGTTTCATAAGGGCAAAGTAGTTCTTAGGACCCATCCTAAGTTTCTCGCTAAAGTTGTTTCAGAATTCCATCTAAACCAACCTTTAGTCCTTCCTACTTATTTCGCGAACTTCCAAAATGAAGGGGAGCATACCCTTCATTCTTTAGATGTTAAAAGAGCTCTGCGTTTCTATTTAGATAGAACAAAACAAATTCGCAAAGCTCAACTGTTTGTTTCCTTCAGCGAGACCTGGCTGGGTCAGCCTGTCGCTATCAGATGCATTTCAGCATGACTGGTGGCATGCCTTCACCACTGCTATTCCATGGCGCAGGTTAATCTGGAGGGCAGAGTGTACGCTCACTCTACTAGAGCAGTTGCGGCATCCCCGGCAGAAATCCGCAACTTGCCCATTGCAGACATTTGCAGTGTGGCTACCTGGAGCTCAGTGCATACTTTCGTCAAGCACTATGCCCTGGATGTCCATGCCAGGCGTCATCTTTCGTTCGACAGGACCATTCTTAACGGACTTCTGTCCTAAATTGTGAGCTTTTGGTCTCTCCTGCCGCCCTCTCAGGGGATTATTAGCTCAGTACTGTCCCATCAGTGTGAATGAGTGGTGGAGACTTAATGTCCAGGAAGATATGGAAATTGTGTACCTACCGTAATTCTTGATCTTCCTGGACAAAATCTCCACCACTCATTCACACGCTCACCCACCATCCCCCGAGCTCACCTCTGTTGTTGGTCTTCACTCCCTCATTCTTTAGCCTGTGAAGACTTCTTTGACCCTTCTTATATGGGTCATCCGAACTGTCTTGTCTGGTTGTTGTTAGGCTATCCTCCTAGGTTAGTTACGCTGCACCTTCTCGGAAAAAAGGTACTGAATCGGTTAGAGGGTCGACGCCAAGATAGTCATTGCCACATGAGCCGAGGCTTGCGGCGCTATCTCTGGCACCGATACGCTTGCAAAAATGTTTGCTCCCGCTGGGTTCTAGTGCCTTTGGCATAGATCCCATTAGTGTGAATGAGTGGTGGAGACTTCCTTCAAGAAGATCAAGAATTATGATAGGTACGTAATTTCCATTTCTAGGGATGTGGATATGTTGTTCAATCCACACTGTCTGGTAGGTTCCTTACCGCTTTAAATCTTGCCGGAAGGTCTTCAAGCTGGCTCCTCCCACCCACCCAGGTGGTAAAACCCTCGGCTCTGCCCCATGACACCAGATCTTCCTTACCGCTTGGAAGCTCAGGTTCCCTCCTTAGCGCTCTGCGTTTTAGGCCTGGATCCACACTCTTTGGAATTTCCAAAACTTATTTTAAAATTTACAAGACTTCGATCTTCGTCTTCCTTTGTGGCTACGATGGACAAATCGACTCCCGGCTTCCATCAGTGCCCGTGTGGGCAGAAGATGTCCCGGACCAATCCGTACTCCACATGCATCTACTACCTGGGGCTTGGCCACGACTTGCAGGCTTACGAACTGTGCAAGTCGTTTTCAGCTTCGCTCTTGGAGGACCACTCTGCCAGACTTCTTCTCGAGCGACCCGAAAAAATGGTATCTGCTGATCAAGTCTAAGGAGGCCCGTTGGCCCGTGTCTGCGGCAGCGGGCTCTGCGGAACAGTTGGAGCAATTGATTGCCCTCGAGGAGGAGGCGGCCCAGGCCGTTTCTTCTTCCTCCTTGGCCGCAGCATTTATCCCAGTCTCTTTGGGCTCCTCCTACATGGCTTCGTTTAAGGAGCTTTGCCAGTTCCTCTCCACCAAGGGAGAAGGGCCATCGGGACATTCCAGTTGGTCCAAGAAGAAGGACTCTAAGAGTAAGTCCCACCGTCAACGTTCGTGGGAGTGGGAGAGATCCCCTTCACTGGACCGTCGACTCTCGACTTCGGTCGAGGCTGTGGCGCTGGCTTCATGGTGCCCCCATCAGGTCAGCCAACTGAGACATCCGTCGCCGCGGTCGAGATTTTTCTTGACCCATCGGACAGTTTGTCGACTGGAAAAGCCGACAACCCTTCTTCACCAGTTCCCCCGGTGGAAACCGAGGACTTGCCTGTGCCTCCTGTGCCGGAGTCCCCGGTTAAGGTCCCTGCACCGAGGGAGGAACAGGTTCCCCCGTCCCCTCTTTGACCCACCCTCGGGACCCCCGAAGGTCTCGATCCTCTTCCAAGTCCAGCCGGTCCCGCCGACGTCGGCAGTCTCAGTCTCGGCACCATGGAAAGCGGCTTCACCGCTCATCGTCGTCGTCCTCTTCGGAGGATAAGCTCCGGTGCAAGTTGCGTCAGCTGTACGAGGATTTAATGTGGCAGCAGCTCTTATTGTCCGGGAATAAGCTGACTCTGTCACCTTCTCTGGCCATTAAATGGCTGTCACCGGAGCGGCCGAAACAACCCCTCATAGTGGTCGAGGAGCCGACCCTGGCACCGATTGTTCGGCCGAAGCAGGCTGCTCCACCCATTGTGGTAGAACCTCCACCTTCACAACCAAAGACTGGGGCCCCGACCAAGGATTCTCGGTCAGGTCAGGGCTTGCCCCACAGGTTGTCGGTCACCCTCACTTCCGATCGACTTTGGCAGGTGGAGGGTGGCTCAGGTGCCCGGCAGCTATTTGCAGACTCCTCGGAGTCTGACGACGACTCCTCCCTGTTCTCCAGGCCACTTGACCTGGAGTCTGCAGGGGACCAGTCGGTGGACGAGAGCCCATCCTCGTTTTTAGGTTTGCTTCAGCTCATCTCGGAGCCCACCGGGATGCAGCTCAAACCCATTTCAAAACGGGCCAAATATCCCCTCATGGAGATACTGGACCGAGGGGATTCCCCTATGGAGGCCTTTCCTATGGCCGAAGCCATTGTTGGCCTGGCCCTGGAGTTGTGGCAGCAGCCAGCATCCTGTCCCGCGCCTTCGGCCAGGATGGCACGAAAGTACGCAGTCCCTACCGGCTCACTCTCCGGTTTCTCAGAGCACCTCTCTGTGGAGGGGTTAGTGACCGATAGCATTTTCTGGCGCTCTGGGAATTCTCAGGATGTGGACAAACCGCCCAATAAGGAATCCAAAAAGCTGGATTACACGGGGCGGAAGATTTACGCTGCTTCCTCCCTAGGTCTTCGTCAGGCTAGCTCGGTCATTCTGATGGCACATTTCTCACACGCCCTTATGGGTTCCCTGGATGAGGTGATTCCTCATCTCCTGGCTGACCTTCAGATAGACGGTCAAGCTGGTGCAGGATCAGGGAAGGGCGGTGGCAAAACAGCAGCTCCAAACTTTGTTGGACACAGGTGATTCTTGTGCCCAATCAGTAGCGGCCGCAGTGGCCATGCGCCGCAGAACTTGGCTGTGGATCTCCACCTTCACGGCGGACACCCAGCACAAACTGGCAGACGTTCCCTTCCTGGGCACCGACTTGTTCGGGTCGGGGGTGGAAAGCCATCTCCAGAGGATCGAGAAGTCCAATGCCACCTTGGACTCGGTCACGTCTGCCCAGAAGGACAAAGGCCGCCAGCAGCAGTGTAAGCCCTTTCGCCCTTCTGCCCCTGAGGTACGTCCAGCCCAGCAGCACCAGGGCCAGCAGGCACACACTTTGCTCCCTGAGGCCAAGTCTGCCGCTTCCTCCAGTAGGAAGCCGGGAGGCAAGGGTCCAGGAGGTCCCTCAGCAGGCTCTTCCTCCAAGCCTGCTCAGTGATGGGTTGAGGGGTGTCGTCCCCAACCTCGTCACTCCTCCCCGGGTTCCCCCCATGGGGGGACGGCACTGCCACTTCTTTTCCGCCTGGTCCGCTATCACCACGGACTGCTGGGTGCTAGAAGTGGTAGGCAGGGGTCCGCCTCTGGAATTCGAGCAGTTCCCTCCCTATTGAGCCGTCGCCCCACGGGGGTCAACGCATTCCGCAGCCTCTCTGTCAGCTCATCGAGCCGACATTGCCCTGCTCCTCCAGAAGGAGGTGATCGGCGAGGTGGCGGACCCTCCTCCAGACCCAGGGTTTGTGTCCAGGTACTTCCTGGTCCCAAAACAGACGGGGGGGCTGGCATCCCATTCTCGACCTGCATGACCTGAACAAGTTCCTAAGGCAGCGCACCTTCAGGATGGTCACTCTGGCTCAGATCATTCCATCCTTGGAACTAGGCATGTGGTTTTGTCCTCTGGACCTTCAGGACACATTCTTTCACGTCCCAATCCGTCCGTCTCATCAGCGATGCTTCCGAGCAGAGGGATCTCTTTACGAGTTCCAGGCCATGCCCTTCGGCCTCTCTCCAGTTCCCAGGGTCTTCACCAAATGCATGGCAGTGGTGACAGCATTCCTGCGGCGCCGAGGGGTCCGGATGTACCCTTACCTGGATGACTGGCTGATTGCAGCCCCCTCCAGGTTGGAGGTGGAGCGGTCCAGGGATCTGGCCCTCCAGGTCTGCTCTCAGACTGGCCTCCTCATCAACGAGGCCAAGTCGGAACTCGTGGTATCGCAGGTGATTCAGCTCATCCGGGCAGAGCTCGAGTCTCTTTGAGCCAGAGTCCGGCTCCCAGCGGACAGGGCCGAGGTCCTTTCCTCCTTTGCCCAGACATTTCTGGTTGGGCAATTGCGCCCTGCCCGGGACTTCCAGCGCCTTCTGGATCTCATGGCGGCCTGCACCAGCGAGGTCCATTGGGCCCGCTGGCATCTGCGTCCCCTGCAATGGGGACTGGCCCGCCAATGGTCACAGCGCTCCGGTCCTCTGGACCAGCCAGTGACGGTGACCCAGGAGATGTGGGACGGCCTACAGTGGTGGCTCATTCCAGCTCATCTGCAGGAGGGTATCCCGTTTGTCCGCCCCGAGCCGACGGTCACTCTGATGACTGACACCTCTCTGATGGGTTGTAGTGCCCATCTGGGGAGCTCTGGTCCCTTCAGGAGTCTCGATGCCACATCAACCTGCTGGAGCTCTGAGCGGTGCGTCTAGCCCTCACTGCCTTCACTCCCTTTGTATGGGGTCAAGTGGTTCAGGTCCAGACGGACAACACCACAACCATGTACTACCTCAAGTGACAGGGCGGGACGCACTCCTTGCCTCTGTGCAAAGAGGCTCTCCGCTCTTGGTCTCTCGTGATCAGCCTGGAGGCGGATCTCCTAGCCATCCATGTGGCAGGAGCCTCCAACAGTCTGGCCAATGCCCTCAGCCGGATAGGCGCTGCATCTCACAAGTGGTCTCTCCTGCCGGAGGTAGTACAAGATCTGTTCTCCCATCGGGCCACCCCTCAGGTGGACCTGTTGACCTCCAGGGAGAATGCAAAGCTGAGGCTGTTTCATGCCCGCCCCCCCTCAGCAGGGCTCGCTGCTGGGGGATGCCTTCTCGAGGCCGTGGACCCTGGGCCTCTTCTGCGCCTTCTCTCCTTTTCCCTTGATCCGCAAGGTGCTTCTCAAGGCGAAGAGGGACAAGGCACAGGTGATTCTGGTAGCCCCAGACTGGCCCCGCCAGTTCAGGTACCCAGATCTCCTCAGCCTCAGCTCCAGGCTCCTGAGGCAGCTTCCAGCCCGCCTGGACCTGATCTCAGTCAACAAGGGGAAGGTTCTCCATCCGGACCTTCAATCCCTGCACCTGATGACCTGGTTCCTGAGCTGCTAGAGTTCCAGGCCTTGGGTCTTTCCAACGCAGTCCTCAGCATCGTTGAGGTGTCCCATAAGGAGTCGACCAGAAAATGCTATGCATTCAAATGGAAGAGATTCTCCATTTGGTGTCAGGACAAGGGGTTGGACCCTTCTTCCTGTTCCTTGGCTAGCATCCTGGACTAGCTGTGGTCCTTTTCTCAACTAGGGCTTCGGTCGACGACCCTTAAGGTGCACCTGGCAGCCATCTCTGCTTACCGGGCGCGGGCCAGCAAGCAGTCAGTGGCTCAGGAGAAGATGGTCGGGTGCTTTTTCAAAGGCCTTGATCACATATCTCCTCTGGTGCGAGAACCTCCACCTCCGTGGGATCTACTGCTGGTATTGGCTAAGCTAATGGGCAAGCCATTCGAACTGATGCACAGGTGCAATATCTCCCACCCGTCGTGGAAGACTGCCTTCTTGGTGGCTATTACGTCAGCTAGAAGGATGGGAGAGCTCCAGGCGCTTTCCATCGAGTCTCCTTATCTGGTCTAACAGAGGGAGAAGGTTGTCCTGCGCCCCCACCTGAAATCCCGTCTGAAGGTGGTGTCGGAGTTTCACCTTAACCAGGTGTTGACTTTGCTGGTGTTTTACCCCAATCACACCTCGGAGGCCAAATATAGGCTGCATACTCTGGACCCTAGAAGAGTGCTCGCTTATTATAAGGAGCGGATGGCTGAAGTTCGGGGAGAGGTTCGCCAGCTGTTTGTCACCTACACTGAAGCCGCACCTGGCAGACCTGCAGCCAAGCAGACGATAAGCAGGTGGGTCACCTCCTGCATAGATCTCTGCTATAGGTTGGCGGGCATGGAGCCTCCCAAAGGGATAAGAGTTCATTCTACCCGACATACCGCTGGTTCGGTGGCTGCTTCTAGGAACATCCCTATCCAGAAAATCTGCAGGGCTGCTACCTGGAAGTCAGCACACAACTTTATTTATCATTACCACATTGACCTTGAGTCACGCCGTGATGCTGATTTTGGGACCTTGGTTCTCCAGTCCTTATTCCCTAAGTAGGGGGTGTGCACTTTGCCTCCCTCCTCTCAGAGAACTGCTAGGAATCTGCCAGACAGTGTGGATTGAACAACGTATCCACTTCCCTAGAAATACAGGTTACTCACCAGTAACAGGAGTTCTAGGAGTGGTATATGTTGTTCATCCACACGACCCACCCGACCTCCCCGGTTTCAACGCGCAACCTGGCTTCCAGCGGGCTAGATCTGGCGTCATGGGGTGGAGCCAAGGGTTTACCACCCGGGTGGGTGGGAGGAGCCAGCTTGAAGACCTCCTGACAACATTTAGAGCGGCAAGGAACCTGCCAGACAGTGTGGATGAACAACATGTACCACTCCTAGAACTCCTATTACAGGTGAGTAACCTGTATTTTTTTACCTCAGTTCGCTGTTCCTCTGCAGTTCTTTGAACCATCGAGGAACTGGGTCCTCTTGACTGTTTCTTTTCTAAATTTGTATTTTATTTCATTGTTAGTTATATAGGGCCCTAGTGGTGCCATTATTTTAAATCTTCAGTAATTTCTGAGAGTTTTGAGGTTCTTCTCCGGTTTCACAACTGACCCCATTACCAAGGATATTTTTGCTCCCTGTCTTGCTAAACTGATCCAATTGTGTGGTACAAGTTTGATTTGTTGTGTTTTTTGGGTAACTTTTGGTTATGTCCAGTAAGCCTAAAAAGAAAACAGGGCCTACAGGTTTTAAAAACTGCACAAAGTGTAGATAAGTCTTTGCTAAAGCAGACAAACAACTAGTGTGTGGTCTGCTTAGGCTTCTCACATTTTCAGGCTGAATGTGATATACGCAAAACTTTCCTGGCTGAAACCATGGAAAAGCACCTAGATCGCCTTATAAAGTGAATGGCTTCTGTTCAGGAACCAAGCAGGTCGGTTCCGGATCAACCATCTCCTCCAAAAGATACAGACAAAAATGTGGAGACTAAAGCCTCTGACAAAGGCGAAAGTTCTAAGAGAAAATTAATTGCTGACCTGGTTTCTGAACCGTCTCCAGCCAAGAAAAAGGCTAAGAAAAAGCACACTGAATCTCCTGGCGAAAAGCTAAAGGAGCGCCCAGTGCAGAAACCGTCCATGCCTTCGTCAGATGTCATAGTCCAAGCCTTGCAAATTTTACAGGCTTTGCAGGGCTCGGTACTGGTTCCGCAACCAGCAACTTCAGTTCCAGTGGAACCGTGTTCGGTTCTGTCGCTGGTTCGAGCAGTGTTTCAGGAAACAGTTTCAATGTCCCAAGACCCCTCATACGAGGAGTATGATGAGGATGAGAATAAGGAGGATCTGACTGAACTGGAGGTTTCTCCAGACCAGCAGTTTGAGTCTCCCCCAAGATTGCCAGAGGACTATTCCTCACACTTTACTTTTGTAAAGCAGGTGGTGGAGGCCCTGGACTTACCCACCAATGAGATGGTGGAGGAGGAAGAAGAAGCAGATTTTCTGGACATGATGGGCCTGGCTCCAACAAAAAGGCATCTTCTGCCCATCCAGAAATCGTTAAAGAAACATGCCATGAAGATACTTCAAACACCTAACTCAGTTGCACCAGTTGAAAAATAGGCTGACAGGAAATATCAGCTGGAAAGGTCAGGGGCTGAATTTTTGTTTACACATCCTGACCATGAGTAGGTGGTGCAGGCAGCTGCCTGTGGCAGGGCAAGAGTGCCACTGTCTTCCCACCCACCTGAAAAGGATTCAAGAAAACTGGACAGCATGCAAAGAAGGGTTCTAGGGATGTGGATATGTTGTTCAATCCACACTTTGTGGCAGGTTCCTTGCTGCTTTAAATCTTGCCGGAAGGTCTTCAAACTGGCTCCTCCCACCCTCCCGGGTGGTAAAACCCTCGTCTCCGCCCCATGATGCCAGATCTTCCTTACCGCTTGGAAGCTCAGGTTCTCTCCTTAGCACTCTGTGTTTTAGGCCTGGATCCAAACACTTCGGGATTTCCGAAAATAATTTTAAAGTTTAATAGACTACAGTCTTCATCTTCCCTCGTGGCTGCGATGGACAGATCCACTCCTGGCTTCCATCGGTGCTTCTACAGGCAGAAGATGTCCCGGACCGATTTGCACTCCACATGCGTTTACTGCTTGGGTCTTGACCATGATCCGCAGGCCTGCGATCTGTGCAAGTCCTTCACAACTTCGGTTTTTAAGGACGCTGTCCGACTACAACTTGGGCTCCCGAAACGGTATGCGCTGGTGAAGTCGAAGAAGGCCCATTGGGCGGTGTTCGCAAGTGCCATCTCCGCGGAGCAGCTGGAGCAGTTGATTGCCCTCGAAGAGGAGGCAGTCCAGGCTGCTTCGTCCTCCTCGGTGCAGCGTCTATTCCGCTCTCCTTGGGCTCCTCCTACACCTTTTAAGGAGCTTTGCCAGTCCCTCCCCACCAAGGGAGAAGGGCTATTGGAACATACCAGTAAGTCGAAGATAAAAGGACCGAAATGTAAGTCCCACCGCTGACATTCATGGGAGCGGGAGAGATCCCCTTCACCGGACCGTCGTCTCTCGACTTTGGTCAAGGTTGCAGCTAAGGCCGCTGGCTTCATGGTGTCCCCGTCAGGTCAGCTGGCCGAGACGCCCGTCAAAGCGGTTGAGATTTTTCTCGACCCTTTCGACAGGTTGTCAACTGGAGAAGCCAACAACCCTTCTTCACCGGTCCCCCCCCTCGGGGTAACCGAGGACTTGCCCGTGCCTCCTGTGCCAAAGTCCCTGGTCAAGGACCCTGAACCAAGGGGTGAGCTGGTTTTCCCCGCTCCCTCTCTGACCCACCCTTGGCAACTCGTAAGGTCTCGGTCTCAGTCCTCTTCCATGTCGGGTAGATCCCGCTGACATAGGCGGTCTCAGTCTCGGCACCATGGAAAGCGGCATCACCGCTCATCCTCTTCATCCTCTTTGGAGGATAGGCTCCGACGTAAGTTACGCTGGTGCTACGAGGACAGCAACTTTTGTTGGCTAGTAACAAGCCGACTCTGTCGCCTTCTCTGGCCATTAAGTGTCTGTCACCGGAGCGACCGAAGCGACCCCTCGTAGTTGTCGAGGAGCCGACCCCGGCACCAGTTGTTTGGCCCTCCGCCCATTGTGGTGAAATCACTGCCTCCTCAGCCGAAGACTGGGGCCCCGGCCGAGGATTCTTGGTTGGGTAAGGGCTTGCCCCACAGGTTGTCGGTCACCCTCACTCCCAATCTTCCTCGGCAGGTGGAGGGTGGCTCAGGTGCTCAGCAGCTGTTTGCAGACTCCTCGGAGTCTGACAACTCCTCCCTGTACTCCAGGGCCATTGACCTGGAATCTGCAGGGGGTCAGTCGGTGTACCAGAGCCCATCCTCATTCTTGGGAATACTTTGACTCATCTCAGAGTCTTCTTTGATGCAGCTCGAACCTGTTCAAAAACAGGCCAGGTATCCCCTCACAGAGATACTGGACCGAGGAGATTCTCCTATGGAGGCCTTCCCAGTGGCCGAAGCCACTGTTGGCCCGGCCCTGGAGTTGTGGCAGTGGCCTGCATCTTGTCCCGTTCCTTCGGCCAGGATGGCTCTCAGGTACACGGTTCCCACCGGTTCACTCTCTGGTTTCTGGCGCACTTCCAGAGGGGCTGGTGACCGACAGTGTTTTCCGGCATTCCAGGAATGCTAGGGACATGGACAAACCACCCGATAAAGAATCCAAAAAGCTGGATTATTCGGGACGGAAGGTTTACGCTGCTTCCTCCCTAGGCCTTCAACAGGCTAGCTCAGCTGTACTGATGGAACATTTTTCACACGCCCTTATGGGTTCCCTGGATGTGGTGATTCCCCATCTCCCGGCTGACCTTCACATGACGGTCAAGCAGTTATGGGATCAGGGAAGGGCAGCGGCAAAACAGCAGCTCCAAACTTCTTTGGACATTGGTGACTCTTGTGCCCGGTCAGTAGCGGCCACAGTAGCCATGAGCCGCAGAGCTTGGCTGCGGATCTCCACCTTCATGGCAGACACCCAGTACAAGCTGGGAGATGATCTTCCTGGACATAAGTCTCCACCACTCATTCACACTATTGGGATCTGCACCGGAGGCACTAGGACCCATCGGGAGCAAACTTTTTGCTGGAGGGTCGACACCAGAGATGGCGCTGCGAGGCTATGGTGTCCGCGAGCACATAGCTCACGCTGGCAATGACTATCTCGCGTCGACCTCCAACCGCCTCAGTTCTTTTTTCCCGCCGAAAGGCGCTTCAGTAATGACGTCGCTCGCCTGTCGGGAGTCAAACTTCAAACTAGCAGCATAGTTTTCAGTTTATTTTTTTGTAGTATTATCTCGATATAGTATCGCTTTAATTTATTCTATTTTATATATACAATAAAGAAGTCTCAGCCTACTTGACAGAGTCGACCATGTGCAGGTCAGGTGACGGTAGGGAGACTTCGTATGAAAGCTGTTCAGTCAGTCGGGCTGGGTCCGATCCGCCTCCTTCTCCCGAAGGGGGGTCCGACAACGGTCAGTCCAATGCCCGGGAGGATGGGCGGTTCCCCTGGAGGCATAAAAACAAACGGTCGCATTCTCGGCACCGCTCGCCTCGAGCTCTTCTTCGCCCACAGGTCTAAAAGAGAAGGCATCACTCGAGGTCGCCTCTCGATATGTCTGCGCATCGACGCTCTGTTATCGTGGGTTAGTTGCTGGTCCTCCTTCGGAGTCGCCAACTTCTGCTTCCGGTAGCCGGCGTCTTCGGCATCGGAGTCCTACCCCGCCTATAGGTAGGTCTTCAGATGAGCAGTTTCATCAGTGGGCCGCTCTTATGGAGCAGTGGGCTTGGAGGTTGGTTCTGCTACCTGGCTCGGTTGCCCGCAGGCCTTCGGGCTTGTCGGGCGACCAGGTAGGGCTGTTGGACTTTCCTGGTCGCGCGGCACCTTCTTCAGTGCCGACAACTCCGCGCTCAGGTGTTTCCCCCCCTCACATGGCTGCGGTGCAGGGGGCCACACCGATGCCCTTATCTCCTGCTATTTTCCCTTCTAACCATGTTTTTCAGGGTCCTGGGATGCTTCGGCGCCTTTGCGCGCGTCCATGGCTCCGTCTGGCCTTTGGCGCCATCTGCGGTGTCGGCGTTTGTCGGTGCCATTTTCAGCATCGCAGGGCTTGTCGGCGCCATCCGCGGGCGTTGCAGAGCTTCGGCGCTGCCCCTCGGGCGCCGGCTGTTCTTCGGGCGCCTGCTGTCCTGCTGCCTCTCGGCGCGCTGGAGCTCGAGGACCTCTTTCCTCTCAATTCTTCCTTCCTCTCCTGTATTTCACTCCTTCCTGTCCAAACAGTCCTCCTGGACTATCAGGAGATGACGTTGAGCCTGACCCAGACCTTCGGTTGGGTGATGAAGTGGACAAAGCAGGATCTTTCACTGCTACAGAGCCTGTGGTCGAGGACCTGTCCTTTAAGTCTCTGTTGAAGAACCTGAGCTCCACTCTTTCTCTCCAGACTACAGACATTGATCCTGGGAAGCGGTTAAGACTCCAATATCTTCATGCTTCGGAGATCCCTACGGATTTGACTCCTCCGATTCAACCTTCCTTCGAGACGCTGTCTCAAATGGTATGGAATAATCCTGCTCTTACCCCTTCGGTGGCTAAATCCATTGATAGGAAATACTCAGCTCCCAAGGATCGTCCTTTCCTGGCATCCCAAGCCTTTGCGGATCCTATTGTAGTCCTGGCAGAGAATGACAAGGTCGTTCTTCCTCAAACTACTACAGCTCGACCTATTAACAAAGAGTCTCGTAAGATTGATACATTAGGTAAGAGAGTCTTTGCTGCGTCCACTCTAAGTATACGTATTGCCAGTTACCAGGGCTATTTTTCTCAGTATGAGTATATCCTGTGGCTCTATCAAACAAATGGTTGAAGCTCTTCCGGACTCGGACTCTAAGCCAGAGCTTCTTCTGACCATTACCAGAGGTATTGAATCTAATAACCAACAGGTCAAAGCAGCCATGGATGCTTTCGACACTGCTTCTCGTTCAGCAGCCACTGGTATTTGTACTCGCCGTCACTCCTGGCTGCGTACTTCGCGCTTCACGAATGACGCAACAGAAAGCGCAAGGGCCCAAAGCGCCCAGTGCTACCTTATGAGTTGCCGGCCCAAGTTCCATCTCCACTGCCTGAGGTGGACTTTTCCTCTCCGGTGGGAGGTCGTCTGATGCACTTCTACAACCAGTGGAAGTCCATAACCTCAGACAAATGGGTCCTTCGGATAATTCGCGAGGGGTATTCTCTCAATTTTCTGGAGACCCCTCCGAATCATCCTCCCAAACAACAACCCAGGCTGTCAATCCTTCAGTCAGATCTTCTCGCCGCCGAGATCCAGGGCCTTCTGAACAACAGGGCAGTAGAACTGGTGCCTCTGCATCAGCGAAACACAGGGTTCTACTCCCACTACTTTCTGGTTCCAAAGAAGTCTGGGGTATGCTCCCATTCTAGACCTCAAGCTAAACAAATTTCTCCCCAGGAGAAATTCAAAATGATTTCTAGGAACCCTGTTACCTTTGTTTCAATCACGACTGGCTAGCCTCCCTGGACATGCAGGACGCTTACCAGCACATTCCTATTCACCCGAGGCATCACAAATTCCTGAGGTTTGTGGCTCTGGGTCAACACTATCAGTTCAGAGTCCTGCCCTTTGGGCTATCCTCGGCGCCGCGAGTCTTTACAAAGTGTTGTGCAGTTCTCGCAGCGCATCTCAGGAAGCTTGGAATCCGAGTGTTTCCCTACCTGGACGACTGGCTCCTAGCAAGCCCTTCCAGACAGGGGACCCTGGAAGCCGTTCAGACGGCCTCTCGCCTTCTTACATCCATGGGAGTTCTGCTGAATCTAAAGAAGTCACAGTTGCAGCCCTTCCAGAAATTCCTTTTCATAGGGACTCTACTGGACACCTCTTGCACAAAGGCTTTCCTTCCAGAGGACAGAAGGCTCGATATCCTTCAGATGGCCCGTTACATTGGGGAGAACAGATCAGTTACAGCTCTCTCAATGCAACGTATGTTAGGCCTCATGGCATCCTCAGTGTTCACTGTACCCCCAGCTCGGCTACACATGAGAACCACCCAATGGATGCTCAGTGCTCAGTGGTCCCCAACCACTCACCCACAGTCTTATCCCATCAAGGTGACAGAACCCTTACAGAGGTCTCTCACCTGATGGTCTCAAGAGAGCAATCTCCTGGAAGGATTTCCCTTTGCTCCTCTGGATCATCAAATCTCCATCACCACAGACGCATCGCTAACGGGATGTGGAGCTCATTGTCGCTCTCTCCACACTCAAGGTGTATGGACTCAACTCGAGGCCCAGTTTCACATAAATGTCCTAGAGATGAGAGCCATCCTTTATGCGGTCCGGGCTTTGAAGGACATCCTCTGTCACAAGAATATTCTCCTTCAAACGGACAACAAAGCTGTGATGTATTACATCAACAAGCAGGGCGGTGCTCACTCTTATCCCTTATGCAGGGAAGCGATGAGGGTGTGGGAATGGTGCTTGGAACACAAATCTCTAATTCAAGCGGTCTACCTGCCAGGTGTACAAAACGACTTGGCGGACCGTCTCAGCAGAACAGAGGCAGATCCTCACGAGTGGTCTCTCGACTCAACCATAGTTCAATCACTATTCGAAGAGTGGGGAACTCCAGACCTGGACCTTTTTGCATCCCCACTCAACGCAAAACTGCCTCTTTTCTGCTCCAGAAATCCAGTGCCTGGCATTTTCTGTCAGGATGCGTTCAGGCTTCGGTGTACAAAACGCTTTCTTTACACCTTTCCGCCTCTTCCTCTAATTCAGAGAGTACTTCTCAAATTCGAGTCCCAGGGGACAAGATGATTCTCATTGCTCCCTCTTGGCCTCGACAACTATGGTTTCCACTACTCAACAATATGTTGGCAGCCCCTCCGAGACCACTCCCCCTGCAGATGAACCTATTGACTCAGGGTCTGGTGGTCCATCCCAACCTGAGATCGCTTCACCTTCACGCTTGGCTCCTGAAGAGGTGGAAGTGAACCAGTTCAATGTCTCTCGAAGAGTTTCAGATATTCTTCTGGCTGCTCGGAAGCCAGCTACTCGGAAAACTTACACGTCTAAGTGGAAGCGTTTTTTGCTCTGGTGTGCAAAGTCCTCTTGGAATCCCTTTTTCTGTCCACCAGACAAGGTTTTGGAGTACCTTTTGGACCTCTCAAATTCAGGTCTTCAGTACTCTACAGTCAAAGTTCACCTTAGTGCCATTTCAGCGTATCATGAGCTGGTTTCTTCTTTGTCTCTGGCTCAGTTACCTATGGTTAAGAGATTTCTTAAAGGAATTCTGCATACCAGACCCCCTATAAGACGTCCGGTTGCAGCCTGGAACATTAACCTTGTGCTAGACATGCTCACTCGAAACCTTTTCAACCTCTGGCTACCTGTGAGCTAAAATTTCTCACCTGGAAGACGGTCTTCCTTGTGGCCATTACCTCAGCCGCAGGGTCTCTGAGATACATGCCCTAGTTACGGACCCTCCGTTATACTGTGTTCCATAAGGACAAAGTAGTTCTTCACCTCATCCTAATTTCTTCCAAGGTTGTGTCAGAATTCCATCTAAACCAACCTTTGGTCCTTCCCTCCTGCTTGGGACTTCCAAAATGAAGGGAACGACTCTTCATTCCTTGGATGTTAAGAGAGCCTTATGCTTCTATCTAGATAGAACCAAGGATTTTCGCAGCTCAACAACTGTTTGTTTCCTTCAGCGAGACCGGCTGGGTCAACCTGTCGCTATCAGATGCATCTTATTGTGGCTAGTGGCATGTCTTCAACATTGCTATTCCATGGCACAGGGTTAAATTGGAAGGTAGGGTTTCGCTCACTCTACCAGGCGGTTGCTGCATCCCTAGCGGAATTGCAATGTGCCGATTGCAGACATCTGCAATGCCTGCCACCTGAGCTCGGTGCATACCTTCGTTAGCATTATGCACTGGATGTTCATGCCAGGCGACATTCCACCGTCGGCAGAACTATCCTTAATGGACTTCTGTCCTAGAAACGTGAGCTCTTGGTCTTCCTGCCGCCCTCTCGGGGATTATTAGCCTTGCTCTTTCAATAGTGATAGAATGAGTGGTGGAGACTTATGTCCAGGAAGATATGAAAATTACGTACTCACCGTAATTCTTGATCTTCTGGACGAGTCTCCACCACTCATTCACACGCCCACCTCCATCCCCGAGCTCACTGCATGTGTTGGTCTTCACCCTCAAATCTTTAGGCTGTGAAGACTTCTTTGTTGACCCTTCTTATGACGGGTCGCCCGGACTGTCTTATGTCCGGTCTTAGGTTAGGTTACTCTTCATTAGTTGCGCCTGCACCTCCTTGGTAAAAAGGTACTGAGGCAGTTGAGGTCGGCGACGAGATAGTTATTGCCGTGCAGCAGCTAGTGCTCATGGGCGCTGGCTCGCGGTGCTGCCATCTCTGGTGTCGACCCCTCCAGCAAAAGTTTGCTCCCGATGGGTCCTAGTGCCTCCAAGCAGATCCCAATAGTGTGAATGGAGTGGTGGAGACTGCCCAAGAAGATCAAGAATCACGGTAGGTAATGCACTTTTCATTTCCTTCCTGGGCACCCGACTTGTTCGGCCAGGAGTGGAAGGCCATCTCCAGAGGATCGAGAGTCCAGTGCCACCTTGGATTCGGGTCACATCTGCCCAGAAGGACAAAGGCCACCAGCAGCAGTGTAGCTTATTTTGCCCTTCTGCCCAGCGGCATGTCTGGCCCAGCAGCATCAGCAACAGGGCCAGCAGGCTCACACTTGGCACCCCAAGGCCAGGTCGGCCACTTCCTCCAGTAGGAAGCCTGGAGGGAAGGGTCCAGGAGGCCCCTCGGCCGGCCCTTCCTCCAAGCCTGCTCAGTGATGGGTTGAGGGGTGTCACCCCCAGCCTCATCACTCCTCCCCAGGTTCCCCCTGTGGGGAGATGGCTCCGCCACTTCCTTTCCACCTGGTCCGCTATCACCATGGACCACCGTGTGCTAGAAGTGGTCGTCATTGGTCTGACTCTGGAGTTTGAGCAGTCCCCTCCCTATCGAGCCATCACCCCATGGGGGCAACGGGTGCCACAGCCTCTCTGTTGGCTCATCGAGCCAACATTGCCCTGCTCCTCCAGAAGGAGGTGATCAGCGATGTGGCAGATCCTCCTCCAGACCAGGGTTTGTGTCCAGGTACTTCCTGGTCCCAAAGCGGATGGGGTGCTGGCGCCCATTCTCGATTCACACCACCTGAACAAGTTCTTAAGGTCACAGCATCTTCAGGATGGTCACTCTGGCTCAGACTGATTCCCATCCTTGAACCAGGCTAGGTTCTGTTCTAGACCTCCAAGGCTGCTCTTTCACGTCCCAATCCATCCTGCTCATCAGCTATTCCTCCGCCTAGAGCAGAGGGATCTCTTACGAGTTCTGGGCCATGCCCTTCAGCATTTCTCCTGCTCCCAGGGTCTTCACCAAATGCATGGCAGTGGTGACAGCATTCATACAGCACCGAGGGGTCTGGGTGTACCTTACCTGGATGACTGGCTGATTGCAGTCCCTCCAGGTTGGAGGTGGAGCAGTCCAGGGATCTGGCCCTCCAGGTCTGCTCTCGGATTGGCCTTCTCATCAGCGAGGCCAAATCAGAACTCGTGCCATCGCAGGTGATTCAGTTCATCGGGGCAGAGCTCAACTGTCTTCGAGCCAGAGCCCGGCTCCCGACAGACAGGGCCGAGGTCCTTTCCTCATTTGCCCGATCATTTCTGGTTGGGCAATTGCGCCCTGCCCGGGACTTCCTGCGCATGCTGGGCCTCATGGTGGCCTGCACCAGCGTGGTCCTTTGGGCCCGCTGGCATATGCGCCCCCTGCAATGGGGGCTGGCCAGCCAGTGGTCACAGCGCTCCAGTCCTCTGGACCAGCCGGTGACAGTGACCCCGGAGATGTGGGACGGCTTTCATTGGTGGCTCATCCCAGCGTAATCTGCAGGAGGGTGTCCAGTTTGTCCACCCAAGCTGACGGTCACTCTAATGACCGACACCTCTCTGATGGGTTGGGGTGCCCATCTGGGGGATCTCCGGCCCACAGCCTCTGGTCCCCTCAGGAGTCTTGATGCCACATCAACCTGCTGGAACTTCGAGCAGTTCAACTAGCCCTCACCGCCTTCGCTCCATTTGTACGGGGTCAGGTGATTCAGGTCCAGACAGACAACACCACGACCATGTACTTCCTCAACCATCAGGCAGGACGACTCCCTTGCTCTCTGTGCAAGGAGGTTCTCCGCATTTGGTCTCTTGTGATCAGCCTGGAGGCGGATCTCCTAGCCATCCATGTGGCAGGAGCCTCCAACAGTCTGGCTGATGCCCTCAGCCGGATAGGCGCTGCATCTCACAAGTGGTCTCTCCTGCCGGAGATGGTGCAAGACCTGTTCTCCCATTGGGGCACCCCTCAGGTGGACCTGTTCACCTCCAGGGAGAATGCAAAGCTGAGGCTGTTTCACGCCTGTCCCCCTCAGCGGGGCTCGCTGCAGGGGATGCCTTCTCGAGGCCGTGGACCCCGGGCCTCTTCTTCGCTTTCTCTCCATTTTCCTTGATCCAAAAGGTGGTTCTCACAGAGAAGAGGGACAAGGTGCAGGTGATTCTCGTAGCCCCAGACTGGTCTCGCCAGTTCTGGTACCCAGATCTCCTCAGCCTCAGCTCCAGGCTCCTGAGGCGGCTTCCAGCCTGCCCGGACCTGATCTCAGTCAACAAGGGGAAGGCTCTCCATCCGGACCTTCAATCCCTGCACCTGACGGCTTGGTTCCTGAGCAGCTAGAGTTTCAGGCTTTGGGTCTTTCCGATGAGGTTCTCAGCGTTGTTGAGGCGTCCCTTAAGGAGTCAACCAGAAAATGCTACGCCTTCAAATGGAAGAGATTCTCCATTTGGTGTCAGGGCAAGGGGTTGGAACCCTCTTCCTCTCCTTTGACTAGTATTTTGGACTACCTGTGGTCCCTTTCTCAGCTAGGGCTTTGGTCGACGACCCTTAAAGTGCACCTGGCAGCCATCTCTGCTTGCCGGGCGTGGGCTGGCAGGCAGTCGGTGGCGCAGGAGAAGGTGGTCAGGCGCTTTTTCAAAGGCCTAGATCACATATCCCCTCCGGGGTGAGAACCTCCACCTCCGTGGGATCTACTGCTGGTCTTGGCTAAACTCATGGGCAAGCCATTCGAACCTATGCACAGGTGAGACATCTCTCACCTGTCATGGAAGACTGCCTTATTGGTGGCTATTACGTCAGCCAGAAGGATGGGAGAGCTTCAGGAGCTTTCCATCGAGCCTCCCTACCTGGTCTTCACAGGGACAAGGTTGTCCTTCGTCCCCACCTGAAGTTCCCTCCGAAGGTGGTATCGGAGTTTCACCTTAACCAGGTGTTGACTCTGCCGGTGTTGTATCCCAGTCACACCTCGGATGCCAAATATAGGCTCCATTCTTTGGACCCTAGAAGGACTCTCGCTTGTTACAAGGAGTGGATGACTGAAGTTCGGGGAGAGGTTCGCCAGCTGTTTGTCACCTACTCTGAAGCCGCACCTGTCAGACCTGCAGCCAAGTGGACGATAAGCAGGTGAGTCACCTCCTGCATAGATCTCTGCTATAGGTTGGTGGGCATAGAGCCTCCCAAAGGAATAAGAGCTTATTCTACCCGCCATACCACTGGTTCGGTGGCTGCTTCTAGGGACGTCCCTATCCAGGAAATCTGCAGGGCTGCTACCTCGAAGTCCTCACACACCTTTATTTCCCATTACCACATTAACCTAGAGTCACGCCGGGATGCTGGTTTTGGGACCTCGGTTCTCCAGTCCTTATTTCCTAAGTAGATGGGTGCGTGCCTTGCCTCCCTCCTCCCGGAGAACTGCTAGGAGTCTGCCACAAATTGTGGATTGAACAACATGTCCACATCCCTAGAAATACAGGTTACTCACCTGTAACAGGAGTTCTAGGAGTGGTATATGTTCATCCACACCACCCACCCTACCTCCACAGCTTCGACACGCAACCTGGCTTCCAGAGGGCTAGATCTGGCATCATGGGGTGGAGCCAAGGGTTTTACCACCCGGGTGGGTGGGAGGAGCCAGCTTGAAGACCTTCTGGCAAGATTTAAAGTGGCAAGGAACCTGCCACAAAGTGTGGATGAACAACATTTACCACTCCTAGAACTCCTGTTACAGGTGAGTAACCTGTATTTATTTGTCTGCTTTTGTCCATGAGGCAAGCTAATTACATGGCATATGCGGCAAGGTATCAGAAATCCCTTTGGAACTCTGTGATGGCCATGGCTGAGAAAGCCCACCTGCTATGGCTTCTGAGATGATTGAGACAGCCAGGCTAGGTTTAGAGGCCACTAAATACCAGTTCCATATGGTAGTGGACTCTAATGACACTGTGGCTAGATGGATGGCCCTGACAATAGCATTAAGGAGGTTTGCTTGGCTCAGAACTACAAATCTATGGCTTCTGAGATGATTGAGACAGCCAGGCTTGGTTTAGAGGCCACAAAATACCAGTTCCATATGGCTGTAGACTCTAATAACAATGCAGCTAGATGGATGGCCCTAACAGTAGCATTACGGAGGTTTGCTTGGCTCAGAACTACAAATCTGACCCAAGATACCCAGAATAAGGCCATTGACTTCCCCTGTAGAAAACAACTCACTGTTTGGGGATAAGACTGAAGCTTATATGAAGAAAGTGGACAGTACAAAACCGCTTACAAGGGTAATGCTGCCAAAGAAAACGCTTCAACCTCTTACAGGGACGGGGAAAGGGAGGTAGAGAAAGGTCAGGCTACGGTAGACCTTTCTTCCGGGGCCCAAGCCACCCCTACATATCAGCGACAGAGGGAATATTACAGGGACAGGGACAGGGCAGAAGGGTCTCCAAACTGAGGACCAGGCCACTCAGGCAGCAGCCCAGACAAAGCAGACTCCCTGATCCACAGGTCAGGGTCACCTCCCCACTACCAGTAGGGCTGGCTCTCTACTTCCCAGTTTGGGAAATAATCACCACAGACAAATGGGTCTTGGAGGCAGTGAGCCTGGGTCTGGCACTCAGCTTCAAATCTTTCCCCAAGCTAAGGTCAAAATCCTTCAGACCATTATCTCTCACAGAAAGCATACCCTTGGAAAAATAGGTGTCAAACTTGTTGGCAGCAAAGGCAGTGGAACCTGTTCCAGCTTTGCAAAGGGGAAGAGGTTTTTACTCAAGGTACTTCCTCACATTAAAAAAGAATGGGGAGTGGCGACCCATTTTAGATCTAAGAGCTCTGAACAAGCAGTTAGCAAAGCCAAAGTTCCAAATGATAACTCTGGCAATGATTCTCCTACTCTTCAGGAAGGAGATGCTAGCATCCTTGGATCTCAAGGATGCTTATTTCCACATTCCAATCGGAGAATTGCACAGACAATACCTCAGGTTCAGACTTCACTCAGGGCATTACCAGTTCACAGCTCTGCCTTCAGCCTGACCTCTGCTTCCAGGGCCTTCACAAAGTGCCTGGCAGTGGTAGTGGCACAGTTAAGAAGGCAAGGCAATACAGTGTTCCCTTACCTGGACAACTGGTTAGGTGGGTCAGTCTCCACACAGGTAAAGGATGCTCTCAGGCTCACCCAGGAAACTCAGGAGTCTCTGGGATTCCTAATAAATGTTCAAAAGTCTGTCCTACAGCCCACTCAGGTACTGAAGTTCATATTGGCAGAACTGGATACTCAACAGGGAAGGGCTTTCCTCCCTCAGGAAAGAGTGAACAGTATTCTTCAGATTGCAAACTCTTTCACACTCAACAGGCTGCAGCCAGCTAGGCACTTGTTGAAGCTGCTGGGGCACATTGCTGCATCAACAGGAACAGTTCAAGGATGCAGAAGATGAGGAACATCCAGTTCCATCTCTGAGCACACTGGTGCCAAAGAAGAGCCTCTTTGGCAAAGCTAGTTCCAGTATCAAGGACATTGCTGTAGCCCCTACAGTGGTGGAAAGAAAGCAGCAACTTCAGGCTAGGGGTTCCCTTCAGACCAGAGTCCCCTACCCATAACCCTGGTACTCACAACAGATGCCTCCCTGTTGGGATGTGGGGCACACCTGGAACAGCATACAGTGCATGGCACATGGTCCGCAACAGAATCTGTGTTACACATAAATCTGTTGAACTCAGAGCAGTGCTGCTAGCAATCCAATCCTTCGCTACCCTGGTAAGGGACAAGGAGGTGCAAGTCAGAACAGACAATATCACCACCATGTACTACATCAAGAAGTAGGGCAGGACAAGGTCCAACCTCTTGTGCACAGAAGCAATGAAGATATGGAGTTTGGCCTACTCCTTGCAGGGGTCCCTGGTGGCCATCTATCTTCCAGGGAAAGACAATGCTCTGGCAGATGCCCTCAGCAAAGTCAGTCAAAACCACCACGAGTGGTCCCTCAATAGACAATTGCTGGAAGTGGTATTCTGGAGATGGAAAACACCACAGATAGACCTCTTCACCTCAGAAGAGAATCATCAGTTGCCCAAATTCTGCTGCAGGCCCCTGCAAAGTACAGTGCCTCTAGATGCACTAGTGTTGGACTGGACAGGGATGCACCTTTAAGCATTCCTCCATTCCCATTATTACTCAGAGTCCTGATAAAACTCAGGTCTCAGCCAGCAACCATGATCCTGATAGCCCCAGACTGGGCCAGGCAACCATGGTACTCCCGCTTCTTGCTCTGTCAGTAGCACAACCAATAAATTTCCATCAGAGGCACACCTCCTGACCTCCTCACAGGGAAGGATCCTGTATCCGAACCTCAGGTCACTCAGGCTGAAGGCCTGGCTCTGAAGACCTAGAGTATGCTAACTTGCAACTCTCTGAAAGTTTTCTCAGGGTACCTGGGGCTCCAGGAAGCCCTCTACAAAGAAAACCTATGCTGCAAAATGGAAGATGTTCTCTTGTTGGTGTGGCACCAATAACCTAGTGCCTTCACAATCAGGGTCATCAGTCCTACTGGACTATCTCGCCCATCTTCACTCTATAGGCCTACTGCTTACAACCCTTAAGGTCCATCTGACATCAGTTTTAGCCTATCTATCAGCTGGCAATGCTACTTCCTTAGCTGTCAATCCTATTTTCAAGAAATTCTTCAGAGGACTGGCTTATCTGCACCCACCCCACAGGGAACCAATGCCTACTTGGGACCTTAATGTCTGCCATTGCCAAGCTTATGGGACCCCCTTTCAAGCCCATGGCTTCAGCACATCTTAAATTTGTCACTTGGAAGACCATATTCCTAGTGGCTATCACTTAAGCTAGAAGGATAAGTAAGTTGTAAGCTCTGTGCATAGAGCAGGACTGTATTTCCTTTCACAGAGACAAAGTAGTCCCCAGGACAAATAGGAAATTCCTTCCTAAAATAATCTCAGATTTTCATCTGAACCGGACCATTACTCTGTCAGTCTTCTTCACAGACCCTATTACTTAGGGAATGGAGGCTACAAGCCTGGATTTTAAGAGAGCTCTTAACTCTTCACATTAGTTGCGCTGCACCTCCTTGGTAAAAAAGGTACTGAGGCAGTTGGAGGGTCGACGCCGAGATAGTCATTGCCGCGCGAGCTAGTGCTCGCGGCGCCGTGCCTCGCGGTGCCATCTCTGGTGTCGACCCTCCAGCAAAAAGTTTGCTCCCGATGGGTCCTAGTGCCTCCGGCGCAGATCCCAATAGTGTGAATGAGTGGTGGAGACTCGTCCAAGAAGATCAAGAATTACGGTAGGTACGTAATTTTCATTTCCCTTCCTGGGCACCGACTTGTTCGGGCCAGGAGTGGAAGGCCATCTCCAGAGGATCGAGAAGTCCAGTGCCACCTTGGATTCGGTCACATCTGCCCAGAAGGACAAAGGCCACCAGCAGCAGTGTAAGCCATTTTGCCCTTCTGCCCCAGCGGCATGTCTGGCCCAGCAGCATCAGCAACAGGGCCAGCAGGCTCACACTTGGCACCCCAAGGCCAGGTCGGCCACTTCCTCCAGTAGGAAGCCTGGAGGGAAGGGTCCAGGAGGCCCCTCGGCCGGCCCTTCCTCCAAGCCTGCTCAGTGATGGGTTGAGGGGTGTCACCCCCAGCCTCATCACTCCTCCCCAGGTTCCCCCTGTGGGGAGATGGCTCCGCCACTTCCTTTCCACCTGGTCCGCTATCACCATGGACCACCGTGTGCTAGAAGTGGTCGGCATTGGTCTGACTCTGGAGTTTGAGCAGTCCCTCCTATCGAGCCATCACCCCATGGGGGCAACGGGTGCCACAGCCTCTCTGTTGGCTCATCGAGCCAACATTGCCCTGCTCCTCCAGAAGGAGGTGATCAGCGATGTGGCAGATCCTCCTCCAGACCAAGGGTTTGTGTCCAGGTACTTCCTGGTCCCAAAGCGGATGGGGTGCTGGCGCTCCATTCTCGACCTACACGACCTGAACAAGTTCCTAAGGCCGCGTACCTTCAGGATGGTCACTCTGGCTCAGATCATTCCATCCTTGGAACTAGGCGTGTGGTTCTGTTCTCTAGACCTCCAAGGCGCGTTCTTTCACGTCCCAATCCATCCGTTCTCATCAGCTATTCCTCCGCTTCAGAGCAGAGGGATCTCTTTACGAGTTCTGGGCCATGCCCTTCAGCATTTCTCCTGCTCCCAGGGTCTTCACCAAATGCATGGCAGTGGTGACAGCATTCATACAGCACCGAGGGGTCTGGGTGTACCCTTACCTGGATGACTGGCTGATTGCAGTCCCCTCCAGGTTGGAGGTGGAGCAGTCCAGGGATCTGGCCCTCCAGGTCTGCTCTCGGATTGGCCTTCTCATCAGCGAGGCCAAATCAGAACTCGTGCCATCGCAGGTGATTCAGTTCATCGGGGCAGAGCTCAACTGTCTTCGAGCCAGAGCCCGGCTCCCGACAGACAGGGCCGAGGTCCTTTCCTCATTTGCCCGATCATTTCTGGTTGGGCAATTGCGCCTGCCCGGGACTTCCTGCGCATGCTGGGCCTCATGGTGGCCTGCACCAGCGTGGTCCTTTGGGCCCGCTGGCATATGCGCCCCCTGCAATGGGGGCTGGCCAGCCAGTGGTCACAGCGCTCCAGTCCTCTGGACCAGCCGGTGACAGTGACCCCGGAGATGTGGGACGGCTTTCATTGGTGGCTCATCCCAGCGAATCTGCAGGAGGGTGTCCAGTTTGTCCACCCAAGCTGACGGTCACTCTAATGACCGACACCTCTCTGATGGGTTGGGGTGCCCATCTGGGGGATCTCCGGCCCACAGCCTCTGGTCCCCTCAGGAGTCTTGATGCCACATCAACCTGCTGGAACTTCGAGCAGTTCAACTAGCCCTCACCGCCTTCGCTCCATTTGTACGGGGTCAGGTGATTCAGGTCCAGACAGACAACACCACGACCATGTACTTCCTCAACCATCAGGGCAGGACGCACTCCTTGCCTCTGTGCAAGGAGGTTCTCCGCATTTGGTCTCTTGTGATCAGCCTGGAGGCGGATCTCCTAGCCATCCATGTGGCAGGAGCCTCCAACAGTCTGGCTGATGCCCTCAGCCGATAGGCGCTGCATCTCACAAGTGGTCTCTCCTGCCGGAGATGGTGCAAGACCTGTTCTCCCATTGGGGCACCCCTCAGGTGGACCTGTTCACCTCAGGGAGAATGCAAAGCTGAGGCTGTTTCACGCCTGTCCCCTCAGCGGGCTGCTGCAGGATGCCTTCTCGAGGCCGTGGACCCGGCCTCTTCTTCTTTCCATTTTCCTTGATCCAAAAGGTGGTTCTCAGAGAAGAGGGACAAGGTGCAGGTGATTCTCGTAGCCCCAGACTGGTCTCGCCAGTTCTGGTACCCAGATCTCCTCAGCCTCAGCTCCAGGCTCCTGAGGCGGCTTCCAGCCTGCCCGGACCTGATCTCAGTCAACAAGGGGAAGGCTCTCCATCCGGACCTTCAATCCCTGCACCTGACGGCTTGGTTCCTGAGCAGCTAGAGTTTCAGGCTTTGGGTCTTTCCGATGAGGTTCTCAGCGTTGTTGAGGCGTCCCTTAAGGAGTCAACCAGAAAATGCTACGCCTTCAAATGGAAGAGATTCTCCATTTGGTGTCAGGGCAAGGGGTTGGAACCCTCTTCCTCTCCTTTGACTAGTATTTTGGACTACCTGTGGTCCCTTTCTCAGCTAGGGCTTTGGTCGTGACCCTTAAAGTGCACCTGGCAGCCATCTCTGCTTGCCGGGCGTGGGCTGGCAGGCAGTCGGTGGCGCAGGAGAAGGTGGTCAGGCGCTTTTTCAAAGGCCTAGATCACATATCCCCTCCGGTGTGAGAACCTCCACCTCCGTGGGATCTACTGCTGGTCTTGGCTAAACTCATGGGCAAGCCATTCGAACCTATGCACAGGTGAGACATCTCTCACCTGTCATGGAAGACTGCCTTATTGGTGGCTATTACGTCAGCCAGAAGGATGGGAGAGCTTCAGGAGCTTTCCATCGAGCCTCCCTACCTGGTCTTCCACAGGGACAAGGTTGTCCTTCGTCCCCACCTGAAGTTCCCTCCGAGGTGGTATCGAGTTTCACCTTAACCAGGTGTTGACTCTGCCGGTGTTGTATCCCAGTCACACCTGGATGCCAAATATAGGCTCCATTCTTGACCCTAGAAGGACTCTCGCTTGTTACAAGGAGGATGACTGAAGTTCGGGAGAGGTTCGCCAGCTGTTTGTCACCTACTCTGAAGCCGCACCTGTCAGACCTGCAGCCAAGTGGGACGATAAGCAGGTGAGTCACCTCCTGCATAGATCTCTGCTATAGGTTGGTGGGCATAGAGCCTCCCAAAGGAATAAGAGCTTATTCTACCCGCCATACCACTGGTTCGGTGGCTGCTTCTAGGGGCGTCCCTATCCAGGAAATCTGCAGGGCTGCTACCTCAGAGTCCTCACACACCTTTATTTCCCATTACCACATTAACCTAGAGTCACGCGGGATGCTGGTTTTGGGACCTCGGTTCTCAGTCCTTATTTCCTAAGTAGATGGGTGCGTGCTTGCCTCCTCCTCCCGGAGAACTGCTAGGAGTCTGCCAAATGTGTGGATTGAACAACATGTCCACATCCTAGAAATACAGGTTACTCACCTGTAACAGGAGTTCTAGGAGTGGTATATGTTCATCACACCACCCACCCTACCTCCACAGCTTGACACGCAACCTGGCTTCCAGAGGGCTAGATCTGGCATCATGGGGTGGAGCCAGGGTTTTACCACCCGGGTGGGTGGGAGGAGCCAGCTTGAAGACCTTCTGGCAAGATTTAAAGTGGCAAGGAACCTGCCACAAAGTGTGGATGAACAACATTTACCACTCCTAGAACTCCTGTTACAGGTGAGTAACCTGTATTTATTTGTCTGCTTCTTTGTCCATGAGGCAAGCTAATTACATGGCATATGCGGCAAGGTATCAGAAATCCCTTTGGAACTCTGTGATGGCCATGGCTGAGAAAGCCCACCTGCTATGGCTTCTGAGATGATTGAGACAGCCAGGCTAGGTTTAGAGGCCACTAAATACCAGTTCCATATGGTAGTGGACTCTAATGACACTGTGGCTAGATGGATGGCCCTGACAATAGCATTAAGGAGGTTTGCTTGGCTCAGAACTACAAATCTATGGCTTCTGAGATGATTGAGACAGCCAGGCTTGGTTTAGAGGCCACAAAATACCAGTTCCATATGGCTGTAGACTCTAATAACAATGCAGCTAGATGGATGGCCCTAACAGTAGCATTACGGAGGTTTGCTTGGCTCAGAACTACAAATCTGACCCAAGATACCCAGAATAAGGCCATTGACTTCCCCTGTGAAAACAACTCACTGTTTGGGGATAAGACTGAAGCTTATATGAAGAAAGTGGACGAGTACAAAACCGCTTACAAGGGTAATGCTGCCAAAGAAAACGCTTCAACCTCTTACAGGGGACGGGGAAAGGGAGGTAGAGAAAGGTCAGGCTACGGTAGACCTTTCTTCCGGGCCCAAGCCACCCCTACATATCAGCGACAGAGGGAATATTACAGGGACAGGGACAGGGGCAGAAGGGTCTCCAAACGTGGTGACCAGGCCACTCAGGCAGCAGCCCAGACAAAGCAGACTCCCTGATCCACAGGTCAGGGTCACCTCCCCACTACCAGTAGGGCTGGCTCTCTACTTCCCAGTTTGGGAAATAATCACCACAGACAAATGGGTCTTGGAGGCAGTGAGCCTGGGTCTGGCACTCAGCTTCAAATCTTTCCCAAGCTAAGGTCAAAATCCTTCAGACCATTATCTCACAGAAAGCATACCCTTGGAAAAATAGGTGTCAAACTTGTTGGCAGCAAAGGCAGTGGAACCTGTTCCAGCTTTGCAAAGGGGAAGAGGTTTTTACTCAAGGTACTTCCTCACATTAAAAAAGAATGGGGAGTGGCGACCCATTTTAGATCTAAGAGCTCTGAACAAGCAGTTAGCAAAGCCAAAGTTCCAAATGATAACTCTGGCAATGATTCTCCCTACTCTTCAGGAAGGAGACTGGCTAGCATCCTTGGATCTCAAGGATGCTTATTTCCACATTCCAATCGGAGAATTGCACAGACAATACCTCAGGTTCAGACTTCACTCAGGGCATTACCAGTTCACAGCTCTGCCCTTCAGCCTGACCTCTGCTTCCAGGGCCTTCACAAAGTGCCTGGCAGTGGTAGTGGCACAGTTAAGAAGGCAAGGCAATACAGTGTTCCCTTACCTGGACAACTGGTTAGGTGTGGGTCAGTCTCCACACAGGTAAAGGATGCTCTCAGGCTCACCCAGGAAACTCAGGAGTCTCTGGGATTCCTAATAAATGTTCAAAAGTCTGTCCTACAGCCCACTCAGGTACTGAAGTTCATATTGGCAGAACTGGATACTCAACAGGGAAGGGCTTTCCTCCCTCAGGAAAGAGTGAACAGTATTCTTCAGATTGCAAACTCTTTCACACTCAACAGGCTGCAGCCAGCTAGGCACTTGTTGAAGCTGCTGGGGACATTGCTGCATCAACAGGAACAGTTCAAGGATGCAGAAGATGAGGAACATCCAGTTCCATTCCTGAGCACACTGGTGCCAAAGAAGAGCCTCTTGGCAAAGCTAATTCCAGTATCAAGGACATTGCTTAGCCCCCACAGTGGTGGAAAGAAAGCAGCAACTTCAGGCTAGGGGTTCCCTTCAGACCAGAGTCCCCTACCCATAACCCTGGTACTCACAACAGATGCCTCCTGTTGGGATGTGGGGCACACCTGGAACAGCATACAGTGCATGGCACATGGTCCTTAACAGAATCTGTGTTACACATAAATCTGTTGAACTCAGAGCAGTGCTGCTAGCAATCCAATCCTTCGCTACCCTGGTAAGGGACAAGGAGGTGCAAGTCAGAACAGACAATATCACCACCATGTACTACATCAAGAAGTAGGGCAGGACAAGGTCCAACCTCTTGTGCACAGAAGCAATGAAGATATGGAGTTTGGCCTACTCCTTGCAGGGGTCCCTGGTGGCCATCTATCTTCCAGGGAAAGACAATGCTCTGGCAGATGCCCTCAGCAAAGTCAGTCAAAACCACCACGAGTGGTCCCTCAATAGACAATTGCTGGAAGTGGTATTCTGGAGATGGAAAACACCACAGATAGACCTCTTCACCTCAGAAGAGAATCATCAGTTGCCCAAATTCTGCTGCAGGCCCCCCTGCAAGGGGCACAGTGCCTCTAGATGCACTAGTGTTGGACTGGACAGGGATGCACCTTTAAGCATTCCTCCATTCCCATTATTACTCAGAGTCCTGATAAAACTCAGGTCTCAGCCAGCAACCATGATCCTGATAGCCCCAGACTGGGCCAGGCAACCATGGTACTCCCCGTTTCTTGCTCTGTCAGTAGCACAACCAATAAATTTCCATCAGAGGCACACCCTCCTGACCTCCTCACAGGGAAGGATCCTGTATCCGAACCTCAGGTCACTCAGGCTGAAGGCCTGGCTCTGAAGACCTAGAGTATGCTAACTTGCAACTCTCTGAAAGTTTTCTCAGGGTACTCAGGGGGCTCCAGGAAGCCCTCTACAAAGAAAACCTATGCTGCAAAATGGAAGATGTTCTCTTGTTGGTGTGGCACCAATAACCTAGTGCCTTCACAATCAGGGTCATCAGTCCTACTGGACTATCTCGCCCATCTTCACTCTATAGGCCTACTGCTTACAACCCTTAAGGTCCATCTGACATCAGTTTTAGCCTATCTATCAGCTGGCAATGCTACTTCCTTAGCTGTCAATCCTATTTTCAAGAAATTCTTCAGAGGACTGGCTTATCTGCACCCACCCCACAGGAACCAATGCCTACTTGGGACCTTAATGTCTGCCATTGCCAAGCTTATGGGACCCCTTTCAAGCCCATGGCTTCAGCACATCTTAAATTTGTCACTTGAAGACCATATTCTAGTGGCTATCACTTAAGCTAGAAGGATAAGTAGTTGTAAGCTCTGTGCATAGAGCAGGACTGTATTTCCTTTCACAGAGACAAAGTAGTCCCCAGGACAAATAGGAAATTCCTTCCTAAAATAATCTCAGATTTTCATCTGAACCGGACCATTACTCTGTCAGTCTTCTTCACAGACCCTATTACTTCAAGGGAATGGAGGCTACACAGCCTGGATTTTAAGAGAGCTCTTAGATATTATCTAGACCACACTAAGCCTCATAGGCAGGGCAGGCAACAACTGATCTAACTTCAAGGGTGGAGCTCTTGCAGCAGGTAATACCATTAGGACTAATGCTGCCAAGCATTAGGACCCCACGAAAACTTGTAGCTAGCGGTCTGAGGTGGGGGACCACCCTCGACGTCAGCTCTGCCAACGTCAGGTGTGGTATAAAAGGCGTCGCCCGTGCGCCATCCCAGTTCTTTCCGCCGCCGACTCCGTATATGTTTGGCTCCATGGACACCTTCTTCAGCAGTTGACAGCCTGAAAGAAAGTGTTTTTCTCAGTTGTTCATTTATTTCGCCTTGTGTATGTCGTCGCCTCCTCCACTGCGGCGTAACGCTAAGTGTGCATGCAGCAAGCAGATCCCAGCCAAAGATGGCCACACGGCCTGCCTTATCTGCTTAGGCCCAGACCACTGGCCCGATGCCTGCACCCACTGCCAGCAATTCAGTCAGAAGACTCGTGCCAGGTGAGCCAATGCACTCAAAACCTTCCTTCTAGGGAAGCAACTAGCAGCGATGCAGCATGGCTCAGGGGCCAGCTCCTCTTCTCCCGCCTGGGATTCCCCACCAAAAGAGAAGTCCTCGGGTGGGAAACACTACCACAGGGATAAAGATTTGGCCAGGTCCGAGTCCTGCCCTGTGTTGCCATCTAAGCAGGCCACTTCCTCCTTGACCTCCGACCGGCGGTCTGGTTCGGAGCCAGCTATTCCATTTGCTTAATCAAGGGGACTGGTTGTGCTCCCTCGATATGCAGGATGTGTACATGCATATCAAGGTCCTGAAATCTCATGGAAGGTTTCTTCGCTTCAGCTTTCAGGACCAGCACTACCAGTTCAGGGTACTCCCCTTTGGCCTTTCGTCAGCCCCCAGGGTATTCACCAAGTGTCTCGCAGTGGTAGCAGTGGCACTCCAACGGAGAGGCCTCTTTGTTTACCCCCTACCTGGATGATTGGCTTCTCTCTGCATGATCGGAAGAGCAGCTCCAAATCACTCTCAAAGAAACACAAAGTCTGTTTTGTTCCCTGGGAATCGCAGTGAACAAAGTCACACCCATGGCCATCGCAAAGGCTGCAGTTCATAGGGGCAATTTTGGACACCAAACAGAGAAGAGCTTTTCTGCCCTTGGACAGAGCTGAACGTCTTCGAGCTCTGGCAAGCAGGGTCCAAAGAGCACCCTCTATCTCCGCCCGGGTCATCCTTCAGCTGTTGGGCCACATGGCAGCCACCATAGCCACAGTACCCCTTGCCAGACTGCGCATGAGGGTCCCTTCAGTGGCACCTCAAGGTCCAATGCGACCAAGTGGTGGATGATCTGGATCTCCAGATCCGGATCTCTTGGGTGGTCCATCATTCCCTCGAATGGTGGCTCTGCCACGGGAATCTAGAGGGATGAGTCTCCTTCCAGAGGCCAACTCCGCCTCAAGTTCTAACCACAGACGCTTCTCTGACCAGTTAGGGGGCTCATTTAGGGGCTCACAGGACCCAGTGATCTTGGTCCCCCACAGACAGCTCTCTACATATAAATGTTCTGGAAATGAGGGCACTTCTGAATGCTCTTCACGCATTCAGAGACCAGTTTTCACCGGGTCCTCTTCTGGTGCAGACAGACAACAAATCAGTGGTCTTCTACATCAACAAGCAAGGGGGAGCTCACTCTTATCCCCTTTGCAGAGAGGCCATGAGAGTGTGGGGTTGGGCAGTAGAACACAGTCTAGACCTTATCGCGGTGCATCTGCCAGGGGTCCAGAATGTTCTCACCAACAGTCTCAGTCACTACACCTCTCCGAATCATGAGTGGGAGTTATTTCAAGAAGTCGCAGATGACCACTTCGGTCACTGGGGCCATCCAGAGTTGGACCGCTTTGCATCCCTGTTCAACGTCAAACTGCAACATTTTTGCTTGCTCACTCCAGGGCCTGGTGTTTTCTCTCAAGACACATTGTCCCTCTCCTGGACAGGGAAGTTCCTGTATGCCTTCCCTCCCTTTCCTCTCAGAGAGTACTGTTTAAATTGCAGTCAGAGGGGGCCAGGATGATCCTGATTGCCCCTCTGTGGCCTCGACAGATCTGGTATCTGTTGCTCCAGCAGCTGTCTTTGGAACCTCTAATACAGTTGCCACTCTCCACCCACTTGCTGTCACAGGAGCAGGGGACACTTGTCCATCCTGCTCTTCATCCTCTTCATCTGCACGTGTGGCTCCTGCAGTCTTAGTGGAAGAGAGACTAGGAGTGTCAAGCAGGGTGGCAGAGGTCTTGGTTGCAGCGAGGAAACCCTCCACTAGAGCTACTTACGCTCTGAAATGGAAGCGTTTCTGTTTCTGGGCTGCAGCCCATGCCATAGATCCCTGGATTGTCCAGCCAGACACATGCTGGACTATCTCCTCCACCTCTTGGACTTGGGACTGAGCTATTCATCCATCAAGGTTCACATGTGTACGGTCTCCGCATATCATGAGCCGATCAGAGAGAGAACTCTTGCACAATTGAATGTCTGCAAGACCTTTCTCAGAGGGGTCTTACATGTCAGTCCTCCAAGGAGGGACGTTGTTCCTCCGTGGGACTTAATTTTTGTCGTGAAGAAAGTCACCCTTCCGCCCTTCGAGCCAGCTGCTTCTTGCGAGCTATGCTTTCTGTCGTGGAAAGCTCTCCATTTGGTTGCCATTGCTTCAGCTCGAAGGGTTTTCAAACACCAGGCATTGATGTGTAAGGAACCTTATATCGTTTTGCACAGGGTCAGGGTGACCCTGTGTACAAACCCCAAGTTCTTACCGAATATGGTGTCCATCCTGACACTGAATCAGGACATCAACCTTCCAGTTTATTATCCTGAGTTTACCAACCAAGGTGAAGCGCTGTTGCACACCTTGGACGTCCATAGAATCCTAATGGTATTACCTTCACAGAACACGTTCCTCCAGAAAGATGGACCAGTTGTTCGTCTCCTTTGCAAAAAGGATGACAGGGTCTCCTGTCTCTAAGCAGTCTCTCAGCCGTTGGCTAGTGCACTGTATTTCCTTTTGCTACCAGCACCATGGTAAACCCCTTCCAGTCCCATTAAGGGCCATTCCACCAGGGCTGGGATCGCTTTTGCTTCCCTAAGGAATGTCTCTTCAGCAGACATTTGTGCTGCTGCTACATGGAGCACAGTCCATACATTCATCAGGCATTACAGCCTAGACATTGCTTTAGGAGGAGAGCAGGTTTTGGACTAGCTGTCCTGCAGGGCCTTCTCTCCTAGAATAGTCGGCATCTTCCTCTGTTTCAGTTTTCTCTCCACCTCCCACTCAGACCTGGGGACCTGGGCCTATCTTTGGGTACTGCTTGGGACTCAGTCCTAATGGAGTACCTGCTGCAAGAGCTCCACCGTCTAGATAGTACAGTTACGTGAAGAACTTACTGTAACAGTAGACCTTCAAGAGGAGCCTTGCAGCAGGTGGCTTTCCCACCCTCCATCCCCCAGGTATATGAGTCTTGCACCTGTGCAAGGTTGAGGAGTTTCTGCTCAGTTCTCCAATGCTGTGTTAGTCGGGTCTCCGGGGGAGAACTGAGATGGTGCCGAGGGACCGCCCCCTTGATACCACACCTGGCGTTGGGCAGGGCTGATGTCGGGGCGGTCCCCTGCCTCAGACTGCTAGCTCTAAGTTTTCGTGGGGTCCTAACACCTGGACGGTATTAGTCCTAATGGTATTACCTGCTGCAAGTGCTCCTATTGAAGATCTACTGTTACAGTAATTTCTTACGTAGCTGTACTTTCCTGACCTCACGGGGACGTGGGAAAGGGAAACTTGCTACTAAAGAACCATTTCATGGTGGATAGTAGCTTGTATTCAGTTCTGATACAACAAAGTGGGCAGAAATCCCTCAGTGGCCAGTGCTGACTTGAGAGCCAGCACCCTCTCTGTGCTAGATCCAGGCATATTGTGGTATGGATTCTGGCTGATGAGGATGATGCTCAGGAGAGCTCCACTGTAACCCCCGCAGTGACTGGGGCCATCCCTTCCAGGTTGGTTAGCCCAGATTATTTTAGCAGGCCTCTTCTGAGAGGCAAGGCTCTCTCCTTGGAGTCCGGGGTTGGCAAGGCCTGGGCTGGGCAGCAGCCCCATTGGGGAGCCCCTCGGCACCCCGGTGGGATTAGTAGCATGGACACAGCTTGCCTTCCTTTGCTTTGGGGGAGGGTCCTGCAGTTGGTGGGGACAGGGGCCTTCTGGTGGACTCTGCATGGCTCCAGTCTCTCCACCTAGGGGTTCCCCTCGAGGACAACACCCGGTCTGCCCCTTGCTGGTTGGGCGCACTGTGATGGGCAGGATGGGCAGCCCCTACCTTTGGAAGGGGTTCACTGCACGATCTCACAGTCCTTGCAAAAGAACCTTCCCTGGTTCGCCAGGCTGTCCCGCCTTCTGTTCCTCTGCTGTCTCCTCCCCTCTTCCCAGTCTCATGGGCCGAGGGGCCCCATGACCTGAGAACAGTTCAGGGTTCAGTGGCTGCATTCCCTCCGTTACCGTGGGGCACTCCACTAGGTCATTTTTAGACCTCAGACCCCTGTGCCACCTACCTCTAAATCGAGTTCCTCTGAGTCTTTGACTTCCTCCACTGAGGAAGACGTTGCCTCACTCCAATATTCAGCTGACACAGACTTCACATCCTACCAATGCTTCCTGGCAGGGATGTTGGAGGAGCTCCATATTTCCCACTTTGTTGGATGTAACACCGGCCATGTGGCACTGTAATTTCTGAGGGATTACAGTGCTGACAACTTGGTCATACCTCCCTGGCCGCGGCCATTCACAGAAACCTCCCACTCCATCTGGTTCCATCCCACCGCCCCTCTCAGCATGACCCCGGACACTGACTCGGCTGAGTTTAACTGATGGTGGAAAAGGGTGTTCAAACCACAGGAAATCTTACGTATTCTGACTTGTGCAGTATGGTCTCACCATAGGACTGCCCCAGAGCCGAAATGGTTAATAGAACCTACGCAAATTATGGAATGCTAGGCTCGAGCTCGGTTTTCAAATCACTGTCCCTGGTAAACAGCTCTAAACCATCAGATTCTTTACTCCGCTTGCCTCAGTAAGACATCTCCGGAGAGCTCTCCTTCATCGCTTGAAAACGTTATTTTCTAGGTTATTTTACTAGTAAATTTATTTTATTTGAAATTATGTTCACTGTCCTTGGTTTTCTTTTTTTTTTTGTTACTTTCTCTTTCTCCTCCTGGTCACCCTCGCCACTCTACTCTGCGGGCTAGCTCAATGCCCTCCAGTCCCTACTGAGTCTGCCCCTAGAGTGCCTTCTGGTGACTCCCTCACCTGCCTCCTTCACCTTTGCACAGTGGGGTCTGCCGTAATTGCGGACTGGGTGGCTGGAGCTGCCGTCATCCAGAGTGCTGCGGGTTGTTTTCCGTTTTCTGTCCCTCCCTCCCTCCCACTGAGGGCGCCTTGGCTCGGGCGGAGCGTGCTACGCATGCCTGCCAAGTGCGGGATGGCGTCCCTTCCCCCTCCCCACTCTCAGGAGCCGCCACGCCTCGAGGGTCGGTGTGCCCACCGCTCGGGCTGCAGGGTGCACCAAACAACTTCGGTATCCCCCCGAAGGAGGAGAGCATCCGTGGGGATGCTTGATCCTGCTTCCCCTGCCGACCCCCGACGACCCAGGCTCATTCCCGAACCCGGGTCGCTGGCGTAGCGCGAGGTGTGGCGTCCAGCGCCTCAACCCTCAGCGCCACCGGGCCGGCTCACTGTCCTTGGTTTTCAGGTACTATTTTTTCAGATTTTTAGTGTTTTGGGTAAGTAGTCGATCTTCCTGGACATAAGTCTCCACCACTCATTCACACTAGTGGGATTAGCGCCGGAGGCACTAGGACCCATTGGGAGCAAAGTTTTTGCTGGAGGGTCGGTGCGAGAGACGGCGCCGCGAGGCGCCGAGCAGCAGCTCGAGCGGCAACGACTATCCCGACGACGACCCTCCAACCGCCTCAGTTCCTTTTTTTCCGCCGTCGAGTGCGCTTCAGTGACGACGCCGTCATTGTCGGGAGTCAAACTTCAAATTAGCGCATAGTTTTCAGTTTATTTTTTTGTAACATTATCACGATAGTAGTATCGCTTAATTTATTCTATTTTCGTTAAATATTTCTAATATTTTGAATTTAACTACTTGAAGAAGTCTCGGCCTACTGGACGGAGCCGACCATGAGCAGGTCAGGTGACGGTAGGAGACTTCGTATGAAAGCTGTTCAGTCAGCCGGGCTGGGTCCGTCAGCCTCTTCTACTCAGCGGGTTCCGACACGGTCAGTCCGATGCCGGGGATGGGCGGTCCCCGTCGGCATAAAATAAACGGTCGCATTTCGGCACCGTTCGCCTCGAGCTCTTGGCCCACAGGTCAAAAAGAGAGGCATCACTCGAGGTCGCCTTCTGGTATGTCTGCGGCGTCGACGGTCGGTTATCATTGCTAGTTGCTGTCTCTCCTTCTCGAGTCGCCAACTGCGGTGATCGTCATTTGACATCGGAGCCCCCCCGCCTATAGGTAGGGCTCCAGATGAGCAGTTTCATCAGTGGGCCGCTCTTATGGAGCGATGGGCTCGGAGGTTGGTTCTCCTGCCTGGCTCGGTTGCCACGGAGCCCCCGGGCTCCTCCGGCGATCGGGTAGGGCGGTTGGACCTTCCTAGTCGCGCGGCGCCTTCTTCGGTGCCGGTGACTCCGCGCTTAGGTGTTTCCCCCCCTCACATGGCTGCGGCGCAGGGGGCCACACCGATGCCCTTATCTCCTGGTTTTTCCTTCTCTAGCTTTCCAGGTTCCTGGGGCATTTCCGCACCTTCCGCGTCTGTCGGCTTGTCCGCTTTGCTGTGCCGCTGGGCTCGCGGCACCGTCCGTGGCATCGTAGTGGTCTTGGCGGGCGCCGTCCGGGTGTTGCGGTTGCACGGCGCTTGTCTGGCGGTGCCGCTGATCCGCAGCGGCGCTGCTTGATCTGGCGGCGCTGGTTGATCTGGCGGTGCTGCGCGGTGCGCCGCTTGGTTGGGCGGCGCGTTGCTGCGGGCGCCGCTTATGTGCCTGCGATGCCCTTCGGGCGACGTGCCCTTCATGTGTGCCGCTTCCAACCTGCTTTGCTTTCTCGGCGCTGGGGCCCTCGGGACTCTCCTTGTTTCTCTGCTATTTCCTCCTCTCCTAATTTTCACTCCTTTCCTGTCCAAACAGTCCTTCCTGGACCATCAGGAGATGATGTTGAGCCTGACCCAGACTTCTGGTTGGGTGATGAAGTGGAGGAAACAGGATCTTTCTTTGCTACAGAGCCTGTGGTCGAGGACCTGTCCTTTAAGTCTCTGTTGAAGAACCTGAGATCCACTCTTCTCTCCAGACTCACAGACATCGATCCTGGGAAGATATTAAGACTAATACCTTCATGCCTCTGGAGATCCCTACGGATTTGACTCTCCGATCCAGCTTTCCTTCGAGACGCTGTCTCAAATGGTATGGAATAATCCTGCTCTTATTCCCTCAGTGGCTAAATCCATTGATAAGAAGTATTCAGCCCCAAGGATCGGCTCCCATTTTGGCATCCCAAGCTTCTTATGGATCCTATTGTAGTCCTGGCAGAGAATGATAAGGTCGTTTCTCATACTACTACAGCCTCACCTATTAACAAAGAGTCTCTGTAAGATTGATACATTAGGTAAGAGAGTCTTGCTGCCTCCACTTCTATGTATGCGACATGTTATCAAGGCTATTTTTCTCAGTATGAGTATATCCTGTGGCACTTTTTGAAAAGAATGGTTGAAGCTCTTCTGGATTCGGACTCAAGTCAGAGTTCTTCTCACAGTTACTAGAGGTATTGAGTCCAATAACCAACAGGTCAAAGCCGCTATGGACGCTTACTATTCAATGCTTCGCTCAGCAGCCGCGGGTATTTGTACTCGGGCGCCATTCCTGGCTGTGCCTTCTGGTTTTCTCTAATGATGCTCAGCAGCAGGTAAGGTGCTGCCCTTGACTGGCTCCTTTCTTTCGGCCCTCAGGTGGAACAAGCCTTAGAGGCCACTCAGAAGACTAGGTCGGCCATTGTTGGCCAGACCTCCCTGTTCTCCTCTCGGGGCATGTGAACAGACGCTGCTTCATAGTCTGCTGTCCTTTCGAGGCAGAGGCAGAGTAAGCTCCATAAAGCCAACCTGCCCAACCTCAAAAGAAAGCGCAGAGAAGCGCAGGGGCCTAAAGCCCCAGCTAGCCTCCTATGAATTGCTGGCCAAGTTCCATCCACATTGCCCGAGGTGGAACTTTCTCCTCCGGTGGGAGGTCGTCTGATGTACTTCTACAACCAGTGGAAGTCCATAACTTCGGACAAATGGGTCCTTTCGATAATTCGCGAGGGTTATTCTCTCAATTTCTTGGAAACCCCCCCGAATTGTCCTCCCAGACGACAACCCAGGTTGTCGGCCTCTCAGTCAGACCTCCTCACCGCCGAGATCCAAGGCCTTCTAAGCAACAGGGCAATAGAACTAGTGCCCCCGCATCTACGCACAGGGTTCTACTCCCATTACCTGGTTCCAAAGAAATCTGGGGAATGCGCCCATTCTAGACCTCAGAAAGTTAAACAAATTTCTCCCAGGAGAAATTCAAATGATTCCTAGGTACCCTGTTACCCTGCTGCATCAGCACGACTGGCTGGCCTCCTGGCTATGCAGGACGCTTACCAGCATATCCTGTATCCACTTCACCCACCGTAAGTTCCTCAGGGTTTGTAGCTCTGGGTCAGCATTATCAGTTCAGAGTCCTGCCTTTGGCTATCCTCGTACCGCTTAGCCTTTACAAAGTGTTGTGCAGTTCTCGTGAGCATCTCAGGAAGATAGGACTCCGAGTGTTTCCTCCTGGACGATGTCTTCAGCAAGCCCTTCCAGCCAAGGGACTTTGAAGCCGTGCAAACGACTTCTCGCCTTCTTATGTCCATGGGAATTCTGCTGAATTTGAAAAATCACAACTGCAGCCTCTCCAGAGGCTCCTTTTCATAGGGACGCTCCTGGACACCTCTCTTGCAGGCTTTCCTTCCAGAGGACAGAAGACTCGACATCCTTCGGATGGCCCGCTACATCGGGAGAACCAATCGGTACAGCTCTCTCTGGTGCAACGATGTTGGGTCTCATGGCTCTTCTGGGTGTTCACTGTACCCCTGGCTCTGGTTGCACATGAGAACCGACCCAATGGATGCTTTCCACTCAGTGGTCTCCCACCTCTCACTCCCAGTCTTATCCATCAAGGTGACTGAGCTTCTTCAAGCTCTCTCTCACCTGGTGGACTCCAGAGAGCAATCTCTGGAAGGGTTCCCTTTGCTCCCCGATCATCAGATCTCCATCACCACAGACGCACGCTAATGGGATGGGAGCTCACTGTCGCCTCCTTCACACTCAAGGTGTATGGACTCAGTTTGAAACTCATTCCACATAAATGTCCTGGAGATGAGAGCGGTCCTCTGCGATCCGAGCTCTGAAGGATATCCTTTGTCACAAGAACATTCTCCTTCAAACGGACAACAAAGCTGTGATGTATTACATCAACAAGCAAGGCGGTGCTATTCTACCCCTTTGCAGGGAAGCAATGAGGGGTGGGAGTGGTGCTTGGGCACAAGTCTCTGATTCAGGCGGTTTATCTGCCAGGTATACCAAATGATCTAGCAGACCACCTCAGCAGAACGGAGGCAGACCCTCACGAGTGGTCTCCTCGATCCAGTCAGCTCGGTCATCATTCAAGAGTGGGACTCTAGACCTGGACCTTTTGCATCCCCACTCAATGCAAAACTGCCTCTCTTCTGCTCCAGAAATCTAGGGCCTGGCATTTTCTGTCAGGATGCTTTTGCAGGCTTTGTGGACAAAACGCTTTACGCTTTCCCACCGCCTCTAATCCAGAGAGTTTTCCTAAGTTCGAGTCTCAGGGGACCAAAATGATTCTCATTGCTCCCTCCTGGCCTCAGCAACTATGGTTTCCTCTGCTCAACAGTATGTTGGCAGCCTCTCGAGACCACTTCCTTGCAAATCAATCTTTTTGACTCAGGGTTCGTTGGTCCATCCCAACTCTGAAATCATTTCATCCCTTCATGTTGGCTCCTGAAGAGGTAGAAGTGAATCGGTTCAACGTCTCTCGGAGAGTCTCGGACATCCTTCTGGCTGCGCTGAAGCCAGCCACCCGAAAACGTGGCCTTCCAAATGGAAACGCTTTTTCTCTCTGGTGTGCAAAGTCCCTTGGAATCCTTTCCTGTCCCTCCTGATTAAGTTCTGAGTATTTTTGGACCTATCAAACTCAGGTCTCCAGTACTCCACAGTTAAAGTTCACCTAGTGCCATCTCAGCTGCTCCATGAGTCCCGGTTTCTTCCTTGACTCTGGCTCAGCTTCCTCTGGTGAAGAGATTTCTTGAGGGTTCTTCATACCAGACCCCCTGTTAAGGCGTCAGTTGCCCTGGGACATTAACCTGGTGCTGGACATGCTCACTGGGAGCTCTTCGAGCCCCTAGCTACCTGTGAGCTAAAATCTCTTTACCTGGAAGACTGCCTTCCTGGTGGCTATTACTCAGCCCTGAGGTGTCTCGGAGATTCATGCCTTGGTGACAGACCCTCAGTGTACTGTATTCCATAAAGACTTAAGGTGGTTTCCGTTCTCATCTAAATTTCTTCCCAAGGGTTGTGTCAAATTCCATCTAAACCAGCCTCTGGTATTTCCTCTTGCTTTGCTGTTCCAAAATGAAGGGACGATCTCTTCATTCCTGTGGATGTTAAGAGAGCCTTGGTTCTATTTAGATAGAACCAGATTTTCCTTAAGACTCAGCAACTGTTTGTTTCTTTCATCGACCCGCTGGGTCAACCTGTCGCTATCAGATGCATTTCATCATGGTTAGTGGCATGCCTTGACATTGCTACTCCATGGCTCAAGTTAAATTGGAGGGTGTGATTAGTGCGCTCACTCTACTAGGAGGCGATGTGGCATCTTTAGCGGAGATTCGCAATGTTCCAGTGCGGATATCCTGCAACTCCGCCACCTGGGCTCAGTGCATACATTCGTTAAGCATTATGCACTGGATGTTCATCCAGGCAACATTCCGCATTCGGCAGAACTATGCTTAATGGGCTTCTATCTTAGACGCGTGAGCTCTGGCTCTCCTGCTCGCCCTTTGGGGATTATCAGCTTGTACTCTCCACTAGTGTGAATGAGTGGTGAGACTTATGTTCAGGAAGATAGGAAATTACGTACCTGCTGTAATTTCTTGATCTTCTTGGGCAGTCTCCACCACTCATTCTACCCTCTCCCATCCCGAGCTCACCTGTGTTGGTCTTCACTCCCTCAAATCTTTAGCCGTGAGGACTTCTTTGCTGACCCTTCTTACAGGTCATACGGACTATCTTATGTCCACTTTTTAAGGTTGGATTTACCTCTTTCGTTGGTTGCGGCTGCCTCCTGGTAAAAAGGCACTGAGGCGGGTTGGAGGGTCGCCACAAGGTCATGCCCAGCCGCTGCTCATGGGCGCCAGTGCCTCAAGGGCACCGCCTCGCCACGCCCTCCAGCAAAAAGTTTGCTCCCGATGGGTCCTAGTGCCTCTGGGCTAATCCCACTAGTGTGAATGAGTGGTGGAGACTCGCCCAAGAAGATCAAGAATTACGGTAGGTACGTAATTTTCCTTTTATTCTCCTTGGTTCTTTAACCGGAGAAAAGCAAACACATCCTTCTTTATTTTTGTCATTTATTTTAATTTTAGATCTTACTTCAAGAGGTTCCTTGCAGTAGGTATTCACACGTGGACTGCGCCCCTGGTGTTGGATCCAAACTGCAAAGTTGTATGATGCAATCATCAGCGAGGACGCCCCCCAACGTCAGGCGGTGATGTCAGCCCGACTATAAAGGCGGTCAGCGCTCACTCCAGTTCTTTCCGCGCGTTGCCTCGATCGTTCAGCTCATGTTTGAACAGCAATCTAATGCTGGTTTCGTTGAATCTTCACCTCTTCTAGTATTTTCTTGTAAAACTTTATCTCTGTTGATGTCTTCTAGACAGAAGAAAAGTGCTCTAAGTGCGGCGCCCAAATTCACATGGGGTGACCACTATTCCCTGCCTCCTTTGCCTGGTTTCTAACGTGACATCCAGGGTGTTCCATCTGCCAGGCCTTCAACCAGGTGACCAGAACCAGGCGTGAACGGTCCCCGAGGCCCATCTTCTGACCCGACATAGCGTCTATGGAAAGGAGCTCCAAAAACTGAGGGAAAGTTGGTTGTCGCGACTTAAAAAAGTAAGCGAAGCTGGGACTGAGTCCGTCACCACGAGAGGCCTGCAACTGTGAGTAATTCTTTGGGTGCCCAGTCCATTCTTTGGACCAGGCCCTTCCTCCCCTCTTGCCGGGGGTAAGCAGGCAGCAGGTAGCCTCTGGATATGTAATTTCTTCTGCCTTGTCCTGCCGGTAGACACCCGCTTCTAGCGACCGGCGCACGCCCCCGCCGATCAGTCTAGGGCCAGCCTTCCAGCCGCCTCTAGCCCGGCTGACTTCTGTGTCGGACGGCGGCTCCTCCGATGTCTGCCCGGATCCATCCACTCTCCCGTCGGTCTCCAGTTTGGCCCCTGACGCCGGACAGAGTGAGGGACAAGTCGACCCATCGTCCCCTAGGGTTCTTCATCCCAGGGACTCGCCACCCGATCCTCTTCTTTTCGCAGTAGCCAGATCGCATTCTGACCTGCCGTTGGGGGCCCCTCGGGTCCCCCCCCTTGCTAGGCCTTCTGCCGTCCCCGGACAGGAGTCCATCGCCGGCTGGGGATCCTGCCATGGAACCTCCACCCTCCGGTCTTTCGGGCTCGCTCCCGGGTCCCGCGCCATCTGCTGGCACTGTGGCACTGCCCCCGGCAGGCCCTTTGGCTGGATTCCCAGAATCTGAACCCTCCTTCCCGCTTCTGGGTGGCCCTCCATCGGCCACTCACTACCCGACGCCGGGCCATGTGCCTACGATGCGGGGCCTCCTGATGCTGGGTTACCTCAATACTGGGTTACCCGGCCAGGTATCTCACCCCAGGACACCATGCCAGGTTATCCCGGTACCTTGTTGCTATCCTTCTTGGCAGTACCTCTAGCATCCGGGTATCCAAGCTTCCAGCCCCTCCTCTCGCCACCTCTGGGTATCAGTAGATCAAGGAGTCCCAGTCTCCTTGATGGAAGCTGACCAGAATGCAACTCTGTCAGAGATTAGACAGTCGGTGGGAGAGGCACCCACTCCCAGGGTCACCTCTCCGCTGCCTTCTCGACCAGAGCTGACTCCTTAAATATTGGCACCACGAGTAGACCTTCAGTTCTCAGGTTCTGAGCCCTCTGACACCGAGTCCAACTCAGATCCGGCTAGACCCTAGGTCTCCCATAGAGTTCCCCCAAAGACTCTCTCCAGTCTTCACCGAGGACCCTCTTTCAGAGACTTGCATGCGTTCTATTCAGGTGGCTGGCTGACTAAAGAGGTAGACCCGCAAAGAAAACGCCTTGTGGAACACCTGGATCAGGCCACTTTGACCCTATCCCTATTCCGCCGTGGATGGGGCCTCTGAGGACCTAGTGATCACGATTTGGCAACAACCATCCTCTATACCATCGGGTCTCCCAAGCAGCACTGCACCTGTTAACCTCTCGGAAGGGATCCCCATCTTAATTCCCATCCTAAGGCTGACTCTGTGGTCATTATGGCTGCTCATGATTGTTCAGCCCAGCCCAGCCACTTGAGCTATTTCGCTTCCTGACAAGGACTCGTGCACAGCTAGATCAGTTTGGGCGTAAAATCTATCTTCTTCCTCATGTGTGATACAATCCTTAACTACATATCGATATGGTCACTTTCCAAAAGCCTCCTTTCGATCTGGAAAAGACCTCCAAGAGGTTCAGGATGAGAACCCTGGGAGAAGAAGCTATTGATAAAGTTAGGATGGGAAGTCATCATGTCGTCATGTTTCACGGGGCTACTTACGACCAGTGGACTCGTGGCTAGAGCGGCAGCCTCGGGGATCTGTCTCCATCGCTTCTCCTGGCTTTCAGATAGCAGGACTGGTGCAGGATGTAATAGTCCTCCCTTTTGACGCCCCTTTAGGTGTTCCGCCTTTGGCGGTGGATGCTAAGGATATCATTTGGGCTGCAGGAGAGCAGATGTTCCTTGCGACGCCCATTCCTGTATAGGATGGGCCAGAAAAAGCAGCCTTTTCACCGCCAAAGAAGGTGGAACAAATCCCAGGCTAAGTGCTACAAAGAACGTGTTCTGGCTCTGGAGCTACAACCCACAGGCCAAATTTCCAAACAGGCCCTTGGGGCAAAAAGGTCCCTCCCTTAGCATCCTGACTCTATCTCCTCCTTCTGCCCCTCCAGTAACACAGAGGAACCGGGTCGGAGGTTCTGCCCAATCTTGACGGTTGAGGTTCGCCACTGCAGACGCTAGGTGCTTCAGCTCATCCAGCGAGGTCATTCGATAGAATTCACGCGATTCCAGCCTCTTCTGCCGGGATGGTCCTTCTCGCTTTGGGATCAGGTCCCCATTGTCTCAGGAAATTCAGGTTCTTCTTCTAAAGAGGGCCAGAACCTGTCCCATTGAACTAAATAGGGAAGGATTCTACTCCTACTTCTTCCTGGTACCGAAGAAAACGGGTGACCTGAGACCGATCCTGGACCTCAGCACACTAAACGTCTTCGACGAGTACAAGAAGTTTTGTATGTTGACTCTTCCGGGCTTCTTCTCCTGCTCCACTCGAACTCATGGCTGTGCTCCCTGGACATGCAGGATGCTTACCTGCATATTCCTATCCTCCTGGCCCACTGCCGCTTTCTCCATTTTGTTTTTATGGAGAACCATTTCCAATTCCGAGCACTCCCGTTTGGCCTCTCTTGGCCCCAGGTGTTCACAAAATATCTAGTGTAGTGGCGGCATTCTTACGCCTGTCAGGAATTATGTCTTCCGGTACCTGGATGACTGGCTCTCACCAGCACCCTCTCCTACCAGCCTGAGAAGAGTCTCTCTTCACTCTGATTCTGTTCTGTTTCCTGGGCATAACGGTCAATTTTCCCAAGTCCCAGCTAGTACCATCCCAGAGACTCCAGTTCATTGGAGCTGTACTAGACACAGTTCAGGGCAAGGCTTTTCTGCCATCGGATTGGGCTAAGGCCTTAGCTTCTCAGGCCACTCTCATGGCCCAGGCCCAGTGGATCCCGGCACACTCTGTGCTCCGTCTCTTGGGACTGACGGCAGCTGCCATTTCAACAGTTCCTATGGCCAGGCTTCACATAAGGGTCATTCAGTGGTCTCTTTGAGTCCAATGGGACCAGAGAATGGACGACATGAACCAAAAGGTCATGATCTCCAACAGTCTGCAGAGAGATCTTCGTTGGTGGCAGGATCTCTCCAACCTGTCGAAGGGAATTTCCTTTCATCCTTCAGTTCCAACCCAAATCCTCACCACGGATGCCTCAGATCTGGGCTGGGGAGCCCATTTGGGACTCCACAGACCCAGGGTCTTGGTCCGACCAGGAGCTCAATCTTCACATCAATGTTCTGGAGACCAGGGTGTTCTTTATGCACCCAGGCATTTCAGTCTCTTCTGTTCTGGGATCACTTCTAGTCCAGACAGACAACATTTCCACAGTCTGGTACATAAACAAACTGGGAGGAACCCAATCTTATCCTCTTTGCAAAGAAGCAATGAGGGTATGGTACTGGGCAATTCAGTACGGTCTTTACCTTGCACCAGTCCACATTCCGGGTGTAAGCAACATCCTGGTGGACAGTCTCAGTCAATCAGTGGCCAGGGCCCATGAGTGGGAACTAAAGTCAGAGGTAGTCGAAGAACTCTTTCTTTGATGGGGTCGGCCAGAGATAGATTTGTTCACCTCCCCATGCAACGCAAAACTACCCATCTTTTGCTCGCTTGTTCCCAGGCATGGTGCTTTTTTAGAGAGCCGCTGTCTCTTTCATGGGCAGGGAGGTTTCTTTATGTCTTTCCTCCCCTTCCTCTCATTCAGAAGGTCTTGTGAAACTCCAACAGGAGGGAGCTCATGCCATTTATTGCTACACTTTGGCTTACTAAATTTGTAATCCTCTGCTACAACAATTGGCACTGGAACCTCCAGTTCTCTTGCCCTTTTCCACGACCTTCTGACTCAGGAGCAGAGCACCTTGGTGCATCCGAGCCTTCAGCCTCTCCCATCTTCATGCGTGGCCCTGTGAACCATAGCGATTTCTTGTTGTGGATATCTTACGCAGGTTGTGTAAATTCTAGTGGAGGCTAGAAGACCTCCACTCAGATCCCACTCTACGCCATGAAGTGGAAAAGATTCAATTTGGGCCCAAGCAAGATGCTGGGACCCATTTAATGCTCGCTTCCCAGGTTCTAGAGTACCTCACATCTGTCTGAAGTGGGCCTTAGCTACTCCTCCATTAAGGTCCACCTCTCCGGTGTCAGCCTACCACCTCCCGGTGGAGAGCAGAACCTTGGCTCAGCTGGAGGTTGCCAAAACCTTTCTGAAAGGCATCCTTTATTTGAAATCTCCAGTCCGAATCCTTGTCCTCCTGGGACATGAATTTCATGTTCGAAGCTGACCTACCCCATTCGAACCAGCTTCTTCCTGTGACTTACGCTTCCTCTCCTGGAAGACCCTGTTTCTAGTCGCAGTTACTTCAGCCAGAAGGGTCTCCGAATTACAGGACTTTGTCGGTAAGGAACCCTATTTGATTTTTCACAAAGACAGGGTAGTCCTTCGGACTAACCCTTCTTTCCTACCTTAAGTGGTTTCGGAAACCACTTTGAACCAGAGTGTGGAATTACCAGTATACTATCCATGGTATTCCAACAGAGGGGAATACCTTTTGCACACCCTTGATGTGCACCGGATCCTGTAGTACTACACGAACTGGACTAAGGAGGTTTGTAAATCCAATCAATTGTTCGTAGCTTTTGCTCCACAGTGCCAGGGTAAGGCTATATCCAAGCAAACCATCTCTCAATGGCTGGCTTAACTATCCATTTTCATACACGAAATATGGGAAGTCCTTCCAAGTAGTTAAAGGCCACTTCTACCCGGGAGTGTGGTGACTCTACTGCCTTTTTAGGAATGTGTCCATGGCAGAGATCTGTCAGCGCCACGTGGTCGTCTGTTCACACCTTCACTAAGCATTACAGTCTGGACATTGCTTCTAGGCACAGAACTGGCTTTGGTCTTGCAGTCTTGCAAGGCCTCCTGTCGTGATTCTTATGGCGATTCTCCTCCTCCCGGATGCACCTATGTTTGTTTTTCTCAGGGACTGCTTGGTATTCAGTCCATATGTGAAGACCTACTGCAGGAACCTCTCGGTAAGATACTGCAGTTACCTAAGAACTTACCGTAACAGTAGATCTTGAGAGAGGTTCCTGCAGTGAGGTCTCAGTTTCCATCCGCCTTCCCCAGTTTCTGGATGTTATATCCTTATTTTCCATCTATCTGGCCCTTTGGGGCTAGAGGAACCAGGGTCTGAGGAGTTTTTACTCGGTCTTATTTAAATCTTTCTATAGGTCTGCATTGGAAAAGAACTGGGGAGCGGGTGCGGGACTGCCCCTTTTATAGTCGGGCTGACGTCACGCCGCCTGACATCAGGGGGCGGTCCCCACTGATGATTGCTATCTACAAGTTTGCCATTCGGATCTGACGCCGGGGGCGCAGTCCTATATGTGAAGACCTATTGCAGGAATCTCTTTTCAAAGATCTACTGTTACGGTAAGTTCTTTCGGAGGCTGCAATTTAAATTTCTCTCCAACTCGGTGTAGTTGGTTAGATAGTGAAATTTTACTGGGGTATCTCCTGGTTTAGTGGGCAGTTTCAACTGGGGTAGCTCCTGGTCTTGTTATTCATTTTAAAACCCAGGGTAACTCCTGGGTTTCCTGTGTTTAGGTTTAAAAAAAAAAAAAGAAAGAAAGAGAGAGAGAGATTTCTTTATTTTTTCTTTTGTAACTGGGTTATGTCACAGAAGCCATAAAAGAGAACAGGACCCATGGTTTCCAGCACTGTACCGAGTGTGGGGAACCATTTGCTAAAGCAGATCCTTATTTAGTGTGTTTATTCTGTCTGGAGTCTGACCACTTGCAGACAGATTGTGAAATTTGTTCTAATTTTCCTCAGTCTACTCTTGATAGGAGATTGAAAAGACTGAGGGAAAAAATGGCTGAAAAGACTGCTAACCCAGCTGCTGAGCAACCGGATGAACCAGAGGGGCTGCCCTGTGACAGGGACGATAGCTCTGTGAAAAAGCGTACCGCTGAAAAGACTGCTGAACCGGCCGTCGCGGTAAAAAAGAAGAGAGAAGCAAAAGCATCAGGAACCACACCTGAAGCAAACCGCGGTTCCCTCTGCTGAATAGATCACTAACGCTATTAAAATAATTCAGTCTCTACAGTCCCCGGTTCTGGTTGGGAAGCAACCAGTTACCCAAACTCCCGGTTCGCAGTCAACCCACGGTTTAACCAACCAAGGTGGGGATCTTTTTGAGGATGATGATTTTGGAATGGAGCCTGATGATGATGAAGATTAGGATTATGGGGAACCTATTGATCCTGACATTTTCCCTGATCCTCATAGGCCAGAATCCCCTGATAAGGGAACTGAGAATTTTACCTCATATTTTGCTGTCAAGAAGCAAGTGGCTTAGTCCCTCAACCTCCCATCCCAGAAAGATATTGAGGATGAGAAGGAAGAGGATTATAAAGAAATGATGGATGTCCCACCATCAAAGAGGTTGCTCCTCCCTCTTCACAAATCATTAAAAAAGCAGACCATGAAGGTACTGCAAAACCCTACTTCTGTTCCTCCCACAGACAGGAAGGCTGACAGAAAGTATTCGGTAGCCAAGACTGGGGCTGATTTCATTTTTGGACATACCAGTCATGAAGGAGTGGTACAGTCTGCAGCTTGTGACAAAGCTGGCATCCCTCTGGCTTCCCACCCCCAAGAAAAAGATTCTAGGAGGGTGAATTCCATCGCAAAGAAAATGTATTTAGGATCTTCTCTGGCTATAAGACAAGCTACTTATATGACATACATAGCCAGGTACCAAAAGAACATGTGGTCCACAGTCCTGGAAATTGCCAAGGCAGCCCCTCCTCGCATGGCTTGCTGACCTGGAGAAAGCTGCAAAAAGGGGCATTGAAGCCTCTAAAACTCAGTTCAGGATGGCAGTGGATATTAACGACACTGCATCCAGACAAATGGCATCTTCTGTGTCTTTGAGGAGGTTTGTCTGGCTCAGGACTACAAACCTGACTCAAGATACTCAGAATAAGGCAGTGGATTTTCCTTGTGACCCTGTGTCTCTGCTTAGGGAACAAACAAAGGCATATATGAAAATAATGGATGAGTACAAGGCTACCTATAAAAGTGCAGCAGCTAAGGAGAGGGATGCCAACCCCCAAAAGCACCATGCAAGGGATGGCAGAGGTAGGACTCTTACAGGTCTTTTTCCAGCCTCAAATTTTTCCCCAGTACCAGCCCAGGTGATACTTCAGGGCAGGGGTAGGAGGGGGTTATGGCCACACTAACCCCTCTGTACAGCCTGTAGCTCAGTCCAATCAGACTCCCTGAGGGGACTGCTCGGGTCGCCTCCCCAATTCTGGTAGGGGGCAGGCTGGCCTATTACTTCCATGAGTGGGAAAACATTACCACAGACAAGTGGGTCCTGGAAGTGGTGGGTCAAGGAGTTGTGCTCAGCTTCAAGGCCTTGCCAAAGCTGAGGTCAGAAGCCTTCAAATCCTCCCTTCCCTCAGAATCAGCTTTGTTGGAGATGGAAGTTTCAAGTTTACTGGCTGTTAAATGCAGTGGAACCAGTCCGTCTTTCCCAAAGAGGGAAGGGGCTATATTCCATTTACTTCCTCACAACAAAGAAAATAGGGGAGTGGCGACCCATCCTGGACCTCAGATACCTAAACAAGCATCTGACAAAACCACAATTCAAAATGGTCACCCTAGCTGCCATACTCCCTACCCTAAGGCAGGGGGATTGGTTAGCATCCTTAGATCTCAAAGACGCTTTATTTTCACATTCCAATCAGAAGGTCACACAGAAGTACCTCAGATTCTGGCTGCCATCCAGTCATTACCAATTCAGGGCAATGCCTTTCAGACTGACATCTGCTCCACAGGTTCACAAGTGCCTGGCTGTGGCAGTGGCACATCTGAGGCATCAAGGGGTGACAGTGTTCCCTATCTAGACGACTGGCTTGTAGTGGCCATTCACAATAGCAAGTGAGAGAGGTTCTGTCAATAACACAAAACACTCTCTCCTCTCTCGGGTTCTTAGTGAACCACAAAAAGTCCAGCTTCTAAAGTTCATAGGGTCAGAACTGGAAAGAAAAAAGCCAATGGCTTACCTACCACAAGACAGGGTGGACAGCCTTATCCAGGTAGCCAGTTCCTTCACACTTCATGTTTCCAGGCCAGCAAGGCACTTCCTACAGTGTTAGGCCACATGGCGGCCTCCACAGCTACCATGTTAGGCTCAAGGTTCCAGATGAGAGACATCCAATTTCACATATGGGAACACTGGTCCCAAAAGAGGGACTCTCTTTCAAAATTAGTCCCAGTGACAGCCACTGTTCTTCAAGCCCTGCAGTGGTGCCAAGAAAGGAGCAACCTCAGACAAGGAGTACCCTTTCTGCAACAGGTCCCTTCTCTGGTGCTAACCACAGATGCATCCCTGCTGGGGTGGGGAGCACATCTAGGGGACCACACTGCTCACAGTTTATGGACAAAGCAGGAACCTCTCCTGCATATCAACTTGTTGGAACTTTGGCAGTTCTTTTGGCTCTTCAGTCATTTGCCATTCAGATCTGTGGAAAGGTAGTACAAGTCAGAACTGACAACACAACCACCATGTACTACTTAAATAAACAAGGGGCAAAGGCCAACTCCTCTGTGCACAGAGGCAATGAAAATTTGGACCTTGGCATACCTCTAAGTGTATCCCTCTCAGCTGTCCACGTGCCAGGAAAGGACAATGTCTTGGTGGATGCTCTCAGCAGAATAAACCAGAACCACCACGAGTGGTCATTGAACAAACAGGTCTTACAGACCATTTTCAGGAGATGGGGCACCCCAGAGGTGGATATGTTTGCAGCCCCAGACAATCACCAGCTCCCTCAGTATTGCTGCAGACCCCCTTTTAGGGTTACAATTCCTCTGGATGCACTCTTGCTGGATTGCACAGGGAGGTTCCTGTATGCTTTTCCTCCTTTTCTTCTGTCACGGAAAGTACTAATCAGACTCAGACTTCAACCAGCTTCAATGATCCTCATTGCCACAGATTGGGCCAGACAACCTTGGTACTCCATGCTCCTGTCATTGTCAGTAACCAAACCAATCCATCTCCCCAGGAGGTACAACCTACTGTCATCCTCACAGGGCAGGATCATGTACCCCAACCTGCTGTCCCTCAGACTCAAAGCATGGTTCTTGAGGACTTAGAGTATGCAAACTTGCATCTCTTAGAGGCAGTCATGGATATACTGAGAGTCTCCAGAAAGCCCTCGACCAAGCAAACTTATGCCTCTAAATGGAAAAGATTTTCTTTTTGGTGTCAGGGCAAGGGCTTGGAACACACCCGGGCTAATCTCTCTGTAGTCCTGGATTATATGGCCCATTTGCACTCCACTGGTTTAACTGTTTCCACCTTGAAAGTGCACCTGGCAGCTATCTCAGCTTAACTATCAGCAGGTAAAACATCTTCCTTGGCTTCAAAACCAGTGTTCAAGACATTTTTTAAAGGGCTACTACATTTGCATCCACCACATAGGGAACCTATCCCCTTGTGGGATCTGAATATTTGTATAGCACAGCTTATGCAGCCCCCCCTTTGACCCCATGTCCACAGCAGACCTTAAATATGTGACTTGGAAAACAGTCTTTCAAACACCATGAAGTCTTGCTGTAATTAGGACTATAGCAGTCAGCCTCAGCCTCTGAACTGCCCCCGAGAGGAAAGGGTTAACTCCAGAGAAGTCTGGAGTTCCACAGCGCGAGGGCGCTGTTCAAAGCTCTATCTGTGCAGTTTGAAGTCAAACTGCCAGATTCTTTACTCCGCTTCACTGAACAGTCGCTCCGGAGATCAGCTTCTTCAGCTCGGTTCACTACGCGGTTTTCGGTCGGTTCCTCGGTTCAGAAAACCGCAAAGTCTCAAAATTACCGCGTTTCGGGTCATAAGCTCTATCTGGTAACTGTAAGTAAAACTAAAATTTAGTCTGTGTGGAAATAATTATCGGTTCAGTCTGAACCGATCGTTTCTTGTATTTTGATGAATCTTTAGACGTGAGGTACCCGGTTCTTATCGGTTCTAAAAAAACCTTCGTTTTTAATAGGGTTTTTTCCAATACCCGTGACACGGTTAGGAACCGATAAGGGTGTCTTGCTCTGGCACGGCCTGAAGAAAAGGGCAAGTTTTGGTTAGGCTGGCACTATGTCTGAGAAACCCAAAAGAAAAACCGGGCCCACGGGGTTTCAACACTGTGATGTTTGTGGGGAAGCCTTTGCCAAGGCTGACCCACACACCACTTGTGTTTATTGTCTGGGGGCTGACCACCTCCTTTCAGACTGCCAGATATGTAAAAATTTCCCTGCAGCCACCCTGGAGAAGAGATTGGGCCGGCTCAGGGAGCGAGAGGCAAAAGTCCGCTGACCGGATGGCAGGCCGGTCCAGTACCCACTGGACCAGAGGGAGTGCCCTCTGACCAGGCGTTACTTCCTCAAGAAAAGAAAGGCTGGTTCAGAGGAACCAGCACCAGCAAAAAGACAAAGAAATCAGCAGGTTTGGAGTCTAGATAGTTTCTCCAACTGTTGCAGAAATAGCAAAAGCCATACAGATTGTTCAGTCTTTGTCTCAGGGACTTGGAGAGCCCTCCACAAGTGGCAGAGGGGTGGCTCGTCCAGGTCCAGTGGTTCAAGATTATGTTATTGAGGAGTTTTATGAACCACAGGAGGGGGAGGAGGAATTTGATCAGTGCATTTGTGACTGGGAAGGTCTGGACGTGCCCATTGAACCGGACATTTCTCCAGACAGACCCTTAGAGTCTCCCCCTCTGTTGTCTGAGTCCCCTTCTCATTTTGTGTTTTATAAGAAGGTGGCAGAAACCCTCCAGCTCCCTTTAGAGGAGGCTGTGGATGAGCAAGAGGAGCCTGATTTTGTTGAAATGATGGATATTCCAGAGTCTAGAAGGTTGTCTGTTCTTTGCATAAATCATTTAGGAAGCAAACAACAAAGATTTTAAAATCCTCATTCTGTCCCTCCTGTAGACAAAAATGGACAGAAGGTATACTTTATCAGGCCAGATACAGACTTCCTCACTGAGCAGTGTAGTCATGTAGGTGTTGTTCAAGCTGCAGCCTGTGACAAGGCTAATATTCCTTGGCATCACATCCTCCTGACAAAGATTCCAGGAAGATTAATACCATGGCAAAAAGCAATATATGGCAGCTTCTTTGGGACTCAGGCAGGCTAATTACATGGCTTATGTGGCTAGATATCAGAAGTCTAGATGGGACACTATTTTGCAGTTAGCCAAGCAGGCCCAGGGTCAGCTGGCTAGTGAGTTGGAACAGGTGGCTGCTGATGGCATTGAGGCCTCTAAAGTTCAATTTCATACTGCTGTTGATGTTAATGATGTTTCTTCTAGGGTCATGGCCACTTCTGTAGCTCTCGTAGGTTGGCATGGCTCAGATGCACTAATTTGTCCCAAGACACTCAGGCAAAGGCTATGGATTTCCCTGTAGTAGGTAACTCTCTGTTTGGTGATCAGACAGAAAATTACATGAAAAAAATGGATGAATACAGAACTACCTACAAAAGTGCCCAAGCTAAAGAGAGGCATGCCCCCAAAGGCATGCCCCCAGGGGTAGGGGTAGGCCTTACCACAGGCCTTTTATCAAGCTCAAGCCTCTTCAGCCTTTGTTCAGAGGGGTTTCTTCAGAGGCAGGGGCAGACGGGGCTCAGGCAGACCATCCCCTTCTTCTCAGCCAAAAACAGCTGCCAAGCAGGCACCCTGATGGGGTGCCCAGGGCCGAATCTCCTGTACCGGTGGGGGGCAGGTTGGCTTGTTTCAGCCAGAACTGGTTGTCCCTAACGGCGAACAAGTGGGTTCTGGAGGTGGTAAGCCAAGGTCTGGTCCTCAGTTTCAAACAGTTCCCAAAGATGAGGGCCAGACATTTCCCACCTGCGAATCCTTTGGAAGCCCTTGCTTTGGAAGCAGAGGTTTCTTCTCTGCTGGGATACAAAGCAGTAGAGAGGGTTCCCCTTTGCCATCAGGGCAAGGGTCTTTATTCAAGGTATTTCTACCCCAAAAAGACAGGAGAATGGCGGCCATCTTAGATTTAAGGTTCCTGAACAAGCATCTTCTGAAACCAAAGTTCAAAATGTTAACTCTGGCAATGATTTTGCCTCCTGAGACCAGGAGACTGGCTAGCTTCCCTGGACCTCAGGGCGCCTATTTTCATTTCTTGATCAGGCCTTCTCACAGAAAGTACCTCAGGTTCGAACTACCTTCTGGCCACTATCAGTTCAGAGCAATGCCCTTCGGCCTTACCTCTGCCCCAAGGGTTTTCACAAAATGTCTGGCTGTGGTAGTGGCTCATCTGAGAAGGCAAGGGTGGCCTTTTCCCTACCTGGACGACTGGCTCATAGTGGGTCAGTCTCCAGAGCAGGTAAAATCTCACTTGTTGGTCACCCAGCAGCTTCTCACCTCTCTGGGATTCCTGTTGAATCTTCCAAAGTCAGTTCTCGAACCAGTTCAGGTACTAACTTTCATAGGTGCAGAGTTGAACACAAAGTCTGCCAGGGCATATCTCCCTCCGAGAGAGTGGACAGACTCATTGCCCTGGCATCTTCCTTCACCATGCGGGTCTCTCGGCCAGCAAGGCACTTTCTGCAACTCCTAGGACACATGTCTGCGTCCACAGCTGTCGTGCAGGGACCAAGATTCCAGATGAGACATCCAATTCCACCTGAGATCTTTTTGGTCCCAAAAGAAGGACCCCTCACCAAATTAGTACCAGTGACAAGATCTCTGATCCTGGCCCTTCAGTGGTGGCAGGACCAGAGCAATCTAACTCAAGGGGTCCCCTTCTTACCCATTCCTCACTCCCTCACACTTACCACAGATGCCTCCCTCCTAGGATGGGGGGCTCACTTGAGCGACCTTTCCACTCAGGGAGTGTGGTCTCCTCAGGAATCTCTGCTCCACATCAACCTTCTGGAGCTCAGGGCTGTCCTCTTAGCTCTCCAGGCCTTTTCAGCTTCTGTCCAGAACAAGGTAGTTCAAGTCAGGACAGACAATACCACAACAATGTGGTACATCAACAAGCAAGGGGGCACTCGGTCTTCTGCCTTGTGCATCGAAGCAATGAAGCTGTGGTCTCTGGCTTACTCCTGAATACCTCCCTGATAGCAGTTCACCTTCCAGGGAAGGACAATGTCCTAGCGGATGCCCTCAGCAGGATTTCTCAGGGCCACCACGAATGGGCCCTGAACCTCTAGTGCTGGGGTCAGTCTTTGCCAGATGGGGCACCCTCAGATAGATCTTTTCGCAGCCCCAGACAACCACCAACTTCCTCTGTTTTGTTGCAGACCTCCAGTGTTGGGATCAGTCCCACTGGACGCCTTCCAGTTGGATTGGGAGGAAATTTCTATATGCCTTCCCTCCTTCCCTCTCCTTTTCAGGGTACTAGTGAGGATCAGAACTCAGTCCTGCAAGGTGATTCTGATTGCTCCAGATTGGACCAGACAGCCCTGGTACCCTCTCCTTCTGTCCCTGATTGTCCACCCTCCCCGAGCTTGCCCAGGACCCACGACCTGTTGACCTGTGCACAGGGGAGAGTGTGGTATCCGAACCTCAGTTCCCTCCACCTCAAGGCTTGGTTCTTGAGGAGCTAGAATTCGCAAATCTACACCTCTCTCAAGGTGTCTTGGATATTTTGAAGGCGGCCAGGAGGCCTTCTACTAGGGCCACCTATAATTCTAAGTGGAAGAGGTTTTCCATTTGGTGCTCTGGGAAGCAAATCTCCCCAGAATCTGCTGATTTGGCTGTTTTATTGGACTATCTGGTCCACTTAAATTTTCTAGGCCTTAAGCCAGCTACCTTAAGGGTTCATCTGGCAGCAGTCTCCGCTTATGTGTCAGCAGGTAAACCTGCTTCCATCTCTTCTCACCCTGTAATTTCAAGTTTTTAAGGGTTACTTCACACTAACCCTCCTTTTCGGAACCAGCTCCTGCTTGGGACTGAATGTTTGCATTGCTCAGCTAATGCAACCCCCTTTGAGCCCTGTCTTCGCAGACCTCAAGTTTTTGACTTGGAAGACTGTTTTCTAGTGGCCATCACTTCTGCTAGACGTATAAGTGAGATGCAAGCCTTGTCAGTGGAAGAAGATTTCATTTTCTTTTCATAGGGACAAGGTAGTCCTTAGGACTAATAGAAGGTTTTCAAAGGTGGTCTCAGTTTTCATCTCAACCAATCCATCTCTCTCCCAGTATTTTTCACTGAGCATTCCCTTCAGGGAGAGGAGATTGCACAGTCTGGACGTCAAAAGAGCTCTAGCTACTATTTGGAATGCACCAAGGGTCATAGGTTTGAATCCTCCAGCTCTTCCTTACCTATGGAGAAGTCGGCAAGGGAGACCTGCCACTAAGAGGACAATTGCAAGGTGGATTGTCTCTGTATCCAATTCTGTTACCAAAACTGGTAAAGAGCCCCCTCAGGATTGAGGGCTCATTCTACCAGAGGTAGCTGCATCTCTAGCGGCTGCTAGAGATATTCCCATTTTGGAGATCTGTCAAGCTGCTACCTGGAAAACAGTTCACACCTTTACCAAACATTACTCCTTGGATGTTCAATCCAGGAGGGATGCCTGTTTTGCACAGCTGTGCTTCAGAGCCTATTTCCCAAGTAGGTTCTGACCCTCCTCCATGGAGGTACTGCTGTGTAATCTGCTATAGTCCTAATTACAGCAAGACTTCATGGTGTTTGAAGAAAAATTACTCACCTTAGTAATTGCTTTTCTTCTCATGGAGTCTTGCTGTATTAGGACAACCCTCCTCCTACCCCGCTCAGAACTCCTCCTTGGGTATGGGTTGGCAAATTAGTGCAAGCACTGTGTCATGCCTTTATTGGGTTTAGGAACTAGGTAATTCTGTTGTTTGTTGACTGGTAGGTGGCCCCCTTCCTGGACTTGAGTCTTTTTGGGGAGAGGGGGTCTGTTAATGCTTCTTTTCAGTGATGCTATCAATATTTAATAATTTTGTTGCTATTCTGTGATTGTTGTGTGTTTTGTAGTTCTACTACTGGTAGGTAGCCAATGGCTAGTGTAGGGTTTTCCACACAGACTTGCTATATTAGTTTAGCTTCGTAAAGAACCTGGCAGTTTGACTTCAAACTGCACAGATAGAGCTTTGAACAGCGCCCTCGTGCTGTGGAACTCCAGACTTCTCTGGAGTTAACCCTTTCCTCTCCGGGGCAGTTCAGAGGCTGAGGCTGACTGCAATAGTCCTAATACAGCAAGACTCCATGAGAAGAAAAGCAATTACTAAGGTGAGTAATTTTTTCTTCTGGTGGCCATTACTTCTGCCAGAAGGATCAGTGAGCTCCAGGCATTATCTACAGAGCCTGGCTACATTGCTGTCCGTAGAGACAAGGTAGTCCTTAGGACTAACAGAAAATTTCTGCCTAAGGTGGTATCAGAGTTCCACCTCAACCAGTCCGTTTCTTTGCCAGTCTTCTTTACAGACCATGCCACCTCAGGTGAATGCAAGTTGCATAGTCTAGATGTGAAAAGGGCAGTCAGCTATTATCTTGACCACACAAAGAGTCACAGACAGGATCAGACCCAACTCTTCCTTACTTATGGAGAGATGGGAAAAGGAAGCCTGCCACAAGATGGAGTGTGGCTTGTATTCAATTTTGCTACAGCAAGGTGGGTAAGCAACCACCTGCAGGCCTCAGGGCCCATTCAACTAGGGGTACTGCAGCTTCTGTGGCAGCCACTAGAGATATTCCCCTAGTGGACATTTGCAAAGCTGAAACCTGGAAGACAGTTCACACATTCACCAAACATTATTGTTTGGATATCCAGGCCAGAGGAGATGCCAGGTTTGGCACAGCATTTCTGCAGAGTCTGTTTCCTAAATAGGTTATATGCCCACCTCCTAAGGCACTGCTTGGTAATCTGCATAAGTCAGAATACAGTAAGATTTCCTGGGGTTTGAAGTAAAAATTACTTACCTTAGTAATCTTGTTTCTTCTAATGGGATCTTACTGTATTCTGAGCTCCCTCCCTTCCTCCCCTGCTAGAAACCGATGGTCACTGCACTACAGCTGTGGTGGAATTGTTGCAAACCTGGGGGTATGGATGATCTTGTTTTTTGGGCGTCTGTGACTTGAGTCTTGATGATGCCATTTGGTAAGTTTTCAGAAGGAAGAATAATTCCTCAAGTCTCTTTCCTTTTCTAAATTATTAGGGAGGGTTGTTGTTCCTATTCTTATTGTTATTAATATTATTATTATTATATTATCCAGAAATTGTTTAGTGTGTGCTTCGTAAGAATCTGACTGTTTAGAGTTGTTTACCAGGGACAGTGATTTGAAAACCGAGCTCGAGCCTAGCATTCCATAATTTGCATAGGTTCTGTTAACCATTTTGGCTCCGGGGCAGTCCTATGGTGAGACCATACTGCATAAGCCAGAATACAGTAAAATTCCCTTAGAAGAAACAAGATTACTAAATTGAGTAATTTTTTCTTCTCTTCAGCACACCTTCTTTTGTGGGTCGCTGCTCATCAGGCTCACCAGGTGGCCTAGGCTAAACAATATCTGGGCGCTGCTGGGCCAGCTCCTTGCGGCAATGCCTGATCGTGAGAAAACCCAACAAGCCATTTGCCTTACTGTGCAGGGCCTGGAGCTAGCAAGACACTTTCCAAGGGCAGTGTATGATGCCAGTGAGGTGGCTTCCAGGCTGGTGGGAACTTTGGTCTGTACCAGGCGGACTGCACGGCTTTGCCTGTCGAGGTTGTCACCCTTGGCCCGGAGTATGGTGATGTCCTCACCTTTCCGGGGGACCCGCTTCTTCTCTCGCAGGACATGGCATGAACTGCAGGGGCGCCTTCCATCTCTCAGGTCTCAGGAGCCTCTGCCGGCCCACAGCCATTCACGGGCCCCAGCAGCGCCCTTAAACAGGGCCCTCTCCTGCTGTGGTCTTCCCCAACAGGGGGCTCTGGGAAACCTTGTTTCCCTCAGGATTTGCCATCTTGGCACTCAAACCCATTAGTAATGAACGGTGAAGATTAATTTGGATAAGATGTGGAAATTATGTACTTACCGTAATTATTGATCTTCCCAAATATCTTCACCATTCATTAGGCCCACCCTCCTCCCTGTAACCAGGTGCTGGGCAGCGCTGTCTCCCCCTCTCTCTATCTCTCTCCCTACTCCTTGAGTCTGGGGTGAGGGTCAAGGGGAATAACTCTTCTGAGGGCAAACCCTGCTCCTTACACCACCTGGCGTTCTGTCTGCCTTTTCCTGGACTGGTCTTTGGAAGAGGTTGTCCTCTGCTTCTTCTGGACGGGTGAAGCTCTCCTCTGGAGTCTTCTGTCCAGCTCCCTCTAAGTCTCCTGCCTTCAGCAGGAGTCGAAATTAGCTCTGTCCCATTAGCCTATATTGGCAGACTTTGTTTTGGTAGTAGGATGTTCTCTAGCTAGCCCTGCAAGCTGGTACTGAAGACGATTTCTCTTCAGTATGTACACCTGCTGGGCCAGTGGAAAAGTCTGCGTGGGCTATGGTCTTCCCAGTCACTGGCCCTGCTGGCTGGTGGCTGCAAAACCAATTTCGGCCCCTGCTTCAACAGAACCACCTTTATGCAGCATGAGTCCACTTGCTGGTGGATTCCCCTCTGTAAAAAAAAAAAAGAAAAAGAAACTTGTGCAAGCATGGTTCATGCTTCACTGCTGTTATGTGCCTCCACTCTGGTTCTCCTTCTGGAGACCCTCTCAGAGTCCTTTTTGAAGAGTGGGGGACCTTTGTGGTCTCCAGCAGTTCCCCTCCTGAGCAGTGCAGTGAAGGCTTGACCCTTTTTATCTCCTTTCTCCTTCCTCCCTCTGGTTAGCCTGGAAGAGTTCTCAGCTGGGCAAAGGTCAATGTGATTCTCCTGGGGCTTCTTCCTGGCCCAGCTGTATCTGAATCCTTTCCTTCTTACAGATGTCTGTCTCTCATACATGGGTTGGAGAACCTGGGCTGACCCCTCATTAGGGGGTCATATACAAAAAAAAAAGGAGGAAGATAGATGGGAAAGGGACGAGCCTCCTCAGGAGGGGTACTGTTGTCTCGCTTGTTTTCTCTTTCCCTTTTCTATTGTTTCTTCTGCCTCATAGGGCTGCACAGCATGCGGGCCATCCCTACACTTCCTAGTCCATCCCTCTGGTCCGTACACTTCTCAGTCGGCTTTATATTTATTTTCTTCCATCCCTCATCCTTCAGGCACCCTTACCTTCTCTCTATCCATGTCCCTGTCTTTCTCTTCCTCGCCTGGCAGACAGAACTGAAGGCTGGGTGGAGTCAGTGTCAGTTACTGGCCAACCTCGAGGCACCACATGAGACACTGGCCTCATGGGTGGCGTCATCCCATTGTTGGCTCCTCCAGCTCTGAAAAATTTAAAGAGGCAGTACTTTATTTCCGAGCAGGGTCCTGACTTCGGTAGGACCCATTAGTAGTGGATCGTGAAGATATTTGAGAAGATCAATAATTGCAGTAAGTACGTAATTTTCATTTATGCAGTCTCCACAGAGATCTCTGAGAAAAGGGGGTACTGGATCCAATACATCATTTAAAAAATGTTTTGGTAGTTTCAGTAGGGAAGGTGGTAGCACTAGTTTTGGGCAGATGTTTAGACAAAAGAAAATCAATTTGTGTGGACAATGTTCATTTATAAAAGTGTGCTCTCTACGTTTTGTATGGGTAGATCCATAAACATCTACTAAGCCAACATCCTGTATAACTTAATCAGTAATTGGAATTATAGTATAACTTTTCTAGACTGTGCACTTTTATTTATCCAACAACAAAGAGTCCACAGTTAAAGTATTCCCCAAGGACAATATTCCAGGAAGTATAATGAAATGGCCTAATTGTGGTAAATAAAGCTACTCATGCAGTTCTAGTTTGCGGGGTGTAGATGTTTATTAAATGTCACTGTGCTCCATGAAACATGCCATCTAAAATAAGGGCTCAACCTGCTAATCTATTATTTTAGAAAGAGATAAGTCAGCTCCTTTAAAACATATTCCTAGGCCTGCTCATGTTTTTTCAGATAAGAACCAGAAGGAAGTGCCCCATGCTCATGCACTCAGGTAGCCAAATTCACATTCTTTCTAGGGACATGGATATGTTGTTCATCCACACTGTCTGGCAGGTTTCTTGCCGCTTTAAATCTTGCTGGAAGGTCTTCAAGCTGGCTCCTCCCACCCACCCGGGTGGTAAAACTCTCAGCTCCGCCCATGTGCCAGATCTTCCTTACATGAGTTAGGTTCCCCCTTAACGCTCTCGTGATAGGCTGGATCCTAATTCTTGAGTTACTTAAAACTCATTTTAAAATTTTGAAGACTTCGGTCATCTTTCTCCCTCGTCGCTGTGATGGACAAATCGACTCCCGATTTCGCGGTGCCCTTGTGGGCAGAAGATGTCAGGACAGACCCGCACTCCCGTGCGTCTACTCGGTTTAGAACACGACCCATGAGCCTGCGTGTCATGCCGTTCTTTTTGACCCAGCGTCCTGGAGGACGCGCTACCGGTTACAGCTTGGGCACCTTGAGAAGTGCCACCACGTCAAGTCGAAATAGCCCATTGGGCGGTTACCACGGTGGCTGGCTCGGCTGAGCAACTCGAGCAGATGATCGCCCTCGAGGAGGAGGCGACCCAGGCCGCATCATCCGCTTCCTCGGTTGCGGCATTTATCCCGCTCTCTCTGGGTACCTCATATTCAGCTTCGTTCAAGGAGCTTTGCCAATCCCTTTCCACGAAGGGAGAGGGGCCATCGGGACATTCCTCTCGGTCCAAAAAGAAGGACTCAAAGGTAAGTCCCATCGTCGGCGTTCGTGGGAGGGGAGAGGTCTCCTTCCCGGACAGCCGACTGTCGACGTCGAGGTTGTGGCTAAGGCCGCTGGCTTCACGGGCGCCCCATCAGGCCAGCCGGCGAGACACCGCTATCGCCGGTCAAGATCTTTCTCAACCCTGCCGGACGGGCTGTCGACTGGTGAGGCCGACAACCCTTCTTCACGGTTCCCCGGTGGAGACCGAGATCTGCCTGCACCTCCGTGCAGCAGTCCCCGATTAAGCTTCGAGCCGAGGAAGAGCTGGTGTCACCGCCCTTCCCAGACCCATCTCGAAACACCGAGGATCTCGGGGTCTCAGTCTCGACTTGCTTTCGTCCAGTCATCCTACCGGTTATCGGCGGTCTCATCTCGCACTGAGGTAAGCGGTGTACTCTCATCATCGTCTTCCTCCTCGGAAGAGGAGAGGCTTTAGCGCAAGTTGTGTCGACGCTACGAGGACCTGATGTAGCAGCAGTTACTTCTGTCTGGGACCAAGCCGACGCCGTCGCCTTCCCTGGCCATCAAGTGGCTATCACCTGAGCGGCCGAAACAACCCCTCGCTGTAACCGAGGTGCCCAAGCCTGGGCCGGTTGTTCGGCCGAAACTCACTGCCCCACCAATTGTGGCGGAACCTCCGCCTCCACAACTGAAATCAGGGCGCCCGACCAGGACTCTCGGTTGGGTCAAGGCCTGCCCCCAGGTTGTCAGTCACGCCACTCCTGACTGTCCTCGGCAGGTGGAGGTGGCTCAGGCCCTGGCAGCTCTTCAAGGACTCCTCCGAGTCCGGCGACTACCTCCTCGTTCTCCAGGCCTGTTGACCTGGAGTCCTGGGGCCAGTCATTGGACCAAAGCCCATCATCCTTCATGGGTTTGCTTTGGCTCATCTCAGAGTCCACTGGGATGCAGCTCAAGCCCGTATCCAAACGGGCCAAGTATCCCCTGATGGAGATACTGGACTGAGGGGATTCCCCCATGGAGGCCTTTCTGGTGGCTGAAGCCATTGTTGGCCCAGCCTTGGAGCTTTGGCAGTGGCCTGCTTCCTGCCCTGCATCTTTGGCCAGGATGGCCAGGAAGTATGCGGTCCCTACTGGCTCTTTGCCCGGGTTTTCAGAACACCCCTCTGCTGAGGGGTTGGTCACCGACAGTGTTTTCCGGCATTCTGGGAACGCTAGGGATGTGGACAAGCCCCCGACAAGGAGTCAAAAAAGCTGGACTCGCTGGGCGCAAGGTGTACGCTGCGTCATCCCTTGGTCTCCGCCAGGCCAGCTCGGCCGTGCTGATGGCACACTTCTCCCACGCCCTCATGGGCTCCCTGGATGAGGTGATCCCTCATCTTCCGGCCGACCTGCAAACCACGGTCCGGCAGGTGCGGGACCAGGGTAGGGCAGTGGCTAAGCAGCAGCTCTAAACGGCTCTCAACATAGGAGACTCCTGTGCCAGATCGGTTGTGGCCGCGGTGGCCATGCACCGCAGAGCATGGCTGAGGATATCCACCTTCACGGCGGATACCCAGCACCAGCTGGCGGATGTCCCCTTCGGGGACCGACCTCTTCGGCCCTGGAGTGGAAGGTCACCTCCAGTGGATCGAAAAGTCCAATGCCACTCTGGACTTGGTCACCTCCGCCCAGAAGGACAAAGGCCACCGACAGCAGCAGCACAAGTCCTTTTGCCCTTCTGCGCCTGCGGCATCCGGCCCAACAGCAACAGCACCAGGGCCAACAGGCTCAGCTTGGCATCCCAAACCCAAGCCCATGGCTTCCTCCAATAGGAAGCAGGGAGGTAAAGGCCCAGGAGGTCCCTCGGCCAGTCCCTCCTCCAAGCCTGCCCAGTGACGGGTTGAGGGGTGTCGCCCCCAGCCTCGTCCTCCCCTGGAGTTCCCCAGTGAGAGGACAGCTCCGCCACTTCCTTTCGCCTGGTCCGCTATCACCACGGACTGCTGGGTGTTGGAGGTGGTAGGAAAGAACCTGCCTCTGGAATTGAGCAGGCGCCATCCTTCTGAGTCGTCGCCCCACCGAGAGGGCCACAAGTCCACAGCCTCTCTGTCGGCCATGAGCCGATGTGCCCTGCTCCTCAAAAGAGGTGATCAGGAAAAGGCGGTGGATCCTCCTCCAGACCCAGGGTTTGTGTCCAGGTACTTCCTGGTCCCAAAGCAGACGGGGGGCTGGCGCCCATTCTCGACCTGCATGACCTGAACAGGTTCCTAAGGTCTCGGACCTTCAAGATGGTCACTCTGGCTCAGATAATCCCATCCTTGGAACTAGGCGTGTGGTTCTGTTTCCTCGACCTTCAGGGCGTGTTCTTTCCCATCCCAATCCGTCCATCCCACCAGAGATTCCTCCGCTTCAGAGCAGAGGGATCCCTTTACGAGTTCCGGGCCATGCCCTTCGGCCTTTCCCTAGCTCCCAGGGTCTTCACCAAATGCATGGCAGTGGTGACAGCATTCCTGTGGCACAGAAGGGTCCGGGTGTACCCCTACCTGGACGATTGGCTGATTGCAGCCCCCTCCAGAGCGGAGGTGGAGCAGTCCAGAGATCTGGCCCTCCAGGTTTGCTCTCATGTTGGCCTCCTCATCAATGAGGCCAAGACGGAATTCATCGGGGCAGAGCTCGACTCTCTACCAGCCAGAGCACGGCTCCCAGTGGACAGGGCTGAGGTTCTTTCCTCCTTTGCCCAATCATTTCAGGTTGGGCAATCACGCCCTTCCCGGAACTTCTTGCGCCTCCTGGGCCTCATGGCGGCCTGCACCAGCGTGGCCTGTTGGGCTCGCTGTTACATGTGTCCCCTTCAATGGGGACTGGCCAGCCAATGGTCACAGCACTTCGATCCGCTGGATCAGCTAGTGACAGTGACCCAGGGGATGTGGAATGCTCTCCAGTGGTGGACCGTTCCAGCACATCTGCAGGAGGCATCCCGTTAAATCTGCCCGAGCCGCGGTCTCTCTTCGATCGATGCCTCCCTGATGGGTTGGGGTGCCCATCTGAGGAGCACAGAGCCTGACCCACTGGTCCCCTTGGGAGTCCCGATGCCACATCGACCTGCTGGAGCTTGGTGGTTAGTCTAACCCTCACATGTCGCTCCCGTTTCTACGGGGTCAAGTAGTTCTGGTCCAGACTGACAGTACGCGACCATGTACTACCTAAACCGCCAGGCGGGATAAGCTCCATGCCTCTGTGCAGGAAGCTCTCCGCATTGGTCACTTTCGTGTGCAGCCTGGGCGGATCTCCTCTCCATTCATGTGGCAGGAGCCTCCAACACCCCGGCCGATGTCCTAAGCGGATGGGGCTGCGTCCCACAGTGGTCTCTCCTGCGGAGGTAGTACAAGATCTGTTCTCCCACTGGGGCATGCGTCAGGCAGACCTGTTCGCCTCCAGGGAGAATGTGAAGCTGAGGCTGTTTCATGCCCGCCCCCCTCAGCAGGGCTCGCTGCAGGGGGGTGCCTTCTCGAGGCCGTGGACCCCGGGCCTCTTCTATGCCTTTCCCCATTTCTCTTGATCCACAAGGTGCTTCTCCAAGGCGAGGAGGGACAGGCGCGGGTGATTCTGGTAGCCCCGACTGGCCCTGGCAGTTCTGGTATCCAGATCTCCTCAGTCTCAGCTCCAGGCTCCGAGGTGGCTTCCAGCCCGCCGGACCTGATCTCAGTCAATCAGGGTATTCCATCTGGACCTTCAATCCCTGCACCTGACAGCCTGGTTCCTGAGTGGCTAGAGTTCCAGGCCTTGGGTCTTTCCGGCGGGGTCTTCAACATCGTTGCGGCGTCCTGTGAGGTCGACCAGAAAATGCTACGCCTTCAAATGGAAGAGATTCTCCATTTGGTGTCAGGAGCAAGGGCCTGGACCCTTCCTCCTGTTCCTTGGCAAGCATTCTGGACTACCTGTGGTCCCTTTCTCAGCAAGGGCCGTCGACAACCCTTAAGGTGCACCTGGCAGCCATCTCTGCGTGCAGGCGTGGGCCAAGGAAGCAGTCGGTGCGCAGGAGAAGGTGATCGGGTGCTTTTCAAGGCCTTGATCACATATCCCCTCCGGTGCCCGAACCTCCACCTCCATGGGATCTACTGCTGGTATCAGCTAAGCTCATGGGCAGGCCATTCGAACTGATGCACAGGTGTGACATCTCTCATCTGTCATGGAAGACCGCCTTTTTGGTGGCTATCACGTCAGCCAGAAGGATGGGAGAGCTCCAGGAGCTTTCCATCGAGTCTCCTTATCTGGTGTTCCACAGGGACAAGGTTGTCCTGCACCCCCCACCCGAGATTCCTTCCGAAGGTGGTGTCGGAGTTTCACCTTAACCAGGTGTTGACTGCCGGTGTTCTACCTCAGTCACACCTTGGAGGCTGAATATAGGCTCCATACTTTGGACCCTAGAAGAGTGCTCGCTTATTATAAGGAGCGGACGGCTGAAGTTCGGGGAGAGGTTCGCCAGCTGTTTGTCACCTACACTGAAGCCGCACCTGGCAGACCTGCAGCCAAGTGGACGATTGGCAGGTGGGTCACCTCCTGCATAGATCTCTGCTATAGGTTGGCGGGCATGGAGCCTCCCGGAGGGATAAGAGCTTATTCTACCCGCCATACCGCTGCATCGGTGGCTGCTTCCAGGGGACGTCCCTATCCAGGAAAATCTGCAGGGCTGCTACCTGGAAGTCAGCACACACCTTCATCACCCACTACCACACTGACCTTGAGTCACGCCGGGATGCTGGTTTTGGGGCCTTGGTTCTCCAGTCTTTATTCCCTAAGTAGGGGGTGTGCACCTTGCCTCCCTCCTCCCGGAGAACTGCTAGGAGTCTGCCAGACAGTGTGGATGAACTACATATCCATGTCCCTAGAAATACAGGTTACTCACCTGTAACAGGAGTTCTAGGAATGGTATATGTTGTTCATCCACCGACCTGACCTCCCTGCTCGGACGTGCACAACCTGGCTTCCAGCGGGCTAAATCTACGTCATGGGGCGGAGCGAGAGTTTTACCACCCTGGTGGGTGGGAGGAGCCAGCTTGAAGACCTTCCAGCAAGATTTAAAGTGGCAAGGAACCTGCCAGACAGTGTGGATGAACAACATATACCATTCCTAGAACTCCTGTTACAGGTGAGTAACCTGTATTTCTGGGCCGAAGACATGTGTCTTGTGAAAAGAAGATGGAGCGCTCTGATTGTTGTAAGATGGAGAATGTGGTATCCTGTCTCTTGTTGTACTTAATACTGTTGACATTTACGGTGCAACAAGAGAAGGATGGGTCACTGGACAGCATATGAGGAAAAAAATTATGGGGAACATTTAACTAGGGATTATCCATATACTTAAAATATTCCTTCCCCCTTCCGAGCATTAGCAGATTTCATTTTGCATTTCCTAGACTTAAATGAGCTAGAAGTATCCTCAGCCTTGGAAGATTCCTCCCTTTGGGAGGAGACTATAGAGGAAGCTTCCTAAAGTTCGCAGTCAGAATCCCCCCATTGTTTTTCAGTTTGCTAAAGTTCAAATCGATTCCCAGGGGTACAAACTCAGTCCTCAGTACTCTAGGGCTGGGATGCCAGTAGTCTTCTATGTGTCACTATCTGCATTCCATCCTCTGGAGTCGGGGGGCATGACTGATATTTGGGTTCCTCGGTGTCTAGACTATCTGATTGGTCTACTGTGGGTGTCTCTTCCTACATGGTAGTTCATGCTTCTTGTGGAAATGCTGAGGTACCTGGAGGGGAAGATCCAGACTGTCCAGAGGCTGTGCCCACCATTGATTCATTAAGAACTGGATGATCTGCTACCTCCTGACCGGAGTGTTGAGGTTTCGAAGTTACCCATACCAGTTGGGTGGAGGGGCCACTGTGAGTAATAATTGACCAATGGAATTGATCTTCTGGGCCTTTGTCACCAAGTCTTCCTGGTTCATAGAAACAGAATTTGACAGCAGTCTGCCCGTTCCTCCTTACCTACACTATTACCGCAGACCGTACCCTATCTACAGCTCTTTCTCCCTCCCTCCCCCCTTTCCTTTCCACTTTTCACTATAAGATCACTGTTATACTCAACCTATGAGCCATTCATTTGTGACCCCTTTCTTACACAGATTACATCTGTGCAGGTTGGAACAGGTACCCCTGGAATTCACCGCACAGCCTGCAATGCAGTTGATCACATCCACTCAGAAGGTACAGGGAGACACAGAGGGAGGAGGAGAATAGGGAGGTATATCAGGGGAAATAGGGAGGGCAGTAAGAAGTGCAAAGGTGCAAACTGAAGAGAGAACAGCCAAGGCAGTAACAAAAGTGTACAAGACATTTTTTTAGGTATGTAAGTGAAAAAAAGAAGACCAGGGGAGGGATAGTAAGGTTAAGGGGGAGGGGGGACTGTGCAGAGGGGGAACAGGATAAGGCAGGTATCCTGACAAATACTTTTGTTCAGTGTTCACAGAGGAAAGAGACAAAAAGGGGCCACAAAAATGTAACAGGAAGGAGAATTGGAGAGAGAGGGTGGTGAACATTAGTCCCTTTTCAGAGGAGAAAGTCCTGAAGGAACTTGTAAATCTGAAAGTGGACAAAGCATTTGGGCGAGATCAGGTCCACCTAAGGATATTGAGGGAGATCAGGGAGGTACTAGTGGCACCTCTGACAGCCCTGTTTACTAGCTTATTGGAAAAGAGTGTGTTCCTGGAGGACTGCAGATGTAGTCTCACTTCACAAAGGTGGTAGCAAGGAAAAGACTGGAAGTTTTAGGCCAGTCAGCCTGACTTCAGTGGTGAAAGTTACTGGAATCACTGCTGAAAGAAAGGATTGTGAAATATCTTGAATCCAGTGGGTTATGAGACGCAAAACAGCATTGCTTCATGGGGGTGGTGGGGTCATGTCAAACAAATCTGAGTTCTTTGACTGTTTGACCAAGGAACAATATCTGGGTGGAGCGGTGGATGAAGTCTACCTAGATTTCAGTAAGGCATTTTACACTGTTCCACAAAGGAAACTAGTAAGCAAGTTGGGTAGCTTTAGAGTGGGTCCAAAGGTGGTAAACTGGTTAAGAGATAAGTGGCAGAGGGTGGTGGTAAATGGAGTTCACTCAGAGGAAGGGAGGGTGACCAGTGGGATGCCTCAGGGATCAGTGCTGGGACCAGATCTCTAATGTCTTTATAAGTGGCCTTGCAGAGGAGGTGGAAGGGAAAGTCTGCCTCTTTGCGGATGACATCAAACTCTGCAGTAGGGTTGGACACTCGAGGGGGAGGGGTTGGAAAGATGAGCAGCAACCTGAGAGTAGTCAAGGGTATGGCAGCTGGGTTTCAATGTGAAAAAGTGCAAAATAATGCACTTATGGCACAGAAACCCAGGAGCAGGGTACAAAATGGGAGGCTGGTACTGATGATCACCAAGTAGGAAAGAGACCTGGGGTTATCATATCAGATGACTTAAAGGTGGCGAGGCAGTGCGACAAGGCAGTTGGAATGCATCTGGGTTGCAGGGGTGCATAGAAAGGGTTATCACCAGCAGAAAGAGGGAGGTGATCTTATCTGTGTCAGTCTTCACCTTTCATCACAGCATTTTTTATTTTTATTTTTTATAAGAGTAGGAGCTGACATCATGACGGCGCTGCCCTCTAAGCCGGTGCACTGCGTGGCGCTCGGGGGTTGGCCAGTAGCCAATGCTGACTCCTCCTCAGTCCCAGTTCTGCTTCTCCTGCTGTTGAGAGAACACAACCTCGTGTGGAGCAAATTTTTCCTGCGTCAGCGGCCTAGTCTGTCGGATCGTCCTAGTTCTGTGCAGCTGCATATCTTCCTGGACTAAGTCTCCATCACTCATTCACACTAGTGGGATAGCGCCAGAGGTGCTAGGACCAAGCGGGAGCCAAACATTTTCAGAAGGGTCGGCACCGAGACAGGACCATGCATGCATGGCACCGTGAGACTAGCTCGCGCCTGTGTAGGCTATCTCTGCATCGACCCTCCAACCACCTCAGTTCCTTTTCTCCCACCATCGAGTGCGCTTGGATGTTGACGTCGCTCATCTGCTGGAGTCTCAAGTTTTCGTCTATATGACAGCAGCTTTTAGCATTTAATTTAACATTTTAGTAGTAATTTCTTATTTTACGAACAAGAAAAGAAGATTATGAAGAAAAAAAAGAAATGATTTCCTGCCACCAACAGAGTCGTCCTTAGATGGTAGCAGTGACGGCAGGAAGACTTTGTTTGAAAATTGTTATGGCAGAGGGGCTGTGTCCAGTCCTCCACCCTTGATAAACGGAGGGGGGTCCGACTACGGACAGTCCTGTGCTCGGGGGGGGGACAGTCCACCGAAGCACGAATCTAGTGGTTCCGGGGATCCGGCTCAGCTTAACTTCGAGCTCTTCTTCCTCGTTTGGGGAAGCAGATTCGGTGCCGCTCGAGGTTGCCCTTTGGTACGTCTGCACGAGGACTGTTCATCGGGAGGGGCGATAGGCCTGAACTGACTTTGGTGAGTTCCCCTTGGCCCTGCTCCTAATGGCCGCTTTCTTGACTCTGGACTCCATCTTTGTCCTTGTTGGAGCTCCGGTGAGCAGTTTCACCTCTGGGCCACTCCTGTGGAGCAGGGGGTTTGACTTCTTCTAGTTTTCCTGGCTGTGTTCCTGATTTCGGGGCTGCTGGGCCTTGGAGCTATTGGACCGGAGCCAAGTCAATTGGATCAGGATGGTGCGGTGCCCTCTTGGTGCCTTCGCCATCGTGTCAGCCCTGTGCCTACCCCCTCTCCCTTTTCCATGCAGCAGGGGCCGGCACAGGCACCACCTTTCCTTTTACCCTTCTCAGGATTTCCATTGGCATTTTCCTTGGCGCCGTGGCTCAGTGCCTTGGTGGACGTCATTGGTCGGTGTCATCTATCTGTTCAGTACTGCAGGTGCTGTTGTTGCTGCCGTTGGTTGCGGCACCACTGGTGGTGCCACCGGGTGTCTCAGGGCTGCAAGGTGGTGCTGAGCACCCGCAGTGCAGCCAGGTAGTGCCGGCTTTTACGGTGCTGCAGATTGAACCGTGGGCACCCGCGGGTGCCATGGGTGCCACTGGTGTCGAGTGCCATTCTTGCCTTGGGTGTCATGGGTGCCATGGATGTCGGGGTGCTCTTGGGTGCCATTGCTGCAGGGGTGCCTGCAGGTGCGGCGCAGGTCCCTTGGGTATCACCCAGGCTGGCATAGGCACTGCTTGGTGCCCTCCTTTGCCACGAGTGATGCTGGTACCTCAGGGATGCTAGTGGGTGCTGTCTGGCAGAACTAGTGATCGTTTTCCTTCTACAGACTTCTTCTCTGCAGAACTTGTGGCAGGATGTTTGCCGCAGAACAAAGTCCTGTTCTGCGGATTATTTTTTCCACATATCTTAGTAAGTGGCAGTGTACATGGGATCTTGTGACATCCAGCGGTTTTCTGCTAATGGAACTCTGCTGTACTGTTCTGCCAGCAGAATCTGTCATTCCACTCCGCACTTTCTCGGCTTCCTACGTGGTATCAAGCTCCTCGACATCCTTCCTGGTGGTGGAGTCTCTAGTGGCTCTGACCTAGACCTTCCTTAGGGTCCTTCTGGGATAGAAGTGCATCTAGATGAGTCTTTCCCTGTCCTTCTGGTCAGTAATACAGCGGATGACTCTTTTATATACTGAAAGGCACGTCCTCTCTATCATCAGACTTTGTGATGGAAGATCTTTTCAGTAGTTCCTCAGTGATGGGGTTCACTATAGTATTTCAGACTGCATCCATGGACCATACACTTCTGTGTCTAGATTTTTCAGTCGTCAAGACAATTACACTCCGTGGAACATTCTAATTTAATGGTCGGGAGCCTCTCAGGCTCTTCCGCTCCTTTGATAGAGGTATATAGCCCCCTTGTGATATTGCCCTTTCGGTGGCTTCTTCGGCACAGGTGGTTAACACCTCAGATGGAGGACATCTTTGTCATTTTGTATCAGGCAATCCTTGCGAAATAGCAGCCTGAAAGCCTTGTTAGGCTCGGACTAATGGTAAAAAAAAAGAGAAAATTTATCGATAGCACAGGGCCTGGCAAAGTACCCGATACCACCCTTTGGGATCTCATCAGGTTCTGCCTCAGCCCCTGAGGCACTCATCTCTACAATACGATAAAGAGTACCTGACTTCTTCTACCCCTACAGGGAGTCCGGTCCAGCGGCGGTATGGGTCATCTCTTTTCCAAGAAAGATTTATTTTATTCAGAGACATTTCCTAGACCTAGGCGACTGCCCAGTCTGTTAATCCCCCTTTTTTATCAGGCTTCTTTTCTTGAGCAGAGCCTCACAGCAACAGAAGTGACTCTCCAGTGAGTCGGAATTCAGGTTCCTGCTTTCTTGCACTTAACAGATGACATTCTCCTTTCTTGACCATTGGTTGAGTAGGTCTTTTTCTGAGATGGCAGTGTGTGCAGAGCTGTGAGGTTTGTTTTCAGCAAACAAACTAGAGTCCTTTCCTACTCCCTTCAGGGAGGCCGGAGTAGTAGGGCCTCACTGCATTGAGTCACCTCTGCCACTAGTCAGTCACTTTCAATGAATGGTTAGCCTTAACTTGGTCCTGCTGCATCCCTCCTCGATGCGCATCTGCCTCTATTTGCCTTACAAATCTGGCCCCCGTTTTTTCCTGTCAGGATGTTTTCCACAGTGGACACGTCCTCCTGTACACTTTTCCTCTCTTCCCTGAGTTCAGAGACTGATACTACAGTTGTACACACAGTGGCAGGATGATTCCTTTTGGAACATAAAGTGGGTAGGATCTGGTTCTACTAGACCACCATAAGAGGCTTTTAAATTGTGCTTTGTCCTTCCATCAGGAAGGTTTCAGTGATTAAGTGAAAACCATTCTCCTTGATGGGCTAACCCCACCGGGACCTTCTTTTGTTCACCAAGTAAGAGGTTCGAGTGCTCCTGGACCTGTTGTTCACAGGTCAGCCATACATGATAGTGGGGGGTTTCCATCTGAGCTTTTCAGTCTACCATGAACCAGTAGACTTTATCCCCAGCTTTTTCAGTCCCTGAGGCCTTTTTACGTTAGATTAATATATGTCTTTGACACTATTATTTTTGGTCCTAGACCAAATTGTGTGGCTGGGTTCTCGCTGGTCTCCTAGAGTGGTTGCGGCTTTCTGGCAAAGTTTCATTTCACGTCCATTGCAGTCGTCTGCGAAGTGGTGAATTACAACTCAGCCACTTATCTTGTAAGCACTATGGTCTAGATGCTCTTTCCAAGACAACTCTTTTTATTAGCAGGACAGTCCCTGGCTGTCCTTTCTGAGTGAACCCTATCCCCTACCACCTTACTCAGGGTTGTTGTTTTAGCTCGGTACTCTCCCACTAGTGTGAATGAGTGATGGAGACTTGGTCCAGGAAGATATGGAAATTTCGTACTTACCTTAATTATTGATCTTCTTGGACAGTCTCCATCACTCATTCTCACTCCTCCCTACCATCTCCTGGGTTCACTCGTTTTCTTTCCTGGTCTTCATGGTCCTATGGTTCAGGCTGTGAAGGCATTGTTCTTTGACCTTTCTGGCAAAGGCCATCTGGGCTGTCTCAGGGCCAGAAAGACAGGATAAGTTATTTCATTAGTTACGCTGCACCTCCTCGGTCAAAAAGGTACTGAGGCAGTTGGAGGGTTGATGCCGAGATACCCTACACAGGTACAAGTTAGTCTCGCAGTGCCGACCCTTCTGAAAATTTTTGGCTCCCGCTTGGTCTTAGTGCCTCTGGCGCTATCCCACTAGTGTGAATGAGTGATGGAGACTGTCCAAGAAGATCAACAATTACGGTAAGTACGTAATTTCCATTTCTCGGCGCCATAGACTGGTAAGACCTTTCCTTTTTATTTTTGGATGATGCCAAGTACTGTTTTTGTTTATTATTTTCTGTCCGGTCATGTGTCGTCTGGGACAAGAAGAAAGTTTCCAAGGTGAGCCAGCCTCCTGTGCGATGTCCTGTGCGCTTTACTCATCTCGGACCAGCATGACGATTCTTGACCTGCTTGAGCCCAAACCATGATATGGACCGTTGCAATGCCTGTTTCTCCATGGTCCGTTGAGTGTTGGAAGTCTGCGCATTTGAAGTCGGACATATGCTGCCGACTTATAGTGGACAGGCACGCACCCGGGACACCAAGTGCAGGTCTCTTGACCCTTCCTCTGGGTCCCCTCCTGGTTCTATATGGACCGTGGAGGAGGGGGGCTTCCACCTCTTCAAGCCTTACCTCGGCCGAAGTCCCTGTTATGGTGCAGGAGGCCCGGTCCAATTCCTCTGGGAGTCGGGCATGAGGCACCATCTTGGCAAACTCCTCCTCGGAAGTGAAGGTTCCCCCAGCGTTGTGACCTCAGCCCCGCCAGCCCTGCCCTGCAGTTTCCTCGGTGCGCCTGTCAGAGACTATCTCAGATGCCAGTGCGCTTGCGGTGCCAGAGATTGAGGCTGCGTGGCGGTATGAAGCTGGTTTTCAGCACCGTCTCTGATCCCAGTGCTGTGCGCGGTGCAGGGGATCATGGCAGCACCATGGGCAGTGCATGGCCGCCTCACTGTGCTGCTTGCGGTGCTGGGAGCAGAGGATTGTGAGTGGTCTGGGTCGAGCCTGCTTTGGGGAGGATGATGATTTGGAGGCAGACCCAGATTGGCTCACGGATTCTTCGGACTCCTCAGACTCCTCTTTGCCCAGCAGGACAACTCCGGTTCAACCCAACCCCCCCTTCGGATCTGGCAGTTGCTACCAACACTGGTGTCAGTGGTCCCGACCAGTCTTCTGGTGCTGGGGGTGGCATCGGAAGATCTTCCAGAGCCGGTGGCACTCCTAGTCTTGTAAGGGGTGTACCCCCTGCTATGGGTGCTCAGGCTAGACCCATTGTTGGGTCAGCTAGGGCGCCTGGAGCAGGGGACGGTGCTCTCGTGTCATCCGTCTCTCAGGAGTCGACTGGTGGGATTGAGCTGCGGAGGTTGACTCTGAGGAAGAGGTCCCTCTCTAAGTCTGAGGGATTGAGGGGACAGTGTAAGGGGCAGCATCCCTCCCTTGTAGCCCACATGGGTTCGGGTAGGAGTCACAGTGCCGGTCCTGTCTTTTCTCCTGAAGTCTGCCTGGGAGGAGTCTCATCTTTAGAGGCTGGGGCCACCCTTCTGGACTCATGGCCCCAATCACCTCGCAGGGGAATTCCAGTTGAATGGCCTTCGACTGCTTCGACCAATGGATCTTCTCGAGCTCTAAGGTCACCTGTTCAGTCTCCCAGCTCTGGCAGAGATCCCCTCCTCCTCTCGGAGGTGTTTGGCCCTCTACCTCTTCCAACCTCCCTCTCTCCCAGGCCACTCTGGTCCTACAGGGCCCCTGACCTAGGAACAGTTCAGAGCCACAGCTGTCCTATTCCTTGCCTATTTCAGGTCCATGGCGAGGCGTGCCACCATTCTCCTGGGCAGCCAGTGCCTCCTCTCCAAACTCATCGGCTACCTCATCTTCCCTCACTTGAGGAGAGATCCCTCCGTCTACCTCTCACTAGCTGCTGACCTTTCCAGTTATCAGCACTTCCTTTCGGGTTGGTCGATGAGCTTCACATTTCTAGACTTGGAAGTCGCAATCCTGAGTGGGTGGCGTGTGCCTTTTTAGGCAAGTTCGGTGCAGCCAACCTGGTGGTTCCCGCCTGGCCCTCCCCATTCAGGGAGGCATTGTTCCGAGTTTGGAGGAGTCCTTCAGCCCCCTCTCCAGCCCTGAGAGCCTACTGGCACAGGAATTGTGCTCCCCTAGGTCCTCCAGGAGCCTTAGCTCACCCCCCTTTGAGCATGATGATCCTGGATACTCCTTCCGGGCATAGACGCCCAAGATGTGATCATCCCCTGGAGACAGACGGAGTCTGACTTTTGGGGGAGGAGAGTGTTTTCCTCGGACCGTCACTCCCTGTCTGTTTCGGCACATCAGGCCCATCATGCTACCTATAACAGGCACTTATGGTCTTTACTAGGACAAATCCTGGTATCTTTGTCTGATTCAGAGGCAACCAGACAAGCCGTTGCCCTCTCCGCATGTTGCCTGGAGCTTGCGAGGCACCAAGCAAGGGTATCGTATGATGCCAATGAGGTGGCATCCAGACTAGCAGGGACAGTGATCTGCATAAAGCGGATGGCATGGCTTCATCTATCCCGGTTATCACCCACGGCCTGGCGTAGGGTGATTGCCTCCTCTTTCTGGGGAACCCACCTTTATTCCCATAGGGTGAGGTGGGAACTTCAGGGGTGACTTCCTTCCCCTGGCCAGAGGGAGACTCTGCCTCACCCAGACCAGTCCCAAGCCTAATTAGGCCTATAAGGGTTCCCCTCTCCAGTGTTTCTCCCACAGGAGGCTGAGGGACTTCCCTCCCTCAGAGAGGTACCAGGTCCCCTTCGGGGGGCTTGATAATCACCCACCAGTGATGAATGGTGAAGATTGACACAGATAAGACATGAAAATTACGTACCTACCATAATTCTTGATCTTTCTGTGTCTTCACCATTCATCACTGCTTCCTCCCTCCATCCCTCTGGGACCTCAGTCTCTGGGCAATGCTGCCTCCCTGTTTGTTTTCTGTAATGGAAGGCCCTTGTGGCCTCCCTCTGGTACCTCATGGCTCCATTCCTCCTCTGGAGTCAGGAGTGTCTTGGGAAAGACGAGCAAGGACCCTTCCTTTTCTTGTGAAAGCTCACCAGGGCCTCTTTGTCGTGCTGATGGGATTGCCCTTCAGTTTTGGTCTGAACCACTCGTTGGTTTGACTTTTTGTTTTTTCTGTACCTTATGGGTTCTTTGTAGTGCGAGGGTTGGGGGGGGGGCCCTGGTGATCCCTATCCCTCTTCAGGAGCTGTCTCCTCTCTTCTTTTCTAACTGCTGCTCCAAGCAGCCGCTTCTTGCAGGTTTCTCCTCTGGGAAATAAAACATCTCTTTCTCCTCCCCTTTGGAGGCAGACATAAACCTCTAGGGGGAACTTATTTTTGTCAGGAGGACCCTGCAGTGGGGTGGGTCTTGTCTCCACCCCTGGATACTCTTGGGGTGGGACACTGGCCGCTGCTGTTCTTGGACTATAGGAGCACATTTAAAATGACTGCCTTTCCTTGCCTCTTTATCCTAGACTTCTTCAAGTCAGCCACCTCCCTTTGGATCCTTAAAACTTAAGAATTTCTTCTCCTCTCTCTTCTCGAAATGAAGAAACGGGGTTAAGGCAGTGGTGATGTTCCCCTGTCCTCAGGGAGTTGTTTGGACCCCTGCATGCGAGGTGCAGTGTCTCCCTCCTCCTCTCTTATCTCTGTTCTATTCCCTTTCTCCCTCCCTCCCTTACTCTGTCCTCCCTCCCTTCTAGCCCAGAGGTTGGGGCCCCCTGTCCCAGACCCCTAGGTTTCCTCTCTTCTGTCCTCTTGACTGGCATTTTCCTTAGTTTTTACATCTTTTCCTTTTCCTATCCCTCGGGCACTCTAGTCCCACCTTCTATCCTTTTCCTAACTATCTCTCTGGCGTGCAGAACTGGGATGGAGGAGGAGTTGGCGTCACTTATTGGCCAACCCGCAAGTGCCACACAGTGTGTCGGCCACGAGGGCAGTGCCATCACAATGCAGCTCCTCCTCTTACAAAAAAAAAAAAAATGCTCCCACTGGGTCCTGATCCTCTGGCCAGAACCCACCAGTGATGAATGGTGAAGATATATAGAAAGATCAAGAATTACAGTAGGTACGTCATTTTCATGTCTTGCCTCTGTATAAATTGCTGGTAAGACCCCACCTAGAGTACTGTGTCCAGTTCTGGAGACCACATCTCAGAAAGAACATAGACAGAGTGAAAGTGGTCCAGAAGAGGGCAACTAAAATGGTGCAGGGTCTGCATCAGAAGCCCTGTGAGGAGAGATTAAAGGACCTAAATATGTACACCCTGGAAGGGGGTATGTGATAGATAACTTTAAATACCTCACAGGGGTAATCAGGGTACAAGAGGGAAGTATTTTTCAGAAAAAAGGTTCTCAAGGACAAGGGTGCATGATAAGTAGCTGGTAGGGGTAGATTCAGGAGAGGTGAGGATGTACTTCTTGACAGAAAGAGTGGTTGATTCCTGGAACAGTCTTCCAGCGGAGGTGGTGAGGGTGAAAATAGTGGAAGGATTCAAGAATGCATGAGGTAGGCATAAAGGAATCTTTGGGAAATGGAAGTGGGGGGGGGGGTGAATGGGCCGAAGATCAAGAAGGATACGCGGTGATACAGTAGACAGGGAAAAATGGGCAGACTAGGTGAGCCAAGGGGTCCTTCCCTATCAGCTGGCAAATTCTGTTTTTCTGTGTTCCACTGCTCAAGTGCTGCCAAGATCTGCACTTGTAATACATTTTGAGCTGGCCAGGGTAAAAAATACTAGGCAAATGCTGGATTTGCCAATCTGCTTTAACTTTACATAAACTTCTACCCCCCCAGTCCATATATTTTCTGTGGCCAAGACTGGCTTGTGGTTGACTAAAAGCTCACACCTCTATCGCAACCAGTAAATCACAGCCACCACATTTACCCCCTTGTTATGGAACATTATGATCACAAACTGAATGGTAAAAGGAATGACCAGAAAAAAAGCCCAGAGTTCAGGATCTCTAAGGTGTGGTATTTAACCCCAAAACACTCTAAAGCAAAAGGGGTTTTAAAAATTACATCAAAAAGCTTTCCCGGTGGCACTGAGGGTTAGAGCGCTGAATGCCACACCAGCGACCCGGGTTCGGGAATGAGCCAGGGTCATGGGGGTCAGCTGGGGGGGATGGTCGGAGCTGAATCGAGCAGCTGAAGGCAGTTCTCCAGTCCCAGGGAAGATTCCCTTCGCTCCCACCGTATGGTCACCACCAGGTGGAGGTCTGGTGGTGGTGCATGACGAGATAAAACACATGAGGGAGGGTGCTGTGGGTCCACAGTGTGCACGTGCCTCTGCATGTGCATTAGTGGCTGTGACGGGGGATGGGGAGAAAACAGGTGGAAAATGTGCTGACTGGCAGGATGACGCTAGTTTCCTACAGGCACCGCACCCCGTCAGCTGGGCACCTCTGTGCCATTGAGGTAGGTCCAGGTAGATGTCAGGGTGACGGGACTGGGGGGACCAATAGAAGGGGAACGGTCAGCTTGAGGGTGGAAATAAATGTAAAAAAAAGACGACGTCAAAAATGGTGTCTCCAGGAACATGAGTTAAGGTATACAGTTTGGATGTGTAAAAGTTCATGGACTCATTAAGCATCTGTGGGGCTACAAGAACTCGGTCAGAGGCATTTTGTAAGCCATCATGGTATTTTAGACCCACTATATTATGGCATCTAGTAGGTTCATGAAGCTCTTTGTGGGGGGGGGGGAGCTCTGGTGGCTCGTGGATGTTCATGGTTGGAGATCATCCTGAGCAGATGCAGGCATGTTCTCTAGGTTGGCTAGCTACTTGGAACTGGTAGATGAAGTGTCAGAGGTGTTCTGGAGGGTTTGGTCCACAAGAGGTGTCTTGGCAGTTGAAGGTGTGTCTGGAACCATGCTAAGGTCCATATCCACTGCACTGGAGGCAGGAGAGCTTGCCATGGCCGAAATATCCACCATTGTGCTAATCACTGAGATAACTTCAGGATTAGCCCCTTGGGCTACAGGTGACTGAGGCAGAGGGTGCTCAGCCTGTTCAGTGCACAGGCCTCTTTTGGGTTCTACCATGAAACTGCTGCCCTTACTACAGGGGTAAAGGGCTCAGAAGCCATAGCAGGCTGTAACTGACATTGCTGGGATGGCATGCTTCCCCACAGCCCAGAAAAGCTTTGGGGATTATCCAGGTGGGACACAGCTTTTATCTCAGACTGACTTTGAGAAAATTCCAAAGTAGGTTGTAAAAATAAAAACTCACTTGCTTCATCCTGCATGCTGGAATCCTGGGTGCTGGTATCCTGAGATGCCATGACCTCCAAGTCAGGCTTGTCTTCTGAGCACCGGGGAAATCGTTCTGCTAGACACACTGTTCTCAGTATGGAAATAGCTGATCTTCCTGGACTAAGTCTCCATCACTCATTCACAATAGTGGGATAGCGCCAGAGGCGCTAGGACCAAGCGGGAGCCTAAAGTTTTCAGAAGGGTCGGCGCTGAGAGAGGACCACACATGCGCAGCACCGCAAGACTAGCTCGTGCCTGTGTAGGCTATCTTGGCATCGACCCTCCAACCGCCTCAGTTCCTTTTCTCCCGCCGTCGAGTGCGCTTGGATGTCAACGTTGCTCATCTGCCGGAGTCAAAGTTTTCGTCTATCGACAACAGCTCTTAATGTTTTAATATTTTAAAGTAGTAATTTATTATTTCACGAACAAGAAGAAGATTATGAAGAAGAAGAAAGAAATTCTTTCCTGCCATCAGCGAGTCGTCCTTGAACAGTAGCATGACAGTAGGAGGACTTAGTTTGAAAGTTTATGGCAGAGGGCTATGTCTGGTCCGCCGCCCTTAATTAGCAGAGTTCTGACTACAGACAGTCTTGTGCTCGGGAGGACAGTCCTCGAAGCACAAATCTAATGGTTCAGTGATCCGGCTGCGCTTGACCTCGAGCTCCTCTTCCTCATTCGGGAAGAAGAATCAGTGCCGCTCGAGGTTGCCCGTTGGTATGTCTGCACGAGGAATGTTAGGTCTGTAGGGGCCCGAACCGACTTTGGTGGGTTCCTCTTGGCCCCGCTCCTAATGGCTGCTTTCTCGACTCTGAGCTCCAGCACTGTCCTCACTGGAGCTCCGGTGAGCAGTTTCACCTTTGAGTCGCTCCTATGGAGCAGGGGGTTCGACTTTCCAGTTTTCCTGGCTCTGTTCCTGATTTCGGGACCTCTGGGCCTCGGAGCCGTTGAACCGGAGCTGGGTTGATTGGATCACGCATGGTGAGGTGCCCTCTGGATACCTTTGCCATCGTGTCGACCCCTCGTGCCTACCCCCCTCTCCCTTTTCCATGCAGGGGCCGGCACGGGCACCACCTTTTTCCTTCTCCCTTTTCAGGATTTCCATTGGCATTTTTCCTTGATTGCCATGGCTCGGTGCCTTAGTCGGGCGCCATGGCTCGTTGCCATGTTCGAACCCGTGGCTTGGTGCCCTGGTTGGCACCGTGCACCAGAATGCTGGTGGCGCAAGCCTCAGGGCCTTAATCCGGCGCCATGCCTTAGTTGGCGCCCGTGGGTTGCACCATCACTCTGTGCGGCACCTTGATGCTCTCTTTGCTGCCACTGGTTGTCAGTGCGATCGGTGGTGCCGTGCACCCGCGGGCAGCAACATGCACTTGCAGGCGGCCTGCCGTGCACCGGGCAGCACCCGGGCACCCCATGAACACAGGGTGGCACCTGCGGTGCCAGGGATGCCAGGGTGGCGCCTGGAGCACCGGGTGCCGTGGGTGATGCTGTGGGCGTGCATTGGTTCCATGGGTGCTTCAAGTGCCATGGGTGCCACTGGTGCCTTGGGTACCGGGGTGACACCCGTGGGTGCTGCGGGTGGCACCGCAGGTGCCCATGGATGCTACTGGTGCCCTCAGGTGCCATGGGTGCCATTGATGCCCTCGGGTGCCATTCTTGCCATGGCTGCCCTTGGGTATCACCCAGGTTGGCATAGGCACTGCTTGGTGCCCTCCGGTGCCATGGGTGCTGCTGATGCCACACAGGTGCTAGTGGGTGCTGTATGGCAGAATTAGTGACACATTTTCCTTTCAGACTCCTTTCCACAGAACTTGTGGCAGGATGTTTACCGCAGAATGAACTCCTGTTCTGCGGATTATTTTTTCCACACATTTTAGTGAGTGGTGGGCTATGTGGGATCTTGTGTCATCCAGCGGTTTTCTGCTATGGAACTCTGCTGTACCATTCTGCCAGCAGAATCTCATTCTGCTCAGCACTTTCTCTGCTCTCGTGGTACCAAGCTCCTTGACATCCTTCCTGATGGCAGAGTCTCTAGTGGCTCTGACCTAGACCTCTCTTGGAGGTCCTTCTGGGATAGAAGTGCATCTAGATGGGTATTTCCCTGTCCTTCTGGTCAGTAACACAGTGACGGCTCATTTTATATACTGGAGGCACGTCATCTCTATCTTCAGAGTCTGTGATGGAAAATCCTTTCAATAGTTCCTCAATGTGGGGTCCACTATAGTATTTCACACTCGTCTGTGGACCATACTCTTCTGCATCTAGACTTTTCAATCGTCAAGACAGTTGCACTCTGTGGAACATTTAATTTAATGGTGAGGGCGCTCTGACTCTTCCACCCTTTGATGGGGTATATAGCTCATTGTGATATTGCCTCTTCGGTGACTTCTTCAGCATAGGTGGTTAACTTCTCTCCAACTGTGATTGTTAGTCGGTCTTGATTTCAGTTTGGACACTCAGGCTCTTTCCGCACTCAGATGGAGAACATCTTCGTCTTTTTGTATCAAGACAATCCTCAAAATAGCAGCCTGAAGGCCTTGTTGAGGCTCGGACTAAAAAAAATTTACATCATATGGTTTTATCACAGCACAGGACCTGGCGAAATTACCTGGTACCCTCCCCTTTTTGGGGGGATCTGAGTCGAATTCCTCCTCAGCCCCTGAGGCGCTCGTCTCTGGGATACGGTAAAGAGTACCTGATTTATTCTTCCCCTACGGGGAGTCCGATCTGGGAACAATATGGGTCATCTCTTCTCTGAGAGATTTCTCTCATTCAGAGACATTTCCTAGACCTAGGCGACTGCCCAGTATGTTAATTCCTTTTCTTTTTATCAGGCTTTCTTCTCTTGAACAGAGCCTTACAGCAGCAGAAGCGACTCTCCACCAAGTCGGAACTCAGGTTCCTGCTTCCTTGCTTGCTTAATTTAACAGGCGATTTTCTCGTTCTTGACAGATGGTCAAGTAGGTCCCTTTTTCTGAGGAAGCTTCTCAAATATTCACACCTTTGGTTCCTGCGCTCTGGTCCATGCCAGTCACTCATGAAGGTATCCTCTTCAAGTGCGAGAGGGAGTGGTGATGTTTCTTTTTCAGCAAATGAACTAGAATCCTTTCCTACTCCCTTCAGGAAAGCCAGAGTGGCTAGTGCCTCACCGCATTGAGTCACTGCCTCTTTCAGTCACTTCAACAAATGGGTTAGCCCTAACTTGGTCCTGCTGTGTCCCTCCTCGGCACATCTGCCTCTATTGACCTTAGAAATCAACCCCTGTTTTTTCTGTCAGAATGTTTTTCCATGATGGACACATCCTTCTGTACACCTTTTCCTTTCTTCCTGAGTTCAGAGACTGTTGCTACAGTTGTACACACAGGGCAGGATTATTCCTCTTGGAATATACAGTGGGTAGGATCTAGTTTTACTACACCACCACAAGAGGCTTCTAGTCGTGCTGGCCTTCCATCAGGAAGATCCTGTGACTAAGTGGAGACCATTCTCCTGATGGGCTAACCCACCTGGAATCCCTTGCTCACCAAGTAGGGGTTCAAGTGCTCTTGGACCTGTTGTTTACAGGTCAACATCATGCCTGGATAGTGGGGTTTCCATCTGCACTTTCTGGTCTACCCTGAACCAGTAGACTTTACCTCCGACTCTTTCAGTTACTGAGGTCCCTTTCGTTACATTAATGCGTCTTTGACATGATTAATTTTGGCCCTAGATCAAATTGTGAGGCCAGATTCTTGCTGCTGTCCTAGAGTGGTTGCGGCTGCCTGGCAGACTTTCATTTTGTGCTCATTGTAGTTGTCGGCAAGGTGATGAGTTACAATTGGCGTTTATCTCGTAGGCACTATGTTATAGATGCTCTTACAAGACAGCTCTTTTTATTAACAGGACAGTCCTTGGCTGTCCTTTCTGAAATGAACCCTATCTCCTACCACCCTACTCAGGGTTGTTGGTTTTAACAGTACTCTCCACTAGTGTGAATGAGTGATGGAGACTTGGTCAGGAAGATATAAATTACGTACTTACCGTAATTATTGATCTTCTTGGACAGTCTCCATCACTCATTCACACGCCCACCCACCATCTCCTGGGTTCACTCATTTTCTTTCCTGGTCTTCACGGTCCTATGATTCAGACTGTGAGGACATTATTCTTTAGCCTTTCTTGCAAAGGCCATCTGGGCCCTCTCAGGCCCAGAAACTCAGGATGAGTTATTCTCATTAGTCACGCTGCATCTCCTCGGTTGAAAGGGTACTGAGGCGGTTGGAGGGTCAACACCGAGATAGCCTACACAGGCGCGAGCTAGTCTTGTGGTGCCACGCATGCGTGGTCCTCTCTCGGCGCCGACCCTTCTGAAAACTTTAGGCTCCCCCTTGGTCCTAGCGCCTCCGGCGCTATCCCACTAGTGTGAATGAGTGATGGAGACTGTCCAAGAAGATCAATAATTATGGTAAGTATGTAATTTCCATTTCTGTGTCTAAGTCCATAGACAGGAAGTATACTGCTCCCAAGGATCGACCCATTTTGGCCTCCCAGGCCTTTGCAGACCCTGTTGTAGTCTTGGCAGAGAATGATAAGGCCGGTTTTCCTCAGGCATCTACAGCCTGGCCTATAAACAAATAATCTTATAAAACAGACACCTTAGGTAAGAGTGTCTTTGCTGCCTCCACCCTGGGTATGCATATTGCCAGCTACCAGTATGAGTATGTTCTTTGTCATTCTCTCAAACAGATGGTAGAAGTTCTGCCCGAGTTGGACACTTGTTCAGAGCTACTTCAGACCATAATAAGTGGTACTGAGTCCAACAACCAGCAGGTTAAAGCAGCTATGTGCTAGACATACTAACTCGAAAACCTTTCGAGCCTCTAGCTACCTGTGAGTTAAAATTTCTCACTTGGAAAACGGCTTTCCTAGTGGCCATTACCTCGGCCCGCAGGGTCTCTGAGATACATGCCTTGGTCACATACCCTCCGTATACTGTGTTTCATAAAGACAAAGTAGTTCTTAGGAACCATCCTAAGTTTCTCCCTAAGGTTGTTTCAGAATTCCATCTAAACCAACCTTTGGTCCTTCTACTACTACTGCGAACTTCCAAAATGAAGAGCATTCTCTTCATTCCTTGTACATCAAAAGAGCTTTGTGTTTCTATCTAGGTAGAACAAAATATTTTCACAAAGCTCAACAACTGTTTGTTTCCTTCAGCGAGACCGGCTGGGTCAACCTGTCACTATCACATGTATTTCAGAATGGCTGGTGACATACCTTGCCACTGTTATTCCATGGCGCAGGTAAAGCTGGAGGGCAGAGTGTACAGTCACTCTACTAGGCGGTCAGCATCCCTAGCAGAAATCCTCAACGTGCCCATTGCAGATATTTGCAGTGCGGCCACCTGGAGCTCAGTGCATACTTTCATCAAACACTATGCCCTGGATGTCCATGCCAGACGACATCTTTCTTTTGGCAGAACCATCCTTAATGGACTCCTATCCTAAAACTGTGAGCTCTTGGTCTCTCCTACTGTCCTCTCGGGGGATTATTAGCTCGGTACTCTCTCATTAGTGTGAATGAGTGGTGGAGACTTTATGTCCAGGAAGATATGGAGTGCATTTTCCTACCGTAATTCTTGATCTTCTTGGATGAGTCTCCACCACTCATTCACACGCCCACTCACCATCCCCCGAACTCACCTCTGTTATTGGTCTTCACTCCCTCAATCTTTAGGCTGTGAAAACTTCTTTGTTGACCCTTCTTATACGGGTGGTCCGGACTATCTTATGTCCGGTTTTTGTTAGGCTATCCTAGGTTAGTTACACTGCACCTCCTCGGAAAAAAAGGTACTGAGGCAGTAGGAGGGTGATGCCGGGATAGTCATTGCCACTGACGCCCAGGCTCGGCGGTGCCGCTCCTCACGCGCCATCTCCGCGCAACCCTCTAGCAAAAGTTTGCTCCCGCTGGGTCCTAGTGCCTCTGGTGCAGATCCCATTAGTGTGAATGAGTGGTAGAGACACATCCAAGAAGATCAAAATTACGGTGATGCGTAATTTCCATTTTCCGTTACTCAACAGTATGTCGGAAACCCCTCTGAAAGCGCTTCCTCTTCAGATGAACCTTCTGACTCAGGGGCGTGTGGTCCATCCCAATCTGAGATCACTTCACCTTCACGCTTGGCTCAGGAAGAGATAGAAGTGAACAGGTTCTATGTCTGTCGCGGAGTTTCAGATATTCTTTTGCCTGCGCGCAAGCCAGCCACTAGAAAAAGTTACACAGCCAAATGGAAACATAGACTTTGACAGAAGATAAGGACCGTTTGACCCACCTAGTCTGCCCATTTCCCTACCTAGAGGATAAGCTGCAGATCCTATTTGACCAACAGCCTATTTCTTCCTACCCCCCACAAAAATTGCCTTATGTCTGTCCCATGCATTCTTGAATTCTTCCACAGTTTTAGACCCCGCAACCTCCTCAGGAAGGCTGTTCCATGCATCCACCACTCTCTCTGTGAAAAATACTTCTCACATTGCCCTGAGCCATTCCTCTATCTTTAGATTGTGTCCCTTGTTCTTGCACATCTCTTTTCTGAAAGATGCTACCCTATTGGACTTTGTTGATTCCACTGAGGTACTTAAATGTTTCTATCATGTCCCCTCCTCCTTTCCTCAAGGTTATACATATTAAGCTCCTTTAGTCGGCTCCTCGTAGTGGCTTCTCTTGCAGACTCTGCACCATTTAGTTGCCCTCCTCTGAACTGCCTCCATTCTGTCTGTCCCTTGCGGAGATGGGGTCTCCAGAACTGGACGTAGTACTCCAGATGGGGTCTCACCAACTGTCTGTACAGGGGATAACAACTTCCTCATTTTCCCTTGTCAGTCTTCACCATTCATTACTGCTTGGGTTAGTGCGGTAGCATCCATCTGAGGTTTTTTTGTAATCTGTTCATGGCTGCCCTCGGCGTGGCGCCTCGTCGCGAATCTTGACCCGTTAGGTGCTACAGATTCCTCCTCTATCTCAGTTCTGTTTCTCCCGCCGTCGAGGCTGCACCTGCTGCGCGGTAGTTGAACTAGGCCTCCTGTGTCACTCAAGCCAGACTCCTCGTATTCTCATATTCGCTCGACGCCGTCTCCCGGTAAGACCGTTTCTTTTATTTCTGTCGGCGGTAGCAGTGCTTTGTTGCTAATTTCAGTCTTATTTGGTTTTGCATCATGTCGGAGTTCGGAGGCAAAACATAAGTCGAAGACGGGCCGTGCCCTTATGCGTCAGTGCTCCTGTGGCCGGCATTTCTCCGTCACGGATTGGCATGATGTTTGTCTTCGTTGCCTGGGACCCAACCACGATATGGATGCGTGCGATGCCTGTTTCTCCATGGACCATCGTGTCCTCGAAGTCCGCTCGTTCAAGATCGGCAAGGCCTCGCCGACTTTCCGGGGACAGCGCCGCTCCAGGGATTCCCAGGTAAGGTCTCTAGGCCCTTCCTCCGGGTCCCCTCTCGGGCCTATACGGTCCGTAGAGGAGGAGGCTTCCTCATCTTCTCTTGCCAAAGGAAGCTTCTGCGGTGTCGGAGGAGCGTCGAGTCCCTCCTGGGGCGTGGCGGAGACACGCCTTGGCAGTTACCTCCTCGGAGGTGCAGGCTCCCCCAATGTCAGGCCCGCCTGCACAGGCCCGGCACGGTGGACCCTCGGCGCCGCCTTCCGGCACCGTTTTGGATCGGCACGCCAGTGGCGCGGTGATTGAGCCAGCGCCGCTGTTGGCGCCCGTTCTGGCCTTTGGCGCACAAGGGCCGGTTCGCTCTCTGGTAGCGGGTTGGGTTCTACACCAGGGGCGGTGCGTGGGCTTGGCGGCGCGGTGGGGAGCCAGGGCCGGGCTTAGCTGGCGTGGGGGGTCTGAGGTCGTCCAGCGCCGCCTCCAGCACTGGCGCCGTTCGTGGCGCCATTTCACCGGGGACCCCCGGGGTTGCTAGTATTGTGGTCCAGCTGATCTCTTCCTCTTCGGAGGCTGATGATTCAGACGTGGACCCATCCTGGCAACCTGATTCTTCGGAGTCAGGGTCCCCGGTGGCACGAGGTGCTAGGCGGGCCTCTTCCTCTGTCCCCTGCTGTCTCCCCTGAGGCCCCCAGGCTAGGGGTGGTCTGGGGTCCCTGGGGGCGATGGAGCAGGGTGGAGGAGGCTCTCCCTCCTGGGGGCTTGTGGCAGCTACCGACCCTGGCTGCTGCAGCCCCTCGGGGTGGGAGATCGCTGGGGTCAAGGAGGAGGCGTTCTCGAGTCCGAGGGTCGAGGGCAGGGTTCAGGTGTCTCAGTCTCTGTCAGCCACCCCTCGCGGTGTGCCTATGAGTCGTAGCGCCGGGCCCCACCTTTCCCTCTTGGACCCCGAGGCCCCTTCCGGTGGCGTTGCTGTGGGCTGCCCTTCTGGATCCATGCAGTCCCAGGTTCGTCACAGGGGAGGATCCCCTTCTGGGCTCTTCCAGGCTTCGCATCCCCAGGGTTCCGTTTTGCGACCTGGTCTGTTGTCCGGCATCCCGCCAGCTCGGGCTCCGCTCCCCGGATTTCAGAGCCCTAGCAGAGGACAGTTGCCTCTCCGTAGGTGCCCATCTCCCATTCCTCTGCAGCCACCCCCCGCTCTCCCAGGCCATGTCGGTCCTACGGGCCCGTTATCCTGGGAGCTGTTCAGAGGTTCTGCGGCGGCCTTCCCCTCATATGTCAGGTACATGAATGAGCGGGTCTTTCACCTATCCCCACCGCCACAAGAATCCTCTGAACACTCGAGCTCTCCATCATCCTCGTCTCCCTCCTCTGAGAGAGAGGAACCGTCTGCTCATCTCTCCTCCGATGCTGATTTCACTGAATATCAGCGATTCCTTTTTGAGGATGGTAAGGGATCTTCGAATTTCTTACATTAGGCGAGACAATACCAAACGGGAAACGCATGAATTCCTTGGCGAATTCAGTGCCCACCACCTGGTGGTACTATCCTGGCCTATTCCCTTCCAGGAGGACTCTATCCGTTCCTGGCAGTCGCCAGCCGCCCCTTCTCCAGCCCCGGCAGACTGCCGACGTAGGTATTGTGCCCCTTCGGAATCCCTAGTTACTCTCCCCAACCCACCCTCGGGTTTGGCATACCTAGAGACTCCCTCCGGGCGCCACCACCTGGCGCACAACTGTCCACTGGACTCTGATTCCCTACAGTTTGACCGATGGGGGCGAAAAGTGTTCTCTTCCTCTCGTGCGATGTCTTGCATTGCATCTCATCAGGCTCATCACGCTGCCTACAGTAGGCATTTGAGGTCGATGCTTTCTCAGATCTTAGCATCAATGCCTGATACGGAGCAAACCAGAAAAGCTATTGCCCTCTCTGCTATAGGCCTGGAGCTGGCAAGACACCAAGCAAGGGCATCTTATGACGCCAATGAGGTGGCTTCCAGGCTTACGGGGACAGCGATCTGCATTAGACGGATGGCATGGCTTCGTCTATCAAGGTTGTGACCCCTGGCCCGGCGTAGGGTGATTCGCTCTGCTTTCCAGGGACCCGTCTCTTTTCCTCCAGAGCTAGGAGACTACTGCAGGGGCTTCCTCCATCTCCCCGTCCTCGGGGGGCACCTTCTTGCTCTTCTCCCCCATAGGCTTCTCTCTAGATTAGCCCAGGGTCTTCCTCTTCTGTTTCTCACCAACAGGAGGCTGGGGGTCTTGTTCCCTCAGGGTTTCTACCCCCTTTTTAAGGGGGGCTTCATACTCACCCAAGCAGTAATGAATGATGAAGATTGACAAGGAAGATATGAGAATGACGTACCTACACGTAATTCTTGATCTTCTCTTGTATCTTCACCATTCGTACTGCTCCACCTTCCCTCAGTGGCCTCCTACTGTGGCGTCTCCCCTCCGTCTTGTTCCTCTTCCTTCCTTTGGCCTTTATGCCAAAAAAAAAAACTTTCTGTTTTCCATTCTTAGTGAATGGTTCCTTTTTCCTCAAGGTAAAGAGGAGCGAGCACGGTCTGTATTTTCACTTATTCTGGGAGACTCTTTCTGACTGCCCTTAGGTGCGACTTCTAAGTACCTTGATCATGTTATGCAGTTGCACAGCTTAAGGACCGTGCTCTGGCTCGGCCTCAACAAAATTTAGAATCCTCCTGGCAGGTATTATCTTTAAGCTCATTCTAGCTGGTGCTTTGCACTTCTCAGCCTTGAGTGACTGCTCTTGCCTTGAGGGAGTCTTATTGAGTTCCCACTCTATCCTTTCATGCAAGCTGCCTTCAGTAGGCATAATCTTTTCCCATACACTGCTGTGTTAGCACTTAAGGGACATAGTCCCCTTCCTGGGTGGGCGCTCTCCCCGGAACAGGTTCTGCCCAGGCAGTCTATGAGCCCTCAGCTAGGATGTAGGGACTTGGCATGTTGAGAGATCAGAGAGTCTGCCCTTGTGTCTGATCTGTTCAGGTGGTTCGGTTGAACCTTCTCTCAGTCCTATCAACAGGGATTCTTGCTCCTTTGTTAATCTCGAGCTTATAAGCCTCTCAACCAATGCTCGATGGGCACTGTTCTCCTTCTCAACATGCCTCCTTTTTCTTCTTCTTCTTCTTCTTTCTCTTTCCCTCTCTCTCTGTTCCTCCCCTAGAGCCGCCCTGGAAAGGAGGCCCTACGGTCCCTTAGGGTAGGAATTCTCTCTCCTCTGTCTATCCTCTACCGGCTTATGCTTTTTTCAGTTTATATCCTTTCCTTTTTCTGTCCCTCGGCTCTCTTGCCTCGCTTTCCTGTTTTCCTTACCCTTTATTTTCGCCTCTCCAGCTACCAGAACTGAGATAGAGGAGGAGTCTGCGGCACCTAATGGCCGCGCCCCTCGCGCATGATGCAGTGCGTCGCACTCGAGGGTGGTGCCGTTGGAGCCGACTCCAAAAAAAAAAAAAAAAACTCCTGTAGCGGGTGCGCACCTCCGGCACTAACCCAAGCAGTAATGAATGGTGAAGATACAAGAGAAGATCAAGAATTACGGTAGGTACGTAATTTTCATTTTTCGGCTGGTGATACCTCTCCCTACACATCCCAGTATTCCCCCAGCCCTCCCTACCGCCTTCTCACATTGCTTGCAACCTTAAGGTCATCTGATATGATTACTCCCAGGTCCCTTTCCATTTTGTTGTTATTACTAGCCCCCATTGTATAATCTTCCCTGGGTTTTGTTTCCCAGGTGCATTATTTCACTTCTTTGCATTGAATCCAGGCTGCCATGTTTGTGACCATCCTCCAACCTTGCCAAGTCCTTCTCAGCCTTTCCACGCTTCCTTGTGTATCAACCCTGTTGCAGATCTTTGTGTCATCTGCAAAGAGGCATATTTTTCCTTCAGTCTCTCGCAATGTCATTATATAAAGATATTAAAAGGACTGGACCCAGTACTGAACCATGCGATACCCCACTAGTAACCCCTCTTTCTTCAGAGTGGACTCCATTTACAATTACTGTGTCCTGTTGTCCAGCCAATGTTTTACCCAGGCTGGTTAATTTGACTATTAATCTTTTGTGTAGGACTGTGTCAAATGCCTTGCTAAAGTCTAGGTAGACCATGTCCACAGCCTCTCCCTGGTCTACTACTTTAGTCACCCAGTCAAAGAAATCAATTAGATACGTCTGACATGACCTTCCCGCTGTGAACCCTTGCTGCCTTGGGTCCTGTGCCCCACTGGCCTCTAGGTACTCAACAGTTCGTTCCTTCAGAAGTGATTCCATCACTTTCCCTACCACAGAGGTCAAACTGACAGGTCTGTAGTTTCCTTTTGTGAAGGGAATCACATCTGCCTTCCTCCAGTCCTTAGGTACCACACCATCCTCCCATAATTTGTTAAAAGGGTAGTCAGTGGTGTCACTAGTTCTCTGCTTAATTCTTTTAGAATTCTGGGGTGAATTCCATCTGGCCCCATTGCTTTGTCCACCTTCAGTTTTAGGGTTCTTTCTGAACCCTTTCTTCTGTGAAAGGACTGGGTTCGACCCCCTATCTAGACTGCTTCTGTTAATTGGATTAGGCACCTCCCCACCTCCTCTTTTGTAAATACTGAACAGAAGTATTCATTCAGTATCCCTGCTTTTCACTGTCCCTCTGCCCACCACCATCCATTCTATTCAGCCTCACTATCCCTCCTTTGTCTTTCTCACTCCGTGATATACTTATAAAGGTTTTATCTCCTTCTTAACTGAGTTGGTTATCTTTTCCTTAGTTTGGGCCTTTGCTATTCTGACTACCTTCCTGCTTCCTTCTGCCTTAACTGGTAAAGTTCTCTGTCCTGCTCCTTCTGTGTTTCCTTATACTTCCTAAATGCTGTCTTTTTCTCCCTAACCTTCACCGCCACCTCTTTTGAGAACCATAGTGGCTTTTTCTTTCATTTTGATTTGTTTATTTGCTTCACACAAAGGCTTGTTGCCTCTGTGATGGCAGTTTTGATATTTCCCCATTGTTGCTCCACCCCTCCTTCTAGCCTGTTTGTGGGGTCTAAAACTGTGGGAGAATTCAAGAATGCATGGGACAGACATAAGGCAATTTTTGTGGGGGGTAGGAAGAAATAGGCTGTTGGTTAAACAGGATCTGCAGCTTATCCTCTAGGTAGGGAAATGGGCAGACTAGGTGGGCCAAGCGGTCCTTATCTGCAGTCAAAGTCTATGTTTCTAAACAGCGATTCTCTCTTTCTGGTGTGCAAAATCCTCTTTGAATCCTTTTTCCTACCCACCAAATAAAGTTCTAGAGTACCTTTTAGACCTCTGAAATTCAGGTCTACAATACTCTACAGTCAAATTTCACCTTTGTGCCATTTCAGCTTATCATGAGCCAGTACTTTCCTTATCACTTGCTGAGTTACCAGTAGTTAAGAGGTTTCTTAAGGGTATTCTACATACCAGACCTCCTATCAGATGTCCAGTCCCAGCCAGGGACATTAATCTTGTACTAGACATGCTCACTCGAAAGCCTTTCGAGCCTCTAGCTACCTGTGAGCTGAAAATTTTCACTTGGAAAATGGCCTTCCTGGTGGCAAGTACCTCGGCCCGCAGGGTCTCTGAAATACATGCCTTGGTCACAGACTCTCCGTATACTGTGTTTCATAAGGACGAAGTAGTTCTTAGGATACATCTTACGTTTCTCCCTAAAGTTGTTTCAGAATTCCACGTAAGCCAACCTTTAGTCCTACCTACTTACTTTGCAAACTTCCAAAATGAAGGAGAGTGTACCCTTCATTCTTTAGATGTCAAATGAGCTCTGTGTTTCTATTTAGATGGAACAAAGAAATTGTAAAGTTCAACAACTGTTTGTTTCCTTCAGCGAGACCCTTCTGGGTCAGCCTGTCGCTGTCAGATGCATTTCAGCATGGCTGGTGGCATGCTTTCCCACTGTTATTCCATGGCGCAGGTTAAGCTGGAGGTCAGAGTGTATGCTCACTCTACTAGAGTAGTCACGGCATCCCTGGCGGAAATCCGCAAAGTGCCCATTGCAGATATTTGCAGTGCAGCTACCTGGAGCTCAGTGCATACTTTTTTCAAGCACTATGCCCTTTATGTCCATGCCAGGCGACATCTTTCATTTGGCAGGACCATCCTTAACGGACTTCTGTGCTAACTTTGTGAGGTCTTGGCTGGGGCTGTGTCCGGTCCGCCGCCCTTAATTAATGGGGGGGGGTCCGACTACGGAGACAGTCCTCCGAAGCACAAATCTAGCGGTTCCGGGGATCCGGCTCTGCTTAACCTCGAGCTCCTTTGGAATATGCAGTGGGTATGATCTGGTTCTGCTAGACCACCACGATAGACTTCTAAGTCATGCTTGGCCTTCCATCAGGAAGGTTCCTGTGACTAAGTGGAGATCATTCTCATTGATGGGCTAACCCCACCCAGACCCCCTTGCTCACCAAGTAAGGGGTTCACGTGCTCCTGGACCTGTTGTTTATAGGTCAGCCATACTTGATAGTGGGGGTTTCTGTCTGCACTTTCCGGCCTACCCTGAACTAGTAGACTTTACCTCTGACTCTTTCAGTTCCGGAGGTCCCTTTATGTTACATTAGTACATGTCTTTGACGCTATTAATTTTGGTCATAGACCAAATTGTGAGGCCAGGTTCTTGCCGCTCTCCTAGAGTGGTTGCGGCTTCCTGGCAGACTTTCATTTTTGTGTCCATTGCAGTCGTCTGCAAAGTGATGAGTTACAACTCAAGCACTTGTCTTGTAGGCACTATGTTCTAGTTGCTCTTTACAAGACAGCTGTTTTTATTAGCAGGACAGTCCTTGGCTGTCTTTTCTGAGTGAACCCTGTCTCCTACCACCCTACTCAGGGTTGTTGGTTTTAGCTTGGTACTCTCCCACTAGTGTGAATGAGTGATGGAGACTTAGTCCAGGAAGATATGGAAATTATGTACTTACCGTAATTACTGATCTTCTTGGACAGTCTCCATCACTCATTCACACGCCCGCCCACCATCCCCTGGGTTCACTCGGTTTTCTTTCCTGGTCTTCATGGTCCTATGGTTCAGACTGTGAGAACATTAGTCTTTGACTTTTCTTGCAAAGGCCATCTGGGCCCTCTCAGGCCCAGAAACTCAGAGATGAGTTATTCTCATCAGATTCGCCACACCTCCTCGGTCAAAAAGGTACTGAGGCGGTTGGAGGTGGGCACCGAGATAGCCTACATGGCGTGAGCTAGTCTCGTGGCGCCGCGCATGCATGGTCCTGTCTTGGCGCTGACACTTCAGAAAATTTTAGGCTCCCGCTTGGTCCTAGCACCACCAGCACTCTCCCACTAGTGTGAATGAGTGATGAAGACTGTCCAAGAAGGTCAATAATTACGGTAAGTACGTAATTTCCATTTTTTGATATTGAGGGACAGTTGGTTAGTCTTGAACCAGTATTAAATATTGTCAAAATCCAACTGCAGCTGGGAGGAATGGTCATAGGAAGAGCAGACAGAAGCAAAAAGAACTGTTCTCATCAGTGTACATAAAAATGGACACAATGGAATGGATAGTTGGGAGGTCATTTAAGAAAATGGAAAAGAGAATAGGACCCAGGACAGAAACTTGAGGGACACCTGAGCTGATGGGAAGTGGAGATTAAATGGATTTGCCTATCTGGACAGCTTGAAACCTTCCTTCAGTGTATGAGCGAACCCAACTGACTGAAGAGTCAGAGGCCTGCTGCTTTAAAGGGAATCCGTACTTTCCCTATATGATTATTTCAACAGTTACCACAGTTGTGTGGAAATTGAAAACAATACATTTAGAAAAGGATTTTGATAAAACGCTGAAAAATATTTTTGAATAGGGATATGGAAGCAACATTTTGTGAAGAGGAAGGTGCTGTGATGTTGTCACTTCCTCAACAGTGTTGACAGTGTGCAGTGCAGCAAGTGAGGACAGTTTGGCTGTGCTGTTAGGGGTCCTATTATATTCTGAAGAAGATCTTGGATTTTATGTTTGGCAGAATGTAACTAAAGAAGACAGTGCTTTTCTTCATGACTTAACAGGATCCCTGCCTGTAGAAGCAGTTTGTTTTAACCTGCTTCGTTGCACACTGTTAGAGCTGGTGAGGCACTGACATCATCATAGCACCCTGCTTGTCCACAAAATGGATTCCTCCGCATCACAATTTTAAAAGTGTTTTTTCTGTCTCACTGAAGACATTTTCTAAATATAACTCAGCAGTTTACATACTGGATCCTCATAGTAATCTTTACCATGATTACATAGGGAATCGTACAGATTCCTTTAAGTATTCCAGAAGAGAGAATGTGCCACAGTGTCAAAAGCTTTATTGAGGATCAACAGATATGGCTGAAGTAATCAGTCCTTGATCCATACCTGAGAGTAAAACCAGACTAGAAAGATATGAAAAAAAGAGTTGTCGTCAAGAAAAGAAAAGAGCTGAGAAAGAACAATGTGTTCCTGTAACTTTGCCAGTGTGAGGAGGAGAGATATTGGATGGAAGTTACCAGGAGAGGTGGGGTCACCACCTTTGTTGAGAGGTATGGCAGTAGCCTGTTTCCAAATGTTAGGGACAGTAGCAGAGGAAAAGGAAAGATTAAGGAGAAGAGTAATGGGCAGAGCAGTGGCAGGAGCTGAGAGAAGGAGAACCTTAGGGTCAAGTCCATCTGGGCTACTCCCTAGAGGATTATGGGCAAACAGAGCCATAAGTGAAATGGGGAGTGATAGGAGAGAAGGAAAAGAAAGAGTTGAGGGAGACAGAGAGAGGAAGTAAGGAGGATGAGGATGAAGGGATTAGAGAGAGGACACAGATAGTAAAGTAGGTGTTAAAAGATATAGCAATGGCAGAGGGTCAGAGATAAGGGAGTCACCAACCTTGAGAATAGAAGAGGGAGATTGGGTCTGAGAGGTGAAAAGGGAATGGATAACCTTCCAGAATTTGGAGGGGTTATTAATGTTGTTTTGAAATGTTGAAGCAAACTACTCAGACTTTGCAAGTCTGATGGTCTTGGTACAGGTGTTGCGAAGGCTTCTTTAGTAGGCAAGTGAAGATTGGGAACCAGTGGTTTTAAAAGTACACCAGGCAAGGTCTCTGTTAGGGAGACAATTAAATACCTTAGCCAATATACAGGGAAGATCTGAAACATGCACTCTTGTTTATCCCAGGAGTGCATGACGATCCCATACAGCCAAAAATTTAGACTGAAAATAATGTAGGGCAGTATTTGTATTACTGGCTGCAGAGATGGGGACCTGTCAGTTGACCAGAGATCAGTAAGGCCAAGTCAAATGGTTTAAAAGATTGAAGATATATGAATTTAGGAGGGGCTTTAGCATGATGCAGCTTACGCACACAGTAAACTGTATGATGATCACTGAGGGTGTCAGGAAGGATACCTGCATCCACAACACGGTGAGGATGAAAAGCAAGGACCAGTCTAACTGAGAGAAGTTGAAGAAGGAACTTGAAGGTCTCTAGCTATATCCCCTCCCTTCTGGTCTCCAGCAAGTACATTTTGGTGCCTTAAGGTGCTTGCGTAAGGCCTGCCCTGTTGGGCCTGAATCGTCTTTTCACTCTTTGCTGCACCATCTTCAACCTGTCCTTATCCTTCTGAGGTGAGGACTCAGAACTAGGCACAGTACTCTAGGTGTGGCCTCACCAAGATCTATAAAGGAGTAGTACTAAATTTTTCTTTCTGTTTGATATACACTAACATCCTGTTTTCCTTACTATAGGCCTTGTTGCACTGACAAGTTTTGAGGGTGTCCCTGATGGTAACTCCTAAGTCCCATACTCTGCCATAGTGCTTGGTCTTACCCCACATAGAAACGTAGAATTTGACAGCAGATAAGGACCGCTTGGCCCACCTAGTCTACCCATTTCTCTGTCTGTTGGATAAGCTGCAGATCCTAGTTAACCAACAGCCTAATTCCTCCTACCCCCCCACTAGAACTGCCTTATGACTGTCCCATGCATTATTGAATTCCCCCCACTGTTTTTGACTCCACTGTCTCCTCAGGAAGGCCATTCCATGTATCCACAACCCTCTCCATGAAAAAATACTTCCTCACATTACCTCTGAGCCGTCTGCCCTCCATTTTCAAATTGTGCCCTCTTGTTCTTGCACATCTCTTTTTCTGAAAGATGCTGCCCTCTTGGACTTTGTTGATTCTGTTGAGGCACTTGAAAGTTTCTATCATGTCCCCCCTCTCCCTCCTTTCCTCGAGGGTATACATATTAAGCTCCTTTAATCTCTCTTCGTGTGTCTTCTGGTGCAGACTCTGCACCATTTTTAGTTGGCCTCCTCTGGACAGCCTCCATCCTGTCTATATCTTTGCAGAGATGTGGTCTCCATAACTGCACACAGTACTCCAGATGGGGTCTCATCAACTGTCTGTACTGAGGGATAACAATTTCCTGTTTTCTACTGGTGATGCCTCTCTGTGTGCATCCCAGTATTCCCTCAGCACTCCTTACTGCCTTCTCACATTGCTTGCCCACCTTTAGGTCATCTGATATGACTACCCCAGGTCCCTTTCCATTTTTTGTAGTATCTTCCTGGACATAAGTCTCCACCACTCATTCACACTAGTGGGATTAGCGCCGGAGGCACTAGGACCCATCGGGAGCAAACTTTTGCTGGAGGGTCGTATGCGAGAGATGGCGCCCGCGAACTGGCGCCCTTGAGCAGCGGCCAGAGTAATGACTATCTCGGCGGCGACCCTCCAACCGCCTCAGTTCCTTTTTTCCCGCCGTCGAGTGCGCTTCAGTGACGACGTCGCTCGCCTGTCTGGAGTCAAACTTCAAACTAGCGCATAGTTTTCAGTTTGTTTTTTGTAACATTATCACGATAGTAGTATCGCTTAATTTTATTCTATTTTCGTTAAATTTTTCTAATATTTTAAATTTAACTTACTTGAAGAAGTCTTGGCCTACTGGACGGAGTCGATCATGAGCAGGTCAGGTGATGGTAGGGAGACTTCGTATGAAAGCTGTTCAGTCAGCCGGGCTGGGTCGGTCAGCCTCCTTCTCCTCAGCGGGGTTCCGACAGCGGTCAGTCCGATGCCGGGGATGGCGGTCCCCGTCGGCATAAAATAAGCGGTCGCATTCTCGGCACCGTTCGGCCTCAAGCTCTTCTTGACCCACAGGTCAAAAAGAGGCATCACTCGAGGTCGCCCTCTTAGTATGTCTGCAGCGTCGATGGTCGGTTATCGTTGCTGGTTGCGGTCTCCTTCTTCGGAGTCGCCAACTTCCGGTAATCGTCGTCCTCGACATCGGAGCCCCTTCCCGCCTATAGGTAGGGCTCCAGATGAGCAGTTTCATCAGTGGGCGCTCTTATAGGCGATGGGCTCGGAGGTTGGTTCTTCTGCCTGGCTGTTGCCTCAGAGCCCTCGGGCTCCCCTGCGATCAGGTAGAGGCGGTTGGACCTTCCTGGTCGCTGGCGCCTTCTTCGGTGCCAGCGACTCCGTGCTTAGTGTTTCCCCCTCACATGGCTGCGGCGCGGGGCCACACGATGCCCTTATCTCCTGTTTTTTCCTCCTCTAGCTTTCCAGGTTCCTGGGGCTTTTCGCGCCTTCCATGAGTCTGTTAGCTTGTCTGCGCCTTTTCGGTGCGCTGGGTCTTGCGGCGCCCGTCCACGGCCCACCGTAGTCTCGGCACCGTCGGCGGTGCCGTCTGGTCTAGCGGCGCCCGGCGTCGTGAGCGGCGCCGTTTGCAGCGCCGTTAGCCGGCGGCGCTGGCACCGTCATGATGCTGCCGGGCGCTGCGGTTCGTGTGCCTCTTGGCGCCGTGCGCCCCTCCTCAGTGCCGTTTCAACCCGTTTTGCCGTCTCGGCGCTAGAACCCTCGGGGACTCTCCTTGTTTTCTGCTTTTCCTCCTCTCTAATTTTCCTCCTTTCCTGTCCAAACAGTCCTTCCTGGACCATCAGGAGATGATGTTGAGCCTGACCCAGACCTTCGGTTGGGTGATGAAGTGGAGGAAACAGGATCTTTCTTTGCTACAGAGCCTGTGGTCGAGGACCTGTCCTTTAAGTCTCTTTTGAAGAACCTGAGATCCACTCTTTCTCTCCAGACTACAGACATAGATCCTGGGAAGATATTAAGACTCCAGTATCTTCATGCTTCAGAGATCCCTACGGATTTGACTCCTCCGATCCAGCCTTCCTTCGAGACGCTGTCTCAAATGGTATGGAATAATCCTGCTCTTATTCCCTCAGTGGCTAAATCCATTGATAAAAGTATTCAGCTCCCAAGGATCGTCCCTTTTGGCATCCCAAGCCTGCGGATCCTATTGTAGTCCTGGCAGAGAATGACAAGGTCATTCTTCCTCAAACTACTACAGCTCGACCTATTAACAAAGAGTCTCGTAAGATTGATACATTAGGTAAAGAGTCTTGCTGCCTCCACTCTAAGTATGCGTATTGCCAGTTATCAAGGCTATTTTTCTCAGTATGAGTATATCCTGTGGCACTCTATGAAAAGAATGGTTGAAGCTCTTCCAGATTTGGACTCCAAGTCAGAGCTTCTTCTGACCGTTATTAGAGGTATTGAGTCCAATAACCAACAGGTCAAAGCCGCCATGGACGCTTTCGACACTGCTTCTCACTCAGCAGCCGCAGGGATTTGTACTCGGCGCCATTCCTGGCTGCATACTTCTGGCTTCACGAATGATGCTCAGCAGCAGGTAATGGCGCTGCCTTTTGATGGCTCCTATCTTTTTGGCCCTCAGGTGGAGCAAGCCTTAGAGGCCACTCAGAAGACTAGATCGGCCATTAAATTGGCCAGACCTCCGCCTGCCCCCTCTTGGGGCATGTGAACAGATGTCACTTTCATAGTCGTCAGTCCTTTCGAGGCAGAGGCAGGGGAAGCTTCCATAAAAGCCAACCTGCCCAACCTCAAAAGAAGACGCAGCAGAAAGCGCAGGGGCCTAAAGCCCCCAGCGCCACCTTATGAATTGCTGGCCCAAGTTCCATCCACTCTGCCCGAGGTGGAACTTTCTCCTCCGGTGGGAGGTCGTCTGATGTACTTCTACAACCAGTGGAAGTCCATAACTTCGGACAAATGGGTCCCGGATAATTGCGAGGTTATTCTCTCAATTTCTTGAAACCCCCGTGTCCTCCCAGACAACAACCCAGGTTGTCGGCCTCTCAGTCAGACCTCCTCACCGCCGAGATCCAGGGCCTTCTGAACAACAGGGCAATAGAACTGGTGCCCCCGCATCTGCGAAACACAGGGTTCTACTCCCATTACTTTCTGGTTCCAAAGAAATCTGGGGGATGCCCCCCATTCTAGACCTCAGAAAGTTAAACAAATTTCTCCCCAGGGAGAAATTCAAAATGATTTCCCTAGGTACCCTGTTACCCTTGCTGCATCAGCACACGACTGGCTGGCCTCCTGGATATGCAGGATGCTTACCAGCATATCCCGTCCACCGACCCACCGCAAGTTCCTCAGGTTTGTAGCTTTGGGTCAGCATTTTCAGTTCAGAGTCCTGCCCTTTGGGCTATCCTCGGCGCCTGTGAGTTTTACAAAGTGTTGTGCAGTTCTACATGGCGCATCTCAGGAAGATCGGACTCCAGTGTTTCCCTACGTGGACGATTGGCTTCTAGCAAGCCCTTCCAGCCAAGGGACTTTGGAAGCCGTGCAAACGACTTCTCGTCTTCTCATGTCCATGGGAGTTCTGCTGAATTTGAAAAAATCTCAACTGCAGCCCTCCCAGAGGCTCCTTTTCATAGGGACGCTTCTAGACACCTTTTCGCGAAGGTTTCCTTCCAGAGGACAGAAGACTCGACATCCTTCGGATGGCCCGTTACATCGAGGAGAACCAATCGGTTACAGCTCTCTCGATGCAACGCATGTTGAGTCTCATGGCGTCCTCGGTGTTCACTGTACCCTGGCCGTTGCACATGAGAACCACCCAATGGATGCTCTCCACTCAGTGGTCTCCGGCCTCTCACCCCAGTCTTATCCCATCAAGGTGGCGGGCCCTTGAAGGTCTCTCACCTGGTGGTCTCAAGAGAGCAATCTCCTGGAAGGATTCCCCTTTGCTCCCCCGGATCATCAGATCTCCATCACCACAGACGCATCGCTAATGGGATGGGGAGCTCACTGTCACTCCCTCCACACTCAAGGTGTATGGACTCAGTTCGAAACTCATCTCCACATAAATGTCCTGGAGATGAGAGCGGTCCTCTATGCGATCCGAGCTCTGAAGGATGTCCTTTGTCACAAGAACATTCTCCTTCAAACGGACAACAAAGCTGTGATGTATTACATCAACAAGCAAGGTGGTGCTCATTCTTATCCCCTTTGCAGGGAAGCAATGAGGGTGTGGGAGTGGTGCTTGGAGCACAAGTCTCTGATTCAAGTGGTTTATCTGCCAGGTATACAAAACGACCTAGCAGATCACCTCAGCAGAATGGAGGCAGACCCTCACGAGTGGTCTCTCGATCCAGCCGTAGCTCGGTCTCTGTTCAAAGAGTGGGGGACTCCAGACCTGGACCTTTTTGCATCCCCACTCAACGCAAAACTGCCTCTCTTCTGCTCCAGAAATCCAGGGCCTGGCATTTTCTGTCAGGATGCGTTCAGGCTCTGTGGACAAAGCGCTTTCTTTACGCCTTTCCACCGCTTCCTCTAATCCAGAGAGTACTCCTCAAGTTCGAGTCTCAGGGGACCAAAATGATTCTCATTGCTCCCTCCTGGCCTCGGCAACTATGGTTTCCTCTACTCAACAGTATGTTGGCAGCCTCTCCGAGACCACTTCCCTTGCAAATCAATCTTTTGACTCAGGGTTCGTTGGTCCATCCCAACCTGAAATCACTTCACCTTCATGCTTGGCTCCTGAAGAGGTGGAAGTGAATCGGTTCAACGTCTTGTAGAGTCTCAGACATCCTTCTGGCTGCTATAAGCCAGCCACCAGCGTCACGCTTCCAAATGGAAACGTTTTCTCTCTGGTGTCAAAGTCCTCTTGGAATCCCTTTTCCTGTCCTCCTGACAAGGTTCTGGAGTATCTTTTGGACCTATCAAACTCAGGTCTCCAGTACTCCACAGTTAAAGTTCACCTTAGTGCCATCTCAGCGTTCCATGAGCGGTTTCTTCCTTGACTCTGGCTCAGTTACCTATGGTGAAGAGATTTCTTAAGGGATTCTTCATACCAGACCCCTGTTAAGCGTCCAGTTGCAGCCTGGGACATTAACCTGGTGCTGGACATGCTCACTTCGAAGCCTTCGAACCCCTAGCTACCTGTGAGCTAAAATTTCTTACCTGGAAGACTGCCTTCCTGGTGGCCATTACCTCAGCCAGGGTCTCTGAGATACATGCCCTGGTTACAGACCCTCCATAGTACTGTATTCCATAAAGACAAGGTAGTTCTCCGTACTCATCCTAAATTTCTTCCCAAGGTTGTGTCAGAATTCCATCTAAACCAACCTCTGGTACTCCGCACTTAGCTAATTTCCAAAATGAAGGGAGCAGGCTCTTCATTCCTTGGATGCTAAGAGAGCCTTCGGTTCTATTTAGATAGAACCAAGGATGTTCATGAAGACTCAGCAACTGTTTGTTTCTTTCAGCGACACCGGCTGGGTCAACCTGTAGCTATCAGATGCATCTCATCATGGTTAGTGGCATGCCTGGCATTGCTATTCCATGGCTCAAGTTAAATTAGAAGGTAGAGTGTACGCTCACTCTACTAGGGCGGTCGCGGCATCCCTAGCGGAAATTCGCAATGTTCCAATTGCAGATATCTGCAACGCCGCCACCTGGAGCTCAGTGCATACCTTCGTTAAGCATTATGCACTGGATGTTCATGCCAGGCGTCATTCCGCATTCGGCAGAACTATCCTTAATGGACTTCTGTCTTAGTCGCGTGAGCTCTGGCTCTCCTGCCGCCCTTTTGGGGGATTATCAGCTTGGTACTCTCCCACTAGTGTGAATGAGTGGTGGAGACTTATGTCCAGGAAGATATGAAAATTACGTACCTACCGTAATTCTTGATCTTCTTGGACGAGTCTCCACCACTCATTCACACGCCCACCCTCCATCCCCCGAGCTCACCGCTGTGTTGGTCTTCACTCCCTCAAATCTTTAGGCCGTGAAGACCTCTTTGTTGACCCTTCTTACACGGGTCGTCCGGACTATCTTATGTCCGTTTTTTTAAGGTTAGATTTACTCTTCACGTTAGTTGCGCTGCACCTCCTTGGTAAAAATGACTGAAGTGATTTGGAGGGTCATCGCCGAGACAGTCATTACCAGCTCGAGCCGCTGCTTTCATGGCGGCGCCGTCTCCTTGGCGCCATCTCGCCGACCCTCCAGCAAAAGTTTGCTCCCGGTGATGGGTCCCTAGTGCCTCCGGGCGCTAATCCCACTAGTGTGAATGAGTGGTGGAGACTCGTCCAAGAAGATCAAGAATTACGGTAGGTGCGTAATTTTCATATCTCCCCCCCCCCCAATTGTGTGCTCTTCCCTGGGTTCTTGTTCCCCAAGTGCATTACATTGTACTTCTTTGCGTTGAATCTAAGTTGCCATACATTTGACAATTCCTCCAACCTTGCCAAGTCCCTTCTCATCCTTTCTACCCCACCTTCTGTATCTACTCTGTTACAGATCTTTGTGTCGTCTGCAAAGAGACATACTTTTCCTTCAGTCCGTCTGCAGTGTCACTTATAAAGACATTAAAGAGGACTGGTCCAGTACTGAACCCTGCAGTACTCATTAGTAACCCCTTTCTTCAGAGTGGACTCCATTTACTATTAACCTCTGCATCCTGTTGTACAGCCAATTATTTACCCAGGCTACCACCTTGGGACCCACTCCAAGGCTGGCTAACTTGTATTTTAATCTTTTGTGTGGAACTGTGTCAAATGCCTTGCTAAAATCTAGGTAAGCCATGTCCATAGCCCCTCCCTGGTCTACTGCTTTGGTCAACCATTCAAAGAAATCTATTTGATTCATGTGACACGACCTTCCTACTGTGAATCCATGCTACCTGGGGTCCTGTGCCCCGCTGGCCTCTAGGTGCTCAACAGTTTTTTCCTTCAGAAGTGATTCCATCATTTTCCCTACCACTGAAGTCAGACTAACAGGTCTGTAGTTTCCTGCCTCTGCCTCGCTCCCACTTTTGTGACATGGAATCACATCTACCCTCCTCCAGTCCTCAGATACCACCCCATCCTCCCATGATTTGTTAATAAGGGTAGTCACTGGTGTCACTAGTTCTATCCTTAGTTCTTTTAGAATTCTTGGGTGAATTCTGTCAGGCCCCATTGCTTTGTCCTGGGGTCTTGTCCATCTTAATTCCCCCTTTCCCAATCCCCTAATATGAGCTGCTTCATTGCACCTTGACTCTTGTCCATTTGGGTTAATGTTGGCTAGGGAAGTGAGTGGATGGTTTTATGCCAACCACCATTTGGTATGGATGGGGAGAATAGGATGCTACATGGGTTGAGGGTAGGGTGTATTGATTTGCATGGGGAGCAGGATCAACTAGCTAGGATTAATTGGGAGGGGGGGGGTCAAGGTTAACCAGATATTATACAGTGGTAGAATGGCAAGGAAATTTTCCATATTCTGATTGGTCAGTGTGTGCCTGGAACAGTGATGTTATTTCACAATAATATCACTGTATGAAATCCAGGCACACACATGACCTTTTCACATGAGGAGGGCGTGTTACACATGCCTGTCAGCTCCTGATGCCCCCCTCCTCCCGTTAATCTTTCTGGCCAGTCATACCAGCCATGACAAGTCCTCTCTGCCCCGACATTTACAACAACAAACCACAACACCACCAAAAAAAATGAAAAAGAAATTAAAATGAAGCCATGACTCCTCTGGGCTTCCCTTGCTTGACAGCGTGATTGTGGTTTAGTAATGCCGAGCTCCCTTCACAAACCGCTCAGCTCCCAAATGACCATATGGAAGCTGAGCGATTTGTGGAGCGAGTGCGGTACTGCTGAACCACAGTGATGCTGCAGAGCGTTGGAAAGCCAATGGGAGTCACAGCTTTATTTTATCTTCTAATGGCACTGAGCAGATTTTTTAAACTGTAGTAATAAAGTGCTGCACCGAGTGCCTTTATGTAATTTCCCAGTGCGTACATCCTGCGGTCCCCAGTCTTCCACACCTCACCAGTTTCTGCTGTCCTCGATCTTATCTGTGTCAATCTTCACCATTCATCACAGATGGATATCTGGCGAGGTCAGGACCCAGAGAGCTTTTTTTTTTTAAGGTGGCGGAGTTGACACACCATCGGGCGCTGCCCTCGGGGGCCGGCCTGCGTGGTGCTTCGCGGGTTGGCCGTTAGGCTGTGTCAACTCTGCCTGCCTGCCAGTTCTTCGTCTCCCGCCATAGAGGTCGCCTCGTGGGAAGCTTTGAAGAAATCTTAGGCCTGTTTCAATACCAATCCTTCGGCGTCAAGTCCGTCGGTCTCCTGCCGGTTCTGTTTTCTGCCTCTACTCGACGTCGCCTGGTAAGATCTTTCCTTATTTTTTGAATTTTCGCGACGTCGAGTCTGTTTTGGTGCTTTTTCCATAGGTCATGTCTCGGTTGGAGGGCAAGAAATCTTCGAAGATGGTCGGCCCCCCATGCGACGGTGCCCATGCGGCCGAAAATTCTCCGTCACCCGACCAAGCACGACCGGTGTCTTCATGTCTTGGCCGCTTCACGACGTAGGCTGCGTGCGATGCCTGCTTCTCCATGGACCACGGGTCCTTGAACAACAGCGGTGAAAGTGGGGAGAGCTCCGCCCGACTTTCGTGAGTCGGGTTCTCACTCGTTGGGCCAAGCCACACTCTCTCGGCCTTTCCTCCGGGTCCCCTCTCAGTTCTATACAGACCAAGGAGGAGGGAGCCTCGGCTACTTGTAGCCTAGCCATTGCCGTGGCTTCTTCCGTGGTGCAGGAGGCCCATCCCGCTCCTTCCCGGGAGCAGGCGGGAGGCGCCGCCATGGCAATCGCCCCTTCGGGGGTGAAGGCTCCCCAGGTGTCATTCCCGCGGCTCGGAAGGCCTGGGTCGGCGCCATCCTCGGCGCCATCAGCTGGCACTGTCAGAGCCCCCGGCGCCGTTCACGGCACTGTGGGCCTGATGGGGCCGCCGCCGGTGCCGACTTGTTGCGCGGGCACCGGGCTCTGGTCGATGCCGCTCAGCGCACCGCACTGCTTGCAGTGCCGTGAGATCCACTGCGACATCGCCCTCGCCATGTCTCGCCGGTGCCGCCTCAGCGCCGAGGTTGAGCACAGTGCCATCTCCCAGGCTCGGCGCTGTGGGGCCTTCGGTTCCATCAGTCGGTGCCATCCATGGTGCGCCCAAGCGGCACTCAGAGGCCAGGCGGGCCATGCTCGGTGCTCGTATCCACCTTCGGGGCTGTCGGTGGTGCCACCATGGTCCTCAGCGCCACTGCGGCACCGCAGTACCACGGTACTGTCGTCGGCGCCGTCCCTGTCCTTGGTGCCGCTCCTGGTGCTCTGGGACCGGATGGTACCGCGACTGATCCTGGCTCTGGATCCCTGGCTCGGGCTGGGGCCGTGCCTCCCTCGGATCCCGCTCACAGGGTTGCGGGGGGGGGCACTGGCACCGACTCGGGCACAGCGGTGGTCTCCGGGCCTGGTGGTAGAGATGGTTCTGCCCGCCCTCCTACGGTTTGGCTCAGGGCCTCGGACTCTACCTCCTCGGAGACGGAGTCCAGCTCTGAGTCGGATGTGTAGTTTCACCCCTCGGGGTTGGCTGCTGACGTGGGCAGCATGGTGGTCTCTTTGACCAGTCGGTGCCAGCCCCCTTCTGAGGTGAGGTCGGTGGCTACCGAGACTAGGGTCAGTGGTACTGACCAGCAAGCAGTGGTGCGTGCCACCATAGCTCTCCAGCCTGGTCTTGGCGGGTTCACCGATCCCTCAGTTGTGGTACCCCCTCCAGTGGTGTGCCTTGATCGCCCGACTTTGGGGCCCATCGGAGCACCTGCAGGGGGGGAGTGTACTGCTCCCTGGGTATCCCCTTCGGGGACTGCCCAGAGCTGCCAGCTACCTAGGCTGGCCCTCTCGAGGAGGAGGACTCTTTCGGACTCCGAGGGGTCGAGGGGTGTGGGTTCGGCGCGTCGGCCTTTTTCTGGGGTCCACCCGGGCCCTGGGAGAAGCCGTAGTGCAGATTTCCGCTCTTCCTCCACGGTCTCTTTGAGGGAGTCCCATTCTTTTGAGGCAGGGGACTGGCCTTCTGGATCTTTACGGCCCCGGTCTCCTCACTGGAGGGATTCTTCCGGGTGCAGCCAAGGCAGTACCGATGTGGTTGTGCAGCTGTCAGCTGTGGGGTCTTCCGGGGCACCTTCTTCCACGGGTGCCCACGGTCCGCTCCTTAGCCCAGGTGGAGGTCAGCCGACATCTCTTCTCGGCTGTGTCCCCATCCCTCTGCCACACTCTCCTGCGCTCCCAGGCATCCTCAGTCCTAGCGGCCCTCTCGCCTGGGAGCAGTTCAGAGTGGTGACTGCCCGGTTCCCTGCTTACGTTAGGGCAATGGACAGCCAGGTTTTTCAACCTCCCCCTGTGCAGCCACCCACTGAACAGACGGTGACCTCCAGCTCCTCATCCCCCTCTTCAGGGGGAGAGGAACCCTCTGTCCACATCTCTCCAGCTGCTGATCTCTCTGAGTATCAGTGATTCCTCGTGAGGATGTTGGAGGATTTGCACCTTTCTCCTTCCACTGTCAGCAATCCTGAACACGTGGCGCACACCTTTCTAGGCGATTTTGGCAAGGCCACCCTTGTGGTGCCGCCCTGGCCGGCTCCCTTTCGGGAGGCGTCGTTGCATTCCTGGCAGAGGCCCTTCTCCGGAGTTCCTGCCCCTAGGGATCTCAGCCAGAGGTATTGCGCACCCCGGAGTCTCCAGGTTTCATGCCTCATCCACAGTCTGGTTTGACGCAGTTGGATACTCCTGATGGGCTTCGCGCCCTTCACCGTGACCGGCCCCCAGATCAAGACTCCTCGGATTTTGATTTCTGGGGTAGGAGGACTTTCTACTCGGCACGGTTACTTCTCTCTATCTCTGCTTATCAGGCCCACTACGCAGCCTACAACAGGTTCTTGTGGTCCAGGCTAGGTCAGCTCCTAGCCTCATTGCCTGACACAGAGCAAACCAGACAAGCCATCGCACTCTCTGCACGTGGCCTGGAGCTGGCAAGGCACCAAGCGAGGGCATCTTACGATGCCAACGAGGTAGCTACCAGGGTCGTAGGGACAGCGATCTGCACTAGGCGGTCGGCATGGCTACGTCTTTCCCGGTTGTCACCCTTGGCCCGGCGTAGGGCGATTAACTCCGCCCACCAGGGTACCTACCTTTTCTCCCGCAGAGTGAGACGGCGCTTGTCGGGGCAACTTCCTTCCCCCTCCGGGGAAACTCTGTCTCTCTCTCCCCACTCTCGGGCCTCTCCAGGCCCTGAAGGTTCCCCCCCTTAGTGTGGCATCCACTGAGGGCTAAGGGACTTTGTCCCTTAGGGTGTAAAGAAACAACCCCCTTCGGGGGGCTTGGTACTCACCCATCTGTGATGAATGGTGAAGATTGACACAGATAAGATATGAAAATTACGTACCTACCATAATTATGATCTTTCTGTGTATCTTCACCATTCATCACAACCCCACCCACCATCCCCCTGGGGCCTCAGTCTCTGGGTCCCCCTCCCTCTCTGTGACTCCCCCTCTCCTCCTTAGGTGTGAGGTAAAGTAGGGACACACAGGGGAGTATTATTCCAGGAAGAGTGGATAGCTCGAGCAGCACTCCTTCTCTAGTACCTTGTCTCCACCCTTGTGGGGTGGGAGTTGGTAGTTGCCCTCCTTCTCTCCTCCTCCCTGTTTCCATCCAGCCTATTTCTCCTAAAAAAAAAAACCTTTTTATTCACCAAACATCTTTTTTTGAGAGAGTACTGAATCCCTGTATCCTGTCCTTCTTCCAGAATAGCCGACTCTGCTTTCTGGAGTATTTGCCAGTCCCACCGGTCTAATTGTGGTTCTTGACCTATCAGAATTTCCTGGGTTGAGCTTAAATCCTGAAGCGATGGTGCAAGCCTATAATAAAGCTGTCACCTCCGCCTTGGATTTAATTGCTCCCACCCGTGTGCGACCTCTCTCCCTTCGCCCCCGATCTCATTGGTTTGATCAGGATCTGGGGGAGTTGCGGAGATTAGGTTGCAGGTTGGAGAGATGTTGGCGGAAGTCAGGCTTAGATGCCGACCATCTTAGACTCCTAGAGCATTATAAACTCTATCAGTCAGCAGTTACTCATAAGAAGGCAGTGTTCCTGTCCGGAGAAATTGCTGCTGCTCAGAATCGACCGGCCCAGCTCTTTCGAACCGTAGACAGGCTGTGCAACCCAGCCTGTCTGCGGGTTCGTCGTGCCTTTTCACAGATGCAGTGTGTGGAGCTTGCTCGATTCTTTGCAGATAAGGTGGCCAACATCAGGGCCGAGATTTGCGCCGCCTCCTCCATGGGAGTTGTGGTGGTCCAGCCTATGGTCACAAGCACACCGTTCACCTGGAGTTCCTTCATAAGGCCAGAAATCGAGGATGTTATGGGGATTGTCCAGGGTATGTGCACCACTAGCTGTAGTTTAGACCCGGGTCCCACAGGCCTGATCATGGGCTGTGGGGAGGTTATCTTCCCGGTTCTAGCTAGGATAGTCTGGTGTTCCCTAGACACTGGTGAATATCCCCGCTCCCTGAAGGAAGCGGTGGTGACACCAGTGTTGAAAAAGGCATCCTTGGACCCCGACTCCCTAGCAAACTACAGACCTATCTCGAACCTCCCCTTTGTTGGGAAGGTAATCGAGAAAGTGGTGGCAGCCCAGCTGGACAACCATCTTACCATCCATAACATCTACAATCCTTTTCAATTAGGCTTCCGAAAGAGGCACAGCACTGAGACTGCACTGGTTCAGGTCCTCAATGATCTCCTGATGGCGAGAGACCAGAAAAAACGGTCCATTTTGGTCCTTCTGGATTTGTCAGCAGCATTTGACACCGTAGACCATGGGGTGTTGCTTGAGCGCCTGAGATGCATCTGTGGTCTTTCGGGCTTGGTGCACAGATGGTTTACTTCCTTCCTCACAGGTAGAACTCAGAGGGTGGTATCGGGGATTTTTTCCTCCGATCCTACCGCTCTGACCTGTGGGGTGCCTCAGGGCTCTGTGCTGTCCCCCATGTTGTTTGCGGTGTACATGCTTCCCCTCGGAGACATTGTAAGACGATATGGGCTGGAGTTTCATTGTTATGCTGATGATACCCAGCTCTATCTGTCTTTTGTGCCTGACCAGAATAGAGCACTCTCAGTGTTTAACTGTCTCAGTGAGATCCAGGATTGGATGAGGTCCAGTTGGTTGAAGTTGAACTCGGGGAAGACGGAGGTGTTGGTTGTGGATCATGGCCGGCGGATTGAGGGGTTGGGGGCACTTCAAACCTCTGGTTTATTCCTGGGGGATGCGGAGCTCCCGACCTCTGAACAGGTGCGAGACCTGGGGGTGATCCTTGACGATCAGCTGACATTGCGTGCGCAAGTGTCAGCGGTTGTTAAGGTATCCTTTTACCATCTTAGGAACATCGCCAGGATCAAGCACCTTGTTCCATCCGCAACCTACCCATTCTGATCCACGCCTTTGTGACCTCCGCGTCTGGACTACTGCAACTCCCTTTACTTTGGGCTGCCTGGGGTTGATATCACTGCTGCAGCTAGTGCAGAACTCGCAGCCCGGGTTGTTAATGGGGACTCCCGTTCCTTCCATATTACACGTGCTCCGAGATCTGCACTGGCTGCCAATTCAGTGGTGGATCACCTTCAAAGTCGGACTTCTGACTTATAAGCCCTACACGGTTTTGGGCCCTGATTACCTGAAAAGAGCTTCTGGTGCCTTACCTACCGCCGACCACTCCGTTCACGCCAACAAGGGTTGCTAGAGATCCCGAGGGTAACTTTAAAATCCTCTGGCGCCCGAGCTTTTATGTTCATGGCGCCGACCCTCTGGAATTCTCTACCACGTTGGATTAGAGAGTGCATGACGGTGGAGGGTTTTAAAAAGGGCCTAAAGTCTTTTTTATGGAGTAAGGCATTTGCAGATAACTTGATACCGATTAATTGTTTTGTAGTCAACTCAGTTTTAATATGTTTTAGTATGTTTTATTCTGTATTTTATTGTAATGCCTTGGTTTTGAGAAAGGCGAGATAAATAAAGTTTATTATTATTATTTTATTATTATTCCATGCCTTGAATTCTGGCAGAAAGCTTTGCTACCCTTGCAGTTCCTATACAATCTGAGACGGACCAGGGTCTCGGATATCTTATACCTCTCCCTCTCTCCTAAATTCTTTACCCACCCTACCCCCTTCTTCCGCTTCCAGAGATTGGGGCCCTCCCAATCCTTTAGTTTTCTAACCTCTTTCTTTGCTGTCCTCTCAGTTGTTATTTCTCCTTTTAGTTCATACATCCTTTCCTTTTCTGTCCCTTGGACTCTCTTGTCCCACCCTCCATCCCTTCCTCTTACCTCTCCAGTGACTCAGAACTGGCAGGCAGGCGGAGTCGACACAGCCTAACGACCAACCCGCGAGCGCCACGCAGTGCGTCGGCCTCGAGGGTGGCGCCGATGGTGTGTCGGCTCCGCCTACCCTTTTAAAAAAAAAAAGCTCCCGCGGGGTCCTGACCTCCGGCCAGATACCCATCTGTGATGAATGGTGAAGATACACAGAAAGATCATAATTACGGTAGGTACGTAATTTTCATTTCTCTCTTCCTGTCCTCTTCTCCTGGTGCAAAGTAAAAATGCTGCAAACTGTACTGGGAGAACCTATGTACAGCACCCAAAAATACAGAATCCTTTACACTGAAAGCCGTGACACTGACCTACTTTATGTCAGCAGTTGTGTTGTAATCCTGCATGCTTTTCATCAGCATAGCAATAAGCATTAGATTCCTCACTATAAACTTTCTCTCAGTACAAACAAAAAAAATGAAGCAGATTGTGCTGGGAGAACAACATGTTGCATACCTAAGTGGAACTGGTGGTCATGGTGGGGGTCAACAAGAGAGCACATATAGTAAGAGGCAGTGGAACAGAAAAACCGCAGATACAGGACAGCACCATCTAGTGGACAAACAGACAACAGAAACTTTTTTTATATATAGGTGCACTTTCACACTGAAAAATCAAATAAAAAATTATATTAAAAATGTTTGTTTTTTTACTTTTTTTTTCCTCCTGTACAAATAAGCCGTTGTATAATAGCACTACGGCCCTCCATGGATATGTGTTATTGTGTAATAACGTCACTTCTCGGGTGTTGAAGGCACTCGGCCTGCAGCCGCCTGCTTCAACCACCCAAGGCATGATGTTATTACACAATAACACACACCCTGTCATCCCTTATTGCTTAATTGTTAAAGAGCTGCTGACAACTCAAAGAAAATCGAAAAACATAATATTTGGGTACAATTAGCTTGAATTCCACATATATTCTTTAGATTTCTACTCCCCATTATTTATCACTGAAAAAATTTGCATGAATACAAGAGCTTTATCCCTTAGAGTTCATCTTCCTCTATATCTTATTCCCTACTTCAAGTCATAATCCTCTGTAGTGACATCACAATCTGTTGCCACGGGAGTAACTGTGATGTCACAAGCAGTGCATTATTAACTCAGGTAGGGAGAAAGCGACAGGACTAAATTAACTTTTCAGGAGCAAAGATCCTGTTTTCCTGCAAATTACACCATTTATAAATCATGGGGAGGAGAAACGCAGAACTAATGTGAAATACAAGCTAGATAATCTGTAAATATTATGTTTTGTTAAAGTTCTCCTGAAGGCGTCAGCTGCTCTTTAAATATGACTGGGAAGTCTAGTGTTGTCGACAGACAATCTAAAAGAAAACAGCAGTAGCTAGAAGGTCTGTTCCACTATAACACATGAAAATGCCACCCAGATAGTGGAAAGAACAACCCACTTCCCCCGAAATTCTGATGTTCTCATGTTTTCCCCAGTTTGCACCTGGAAACAAGTTGCTGCTCCGTGTGCCTCTCCTGATTACCAATTGTGAAATAAATAAATACATTTTTATTCTAGCCATGAACTGGCCTCAGAACTGACAATTAATTGCCAGCATTTTGAGGTTGGAGCTTCTTCATCAGGACATGCGGTACTGTGTCTGCGTATACCATTGCTACAGCAATGGTAAGACAGTGAAGACCAGTACAGTGACAGAATCGGCTGTTTGCTATACTGGTCTGCTGTCTTACCAATGCTGCTGTCTCCAAGGAGTTTGCCCCTCACCAAAACAACTCCGACTTGGTGTTGGTAATCTTTAAGGTGGGTCCCCGCACTAAAACACTTTTGTTCCTGGATGGCACAGTGCTGACTGTCGGCATTGTGCCATCACTGTAAGGGCATGCGACAGGATTCCTGTCAGTGCAGCATAGTGGAACCCTGTGGCTGTACTGATGGCTGTTTCTCTAAAAAGGGAGTGTACATGTGTTCCATCCTTTTTTGTTTGCAGTGCTGCAGACTTTGGCATGCAGAATGTGGAGCAGAGAGCAGACTCCAGAAATGGACCAATAAGAGTCTGAAGAAGCCAAGCAAAAAGAAAGCTATTTAAACAGAGACAATTTAGAACAAGGGAACACCCCCTTTTTAGATGTATAGCCATCACCACAGGCACAGTACTGCATGCCCTGATGAAGAGCTCCAACCTCGAAACATTGGCAATTAATTATTTGTGGATCTTCCCATACATAAAGTCTCCACCACTCATTCATACTGATGGGAGTTCACCGGAGGCACTAGGACCCAGCGGGAGCAAGCTTTTTTCAAGAGGGCCGGCGCCAGAGATGGAGCCACAAAGAAGCAGCACCGCGAGCCTCGGCTCATTCAGTAATGACTGTCTCGGCGTTGACCCTCCATCCGCCTCAGTTCCTTTTTTCACCGACATCGAGTGTGCTTCAGTGACAACGTCACTTGCCTGCCGGGAGTTAAACTTCACTAGCAGCAATAGTTCAGTTTATTGTTTTGTAGATTATTTTGAATCAGTACCGATTATATTTCTAAGTTTAACAATTGTACAAGAACAAGTCTTCAGACCTCCATTGACGGAGTCAGGTGACAGTAGGGAGACTTCTTCTAAAGCTGTTCAGTCAGCGAGCCGGGTCCAGTCTGCCACCCTCTCCGGGGGTCTGACAACAGGCGGTCCAGTGCTCATGGGGATGGGCGGCCCCAAAAGCATAAAAGAAAAGGTCCCATTCTCAGCGCGGTTGCCCTTCGGAGTTGTTCTTGACACATAGGTGAAGAAAAACATCACTCGAGGTCACCCTCTGGTATGTCTGCGTGTGAACAGACGGTTATTGGGGCCAGGCACCGGTCTCCACCTCTGTCAGGGTCACTGGTTTCTGTCTCTGGTAGCCGACCTCCTCGACACTAGAGCTCCTTCCCACCTATTGGAGGAGTCTCCGATGAGCAGTTTCACCAGTGGGCTGCTCTTCTTACCCCAGGAATCCACTAATATTATTACACTTTGCAGTTCTCTTTGAAGTCAGGACTGCCCTAGAGAGAATAGAATGATATGCTAATCATGGAATGTTTAGCACATGCATCTATTTTCAAACAGCCTTGTGCTAACTGCCTACATTCTGGCTCAGATTTCTTCTCTCTGCTGAAGACATCAGATGCCCTAGAGATCTCTCTCTCAATCAAGATCATCTGATTACTGTTAAGACCAAAAAAAACTTAAGTATTTTTGTCTTATTTTTTATTACTGCCTTGTGTTTATTGTTATTTACTGTTTTTCCTCATAGCAGGGTTTTTATATAATTGATTAGCAGTACTAACTGTAAAGAAAGTATTTATATAAGTTTTCCAGAAGTGTTATGTTTGTTAACAAAGTGAGGCAAGTGCTATGCATTTCTCTCAATGTTTTAGCACTTTTATGACCAAAAAGCTAATCAATTTTTAGAGACGAATAAAAACCTGTTTAAAATGTTTGGACCTCCTGGTTTTAAGAATTGTTGAAGTGTGCTGAGGTGTTTGCTAAGCCAGATAAGCATGATCTTTGCTTGTAACATGGCTCTAAAGGTAGCAGGCAAATGGAGAGCGGAGATTGGTGCAAGCGTGTCATGTGACACAAAGCGAGCAGTGATTAAGCCAGGAGGAGAGCCCGCTGTGTAGTACCTACAGTGTCACACTCCTAGTAGCTCATTAGAGCCTGCTTGTGTAGTACCTGCAGGGGCCAGGAGTCTGCTGCGCTAAGACGCAGACAGCGACTGAGTCAAAGAATAGACAGACAGTCGTCAGAGATCGCCGATGTGATAACTGTGAAGCGACAGTATATCAGTGAGACAGCATACTGTTGTAGACAGGGGAAAGGAAAGTGACTGAGAGATGGAGAGCTGCATCGTGATGTTTAGCCTCTGTGGAGTAAAGGGGATATCTAGGTGGGTGGATGATGAGTATGGAGTCAATGGTGTGCAGACGAGGAGGGGGCATAGTCAACTTGTGACACAGCAGTGGTATGATGACATAAAAAAAGTGACAACTAGTGAGGGAGACTCTGGGGAGTATAGAATTACAGGGAACTGAGACAAGTGTTGAAGGGGACTATGAAGCAGAGCTGCCGATAGAGAAGCAGAAAGAAGATGTGCAGTACAGAGTGACTGGTCTAGCGCAGTCAGAAAAAGAAACATATAGATGGCAGGGAGCTGGAGCACAGCGAAGAAAGCAGATGTCATGTAGTGCTCAGTGAGAAAGAGCTTGATAATCTGGAGACCAAAAATGTGGAGGCCAACATGCACAAGAACACTACTTGGGCATGGAATGTTTTTAACGACTGGCTAGGAGCGAACGGCATAGGCATAGATCTGAAGATAGTCACGCCATGCCAGCTGGCAGGAGTTCTGAGACACTTCTATACAACTGTCCGAACAGAGCAGAAAGAGCAGTATCGTGTAAGCTCGTATGTGGGGCTGCGTGCTGTACTACAGCGACATATTACTGGAGGTGATGTTAAAAGAGTAATAAACATTATCACTGATGGAGAGTTTGTAGCAGCCAATAATGTGTTTGTGGCGGTGCTCAAAGAATATAGAAGAGCTGGGCAGGACATGGCCACCCACCACCTAAAGATTAGCGACAGCGACCTCAGAAAGATAAGGACATGTCAGAAACTGAGCCCAGAGTGTCCGTATGGTCTCGTCCGCAGACTCTGGTTCGAGATCCAGCTGGGACTTGCTCGCAGAGGAAGAGAGGGGCAAAGGGAGCTGCATCAGAACTCCTCCGTGGTGGAGGTGGATGAGGAAGGGCAAGAGTACCTGGGAATGGTGTTTAATGAGAAAACAAAAAATCATCCACAGCTGAACAAAACTAACCTGCAGGTTCTGCAAGGAGTCCTGTACAGCACACCAGGTAGCAAGGACTGCGTAGTATCGATGTACAAAGAGTACATCCAGAGATGTCCTGCAAATGCTCCAGCTCTGTACCTGCATCCTCTGAGAGTAGATGGAAGCGGGGCGCAACATTGGTCCTGCTGGTACAGCAAGCAGCCCATGGGCAAGAACTATTTGGGGAATCTCATGCCTCAGATGTCTGAAGACGCAGAGCTGTCATGCCGGTATACCAATCACAGCATTTGCAGCACCGCTGTAAGCATGCTCTCTTAGGCTGGTCTCGCATCGAGCAAGATTATGTCCATCACTGGGCATCGATGTGAGACGAACCTGAGAAGCTACTGGTCTTCATCGGCAGAGGGCAGGAAAGTGGTGTAGTGTCCTGTCATCCCCCTGACCCCAGCAGCAGCTAGCACACGACGGAGCAAAGAGGCACAGCACCACCACACCACGCACCAGTTCTGTCGAGCAGCACACCAACTCCCAGTACCTCAGAGGCAGTGACCCGCCAGGTCACGGAGCCAGCACCCTCAGCACTCCAGTCCTTTGGCAGCGAAGAACAGCAGCTCCTGAAGGCATCAGAGAGTAGAGTACCCCGGACCACTGCTAGAGATGCTAGAGCTCCTCTCAGCGGTAAAAGGGAGGACCAGCAGAACGGTAGCCAGCACGTTGGCGGTTGAAACTGCAGCCGAGCTACAAATCCAATGCAGATGTTCCACTTTGAGACTGTCACAGTCCACGGACCGGTGACATTCTGCTACCAGGGAGAGGAAGAGTGGCAGAAGTTAGCGGACAGTGCATCTGACGATATCCACGGCGGTCCACAAGAATAGACAGATATGGACTCCAGCCAGCACGCCCGATCTGCATATCACACACGCCATCACAGGAAGCGATGAGAAGTCGCCACTGAGTGGAACTCTTAATCTAATAACAGACAGATGTATGGTTCGATTTATTGTTTAACGGCACTAGCACAGCAATCATTGACTGCGCTTCGATCCTGTACTAAGTTGTGTTATCTGGAGCAAAATAACTGTAAGTGTAATAAATGCTGTCTGACGAATGCAACGTGTCCACCTACATTTTTAACTGGTCTCAAGCTTTCTAACCCAGAGACAGCTGTAACCCAGGCTCGCCACTCCTGTGTCGAGCCCATGTTACAAGTGCATTAATCACCTCCAGCGTCGGGCTCTACCGGGGATTAATGCCCGCTGGGTGGTTGGAAGCATGAGGCTGAACTCAACCCCCCCCCGCCAGGCATTAATCCACCGGTAGAGCCCTCCTCTGTCGGTGATTAATGCTTACTTGATCTGCCTTTGGCAACAACAATTTTGTGAAGATTGTGATATATTTAAGTTTTTCCCTGGTAAAACAGTGGGAAAAAGTGCAGGGAGAGGTTTAAAAGGAAACTAGAGGAGGGGTCCCTGGGCTTTAACCAGTCCATCCTGTCCAAGAATGTGGCAAGTTTAAAAGTAAACTAGAGGAGGGGTCCCTAGGCTCGAACCAGTCAACCCCCTCAATGAATGTGGTAAGTCCTTCTAGAGCCTCTAATTCCACCCCTGATACGGGTGAGGGCTCTGGCTTGAAGAGGGATCCCTAGGCTCTAACCAGTCCACCCCCTCCACGAATGTAGCAAGTCCTTTCAGAGCCTCTAATTCCACCTCTGATACGGGTGAGGGCTCGGCTGAGGAGGGGTCCCTGGCTCTGACCAGTCCACCCACTCCATGAATGTGGAAGTCCTTCCAGAGCCTCTATTTCCACCCCTGATACGGGTGAGGGCTCTGGCAAGAGAGGCAATCAGCTGGCTGACTCTGGTGCCTGCCAAAAAACAAACAAAAAAAGAAAAGCACTCTGACACCCCGGCTGAAACGCCTCAAGGGGTCCCTCAGGTGCCTATTAAAGCTCTTTCTCCTGCTGATCTAACAGGCCTTAGCTTTACTCCAGCTGCTGTAGGGATTATTTTCTCCTCAGCAGCCTGTTATTACTCCTGCTGAGAAAGCAGCTGTTGTTGCCCCTCTGGTGCCTACTACTTTTATATATTTTCTAAAATGCTGAGATGTTTGATATGTTTTTAAACTTGTTAGGTGCCTTGGTTTTTGAAAGGTGCCATAAAAATAAAGACTATTTTTATTATTATTATTACTTTGGCATATGGTGATGGCAATGATAACGATAACCAGGATGAGAAGGGAATTGAACCTGAGGTGTCACCGGGACAGGATTTTGGTTACTCCCCCCGAGCCACTTAAGATTTCTTTCCCATTTCTCTTTTGTGAAGGAAATGGTAGAGACCCTGGATCTACAAACAGCTGAAGAGATCCATGATGAAGAGGAGGCACAATATATGGAGCTTATGGGGCTGACACCCTTAAAAAGGCTCTTTACTTATCTGTAAATTAAATAAAAATAAATAAATAAATAAAAATGGACCCGTTAGAAACCCTTAAGGTTCCTAATTCAGCAATATGGCTAAAAAGGGGTACCTTTCGGTATCCCGGGCAATCAGACAAGCTTGTTGCCAGGCCTATGCAGCCGTCTGCCAGAAAGCTGTTTGGCTGTCAGTTGTCAACAATGATGAGGCTAAGCCCTCTTTAGCAGTGTCAGAGCTATTGGATGCAGGAAAATTGGGTTTGAAGGCTTCCAAATACTAATCTCAAATGGCAGCTGACACTAATTATACTGCTGCAAGATGGACGGCTGGTGCAATGTCCCAGCCTCACAGCACACACAAGCTAAGGCAATGAATTTTGCAGTCAAGGGCCCCTCTTTGCTGCCCAGACTGAAGCTTACATAAAAAAAAAAAAATAAAAAAAAAAAGATGAATGTAAAGCTACTTTTAAAAGTAACTCGAATAGAAACAGAGATCCTCTCCTTCTACTTCTTATTCTAGGGGAGGCAGGGGGCAGGTCTTCTTTTAGGAGACCTTTCTTACAGGTATAGGCTGTCACTCAGCAGCAGTACTAGCCATAGCAGATAGAACCCCTGCCTTTTTTCCCTTCAGGCTGCTTCTCCCCATCCTGTAATGGCAGCCTCGACCACTATTTCGAGGAATTATCAAACTTAACAAATGGGTTCTGAAAGTAGTGCGTCAGGGTCTCTCCCTTTGTGTCAAGTCCCCTTCTCCTCCTCCAATTGCACCAGCTCCTTTCTCAGAAAGAGAATTGCAGGAAAAGGAGGTGCAGGCCTTATTACAGGCAAAAGCAGTTGAGCCTGTTCCCCACAACCAAAGAGGACAAGGGTTCTATTCCAGATATTTCCTAACAACGAAAGTATCTCAGATTCAGACTGCCCTCAGGCTACTACCAGTTTTCAACACTGCCTTTCAGCCTCACCTCTGCACCAAGGGTTTTTACCAAGTGCATAGCAGTGATAGTGGCACACCTTAGAAGAATGGGTGTTACAGTCTTTCCTTATCTGGGTGACTGGCTAATCGTAGGGAAATCCCACCAACAGGTGTCAGACCACCTACAGGTAGCTCAGGATATGCTGCTGTCCCTGGGATTCCTTCTCAGTACCAAAAAGTCAGTGCTGACCCCTGTGCAAGTTCTGCAGTTCATAGGGGCAAAACTGGATAGAGTAGTGGGAACAGTTTTTCTCCCTCAAGAGAGGGCAGAAGCTGTTCGGCTCTTGGCAGGCCAAAGCCAGCAAAACATTTCCTTCAACTATTGGGCCACATGGCTTCACCAACAAGCACAGTCATAGATGCCAGATTTTAGATGAGAGATGTCCAGTTCCACCTCAGAGCACACTGGTGCCAGAGGCAAGACCCACTCTTAAAGCCAGTACCAGTAACAAAAACTTTGCTACAGGCCCCTCAAGGTTGGAGGGAACTAGAAAGCGTAAGGGAAGGGGTTCTATTTCTGCAGAAGCCTCCTTCTCAGGTTCTCACAGCTGATGCTTCCCTGTTAGGATGGGGTGCCCACTTAGGGGATGACACCATCTGTGGCTCCTGAGACAGTGCAGACTCACTCCTGCATATAAATCTGCCTGAGCTGAGAGCTGTATACCTGGCCCTTCAGGTTATCTTTCATCATCTTTCGGGAAAGGTGGTACAAGTCAGATCAGACAATACCACAGCAATGTACTACATCAACAAATAAGGAAGGACAAGGTCCACTTCACTTTGTACAGAAGTAATAAAGATATTGAGCCTTGTTTACTCCCTAAACACCTCTCTAAAAGCAATTCATCTGCCTGGCAAGGAAAACACCCTGACAGATGCCTTGAACAAGATAATTCAGGCCCATCATGAATGGGCATTGAATAGGAAAGTGATGAATGCTCTATTCAGGAGGTGGGGGATCCCAGAAATAGACCTTTTTGCTTCCCACCAACATCACCACTTGCCTCCCTAGTGTTGCAGGGCCCCAGTGAAAGGGACAGTTCCAGTGGATGCCCTTATTCTCGATTGGACATGCAGATACTTTTATGCCTTTCCACTCATTTTCAGGGTTCTCATCAAGCCCAGGTCATAACCAGCTCGATGATCCTGGTAGCATCAGACTGGGTATGGCAGCCTTGGTACTCCCTATGCTTTCAATGTCTGTGAGCAAGTTGATTCACATTCCTCAGAGGTACAGTCTCCTGACTTCCTTTCAGGGAGGGTAGCTCCTAATCTCCAGTCTCTCAAGCTCAAGGCATGGCTCTTGAGGACATAAATATGCAGACTGCCAATTCTCTGAAGAAGTCTTGGAAGTCTTTAGGGGTTACCGGAAACCTTCCACTAAGGAAATGTATGCTTCAAAATGGAAAATATTTTTCCATCTGTTACAATGATAAGGGTGTAGCCCCAGCCCAGGCCAGGATCCCAACCCATCTGGATCATTTGTCTCATTTGCACTCCTTGGGGCTGCAGCACTAGACTCTGAAAGTGCACCTGGCTTCAGTTTCAGCGTGCCTCTCACCGAAAAGGATACCTCAGTGGCATTAAATCCATACTTGAGGTTTTTTTAAGGGGCTCTCTCACTTGTTTCTCCCTCACAGGGAACCAGTGCCACCATGGAATCATAATGTTTGCATTGCCCAACTTATGCTTTTCGACCTCTGAGCCTATGACATCTGCATAGCTTAAATTTGTTACCTGGAAGGTAGTCTTTTTTTCTGGTAGCAATCACTCCTGCCAGGAGGATTAGTGAACCACAGGTCTTTTGTGTAGAAAAGGACTAACTTTCTTTTCTCAGGAATAAGGTAGTGTGGGGAACTAATAGGAAGATCTTACTTCGAGATACAGCTCTTGCAGCAGGTAACACCATTAGGACTGAAGCCGGCAGGCGTCAGGACCCCACGGAAATCTTCTAGCTAGCAGTCTTCAGTGGGGACCGCCTGCTACGTCGGTCCCGCCCCCGACGTCAGACATAGTACATAAGGAGGCGGTCCCGCCAGATTCCCCAGCTGCTCCGGCCGACTTGCATGTCTCGACCCTTCGGTTCGTTTCTAGCGCGCGACGCCTGGTTAAGTTCTTCCTTTCAGGAAAAAGTTTGCTTCTTCTGCTCAGTTGCTGTCTGATGTCCTCTCCAACCTCTGTGGAAGGCCATCCGTCGAAGTGCGCCTGTGGGAAGCAAATCCTGTTTAAAGATCCGCATTCGGCCTGCGTCCGGTGCCTAGGCCCAGACCACGACACCCGGGCCTGTACCTTCTGCCAGGGATTCAATAGCCGGACCCGGATCTGTCGCCAGAAGGCCCTACAGGCGTTCCTGCTCAAAGAAAAGGTTAAAGCCATGGACGCAGCCTCCAAGAGGGAATCATCAGCTAAGGCCCGGAGACACCTTGAAAAGCATAGGGAGAGGGTGAGATCCAAGTCCCCGTCTAGGGCCTCTGACTCCCGTAGCTCCGGCTCCCGATCCGACCGCTCCCCTTCCCGGGCCCACTCTCAGCCTCCCCCTGCAGCGGTGAAGACTCCTTCTGGTTCTTCCTCTCTTCCTCAGGCCAGGACCTCCAGGCCCTCCTCTTCTTCGGCTTCCAGGGGCCCTGCCGAGGTCGGGGGACTGCCACCACCACCACAAGTCGGTTCCCGCCATTTGGAGCCTGGCCGTCAGTCTCCTTGCTCCTCCTCCCCAGCGGAAGACCAAAGAGCTGACTTCACTTAAGAGATCATTGGATCCGCGTCAGCCCACCTGATGTCGGCCAAACACCATTGGTCCCAGGAATCAACGACCGCCAGACACCCATCGCGGTTAGGCTTTCGCCACCACGGACGCTGGCCGGGGACCACGTCCATATCTACAGAGAGAGACCTCACGCCTCCCACCGACATCGGGTCAGGAGGCGATCATGGAGGAGGAGCTGACCCAGCCCGAGGACCAGACGGGCGAACCCGGTCCTGTCGCACCCCCCAGGAAACCCTCCCTTGAACCCAAGACCCCTTGGGAGCCGACACCGGAACCCAACGACCGGCCATCGGCGCCCGGTCCGTCGTCGGGTCTCAGTATTTCCAAGGTTAAGGAGCTGTTCACCTACTGGTGGGATACTATTAAAAAGGATGTAGTTCCCACACCTCCTCCTCTTCCTCCTCCTCCACCTGCGACTCCACCGGCCCCCGTGCCCTCCCACTCCATCCGGGGCTGAAGGCCAAGTACCTTCCCCCCAGGAGCCTACGGATCCTCCTAGGGGTAGACCAGAAAAGAGGAGACCTCCGTCCAGATCCTCTTCAGGGTCACCCAGCCCCAAGAGACCCAGAAGACGCCGTCATTCGCCTTTGACGGAGGACACGGGATCGGACTTCTCGGACAGATCCAGATCCCCCTCTCCAATCAGTGTCCCTTCTCCAGACCCACGTGAGCTCCCAAGATCTCCTCCAGATGACCCATCATTCTTGGAGATTATGAGACATATCCAGGAGAACATGGGCTGGGACGCAGAGGAACTCAACCCCGAGAGATTACGCCTTGCCAGATATCTTCGGCAAAAAGATCCAAAGCCTGTGGTGGTGCCACCCTTGGTAGACACCTTCGTGGACGTCACCAAGGCAGCGTGGAAATGTCCACACTCACTTCCGGTGATGCCGAGAAAGCTGACCGCCTGTACAAGGCCCCTAGGGAGGACCAGTACTTGGCATCACATCCTCTGGCCGATTCTTTTGGTCATTACAGCTCTCATGACCGGTCCCAGAGGCCGCAACATTTGAGCACCCTGCCACCGACCCAGAGTCAAGCAGTTGGATGCTATGGGCAGGCGCACATATGCATCCGTTACTGCGCGCCATCAGGTCCCTCAACTATTTAACCCACATGGTACAGTTTCAGAACGCCTTGTGGGAGCAGGGACTGGATCTGGCAGAAAAGATGCCAGAAGGTGAGCAGAAGGAGGAGTTGCTACAACTCCTTCGCACGGGTTCGGACGTGGGAACCCAGGTGCTGCGAGCCGCGTATGATTCCGCGGACTCCTCGGCCACAGCGGCAGCTTCAGGCGTATGCCTCCGGAGACACTCTTGGCTTTGTGTCTCCGGATTTACCCCGGACATCCAGAAGAACATCCTGGACGCCTCGTTTCATGGAGAAGTTCTTTTTGGTGAGTCCTCGGAGAAGGTCCTCACCAAACTTCAAGAGGCCGGGAGGCGGTACGGTCTGTCCAGGCCATGTACAGACCCAAGCTTAGTTTCTTTCATAGGAACCAAAGCCGTTTTCGAGGCCGGATGCAGAAACAGCAGTCCCGCACCGGCCCGCAACAGAGGGGCTCCTTCTCCCGCAGAGCCCAGGGGAAGTCGTCCGCGGGCCGAGGCCAATGCCCAGCTAAGTCGGCCCAGCCCGCAGGACCCTCAGCCGCCACAGCATGACTCCTTCCCAGCCCCCGCCCCTCAGGATCAATGGGACACCAAGATCGGGGGTCATATCGCGGACCACCTGCCAGGGTGGCAGTCCATAACCACCGACAGGTGGGTTCTTCAGTTGGTCAAAAGAGGCCACTTTATAGAATTCGTGGACAAGCCACCCAAAGGCTCCTCTCTGCCTCCCGCTACTGGGTCAGCACAAATCACTCATCAGGCAAGAGGTACTCACACTCCTGCAAAAGGGAGTGTGAGATGTCCCAGAGAACCAGAAAGGATCCGGATACTATTCCCACTTCTTTCTGGTTCCAAAAAACAGGGACCTCTGTCCAATCTTGGACCTCAGCGACCTCAACATGTCAGTCGCCTACAAACGTTTTCGCATGGTGACCCTCCAAGGGCTCATTCCAATGCTGAAAAAGGACGCCTTCTTAGCGTCCCTAGACATGCAGGACACCTACCTGCACATCCCAGTAGCTCAGGCGCACAGGAGGTTCCTGCGCTTCGAGTTTCTCGGCCACCACTTTCAGTTCCGGGCTCTTCCGTTTGGACTGTCATCGGCCGCCAGGGTCTTTACCAAGTGTATGGCAGTCATGGCAGCGTCTCTAAGAAGACAGGGCCACTACGTGTTCCCGTACCTGGACGATTGGCTTCTCATGGCTGCCTCCAAAGAGGCGCTGTTGCTGGCTATTCAGAGCACCCAGGATCTGTTTCAGTCTCTGGGCATTCTTATCAACTACGAGAAGTCTCTCCTGGTACCATCCCAGAAGCTGCAGTTCATAGGCGCAGTTCTGGACACCATCCAAGGGAAAGCTTTCTTCCGACGCAAAGAGCGGAACACATCAGATCCCTCATCAGGGATATCTCGGCGAAGAAGACTGTCCCTGCCAGGTTGGTCCTTCGCTTGCTCGGACATATGGCTGCGGCCATTCCAACCGTCCCTTTGGCAAGGCTCCACATACGGGTAACTCAGTGGATGCTCAAGGTGCAGTGGGACCAAAGGCAAGACCACATGCAGCATCCGGTCAGAATCACGAACGCCGTGATTCGAGACTGGCAATGGTGGCTAGACCCGGGGACACTCTCTGCGGGGGTCCCGTTTACAGCGCTGTCCCCGGAGGCAATCCTCTCCACAGACGCCTCAGGGCTGGGGTGGGGAGCGCACCTGAACTGGGTGAGGTCCCAGGGAACATGGACCCCTCAGGAAGCCCACGTCCACATCAACGTTCTGGAGATGAGGGCGGTCCTTTACGCCCTGCAGGTCTTTCAGTCAGAAATCCCGTCGAGTACTCTTCTGCTTCAGACAGACAATACGGCGGTGATGTATCACCTCAACAAACAGGGAGGCGCACACTCTTAGCCCCTTTGCAGGGAAGCTATGAGAGTGTGGGATTGGGTAATCCGACACGGCGCGAGCCTGATTGCAGTTCACGTTCCCGGAATGGACAACACAATCGCAGACGGCCTGAGTCGTTCCCAGGCCAGAGTCCACGAATGGGAACTTCTTCAGGAGGTAGTAGAGGATCTGTTTCTTCGATGGGGCACTCCAGAGTTGGACTTGTTCGCTTCCCCATCCAATGCAAAATTGCCCAATTTTTGCTCGCTAGATCCAGGGCCTGGTGTTTTCTGTCGAGACGCGTTGTCCCTCTCCTGGGTGGACAGATGCCTCTATGCTTTCCCTCCCTTCCCATTGATCCAGAGAGTCCTTCTCAAACTGTGCAGGGAGCATGCAACAATGATCCTGGTAGCGCCTTTCTGGCCCAGGCAGATCTGGTTCCCCATGCTGACGCAATTGTCCCAGGAACCTCCAGTTCCATTGCCTTTCAGCTCCCATCTATTGTCTCAGTAGGAGGGTTCACTAGTCCACCCAGACTTGCGCTCACTGAACCTGCATGCCTGGCTCCTCGAGACATAGCCATTATGTGACACGGGGTCTTGCAAGAGGTGGCGGAAGTCCTTTCTCCGGCCAGAAAGCCGGCAACGCATGCGACGTATGCCATGAAGTGGTGCCGTTCTTGCTTGTGGTCGCAGGCACGTGGCCTTTCCCCTTTAGATTGCCCAGTGAAAGTGGTTCTGGAATACCTGCTTTCCCTCTTCCATTCGGGTCTCACCTACTCCTCCATTAAAGTTCACCTCTGCGCGATTTCTGCCTACCACTTCCAGGTAGGACAGCGCACAGTGGCACAGCTTGATGCCTCTCGAGACTTCCTGAGAGGGGTGTTACACCTTAGGCCACCCATCAAGGATCCCGTTCCTCCTTGGGACTTACTCTTTGTCCTGGAACAACTCACACTTCCCCCCTTTGAACCTGCCGCAGATTGAGAGCTGCGTTTTCTGTCGTGGAAAATGTTACTTTTAGTTGCTGTCACATCAGCAAGGAGAGTTTCCGAGCTTCATGCTCTCATGTGTAAGGAACCTTATTTAATTTTCCACCAGGACAGAGTGTCTCTGAGGACGAATCCTAAATTCCTGCCTAAGGTGGTCTCTGCCCTCACTCTTAACCAGGACATCGATCTGCCTGTGTATTTTCCCAAGTACTCTAATAGAGGAGAGGTGTTGCTTCACACCCTGGATGTTCACCGCTCCTTAAGGTACTACCTGAACAGAACTAAACAGCTTCGCACATCGGAGCAACTTTTTGTATCCTTCGCTGAGAGGATGCTGGGCCAACCAGTCTCAAAGCAGACCCTTTCTCGCTGGCTTGTCCAGTGTATTTCATTTTGCTACAACAGCAAACAGAAGCCTCCCGGTACAGTCCGGGGCCACTCGACAAGAGGGGTGGCTACCTCCCTTGCAGCATTGCGCAACATCTCCACCTCGGCCATTTGTGCTGCAGCTACTTGGAGCTCTGTGCACACATTTATTAGGCACTATAGCCTGGATATTACATCACGGAGGAGAGCCGGTTTCGGTCTTGCCGTTCTACAGGGTCTCCTGTCCTAGAGTCGGGACTTGCTCAAGATTCTTTCCTAATTTCCTCCTCCCAGAATGCTTAGAGGCTGATTGCTTGGGAATCAGTCCTAATGAGGTTACCTGCTGCAAGAGCTGCATCTCAAGTAAGATAGTACAGTCTGTAAGAACTCACTCGTAACAGTAGATCTCGAGGAACAGCTCTTAGCAGGTACCTTCCTGCCCACCATTCCCTTGAGGAGGTGTGGCTCACCAGGCCTGGGCAGGAGCTTACGCTGTCTCGCCCTTTTCTTCTGATGGCGGATCCTCGGTCTCCCCTTCTGATGTCATCCTGCGGCCGGGAGTCTCCGGCGGGAGAACTGGGGAATCTGGCGGGACCGCCTCCTTATGTACTACGTCTGACGTCGGGGGCGGGACCGATGTTGGAGGCGGTCCCCGCTGAAGACTGCTAGCTAGAAGATTTCCGTAGGGTCCTGACACCTGCCGGCTTCAGTCCTAATGATGTTACCTGCTGCAAGAGCTGTTCTCGAAGATCTACTGTTACGGTAAGTTCTTACGTAACTGTATTTTCCTCGTTAAGGTGGTCCCTGACTTCCACTTGAACCAGTCAATAACATTGCCAGTTTCTGTACTGAGCACTCCACTCAGGTGAGCATAGACTGCACAGCCTGGATGGCAAAAGAGCACTGAGTGACTATATGGCTCATGCCATAGACCATAGGTAGGACAGACAACAGCTGTACCTCACATATGAGGAAGTAGGTAAAGGTACTGCAAGGTTCCTCCTTCTTGTCCTTGAGCCCACTCTACAAGGACACTTAGCTGCCAATATTGCAGCTGCCTGAGAGTGCCTTTATTGGAAATATGTAAAGCCGCTATCTGGAGGTCAGCCCACACCTTCACTAAACACTATAGTCTGGATACCCAGCCTAGTAGTGATGCCAGTTTTGGCAAAGTTGTTTTGCCGAATAGATTCTGCCCACCTCCTAGTGGTACTGCTACTTAGTCTGCAAAGATTAATAATATTAGTGGATTCCTGGGTAGGTTCTTTTCGTAGAGCATATCTGACTTTAAAAAAAGTGGACTTTTGCTTCAATTAGCCCTTGGCTACTCATTTGAAATGGCCCTGTTGGGCATTTAAAATTCTTTTATGGTTATTTAATTATAATTCACATGTTGTTATGGCTTTTTTGCAGGCTTCAAAGAAATCTGAGCCAAAATGTAGGCAGTTAGCACAAGGCCGTTTGAAAATAGATGCATGTGCTAAACATTCCATGATTAGCATATCATTCAATTCTCTCTGGGGCAGCCCTGACTTCAAACAGAACTGCAAAGAGTAATTATATTAGTGGATCCCTGGGAAGAAAGATTACTACAGGTGAGTAATTTTTTTATATGGAGCAGTGGGCTCCGAGTTTGGTCCAGTTGCCCGAGCCGGTCACTCCGACACCGGGGCCTTCGGGCCATTCAGCTCCAGAGGGACGGGTAGGGCGGTTGGGCCTTCCTAGTTGCATGGCGCCTCCTTCGATGCCTTTGACTCCGTGCTCCGGTGTTTAGCCCCCTCACATGGCTGCGGCGCAGGGGTCCACACCGATGCCTTCGATTTCCTGCCATTTTTCCCTCTTTACCTCAAATTGCAGTTTTCTGACTTCTGGGACACTCTTGGCACCATGAGCGGTGCTGTGGGCTCTGTTGGCGCCGTGCACGGTGCTGGAAGCTCTGTCTGCTGGCGGCTCTGTTGGTACCATGTGTGGTGCCGCGGACTCTGTCGGCATCATGTACGGTGCCAGGGGCTCTGTCGGTGCCATGCATGGCACCGGGGGCCCTGTCAGCACCATGCGCGGTGCCACAGGCTCTGTTGACACCGTATATGGTGCCAGGGCTCTGTCTGCGCCACTTTGGCTGACTCCTCCCTTCCTGTCCTTGGCACTGTTTTCCTCTTTGGTGCCGAGGGCTGGTACGGCACCAACCAGTCTTCAGGGGTTCTCGACTCCAATTCTTTCTTCTTGTGTTCTTCCTCCTGATTTTCACTCCTTTCCTGTCTATGCAGTCCCCCCTGGACTGTCAGGAGATAATTTTGAGCCTGACCCAGATGTTCGCCTGGGTGATGATGCTGATGACACTGCCCTTGGAGCAGGGATCAATCCTCCTGCAGAGCCTGTGGTCAAAGAGCTCTCCTTTAAGTCTCTGCTCAAAAATTTTAACTCTGCTCTTCTCTCCAAGCTTCAGAAATTGATCATGGGAAACTTTTGTGACTCCAATATCTTCATGTCCCGGAGATCCCTATGGATTTAACCCTCGGTACAGCCCTTTTGAGACCCTCTCACAGATGGTGTGGAAGAATCCGGCTCTTATTCGTTCTGTGGCCAAGTCCATCGATAGGAAGTATGCCCCTCCTAAGAATTGCCCTTTTTTGGCCTCACAAGCCTTTGTTGATGCTATTGTGATCTTGGCAGAGAATGATAAGGCCGTCTTTCCTCAAGGATCTACGGCCCGACCAATGAACAAAGAATCTCGTAACATAGACACCTTAGGTAAGAGAGTGTTTGCTGTCTCAACCCTGGGGATGCGCATTGCCAGCTACTGTACCGGGGCTATTTTTCTCAGTATGAATATGTACATTGGCATTCCCTCAAAGAAATGGTGGAAGCTCTGCCCGAATTGGAAACTAGCTCAGAGTTGTTTCACACCATAACTAGGGGTATCGAATCCAGTAACCAACAGGTTAGAGCTGCAATGGATGCCTACGATACCGCCTCCCAGGCGGCGGCAGCTGGCATCCGCACCCACCACCACTCTTGGCTATGTACTTCGGGCTTCACGAATGATGCCCCGCAGTAAGTTATAGCCTTACCCTTTGATGGTATGTATCTGTTCAGGCTTCAGGTAGAGCAATCTCTGGAGGCCACACAGAAGACTAGGCCTGCTATTAAGATGGCTAGACCTACACCCACTCCCTCCCGAGGGGGTGTGAACAAGCGTCAGTTTCACAACCGTCAGTCCTTTTGGGGCAGAGGCAGGGGATGTTTTAACAAAAACCACAACACTCAGCCACAAAAGAAAGAGCAGCAGAAGGCACAAGGGCCCAAAGCACCAGTGCCACTTTCTGAGTTTCTGGCCCAAGTCCCACCTCAGCTGTCCGAGGGGGACTCCTCCTTAGCAGTGGGAGGACGTCTGACTCAGTTCTGCAATCAGTGGAAATCTATAACATCAGACAAATGGGTCCTCCGGATAATCCATAAGGGTTACTGTCTCAGTCTTTAGAAATCCTCCAGATCATCTTCCCAAGCGACAGCCCAGGCTGTCAGCAGTACAGTCAGACCTTCTTGCTTCCAAGGTACAAGGCCTTCTGAAAAACAGGGCAGTAGAAATAGTTCCGCTGGATCAACGAAACACAGGTTTCTACTCCCATTACTTTCTGGTTCCGAAGAAAACTGGCGGCATGCGCCCCATTCTGGATCTCAGAAAATTAAACAAGTTCCTTCACAAGGAGAAGTTCAAGATAATATCCAGTGTTCCCCATTCATTGTTTTAGTGTGGTGGACCACCATCCTATATTTTTTCTGCCACTACCTAATATTTCTTTGCCACCACCCTATATTTTCTATCATCACCCTAATTATTTTTAATAAAATCCTCCAAAATGGTCTTTTGCCACCATTCCTTATTGTACTTCTACCCCTGCTTTGATACCAGTGCTCAGTGCTTTACTAAAAAAACACTTATGCACATGCACAGTTCACATAGGAGTCCATGGGAGACTGCACCCTTGGCCCTGATCACCATCGCCACCGCCCTGTATTCCCAGAGAGTGGGCAACCCTGATATTACTAGGTACTCTGCTACCTTTGCTTCACTGACATGATTGGCTAGCCTCCCTGGACATGCAGGATGCCTGCCAACATATTCTCATACACCCAAAGCACCACAAACACCTAAGGTTCATGGCATTGGGTCAACACTACCAGTTCAGAGTCCTGCCCTTTGGGCTATCCTCAGTGCCTCAAGTTTTTACAAAGTGTTGTGTAATTCTCGTGGCACCTCAGGAAAATTGGAATACAAGTGTTCCCATATCTGGATGACTGGCTCCTAGCAAGTCCCTCCAGGCAAGAGACTCTGGAGGCCATGGCCACGGCCTCAGACTTCCTCATGTCCATGGGAGTCTTGCTGAATCTCAACAAGTCACAGTTGCAGACCTCCCAGAAGCTCCTCTTCATAGGAACTCCTCTGGACACCTCCTGTGTGAAGGCTTTTCTTCCAGAGGGCAGAAGGAGTGATATCTTACAGATGGCCTGGTACATCAGAGAACACAGCTTGGTTTGAGCTATCTCGAAGCAACAGATGTTGGGCATCGTGGCATCCTTGGTGTTCACTGTACCCTTAGATCGTCTCCACATGAGAATCTCTCAGTGGATGCTCAGTACTCAGTGGTCACCAACCACTCACCCTCAGTCCTTTCTCATCAAGGTGACAGAACCTCTGAAGAGGTTGCTTGCCTGGTGGTCACAGGAGGACAGTCTTCTGGAAGGATATCCCCTTTGCCCCCTCTGGATCACCAGATCTCAATTACCACTGACGCGTGCCTGATGGGTTGGTGAGCCCACTGCCAGGATCTCCACACCCAGGGTATGTGGACTCAGGACGAGTTCCAACTCCACATAAATGTCCTGGAAATGAGAGCCGTCCTCTGTGCAGTCCAAGCCTTGAAGAACATACTCTGTCACAAGAACATTCGCCTTCAAACGAACAACAAAGCAGTGATGTGCTACATCAACAAACAGTGCAGAGCACACTCTTACCCATTATGCAGGGAAGCAATGAGAGTGTGGGAGTGGTGCCTGAAACACAAGGCTTTGATTCAGGTGGTTTACCTGCCAGGAGTACAAAACGAGCTGGCAGACCATCTCAGCAGAACAGAGATGGATCCTCACGAGTGGTCTCTTGACTTAACCGTCATTCAGTCACTCTTCAGAGAATGGGGAACTCCAGACCTGGACCTTTCTGCATCCCCACTCAACACAAAACTACCTTTCTTCTGCTCCAGAAATCCAGGACCTGGCATTTTTTTGTCAGGATGTGTTCAGGCTGCGGTGGACAAGACGCTTTCTATGCTCCTTTCCGCCCCTTCTCCTAATTCAGAGGGTACTTCTCAAATTGGAGTCTCAAGGAGGCACAATGATTCTCATTGCCCTCTTCTGGCCTTGCCAGATATGGTTTCCGCTACTCAGCAGTCTACGGAAAACACCCCCAAAGATGCTTCCCTTCAGACGAACCTTCTGACCCAAGGTCCCATAGTCCATCCCAACCTGAGGTCACTTTACCTTCACGCTTGGCTCCTGAAGAGATAGAGGTGAATAGGTTCAATGTTTCTTGTAGAGTTTTAGATATTCTTTTGGCTGCGCGGAAGCCAGCTGCTAGAAAAACCTACACAGCCAAATGGAAGTGTTTCTCTGTCTGGTGTGCAAAATCCTCTTGGAACCCTTTTTCTAGGATCGTGGATATGTTGTTCATCCACACTGTTTGGCATGTCCCTTTCCCCTTTAAATCTTGCCAGAAGTCTTCAAGCTGGCTCCTCCCACCCACCTGGGTGGTATATACCTCGGCTCCGCCCCATGATGCCAGATCTTCGTTTCCGCTGGAAGATACAGATTGCCTCTCTCGTGCTCACACATTTCGTAGGCCCTGGCTTTCAAAACTTTGGTTTTACTGAAACTAAAACTCATTCGAGTTAGCGATCACGCTTTTGCATCCTCGAGCATGGAAGAGAAATCGTCTCTAGGATTTCGCCGGTGTCCTTGCAACCAGGAGATGTCGCGCACCGATCCCCATCTCATGTGTGTCTACTGCCTAGGTGTCGGCCATGACACCTCGTCTTGCAGTTTTTGCTTGGCCTTTCATCCCAATGTCCTGGAAGACCGCCTGGCACGTCTGAAGTTGGGGAGACCAGAGACAAGGAACCCTCCAGTGAAGTTTAAGGAGGCTAGGTGGCTGGTTTCCATGGCTGCGGGTTCTACTGAGCAGTTGGAGAACATGAAGGCATTCGAAGAAGAAGCCCCCCGCACTTCGGCGAGTCAAAGCTTTTTCGTTCCTCTCAACTTGGGCTCCACCTTTACAGGTTCTTTTAAGGAGCTGCGCCAGTCTCTCCCTACCAGGGGTGAGGCGCCTGCAGGCTCACACTCCTCTTGCTCTCAGAAGAGGGATAAAGAATCTAGCTTGTCTTTGTCTCAATGAAGGCGTTCTTGTGATCGAGAGAGGTCTCAGTCCCAGGAGCATGCGGTCTCGACCTCAGTCGAGATCGCTTCCTTGGCCGCAGGCTTCATGGACCTTCCGTTTGGCCAGATGACCGAAGAAGTGGCCGATGAGGTAGAGATGATTCTCGACCCAATCGACCCTCTGTCGCCGGCCGTGGCCGACGACTCCTTGGAGAGGACTCCGGTCCTCGTGTTCCCTGACGAGGAGATTCAGCCTGCTGGTGTCCCCTTCGAGGTCCCGGTTGCAAACCCCTGGGTTTTACCGATCTGTCCGCTGTCTCCCAAGCAACCGAGTCGGATTGCCAGATCTCGGTTGAGGTCTAGAACCCCCTAGGCCGAAAGGCCAAGGAGGAGCCATAAGCACGCCAAGAAGAGGCAACACCACAGGTCATCCTCGGATGAGGAGAGGCTCAGACGGAAACTCCATCGGCGCTATGAGGGCCTTATGTGGCAACAGCTGATTTTGACTGGGCAGAAGCTGGCTCCGCCGCCTACCCCGGCCATTACTTGACTTTCGCCTCCTAGGCTGACGTCGACCCCCTTGGAACTGAAACCCTTGATGCCCCCACCCGCGGGGCCAGCCCATCCTCTGGTTCAGCCTTTGCCGGTCTCCCCAGCGATAGTCGTGGAGCCGCTGCCTAAGCAGCCTGTGGGAGGGGCTCCTTCAAAAGAGGACCAACTAGATACCAGACTTCCCCAACGTCTGTCTGTCACAGTCACCCCGGACCGTCCTCAATGAGTCGAGGGTGATTTGGGCGGCAGACCGCTGTATCCCGACTCCTTGGACTCAGACGTCACTGGGCTCCACTCACATCCAGGGGATGAGGAGTCGTTCATTGGTACAGGGATGGAGGAAGGTCCTTCCTCCTTCTAAGGGATCCCTCGTCTCAGCTCTGATTCAACAGGGATGCCCCTGGAACCTATCCAGAAAAAGGTGGAGTACCCTCTCACGGACATCCTGAAGAGAGGGGACACCCCGATGGAGGCCTTTCCTGTGGCCGAGGCCATTGTTGGTCCGGCACTCGAACTGTGGCAGCACCCTGTCTCATGTCCAGTACTGTCTGCTCGCATGGCCCGCAAGTACGCTGTGCCCATGGAGTCCCTTGCGGGGTTCACAGAGTACCCTTCAGCTCAGAGCCTGGTGACGACCGCCTCTGTGTTCAGGTGTACTGGCAGTTCTGCTGACACTGACTGTCCCCAATAAGGAGATCAAGCTTTGAACCATTCAGCGTGGAAAGTCTATGGGACCTCCTCCTTGGGCCTTCGTTAAGCCAGTTTGGCTGTCATCATGGCACACTTCTTTCATGCCCTTCTTAGGTCATTAGATGGGGTCCTCCCACATCTCCCTGCAGACATGCAAACCACGGTTAAGCAGGTCCGGGACCAGGGACATGCTTTTGCCAAACAGCAACTTCAGACGGCCCTGGACATTGGGAACTCTTGTGCCTGCTCGATGGCCACCGCAGTGGCCTCTCGCCACATGGCTTGGCTGAGGTTATCCTCCTTCCCAGCGGATACTCAGCATAAGTTAGGTGATGTGCCTTTCCTCGGGACCAACTTGTTCGGCTCAGGTGTGGCTGGTCACCTACAGTGCATTGAGCAGTCCAATGCCACCTTGGACGCCACTTCTGCCTGGAGTTCTTCGGGCAAGAACCAGCAGAAGAAAAAGAAGAAGCCCTTTCAGCACTCTTCCCCTGCGGTTCAGCAGTCCTCCTACCAAGGAGGAAAGCAGCATCAGCAGCAGGCTCAAGCTTGGGCGCCCTCGGCGCAAGCCTGGACACCCCAACAGGCCCTTAAAGGAGGCTGGGGCTCAGGTCCTGGAGCCTCCTCCTCTAGCCCTGCCCAGTGACGGTTTCCACCCCTCTCTCCATCACGCCAGCTCTGGGTCCTCCCATGGGGAGGCCAGCTCCGCCACTTTCTTTCTGCCTGGTCTGCTATCACTACGGACAGGTGGGTTCTAGAAGTGGTCGGTCAGGGACTGCCTCTGGAATTCGAGCAGTACCCTCCCAGCTGACCCTGCGTCAGGAAGGCAGTAGTTATTGTGGCGGATCCATCAGCAGACCTAGGCTTTGTCTCCAGGTACTTCCTGGTGCCCAAGCGGATGGGGGGCTGTCGTCCCATTCTAGATCTCCATGACCTGAATCAGTTTCTCAGGTCACACACCTTTCGGATGGTCACTCTGTCCCAGATCATACTATCCTTGGAGCGAAACATGTGGATCTTATCTGTGTCAGTCTTCACCATTCATCACCTTTAGGTACTTGGCCGGAGGTCATGACCCTGCGGGAGCTTTTTTTTTTTTTTTTGATGGGCGGAGTTGACGCACCATCGGCACCGCCCTCGAGGCCAACGCACTGCGTGGTGCTCGCGAGTTGGCCATAAGGTGTTGTTGACTCCACCCTCCCACCAGTTCTTCATCTCCCACCGTTGAGGTCACCTTGTGGGTAGCTGAGAGGAAGATTTCTAGAGGCCTACCTCTGTTTTTGAAGCCTTGATGTGCAGTTAAATCGACTCCAAAATTATCCTGCGGTTCTGTTCGCTCCACTCGACGTCGCCTGGTAAGACTGTTCCTTATTTTATTTTGCGACACCGGGTCTTGTTTTGATGTTCTTTTTCCCGTAGGTCATGTCTCGGTCTGAGGGCAAGAAAACATCTAAGACAGGATGGCCCCCCATGTGCGGTGCAATTGCAGCGAAGTACTCCGTCACCGACCAGCATGACTGTTGCCTCGCGTGTCTTGGCCCGCTTCGACATGGATTCATGCAATGCCTGCTTCTCCATAGACTGTCGGCTAATGATCAAGGCTGAGTTGACCAGCCCGTCACCTCGGGATGGACGTGACGTCGCTGGGGCCAAGACGTGATCTCTCTCCTTTCCTCCGGCTCCTCCCAGTTCTATACTGACCGAGGAGGAGGGGGCTTCTGCCTTTTATAGTCTAGCCATGGCAGAGGCCCCTTCCGTGGTGCAGGAGGCCCAGTCTGTCTCCCTCGGGGGCAGGCGGGAGGAACCGCTGTGGCAGTCACCCCCCCCCCGGTGTCGTAACCTCAGCTTGGAAGGCCTGGGTTGGAGCTGTTCTCAACGCCGTCTATCAGTGCATCTTGTGCCTCGGCGCCATTTGCGGCACCATGGGCCCTGATGGGACTGTCATCGGCACCGGTCCATCGCTCGGTGCCGTTGCTGCTGTCAGCGCCATTCACAATGCTGATGGTGCTAGCGGCACCGTGGGAGACTCTATGGCACTGTCCTTGACTGTCTATCGTCCTGGCACCATTCGCGGCACCGAGAGCATGGTTGGGGCCGTCATTTGCACCGTCTCTGTCCTCGACACCGCTAGCGGCGCCATGGGACGGGTTGGCGCCATGGGGGTTTCCGACCTCGGCACCATTCACGGTGCCAAGAGCACGGTTGGAGCTGTCATTGGTTCTGTGTCTGATCTCGGGCACCAGGCTCCAGCTCCGAGGCTGCTACCATCGTTGGAGTCGTGTCTTCTTCTGGAACCATTCACAGTGCAGCTGGGGACGTCGGCACCAACTCTGGTGCAGTCTGTGGTTCTGGTGCCTTTTTCATTCGGGATGATGGTGAGCATCCACGCACCTTTTGGCACAGAAATTCAATCTCCACCTCTTTGGAGGAGGAATCAGACTCTGAGTCAGACAGGCAGTCTGACTCTTTGGAGTTGGCTGCTTACGTGGACACCTTGGTAGTGTCCTCAACAGGCCGAGGCCAGCCCCCCTCTGAGGAGTGGACAGTGACTCCTGGTGCCAGGGTCAGGGGTGCTGACCAGCAGACAGTGGTGCAGGCCACCATTGCTCTGCATCCTGGTCTCAGAGGATTCTCTGAACCTTCAGTGGTGGTACCCCCTCATGTGGTGTGCCTGGATCGCACAACTTTTGGGCCAGTTGGAGCACCCATGGGAGGGGAAGGTGCTGCTCCCTGGATAGCTCTTTAGGGGCCGACCAGGACTGCCCGGCTACCTAGGCTGGCTCTCTCGAGGAGGAGGCACTCCGGATCTGAGGGTCGAGGGTATGGGGTCTCCGGCTGCCTTTTTCCGTGGCCCACACGGGCTCTAGGAGAAGCTGTAGCATGGCTCTCCACTCTTCCCTTTCAGTTTCCTCGAGAGGGCCCCATTCTTTGGAGATAGGGGACCGTCCTTTTGGACTTTCACGGCCCCAGTCACCTCACAGAGGGCATTCTTCAGGGCACAGCCTAGGCAGTTCCAGTTTGGTTGATCAGCTGTCAGCTGTGGAGTTTTCTGGAGCTCCTTCTTACCTTAGGGCTCCTGCTGTGCTCCCTAGCCCAGGCGGAGATTAGCCAATTCCTGTTGTTGGCTCTGTCCCCACTCCTTTGCTGCATTCTCCTGCACTCCCAGGTATTCTTGGTCCTAGCGGTCCTCTCTCCCGGGAGCAGTGCAGAGCGGTGGCTGCTCAATTTCCCTCTTATGTTATGGCTATGGACAGCCAGGTTTTTCAACCTTCCCCTGAGCAGCCAGCTTCTGAACTCTTGAGGTCCTCTAACTCCTCATCCCCCTCTCCTGGGGGAGAGGAGCCATCTGTCCATATCTCTCCAGCTGCTGATCTCACAGAGTATCAGCGATTCCTCTTGAGGATGTTGGGGGACCTGCACATCACCGCTCCCACTCAACACAATCCAGAGCACTCAACGCGCACCTTTCTAGGCGATTTCAGTGCGGAAACCCTTGTGGTGCCCCCCCTGGCCTGCTCCCTTTTGGGAGGCGTTGTTGTGTTCCTGGCAGAGACCCTTTTCTGGAGCCCCAGCCCTTAGGGATCTCTGCCAGTGGCATTGTGCCCCCCCTTCCCCGGAGTCTCCAGGTTCCATGCCTATTCCTAGCTCAGGATTGATGCAATTGGATACTCCCGATGGGCTTCGCGCCCTGCACTGTCACCGGCCCCCAGATCAAGATTCCTTGGATTTTGACTTCTGGGGAGGAGGACATTCCACTCGGCACGGTTGCTGCTTTCTGTTGCAGCACATGAGGTCCACTATGCATCCTATGACAGGTTCTTGTGGTCCAGGCTAGGTCAACTCCTAGCTTTGATGACTGACACGGAGGAAACCACACAAGCCATTGCACTCTCTGCACATGGCCTGGAGCTAGCAAGGCACCAAGCCAAGGGCATCGTATGATGCCAGTGAGGTAGCTACCAGGGTCGTAGGGACAGCGAACTGCACTAGGTGGATGGCATAGCTGCATCTCTCCTGGTTGTCACCCTTGGCCCATCATAGGGTGATTAACTCCACTCACCAGAGAACCTATTTTTTCTCCCGTAGGGTGAGATGGCATCTGTCGGGGCAGCTTCCTACCCCCTCCGGGGAGGGGTCCCCGTCTCACTCTTCCCACTCTCAGACCTCTTGAGACCCGTGAAGGTTCTCCCTCTTAGTGTGTCACCCACTGAGAGCTAAGGGACTCAGACCCTTAGGGTTAAAACCCCCTTCAGGTGGGCTCGGCACTCACCCAAAGGTGATGAATGGTGAAGATTGACACAGATAAGATATGGAAATTATGTACCTACCGTATTTCTGATCTTTCTGTGTATCTTCACCATTCATCACAATCCCACCCTCCATCACCCTGGGGCCTCAGTCTCTGTGCCCATTCCTCACCCCCCTCCTTTCTGTTAGTCAGGAGTGGGGTAAAGTGGGCACATAGGGGGATAATTTTCTTAAGGGGCAGAGTGGTCAGGATGGGAGACACTCCATCTTCAGTGCTTTGGTTCCACCACTGTGTGGTGGGAGTTGGCAGTTGCCCTCTTGTCTTTCCTTCTCCCCTTCTCCCCATCAGTCCTTTTCATTTCTGTCCTTGGACATAACTTCAGTTAATCCCTGTATCCTGTCTTTCTTCCAGAATAGCCGATTCTGCTTTTGTTGGAGTTATTTCCAGTGATTCTGTGCCTTGAATTCTGGCAGTTAGTCTCTTGGCTACTCCTTCGCAGTTCCTATACAATCTGGAGACAGGTCAAGGTTCCAGGGTATGTTTTTCCTATTTTCTCCCCCTCTCACTGTCATCCCTGTTTCTAAAAATCCTTAACCCATCCTCCCTCCTCCTTTCTACTTCCAGAGATTGGGGCCCCTACCCAATCCCGTTAGTCTTTCAAGCTTGTTCTGTCCTCTCAGTCGTTTATTTCTCATTTTAGTTTATATATCTTTTCCTTGGTCTGTCCCTTGGACTTACATGTCCCAACCTCCCAACCCTTTTCTCACCTCTACGGCGACTCAGAACTGGTGGGAGGGTGGAGTCGACAACACCTAATGGCCAACTTGCCAGCGCCCACGCGGTCTACATCAGCCTCGAGGGTGGCACCGATGGTGCATCCGACTCGCCCGTCCCCCAAAAAAAAAGCTCCCTGCAGGTCATGACCTCTGGCCAAGTACCCAGGGTGATGAATGGTGAATACACAGAAAGATATGGAAATTACTTACTTACCGTAATTCTGATCTTCTTGGGCCGGTCTCCATGCTCCATTCACACTAGTGGGATAAGCGCGGTAGAGGACCACGCATGCTGGCGGCAGCACGAGACTGACTCTCCGCCTATGTAGGCTATCTCCGCGCCAACCCACCAACCGCCTCAGTACCTTTTCGACCAAGGAGGTGCAGCGTAACTAATGAGAATAACTCATTCTGAGTTTCTGGGCCTGAGAGGGCCCAGATGGCCTTTGTAAGAAAGGTCAAAGAACAACGTCTTCACAGTCCGAACCATAGGCCATGAAGACCAGGAAAGGAAAAACGAGTGAACCCAGGGGATGGTGGGTGGACGTGTGAATAAGTGATAGAGACCATCCAAGAAGATCAGAATTACGGTAAGTACGTAATTTCCATATCTTCCTGGATTAAGTCTCCATCACTCATTCACACTAGTGGGAGAGTACCAAGCTAAAATCAACAACCCTGAGTAGGGTGGTAGGAGATAGGGTTCACTCAGAAAGGACAGCCGAGGACTGTCCTGTTAATAAAAAGAGTTGTCTTGTAAGAGCATCTATAACATAGTGCCTACAAGATAAACGCTCGAGTTGTAACACGTCACCTTGCCGACGACTACAATGGGCAGAAAATGAAAGTCTGCCAGGCAGCCGCAACCACTCTAGGAGAGCGGCAAGAACCTGGCCTCACAATTTGATCTAGGACCAAATTTAATAGTGCCAAAACATGCACTAATCTAATGTAAAGGACCTCAGGAGCTGCAAGAGCCGGAGGTAAAGTGTACAGGTTCAGGGTAGACCAAAAAGCGGAGACGGAACCCCCACTACCAAGTATGGCTGACCTGCAAACAACAGGTCCTGTAGCACTTGAACCCCTTACTTGGTAAGCAAAAGAAGTTCCAGGTGGGGTTAGCTCATCAAGGAAGAAGGTTTGTACTAAGTCACTGAAAACTTCCTGATGGAAGGCGAAGCACAACTTAGAAGCCTCTTGTGGTGGTCTAGTAGAATCAAATCCTAGTCACTGCATAATCCAAAGGGAATCATCCTGCCCTATGTGTATGACTGTGAAGCAGTCTCTGACCTCAGGAAGAAAAGGAAAAAGTGTACAGGAGGAGGGACACAGCTGGACCAAGTTAGGGCTAACCCATTCGTTGAAGTGACTGAATAGCGGCAGAAGTGGCTCAATGCGGTGAGACATTACTTACTCTGGCCTCCCTGAAGGGAGTAGGAAGGACTCTAGTTTGCTTTGTTGAAAAAAACAAACATCACTGCTCCATCATGCAGTTGGAGAGGATAGCTTCGAGTGCTACTGGCACGGAACCAGTGCACAGGAACTGAAGGTGTGAATATTTGAGAAGCTATCTCAGAAAGAACTACTTGACCAATGGTCAAGAAAGACATGTCATCTGTTAAGTTGAAGCAAGCATGGAAGTAGGAATCTAAGTTCCGACTTGCTGAAGAGTCACTTCTATTGCTGCAAGGTTCTGATCAAGAAGAAAGCCTGATTAAAAACAAAAGGACTAACAGACTGGTTAGATGCCTAGGTTTTGTAAATATCTCGGAATAAGAAAATTCTCTAGAGAAAGGGTGAGCTATACACCACTGGATCGGACTGCCCTAAGTGAGAAAATCAGGTACTCTTTACTGAGGTTTAGAGCGACCGCCTCAGGGTTGAGGCGGAACCTGACCATATCCAAAGTGTGGTATCGGAAATTCCAACTAGGCCCTGTGCTGTGATAATTCTTGACCCCTTTTTTTTAATTATCATTAGTCCCGAGCTCGGACATTAACCACCTGTATGGCAGCCACCTGAGGGGCAGCATCAAAGAGGGCTGTATACCCCTATCAAAGGAGCGGAACAGTCTGTGCAGCTCCCACCATTGAATTAGAATGTTCCACAGAGTGTAATTGTCTTGACCACTGAAAGAGTCTAGACGCAGGTATATGGTCCACAGATCCAGTCTGAACACTATGGTGGACCCCATAAATGAGGAACTACTAAAAGAGCTTGCATCACAGACTCTGATGATAGAGAGGGCGTGTCTTTCAGTATATAAAATGAGTCATCCGCTGTATCACTGACCAGAAGGACAGGGAGAGACTCATCTAAATGACTTTCTACCACAGAAGGACCCCAAAAAGAGGTCTAGGTTAGAGCCACTAGAGGCTCCACCACCAGGAAGGGTGTCGAGGAGCTTGGCACCACGTAAGGGGCTGAGAAAGTGCTGAGCAGAATGAGAGATTCCACTGACAGAACAGAACAGAAGAGTCCCATCAGCGGAAAACCACTGGATGAGGAGACCTGATGCGGACCGCCACCCACTAAAATGTGTGGAAAATAATCCGTAGAATAGGACTTAATTCCACGGAAACATCCCACCACAAGTCCTGTGGAAGAGAGGTCTGCAAACGGAGATCTTTCCCTAGTTCTGTCAGACAGCACCAACTGGCACCCCTGCGGCACCAGTGTCACTCATGGCACAGGAGGGCACCAAGCAGTACCTATGCCAACCTGGGAGACACCAGAGGGCACCCAGTTGGAACCTGCAGGTATCCTTGGCACCAACGGCAGCAATGGCACGCAAGGGCACCTCCCAACGCCCATGGCACCCATGGTACCATGGCACCCAAGAAACCCATGGCACCCAAGAAACCATGGCACCCATGGGCACTGATCACACCCATGGCCCCATGCCACCTGCGGGTGCCAGGTGCCACCCGTGGGTGCCCGGTGCCGTCCGCGGCATCTGCGGGTGCCCAGCACTGCCCACGGCGCCACCCATGGATGCCCAGCGCCACCCACGGCACCGCCCATGACCCGCGGGCGCCCGGCACCACCCGCGGGTGCCTGGTGACACCCGCAGCCCCACCTGTGGGTGCCCAGTCATAGCACCTGCTGGTGTTCGCCGGGCATCTGTGGCACCGAGACACCCACAGCACCGCCAGCGGTGCCAGCAATGAAGGCAACAATGACAGCACCCATGGCACCAAGCACGGCACCGAGCATGGCACCAAGTGCAGTGTGACCCACGGCGCCGACTGCGGCACCGAGCACAGCACTGAGCATGGCACTGAGCGCAGCACGAGCCACGGTGCCGATCCACGGTGCTGACCGCTGCACTGAGCCACGGCGCTGACCCAAACACCAGCGGCGCCGCCTATGGCACCAATGCCAAACCAGTGGCATGGCGCCGGACCTGCTGTGCCACCAAGGTGTCAGGCACAGCGCCAGGAAAAACACCGTGGAAAAGCCAATGGAAAAGATGGAGAAAGGTGGTGCCCATGCTGGCCCCAGCATGGAAAAGGAAGAGGGGGTAGGCACGAGGGCTGACATGATGGCGAAGGCACCAAGAGGGCACCGCGCTCATTCTGATCCAATTGACCTGGCTCCGGTCCAACTGCTCCGAGGCCCAGAGGCCCCGAAACCAGGAACACAACCAGGAAAAAAGGAAAGTCAAACCCCCTGCTCCACAGGAGCGGCCCAGAGGTGAAACTGCTCACCGGAACTCCAACAAGGACAGAGATGGAGTCCGGAGTCGAGTATGCAGCCATTAGGAGCGGGGCCAAGGGGAACCCACGAAAGTCAGTTCAGGCCTATTGCCCCTACCAACGAACAACTCTGCAGACATACCAACAGGGCAACCAGTGGCACCATTCTTCTTCCCAAACGGCAAGAAGCGCCGAGGGCTAAGCGGAGCCGGATCCCTGGTACCGCCAGATTCGTGCTTCGGTGGACTGTCCTCCCCCCCGAGCACAGGACTGTCCGTAGTCAGACCTTCCCCCATTACTTAAGGGTGGCGGACCGGGCACAGCCCCTCTGCCATAACAACTTTAAAATGAAGTCTGCCTACCGTCACCGCTACCGTCTAAGGACGACTCCGTTGATGGCAGGAAAGAATTTCTTTTTTTTCATAATCTTCTTGTTCGTAAAATAAAAAAATTACTGCTAAATAGTTAAATTAAAACATTTAAATTAAACACTAAAAGCTGCTGTCATATAGACAAAAACTTTGACTCCGGCAGACGAGTGACGTTGACATCCAAGCACACTCAACGGCGGGAGAAAAGGAACTGAGGCGGTTGGAGGGTCGACACCAAGATAGCCTATACAGGCGCGAGTCAGTCTCGCGGTGCCGCGCATGTGTGGTCCTACCTCGGCGCCGGCCCTTCAGAAAATTTGTGGCTCCCGCTTGGTCCTAGCGCCTCTGGCGCTATCCCACTAGTGTGACTAAGTGATGGAGACTTAGTCCAGGAAGATCAGAATTATGGTAGGTATGTAATTTCCATTTCTGTTCACTGGATCTGCAGGATGCATTCTTTCACGTCCCAATCCATCCATCCCATCAGCAGTTTCTCCGCTTCAGGGTCAAAGAGACTCTGTATGAGTTCCGAGTAATGCCGTTCGGCCTGTCATCAGACCCTCGGGTCTTCACCAAATGCATTGCAGTGATGGCGGCCCATCTCCGGCGTTGGGGAGTCAGAATTTACCCCTACCTCGACGATTGGCTCCTGGCAGGTTTCACCCAACAGGAGGTGGAGAGGTCCAGGGATCTGGCCCTCCAGACCTGCTCCCAGTTCGGCCTCCTGATCAATGAGGCCAAGTTGGAACTCGTGCCTTCCCAGGTGATGGGCTTCATTGGGGCAGAGCTCGACTCTTGTCAAGCCAGAGCCTGGCTCCCGGTGGTTCTCTCCTCCTTTGCCAAATCATTTCTGGTTGGGCACTTGCGTCCTGCCCGGGACTTTCTGCACCTTCTGGGTTACGTGTGAGCATGCACTCCAGTGGTCCATTGGGCTCAGTTGCACATGCACTCCCTCCAGTGGGAGCTGGCCGCCCAGTGGACTCCAGCGCCCACGGTCATTTCAACCAGCTGATCACTGTAACCCAGAGGATGTGGGACGCTCTCCAATGATGGACCGTCCCAGAATGGTTGCAGGAAGGGATCCCGTTTGTTCGCCCCAAGCCGACGGTCATACTTACGATCGATGCCTCTCTCGTGGGCTGGGGAGCCCACATGGGGGACAACAGGACCAATGAGTTCTGGACCCCTGAGGAGTCTCGATGCCACATCAACCTGTTGGAGCTCAGAGCTGTCAGACTGGCACTATCAGCTTTCGCTCCTCAGCTCCGGGGTCAAGTGGTTCAAGTCCAGATGGACAATACCACGACCATGTACTACCTCAACAAACAGGGCGGCATGCACTCACATCTGCTGTGCAAGGAGGCACTCTGCATCTGGACCCTCGTAAGCCAGTTGGAGGCAGATCTCCTAGCCATCCATGTGGCAGGAGCCTTGAACCAGCTGGCGGATGCTGTCAGCCGTATAGGCCAGACATCCCATGAGTAGTCTCTCCATCCAGAGGTAGCTTACAGCCCATTCTCCCGTTGGGGCAAACTGATGGTGGACCTGTTTGCCTCCAGGGAAAACACCAAGTTGAGGCTGTATCATGCCCACCCCCCTCAGCAGGGCTCACTGCAGGGGGGTGCCTTCTTGAGACCATGGACCCCAGGCCTCCTGTACGCCTTCCCTCCATTTCCCTTGATCCACAAGGTGTTACTCAAGGTGAGGAGGGACAAGGCGAAGGTGATTCTGGTAGCCCCAGACTGGTCGCGCCATTTCTGGTATCCAGATCTCCCCAGCCTCAGCTGCAGGCCCCCGGAGCAGCTTTGCACGTGTCCGGACCTGATATCTCTGAACCAGGGGAAGGTCTTCCATCCGGGCCTTCAATCCCTGCACCTCACAGCCTGGTACCTGAGCAGCTAGAGTTCCAGGCTTTGGGTCTTTCAGAACATGTCTACACCATGGTGGAGGCATCTCAAAGAATCGACCAGAAATGTTATGCCTTCAAATGAAAAAGGTTTTCCATTTGGTGTCATGGTACGGTCTGGATCCCTTATCCTGTTCTGTAGCTAACATTCTCAACTACCTTTGGTCTCTCCAAAGGTGTCTCGGTCATCAACCCTTAGGGTGTACCTGGCAGCCATTTCTGCTTACAGGCACCGGGCCGGTCAGCCAACATTAGTGCAGGAGACGGTGGTCGGCGCTTTTCAAAGGCCTGGATCACATATCCCTCGGTGTGTGAACCTCCACCGCCATGAGATTTACTGCTGGTACTGGCAAAGCTCATGGGCAAGTGATTCGAACCAATGCACAAGTGTGAGCTGTCACACTTGTGGAAGACGGCCTTCCTGGTGGCTATCACGTTTACCAGAAGGACAGGGGAGCTCCAGGTACTTTCGATTGACTCCCCTTATCTGGTCTTCCACAGGGACAAAGTTGTCCTGCACCCCCACCCGAAATTCCTTCGGAAGGTGGTGTCAGAGTTTCACCTTAACCAGGTGTTGACTCAGCTGGTATACTACCCTTATTATACTTCAGAGGTCGAGTACAGGCTCCATACCTTGGACCTGAGACATGCTCTCTCCTACTGTAAGGAGAGGATGGTGGAAATTCATGGAGAGGTTCGCCAGCTGTTTGTCACCTATGCTGATACCGCTTCTGGCAGACCTGCAGCCAAATGGACCATAGCAAGATGGATTACATCATGAATAGATCTGTGCTATGAGTTGACGGGCAAAGAGCATTCTCCCAGAGGGATAAGAACTCATTTTACCTGCCATACTGCTGCATCGGTGGCTGCTTCCAGGGACATCCCTATCCAGGAAATCTGTCAGGCTGCTACCTGCAAGTCAGCAAACACCTTCATTACTCACTACCACATCGACCTTGAATCTAGCCGGGATGGTGGTTTTGGGACCTCAGTTCTCCAATCTCTGTTCCCTAAGTAGGGGGTGTGCGCCTTGCCGCCCTCCTCCTGGAGAACTGCTAGGAGTCTGCCAAGAGTGTGGATGAACAACATATCCACGCTCCTAGAACAACAGGTTACTCACCTGTAACAGTAGTTCTAGGAGTGGTATATGTTGTTCATCCTATAAGTTCTATAACCTCCCAGCTGGATGCACACAACCTAAGCTACAGCGACTAAGAGCTGGCATCATGGGGCAGGCAGGGATATACCACCGGGTGGGTGGGAGGAGCCAGCTTGAAGACTTCCGTCAAGATTTAAAGGGAAAGGACATGCCAAACAGTGTGGATGAACAATATACCACTCCTAGAACTACTGTTCTAGGGACGTGAATATGTTGTTCAATCTCTACTAATGAGTTAGATTCTTTACTTTAAATGCCTTCAGAAAGTCTTCAAACATCTCCCACCTCAGCTCCGCCCCATGCGCCAGATCTTCCTACTGCTGAAGCTCAGGTTCCCTCCTTAGCGCTCTGCGTTTTAGGCCTGGATCCAAACTCTTCGGTTAACCCGAAACTAATTTTAAAGTTCAGAAGACTTCGGTCTTTGTCTTCCCTCACAGCTGTGATGGAAAAATCGACTCCCAGCTTTCGTCGGTGCCCTTGTGGGCAGAAGATGTCCCGGACCAATCCGCACTCCACATGCGTCTACTGCCTGGGGCTTGGTCATGATTCGCAGGCTTGCGAAGTGTGCAGCTCCTTCTTGGCTTCGGTCTTGGAGGACCACGCTGCTCAACTTCTTCTTGGGCGACGTGAAAAATGGTATCTGCCAGTCAAGTCGAGGGAGGCACTTTGGGCGGTGTCCTCAGCGGCAGGCCCGCAGAACAGTTGGAGCAGATGATCGCCCTCAAGGAGGAGGCGGCCCAGGCCGCTTCTTCTTCCTCCTCAGCTGCGGCATTTATCCCACTCTCTTTGGGCTCCTCCTACACGGCTTCATTTAAGGAGCTTTGCCAGTCCCTCTCCACCAAAGGAGAAGGGCCATCGGGACATTCCAGTTAGTCCAAGAAGAAGGACTCAAAAGGTAAGTCCCACTGTCGATGTTCATGGGAGCGGGAGAGATCCCCTTCTCCGGACCATCAACTTTCAACTTTGGTCGAGGATTGCGGCTAAGGCCACTGGCTTCCACGTGTCCCGTCAGGTCAGCAGGCGAGACAACCATCGACACGGTCAAGGATTTTTCTCAACCTGTCGGATGGTTTGTCGACTGGTGATGCCGACAACCCTACTTCACCAGTTCCCTGGTGATTACCGGGACTTGCCTTTGCCTCCTGTGCGAGTCCCGGTTAAGGTTCCTGAAACGAAGGAAGGGTGGGTTTCCCGATCCTCTCTGACCCACCCTCGGAAACCCCAAAGGTCTCGGTCCTCTTCCAGGTCCAGCTGGTCCCGCCGATGACGGCAGTCTCAGTCTCGGCACCATGGAAAGTGGTGTCGCCGCTCATCCTCATCGTCCTCTTTGGAGGACAGGCTCCAGCGCAAGTTGCATCGGTGCTACGAGGATTTAATGTGGCAGCAGTTCTTATTGTCCGGGAATAAGCTGACTCCTTCACCCTTTGTGGCCATTCAGTGGCTGTCACCGGAGCGGCCGAAACAATCCCTCGTAGTGGTCGAGGAGCCAACTCCAGCACCGGTTGTTCATCCGAAGCTGGCTGCTCCACCCATTGTGGTGGAACCCCCACCTCCACAACCGAAAACTGGGGCCACGACCAAGGATTCTCGGTCGGGTCAGGGCTTGCCCCACAGGTTGTCGGTCACCCTCACTCCCGAACGACCTCGGCAAGTGGAGGGTGGCTCAGGCGCCTGGCAGCTGTTTGCAGACTCCTCGGAGTCTGATGACAACTCCTCCCTGTTCTCCAGGCCGCTTGACCTGGAGTCTGCGGGGGGTCAGTCGGTGAGAGAGACCATCCTCGTTTTTAGGTGCTTCCAGCTAATCTCGGAGTCCATCCAGGATGCAGCTCGAGACCCCGTTCGGCTTGAACGCCAATATCCCTCACGGAGATACTGGACCAAGGGAATTCCCCTCGGAGGCCTTTCACTGTGGTCAAAGCCATTGTTAGTTGACCCTGGAGTTGTGGCAGCGGCCAGCATCTTGTCCCATGCCTTGGCCAGGATGGCCGAGTGCGCAGTCCTACCGACTCACTCTTCAGTTTCTCGGAGCACCCCTGCCGGAGGGTTGGTGACGACAGTGTTTTCGGCATTCCGGAGCGCTCAGGATGTGGACAAACTGCCCGATAAGTAATCCAAGAAGCTGGATTACGCGAGGTGGAAGGTTTAGCTGCTTCCTCCTAGAGCCTTTGTCAGGCTAGCTCGGCACTTCTGATGGCACATTTCTCACATGCCCTCTTAGGCTCCTGGATGAGGTGATTCCTCATCTCCGCTGACCTTCAGGCGATGGTCAAACAGGTGTGGGATCAGGGAAGGGTGGTGGCAAAACAACGCTCAAAACTTAGTTGGACAGTGGTGATTCTTGTGCCCGATCAGTGGCCACTGGTGACCATCGCGCCAGAGCTTGACTGCAGATCTTCACCTTCACGGTGGACACCCAGCACAAGCTGGCAGGCGTTCCCTTCCTGGGCACTCACTTGATCGGGCTGGGGTGGAAGGCCATCTCCAGAGGATCGAGAAGTCCAATGCCACCTTGGACTCGGTCACGTCTGCCCAGAAGGACAAGATCCACCAGCAGCTGCGCGGGCCCTTTAAGCCCTTCACCCTGCGACCACGTCGGCCCAGCAACACCAGCACCAGGGCTAGCAGGCACACACTTGGTGCCCTACACAAGTCTGCCGGCCCTCCAGTAGGAAGCCTGGAGGCAAGGGTCCAGGAGGTCCCTCAGCGGGCCCTTCCTCCAGGCCTGCCCAATGATGGGTTGAGGGTGTCGCTCCCAACTTGTCACTCCTCCCGGGTTCCCCGTTGGGGACGGCTCCGCCACTTCCTTTCCACCTGATCCACTATCACCACAGAATGCTGGGTGCTAGAAGTGGTGGGCGGGGGTCTGCCTCTGAAAGTCGAGCAGTTCCTCCCTATAGGCCCGCCGCCCCACAGGGCATTGGGGTCCATAGCCTCTCTGTCCGCTCATCGAGCTGACATTGCCTTGCTTCTCCAGAAGCAGGTGATCAGCAGGTGGCGGATCCTCTTCAGACTTGAATGTCTGCAAGACCTTTCTCAGAGGGTCTTACATGTCAGTCCTCCAAGGAGGGACGTTGTTCCTCCGTGGGACTTAATTTTTGTCGTGAAGAAAGTCACCCTTCCGCCCTTCGAGCCAGCTGCTTCTTGCGAGCTATGCTTTCTGTCGTGGAAAGCTCTCCATTTGGTTGCCATTGCTTCAGCTCGAAGGGTTTTCAAACACCAGGCATTGATGTGTAAGGAACCTTATATCGTTTTGCACAGGGTCAGGGTGACCCTGTGTACAAACCCCAAGTTCTTACTCAATATGGTGTCCATCCTGACACTGAATCAGGACATCAACCTTCCAGTTTATTATCCTGAGTTTACCAACCAAGGTGAAGCGCTGTTGCACACCTTGGCGTCCATAGAATCCTAATGGTATTACCTTCACAGAACACGTTCCTCCAGAAAGATGGACCAGTTGTTCGTCTCCTTTGCAAAAAGGATGACAGGGTCTCCTGTCTCTAAGCAGTCTCTAGCCCGTTGGCTAGTGCACTGTATTTCCTTTTGCTACCAGCACCATGGTAAACCCCTTCCGAGTCCCATTAAGGGCCATTCCACCAGGGCTGGGATCGCTTCTTTTGCTTCCCTAAGGAATGTCTCTTCAGCAGACATTTGTGCTGCTGCTACATGGAGCACAGTCCATACATTCATCAGGCATTACAGCCTAGACATTGCTTTTAGGAGGAGAGCAGGTTTTGGACTAGCTGTCCTGCAGGGCCTTCTCTCCTAGAATAGTCGGCATCTTCCTCTGTTTTCAGTTTTCTCTCCACCTCCCACTCAGACCTGGGGACCTGGGCCTATCTTTGGGTACTGCTTGGGACTCAGTCCTAATGGTATTACCTGCTGCAAGAGCTCCACCCTCGAAGTTAGATAGTACAGTTACGTAAGAACTTACTGTAACAGTAGACCTTCAAGAGGAGCTCTTGCAGCAGGTGGCTTTCCCACCCTCCATCCCCCAGGTATATGAGTCTTGCACCTGTGCAAGGTTGAGGAGTTTCTGCTCAGTTCTCCAATGCTGTGTTAGTCGGGTCTCCGGCGGGAGAACTGAGATGGTGCCGGGGGACCGCCCCCTTTATACCACACCTGACGTTGGGCAGGGCTGATGTCGGGGGCGGTCCCCTGCCTCAGACTGCTAGCTACAAGTTTTCCGTGGGGTCCTAACACCTGACGGTATTAGTCCTAATGGTATTACCTGCTGCAAGTGCTCCTATTGAAGATCTACTGTTACAGTAATTTCTTACGTAGCTGTACTTTCCTGACCTACGGGGACGTGGGAAAAGGGAAACTTGCTACTAAAAGAACCATTTCATGGTGGATAGTAGCTTGTATTCAGTTCTGATACAACAAAGTGGGCAGAAATCCCTCAGTGGCCAGTGCTGACTTGAGAGCCAGCACCCTCTCTGGTGCTAGATCCAGGCATATTGTGGTATGGATTCTGGCTGATGAGGATGATGCTCAGGAGAGCTCCACTGTAACCCCCGTAGTGACTGGGGCCATCCCTTCCAGGTTGGTTAGCCCAGATTATTTTAGCAGGCCTCTTCTGAGAGGCAAGGCTCTCTCCTTGGAGTCGGGGTTGGCAAGGCCTGGGCTGGGCAGCAGCCCCATTGGGGAGCCCCTCGGCACCTGTGGGATTAGTAGCATGGACACAGCTTGCTCCTTTGCTTTGGGGAGGTCCTGCAGTTGGTGGGGACAGGGGCCTTCTGGTGGACTCTGCATGGCTCCAGTCTCTCCACCTAGGGGTTCCCCTCGAGGACAACACCCCGGTCTGCCCCTTGCTGGTTGGGCGCACTGTGATGGGCAGGATGGGCAGCCCCTACCTTTGGAAGGGGTTCACTGCACGATCTCACAGTCCTTGCAAAAGAACCTTCCCTGGTTCGCCAGGCTGTCCCGCCTTCTGTTCCTCTGCTGTCTCCTCCCCCTCTTCCCAGTCTCATGGGCCCGAGGGGGCCCCATGACCTGAGAACAGTTCAGGGGTTCAGTGGCTGCATTCCCTCGTTACCGTAGGGCACTCCACTAGGTCATTTTTAGACCTCAGACCCCTGTGCCACCTACCTCTAAATCGAGTTCCTCTGAGTCTTTGACTTCCTCCACTGAGGAAGACGTTGCCTCACTCCAATATTCAGCTGACACAGACTTCACATCCTACCAATGCTTCCTGGCAGGGATGTTGGAGGAGCTCCATATTTCCCACTTTGTTGGATGTAACACCGGCCATGTGGCACTGTAATTTCTGAGGGATTACAGTGCTGACAACTTGGTCATACCTCCTGGCCGCCATTCACAGAAACCTCCCACTCCATCTGGTTCCATCCCACCGCCTCTCAGCATGACCCCCGGACACTGACTCGCTGAGTTTAACTGATGGTGGAAAAGGGTGTCAAACCACAGAAAATTCACGTATTCTGACTTGTGCAGTATGGTCTCACCATAGGACTGCCCCAGAGCCGAAATGGTTAATAGAACCTACGCAAATTATGGAATGCTAGGCTCGAGCTCGGTTTTCAAATCACTGTCCCTGGTAAACAGCTCTAAACCATCAGATTCTTTACTCCGCTTGCCTCAGTAAGACATCTCCGGAGAGCTCTCCTTCATCGCTTGAAAAAACGTTATTTTCTCGGTTATTTTACTAGTAAATTTATTTTATTTGAAATTATGTTCACTGTCCTTGGTTTTCTTTTTTTTTTTTGTACTTTCTCTTTTTCTCCTCCTGGTCACCCTCGCCACTCTACTCCTTCGGGCTAGCTCAATGCCCTCCAGTCCCTACTGAGTCTGCCCCTAGAGTGCCTTCTGGTGACTCCCTACCTGCCTCCTTCACCTTTTGCACAGTGGGGTCTGCCCGTAATTGCGGACTGGGTGGCTGGAGCTGCCGTCATCCAGAGTGCTGCGGGTTGTTTTCCGTTTTTTCTGTCCCTCCCCTCCCTCCCACTGAGGACGCCGGCTCGGGCGGAACGTGCTTACGCATGCCTGCCAAGTGCGGGATGGCGTCCTTCCCCCTCCCCGACTCTCGTAGGAGCCGCCACGCCTCGAGGGTCGGTGTGCCCACCGCTCGGGCTGCAGGGTGCACCAAACAACTTCGGTATCCTCCTGAAGGAGGAGAGCATCTGGGATGCTTGATCCTGCTTCCCCTGCCGACCCCGCGACCGACCCAGGCTCATTCCCAACCCGGCCGCCGTGCAGCGAGGTGTGGCGTCCAGCGCTCAACCCTCAGCGCCACCGGGCCGGCTCACTGTCCTTGGTTTTCAGGTACTATTTTTCAGATTTTTAGTGTTTTGGGTAAGTAGTCGATCTTCCTGGACATAAGTCTCCACCACTCATTCCACACTAGTGGGATTAGCGCCGGAGGCACTAGGACCCATTAGGAGCAAAGTTTTTGCTGGAGGGTCGGTGCGAGAGACGGCGCCGCGAGGCGCCGAGCAGCAGCTCGAGCGGCAACGACTATCCCGACGACGACCCTCCAACCGCCTCAGTTCCTTTTTTCCCGCCGACGAGTGCGCCTTCAGTGACGACGCCGTCATTGTCGGGAGTCAAACTTCAAATTAGCGATAGTTTTCAGTTTATTTTTTGTAACATTATCACTATAGTAGTATCGCTAATTTATTCTATTTTCGTTAAATATTTCTAATATTTTAAATTTAACTTACTTGAAGAAGTCTCGGCCTACTGGACGGAGTCGACCATGAGCAGGTCAGGTGACGGTAGGGAGACTTCGTATGAAAGCTGTTCAGTCAGCCGGGCTGGGTCCGGTCAGCCTCCTTCTACTCAGCGGGGTTCCGACAACGGTCAGTCCGATGCCCGGGGGGATGGGCGGTCCCCCCGTCGGCATAAAAATAAACGGTCGCATTCTCGGCACCGTTCGGCCTCGAGCTCTTTGGCCCACAGGTCAAAAGAAGGCATCACTCGAGGTACGCCCTCTGGTATGTCTGCTGGCGTCGACGGTCGGTTATCATTGCTAGTTGCTGTTCTCCTTCTTCGGAGTCGCCAACTGCCGGTGATCGTCATCTTCATCGGAGCCCTCCCGCCTATAGGTAGGGCTCCAGATGAGCAGTTTCATCAGTGGGCCTCTTATGGGCGATGGGCTCGGAGGTTGGTTCTCCTGCCTGGCTCGGTTGCCACGGAGCCCCGGGCTCCTCCGCGATCGGGTAGGCGGTTGGACCTTCTCTAGTGTGGCGCCTTCTTCGGTGCCGGTGACTCGCGCTTAGGTGTTTCCCTCACATGGCTGCGGCGCGGGGCCACACCGATGCCCTTATCTCCTGGTTTTTCTTCTCTAGCTTTCCAGGTTCCTGGGCATTTCCGGCACCTTCCTTCCGGGTCTGACGATTTGTGGGCGCCTGCTGGGTGTCGCTGGGCTTTCGCGGCACCGTCTGCGGTAGTCAGCGTGTGGTCTTCGTGGCGCCCGTCCGCGGTGTCGTTGGGTCTGGCGGGCCTGTCGGTGGTGCCGCTTTTCGCGTGTGGCGCTGCTGATCTGGCGGTGCTGTTGTCTGGCGGTGCTACGCGGCGCGGGCTTGGTTGGGGTGCGCTGCTGCCGGGCGCCGCTATGTGCTGCATGCCTTCGGGCGACGTGCCCTTCATGTGTGCCGCTTCCAACCTGCTTTGCTCTCTCGGCGCTGGGGCCCTCAGGGACTTCTCCTTGTTTCTCTGCTATTTCCTCCTCTCCTAATTTTCACCCTTTCCTGTCCAAACAGTCCTTCCTGGACCATCAGAGATGATGTTGAGTCTGACCCAGATCTCGGTTGGGTGATGAAGTGAGGAACAGGATCTTTCTTGTTACAGAGCCTGTGGTCCAGGACCTGTCCTTAAGTCTCTGTTGAAGAACCTGAGATCCACTTCTTTCTCCAGACTACAGACATCGATCCTGGGAAGATATTAAGACTCTAATACCTTCTATGCCCGGAGATCCCTACGGATTTGATTCTCCTGATCCAGTTTTTTCCTTCGAGACGCTGTCTCAAATGGTATGGAATAATCCTGCTCTATTCCCCAGTGGCTAAATCCATTGATAAGAAGTATTCAGCCCCAAGGATCGTCCCATTTTTGGCATCCCAAGCTTCTTATGGATCCTATTTGTAGTCCTTGGCAGAGAATGATAAGGTCGTTTCTTCCTCAACTACTACAGCCTCACCTTATTAACAAAGAGTCTCGGTTAAGATTGATACATTAGGTAAGAGAGTCTTTGCTGCCTCCACTCTAAGTATGCGACATGTTATCAAGGCTATTTTCTCAGTATGAGTATATCCGTGGCACTTTTTGAAAAGAATGGTTGAAGCTCTTCTGGATTCGGACTCCAAGTCAGAGCTTTCTCACTGTTACTAGAGGTATTGAGTCCAATAACCAACAGGTCAAAGTCGCATGGACACTTTCGACGCAATTCCTCGCCTCAGCAGCCCCGCGGGTATTGTACTGGGCGCCATTCCTGGCTGCCTTCTGGTTTTCTCACTAATGATGCTCAGCAGCAGGTAACATGCTGCCCTTGATTTGCTCCTTTTTTTCGGCCCTCAGGTGGAACAAGCCTTAGAGGCCACTCAGAAGACCAGGTCGGCCATTGTTGGCCAGACCTCGCCTGTTCTCTCGGGGCATGTGAACAGACGCTGCCTCATAGTCTGCTGTCCTTTTCGAGGCAGAGGCAGGTGGCGTCCATAAAGCCAACCTGCCCAACCTCAAAAGAAAAGCGCAGAGCAGAGCTTAGGGGCCTAAAGCCCCAGCTCCGACCTTATGAATTGCTGGCCCAAGTTCCATCCACATTGCCCGAGGTGGAACTTCCTCCGTGGAGGTCATCTGATGTACTTCTACAACCAGTAGAAGTCCATAACTGGATATGGGTCTCTCGATAATCCGCGAGGGTTATTCTCTCAATTTTTGGAAACCCCCCCGAATTGTCCTCCCAGACTACAATCCAGGTTGTCGGCCTCAGCCTAGACCTCCTCACCGCCAGATCCAAGGCCTTCTACAACAGGGCAATAGAACTAGTGCCCCTGCATCTGCGGCACAGGTTCTACTCCCATTACTCTGTTCCAAAGAAATCTGGGGGAATGCGCCCATTCTAGACCTCAGAAAGTTAAACAAATTTCTCCTCAGGAGAAATTCAAATGATTTAGGTACCCTGTTACCCCTGCTGCATCAGCACGACTGGCTGGCCTCCTGGCTATGCAGGACGCTTTCCCAGCATATCCTGTATCCAATTCACCCACCGTAAGTTCCTCAGGGTTTGTAGCTCTGGGTCACATTATCAGTTCAGAGTCCTGCCTTTGGCCATCCTCATACCGCTTAGCCTTTACAAAGTGTTGTGCGTTCTCGTGAGAGATCTCAGAAGATAGGACTCCGAGTGTTTCTCATTTGACGATTGTCTTCCAGCAAGCCCTTCCAGCCAAGGGACTTTGGAAGCCGCAAACGTACTCTCGCTCTCTTATGTCCATGGGAATTCTGCTGAATTTGAAAAAATCACAACTGCAGCCCTCCTAGAGGCTCCTTTTCATAGGGACGCTCCTAGACACCTCTTCCGCCAGGCTTCTTCCAGAGGACAGAAGACTCGACATCCTTCGGATGGCCCGCTACATCGGGAGAACCAATCGGGTTACAGTTTCGTTGGCGCAACGCATGTTGGGTCTCATGGCTTCCTCGGTGTTCACTGTACCCTGGCTCGGCTGCACATGAGAACCACCCAATGGATGTTTCCACTCAGTGGTCTCCGATCTCACTCCCAGTCTTATCCTATCAAGGTGACGGAGTTTCTTCAAGCTTTCTTCTCACCTGGTGGACTCCAAGAGCAATCTCCTGAAGGGTTCCCTTTGCTCCCTTGATCATCAGATCTCCATCACCCAGACGCCGATCGCTATGGGATGGGAGCTCACTGTCGCCTCCTTCCACTCAAGGTGTATGGACTCAGTTTGAAACTCATTCCACATAAATGTCCTGGAGATAAGAGCGTCCTCAGCGATCCGAGCTCTGAAGGATATCCTTGTCACAAGAACATTCTCCTTCAAACGGACAACAAGCTTTGATGTATTACATCAACAGGAAGGCGGTGTGCCTATTCTTACCTTTGCAGGAAGCAATGAGGGTGTGGGAGTGGTGCTTGAGCACAAGTCTCTGATTCAGACGGTTTATCTGCCAGGCATACAAACGATCTAGCAGACCACCTCAGCAGAACGGAGGCAGACCCTCACGAGTGTCTCTCGATCCAGCCGTAGCTCGTCATCATTCGAAGAGGGGGACTCTAGACCTGACCTTTTGCATCCCCACTAATGCAAAACTGCCTCTCTTCTGCTCCAGAAATCTAGGTCTGGCATTTTCTGTCAGGATGTGTTTGCAGGCGGTGGACAAAACGCTTTACGCTTTCCACCGCCTCTAATCCAGAGAGTTTTCCTGTTCGAGTCTCAGGGGACCAAATGATTCTCATTGCTCCCTCCTGGCCTCAGCAACTATGGTTTCCTCTGCTCAACAGTATGTTGGCATTTCTCGAGACCACTTCCTGCAAATCAATCTTTGACTCAGGGTTCGTTGGTCCATCCCAACCTGAAATCATTTCTTACCTTCATGTTTGGCTCCTGAAGAGGTAGAAGTGAACTGTTCAACGCTCTCAGAGAGTCTCGGACATCCTTCTGGCTGCGCTGAAGCCAGCCACCCGAAAACGTGGCCTTCCAAATGGAAACGCTTTTTCTCTCTGGTGTGCAAAGTCCCTTGGAATCCTTTCCTGTCCCTCCTGATTAAAGTTCTGGAGCATTTTTGGACCTATCAAACTCAGGTCTCCAGTACTCCACAGTTAAAGTTCACCTTAGTGCCATCTCAGCGCTCCATGAGTCGTGTTTCTTCCTGACTCTGGCTCAGCTTCCTGGTGAAGAGATTTCTATAGGATTCTTCATACCAGACCCCTGTTAAGCGTCCAGTTGCAGCTGGGACATTAACCTGGTGCTGGACATGCTCACTGGAGCCTTTCGAGCCCTAGCTACCTGTGAGCTAAAACTTTACCTGGAAGACTGCCTTCCTGGTGGCCTTATACTCAGCCTGCAGGGTCTCGGAGATTCATGCCTTGGTGACAGCCATTCCGTATACTGTATTCCATAAAAGACAAGGTAGTTCTCCTTTATCATCTAAATTTCTTCCCAAGGTTGTGTCAGAATTCCATCTAAACCAGCTCTGGTATTTCCCTCTTACTTTGCTAATTTCCAAAATGAAGGGGAGTCTCTTCATTCCTTGGATGTTAAGAGAGCCTTACGTTCTATTTAGATAGAACCAGATTTTTCCATGAACTCATCAACTGTTTGTTTCTTTCAGCGACACCCGGCTGGGTCAACCTGTCGCTATCAGATGCATTTCATCATGGTTAGTGGCATGCCTTCGAGGCTGCTACTCCATGGCTCAAGTTAAATTGAGTGGTCGAGTGTTACGCTCACTCTGCTAGAGGCGGTCATGGCATCTTTAGCGGAGATTCGCAATGTTCCATTGCGAATCTCTGCAACTCCGTACCTGGAGCTCAGTGCATGCTTGGCCTGTTACATTATGCACTGGATGTTCATGCTGGGCAATATTCCGCATTCGCAGAACTATCCTTAATGGGCTTCTATTTTAGACGCGTGAGCCTGGCTCTCCTGTCTCCTTTGGGGATTATCAGCTTGGTACTTCTCTCACTAGTGTGGGATGAGTGGTGAGACTTATGTTCAGGAAGATAGAAAATTACGCACTCTACTGTATTTCTTGATCTTCTTGGACGAGTCTCCACCACTCATTCACAGCCCACCTCCATCCCCCAGCTCACATGTGTTGGTCTTCACTCCCTCAAATCTTAGGCCGTGAGGACTTCTTTGCTGACCCTTCTTACGGGTCATACGGACTATCTTATGTCCACTTTTTGAGTTGGATTTACCTTTTCGTTGGTTGCGCTGCCCTCCTGGTAAAAAGGTACTGAGGCGGTTTGGAGGGGTCGTCGTTGGATGCAAGGTCATGCCCAGCCGCTGCTCATGGGCGCCAGTGCCTCAAGGGCAACTGCCTCGCCACGACCCTCCAGCAAAAAGTTTGCTCCCGATGGGTCCTAGTGCCTCTGGCGCTAATCCCACTAGTGTGAATGAGTGGTGGAGACTCGTCCAAGAAGATCAAGAATTACGGTAGGTACGTAATTTTCCTTTTATTCTCCTTGGTTCTTTAACCGGGAGAAAACCGACACATCCCTTCTTTATTTTTGTCATTTATTTTTAATTTTAGATCTTACTTCAAGAGGGTTCTTGCAGTAGGTATTCACACGTAGGACTGCGCCCCCTGGTGTTGGATCCAAACTGCAAAGTTGTAGATAGCAATCATCAGCGAGAACCGCCCCCAACGTCAGGCGGCGTGATGTCAGCCCGACTATAAAGGCGGTCCGCTCCTCTTCAGTTCTTTCTCCGCTGCTCTCAGTACGCTCAGCTCATGTTTGAACAGCACCAATGTCTGCTGTTTGTTTCGTTTACTTCACCTCTTCTAGTATTTTCTTGAAAACTTTATTATATTGATGTCTTCTAGACAGAAGAAATGTGCTCTAAGTGTGGCGCCCAAATTCCGCATCGGGAGACGACCATTCCCACTGCCTCTTGTTCCTTGGTTCTAAACTGACATCCAGGAGTGTTCCATCTGGCAGGCCTTCAACCAGGTGACCAGAACCAGGCGTAAACGGTCCCTCGAGGCCCATCTTCTGACCCGACACTTGGCGTCTATGGAAAAGGAGCTCCAAAAACTGAGGGAAAGGTCGTTGTCGCCGGCCCCAAAAAAGAAGTAAAGCGAAGCTCCGGGACCGGAGTCCGTCACCACACGAGAGGCCTGCAACTGTGAGTAATTCTTTGGGTGCCCAGTCCGCTTCTTTGGACCAGGCCCTTCTCCCCTCTTGCCGAGGTAAGCAGGCAGTCAGGTAGCCTGGATATGTAACTTCTTCGTCTTGTCCTGCCGGTAAGACACCCCTCGCTTCTAGCGAATGGCGCACGGCCCCCGCCGATCAGTCTAGCGTCAGCCTTCCAGCTGCCTCTAGCCCGGTCGGATCTGCTGTGTCGGACGACGGCTCCTCCGATGTCTGCCCGGATCCATCCACTCTCCCGTCGGTCTCCAGTTTGGCCCCTGACGCCGGACAGAGTGAGGGACAAGTCGACCCATCGTCCCCTAGGGTTCTTCATCCCAGGGACTCGCCACCCGATCCTCTTCTTTTCGCAGTAGCCAGATCGCATTCTGACCTGCCGTTGGGGGCCTCTCGGTTCCCCCCCCTTGCTAGGCCTTCTGCCGTCCCCGGACAGGAGTCCATCGCCGGCTGGGGATCCTGCCATGGAACCTCCACCCTCCGGTCTTTCGGGCGCGCTCCCGGGTCCCGCGCCATCTGCTGGCACTGTGGCACTGCCCCCGGCAGGCCTTTGGCTGGATTCCCAGAATCTGAACCTCCTTCCCTCATGCTTCTGGGTGGCCTCCATCGCCACTCACTACCCGACGCCGGGCCATGTGCCTACGATGCGGGGCCTCCTGATGCTGGGTTACCCAACACTGGGTTACCCGAAGCCAGGGTATCCCACCCCAGGACACCCTATGCCAGGTTATCCCGGGTACTCCTGTTGCTATCCTTCTTGGCAGTACCCTCAGTATCCGGGGTATCCAAGCTTCCAGCCCCCTCCTCCGCCACCTCTGGTATCAGACCGCGAGTCCGTCCCCCTTTGATGGAAGGACGCCAGAATGCAACTTCTGTCAGAGATTAGACAGTCGGTGGGAGAGGCACCCACTCCCAGGGTCACCTCTCCGCTGCCTTCTCGGACCAGAGCTTCGGACTCCTTAAATATTGGCACCACGGGAGTAGACCCTTCAGTTCTCAGTGGTTCTGAGCCCTCTGACACCGAGTCCAACTCAGATCCGTCAGACCCCAGGTCTCCCATAGAGGTTCCCCCTAAAGACTCTCCCGAGTCTTCACCGGAGGACCCCTCTTTCAGAGACTTGCTGCGTTCTATTCAGGTGGCTGGCTGACTAAAGAGGTAGACCCGCAAAGAAAACGCCTTGTGGAACACCTGGATCAGGCCACTTCTGACCCTATCCCCATTCCGCCGTGGATGGGGCCTCATGAGGACCTAGTGATCACGATTTGGCAACAACCATCCTCTATACCATCGGGCTCTCGCAAAGCAGACCGCACCTGTTAACCCCCCCGGAAGGGATCCCCCATCTTAATTCCCATCCTAAGGCTGACTCTGTGGTCATTATGGCTGCTCGCGACTGTTCAGCCCAGCCCAGCCACCTGAGCTATTCGCCTCCTGACAAGGACTCGTGCCAGCTAGATCAGTTTGGGCGTAAAATCTATTCTTCTTCCTCATGTGTGATACAATCCCTTAACTACATATCGCATATGGTCACTTTCCAAAAAGCCTCCCTTTCGGATCTGGAAAAGACCTCCAAGAGGTTCAGGATGAAACCCTGGGAAAGAAGCTATTGGATAAAGTTAGGATGGGGAAGTCATCATGTCGTCATGCTCTACGGGCTACTTACGACTCAGTGGACTCGGTGGCTAGAGCGGCAGCCTCGGGGATCTGTCTCCATCGCTTCTCCTGGCTTCGTATAGCAGGACTGGTGCAGGATGTACAGTCCTCCCTTTTGGACGCCCCCTTTAGGTGTTCCGTCCTCTTTGGCGGTGATGCCAAGGATATCATATGGGCTGCAGGAGAGCAGATGTTCCTTTGGGACGCCCATTCTTGTATAGGATGGGCCAGAAAAGCAGCCTTTTCACCGCCAAAGAAGGTGGAACAAACCCAGGCTAAGTGCTACAAAGAACGTGCTCTGGCTCTGGAGCTACTAACTCCACAGGCCAAATTTCCAAACAGGCCCTTGGGGCAAAAAGGTCCCTCCCTTAGCATCCTGACTCATCTCCTCCTTCTGCCCCTCCAGTAACACAGAGGAACCGGGTCGGAGGTTCTGCCCAACTTGACGGTTGAGGTTCGTCACTGCAGACGCTTGGGTGCTTCAGCTCATCCAGCGAGGTCATTCGATAGAATTCAGCGAGATTCCAGCCCCTCTTCTGCCGGGATGGTCCTTCTCGCCTTGGGATCAGGTCCCCATTGTCTCTCAGGAAATTCAGGTTCTTCTTCTAAAGAGGGCCATAGAACCTGTCCCATTGAACTAAATAGGAAGGGGATTCTACTCCTACTTCTTCCTGGTACCGAAGAAAACGGGTGACCTGAGACTCATCCTGGACCTCAGCACACTAAACGTCTTCATCGAGTACAAGAAGTTTTGTATGTTGACTCTTCCGGGCTTCTTCTCCTGCTCCACTCGAACTCATGGCTGTGCTCCCTGGACATGCAGGATGCTTACCTGCATATTCCTATCCTCCTGGCCCACTGCCGCTTTCTCCATTTTGTTTTTATGGAGAACCATTTCCAATTCCGAGCACTCCCGTTTGGCCTCTCTTTGGCCCCCAGAGTGTTCACAAAATATCTAGTGGTAGTGGCGGCATTCTTACGCTGTCAGGGCATTTATGTCTTCCGGTACCTGGATGACTGGCTCCTCACAGCACCCTCTCCTACCAGCCTGAAAGAGTCTCTCTCTTTCACTCTGATCTTGTTCTGTTTCCTGGGCATAACGGTCAATTTTCCCAAGTCCCAGCTAGTACCATCCCAGAGACTCCAGTTCATTGGAGCTGTACTAGACACAGTTCAGGGCAAGGCTTTTCTGCCATCGGATTGGGCTAAGGCCTTAGCTTCTCAGGCCACTCTCATGGCCCAGGCCCAGTGGATCCCGCACATCCTGTGCTCCGTCCTCTGGGACTGACGGCAGCTGCCATTTCAACAGTTCCTATGGCCAGGCTTCACATAAGGGTCATTCAGTGGTCTCTTTGAGTCCAATGGGACCAGAGAATGGACGACATGAACCAAAAGGTCATGATCTCCAACAGTCTGCAGAGAGATCTTCGTTGGTGGCAGGATCTCTCCAACCTGTCGAAGGGAATTTCCTTTCATCCTTCAGTTCCAACCCAAATCCTCACCACGGATGCCTCAGATCTGGGCTGGGGAGCCCATTTGGGGACTCACAAGACCCAGGGGTCTTGGTCCGACCAGGAGCTCAATCTTCACATCAATGTTCTGGAGACCAGGGTGGTTCTTTATGCACTCCAGGCATTTCAGTCTCTTCTGTTCTGGGATCACTTCTAGTCCAGACAGACAACATTTCCACAGTCTGGTACATAAACAAACTGGGAGGAACCCAATCTTATCCTCTTTGCAAAGAAGCAATGAGGGTATGGTACTGCACCAGCATGGTCTTTACCTTGCACCAGTCCACATTCCGGGTGTAAGCAACATCCTGGTGGACAGTCTCAGTCAATCAGTGGCCAGGGCCCATGAGTGGGAACTAAAGTCAGAGGTAGTCGAAGAACTCTTTCTTTGATGGGGTCGGCCAGAGATAGATTTGTTCACCTCCCCATGCAACGCAAAACTACCCATCTTTTGCTCGCTTGTTCCCAGGCATGGTGCTTTTTGGCAAGACGCGCTGTCTCTTTCATGGGCAGGGAGGTTTCTTTATGTCTTTCCTCCCCTTCCTCTCATTCAGAAGGTCTTGGTGAAACTCCAACAGGAGGGAGCTCATGCCATTCTTATTGCTACACTTTGGCCACTCCAAATTTGGTATCCTCTGCTACAACAATTGGCACTGGAACCTCCAGTTCTCTTGCCCTTTTCCCACGACCTTCTGACTCAGGAGCAGAGCACCTTGGTGCATCCGAGCCTTCAGCCTCTCCATCTTCATGCGTGGCCCCTGTGAACATAGCGATTTCTTGTTATGGGATATCTTCGCAGGTTGTGCAAATTCTAGTGGAGGCTAGAAGACCCTCCACTAGATCCACTTACGCCATGAAGTGGAAAAGATTCACGATTTGGGCCCAAGCAAGATGCTGGGACCCATTTTAATGCTCGGCTTCCCAGGTTCTAGAGTACCCCTCACATCTGTCTGAAGTGGGCCTTAGCTACTCCTCCATTAAGGTCCACCTCTCTGCGGTGTCAGCCTACCACCTCCCGGTGGAGGGCAGAACCTTGGCTCAGCTGGAGGTTGCCAAAACCTTTCTGAAAGGCATCCTTTATTTGAAATCTCCAGTCCGGAATCCTTGTCCTCCCTGGGACATGAATTTCATGCTCGAGAAGCTGACCTTACCCCCATTCGAACCAGCTTCTTCCTGTGACTTACGCTTCCTCTCCTGGAAGACCCTGTTTCTAGTCGCAGTTACTTCAGCCAGAAGGGTCTCCGAATTACAGGACTTTGTCGGTAAGGAACCCTATTTGATTTTTCACAAAGACAGGTAGTCCTTCGACTAACCCTTCTTTTCCTACCTTAAGTGGTTTCGGAAACCACTTTGAACCAGAGTGTGGAATTACCAGTATACTATCCATGGTATTCCAACAGAGGGGAATACCTTTTGCACACCCTTGATGTGCACCGGATCCTGTAGTACTACACGAACTGGACTAAGGAGGTTTGTAAATCCAATCAATTGTTCGTAGCTTTTGCTCCACAGTGCCAGGGTAAGGCTATATCCAAGCAAACCATCTCTCAATGGCTGGCTAACTGCATCCATTTTTCATACACGAAATATGGGAAGTCCCTTCCGGGTGCAGTTAAAGGCCACTCTACCCGCAGTGTGGTGACCTCTACTGCCTTTTTTAGGAATGTGTCCATGGCAGAGATCTGTGCAGCGGCCACGTGGTCGTCTGTTCACACCTTCACTAAGCATTACAGTCTGGACATTGCTTCTAGGCACAGAACTGGCTTTGGTCTTGCAGTCTTGCAAGGCCTCCTGTCGTGATTTCTTATGGCGACTTCTCCTCCTCCCGGATGCACCTATGTTTGTTTTTCTCAGGGACTGCTTGGTATTCAGTCCTATATGTGAAGACCTACTGCAGGAACCCTCTCGAAGTAAGATACTGCAGTTACCTAAGAACTTACCGTAACAGTAGATCTTCGAGAGAGGTTCCTGCAGTAGGTCTAGTTTCCCATCCGCCTTCCCCCAGTTTCTGGATGTTATATCCTTATTTTCCATCCTATCTGGCCCTTTGGGGCTAGAGTGGAACCAGGGTCTGAGGAGTTTTTACTCCGGTCTTATTTAAATCTTTCTATAGGTCTGCATTGGAAAAGAACTGGGGAGCGGGTGCGGGACTGCCCCTTTTATAGTCGGGCGTGACGCCGCCTGACATCAGGGGCGGTCCCCACTGATGATTGCTATTCATGTGTTGCTATTCGGATCTGACGCCGGGGCGCAGTCCTATATGTGAAGACCTACTGCAGGAATCTCTTTCAAAGATCTACTGTTACGGTAAGTTCTTTCGTAGCTGCAATTTAAATTTCTCTCCAACTCGGTGTAGTTGGTTAGATAGTGAAATTTTACTGGGGTATCTCCTGGTTTAGTGGGTCAGTTTCAACCGGGGTAGCTCCTGGTCTTGTCATTCATTTTAAAACCCAGGGTAACTCCTGGGTTTCCTGTGTTTAGGTTTAAAAAAAAAAAAAAAGAGAGAGAGAGATTTCTTTATTTTTTCTTTTGTAACTGGGTTATGTCACAGAAGCCAAAAAAGAGAACAGGACCCATGGTTTCCAGCACTGTACCGAGTGTGGGGAACCATTTGCTAAAGCAGATCCTTATTTAGTGTGTTTATTCTGTCTGGAGTCTGACCACTTGCAGACAGATTGTGAAATTTGTTCTAATTTTCCTCAGTCTACTCTTGATAGGAGATTGAAAAGACTGAGGGAAAAAATGGCTGAAAAGACTGCTAACCCAGCTGCTGAGCAACCGGATGAACCAGAGGGGCTGCCCTGTGACAGGGACGATAGCTCTGTGAAAAAGCGTACCGCTGAAAAGACTGCTGAACCGGCCGTCGCGGTAAAAAAGAAGAGAGAAGCAAAAGCATCAGGAACCACACCTGAAGCAAACCGCGGTTCCCTCTGCTGAATAGATCACTAACGCTATTAAAATAATTCAGTCTCTACAGTCCCCGGTTCTGGTTGGGAAGCAACCAGTTACCCAAACTCCCGGTAGTTCGCAGTCAACCCACGGTTTAACCAACCAAGGTGGGGATCTTTTTGAGGATGATGATTTTGGAATGGAGCCTGATGATGATGAAGATTAGGATTATGGGGAACCTATTGATCCTGACATTTTCCCTGATCCTCATAGGCCAGAATCCCCTGATAAGGGAACTGAGAATTTTACCTCATATTTTGCTGTCAAGAAGCAAGTGGCTTAGTCCCTCAACCTCCCATCCCAGAAAGATATTGAGGATGAGAAGAAGAGGATTATAAAGAAATGATGGATGTCCCACCATCAAAGAGGTTGCTCCCTCTTCACAAATCATTAAAAAGCAGACCATGAAGGTACTGCAAAACCCTACTTCTGTTCCTCCCACAGACAGGAAGGCTGACAGAAAGTATTCGGTAGCCAAGACTGGGGCTGATTTCATTTTTGGACATACCAGTCATGAAGGAGTGGTACAGTCTGCAGCTTGTGACAAAGCTGGCATCCCTCTGGCTTCCCACCCCCAAGAAAAAGATTCTAGGAGGGTGAATTCCATCGCAAAGAAAATGTATTTAGGATCTTCTCTGGCTATAAGACAAGCTACTTATATGACATACATAGCCAGGTACCAAAAGAACATGTGGTCCACAGTCCTGAAATTGCCAAGGCAGCCCCTCCTCGCATGGCTTGCTGACCTGGAGAAAGCTGCAAAGGGGCATTGAAGCCTCTAAAACTCAGTTCAGGAGTGGCGGATATTAACGACACTGCATCCAGACAAATGGCATCTTCTGTGTCTTTGAGGAGGTTTGTCTGGCTCAGGACTACAAACCTGACTCAAGATACTCAGAATAAGGCAGTGGATTTTCCTTGTGACCCTGTGTCTCTGCTTAGGGAACAAACAAAGGCATATATGAAAATAATGGATGAGTACAAGGCTACCTATAAAAGTGCAGCAGCTAAGGAGAGGGATGCCAACCCCCAAAAGCACCATGCAAGGGATGGCAGAGGTAGGACTCCTTACAGGTCTTTTTTCCAGCCTCAAATTTTTCCCCAGTACCAGCCCAGGTGATACTTCAGGGGCAGGGGTAGGAGGGGGTAATGGCCACACTAACCCCTCTGTACAGCCTGTAGCTCAGTCCAATCAGACTCCCTGAGGGGACTGCTCGGGTCGCCTCCCCAATTCTGGTAGGGGGCAGGCTGGCCTATTACTTCCATGAGTGGGAAAACATTACCACAGACAAGTGGGTCCTGGAAGTGGTGGGTCAAGGAGTTGTGCTCAGCTTCAAGGCCTTGCCAAGCTGAGGTCAGAAGCTCTTCAAATCCTCCTCCTCAGAATCAGCTTTGTTGGAGATGGAAGTTTCAAGTTTACTGGCTGTTAAATGCAGTGGAACCAGTCCGTCTTTCCCAAAGAGGGAAGGGCTATATTCCATTTACTTCTCACAACAAAGAAAATAGGGAGTGGCGACCATCCTGGACCTCAGATACCTAAACAAGCATCTGACAAAACCACAATTCAAAATGGTCACCCTAGCTGCCATACTCCCTACCCTAAGGCAGGGGGATTGGTTAGCATCCTTAGATCTCAAAGACGCCTATTTTCACATTCCAATCAGAAGGTCACACAGAAAGTACCTCAGATTCTGGCTGCCATCCAGTCATTACCAATTCAGGGCAATGCCTTTCAGACTGACATCTGCTCCAAGGGTGTTCACAAAGTGCCTGGCTGTGGCAGTGGCACATCTGAGGCATCAAGGGGTGACAGTGTTCCCCTATCTAGACGACTGGCTTGTAGTGGGCCATTCACAACAGCAAGTGAGAGAGGTTCTGTCAATAACACAAAACACTCTCTCCTCTCTCGGGTTCTTAGTGAACCACAAAAAGTCCAGCTTCTAAAGTTCATAGGGTCAGAACTGGAAAGAAAAAAGCCAATGGCTTACCTACCACAAGACAGGGTGGACAGCCTTATCCAGGTAGCCAGTTCCTTCACACTTCATGTTTCCAGGCCAGCAAGGCACTTCCTACAGTGTTAGGCCACATGGCGGCCTCCACAGCTACCATGTTAGGCTCAAGGTTCCAGATGAGAGACAGTATACTCCAATTTCACATATGGGAACACTGGTCCCAAAAGAGGGACTCTCTTTCAAAATTAGTCCCAGTGACAGCCACTGTTCTTCAAGCCCTGCAGTGGTGCCAAGAAAGGAGCAACCTCAGACAAGGAGTACCCTTTCTGCAACAGGTCCCTTCTCTGGTGCTAACCACAGATGCATCCCTGCTGGGGTGGGGAGCACATCTAGGGGACCACACTGCTCACAGTTTATGGACAAAGCAGGAACCTCTCCTGCATATCAACTTGTTGGAACTTTGGCAGTTCTTTTGGCTCTTCAGTCATTTGCCATTCAGATCTGTGGAAAGGTAGTACAAGTCAGAACTGACAACACAACCACCATGTACTACTTAAATAAACAAGGGGGCACAAGGCCAACTCCTCTGTGCACAGAGGCAATGAAAATTTGGACCTTGGCATACTCCCTAAGTGTATCCCTCTCAGCTGTCCACGTGCCAGGAAAGGACAATGTCTTGGTGGATGCTCTCAGCAGAATAAACCAGAACCACCACGAGTGGTCATTGAACAAACAGGTCTTACAGACCATTTTCAGGAGATGGGGCACCCCAGAGGTGGATATGTTTGCAGCCCCAGACAATCACCAGCTCCCTCAGTATTGCTGCAGACCCCCTTTTAGGGTTACAATTCTCTGGATGCACTCTTGCTGGATTGCACAGGGAGGTTCCTGTATGCTTTTCCTCCTTTTCTTCTGTCACGGAAAGTACTAATCAGACTCAGACTTCAACCAGCTTCAATGATCCTCATTGCCACAGATTGGGCCAGACAACCTTGGTACTCCATGCTCCTGTCATTGTAACTAAACCAATCCATCTTCCCCAGGAGGTACAACCTACTGTCATCCTCACAGGGCAGGATCATGTACCCCAACCTGCTGTCCCTCAGACTCAAAGCATGGTTCTTGAGGACTTAGAGTATGCAAACTTGCATCTCTTAGAGGCAGTCATGGATATACTGAGAGTCTCCAGAAAGCCCTCGACCAAGCAAACTTATGCCTCTAAATGGAAAAGATTTTCTTTTTGGTGTCAGGGCAAGGGCTTGGAACACACCCGGGCTAATCTCTCTGTAGTCCTGGATTATATGGCCCATTTGCACTCCACTGGTTTAACTGTTTCCACCTTGAAAGTGCACCTGGCAGCTATCTCAGCTTAACTATCAGCAGGTAAAACATCTTCCTTGGCTTCAAAACCAGTGTTCAAGACATTTTTAAAGGGCTACTACATTTGCATCCACCACAAGGGAACCTATCCCTGTGGGATCTGAATATTTGTATAGCACAGCTTATGCAGCCCCCTTTGACCCCATGTCCACAGCAGACCTTAAATATGTGACTTGGAAAACAGTCTTTCAAACACCATGAAGTCTTGCTGTAATAGGGACTATAGCAGTCAGCCTCAGCCTCTGAACTGCCCCCAGAGGAAAGGGTTAACTCCAGAGAAGTTCGAGTTCCACAGCGTGAGGCGCTGTTCAAAGTCTATCTGTGCAGTTTGAAGTCAAACTGCCAGATTCTTACTCCGCTTCACTGAACAGTCTCCGAGATCAGCTTCTTCAGCTCGGTTCACTACGCGGTTTTCGGTCGGTTCCCTCGGTTCAGAAAACCGCCAAAAGTCTCAAAATTACCGCGGTTTCGGTCATAAGCTCTATCTGGTAACCGTAAGTAAAACGAAAATTTAGTCTGTGTGGAAATAATTATCGGTTCAGTCTGAACCGATCGTTTCTTGTATTTTGATGAATCTTTAGACGTGAGGTACCCGGTTCTTATCGGTTCTAAAAAAACCTTCGTTTTTAATAGGGTTTTTTCCAATACCCGTGACACGGTTAGGAACCGATAAGGGTGTCTTGCCCTGGCACGGCCTGAAGAAAAGGGCAAGTTTTGGTTAGGCTGGCACTATGTCTGAGAAACCCAAAAGAAAAACCGGGCCCACGGGGTTTCAACACTGTGATGTTTGTGGGGAAGCCTTTGCCAAGGCTGACCCACACACCACTTGTGTTTATTGTCTGGGGGCTGACCACCTCCTTTCAGACTGCCAGATATGTAAAAATTTCCCTGCAGCCACCCTGGAGAAGAGATTGGGCCGGCTCAGGGAACGAGAGGCCAAAAAGTCCGCTGACCCGGATGGCCAGCCCGGTCCAGTACCCACTGGACCAGAGGGAGTGCCCTCTGACCAGGCGTTACTTTCGGCAAAGAAAGGCTGGTTCAGAGGAACCAGCACCAGCAAAAAGACAAAGAAATCAGCAGGTTTGGAGTCTAAGATAGTTTCTCCAACTGTTGCAGAAATAGCAAAGCCATACAGATTGTTCAGTCTTTGTCTCAGGGACTTGGAGAGCCCTCCACAAGTGGCAGAGGTGGCTCGTCCAGGTCCAGTGGTTCAAGATTATGTTATTGAGGAGTTTATGAACCACAGGAGGGAGGAGGAATTTGATCAGTGCATTTGTGACTGGGAAGGTCTGACGTGCCCATTGAACGGACATTTCTCCAGACAGACCCTTAGAGTCTCCCCTCTGTTGTCTGAGTCCCCTTCTCATTTTGTGTTTTATAAGAAGGTGGTAGAAACCCTCCAGCTCCCTTTAGAGGAGGCTGTGGATGAGCAAGAGGAGCCTGATTTTGTTGAAATGATGGATATTCCAGAGTCTAGAAGGTTGTCTGTTCCTTTGCATAAATCATTTAGGAAGCAAACAACAAAGATTTTAAAATCCTCATTCTGTCCCTCCTGTAGACAAAAAATGGACAGAAGGTATACTTTATCAGGCCCAGATACAGACTTCCTCACTGAGCAGTGTAGTCATGTAGGTGTTGTTCAAGCTGCAGCCTGTGACAAGGCTAATATTCCTTGGCATCACATCCTCCTGACAAAGATTCCAGGAAGATTAATACCATGGCAAAAAGCAATATATGGCAGCTTCTTTGGGACTCAGGCAGGCTAATTACATGGCTTATGTGGCTAGATATCAGAAGTCTAGATGGGACACTATTTTGCAGTTAGCCAAGCAGGCCCAGGGTCAGCTGGCTAGTGAGTTGGAACAGGTGGCTGCTGATGGCATTGAGGCCTCTAAAGTTCAATTTCATACTGCTGTTGATGTTAATGATGTTTCTTCTAGGGTCATGGCCACTTCTGTAGCTCTCCGTGGTTGGCATGGCTCAGATGCACTAATTTGTCCCAAGACACTCAGGCAAGGCTATGGATTTCCTGTAGTAGGTAACTCTCTGTTTGGTGATCAGACAGAAAATTACATGAAAAAAATGGATGAATACAGAACTACCTACAAAAGTGCCCAAGCTAAAGAGAGGCATGCCCCAAAGGCATGCCCCCAGGGGTAGGGGTAGGCCTTACCACAGGCCTTTTTATCAAGCTCAAGCCTCTTCAGCCTTTGTTCAGAGGGGTTTCTTCAGAGGCAGGGGCAGACGGGGCTCAGGCAGACCGTCCCCTTCTTCTCAGCCAAAAACAGCTGCCAAGCAGGCACCCTGATGGGGTGCCCAGGGCCGAATCTCCTGTACCGGTGGGGGGCAGGTTGGCTTATTTCAGCCAGAACTGGTTGTCCCTAACGGCGGACAAGTGGGTTCTGGAGGTGGTAAGCCAAGGTCTGGTCGTCAGTTTCAAACAGTTCCCAAAGATGAGGGCCAGACATTTCCACCTAAGTAATCCTTTGGAAGCCCTTGCTTTGGAAGCAGAGGTTTCTTCTCTGCTGGGATACAAAGCAGTAGAGAGGGTTCCTTGCCATCAGGGCAAGGGTCTTTATTCAAGGTATTTCCTTACCCCAAAAAGACAGGAGAATGGCGGCCATCTTAGATTTAAGGTTCCTGAACAAGCATCTTCTGAAACCAAAAGTTCAAAATGTTAACTCTGGCAATGATTTTGCCTCCTGAGACCAGGAGACTGGCTAGCTTCCCTGGACCTCAGGACGCTTATTTTCATTTCTTGATCAGGCCTTCTCACAGAAAGTACCTCAGGTTCGAACTACCTTCTGGCCACTATCAGTTCAGAGCAATGCCCTTCGGCCTTACCTCTGCCCCAAGGGTTTTCACAAAATGTCTGGCTGTGGTAGTGGCTCATCTGAGAAGGCAGGGTGGCCGTTTTCCCTACCTGGACGACTGGCTCATAGTGGGTCAGTCTCCAGAGCAGGTAAAATCTCACTTGTTGGTCACCCAGCAGCTTCTCACCTCTCTGGGATTCCTGTTGAATCTTCCAAAGTCAGTTCTCGAACCAGTTCAGGTACTAACTTTCATAGGTGCAGAGTTGAACACAAAGTCTGCCAGGGCATATCTCCCCTCCGAGAGAGTGGACAGACTCATTGCCCTGGCATCTTCCTTCACCATGCGGGTCTCTCGGCCAGCAAGGCACTTTCTGCAACTCCTAGGACACATGTCTGCGTCCACAGCTGTCGTGCAGGGACCAAGATTCCAGATGAGAGACATCCAATTCCACCTGAGATCTTTTTGGTCCCAAAAGAAGGACCCCTCACCAAATTAGTACCAGTGACAAGATCTCTGATCCTGGCCCTTCAGTGGTGGCAGGACCAGAGCAATCTACTCAAGGGTCCCTTCTTACCCATTCCTCACTCCCTCACACTTACCACAGACGCCTCCCTCCTAGGATGGGGGGCTCACTTGGGCGACCTTTCCACTCAGGGAGTGTGGTCTCCTCAGGAATCTCTGCTCCACATCAACCTTCTGGAGCTCAGGGCTGTCCTCTTAGCTCTCCAGGCCTTTTCAGCTTCTGTCCAGAACAAGGTAGTTCAAGTCAGGACAGACAATACCACAACAATGTGGTACATCAACAAGCAAGGGGGCACTCGGTCTTCTGCCTTGTGCACCGAAGCAATGAAGCTGTGGTCTCTGGCTTACTCCCTGAATACCTCCCTGATAGCAGTTCACCTTCCAGGGAAGGACAATGTCCTAGCGGATGCCCTCAGCAGGATTTCTCAGGGCCACCACGAATGGGCCCTGAACCCTCTAGTGCTGGGGTCAGTCTTTGCCAGATGGGGCACCCCTCAGATAGATCTTTTCGCAGCCCCAGACAACCACCAACTTCCTCTGTTTTGTTGCAGACCTCCAGTGTTGGGATCAGTCCCACTGGACGCCTTCCAGTTGGATTGGGAGGGGAAATATCTATATGCCTTCCCTCCCTCCCTTCCCTCTCCTTTTCAGGGTACTGGTGAGGATCAGAACTCAGTCCTGCAAGGTGGATTCTGATTGCTCCAGATTGGGCCAGACAGCCCTGGTACCTCTCCTTCTGTCCTGATTGTCCACCCTCCCGAGCTTGCCCAGGACCCACGACCTGTTGACCTGTGCACAGGGAGAGTGTGGTATCCGAACCTCAGTTCCCTCCACCTCAAGGCTTGGTTCTGAGGAGCTAGAATGCAAATCTACACCTCTCTCAAGGTGTCTTGGATATTTTGAAGGCGGCCAGGAGGCCTTCTACTAGGGCCACCTATAATTCTAAGTGGAAGAGGTTTTCCATTTGGTGCTCTGGGAAGCAAATCTCCCCAGAATCTGCTGATTTGGCTGTTTTATTGGACTATCTGGTCCACTTAAATTCTCTAGGCCTTAAGCCAGCTACCTTAAGGGTTCATCTGGCAGCAGTCTCCGCTTATGTGTCAGCAGGTAAACCTGCTTCCATCTCTTCTCACCCTGTAATTTCCAGTTTTTAAGGGTACTTCACACTAACCCTCCTTTTCGGAACCAGCTCCTGCTTGGGACCTGAATGTTTGCATTGCTCAGCTAATGCAACCCCCCTTTGAGCCCCTGTCTTCGGCAGACCTCAAGTTTTTGACTTGGAAGACTGTTTTTCTAGTGGCCATCACTTCTGCTAGACGTATAAGTGAGATGCAAGCCTTGTCAGTGGAAGAAGATTTCATTTCTTTTCATAGGGACAAGGTAGTCCTTAGGACTAATAGAAGGTTTTTACCAAAGGTGGTCTCAGATTTTCATCTCAACCAATCCATCTCTCTCCCAGTATTTTTCACTGAGCATTCCCCTTCAGGGGAGAGGAGATTGCACAGTCTGGACGTCAAAAGAGCTCTAAGCTACTATTTGGAATGCACCAAGGGTCATAGGTTTGAATCCCTCCAGCTCTTCCTTACCTATGGAGAAGTCGGCAAAGGGAGACCTGCCACTAAGAGGACAATTGCAAGGTGGATTGTCTCTTGTATCCAATTCTGTTACCAAAACTGGGTAAAGCCCCTCAGGATTGAGGGCTCATTCTACCAGAGGTATAGCTGCATCTCTAGCGGCTGCTAGAGATATTCCCATTTTGGAGATCTGTCAAGCTGCTACCTGAAAACAGTTCACACCTTTACCAAACATTACCCTTGGATGTTCAATCCAGGAGGGATGCCCTGTTTTGCACAGCTGTGCTTCAGAGCCTATTTCCCAAGTAGGTTCTGACCCTCCTCCATGGAGGTACTGCTGTGTAATCTGCTATAGTCCTAATTACAGCAAGACTTCATGGTGTTTGAAGAAAAAATTACTCACCTTAGTAATTGCTTTTTCTCATGGAGTCTTGCTGTATTAGGACAACCTCCTCCTACCCCTGCCAGAACTCCTCCTGGGTAAGGGTTGGCAAATTAGTGCAAGCACTGTGTCATGCCTTTTATTGGGTTTAGGAACTAGGTAATTCTGTTGTTTGTTGACTGGTAGGTGGCCCCTTCCCTGGACTTGAGTCTTTTTGGGGAGAGGGGGTCTGTTAATGCTTCTTTTCAGTGATGCTATCAATATTTAATAATTTTGTTGCTATTCTGTGATTGTTGTGTGTTTTTGTAGTTCTACTACTGGTAGGTAGCCAATGGCTAGTGTAGGGTTTTTCCACACAGACTTGCTATATTAGTTTAGCTTCGTAAAGAACCTGGCAGTTTGACTTCAAACTGCACAGATAGAGCTTTGAACAGCGCCCTCGCGCTGTGGAACTCCAGACTTCTCTGGAGTTAACCTTTCCTCTCCGGGGCAGTTCAGAGGCTGAGGCTGACTGCAATAGTCCTAATACAGCAAGACTCCATGAGAAGAAAAGCAATTACTAAGGTGAGTAATTTTTTCTTCTGGTGGCCATTACTTCTGCCAGAAGGATCAGTGAGCTCCAGGCATTATCTACAGAGCCTGGCTACATTGCTGTCCGTAGAGACAAGGTAGTCCTTAGGACTAACAGAAAATTTCTGCCTAAGGTGGTATCAGAGTTCCACCTCAACCAGTCCGTTTCTTTGCCAGTCTTCTTTACAGACCATGCCACCTCAGGTGAATGCAAGTTGCATAGTCTAGATGTGAAAAGGGCAGTCAGCTATTATCTTGACCACACAAAGAGTCACAGACAGGATCAGACCCAACTCTTCCTTACTTATGGAGAGATGGGGAAAAGGGAAGCCTGCCACAAGATGGAGTGTGGCTTGTATTCAATTTTGCTACAGCAAGGTGGGTAAGCAACCACCTGCAGGCCTCAGGGCCCATTCAACTAGGGGTACTGCAGCTTCTGTGGCAGCCACTAGAGATATTCCCCAGTGGACATTTGCAAAGCTGAAACCTGGAAGACAGTTCACATTCACCAAACATTATTGTTTGGATATCCAGGCCAGAGGAGATGCCAGGTTTGGCACAGCATTTCTGCAGAGTCTGTTTCCTAAATAGGTTATATGCCCACCTCCTAAGGCACTGCTTGGTATCTAGATGTCAGAATACAGTAAGATTTCCTGGGGTTTGAAGAAAAATTACTTACCTTAGTAATCTTGTTTCTTCTAAGGGATCTTACTGTATTCTGAGCTCCTCCCTTCCTCCCCTGCTAGAAACCGATGGTCACTGCACTACAGCTGTGGTGGAATTGTTGCAAACCTGGGGTATGGATGATCTTGTTTTTGGGCGTCTGTGACTTGAGTCTTGATGATGCCATTTGGTAGATTCAGAAGGAAGAATAATTCCTCAAGTCTCTTTCCTTTTCTAAATTATTAGGGAGGTTGTTGTTCCTATTCTTATTGTTATTAATATTATTATTATTATATTATCCAGAAATTGTTTAGTGTGTGCTTCGTAAGAATCTGACTGTTTAGAGTTGTTTACCAGGGACAGTGATTTGAAAACCGAGCTCGAGCCTAGCATTCCATAATTTGCATAGGTTCTGTTAACCATTTTGGCTCCGGGGCAGTCCTATGGTGAGACCATACTGCATAAGCCAGAATACAGTAAAATTCCCTTAGAAGAAACAAGATTACTAAATTGAGTAATTTTTTCTTCTCTTCAGCACACCTTCTTTTGTGGGTCGCTGCTCATCAGGCTCACCAGGTGGCCTAGGCTAAGCATATCTGGACGCTGCTGGGCCAGCTCCTTGCGGCAATGCCTGATCGTGAGAAAACCCAACAAGCCATTTGCCTTACTGTGCAGGGCCTGGAGCTAGCAAGACACTTTCCAAGGGCAGTGTATGATGCCAGTGAGGTGGCTTCCAGGCTGGTGGGAACTTTGGTCTGTACCAGGCGGACTGCACGGCTTTGCCTGTCGAGGTTGTCACCCTTGGCCCGGAGTATGGTGATGTCCTCACCTTTCCGGGACCCGCTCTTCTCTCAGGGACATGGCATGAACTGCAGGGGCGCTTCCATCTCTCAGGTCTCAGGAGCCTCTGCCGGCCCACAGCCATTCACGGGCTCCCAGCAGCCCTTAAACAGGGCCCTCTCCTGCTGTGGTCTTCCCCAACAGGGGCTGTGGAAACCTTGTTCCCTCAGGATTTGCCATCTTGGCACTCAAACCCATTAGTAATGAGACGGTGAAGATTAATTTGGATAAGATGTGGAAATTATGTACTTACTGAATTATTGATCTTCCCAAATATCTTCACCATTCATTAGGCCCACCCTCCTCCCTGTAACCAGGTGCTGGGCAGCGCTGTCTCCCCTTCTCTATCTCTCTCCCCTACTCCTTGAGTCTGGGGTGAGGGTCAAGGGGGGAATAACTCTTCTGAGGGGCAAACCCTGCTCCTTACACCACCTGGCGTTCTGTCTGCCTTTTTCCTGGACTGGTCTTTTGGAAGAGGTTGTCCTCTGCTTCTTCTGGACGGGGTGAAGCTCTCCTCTGGGAGTCTTCTGTCCAGCTCCCTCTAAGTCTCCTGCCTTCAGCAGGAGTCGAAATTGGCTCTGTCCCATTAGCCTATATTGGCAGACTTTGTTTTGGTAGTAGGATGTTCTCTAGCTAGCCCTGCAAGCTGGTACTGAAGACGATTTCTCTTCAGTATGTACACCTGCTGGGCCAGTGGAAAAGTCTGCGTGGGCTATGGTCTTCCCAGTCACTGGCCCTGCTGGCTGGTGGCTGCAAAACCAATTTCGGCCCCTGCTTCAACAGAACCACCTTTATGCAGCATGAGTCCACTTGCTGGTGGATTCCCCTGTAAAAAAAAAAAAAAAAAAAGAAACTTGTGCAAGCATGGTTCATGCTTCACTGCTGTTATTGCCTCCACTCTGGTTCTCCTTCTGGAGACCCTCTCAGAGTCCTTTTGAAGAGTGGGGGACCTTTGTGGTCTCCAGTTCCCTCCTGAGCAGTGCAGTGAAGGCTTGACCTTTTATCTCCTTTCTCCTTCCTCCCTCTGGTTAGCCTGGAAGAGTTCTCAGCTGGGCAAAGGTCAATGTGATTCTCCTGGGGCTTCTTCCTGGCCCAGCTGTATCTGAATCCTTTCCTTCTTACAGATGTCTGTCTCTCATACATGGGTTGGAGAACCTGGGCTGACCCCTCATTAGGGGTCATATACAAAAAAAAAGGAGGAAGATAGATGGGAAAGGGACGAGCCTCCTGAGGGGTACTGTTGTCTCGCTGTTTTCTTTCCTTTTCTATTGTTTCTTCTGCCTCATAGGGCTGCACAGCATGCGGGCCATCCCTACACTTCCTAGTCCATCCCTCTGGTCCGTACCCTTCTCAGTCGGCTTTATATTTATTTTCTTCCATCCCCTCATCCTTCAGGCACCCTTACCTTCTCTCTATCCATGTCCCTGTCTTTCTCTTCCTCGCCTGGCAGACAGAACTGAAGGCTGGGTGGAGTCAGTGTCAGTTACTGGCCAACCTGCGAGCACCACGCAGAACACTGGCCTCATGGGTGGCGTCATCCCATTGCTGGCTCCTCCAGCTCTGAAAAATTTAAAGAGGCAGTACTCTTTATTTCCCGAGCAGGGTCCTGACTTCCGGTAGGACCCATTAGTAGTGGATCGTGAAGATATTTGAGAAGATCAATAATTGCAGTAAGTACGTAATTTTCATTTATGCAGTCTCCACAGAGATCTCTGAGAAAAGGGGGGGGGGTACTGGATCCAATACATCATTTAAAAAAATGTTTTGGTAGTTTCAGTAGGGAAGGTGGTAGCACTAGTTTTGGGCAGATGTTTAGACAAAAAGAAAAATCAATTTGTGTGGACAATGTTCATTTATAAAAAGTGTGCTCTCTACGTTTTGTATGGGTAGATCCATAAACATCTACTAAGCCAACATCCCTGTATAACTTAATCAGTAATTGGAATTATAGTATAACTTTTCTAGACTGTGCACTTTTATTTATCCAACAACAAAGAGTCCACAGTTAAAGTATTCCCCCAAGGACAATATTCCAGGAAGTATAATGAAATGGCCTAATTGTGGTAAATAAAGCTACTCATGCAGTTCTAGTTTGCGGGGTGTAGATGTTTATTAAATGTCACTGTGCTCCATGAAACATGCCATCTAAAATAAGGGCTCAACCTGCTAATCTATTATTTTAGAAAGAGATAAGTCAGCTCCTTTAAAACATATTCCTAGGCCTGCTCATGTTTTTCAGATAAGAACCAGAAGGAAGTGCCCCATGCTCATGCACTCAGGTAGCCAAATTCACATTCTTTCTAGGGACATGGATATGTTGTTCATCCACACTGTCTGGCAGGTTTCTTGCCGCTTTAAATCTTGCTGGAAGGTCTTCAAGCTGGCTCCTCCCACCCACCCGGGTGGTAAAACTCTCAGCTCCGCCCCATGTGCCAGATCTTCCTTACCGCTTGGAAGTTTAGGTTCCCCCCTTAACGCTCTGCGTGATAGACTGGATCCTAATTCTTCGGTTCGCCCAAAACTCATTTTAAAATTTTGAAGACTTCGGTCATCTTTCTCCCTCGTCGCTGTGATGGACAAATCGACTCCCGGATTTCGGCGGTGCCCTTGTGGGCAGAAGATGTCCAGGACAGACCCGCACTCCACGTGCGTCTACTGCCTCGGTTTAGAACACGACCCGCAGGCCTGCGAGTCATGCCGTTCTTTCTCGGCCAACGTCCTGGAGGACCGCGCTGCCCGGTTACAGCTTGGGCACCCCGAGAAGTGCTACCCGCCGGTCAAGTCGAAAGAGGCCCATTGGGCGGTTATCGCGATGGCTGGCTCGGCTGAGCAACTCAAGCAGATGATCGCCCTCGAGGAGGAGGCGACCCAGGCCGCATCATCCGCTTCCTCGGTTGCGGCATTTATCCCGCTCTCTCTGGGTACCTCATATTCAGCTTCATTCAAGGAGCTTTGCCAATCCCTTTCCACGAAGGGAGAGGGGCCATCGGGACATTCCTCTCGGTCCAAAAAGAAGGACTCAAAGGGTAAGTCCCATCGTCAGCTTTGTGGGAGTGGGAGAGGTCTCCTTCCCCGGACAGCCGACTGTCGACTTCGGTCGAGGTTGTGGCTAAGGCCGCTGGCTTCACGGCGTCCCCATCAGGCCAGCCGGCCGAGACACCCGTCGACGCGGTCAAGATCTTTCTCAACCCGTCGGACGGGCTGTCGACTGGTGAGGCCGACAACCCTTCTTCACCGGTTCCCCCGGTGGAGACCGAGATCTGCCTGCACCTCCGGTGCAGCAGTCCCCGATTAAGCTTCGAGCCGAGGAAGAGCTGGTGTCACCGCCCTTCCCAGACCCATCTCGAAACACCGAGGATCTCGGGGTCTCAGTCTCGACTTGCTTTCGTCCAGTCATCCTACCGGTTATCGGCGGTCTCATCTCGCACTGAGGTAAGCGGTGTACTACCATCATCGCCTTCCTCCTCGGAAGAGGAGAGGCTTTAGCGCAAGTTGTGTCGACGCTACGAGGACCTGATGTAGCAGCAGTTACTTCTGTCTGGGACCAAGCCGACGCCGTCGCCTTCCCTGGCCATCAAGTGGCTATCACCTGAGCGGCCGAAACAACCCCTCGCTGTAACCGAGGTGCCCAAGCCTGGGCCGGTTGTTCGGCCGAAACTCACTGCCCCACCAATTGTGGCGGAACCTCCGCCTCCACAACTGAAATCAGGGGCGCCGACCAAGGACTCTCGGTTGGGTCAAGGCCTGCCCCACAGGTTGTCAGTCACGCTCACTCCTGACTGTCCTCGGCAGGTGGAGGGTGGCTCAGGCCCCTGGCAGCTCTTCGCGGACTCCTCCGAGTCCGATGACGACTCCTCCCTGTTCTCCAGGCCTGTTGACCTGGAGTCCTCCGGGGGCCAGTCATTGGACCAAAGCCCATCATCCTTCATGGGTTTGCTTTGGCTCATCTCAGAGTCCACTGGGATGCAGCTCAAGCCTGATCCAACGGGCCAAGTATCCCTGATGGAGATACTGGACTGAGGGGATTCCCCCATGGAGGCCTTTCTGGTGGCTGAAGCCATTGTTGGCCCAGCCTTGGAGCTTTGGCAGTGGCCTGCTTCCTGCCCTGCATCTTTGGCCAGGATGGCCAGGAAGTATGCGGTCCCTACTGGCTCTTTGCCCGGGTTTTCAGAACACCCCTCTGCTGAGGGGTTGGTCACCGACAGTGTTTTCCGGCATTCTGGGAACGCTAGGGATGTGGACAAGCCCCCGACAAGGAGTCAAAAAAGCTGGACTACGCTGGGCGCAAGGTGTACGCTGCGTCATCCCTTGGTCTCCGCCAGGCCAGCTCGGCCGTGCTGATGGCACACTTCTCCCACGCCCTCATGGGCTCCCTGGATGAGGTGATCCCTCATCTTCCGGCCGACCTGCAAACCACGGTCCGGCAGGTGCGGGACCAGGGTAGGGCAGTGGCTAAGCAGCAGCTCTAAACGGCTCTCAACATAGGAGACTCCTGTGCCAGATCGGTTGTGGCCGCGGTGGCCATGCACCGCAGAGCATGGCTGAGGATATCCACCTTCACGGCGGATACCCAGCACCAGCTGGCGGATGTCCCCTACTTGGGGACCGACCTCTTTGGCCCTGGAGTGGAAGGTCACCTCCAGTGGATCGAAAAGTCCAATGCCACTCTGGACTTGGTCACCTCCGCCCAGAAGGACAAAGGCCACCGACAGCAGCAGCACAAGTCCTTTTGCCCTTCTGCACTCGGCGGCATCCGCCCAACAGCAACAGCACCAGGGCCAGCAGGCTCACGCTTGGCATCCCAAACCCAAGCCCGCGGCTTCCTCCAATAGGAAGAAGGAAGTAAAGGCCCAGGAGGTCCCTCGGCCAGTCCCTCCTCCAAGCCTGCCCAGTGACGGGTTGAGGGGTGTCGCCCCCAGCCTCGTCACTCCCCCCTGGGTTCCCCCCGTGGGGGGACAGCTCCGCCACTTCCTTTCCGCCTGGTCCGCTATCACCACGGACTGCTGGGTGTTGGAGGTGGTAGGAAAGGGCCTGCCTCTGGAATTCGAGCAGGCGCCATCCTTCTGAGTCGTCGCCCCTCGGGGGGGGGCCACAGGGTCCACAGCCTCTCTGTCGGCCCGCCGAGCCGATATTGCCCTGCTCCTCGAAAAAGAGGTGATCAGGAAGGTGGCGGATCCTCCTCCAGACCCAGGGTTTGTGTCCAGGTACTTCCTGGTCCCAAAACAGACGGGGGGCTGGCGCCCCATTCTCGACCTGCATGACCTGAACAGGTTCCTAAGGTCTCGGACCTTCAGGATGGTCACTCTGGCTCAGATAATCCCATCCTTGGAACTAGGCGTGTGGTTCTGTTTCCTCGACCTTCAGGACGTGTTCTTTCCCATCCCAATCCGTCCATCCCACCAGAGATTCCTCCGCTTCAGAGCAGAGGGATCCCTTTACGAGTTCCGGGCCATGCCCTTCGGCCTTTCCCTAGCTCCCAGGGTCTTCACCAAATGCATGGCAGTGGTGACAGCATTCCTGTGGCACAGAAGGGTCCGGGTGTACCCCTACCTGGACGATTGGCTGATTGCAGCCCCCTCCAGAGCGGAGGTGGAGCAGTCCAGAGATCTGGCCCTCCAGGTTTGCTCTCATGTTGGCCTCCTCATCAATGAGGCCAAGGCAAAGGTCATCGGGCAGGACTCGACTCTCTACCAGCAAACCCGGCTCCCAGTGGACAGGGCTGAGGTTCTTTCCTCCTTTGCCCAATCATTTCAGGTTGGGCAATCACGCCCTGCCCGGAACTTCTTGCGCCTCCTGGGCCTCATGGCGGCCTGCACCAGCGTGGCCTGTTGGGCTCGCTGTTACATGTGTCCCCTTCAATGGGGACTGGCCAGCCAATGGTCACAGCACTTCGATCCGCTGGATCAGCTAGTGACAGTGACCCAGGGGATGTGGAATGCTCTCCAGTGGTGGACCGTTCCAGCACATCTGCAGGAGGGCATCCCGTTCGTCTGCCCCGAGCCGACGGTCTCTCTATCGATCGATGCCTCCCTGATGGGTTGGGGTGCCCATCTGAGGGAGCACAGAGCCCACGGCCACTGGTCCCCTTGGGAGTCCCGATGCCACATCGACCTGCTGGAGCTTCGAGCGGTTCGTCTAACCCTCACCGCCTTCGCTCCGTTTCTACGGGGTCAAGTGGTTCTGGTCCAGACTGACAGTACCACGACCATGTACTACCTAAACCGCCAGGGCGGGATGCGCTCCATGCCTCTGTGCAGGGAAGCTCTCCGCATTTGGTCACTCGTGTGCAGCCTGGAGGCGGATCTCCTCTCCATTCATGTGGCAGGAGCCTCCAACACCCTGGCCGATGTCCTAAGCCGGATAGGGGGCTGCGTCCCACGAGTGGTCTCTCCTGCCGGAGGTAGTACAAGATCTGTTCTCCCACTGGGGCATGCGTCAGGCAGACCTGTTCGCCTCCAGGGAGAATGTGAAGCTGAGGCTGTTTCATGCCCGCCCCCCTCAGCAGGGCTCGCTGCAGGGGGGTGCCTTCTCGAGGCCGTGGACCCCGGGCCTCTTCTATGCCTTTCCCCCATTTCTCTTGATCCACAAGGTGCTTCTCAAGGCGAGGAGGGACAAGGCGCAGGTGATTCTGGTAGCCCCCGACTGGCCCTGGCAGTTCTGGTATCCAGATCTCCTCAGTCTCAGCTCCAGGCTCCCGAGGTGGCTTCCAGCCCGCCCGGACCTGATCTCAGTCAATCAGGGTATTCCATCTGGACCTTCAATCCCTGCACCTGACAGCCTGGTTCCTGAGTGGCTAGAGTTCCAGGCCTTGGGTCTTTCCGACGAGGTCTTCAACATCGTTGCGGCGTCTGTAAGGAGTCGACCAGAAAATGCTACGCCTTCAAATGGAAGAGATTCTCCATTTGGTGTCAGGGCAAGGGCCTGGACCCTTCCTCCTGTTCCTTGGCAAGCATTCTGGACTACCTGTGGTCCCTTTCTCAGCAAGGGCTTCGGTCGACAACCCTTAAGGTGCACCTGGCAGCCATCTCTGCGTACCGGGCGTGGGCCAGGAAGCAGTCGTTGGCGCAGGAGAAGGTGGTCGGGTGCTTTTTCAAAGGCCTTGATCACATATCCCCTCCGGTGCACGAACCTCCACCTCCATGGGATCTACTGCTGGTATCAGCTAAGCTCATGGGCAGGCCATTCGAACTGATGCACAGGTGTGACATCTCTCATCTGTCATGGAAGACCGCCTTTTTGGTGGCTATCACGTCAGCCAGAAGGATGGGAGAGCTCCAGGAGCTTTCCATCGAGTCTCCTTATCTGGTGTTCCACAGGGACAAGGTTGTCCTGCACCCCCACCCGAGATTCCTTCCGAAGGTGGTGTCGGAGTTTCACCTTAACCAGGTGTTGACTGCCGGTGTTCTACCTCAGTCACACCTTGGAGGCTGAATATAGGCTCCATACTTTGGACCCTAGAAGAGTGCTCGCTTATTATAAGGAGCGGACGGCCGAAGTTCGGGGAGAGGTTCGCCAGCTGTTTGTCACCTACACTGAAGCCGCACCTGGCAGACCTGCAGCCAAGTGGACGATTGGCAGGTGGGTCACCTCCTGCATAGATCTCTGCTATAGGTTGGCGGGCATGGAGCCTCCCGGAGGGATAAGAGCTTATTCTACCCGCCATACCGCTGCATCGGTGGCTGCTTCCAGGGACGTCCCTATCCAGGAAAATCTGCAGGGCTGCTACCTGGAAGTCAGCACACACCTTCATCACCCACTACCACACTGACCTTGAGTCACGCCGGGATGCTGGTTTTGGGGCCTTGGTTCTCCAGTCTTTATTCCCTAAGTAGGGGGTGTGCACCTTGCCTCCCTCCTCCCGGAGAACTGCTAGGAGTCTGCCAGACAGTGTGGATGAACTACATATCCATGTCCCTAGAAGTACAGGTTACTCACCTGTAACAGGAGTTCTAGGAATGGTATATGTTGTTCATCCACACGACCCACCTGACCTCCCCGGCTTCGACGCACAACCTGGCTTCCAGCGGGCTAAATCTGGCGTCATGGGGCGGAGCCGAGAGTTTTACCACCCTGGTGGGTGGGAGGAGCCAGCTTGAAGACCTTCCAGCAAGATTTAAAGTGGCAAGGAACCTGCCAGACAGTGTGGATGAACAACATATACCATTCCTAGAACTCCTGTTACAGGTGAGTAACCTGTATTTCTGGGCCGAAGACATGTGTCTTGTGAAAAGAAGATGGAGCGCTCTGATTGTTGTAAGATGGAGAATGTGGTATCCTGTCTCTTGTTGTACTTAATACTGTTGACATTTACGGTGCAACAAGAGAAGGATGGGTCACTGGACAGCATATGAGGAAAAAAATTATGGGGAACATTTAACTAGGGATTATCCATATACTTAAAATATTCCTTCCCCCTTCCGAGCATTAGCAGATTTCATTTTGCATTTCCTAGACTTAAATGAGCTAGAAGTATCCTCAGCCTTGGAAGATTCCTCCCTTTGGGAGGAGACTATAGAGGAAGCTTCCTAAAGTTTGCCGTCAGAATCCCCCCATTGTTTTTCAGTTTGCTAAAGTTCAAATCGATTCCCAGGGTACAAACTCAGTCCTCAGTACTCTAGGGCTGGGATGCCAGTAGTCTCTATGTGTCACTATCTGCATTCCATCCTCTGGAGTCGGGGGGATGACTGATATTTGGGTTCCTCGGTGTCTAGACTATCTGATTGGTCTACTGTGGGTGTCTCCTTCCACATGGTAGTTCATGCTTCTTGTGGAAATGCTGAGGTACCTGGAGGGAAGATCCAGACTGTCCAGAGGCTGTGCCCACCATTGATTCATTAAGAACTGGATGATCTGCTACCTCCTGACCGGAGTGTTGAGGTTTCAAGTTACCCATACCAGTTGGGTGGAGGGGCCACTGTGAGTAAATTGACCAATGGAATTGATCTTCTGGGCCTTTGTCACCAAGTCTTCCTGGTTCATAGAAACAGAATTTGACAGCAGTCTGCCCGTTCCTCCTTACCTACACTATTACCGCAGACCGTACCCTATCTACAGCTCTTTCTCCCTCCCTCCCCCCTTTCCTTTCCACTTTTTCACTATAAGATCACTGTTATACTCAACCTATGAGCCATTCATTTGTGACCCCTTTCCTTACACAGATTACATCTGTGCAGGTTGGAACAGGTACCCTTGGAATTCACCGCACAGCCTGCAATGCAGTTGATCACATCCACTCAGAAGGTACAGGGAGACACAGAGGGAGGAGGAGAATAGGGAGGTATATCAGGGGAAATAGGGAGGGCAGTAAGAAGTGCAAAGGTGCAAACTGAAGAGAGAACAGCCAAGGCAGTAACAAAAGTGTACAAGACATTTTTTTAGGTATGTAAGGGAAAAAAAGAAGACCAGGGGAGGGATAGTAAGGTTAAGGGGGAGGGGACTGTGCAGAGGGGAACAGGATAAGGCAGGTATCCTGACAAATACTTTTGTTCAGTGTTCAAGAGGAAAGAGACAAAAAGGGCCACAAAATGTAACAGGAAGGAGAATTGGAGAGAGGGTGGTGAACATTAGTCCTTTTCAGAGGAGAAAGTCCTGAAGGAACTTGTAAATCTGAAAGTGGACAAAGCATTTGGGCGAGATCAGGTCCACCTAAGGATATTGAGGGAGATCAGGGAGGTACTAGTGGCACCTCTGACAGCCCTGTTTACTAGCTTATTGGAAAAGAGTGTGTTCCTGGAGGACTGCAGATGTAGTCTCACTTCACAAAGGTGGTAGCAAGGAAAAGACTGGAAGTTTTAGGCCAGTCAGCCTGACTTCAGTGGTGAGAAAGTTACTGGAATCACTGCTGAAAGAAAGGATTGTGAAATATCTTGAATCCAGTGGGTTACGAGACGCAAAACAGCATTGCTTCATGGGGGTGGTGGGGTCATGTCAAACAAATCTGAGTTCTTTGACTGTTTGACCAAGGAACAATATCTGGGTGGAGCGGTGGATGAAGTCTACCTAGATTTCAGTAAGGCATTTTACACTGTTCCACAAAGGAAACTAGTAAGCAAGTTGGGTAGCTTTAGAGTGGGTCCAAAGGTGGTAAACTGGTTAAGAGATAAGTGGCAGAGGGTGGTGGTAAATGGAGTTCACTCAGAGGAAGGAGGGTGACCAGTGGGATGCCTCAGGGATCAGTGCTGGGACCAGATCTCTAATGTCTTTATAAGTGGCCTTGCAGAGGAGGTGAAGGAAAGTCTGCCTCTTCAGGATGACATCAAACTCTGCAGTAGGGTGGACACTGGGAGGTTGGAAAAGATGAGCAGCAACCTGAGAGTAGTCAAGGTATGGCAGCTGGGTTTCAATTGAAAAGTGCAAAATAATGCACTTATGGCACAGAAACCCAGGAGCAGGGTACAAAATGGGAGGCTGGTACTGATGATCACCAAGTAGGAAAGAGACCTGGGGTTATCATATCAGATGACTTAAAGGTGGCGAGGCAGTGCGACAAGGCAGTTGGAATGCATCTGGGTTGCAGGGGTGCATAGAAAGGGTTATCACCAGCAGAAAGAGGGAGGTGATCTTATCTGTGTCAGTCTTCACCTTTCATCACAGCATTTTTTATTTTTATTTTTTATAAGAGTAGGAGCTGACATCATGACGGCGCTGCCCTCTAAGCCGGTGCACTGCGTGGCGCTCGGGGGTTGGCCAGTAGCCAATGCTGACTCCTCCTCAGTCCCAGTTCTGCTTCTCCTGCTGTTGAGAGAACACAACCTCGTGTGGAGCAAATTTTTCCTGCGTCAGCGGCCTAGTCTGTCGGATCGTCCTAGTTCTGTGCAGCTGCATATCTTCCTGGACTAAGTCTCCATCACTCATTCACACTAGTGGGATAGCGCCAGAGGTGCTAGGACCAAGCGGGAGCCAAACATTTTCAGAAGGGTCGGCACCGAGACAGGACCATGCATGCATGGCACCGTGAGACTAGCTCGCGCCTGTGTAGGCTATCTCTGCATCGACCCTCCAACCACCTCAGTTCCTTTTCTCCCACCATCGAGTGCGCTTGGATGTTGACGTCGCTCATCTGCTGGAGTCTCAAGTTTTCGTCTATATGACAGCAGCTTTTAGCATTTAATTTAACATTTTAGTAGTAATTTCTTATTTTACTGAACAAGAAAAGAAGATTATGAAGAAAAAAGAAATGATTTCCTGCCACCAACAGAGTCGTCCTTAGATGGTAGCAGGACGGCAGGAAGACTTTGTTTGAAAATTGTTATGGCAGAGGGGCTGTGTCCAGTCCTCCACCCTTGATAAGCGGAGGGGGTCCGACTACGGACAGTCCTGTGCCTGGGGACAGTCCCAAGCACTAATCTAGTGGTTCCGGGATCCGCTCAGCTTAACTTCGAGCTCTTCTTCCTGCTTGGGAAGCAGATTCGGTGTCAGCCGAGGTTGCCCTTTGCACGCCTGCACGAGGACTGTTCATCGGGAGGCTATAGGCCTGAACTGACTTTGTGAGTTCCCTGGCCCTGCTCCTAATGGCCGCTTTCTTGACTCTGGACTCCATCTTTGTCCTTGTTGGAGCTCCGTGAGCAGTTTCACCTCTGGGCCCTCCTGTGGAGCAGGGGTTTGACTTCTTCTAGTTTTCCTGGCTGTGTTCCTGATTTCGGGCTGCTGGGCCTTGGGCTATTGGACCGGAGCCAAGTCAATTGGATCAGGATGGTGCGGTGCCCTCTTGGTGCCTTCGCCATCGTGTCAACCCCTTGTGCCTACCCCCCTCTCCCTTTTCCATGCAGGGGCCGGCACAGGCACCACCTTTTTCCTTTTACCCTTCTCAGGATTTCCATTGGCATTTTCCTTCGGCGCCGTGGCTCAGTGCCTTGGTCGGCGTCATTGGTCGGTGTCATCTATCTGTTCAGTACTGCAGGTGCTGTTGTTGCTGCCGTTGGTTGCGGCACCACTGGTGGTGCCACGTCTCACGGGCTGCAGGTGGTGCTGAGCACCCGCAGTGCTGCCAGGTAGTGCCGGAATGACGATGGTGCCATTGGTGGGGCGTGGGCACCGCGGGTGCCATGGGTGCCACTGGTGTCGAGTGCCATTCTTGCCTTGGGTGTCATGGGTGCCATGGATGTCGGGGTGCTCTTGGGTGCCATTGCTGCAGGGGTGCCTGCAGGTGCCGGCGCAGGTCCCCTTGGGTATCACCCAGGCTGGCATAGGCACTGCTTGGTGCCCTCCTTTGCCACGAGTGATGCTGGTACCTCAGGGATGCTAGTGGGTGCTGTCTGGCAGAACTAGTGATACGTTTTCCTTCTACAGACTTCTTCTCTGCAGAACTTGTGGCAGGATGTTTGCCGCAGAACAAAGTCCTGTTCTGCGGATTATTTTTTCCACATATCTTAGTAAGTGGCAGTGTACATGGGATCTTGTGACATCCAGCGGTTTTCTGCTAATGGAACTCTGCTGTACTGTTCTGCCAGCAGAATCTGTCATTCCACTCCGCACTTTCTCGGCTTCCCACGTGGTATCAAGCTCCTCGACATCCTTCCTGGTGGTGGAGTCTCTAGTGGCTCTGACCTAGACCTTCCTTAGGGGTCCTTCTGGGATAGAAGTGCATCTAGATGAGTCTTTCCCTGTCCTTCTGGTCAGTAATACAGCGGATGACTCTTTTATATACTGAAAGGCACGTCCTCTCTATCATCAGACTTTGTGATGGAAGATCTTTTCAGTAGTTCCTCAGTGATGGGGTTCACTATAGTATTTCAGACTGCATCCATGGACCATACACTTCTGTGTCTAGATTTTTCAGTCGTCAAGACAATTACACTCCGTGGAACATTCTAATTTAATGGTCGGGAGCCTCTCAGGCTCTTCCGCTCCTTTGATAGAGGTATATAGCCCCCTTGTGATATTGCCCTTTCGGTGGCTTCTTCGGCACAGGTGGTTAACACCTCAGATGGAGGACATCTTTGTCATTTTTGTATCAGGCAATCCTTGCGAAATAGCAGCCTGAAAGCCTTGTTAGGCTCGGACTAATGGTAAAAAAAAAAAAAAAAAGGAAAATTTATCATAGCACAGGGCCTAGCCGAAATTACCCGATACCACCCTTTGGGATCTCATCAGGTTCTGCCTCAGCCCCCTGAGGCACTCATCTCTACAATACGATAAAGAGTACCTGACTTCTTCTACCCCTACAGGGAGTCCGGTCCAGCGGCGGTATGGGTCATCTCTTTTCCAAGAAAGATTTATTTTATTCAGAGACATTTCCTAGACCTAGGCGACTGCCCAGTCTGTTAATCCCCCTTTCTTATCAGGCTTCTTTTCTTGAGCAGAGCCTCACAGCAACAGAAGTGACTCTCCAGTGAGTCGGAATTCAGGTTCCTGCTTTCTTGCACTTAACAGATGACATTCTCCTTTCTTGACCATTGGTTGAGTAGGTCTTTTTTCTGAGATGGCCGAGTGTGTGACGGAGCTGTGAGGTTTGTTTTTCAGCAAACAAACTAGAGTCCTTTCCTACTCCCTTCAGGGAGGCCGGAGTGAGTAGGGCCTCACTGCATTGAGTCACCTCTGCCACTAGTCAGTCACTTTCAATGAATGGTTAGCCTTAACTTGGTCCTGCTGCATCCCTCCTCGATGCGCATCTGCCTCTATTTGCCTTACAAATCTGGCCCCCGTTTTTTCCTGTCAGGATGTTTTTCCACAGTGGACACGTCCTCCTGTACACTTTTCCTCTCTTCCCTGAGTTCAGAGACTGATACTACAGTTGTACACACAGTGGCAGGATGATTCCTTTTGGAACATAAAGTGGGTAGGATCTGGTTCTACTAGACCACCATAAGAGGCTTTTAAATTGTGCTTTGTCCTTCCATCAGGAAGGTTTCAGTGATTAAGTGAAAACCATTCTCCTTGATGGGCTAACCCCACCGGGACCTTCTTTTGTTCACCAAGTAAGAGGTTCGAGTGCTCCTGGACCTGTTGTTCACAGGTCAGCCATACATGATAGTGGGGGGTTTCCATCTGAGCTTTTCAGTCTACCATGAACCAGTAGACTTTATCCCCAGCTTTTTCAGTCCCTGAGGCCTTTTTACGTTAGATTAATATATGTCTTTGACACTATTATTTTTGGTCCTAGACCAAATTGTGTGGCTGGGTTCTCGCTGGTCTCCTAGAGTGGTTTAGCGGCTTTCTGGCAAAGTTTCATTTCACGTCCATTGCAGTGCGTCTGCGAAGTGGTGAATTACAACTCAGCCACTTATCTTGTAAGCACTATGGTCTAGATGCTCTTTCCAAGACAACTCTTTTTATTAGCAGGACAGTCCCTGGCTGTCCTTTCTGAGTGAACCCTATCCCCTACCACCTTACTCAGGGTTGTTGTTTTAGCTCGGTACTCTCCCACTAGTGTGAATGAGTGATGGAGACTTGGTCCAGGAAGATATGGAAATTACGTACTTACCTTAATTATTGATCTTCTTGGACAGTCTCCATCACTCATTCACATGCCCACCCACCATCTCCTGGGTTCACTCGTTTTCTTTCCTGGTCTTCATGGTCCTATGGTTCAGGCTGTGAAGGCATTGTTCTTTGACCTTTCTGGCAAAGGCCATCTGGGCTGTCTCAGGGCCAGAAAGACAGGATAAGTTATTTCATTAGTTACGCTGCACCTCCTCGGTCAAAAAGGTACTGAGGCAGTTGGAGGGTTGATGCCGAGATACCCTACACAGGTACAAGTTAGTCTCGCAGTGCCGACCCTTCTGAAAAATTTTTGGCTCCCCGCTTGGTCTTAGTGCCTCTGGCGCTATCCCACTAGTGTGAATGAGTGATGGAGACTGTCCAAGAAGATCAACAATTACGGTAAGTACGTAATTTCCATTTCTCGGCGCCATAGACTGGTAAGACCTTTCCTTTTTATTTTTGGATGATGCCAAGTACTGTTTTTGTTTATTATTTTCTGTCCGGTCATGTGTCGTTCGGGGGACAAGAAGAAAGTTTCCAAGGTGAGCCAGCCTCCTATGCGGCGATGTCCCTGTGGCCCGCTTTACTCCATCTCGGACCAGCATGACCGGTGCTTGACCTGCTTGGGCCCAAACCATGATATGGACCGTTGCAATGCCTGTTTCTCCATGGTCCGTTGAGTGTTGGAAGTCTGCGCATTTGAAGTCGGACATATGCTGCCGACTTATAGTGGACAGGCACGCACCCGGGACACCAAGTGCAGGTCTCTTGACCCTTCCTCTGGGTCCCCTCCTGGTTCTATATGGACCGTGGAGGAGGGGCTTCCACCTCTTCAAGCCTTACCTCGGCCGAAGTCCCTGTTATGGTGCAGGAGGCCCGGTCCAATTCCTCTGGGAGTCGGGCATGAGGCACCATCTTGGCAAACTCCTCCTCGGAAGTGAAGGTTCCCCCAGCGTTGTGACCTCAGCCCCGCCAGCCCTGCCCTGCAGTTTCCTCGGTGCCGCCTGTCAGGGCCATCTCAGATGCCAGTGCCGCTTGCGGTGCCAGAGATTGAGGCTGCGCCGTGGGCGGTATGAAGCTGGTTTTCAGCACCGTCTCTGATCCCAGTGCTGTGCGCGGTGCAGGGGATCATGGCAGCACCATGGGCAGTGCATGGCCGCCTCACTGTGCTGCTTGCGGTGCTGGGAGCAGAGGAGTTTGTGGAGTGGTCTGGGTCCGAGCCTGCTTTGGGGAGGATGATGATTTGGAGGCAGACCCAGATTGGCTCACGGATTCTTCGGACTCCTCAGACTCCTCTTTGCCCAGCAGGACAACTCCGGTTCAACCCAACCCCCCCTTCGGATCTGGCAGTTGCTACCAACACTGGTGTCAGTGGTCCCGACCAGTCTTCTGGTGCTGGGGGTGGCATCGGAAGATCTTCCAGAGCCGGTGGCACTCCTAGTCTTGTAAGGGGTGTACCCCCTGCTATGGGTGCTCAGGCTAGACCCATTGTTGGGTCAGCTAGGGCGCCTGGAGCAGGGGGCGGTGCTCGTGTCATCCGTCTCTCAGGAGTCGACTGGTGGGATTGAGCTGGGAGGTTGACTCTGAGGAAGAGGTCCCTCTCAAGTCTGAGGATTGAGGGGACAGTGTAGGGCAGCATCCCTCCTGTAGCCCACATGGGTTCGGGTAGGAGTCACAGTGCCGGTCCTGTCTTTTCTCCTGAAGTCTGCCTGGGAGGAGTCTCATCTTTAGAGGCTGGGGCCACCCTTCTGGACTCATGGCCCCAATCACCTCGCAGGGGAATTCCAGTTGAATGGCCTTCGACTGCTTCGACCAATGGATCTTCTCGAGCTCTAAGGTCACCTGTTCAGTCTCCCAGCTCTGGCAGAGATCACCCTCCTCCTCGGAGGTGTTTGGCCCCTCTACCTCTTCCAACCCCTCCCTCTCTCCCAGGCCACTCTGGTCCTACAGGGCCCCTGACCTAGGAACAGTTCAGAGCCACAGCTGTCCTATTCCTTGCCTATTTCAGGTCCATGGACGAAGAGGCGTGCCACCATTCTCCTGGGCAGCCAGTGCCTCACTCTCCAAACTCATCGGCTACCTCATCTTCCTCACTTGAGGGAGAGGATCCCTCCGTCTACCTCTCACTAGCTGCTGACCTTTCCAGTTATCAGCACTTCCTTTCGGGGTTGGTCGATGAGCTTCACATTTCTAGACTTGGAAGTCGCAATCCTGAGTGGGTGGCGTGTGCCTTTTTAGGCAAGTTCGGTGCAGCCAACCTGGTGGTTCCCGCCTGGCCCTCCCCATTCAGGGAGGCATTGTTCCGAGTTTGGAGGAGTCCTTCAGCCCCCTCTCCAGCCCTGAGCCTACTGGCACAGGAATTGTGCCCCTCAGGTCCTCCAGGAGCCTTAGCTCACCCCCCTTTGAGCATGATGATCCTGGATACTCCTTCCGGGCATAGACGCCCAAGATGTGATCATCCCCTGGAGACAGACGGAGTCTGACTTTTGGGGGAGGAGAGTGTTTTCCTCGGACCGTCACTCCCTGTCTGTTTCGGCACATCAGGCCCATCATGCTACCTATAACAGGCACTTATGGTCTTTACTAGGACAAATCCTGGTATCTTTGTCTGATTCAGAGGCAACCAGACAAGCCGTTGCCCTCTCCGCATGTTGCCTGGAGCTTCGAGGCACCAAGCAGGGTATCGTATGATGCCAATGAGGTGGCATCCAGACTAGCAGGGACAGTGATCTGCATAAAGCGGATGGCATGGCTTCATCTATCCCGGTTATCACCCACGGCCTGGCGTGGGGTGATTGCCTCCTCTTTCTGGGAACCCACTTTATTCCCATAGGGTGAGGGGAACTTCAGGGTGACTTCCTTCCCTGGCCAGAGGGAGACTCTGCCTCACCCAGACCAGTCCCAAGCCTAATTAGGCCTATAAGGGTTCCCCTCTCCAGTGTTTCTCCCACAGGAGGCTGAGGGACTTCCCTCCCTCAGAGAGGTACCAGGTCCCCTTCGGGGGGCTTGATAATCACCCACCAGTGATGAATGGTGAAGATTGACACAGATAAGACATGAAAATTACGTACCTACCATAATTCTTGATCTTTCTGTGTATCTTCACCATTCATCACTGCTTCCTGCCCTCCATCCCCTCTCGGACCTCAGTCTCTGGGCAATGCTGCCTCCCTGTTTGTTTTTCTGTAATGGAAGGCCCTTGTGGCCCTCCCTCTGGTACCTCATGGCTCCATTCCTCCTCTGAGGGAGTCAGGAGTGTCTTGGGAAAGACGAGCAAGGACGCTTCCTTTTCTTGTGAAAGCTCACCAGGGCCTCTTTGTCGTGCTGATGGGATTGCCCTTCAGTTTTGGTCTGAACCACTCGTTGGTTTGACTTTTTGTTTTTCTGTACCTTATGGGTTCTTTGTAGTGCGAGGGTTGGGGGCCCTGGTGATCCTATCCTCTTCAGGAGCTGTCTCTCTTTCTTTTCTAACTGCTGCTCCAAGCAGCCGCTTCTTGCAGGTTTCTCCTCTGGGAAATAAAACATCTCTTTCTCCTCCCCCTTTGGAGGCAGACATAAACCTCTAGGGGGAACTTATTTTTGTCAGGAGGACCCTGCAGTGGGGTGGGTCTTGTCTCCACCCCTGGATACTCTTGGGGGGTGGGGACACTGGCCGGCCGCTGTTCTTGGACTATAGGAGCACATTTAAAATGACTGCCTTTCCTTGCCTCTTTATCCTAGACTTCTTCAAGTCAGCCACCTCCCTTTGGATCCTTAAAACTTAAGAATTTCTTCTCCTCTCTCTTCTCGAAATGAAGAAACGGGGTTAAGGCAGTGGTGATGTTCCCCTGTCCTCAGGGAGTTGTTTGGACCCCTGCATGCGAGGTGCAGTGTCTCCCTCCCTCTCTTATCTCTGTTCTATTCCCTTTCTCCTCCCTCCCTTACTCTGTCCTCCCTCCTTCTAGCCCAGAGGTTGGGGCCCTGTCCCAGACCCTAGGTTTCCTCTTCTGTCCTCTTGACTGGCATTTTCCTTAGTTTTTACATCTTTTCCTTTTCCTATCCCTCGGGCACTCTAGTCCCACCTTCTATCCTTTTCCTAACTATCTCTCTGGCGTGCAGAACTGGGATGGAGGAGGAGTTGGCGTCACTTATTGGCCAACCTCAAGTGCCACACAGTGTGTCGGCCACGAGGGCAGTGCATCACAATGCAGCTCCTCCTCTTACAAAAAAAAAATAGTCCCACTGGGTCCTGATCCTCTGGCCAGAACCCACCAGTGATGAATGGTGAAGATATATAGAAAGATCAAGAATTACAGTAGGTCATTTTCATGTCTTGCCTCTGTATAAATTGCTGGTAAGACCCACCTAGAGTACTGTGTCCAGTTCTGGAGACCACATCTCAGAAAGAACATAGACAGAGTGAAAGTGGTCCAGAAGAGGGCAACTAAAATGGTGCAGGGTCTGCATCAGAAGCCCTGTGAGGAGAGATTAAAGGACCTAAATATGTACACCCTGGAAGGGGGTATGTGATAGATAACTTTAAATACCTCACAGGGGTAATCAGGGTACAAGAGGGAAGTATTTTTCAGAAAAAAAGGTTCTCAAGGACAAGGGTGCATGATAAGTAGCTGGTAGGGGGTAGATTCAGGAGAGAGGTGAGGATGTACTTCTTGACAGAAAGAGTGGTTGATTCCTGGAACAGTCTTCCAGCGGAGGTGTGAGGGTGAAAATAGTGGAAGGATTCAAGAATGCATGAGGTAGGCATAAAGGAATCTTTGGGAAATGGAAGTGGGGGGTGAATGGGCGAAGATCAAGAAGGATACTGCTGTGATACAGTAGACAGGGAAAAATGGGCAGACTAGGTGAGCAAGGGTCCTTCCCTATCAGCTGGCAAATTCTGTTTTTCTGTGTTCCACTGCTCAAGTGCTGCCAAGATCTGCACTTGTAATACATTTTGAGCTGGCCAGGTTAAAAAATACTAGGCAAATGCTGGATTTGCCAATCTGCTTTAACTTTACATAAACTTCTACCCCCCCAGTCCATATATTTTCTGTGGCCAAGACTGGCTTGTGGTTGACTAAAAGCTCACACCTCTATCGCAACCAGTAAATCACAGCCACCACATTTACCCCCTTGTTATGGAACATTATGATCACAAACTGAATGGTAAAAGGAATGACCAGAAAAAAAGCCCAGAGTTCAGGATCTCTAAGGTGTGGTATTTAACCCCAAAACACTCTAAAGCAAAAGGGTTTTAAAATTACATCAAAAGCTTCTCGGTGGCACTGAGGGTTAGAGCGCTGAATGCCACACCAGCGACCGGGTTCGGAATGAGCCAGGGTCATGGGGGTCAGCTGGGGGATGGTCGGAGCTGAATCGAGCAGCTGAAGGCAGTTCTCCAGTCCCAGGGAAGATTCCCTTCGCTCCCACCGTATGGTCACCACCAGGTGGAGGTCTGGTGGTGGTGCATGACGAGATAAAACACATGAGGGAGGGTGCTGTGGGTCCACAGTGTGCACGTGCCTCTGCATGTGCATTAGTGGCTGTGACGGGGGATGGGGAGAAAACAGGTGGAAAATGTGCTGACTGGCAGGATGACGCTAGTTTCCTACAGGCACCGCACCCCGTCAGCTGGGCACCTCTGTGCCATTGAGGTAGGTCCAGGTAGATGTCAGGGTGACGGGACTGGGGGGACCAATAGAAGGGGACCGGTCAGCTTGAGGGTGGAAATAAATGTAAAAAAAAGACGACGTCAAAAATGGTGTCTCCAGGAACATGAGTTAAGGTATACAGTTTGGATGTGTAAAAGTTCATGGACTCATTAAGCATCTGTGGGGCTACAAGAACTCGGTCAGAGGCATTTTGTAAGCCATCATGGTATTTAGACCCACTATATTATGGCATCTAGTAGGTTCATGAAGCTCTTTGTGGGAGGCTCTGGTGGCTCGTGGATGTTCATGGTTGGAGATCATCCTGAGCAGATGCAGGCATGTTCTCTAGGTTGGCTAGCTACTTGGAACTGGTAGATGAAGTGTCAGAGGTGTTCTGGAGGGTTTGGTCCACAAGAGGTGTCTTGGCAGTTGAAGGTGTGTCTGGAACCATGCTAAGGTCCATATCCACTGCACTGGAGGCAGGAGAGCTTGCCATGGCCGAAATATCCACCATTGTGCTAATCACTGAGATAACTTCAGGATTAGCCCCTTGGGCTACAGGTGACTGAGGCAGAGGGTGCTCAGCCTGTTCAGTGCACAGGCCTCTTTTGGGTTCTACCATGAAACTGCTGCCCTTACTACAGGGGTAAAGGGCTCAGAAGCCATAGCAGGCTGTAACTGACATTGCTGGGATGGCAGCTTCCCACAGCCCAGAAAAGCTTTGGATTATCCAGGTGGGACACAGCTTTTATCTCAGACTGACTTTGAGAAATTCCAAAGTAGGTTGTAAAAATAAAACTCACTTGCTTCATCCTGCATGCTGGAATCCTTGCTGGTATCCTGAGATGCCATGACCTCCAAGTCAGGCTTGTCTTCTGAGCACCGGGAATCGTTCTGCTAGACACACTGTTCTCAGTATGGAAATAGCTGATCTTCCTGGACTAAGTCTCCATCACTCATTCACAATAGTGGGATAGCGCCAGAGGCGCTAGGATAGCGGGGAGCCTAAAGTTTTCAGAAGGTCGGCGTGAGAGGACCACACATGCGCAGCACCGAAGACCTTTCGTTGCCTGTGTAGGCTATCTTGGCATCGACCCTCCAACCGCCTCAGTTCCTTTTCTCCCTGCGTCAGTGTTTGGATGTCAACGTTGCTCATCTGCCGGAGTCAAAGTTTTCGTCTATACGACAACAGCTCTTAATGTTTTAATATTTTAAAGTAGTAATTTATTATTTTACGAACAAGAAGAAGATTATGAAGAAGAAGAAAAAGAAATTCTTTCCTGCCATCAACGGAGTCGTCCTTAGACAGTAGCATGACAGTAGGAGGACTTGCTTTGAAAGTTTTATGGCAGAGGGCTATGTCTGGTCCAGCCCTTAATTAGCAGGGTTCTGACTACAGACAGTCTTGTGCTCGGGGAGGACGGTCCTCCGAAGCACAAATCTAATGGTTCCAGTGATCCGGCTGCGCTTGACCTCGAGCTCCTCTTCCTCATTCGGGGAAGAAGAATCAGTGCCGCTCGAGGTTGCCCGTTGGTATGTCTGCACGAGGAATGTTCGTCTGTAGGGGCCCGAACCGACTTTGGTGGGTTCCTCTTGGCCCCGCTCCTAATGGCTGCTTTCTCGACTCTGAGCTCCAGCACTGTCCTCACTGGAGCTCCGGTGAGCAGTTTCACCTTTGAGTCGCTCCTATGGAGCAGGGGGTTCGACTTTCCAGTTTTCCTGGCTCTGTTCCTGATTTCGGGACCTCTGGGCCTCGGAGCCGTTGAACCGGAGCTGGGTTGATTGGATCACGCATGGTGAGGTGCCCTCTGGATACCTTGCCATCGTGATGGACCCTCGTGCCTACCCCTCTCCCTTTTTCCATGCAGGGGCCGGCACGGCACCACCTTTTCCTTCTCCCTTTTCAGGATTTCCATTGGCATTTTTCCTTGATTGCCATGGCTCGGTGCCTTAGTCGGGCGCCATGGCTCGTTGCCATGTTCGAACCCGTGGCTTGGTGCCCTGGTTGGCACCGTGCACCAGAATGCTGGTGGCGCAAGCCTCAGGGCCTTAATCCGGCGCCATGCCTTAGTTGGCGCCCGTGGGTTGGCACCATCACTCTGTGCGGCACCTTGATGCTCTCTTTGCTGCCACTGGTTGTCAGTGCCGTCGGTGGTGCCGTGCACCCGCAGGCAGCAACATGCACCCACGGGCAGTGCCGTGCACCGAGGGCAGCACCGGGCACCCATGGTGCCACGGGTGGCACCTGCGGGTGCCAGGGATGCCAGGGGTGGCGCCTGGAGCACCCGAGGGTGCCGTGGGTGATGCTGTGGGCGTGCATTGGTTCCATGGGTGCTTCAAGTGCCATGGGTGCCACTGGTGCCTTGGGTACCGGGGTGACACCCGTGGGTGCTGCGGGTGGCACCGCAGGTGCCCATGGATGCTACTGGTGCCCTCAGGTGCCATGGGTGCCATTGATGCCCTCGGGTGCCATTCTTGCCATGGCTGCCCTTGGGTATCACCCAGGTTGGCATAGGCACTGCTTGGTGCCCTCCGGTGCCATGGGTGCTGCTGATGCCACACAGGTGCTAGTGGGTGCTGTATGGCAGAATTAGTGACACATTTTCCTTTCAGACTCCTTTCCACAGAACTTGTGGCAGGATGTTTACCGCAGAATGAACTCCTGTTCTGCGGATTATTTTTTCCACACATTTTAGTGAGTGGTGGGCTATGTGGGATCTTGTGTCATCCAGCGGTTTTCTGCTATGGAACTCTGCTGTACCATTCTGCCAGCAGAATCTCATTCTGCTCAGCACTTTCTCTGCTCCCTACGTGGTACCAAGCTCCTTGACATCCTTCCTGATGGCAGAGTCTCTAGTGGCTCTGACCTAGACCTCTCTTGGAGGTCCTTCTGGGGTAGAAGTGCATCTAGATGGGTATTTCCCTGTCCTTCTGGTCAGTAACACAGTGGACGGCTCATTTTATATACTGGAGGGCACGTCATCTCTATCTTCAGAGTCTGTGATGGAAAATCCTTTCAATAGTTCCTCAGTAACGGGGTCCACTATAGTATTTCACACTGCGTCTGTGGACCATACTCTTCTGCATCTAGACTTTTTCAATCGTCAAGACAGTTGCACTCTGTGGAACATTTTAATTTAATGGTCGAGGGCCGCTCTGACTCTTCCACCCCTTTGATGGGGTATATAGCCCCATTGTGATATTGCCTCTTCGGTGACTTCTTCAGCACAGGTGGTTAACTTCTCTCCAACTGTGATTGTTAGTCCGGTCTTGATTTCAGTTTGGACACTCAGGCTCTTTCCGCACTCAGATGGAGAACATCTTCGTCTTTTTGTATCAAGACAATCCTCAAAATAGCAGCCTGAAGGCCTTGTTAGGCTCGGACTAAAAAAAAAATTTACATCATATGGTTTTTATCACAGCACAGGACCTAGCCGAAATTACCTGGTACCCCTCCCCCCTTTTTTGGGGGGGATCTGGTCAGATTCCTCCTCAGCCCCTGAGGCGCTCGTCTCTGGGATACGGTAAAGAGTACCTGATTTATTCTTCCCCTACGAGGAGTCCGATCTGGGAACAATATGGGTCATCTCTTCTCTGAGAGATTTCTCTCATTCAGAGACATTTCCTAGACCTAGGCGACTGCCCAGTATGTTAATTCCTTTCCTTTTTATCAGGCTTTCTTCTCTTGAACAGAGCCTTACAGCAGCAGAAGCGACTCTCCACCAAGTCGGAACTCAGGTTCCTGCTTCCTTGCTTGCTTAATTTAACAGGCGATTTTCTCGTTCTTGACAGATGGTCAAGTAGGTCCCTTTTCTGAGGAAGCTCAAATATTCACACCTTTGGTTCCTGCGCTCTGGTCCATGCCAGTCACTCATGAAGGTATCCTCTTCAAGTGCGAGAGGGAGTGGTGATGTTTCTTTTTCAGCAAATGAACTAGAATCCTTTCCTACTCCCTTCAGGAAAGCCAGAGTGGCTAGTGCCTCACCGCATTGAGTCACTGCCTCTTTCAGTCACTTCAACAAATGGGTTAGCCCTAACTTGGTCCTGCTGTGTCCCTCCTCGACGCACATCTGCCTCTATTGACCTTAGAAATCCAACCCCTGTTTTTTTTCTGTCAGAATGTTTTTTTCCGCAGTGGACACATCCTTCTGTACACCTTTTTCCTTTCTTCCCTGAGTTCAGAGACTGTTGCTACAGTTGTACACACAGGGGCAGGATTATTCCTCTTGGAATATACAGTGGGTAGGATCTAGTTTTACTACACCACCACAAGAGGCTTCTAAGTCGTGCTTGGCCTTCCATCAGGAAGATCCTGTGACTAAGTGGAGACCATTCTCCTTGATGGGCTAACCCCACCTGGAATCCCTTGCTCACCAAGTAAGGGGTTCAAGTGCTCTTGGACCTGTTGTTTACAGGTCAACCATACTGGATAGTGGGGGTTTCCATCTGCACTTTCTGGTCTACCCTGAACCAGTAGACTTTACCTCCGACTCTTTCAGTTACTGAGGTCCCTTTACGTTACATTAGTACGTCTTTGACATGATTAATTTTGGCCCTAGATCAAATTGTGAGGCCAGATTCTTGCTGCTGTCCTAGAGTGGTTGCGGCTGCCTGGCAGACTTTCATTTTGTGCTCATTGTAGTTGTCGGCAAGGTGATGAGTTACAATTCGAGCGTTTATCTCGTAGGCACTATGTTATAGATGCTCTTACAAGACAGCTCTTTTTATTAACAGGACAGTCCTTGGCTGTCCTTTCTGAGTGAACCCTATCTCCTACCACCCTACTCAGGGTTGTTGGTTTTAGCTTGGTACTCTCCCACTAGTGTGAATGAGTGATGGAGACTTAGTCCAGGAAGATATGGAAATTACGTACTTACCGTAATTATTGATCTTCTTGGACAGTCTCCATCACTCATTCACACGCCCACCCACCATCTCCTGGGTTCACTCATTTTCTTTCCTGGTCTTCACGGTCCTATGATTCAGACTGTGAGGACATTATTCTTTAGCCTTTCTTGCAAAGGCCATCTGGGCCCTCTCAGGCCCAGAAACTCAGGATGAGTTATTCTCATTAGTCACGCTGCATCTCCTCGGTTGAAAGGGTACTGAGGCGGTTGGAGGAGTCCAACACGAGATAGCCTACAGGCATGACTGATCTTGAACACCCACTTGTCGTGGTCCTCTCTCGGCGCCGACCCTTCTGAAAACTTTAGGCTCCCCCTTGGTCCTAGCGCCTCCGGCGCTATCCCACTAGTGTGAATGAGTGATGGAGACTGTCCAAGAAGATCAATAATTATGGTAAGTATGTAATTTCCATTTCTGTGTCTAAGTCCATAGACAGGAAGTATACTGCTCCCAAGGATCGACCCATTTTGGCCTCCCAGGCCTTTGCAGACCCTGTTGTAGTCTTGGCAGAGAATGATAAGGCCGGTTTTCCTCAGGCATCTACAGCCTGGCCTATAAACAAATAATCTTATAAACAGACACCTTAGGTAAGAGTGTCTTTGCTGCCTCCACCCTGGGTATGCATATTGCCAGCTACCAGTATGAGTATGTTCTTTTGTCATTCTCTCAAACAGATGGTAGAAGTTCTGCCCGAGTTGGACACTTGTTCAGAGCTACTTCAGACCATAATAAGTGGTACTGAGTCCAACAACCAGCAGGTTAAAGCAGCTATGTGCTAGACATACTAACTCGAAAACCTTTCGAGCCTCTAGCTACCTGTGAGTTAAAATTTCTCACTTGGAAAACGGCTTTCCTAGTGGCCATTACCTCGGCCCGCAGGGTCTCTGAGATACATGCCTTGGTCACATACCCTCCGTATACTGTGTTTCATAAAGACAAAGTAGTTCTTAGGAACCATCCTAAGTTTCTCCCTAAGGTTGTTTCAGAATTCCATCTAAACCAACCTTTGGTCCTTCTACTTACTTTGCGAACTTCCAAAATGAAGGAGAGCATTCTCTTCATTCCTTGTACATCAAAAGAGCTTTGTGTTTCTATCTAGGTAGAACAAAATATTTTCACAAAGCTCAACAACTGTTTGTTTCCTTCAGCGAGACCCGGCTGGGTCAACCTGTCACTATCACATGTATTTCAGAATGGCTGGTGACATACCTTCGCCACTGTTATTCCATGGCGCAGGTAAAGCTGGAGGGCAGAGTGTACGGTCACTCTACTAGAGCGGTCGCGGCATCCCTAGCAGAAATCCTCAACGTGCCCATTGCAGATATTTGCAGTGCGGCCACCTGGAGCTCAGTGCATACTTTCATCAAACACTATGCCCTGGATGTCCATGCCAGACGACATCTTTCTTTTGGCAGAACCATCCTTAATGGACTCCTATCCTAAAACTGTGAGCTCTTGGTCTCTCCTACTGTCCTCTCGGGGGATTATTAGCTCGGTACTCTCTCATTAGTGTGAATGAGTGGTGGAGACTTTATGTCCAGGAAGATATGGAAATTACGTACCTACCGTAATTCTTGATCTTCTTGGATGAGTCTCCACCACTCATTCACACGCCCACTCACCATCCCCCGAACTCACCTCTGTTATTGGTCTTCACTCCCTCAATCTTTAGGCTGTGAAAACTTCTTTGTTGACCCTTCTTATACGGGTGGTCCGGACTATCTTATGTCCGGTTTTTGTTAGGCTATCCTAGGTTAGTTACACTGCACCTCCTCGGAAAAAAAGGTACTGAGGCAGTAGGAGGGTCGATGCCGGGATAGTCATTGCCACACGAGCGCAGGCTCGCGGTGCCGCTCCTCACGGCGCCATCTCCGGCGCCAACCCTCTAGCAAAAAAGTTTGCTCCCGCTGGGTCCTAGTGCCTCTGGTGCAGATCCCATTAGTGTGAATGAGTGGTAGAGACACATCCAAGAAGATCAAGAATTACGGGTAGGTACGTAATTTCCATTTTCCGTTACTCAACAGTATGTCGGAAACCCCTCTGAAAGCGCTTCCTCTTCAGATGAACCTTCTGACTCAGGGGCGTGTGGTCCATCCCAATCTGAGATCACTTCACCTTCACGCTTGGCTCAGGAAGAGATAGAAGTGAACAGGTTCTATGTCTGTCGCGGAGTTTCAGATATTCTTTTGCCTGCTGTGTAAATAACCACTAAAGTTACACAGCCAAATGGAAACATAGACTTTGACAGAAGATAAGGACCGTTTGACCCACCTAGTCTGCCCATTTCCCTACCTAGAGGATAAGCTGCAGATCCTATTTGACCAACAGCCTATTTCTTCCTACCCCCCACAAAAATTGCCTTATGTCTGTCCCATGCATTCTTGAATTCTTCCACAGTTTTAGACCCCGCAACCTCCTCAGGAAGGCTGTTCCATGCATCCACCACTCTCTCTGTGAAAAAATACTTCCTCACATTGCCCTGAGCCATTCCTCTATCTTTAGATTGTGTCCCTTGTTCTTGCACATCTCTTTTCTGAAAGATGCTACCCTATTGGACTTTGTTGATTCCACTGAGGTACTTAAATGTTTCTATCATGTCCCCTCCTCCTTTCCTCAAGGTTATACATATTAAGCTCCTTTAGTCGCTCCTCGTATGGCTTCTCTTGCAGACTCTGCACCATTTTAGTTGCCCTCCTCTGAACTGCCTCCATTCTGTCTATGTCCTTGCGGAGATGGGGTCTCCAGAACTGGACGCAGTACTCCAGATGGGGTCTCACCAACTGTCTGTACAGGGGGATAACAACTTCCTCATTTTCCCTTGTCAGTCTTCACCATTCATTACTGCTTGGGTTAGTGCCGGAGGCGCGCATCCGCTACGGGAGTTTTTTTTTTTTTTTGTAGTCGGCTGGTAGGCGCTGCCCTCGGCGTGGCGCCTCGTCGCGAATCTTGACCCGTTAGGTGCTACAGATTCCTCCTCTATCTCAGTTCTGTTTCTCCCGCGTGCGAGGCTGCACCTGCTGCGCGGTAGTTGAACTAGGCCTCCTGTGTCACTCAAGCCAGACTCCTCGTATTCTCATATTCGCTCGACGCCGTCTCCCGGTAAGACCGTTTCTTTTATTTCTGTCGACGGCGCCGAGTGCTTTGTTGCTAATTTCAGTCTTATTTGGTTTGCATCATGTCAGGTTCGGGGGCAAAACATAAGTCGAAGACGGGCCGTGCCCTTATGCGTCAGTGCTCCTGTGGCCGGCATTTCTCCGTCACGGATTGGCATGATGTTTGTCTTCGTTGCCTGGGACCCAACCACGATATGGATGCGTGCGATGCCTGTTTCTCCATGGACCATCGTGTCCTCGAAGTCCGCTCGTTCAAGATCGGCAAGGCCTCGCCGACTTTCGGGGGACAGCGCCGCTCCAGGGATTCCCAGGTAAGGTCTCTAGGCCCTTCCTCCGGGTCCCCTCTCGGGCCTATACGGTCCGTAGAGGAGGAGGCTTCCTCATCTTCTCTTGCCAAAGAGGAAGCTTCTTTTGTGGTGTCGGAGGAACGTCGAGGTCCCTCCTGGGGCCGTGGCGGAGACACCGCCTTGGCAGTTACCTCCTCGGAGGTGCAGGCTCCCCCAATGTCGAGGCCCACGCCTGCTGGGCCCGGCACCGGTGGACCCTCGACGCCGCCTTCCGGCACCGTTTTGGATCGGCACGCCAGTGGCGCGGTGATTGAGGCCAGCGCCGCTGTTGGCGCCCGTTCTGGCCTTTGGCGCACAAGGGCCGGTTCGCTCTCTGGTAGCGGGTTGGGTTCTACACCAGGGGCGGTGCGTGGGCTTGGCGGCGCGTGTGGGAGCCAGGCGGGCTTAGCTGGCGTGGGGGTCTGAGGTCGTCCAGCCGCCTCGCACTGGCGCTTCAGGCGCCATTTCACCGGGGACCCCCGGGGTTGCTAGTATTGTGGTCCAGCTGATCTCTTCCTCTTCGGAGGCTGATGATTCAGACGTGGACCCATCCTGGCAACCTGATTCTTCGGAGTCAGGGTCCCCGGTGGCACGAGGTGCTAGGCGGGCCTCTTCCTCTGTCCCCGCTGCTGTCCTCCCCTGAGGCCCCCCCAGGCTAGGGGTGGTCTGGGGTCCCTGGGGGGCGATGGAGCAGGGTGGAGGGAGGGGCTCTCCCTCCTGGGGGGCTTGTGGCAGCTACCGACCCTGGCGCTGCTGCAGCCCCTCGGGTTGGGAGATCGCTGGGGTCAAGGAGGAGGGCGTTCTCGGAGTCCGAGGGGTCGAGGGGCAGGGTTCAGGTGTCTCAGTCTCTGTCAGCCACCCCTCGCGGTGTGCCTAGGAGTCGTAGCGCCGGGCCCCACCTTTCCCTCTTGGACCCCGAGGCCCCTTCCGGTGGTGCTGTTGTGGGCTGCCCTTCTGGATCCATGCAGTCCCAGGTTCGCAGGGAGGATCCTTCTGGGCTCTTCCAGGCTTCGCATCCCCAGGGTTCCGTTTTGCGACCTGGTCTGTTGTCCGGCATCCCGCCAGCTCGGGCTCCGCTCCCCGGATTTCAGAGCCCTAGCAGAGGACAGTTGCCTCTCCGTAGGTGCCCATCTCCCATTCCTCTGCAGCCACCCCCCGCTCTCCCAGGCCATGTCGGTCCTACGGGCCCGTTATCCTGGGAGCTGTTCAGAGGTTCTGCGGCGGCCTTCCCCTCATATGTCAGGTACATGAATGAGCGGGTCTTTCACCTATCCCCACCGCCACAAGAATCCTCTGAACACTCGAGCTCTCCATCATCCTCGTCTCCCTCCTCTGAGAGAGAGGAACCGTCTGCTCATCTCTCCTCCGATGCTGATTTCACTGAATATCAGCGATTCCTTTTGAGGATGGTAAGGGATCTTCGAATTTCTTACATTAGGCGAGACAATACCAAACGGGAAACGCATGAATTCCTTGGCGAATTCAGTGCCCACCACCTGGTGGTACTATCCTGGCCTATTCCCTTCCAGGAGGACTCTATCCGTTCCTGGCAGTCGCCAGCCGCCCCTTCTCCAGCCCCGGCAGACTGCCGCACGTGGTATTGTGCCCTCGAATCCCTAGTTACTCTCCCAACCCACCGGGTTTGGCATACCTAGAGATCTCCTCCGGGCGCCACCACCTGGCGCACAACCGTCCACTGGACTCTGATTCCTACAGTTTGACCGATGGGCTAAAAGTGTTCTCTTCCTCTCGTGCGGTGTCTTGCATTGCATCTCATCAGGCTCATCACGCTGCCTACAGTAGGCATTTGAGGTCGATGCTTTCTCAGATCTTAGCATCAATGCCTGATACGGAGCAAACCAGAAAAGCTATTGCCCTCTCTGCTATAGGCCTGAAGCTGGCAAGACACCAAGCAAGGGCATCTTATGACACCAGTGAGGTGGCTTCCAGGCTTGCGGGGACAGCGATCTTCATTAGACGGATGGCATGGCTTCGTCTATCAAGGTTGTGACCCCTGGCCCGGCGTAGGGTGATTCGCTCTGCTTTCCAGGGGACCCGTCTCTTTTCCTCCAGAGCTAGGAGACTACTGCAGGGGCTTCCTCCATCTCCCCGTCCTCGGGGGGCACCTTCTTGCTCTTCTCCCCCATAGGCTTCTCTCTAGATTAGCCCAGGGTCTTCCTCTTCTGTTTCTCACCAACAGGAGGCTGGGGTCTTGTTCCCTCAGGGTTTCTACCCCCTTTAAGGGGGCTTATTACTCAGCAGTAATGAATGATGAAGATTGACAAGGAAGATATGAAAATTACGTACTCACCGTAATTCTTGATCTCTCTTGTATCTTCACCATTCATTACTGATACCCACCCACCTTCCCTCAGTGGCCTCCTACTGTATGCCTCCTCCCGCCTTGTTCTCTTCCTTCCTTTGGCCTTTATGCCAAAAAAAAAAAAACTTTCTGTTTTCCATTCTTAGTGAATGGTTCCTTTTTCCTCAAGGTAAAGAGGAACGAGCGTCTGTATTTTTCACTTATTCTGAGGGAACTCTTTCTGACTGCCCTTAGGTGCTTCTCAAGTACCTTGATCATGTTATGTGCAGTTGCACAGCTTAAGAGACCGTGCTCTGGCTCGGCCTCAACAAAAATTTAGAATCCTCCTGGCAGGTATTATCTTTAAGCTCATTCTAGCTGGTGCTTTTGCACTTCTCAGCCTTGAGCGACTGCTCTTGCCTTGCCTTAGGGAGTCTTATTGAGTTCCCACTCTATCCTTTCATGCAAAGCTGCCTTCAGTAAGGCATAATCTTTTCCCATACACTGCTGTGTTAGCACTTAAGGGACATAGTCCCCTTCCTGGGTGGGCGCTCTCCCCGGAACAGGTTCTGCCCAGGCAGTCTATGAGCCCTCAGCTAGGATGTAGGGACTTGGCATGTTGAGAGATCAGAGAGTCTGCCCTTGTGTCTGATCTGTTCAGGTGGTTCGGTTGAACCTTCTCTCAGTCCTATCAACAGGGATTCTTGCTCCTTTGTTAATCTCGAGCTTATAAGCCTCTCAACCAATGCTCGATGGGCACTGTTCTCCTTCTCAACATGCCTCCTTTTCTTCTTCTTCTTCTTCTTTCTCTTTCTCTCTCTCTGTTCCTCCCCTAGAGCCGCCCTGGAAAGGAGGCCCTACGGTCCCTTAGGGTAGGAATTCTCTCTCCTCTGTCTATCCTCTACCGGCTTATGCTTTTTCAGTTTATATCCTTTCCTTTTTCTGTCCCTCGGCTCTCTTGCCTCGCTTTCCTGTTTTCCTTACCCTTTATTTTCGCCTCTCCAGCTACCAGAACTGAGATAGAGGAGGAGTCTGCGGCACCTAATGGCCGCCTCATGATGATGCAGTGTGTCGCACTCGAGGGTGGTGCCGCTGGAGCCGACTCCAAAAAAAAACCCAGCGGGTGCGCACCTCCGCACTAACCCAAGCAGTAATGAATGGTGAAGATACAAGAGAAGATCAAGAATTACGGTAGGTACGTAATTTTCATTTTTGCTGGTGATACCTCTCCCTACACATCCCAGTATTCCCCCAGCCCTCCCTACCGCCTTCTCACATTGCTTGCCAACCTTAAGGTCATCTGATATGATTACTCCCAGGTCCCTTTCCATTTTTGTTGTTATTACTAGCCCCCCCCCCCATTGTATAATCTTCCCCTGGGTTTTTGTTTCCCAGGTGCATTATTTTGCACTTCTTTGCATTGAATCCAGGCTGCCATGTTTGTGACCATCCTCCAACCTTGCCAAGTCCCTTCTCAGCCTTTCCACGCTTCCTTGTGTATCAACCCTGTTGCAGATCTTTGTGTCATCTGCAAAGAGGCATATTTTTCCTTCCAGTCTCTCGGCAATGTCACTTATAAAGATATTAAAAAGGACTGGACCCAGTACTGAACCTTGCGGTACCCCACTAGTAACCCCTCTTTCTTCAGAGTGGACTCCATTTACAATTACTGTGTCCTGTTGTCCAGCCAATGTTTTACCCAGGCTGGTTAATTTGACTATTAATCTTTTGTGTAGGACTGTGTCAAATGCCTTGCTAAAGTCTAGGTAGACCATGTCCACAGCCTCTCCCTGGTCTACTACTTTAGTCACCCAGTCAAAGAAATCAATTAGATACGTCTGACATGACCTTCCCGCTGTGAACCCTTGCTGCCTTGGGTCCTGTGCCCCACTGGCCTCTAGGTACTCAACAGTTCGTTCCTTCAGAAGTGATTCCATCACTTTCCCTACCACAGAGGTCAAACTGACAGGTCTGTAGTTTCCTGTCTCTGTCTTGGTCCCACTTTTGTGAAGGGGAATCACATCTGCCTTCCTCCAGTCCTTAGGTACCACACCATCCTCCCATAATTTGTTAAAAAGGGTAGTCAGTGGTGTCACTAGTTCTCTGCTTAATTCTTTTAGAATTCTGGGGTGAATTCCATCTGGCCCCATTGCTTTGTCCACCTTCAGTTTTAGGAGTTCTTTCTGAACCCTTTCTTCTGTGAAAGGACTGGGTTCGACCCCCCTATCTAGACTGCTTCTGTTAATTGGATTAGGCACCTCCCCCACCTCCTCTTTTGTAAATACTGAACAGAAGTATTCATTCAGTATCCCTGCTTTTTCACTGTCCCTCTCTGCCCACCCACCATCCATTCTATTCAGCCTCACTATCCCTCCCTTTGTCTTTCTACGCTCCGTGATATACTTATAAAAGGTTTTATCTCCCTTCTTAACTGAGTTGGTTATCTTTTCCTTAGTTTGGGCCTTTGCTATTCTGACTACCTTCCCTGCTTCCTTCTGCCTTAACTGGTAAAGTTCTCTGTCCTGCTCCTTCTGTGTTTCCTTATACTTCCTAAATGCTGTCTTTTTCTCCCTAACCTTCACCGCCACCTCTTTTGAGAACCATAGTGGCTTTTTCTTTCATTTTGATTTGTTTATTTGCTTCACACAAAGGCTTGTTGCCTCTGTGATGGCAGTTTTGATATTTCCCATTGTTGCTCCCCTCCTTCTAGCCTGTTTGTGGGGTCTAAAACTGTGGGAGAATTCAAGAATGCATGGGACAGACATAAGGCAATTTTTGTGGGGGGTAGGAAGAAATAGGCTGTTGGTTAAACAGGATCTGCAGCTTATCCTCTAGGTAGGGAAATGGGCAGACTAGGTGGGCCAAGCGGTCCTTATCTGCAGTCAAAGTCTATGTTTCTAAACAGCGATTCTCTCTTTCTGGTGTGCAAAATCCTCTTTGAATCCTTTTTCCTACCCACCAAATAAAGTTCTAGAGTACCTTTTAGACCTCTGAAATTCAGGTCTACAATACTCTACAGTCAAATTTCACCTTTGTGCCATTTCAGCTTATCATGAGCCAGTACTTTCCTTATCACTTGCTGAGTTACCAGTAGTTAAGAGGTTTCTTAAGGGTATTCTACATACCAGACCTCCTATCAGATGTCCAGTCCCAGCCAGGGACATTAATCTTGTACTAGACATGCTCACTCGAAAGCCTTTCGAGCCTCTAGCTACCTGTGAGCTGAAAATTTTCACTTGGAAAATGGCCTTCCTGGTGGCAAATGACCTCGGCCCATGGGGTCTCTGAAATACATGCCTTGGTCACAGACTCTCCATATACTGTGTTTCATAAGGACGAAGTAGTTCTTAGGATACATCTTACGTTTCTCCCTAAAGTTGTTTCAGAATTCCACGTAAGCCAACCTTTAGTCCTACCTACTTACTTTGCAAACTTCCAAAATGAAGGAGAGTGTACCCTTCATTCTTTAGATGTCAAATGAGCTCTGTGTTTCTATTTAGATGGAACAAAAGAAATTCGCAAAGTTCAACAACTGTTTGTTTCCTTCAGCGAGACCCTTCTGGGTCAGCCTGTCGCTGTCAGATGCATTTCAGCATGGCTGGTGGCATGCTTTCCCACTGTTATTCCATGGCGCAGGTTAAGCTGGAGGTCAGAGTGTATGCTCACTCTACTAGAGTAGTCACGGCATCCCTGGCGGAAATCCGCAGAGTGCCCATTGCAGATATTTGCAGTGCAGCTACCTGGAGCTCAGTGCATACTTTTTTCAAGCACTATGCCCTTTATGTCCATGCCAGGCGACATCTTTCATTTGGCAGGACCATCCTTAACGGACTTCTGTGCTAACTTTGTGAGGTCTTGGCTGGGGCTGTGTCCGGTCCGCCGCCCTTAATTAATGGGGGGGGGTCCGACTACGGAGACAGTCCTCCGAAGCACAAATCTAGCGGTTCCGGGGATCCGGCTCTGCTTAACCTCGAGCTCCTTTGGAATATGCAGGGTATGATCTGGTTCTGCTAGACCACCACGATAGACTTCTAAGTCATGCTTGGCCTTCCATCAGGAAGGTTCCTGTGACTAAGTGGAGATCATTCTCATTGATGGGCTAACCCCACCCAGACCCCTTGCTCACCAAGTAAGGGGTTCACGTGCTCCTGGACCTGTTGTTTATAGGTCAGCCATACTTGATAGTGGGGGTTTCTGTCTGCACTTTCCGGCCTACCCTGAACTAGTAGACTTTACCTCTGACTCTTTCAGTTCCGGAGGTCCCTTTATGTTACATTAGTACATGTCTTTGACGCTATTAATTTTGGTCATAGACCAAATTGTGAGGCCAGGTTCTTGCCGCTCTCCTAGAGTGGTTGCGGCTTCCTGGCAGACTTTCATTTTTGTGTCCATTGCAGTCGTCTGCAAAGTGATGAGTTACAACTCAAGCACTTGTCTTGTAGGCACTATGTTCTAGTTGCTCTTTACAAGACAGCTGTTTTTATTAGCAGGACAGTCCTTGGCTGTCTTTTCTGAGTGAACCTGTCTCCTACCACCCTACTCAGGGTTGTTGGTTTTAGCTTGGTACTTCTCACTAGTGTGAATGAGTGATGAGACTTAGTCCAGGAAGATATGGAAATTATGTACTCACGTAATTACTGATCTTCTTGGACAGTCTCCATCACTCATTCACACGCCTGCCCACCATCCCCTGGGTTCACTCGTTTTTCTTTCCTGGTCTTCATGGTCCTATGGTTCAGACTGTGAGAACATTAGTCTTTGACTTTTCTTGCAAAGGCCATCTGGGTCCTCTCAGGCCCAGAAACTCAGGATGAGTTATTCTCATCAGTTACGCCACACCTCCTCGGTCAAAAAGGTACTGAGGCGGTTGGAGGGTCGACACCGAGATAGCCTACATAGGCGTGAGCTAGTCTCGTGGCGCCGCGCATGCATGGTCCTGTCTTGGCGCTGACACTTCAGAAAATTTTAGGCTCCCGCTTGGTCCTAGCACCACCAGCACTCTCCCACTAGTGTGAATGAGTGATGAAGACTGTCCAGAAGGTCAATAATTACGTAAGTACGTATTCATTTTTGATATTGAGGGACAGTTGGTTAGTCTTGAACCAGTATTAAATATTGTCAAAATCCAACTGCAGCTGGGAGGAATGGTCATAGGAAGAGCAGACAGAAGCAAAAAGAACTGTTCTCATCAGTGTACATAAAAATGGACACAATGGAATGGATAGTTGGGAGGTCATTTAAGAAAATGGAAAAGAGAATAGGACCCAGGACAGAAACTTGAGGGACACCTGAGCTGATGGGAAGTGGAGATTAAATGGATTTGCCTATCTGGACAGCTTGAAACCTTCCTTCAGTGTATGAACGAACCCAACTGACTGAAGAGTCAGAGAGGCCTGCTGCTTTAAAGGGAATCCGTACTATTCCCTATATGATTATTTCAACAGTTACCACAGTTGTGTGGAAATTGAAAACAATACATTTAGAAAAGGATTTTGATAAAACGCTGAAAAATATTTTTTGAATAGGGATATGGAAGCAACATTTTGTGAAGAGGAAGGGTGCTGTGATGTTGTCACTTCCTCAACAGTGTTGACAGTGTGCAGTGCAGCAAGTGAGGACAGTTTGGCTGTGCTGTTAGGGGTCCTATTATATTCTGAAGAAGATCTTGGATTTTATGTTTGGCAGAATGTAACTAAAGAAGACAGTGCTTTTCTTCATGACTTAACAGGATCCCTGCCTGTAGAAGCAGTTTGTTTTAACCTGCTTAGTTGCACACTGTTAGAGCTGGTGAGGCACTGACATCATCATAGCACCCCTGCTTGTCCACAAAATGGATTCCTCCGATCACAATTTTAAAAGTGTTTTTTCTGTCTCACTGAAGACATTTTCTAAATATAACTCAGCAGTTTACATACTGGATCCTCATAGTAATCTTTACCATGATTACATAGGGAATCGTACAGATTCCCTTTAAGTATGTCCAGAAAGAGAGAATGTGCCACAGTGTCAAAAGCTTTAGCAGGATCAACAGATATGGCTGAAGTAATCAGTCCTTGATCCATACCTGAGAGTAAAACCAGACTAGAAAGATATGAAAAAAAGAGTTGTCGTCAAGAAAAGAAAAGAGCTGAGAAAGAACAATGTGTTCCTGTAACTTTGCCAGTGTGGGGAGGAGAGATATTGGATGGAAGTTACCAGGAGAGGTGGGGTCACCACCTTTGTTGAGAGGTATGGCAGTAGCCTGTTTCCAAATGTTAGGGACAGTAGCAGAGGAAAAGGAAAGATTAAGGAGAAGAGTAATGGGCAGAGCAGTGGCAGGAGCTGAGAGAAGGAGAACCTTAGGGTCAAGTCCATCTGGGCTACTCCCTAGAGGATTATGGGCAAACAGAGCCATAAGTGAAATGGGGAGTGATAGGAGAGAAGGAAAAAGAAAGAGTTGAGGGAGACAGAGAGAGGGAAGTAAGGAGGATGAGGATGAAGGGATTAGAGAGAGGACACAGATAGTAAAGTAGGTGTTAAAAGATATAGCAATGGCAGAGGGTCAGAGATAAGGGAGTCACCAACCTTGAGAATAGAAGAGGGAGATTGGGTCTGAGAGGTGAAAAGGGAATGGATAACCTTCCAGAATTTGGAGGGGTTATTAATGTTGTTTTGAAATGTTGAAGCAAACTACTCAGACTTTGCAAGTCTGATGGTCTTGGTACAGGTGTTGCGAAGGCTTCTTTAGTAGGCAAGTGAAGATTGGGAACCAGTGGTTTTAAAAGTACACCAGGCAAGGTCTCTGTTAGGGAGACAATTAAATACCTTAGCCAATATACAGGGAAGATCTGAAACATGCACTCTTGTTTATCCCAGGAGTGCATGACGATCCCATACAGCCAAAAATTTAGACTGAAAATAATGTAGGGCAGTATTTGTATTACTGGCTGCAGAGATGGGGGACCTGTCAGTTGACCAGAGATCAGTAAGGCCAAGTCAAATGGTTTAAAAGATTGAAGATATATGAATTTAGGAGGGGCTTTAGCATGATGCAGCTTACGCACACAGTAAACTGTATGATGATCACTGAGGGTGTCAGGAAGGATACCTGCATCCACAACACGGTGAGGATGAAAAGCAAGGACCCAGTCTAACTGAGAGAAGTTGAAGAAGGAACTTGAAGGTCTCTAGCACATATCCCCACTCCCTTCTGGTCTCCAGCAAGTACATTTTTGGTGCCTTAAGGTGCTTCGCGTAAGGCCTGCCCTGTTGGGCCTGAATCGTCTTTTTCACTCTTTGCTGCACCATCTTCAACCTGTCCTTATCCTTCTGAGGTGAGGACTCCAGAACTAGGCACAGTACTCTAGGTGTGGCCTCACCAAGATCTATAAAGGAGTAGTACTAAATTTTTCTTTCTGTTTGATATACACTAACATCCTGTTTTCCTTACTATAGGCCTTGTTGCACTGACAAGTTTTGAGGGTGTCCCTGATGGTAACTCCTAAGTCCCATACTCTGCCATAGTGCTTGGTCTTACCCCACATAGAAACGTAGAATTTGACAGCAGATAAGGACCGCTTGGCCCACCTAGTCTACCCATTTCTCTGTCTGTTGGATAGCTGCAGATCCTAGTTAACCAACAGCCTAATTCCTCCTACCCCCACTAGAACTGCCTTATGACTGTCCCATGCATTATTGAATTCCCCCACTGTTTTTGACTCCACTGTCTCCTCAGGAAGGCCGTTCCATGTATCCACAACCCTCTCCATGAAAAAATACTTCCTCACATTACCTCTGAGCCGTCCCCCCTCTATCTTCAAATTGTGCCCTCTTGTTCTTGCACATCTCTTTTTCTGAAAGATGCTACCCTCTTGGACTTTGTTGATTCCCTTGAGGCACTTGAAAGTTTCTATCATGTCCCCCTCTCCTCCTTTCCTCGAGGGTATACATATTAAGCTCCTTTAATCTCTCTTCTGTGTCTTCTGGTGCAGACTCTGCACCATTTTTAGTTGGCCTCCTCTGGACAGCCTCCATCCTGTCTATATCTTTGCAGAGATGTGGTCTCCATAACTGCACACAGTACTCCAGATGGGGTCTCATCAACTGTCTGTACTGAGGGATAACAATTTCCTGTTTTCTACTGGTGATGCCTCTCTGTGTGCATCCCAGTATTCCCTCAGCACTCCTTACTGCCTTCTCACATTGCTTGCCCACCTTTAGGTCATCTGATATGACTACCCCCAGGTCCCTTTCCATTTTTGTTGTTAGTATCTTCCTGGACATAAGTCTCCACCACTCATTCACACTAGTGGGATTAGCGCCGGAGGCACTAGGACCCATCGGGAGCAAACTTTTTGCTGGAGGGTCGGCGCGAGAGATGGCGCCGCGAGGCACGGCGCCGCGAGCAGCGGCTCGAGCGGTAATGACTATCTCGGCGACTCCACCCTCCAACCGCCTCAGTTCTTTTTTCCCGCCGCCGAAAGTGCGCTTCAGTGACGACGCCGCCCTTAGCCGGGAGTCAAACTTCAAAACTAGCGATAGTTTTCAGTTTGTTTTTTGTAACATTATCACGATAGTAGTATCGCTTAATTTTATTCTATTTTCGTTAAATTTTTCTAATATTTTAAATTTAACTTACTTGAAGAAGTCTTGGCCTACTGGACGGAGTCGACCATGAGCAGGTCAGGTGATGGTAGGGAGACTTCGTATGAAAGCTGTTCAGTCAGCCGGGCTGGGTCCGGTCAGCCTCCTTCTCCTCAGCGGGGTTCCGACAACGGTCAGTCCGATGCCCGGGGGGATGGGCGGTCCCCCCGTCGGCATAAAAATAAACGGTCGCATTCTCGGCACCGTTCGGCCTCGAGCTCTTCTTCGGCCCACAGGTCAAAAAAGAGAAGGCATCACTCGAGGTCGCCCTCTGGTATGTCTGCGCGTCGACGGTCGGTTATCGTTGCTAGTTGCCGGTCTCCTTCTTCGGAGTCGCCAACTTCCGATAATCGTCGTCCTCGACATCGGAGCCCCTCCCCGCCTATAGGTAGGGCTCCAGATGAGCAGTTTCATCAGTGGGCCGCTCTTATGGAGCGATGGGCTCGGAGGTTGGTTCTTCTGCCTGGCTCGGTTGCCTCAGAGCCCTCGGGCTCCTCCTGCGATCAGGTAGGGCGGTTGGACCTTCCTAGTCGCGCGGCGCCTTCTTCGGTGCCAGCGACTCCGTGCTTAGGTGTTTCCCCCCCTCACATGGCTGCGGCGCAGGGGGCCACACCGATGCCCTTATCTCCTGTTTTTTTTCCTCCTCTAGCTTTCCAGGTTCCTGGGGCTTTTCCGCGCCTCGCAGGGTCTGTTGGCTTGTCTGCGCCGCTGCTGTGCCGCTGGGTCTTGGCGGCGCCGCCGCGGCACCGCTGGTCTCAAGGCACTGGCCGGGCGGTGCCGCTCTGTCTGGCGGCGCCACAGTGGTCGGGCGGCGCTACAGCGCCATGGGTTTCGCGGCGCTGGCACCGGCTTCGCTGCTGCCGGAGGCGCGGCGGTTCCAGGTTCTTCGGGCGCCAGGCGCCCCTCAGTGCTGCTAACCTGGTTTGCCGCCTCGGCGCTGGGGCCTCGGGACTCTCCTTGTTTTCTGCTTTTTCCTCCTCTCCTATTTTCACTCCTTTCCTGTCCAAACAGTCCTTCCTGGACCATCAGGAGATGATGTTGAGCCTGGACCCAGACCTTCGGTTGGGTGATGAAGTGGAGGAAACAGGATCTTTCTTGCTACAGAGCCTGTGGTCGAGGACCTGTCCTTAAGTCTCTTTGAAGAACCTGAGATCCACTTCTTCTCTCCAGACTACAGACATAGATCCTGGGAAGATATTAAGACTCCAGTATCTTCATGCTTCAGAGATCCCTACGGATTTGACTCCTCGATCCAGCCTTCCTTCGAGCGCTGTCTCAAATGGTATGGAATAATCCTGCTCTTATTCCCTCAGTGGCTAAATCCATTGATAAGAAGTATTCAGCTCCCAAGGATCGTCCCTTTTGGCATCCCAAGCCTTATGCGGATCCTATTGTAGTCCTGGCAGAGAATGACAAGGTCATTCTTCCTCAAACTACTACAGCTCGACCTATTAACAAAGAGTCTCGTAAGATTGATACATTAGGTAAGAGAGTCTTGCTGCCTCCACTCTAAGTATGCGTTGCCAGTTATCAAGGCTATTTTTCTCAGTATGAGTATATCCTGTGGCACTCTATGAAAAGAATGGTTGAAGCTCTTCCAGATTTGGACTCAAGTCAGAGCTTCTTCTGACCGTTATTAGAGGTATTGAGTCCAATAACCAACAGGTCAAAGCCGCCATGGACGCTTTCGACACTGCTTCTCGCTCAGCAGCCGCAGGGATTTGTACTCGGCGCCATTCCTGGCTGCGTACTTCTGGCTTCACGAATGATGCTCAGCAGCAGGTAATGGCGCTGCCTTTTGATGGCTCCTATCTTTTTGGCCCTCAGGTGGAGCAAGCCTTAGAGGCCACTCAGAAGACTAGATCGGCCATTAAATTGGCCAGACCTCCGCCTGCCCCCTCTTGGGGGCATGTGAACAGATGTCACTTTCATAGTCGTCAGTCCTTTCGAGGCAGAGGCAGGAAGCCCATAAAAGCCAACCTGCCCAACCTCAAAGAAGACTAGCAGAGTGCAGGGGCCTAAAGCCCCAGCGCCACCTTATGAATTGCTGGCCCAAGTTCCATCCACTCTGCCCGAGGTGGAACTTTCTCCGGTGGAGGTCGTCTGATGTACTTCTACAACCAGTGAAGTCCATAACTCTCGGACAATGGGTCTCTTCGATAATTCTGTGGTTATTCTCTCAATTTCTTGGAACCCCCCGAATTGTCCTCCCAGACAACAACCCAGGTTGTCGGCCTCTCAGTCAGACCTCCTCACCGCCAAGATCCAGGGCCTTCTGAACAACAGGGCAATAGAACTGGTGCCCCCGCATCTGCGAAACACAGGGTTCTACTCCCATTACTTTCTGGTTCCAAAGAAATCTGGAGGGATGCGCCCCATTCTAGACCTCAGAAAGTTAAACAAATTTCTCCCCAGGGAGAAATTCAATATGATTTTCCTAGGTACCCTGTTACCCTTGCTGCATCAGCACGACTGGCTGGCCTCCCTGGATATGCAGGATGCTTACCAGCATATCCCCGTCCACCCGACCCACCGCAAGTTCCTCAGGTTTGTAGCTTTGGGTCAGCATTTTCAGTTCAGAGTCCTGCCCTTTGGGCTATCCTCGGCGCCGCGAGTTTTTACAAAGTGTTGTGCAGTTCTCGCAGCGCATCTCAGGAAAGTCGGACTCCGAGTGTTTCCCTACGTGGACGATTGGCTTCTAGCAAGCCCTTCCAGCCAAGGGACTTTGGAAGCCGTAAACGACTTCGCCTTCTCATGTCCATGGGAGTTCTGCTGAATTTGAAAAATCTCAACTGCAGCCCTCCCAGAGGCTCCTTTTCATAGGGACGCTTCTAGACACCTTTTCCTCGAAGGGTTTCCTTCCAGAGGACAGAAGACTCGACATCCTTCGGATGGCCCGTTACATCGGGGAGAACCAATCGGTTACAGCTCTCTCGATGCAACGCATGTTGGGTCTCATGGCGTCCTCGGTGTTCACTGTACCCCTGGCCCGGTTGCACATGAGAACCACCCAATGGATGCTCTCCACTCAGTGGTCTCCGGCCTCACCCCCAGTCTTATCCCATCAAGGTGACGGAGCCCTTCAAGGTCTCTCACCTGGTGGTCTCAAGAGAGCAATCTCCTGGAAGGATTCCCCTTGCTCCCCGATCATCAGATCTCCATCACCACAGACGCATCGCTAATGGGATGGGGAGCTCACTGTCACCCCTCCACACTCAAGGTGTATGGACTCAGTTCAAACTCATCTCCACATAAATGTCCTGGAGATGAGAGCGGTCCTCTTGCGATCCGAGCTCTGAAGGATGTCCTTTGTCACAAGAACATTCTCCTTCAAGCGGACAACAAAGCTGTGATGTATTACATCAACAAGCAAGGTGGTGCTCATTCTTATCCCCTTTGCAGGGAAGCAATGAGGGTGTGGGAGTGGTGCTTGGAGCACAAGTCTCTGATTCAAGTGGTTTATCTGCCAGGTATACAAAACGACCTAGCAGATCACCTCAGCAGAATGGAGGCACACCCTCACGAGTGGTCTCTCGATCCAGCCGTAGCTCGGTCTCTGTTCAAAGAGTGGGGGACTCCAGACCTGGACCTTTTTGCATCCCCACTCAACGCAAAACTGCCTCTCTTCTGCTCCAGAAATCCAGGGCCTGGCATTTTCTGTCAGGATGCGTTCAGGCTGCGGTGGACAAAACGCTTTTTACGCCTTTCCACCGCTTCTCTAATCCAGAGAGTACCCTCAAGTTCGAGTCTCAGGGGACCAAATGATTCTCATTGTCTCTCCTGGCCTCGGCAACTATGGTTTCTCACTCAACAGTATGTTGGCAGCCTCTCCGAGACCACTTCCTTGCAAATCAATCTTTTGACTCAGGGTTCGTTGGTCCATCCCAACCTGAAATCACTTCACCTTCATGCTTGGCTCCTGAAGAGGTGGAAGTGAATCGGTTCAACGCCTCTTGTAGAGTCTCAGACATCCTTCTGGCTGTCAGAGCCAGCCACTAAACGACGCTTCCAAATGGAAACGTTTTCTCGGTGTGCAAAGTCCTCTTTGAATCTCCTTTCCTGTCCTCCTGACAAGGTTCTGGAGTATCTTTTGGACCTATCAAACTCAGGTCTCCAGTACTCCACAGTTAAAGTTCACCTTAGTGCCATCTCAGCGCTCCATGAGCCGGTTTCTTCCTTGACTCTGGCTCAGTTACCTATGGTGAAGAGATTTCTTAAGGATTCTTCATACCAGACCCCTGTTAAGCGTCCAGTTGCAGCCTGGGACATTAACCTGGTGCTGGACATGCTCACTGGAAGCCTTCAACCCCTAGCTACCTGTGAGCTAAAATTTCTTACCTGGAAGACTGCCTTCCTGGTGGCCATTACCTCAGCCCGCAGGGTCTCTGAGATACATGCCCTGGTTACAGACCCTCCAGATACTGTATTCCATAAAGACAAGGTAGTTCTCCTCTCATCTATTCTTCCCAAGGTTGTGTCAGAATTCCATCTAAACCAACCTCTGGTACTTCCGCTACCGCTAATTTCCAAAATGAAGGGGAACGAGCTCTTCATTCCTTGGATGCTAAGAGAGCCTTTGGTTCTATTTAGATAGAACCAAGGATGTTCGCAAGACTCAGCAACTGTTTGTTTCTTTCAGCGACACCCGGCTGGGTCAACCTGTCGCTATCAGATGCATCTCATCATGGTTAGTGGCATGCCTTCGGCATTGCTATTCCATGGCTCAAGTTAAATTAGAAGGTAGAGTGTACGCTCACTCTACTAGGGCGGTCGCGGCATCCCTAGCGGAAATTCGCAATGTTCCAATTGCAGATATCTGCAACGCCGCCACCTGGAGCTCAGTGCATACCTTCGTTAAGCATTATGCACTGGATGTTCATGCCAGGCGTCATTCCGCATTCGGCAGAACTATCCTTAATGGACTTCTGTCTTAGTCGCGTGAGCTCTGGCTCTCCTGCCGCCCTTTTGGGGGATTATCAGCTTGGTACTCTCCCACTAGTGTGAATGAGTGGTGGAGACTTATGTCCAGGAAGATATGAAAATTACGTACCTACCGTAATTCTTGATCTTCTTGGACGAGTCTCCACCACTCATTCACACGCCCACCCTCCATCCCCCGAGCTCACTGCTGTGTTGGTCTTCACTCCCTCAAATCTTTAGGCCGTGAAGACTTCTTTGTTGACCCTTCTTACACGGGTCGCAGACTATCTTATGTCCGCTTTTTTAAGGTTAGATTTACTCTTCACGTTAGTTGCGCTTGCACCTCCTTGGTAAAAATTACTGAAGTGATTTGGAGGGTCATCGCCGAGACAGTCATTACCAGCTCGAGCCGCTGCTTTCATGGCGGCGCCGTCTCCTTGGCGCCATCTCGCCGACCCTCCAGCAAAAGTTTGCTTCGATGGGTCCCTAGTGCCTCCGGGCGCTAATCCCACTAGTGTGAATGAGTGGTGGAGACTCGTCCAAGAAGATCAAGAATTACGGTAGGTACGTAATTTCATATCTCCCCCTCCCCAATTGTGTGCTCTCTCCTGGGTTCTTGTTCCCAAGTGCATTACATTGTACTTCTTTATGCTGAATCTAAGTTGCCATACATTTGACAATTCCTCCAACCTTGCCAAGTCCCTTCTCATCCTTTCTACCCCACCTTCTGTATCTACTCTGTTACAGATCTTTGTGTCGTCTGCAAAGAGACATACTTTTCCTTCCAGTCCGTCTGCAGTGTCACTTATAAAGACATTAAAGAGGACTGGTCCGAGTACTGAACCCTGCAGTACTCCATTAGTAACCCCCCTTTCTTCAGAGTGGACTCCATTTACTATTAACCTCTGCATCCTGTTGTACAGCCAATTATTTACCCAGGCTACCACCTTGGGACCCACTCCAAGGCTGGCTAACTTGTATTTTAATCTTTTGTGTGGAACTGTGTCAAATGCCTTGCTAAAATCTAGGTAAGCCATGTCCATAGCCCCTCCCTGGTCTACTGCTTTGGTCAACCATTCAAAGAAATCTATTTGATTCATGTGACACGACCTTCCTACTGTGAATCCATGCTACCTGGGGTCCCAGCCCCGCTGGCCTCTAGGTGCTCAACAGTTTTTTCCTTCAGAAGTGATTCCATCATTTTCCCTACCACTGAAGTCAGACTAACAGGTCTGTAGTTTCCTGCCTCTGCCTCGCTCCCACTTTTGTGACATGGAATCACATCTACCCTCCTCCAGTCCTCAGATACCACCCCATCCTCCCATGATTTGTTAATAAGGGTAGTCACTGGTGTCACTAGTTCTATCCTTAGTTCTTTTAGAATTCTTGGGTGAATTCTGTCAGGCCCCATTGCTTTGTCCTGGGGTCTTGTCCATCTTAATTCCCCTTTCCCAATCCCCTAATATGAGCTGCTTCATTGCACCTTGACTCTTGTCCATTTGGTTAATGTTGGCTAGGGAAGTGAGTGGATGGTTTTATGCCAACCACCATTTGGTATGGATGGGGAGAATAGGATGCTACATGGGTTGAGGGTAGGTGTATTGATTTGCATGGGGAGCAGGATCAACTAGCTAGGATTAATTGGGAGGGGGGGGGTCAAGGTTAACCAGATATTATACAGTGGTAGAATGGCAAGGAAATTTTCCATATTCTGATTGGTCAGTGTGTGCCTGGAACAGTGATGTTATTTCACAATAATATCACTGTATGAAATCCAGGCACACACATGACCTTTTCACATGAGGAGGGCGTGTTACACATGCCTGTCAGCTCCTGATGCCCCCCTCCTCCCGTTAATCTTTCTGGCCAGTCATACCAGCCATGACAAGTCCTCTCTGCCCCGACATTTACAACAACAAACCACAACACCACCAAAAAAAATGAAAAGAAATTAAATGAAGCCATGATCCTCTGGGCTTCCTTGTGACAAGCGTGATTGTGGTTTAGTAATGAAGCCCTTTCATGAACCACCAGCTCCCAAATGACCATATAAGCTTGAGCGATTTGTGAGCGAGTGCGGTACTGCTGAACCACAGTGATGCTGCAGAGCGTTGGAAAGCCAATGGGAGTCACAGCTTTATTTTATCTTCTAATGGCACTGAGCAGATTTTTTTTAAACTGTAGTAATAAAGTGCTGCACCGAGTGCCTTTATGTAATTTCCCAGTGCGTGCACATCCTGCGGTCCCCAGTCTTCCACACCTCACCAGTTTCTGCTGTCCCTCGATCTTATCTGTGTCAATCTTCACCATTCATCACAGATGGATATCTGGCCAGAGGTCAGGACCCCGCGGGAGCTTTTTTTTTTTTTTAAAGGGTAGGCGGAACCGACACACCATCGGCGCTGCCCTCGAGGCCGACGCACTGCGTGGTGCTCGCGGGTTGGCCGTTAGGCTGTGTCAACTCTGCCTGCCTGCCAGTTCTTCGTCTCCCGCCATAGAGGTCGCCTCGTGGGAAGCTTTGAAGAAATCTTAGGCCTGTTTCAATACCAATCCTTCGGCGTCAAGTCCGTCGCTCTCCTGCCGGTTCTGTTTTCTGCCTCTACTCGACGTCGCCTGGTAAGATCTTTCCTTATTTTTTGAATTTTCGCGACGTCGAGTCTGTTTTGGTGCTTTTTTCCATAGGTCATGTCTCGGTCGGAGGGCAAGAAATCTTCGAAGATGGGTCGGCCCCCCCCCATGCGACGGTGCACATGTGGCCGAAAATTCTCCGTCACCGACCAGCACGACCGGTGTCTTTCATGTCTTGGCCCGCTTCACGACATGGGCTCGTGCGATGCCTGCTTCTCCATGGACCACCGGGTCCTTGAACAACACGCGTTGAAAGTGGGGAGAGCTCCGCCGACTTTCGGGAGTCGGGTTCTCACTCGTTGGGCCAAGCCACACTCTCTCGGCCTTTCCTCCGGGTCCCCTCTCAGTTCTATACAGACCAAGGAGGAGGGAGCCTCGGCTACTTGTAGCCTAGCCATTGCCGTGGCTTCTTCCGGTGGTGCAGGAGGCCCATCCCGCTCCTTCCCGAGCAGGCGGGAGGCGCCGCCATGGCAATCGCCCCTTCGGGGGTGAAGGCTCCCCAGGTGTCATTCCCGGCTCGGAAGGCCTGGGTCGGCGCCATCCTCGACGCCATCAGCTGGCACTGTCAGAGCCCTCGGCGCCGTTCACGGCACTGTGGGCCCTGATGGGGCCGTCGTCGGTGCCGACTTGTTGCGTGGCACCGTGGGCTCTGTCGATGCCGTTCACGGCACCGGCACTGTTTGCAGTGCCGTGAGATCCACTGCGACATCGTCCTTCGCCATGTCTCGCCTCGGTGCCGTCCTCAGCGCCGAGGTTGAGCACAGTGCCATCTCCTCGAGGCTCGGCGCTGTGGGGCCTTCGTTCCATCAGTCGGTGCCGTCCATGGTGCTGTCCACGCCCGGCGCCTGCGCGGCACCAGGGGGCAGGGCGGGGCCGTGCTCGGTGCCGTATCCGCCTTCGGGGCTGTCGGTGGTGCCACCATGGTCCTCAGCGCCACTTGCGGCACCGCCGAGGGTACCACCGGTACTGTCGTCGGCGCCGTCCCTGTCCTTGGTGCCGCTCCTGGTGCTCTGGGACCGGATGGTACCGCGACTGATCCTGGCTCTGGATCCCTGGCTCGGGCTGGGGCCGTGCCTCCCTCGGATCCCGCTCACAGGGTTGCGGGGGGCACTGGCACCGACTCGGGCACAGCGGTGGTCTCCGGCCTGGTGGTAGAGATGGTTCTGCCCGCCTCCCACGGTTTGGCTCAGGGCCTCGGACTCTACCTCCTGAGACGGAGTCCAGCTCTGAGTCGGATGTGTAGTTTCACCCTCGGGGTTGGCTGCTGCGTGGCAGCATGGTGGTCTCTTTGACCAGTCGGTGCCAGCCCCCTTCTGAGGTGAGGTCGGTGGCTACCGAGACTAGGGTCAGTGGTACTGACCAGCAAGCAGTGGTGCGTGCCACCATAGCTCTCCAGCCTGGTCTTGGCGGGTTCACCGATCCCTCAGTTGTGGTACCCCCTCCAGTGGTGTGCCTTGATCGCCCGACTTTGGGGCCCATCGGAGCACCTGCAGGGGGGGAGTGTACTGCTCCCTGGGTATCCCTTCGGGACTGCCCAGAGCTGCCAGCTACTCAGGCTGGCCCTCCGAGGAGGAGGACCTTCTCGACTCCGAGGGGTCGAGGGTGTGGGTTCGTAGTCGGCCTTTTCTGGGGTCCACCCGGCCCTGGGAGAAGCCGTGAGTGCAGATTTCCGCTCTTCCTCCACGGTCTCTTTGAGGGAGTCCCATTCTTTTGAGGCAGGGGACTGGCCTTCTGGATCTTTACGGCCCCGGTCTCCTCACTGGAGGGATTCTTCCGGGTGCAGCCAAGGCAGTACCGATGTGGTTGTGCAGCTGTCAGCTGTGGGGTCTTCCGGGGCACCTTCTTCCACGGGTGCCCACGGTCCGCTCCTTAGCCCAGGTGGAGGTCAGCCGACATCTCTTCTCGGCTGTGTCCCCATCCCTCTGCCACACTCTCCTGCGCTCCCAGGCATCCTCAGTCCTAGCGGCCCTCTCGCCTGGGAGCAGTTCAGAGTGGTGACTGCCCGGTTCCCTGCTTACGTTAGGGCAATGGACAGCCAGGTTTTTCAACCTCCCCCTGTGCAGCCACCCACTGAACAGCCGGTGACCTCCAGCTCCTCATCCCCCTCTTCAGGGGGAGAGGAACCCTCTGTCCACATCTCTCCAGCTGCTGATCTCTCTGAGTATCAGTGATTCCTCGTGAGGATGTTGGAGGATTTGCACCTTCTCCTTCCACTGTCAGCAATCCTGAACACGTATGGCTACACCTTCTAGGCGATTTTGCAAGGCCACCCTTGTGGTGCCGCCTTGGCCGCTCCCTTCGGGAGGCGTGCTGCATTCCTGGCAGAGGCCCTTCTCCGAGTTCCTGCCCTAGGGATCTCAGCCAGAGGTATTGCGCACCCGGAGTCTCCAGGTTTCATGCCTCATCCACAGTCTGGTTTGACGAGTTGATACTCCTGATGGGCTTCACGGCCTTCACTGCGGACCGGCCCCAGATCAAGACCTCGGATTTTGATTTCTGGGTAGGGAGGACTTTCTACCGGCACGGTTACTTCTCTCTATCTCGCTTATCAGGCCCACTACGAGCCTACAACAGGTTCTTGTGGTCCAGGCTAGGTCAGCTCCTAGCCTCATTGCCTGACACAGAGCAAACCAGACAAGCCATCGCACTCTCTGCCGCATTGGCCTGGAGCTGGCAAGGCACCAAGCGAGGCATCTTACGATGCCAACGGTAGCTACCAGGGTCGTGGGGACAGCGATCTGCACTAAGCGTCGGCATGGCTACGTCTTTCCCGGTTGTCACCCTTGGCGGCGTGAGGCGGTTAACTCCGCCCACCAGGGTACCTACCTTTCTCCCGCAGAGTGAGACGGCGCTGTCGGGCAATCTCCTTCTCTCCGGGAAACTCTGTCTCTCTCTCCTCACTCGGCCTCTCCAGGCCCTGAAGGTTCCCCTAGTGTGGCATCCACTGAGGCTAAGGACTTTGTCCCTTAGGGTGTAAGAAACAACTCTTCGGGGCTTGCATCACCATTCAGATGAATGTGAAGATTGACACAGATAAGATATGAAAATTACGCATCTACTCATAATTATGATCTTTCTGTGTATCTTCACCATTCATCACAACCCCACCCACCATCCCCCTGGGGCCTCAGTCTCTGGGTCCCCTTCCCTCTCTGTGACTCCCCCTCTCCTCCTTAGGAGTGGGGTAAAGTAGGGACACACAGGGGAGTATTTTTCCAGGAAGAGTGGATAGCTCGAGCAGCACTCCTTCTCTAGTACCTTGTCTCCACCCTTGTGGGGTGGGAGTTGGTAGTTGCCCTCCTTCTCCTCCTCCCTGTTTCCATCCAGCCTATTTCTCCTAAAAAAAAAAACCTTTTTATTCACCAAACATCTTTTTTTGAGAGAGTACTGAATCCCTGTATCCTGTCCTTCTTCCAGAATAGCCGACTCTGCTTTCTGGAGTATTTGCCAGTCCCACCGGTCTAATTGTGGTTCTTGACCTATCAGAATTTCCTGGGTTGAGCTTAAATCCTGAAGCGATGGTGCAAGCCTATAATAAAGCTGTCACCTCCGCCTTGGATTTAATTGCTCCCACCCGTATGCGACCTCTCTCCCTTCGCCCCCGATCTCATTGGTTTGATCAGGATCTGGGGAGTTGGGAGATTAGGTTGCAGGTTGGAGAGATGTTGGCGAAGTCAGGCTTAGATGCCGACCATCTTAGACTCCTAGAGCATTATAAACTCTATCAGTCAGCAGTTACTCATAAGAAGGCAGTGTCCTGTCCGGAGAAATTGCTGCTGCTCAGAATCGACTGCCCAGTTCTTTCGAACAGTAGACAGGCTGTGCAACCCAGCCTGTCTGCGGTTCGCTGTGCTTTTCACAGATGCAGTGTGTGAGCTTGCTCGATTCTTTGCAGATAAGGTGGCCAACATCAGGGCCGAGATTTGCGCCCGCCTCCCCATGGGAGTTGTGGTGGTCCAGCCTATGGTCACAAGCACACCGCTCACCTGGAGTTCCTTCATAAGGCCAGAAATCGAGGATGTTATGGGATTGTCCAGGGTATGTGCACCACTAGCTGTAGTTTAGACCCGGTCCCACAGGCCTGATCATGGGCTGTGGGAGGTTATCTTCCGGTTCTAGCTAGGATAGTCTGGTGTCCCTAGACACTGAGGAATATCCCCGCCCCTGAAGGAAGCGGTGGTGACACCAGTGTTGAAAAAGGCATCCTTGGACCCCGACTCCTAGCAACTATAGACCTATCTCGAACCTCCCTTGTTGGGAAGGTAATCGAGAAAGTGGTGGCAGCCCAGCTGGACAACCATCTTACCATCCATAACATCTACAATCCTTTTCAATTAGGCTTCCGAAAGAGGCACAGCACTGAGACTGCACTGGTTCAGGTCCTCAATGATCTCCTGATGGCGAGAGACCAGAAAAAACGGTCCATTTTGGTCCTTCTGGATTTGTCAGCAGCATTTGACACCGTAGACCATGGGGTGTTGCTTGAGCGCCTGAGATGCATCTGTGGTCTTTCGGGCTTGGTGCACAGATGGTTTACTTCCTTCCTCACAGGTAGAACTCAGAGGGTGGTATCGGGATTTTTCTCCGATCCCACCGCCTGACCTGTGGGGTGCCTCAGGGCTCTGTGCTGTCCCCCTCATGTTGTTTGCGTGTACATGCTTCCCTCGAGACATTGTAAGACGATATGGGCTGGAGTTTCATTGTTATGTTGATGATACCCAGCTCTATCTGTCTTTGTGCCTGACCAGAATAGAGCACTCTCAGTGTTTAACTGTCTCAGTGAGATCCAGGATTGGATGAGGTCCAGTTGGTGAAGTTGAACTCGGGAAGACGGAGGTGTTGGTTGTGGATCATGGCCGGATTGAGGTTGGGGCACTTCAAACCTCTGGTTTATTCCTGGGGATGCGGAGCTCCCGACCTCTGAACGGTGCGAGACCTGGGGTGATCCTGATTTATCAGCTGACATTGTGCGCAAGTGTCAGCGGTTGTTAAGGTATCCTTTACCATCTTAGGAACATCGCCAGGATCAAGCACCTGTTCCATCCGCAACCTACCCATTCTGATCCACGCCTTTGTGACCTCAAGCCTGGACTACTGCAACTCCTTTACTTTGGGCTGCCTGGGTTGATATTCACTGCTAGCTAGTGCAGAACTCGCAGCCCGGGTTGTTAATGGGGACTCCTGTCCTTCCATATTACACCGTGCTCCGAGATCTGCACTGGCTGCCAATTCAGTGGTGGATCACCTTCAAAGTCGGACTTGGACTTATAAAGCCTCACACGGTTTGGGGCCCTGATTACCTGAAAGAGCTTCTGGTGCCTTACCTACTCACGCCACCACTCCGCCCGCCAACAAGGGTTGCTAGAGATCCCGAGGGTAACTTTAAAATCTCTGGCGCCCGAGCTTTTATGTTCATGGCACGACCTCTGGAATTCTCTACCACGTTGGATTAGAGAGTGCATGACGGTGGAGGGTTTTAAAAAGGGCCTAAAGTCTTTTTTATGGAGTAAGGCATTTGCAGATAACTTGGATACCGATTAATTGTTTTGTAGTCAACTCAGTTTTTAATATGTTTTAGTATGTTTTATTCTGTATTTTATTGTAATGCGCCTTGGTTTTGAGAAAGGCGCAGATAAATAAAGTTTATTATTATTATTTTATTATTATTCCATGCCTTGAATTCTGGCAGAAAGCTTTGCTACTCCTTGCAGTTCCTATACAATCTGGAGACGGACCAGGGTCTCGGATATCTTATACCTCCCCTCTCTCCTAAATTCTTTACCCACCCTACCCCCTTCTTCCGCTTCCAGAGATTGGGGCCCCTCCCAATCCCCTTTAGTTTCTAACCTCTTTCTTTGCTGTCCTCTCAGTTGTTATTTCTCCTTTTAGTTCATACATCCTTTCCTTTTTCTGTCCCTTGGACTCTCTTGTCCCACCCTCCATCCCTTCCTCTTACCTCTCCAGTGACTCAGAACTGGCAGGCAGGCGGAGTCGACACAGCCTAACGACCAACCCGCGAGCGCCACGAAAAGGCCGCCCTGAGGGTGGCGCCGATGGTGTGTCGGCTCCTTCTACCCTTTAAAAAAAAAAGCCTCACGGGTCCTGACCTCCGCCAGATACCCATCTGTGATGAATGGTGAAGATACACAGAAAGATCATAATTACGGTAGGTACGTATTTCATTTCTCTTCCTGTCCTCTTCTCCTGGTGCAAAGTAAAATGCTGCAAACTGTACTGGGAGAACCTATGTACAGCACCCAAAAATACAGAATCCTTTACACTGAAAGCCGTGACACTGACCTACTTTATGTCAGCAGTTGTGTTGTAATCCTGCATGCTTTTCATCAGCATAGCAATAAGCATTAGATTCCTCACTATAAACTTTCTCTCAGTACAAACAAAAAAAATGAAGCAGATTGTGCTGGGAGAACAACATGTTGCATACCTAAGTGGAACTGGTGGTCATGGTGGGGGTCAACAAGAGAGCACATATAGTAAGAGGCAGTGGAACAGAGAAAACCGCAGATACAGGACAGCACCATCTAGTGGACAAACAGACAACAGAAACTTTTTTTATATATAGGTGCACTTTCACACTGAAAAATCAAATAAAAAATTATATTAAAAATGTTTGTTTTTTTACTTTTTTTTTCCTCCTGTACAAATAAGCCGTTGTATAATAGCACTACGGCCCTCCATGGATATGTGTTATTGTGTAATAACGTCACTTCTCGGGTGTTGAAGGCACTCTGCCCAGCCAGCTTGCTTCAACCACCCAAGGCATGATGTTATTACACAACAACACACACCCTGTCATCCCTTATTGCTTAATTGTTAAAGAGCTGCTGACAACTCAAAGAAATCGAAAACATAATATTTGGTATAATTAGCTTGAATTCCACATATATTCTTTAGATTTCTACCTCCATTATTTATCATTGAAAAATTTGCATGAATACAAGAGCTTTATCCCTTAGAGTTCATCTTCCTCTATATCTTATTCCCTTACTTCAAGTCATAATCTCTGTAGTGACATCACAATCTGTTGCCAGGGAGTAACTGTGATGTCACAAGCAGTGCATTATTAACTCAGGTAGGGAGAAAGCGACAGACTAAATTAACTTTTCAGGAGCAAAGATCCTGTTTTCCTGCAAATTACACCATTTATAAATCATGGGGAGGAGAAACAGAACTAATGTGAAATACAAGCTAGATAATCTGTAAATATTATGTTTTGTTAAAGTTCTCCTGAAGGCGTCAGCTGCTCTTTAAATATGACTGGGAAGTCTAGTGTTGTCGACAGACAATCTAAAAGAAAACAGCAGTAGCTAGAAGGTCTGTTCCACTATAACACATGAAAATGCCACCCAGATAGTGGAAAGAACAACCCACTCTCCGAAATTCTGATGTTCTCATGTTTTCCCAGTTTGCACCTGGAAACAAGTTGCTGCTCTGCAGTTTCTCCTGATTACCAATTGTGAAATAAATAAATACATTTTTATTCTAGCCATGAACTGGTTCTCAGAACTGACAATTAATTGCCAGCATTTTGAGGTTGGAGCTTCATCAGGACATGCGGTACTTGTGTTCGCGTGATATTATTGTTATAGCAATGGTAAGACAGTGAAGACCAGTACAGTGACAGAATCGCTGTTTGCTATACTGGTCTGCTGTCTTACCAATGCTGCTGTCTCCAAGGAGTTTGCCCCTCACCAAAACAACTCCGACTTGGTGTTGGTAATCTTTAAGGTGGGTCCCCGCACTAAAACACTTTTGTTCCTGGATGGCACAGTGCTGACTGTCGGCATTGTGCCATCACTGTAAGGGCATGCGACAGGATTCCTGTCAGTGCAGCATAGTGGAACCCTGTGGCTGTACTGATGGCTGTTTCTCTAAAAAGGGAGTGTACATGTGTTCCATCCTTTTTTGTTTGCAGTGCTGCAGACTTTGGCATGCAGAATGTGGAGCAGAGAGCAGACTCCAGAAATGGACCAATAAGAGTCTGAAGAAGCAAAAAGAAAAGCTATTTAAACAGAGACAATTTAGAACAAGGGAACACCTTTTAGATGTATAGCCATCACCACAGGCACAGTACTGCATGCCCTGATGAAGAGCTCCAACCTCGAAACATTGGCAATTAATTATTTGTGGATCTCCCATACATAAAGTCTCCACCACTCATTCATACTGATGGGAGTTCACCGGAGGCACTAGGACCCAGCGGGAGCAAGCTTTTTTCAAGAGGGCTGGCGCCAGAGATGGAGCCACAAAGAAGCAGCACCGCGAGCCTCGGCTCATTCAGTAATGACTGTCTCGGCGTTGACCCTCCATCCGCCTCAGTTCCTTTTTTCACCGACATCGAGTGTGCTTCAGTGACAACGTCACTTGCCTGCCGGGAGTTAAACTTCACTAGCAGCAATAGTTCAGTTTATTGTTTTGTAGATTATTTTGAATCAGTACCGATTATATTTCTAAGTTTAACAATTGTACAAGAACAAGTCTTCAGACCTCCATTGACGGAGTCAGGTGACAGTAGGGAGACTTCTTACGAAAGCTGTTCAGTCAGCCGAGCCGGGTCCAGTCTGCCACCCTCTCCGGGGGTCTGACAACAGACGGTCCAGTGCTCATGGGGATGGGCGGCCCCCCCAAAAGCATAAAAAGAAAAGGTCCCATTCTCAGCGCCGTTTGCCCTCGAGTTGTTCTTCGACACATAGGTCGAAGAAGAAAAGGCATCACTCGAGGTCACCCTCTGGTATGTCTGCGTGTAGACAGACGGTTATTGGGGCCAGGCACCGGTCTCCACCTCTGTCAGGGTCACTGGTTTCTGTCTCTGGTAGCCGACCTCCTCGACACTAGAGCTCCTTCCCACCTATTGGAGGAGTCTCCGATGAGCAGTTTCACCAGTGGGCTGCTCTTCTTACCCCAGGAATCCACTAATATTATTACACTTTGCAGTTCTCTTTGAAGTCAGGACTGCCCTAGAGAGAATAGAATGATATGCTAATCATGGAATGTTTAGCACATGCATCTATTTTCAAACAGCCTTGTGCTAACTGCCTACATTCTGGCTCAGATTTCTTCTCTCTGCTGAAGACATCAGATGCCCTAGAGATCTCTCTCTCAATCAAGATCATCTGATTACTGTTAAGACCAAAAAAAACTTAAGTATTTTTGTCTTATTTTTTATTACTGCCTTGTGTTTATTGTTATTTACTGTTTTTCCTCATAGCAGGGTTTTTATATAATTGATTAGCAGTACTAACTGTAAAGAAAGTATTTATATAAGTTTTCCAGAAGTGTTATGTTTGTTAACAAAGTGAGGCAAGTGCTATGCATTTCTCTCAATGTTTTAGCACTTTTATGACCAAAAGCTAATCAATTTTTAGAGACGAATAAAAACCTGTTTAAAATGTTTGGACCTCCTGGTTTTAAGAATTGTTGAAGTGTGCTGAGGTGTTTGCTAAGCCAGATAAGCATGATCTTTGCTTGTAACATGGCTCTAAAGGTAGCAGGCAAATGGAGAGCGGAGATTGGTGCAAACGTGTCATGTGACACAAAACGAGCAGTGATTAAGCCAGGAGGAGAGCCCGCTTGTGTAGTACCTACAGTGTCCACACTCCTAGTAGCTCATTAGAGCCTGCTTGTGTAGTACCTGCAGGGGCCAGAGTCTGCTGCGCTAAGACGCAGACAGCGACTGAGTCAAAGAATAGACAGACAGTCGTCAGAGATCGCCGATGTGATAACTGTGAAGCGACAGTATATCAGTGAGACAGCATACTGTTGTAGACAGGGGAAAGGAAAGTGACTGAGAGATGGAGAGCTGCATCGTGATGTTTAGCCTCTGTGGAGTAAAGGGGATATCTAGGTGGGTGGATGATGAGTATGGAGTCAATGGTGTGCAGACGAGGAGGGGGCATAGTCAACTTGTGACACAGCAGTGGTATGATGACATAAAAAAAGTGACAACTAGTGAGGGAGACTCTGGGGAGTATGAATTACAGGGAACTGAGACAAGTGTTGAAGGGGACTATGAAGCAGAGCTGCCGATAGAGAAGCAGAAAGAAGATGTGCAGTACAGAGTGACTGGTCGCAAGCGCAGTCAGAAAAAGAAACATATAGATGGCAGGGAGCTGGAGCACAGCGAAGAAAGCAGATGTCATGTAGTGCTCAGTGAGAAAGAGCTTGATAATCTGGAGACCAAAAATGTGGAGGCCAACATGCACAAGAACACTACTTGGGCATGGAATGTTTTTAACGACTGGCTAGGAGCGAACGGCATAGGCATAGATCTGAAGATAGTCACGCCATGCCAGCTGGCAGGAGTTCTGAGACACTTCTATACAACTGTCCGAACAGAGCAGAAAGAGCAGTATCGCGTAAGCTCGTATGGGTGAGGTGGCTGTACTACAGCTTATACATATTACTGAGGTGATGTTAAAAGAGTAATAAACATTATCACTGATGGAGAGTTTGTAGCAGCCAATAATGTGTTTGTGGCGGTGCTCAAAGAATATAGAAGAGCTGGGCAGGACATGGCCACCCACCACCTAAAGATTAGCGACAGCGACCTCAGAAAGATAAGGACATGTCAGAAACTGAGCCCAGAGTGTCCGTATGGTCTCGTCCGCAGACTCTGGTTCGAGATCCAGCTGGGACTTGCTCGCAGAGGAAGAGAGGGCAAAGGAGCTGCATCAGAACTCCTCCGTGGTGGAGGTGGATGAGGAAGGCAAGAGTACCTGGAATGGTGTTTAATGAGAAAACAAAAATCATCCACAGCTGAACAAAACTAACCTGCAGGTTCTGCAAGGAGTCCTGTACAGCACACCAGGTAGCAAGGATCATGAGTATCGATGTACAAAGAGTACATCCAGAGATGTCCTGCAAATGCTCCAGCTCTGTACCTGCATCCTCTGAGAGTAGATGGAACGGGCGCAACATTGGTCCTGCTGGTACAGCAAGCAGCCCATGGGCAAGAACTATTTGGGAATCTCATGCCTCAGATGTCTGAAGACGCAGAGCTGTCATGCCGTATACCAATCACAGCATTTGCAGCACCGCTGTAAGCATGCTCTCTTAGGCTGGTCTCGCATCGAGCAAGATTATGTCCATCACTGGGCATCGATGTGAGACGAACCTGAGAAGCTACTGGTCTTCATCGGCAGAGGGCAGGAAAAAGTGGTGTAGTGTCCTGTCATCCCCCCTGACCCCAGCAGCAGCTAGCACACCGACGGAGCAAAGAGGCACAGCACCCACCACACCCGCACCAGTTCTGTCGAGCAGCACACCAACTCCCAGTACCTCAGAGGCAGTGACCCGCCAGGTCACGGAGCCAGCACCCTCAGCACTCCAGTCCTTTGGCAGCGAAGAACAGCAGCTCCTGAAGGCATCAGAGAGTAGAGTACCCCGGACCACTGCTAGAGATGCTAGAGCCCTCTCAGCGGTAAAAGGGAGGACCAGCAGAACGGTAGCCAGCACGCTTACGTGTTGAAACTGCAGCCGAGCTACAAATCCAATGCAGATATTCCACTTTGAGACTGTCACAGTCCACGGACCGGTGACATTCTGCTACCAGGAGAGGAAGAGGGCAGAAGTTAGTGGACAGTGCATCTGACGATATCCACGGCGTCCACAAGAATAGACAGATATGGACTCCAGCCAGCACGCCCGATCTGCATATCACACACGCCATCACAGGAAGCGATGAGAAGTCGCCACTGAGTGGAACTCTTAATCTAATAACAGACAGATGTATGGTTCGATTTATTGTTTAACGGCACTAGCACAGCAATCATTGACTGCGCTTCGATCCTGTACTAAGTTGTGTTATCTGGAGCAAAATAACTGTAAGTGTAATAAATGCTGTCTGACGAATGCAACGTGTCCACCTACATTTTTAACTGGTCTCAAGCTTTCTAACCCAGAGACAGTTAACCCAGGCTCGCCACTCCTGTGTCGAGCCCATAAATAGTGATTAATCACCTCCAGCCGGGCTCTACCGGGATTAATGCCCGCTGGTGGTTGAACATGAGGCTGAACTCAACCTCTCGCCAGGCATTAATCCACGGTAGAGCCTCCTCTGTCGGTGATTAATGCTTACTTGATCTGCCTTTGGCAACAACAATTTTGTGAAGATTGTGATATATTTAAGTTTTTCCTGGTAAAACAGTGGGAAAAGTGCAGGAGAGGTTTAAAAGGAAACTAGAGGAGGGGTCCCTGGCTTTAACCAGTCCATCCTGTCCAAGAATGTGGCAAGTTTAAAGTAAACTAGAGGAGGGGTCCCTAGGCTCGAACCAGTCAACCCCTCAATGAATGTGGTAAGTCCTTCTAGAGCCTCTAATTCCACCCCTGATACGGGTGAGGGCTCTGGCTTGAAGAGGGATCCCTAGGCTCTAACCAGTCCACCCCCTCCACGAATGTAGCAAGTCCTTTCAGAGCCTCTAATTCCACCTCTGATACGGGTGAGGGCTCCGGCTTGAGGAGGGGTCCCTGGGCTCTGACCAGTCCACCCACTCCATGAATGTGGCAAGTCCTTCCAGAGCCTCTATTTCCACCCCTGATACGGGTGAGGGCTCTGGCAAGAGAGGCAATCAGCTGGCTGACTCTGGTGCCTGCCAAAAAACAAACAAAAAAAGAAAAGCACTCTGACACCCCGGCTGAAACGCCTCAAGGGGTCCCTCAGGTGCCTATTAAAGCTCTTTTCTCCTGCTGATCTAACAGGCCTTAGCTTTACCCAGCTGCTGTAGGGATTATTTTCTCCTCAGCAGCCTGTTATTACTCCTGCTGAGAAAGCAGCTGTTGTTGCCCCTCTGGTGCCTACTACTTTTATATATTTTCTAAAATGCTGAGATGTTTGATATGTTTTTAAACTTGTTAGGTGCCTTGGTTTTTGAAAGGTGCCATAAAAATAAAGACTATTTTTATTATTATTATTACTTTGGCATATGGTGATGGCAATGATAACGATAACCAGGATGAGAAGGGAATTGAACCTGAGGTGTCACCGGACAGGATTTTGGTTACTCCCCGAGCCACTTAAGATTTCTTTCCCATTTCTCTTTGTGAAGGAAATGGTAGAGACCCTGGATCTACAAACAGCTGAAGAGATCCATGATGAAGAGGAGGCACAATATATGGAGCTTATGGGCTGACACCTTAAAAAGGCTCTTTACTTATCTGTAAATTAAATAAAAATAAATAAATAAATAAAATGGACCCGTTAGAAACCCTTAAGGTTCCTAATTCAGCAATATGGCTAAAAGGGTACCTTTCGGTATCCCGGGCAATCAGACAAGCTTGTTGCCAGGCCTATGCAGCCGTCTGCCAGAAAGCTGTTTGGCTGTCAGTTGTCAACAATGATGAGGCTAAGCCCTCTTTAGCAGTGTCAGAGCTATTGGATGCAGGAAAATTGGGTTTGAAGGCTTCCAAATACTAATCTCAAATGGCAGCTGACACTAATTATACTGCTGCAAGATGGACGGCTGGTGCAATGTCCCAGCCTCACCCAGGGCACACAAGCTAAGGCAATGAATTTTGCAGTCAAGGGCCCCTCTCTTTTTGCTGCCCAGACTGAAGCTTACATAAAAAAAAAAAAAAAAAAAAAAAAAAGATGAATGTAAAGCTACTTTTAAAAGTAACTCGAATAGAAACAGAGATCCTCTCCTTCTACTTCTTATTCTAGGGAGGCAGGGGCAGGTCTTTTTAGAGACCTTTCTTACAGGTATAGGCTGTCACTCAGCAGCAGTACTAGCCATAGCAGATAGAACCCTGCCTTTTTCCCTTAGGCTGCTTCTCCCCATCCTGTAATGGCAGCCTCGACCACTATTTCGAGGAATTATCAAACTTAACAAATGGGTTCTGAAAGAAAAGGCCAGGGTCTCTCCCTTTGTGTCAAGTCCCCTCCTCCTCCAATTGCACCAGCTCCTTTCTCAGAAAGAGAATTGCAGGAAAAGGAGGTGCAGGCCTTATTACAGGCAAAAGCAGTTGAGCCTGTTCCCCACAACCAAAGAGGACAAGGGTTCTATTCCAGATATTTCCTAACAACGAAAGTATCTCAGATTCAGACTGCCCTCAGGCTACTACCAGTTTTCAACACTGCCTTTCAGCCTCACCTCTGCACCAAGGGTTTTACCATGCATAGCAGTGATAGTGGCACACCTTAGAAGAATGGGTGTTACAGTCTTTCCTTATCTGGGTGACTGGCTAATCGTAGGGAATCCCACCAACAGGTGTCAGACCACCTACAGGTAGCTCAGGATATGCTGCTGTCCCTGGATTCCTTCTCAGTACCAAAAAGTCAGTGCTGACCCCTGTGCAAGTTCTGCAGTTCATAGGGCAAACTGGATAGAGTAGTGGGAACAGTTTTTCTCCTCAAGAGAGGGCAGAAGCTGTTCGCTCTTGGCAGGCCAAAGCCAGCAAAACATTTCCTTCAACTATTGGGCCACATGGCTTCACCAACAAGCACAGTCATAGATGCCAGATTTTAGATGAGAGATGTCCAGTTCCACCTCAGAGCACACTGGTGCCAGAGGCAAGACCCACTCTTAAAGCCAGTACCAGTAACAAAAACTTTGCTACAGGCCCCTCAAGGTTGGAGGGAACTAGAAAGCGTAAGGGAAGGGGTTCTATTTCTGCAGAAGCCTCCTTCTCAGGTTCTCACAGCTGATGCTTCCCTGTTAGGATGGGGTGCCCACTTAGGGGATGACACCATTCGTGGCTCCTGAGACAGTGCAGACTCACTCCTGCATATAAATCTGCCTGAGCTGAGAGCTGTATACCTGGCCCTTCAGGTTATCTTTCATCATCTTTCGGGAAAGGTGGTACAAGTCAGATCAGACAATACCACAGCAATGTACTACATCAACAAATAAGGAAGGACAAGGTCCACTTCACTTTGTACAGAAGTAATAAAGATATTGAGCCTTGTTTACCCCTAAACACTTTCTCTAAAAGCAATTCATCTGCCTGGCAAGGAAAACACCTGACAGATGCCTTGAACAAGATAATTCAGGCCCATCATGAATGGGCATTGAATAGGAAAGTGATGAATGCTCTATTCAGGAGGTGGGGATCCCAGAAATAGACCTTTTGCTTCCCACCAACATCACCACTTGCCTCCCTAGTGTTGCAGGCCCCAGTGAAAGGGACAGTTCCAGTGGATGCCCTTATTCTCGATTGGACATGCAGATACTTTTATGCCTTTCCACTCATTTTCAGGGTTCTCATCAAGCCCAGGTCATAACCAGCTCGATGATCCTGGTAGCATCAGACTGGGTATGGCAGCCTTGGTACTCCCTATGCTTTCAATGTCTGTGAGCAAGTTGATTCACATTCCTCAGAGGTACAGTCTCCTGACTTCCTTTCAGGGAGGGTAGCGTTCCTAATCTCCAGTCTCTCAAGCTCAAGGCATGGCTCTTGAGGACATAAAATATGCAGACTGCCAATTCTCTGAAGAAGTCTTGGAAGTCTTTAGGGGTTACGGGAAACCTTCCACTAAGGAAATGTATGCTTCAAAATGGAAAATATTTTTCCATCTGTTACAATGATAAGGGTGTAGCCCCAGCCCAGGCCAGGATCCCAACCCATCTGGATCATTTGTCTCATTTGCACTCCTTGGGGCTGCAGCACTAGACTCTGAAAGTGCACCTGGCTTCAGTTTCAGCGTGCCTCTCACCGAAAAGGATACCTCAGTGGCATTAAATCCCATACTTGAGGTTTTTTTAAGGGGCTCTCTCACTTGTTTCTCCCTCACAGGGAACCAGTGCCACCATGGAATCATAATGTTTGCATTGCCCAACTTATGCTTTTCGACCTCTGAGCCTATGACATCTGCATAGCTTAAATTTGTTACCTGGAAGGTAGTCTTTTTTTCTGGTAGCAATCACTCCTGCCAGGAGGATTAGTGAACCACAGGTCTTTTGTGTAGAAAAGGACTAACTTTCTTTTCTCAGGAATAAGGTAGTGTGGGGAACTAATAGGAAGATCTTACTTCGAGATACAGCTCTTGCAGCAGGTAACACCATTAGGACTGAAGCCGGCAGGCGCCAGGACCCCACGAAATCTTCTAGCTAGCAGTCTTCATGGGGACCCATCCTGCTACGTCAGTCCCGCCCCGGCGTCAGTTGCATACATAAGGAGGCGGTCCCTTGATTCCCCAGTTCTTTTCACGGTCCGACTTGTATGTCTCGATTCTTCGGTTCGCTTCTTAGCTGACGCCTGGTTAAGTTCTTCCTTTCAGGAAAAAGTTTGCTTCTTCTGCTCAGTTGCTGTCTGATGTCCTTCCAACCTCTGTGGAAGGCCATCCGTCAAGTGCGCCTGTGGAAGCAAACCTGTTTAAAGATCCGCCTTCGGCCTGCGTCCGGTGCCTAGGCCCAGACCACGACACCCGGGCCTGTACCTTCTGCCAGGGATTCAATAGCCGGACACGGATCCGTCGCCAGAAGGCCCTACAGGCGTTCCTGCTCAAAGAAAAGGTTAAAGCCATGGACGCAGCCTCCAAGGGGGAATCATCAGCTAAGGCCCGAGACACCTTGAAAAGCATAGGGAGAGGGTGAGATCCAAGTCCCGCCTAGGGCCTCTGACCTGTAGCTCGGCTCCCGATCCGACCGCCTCCTTCCCGGCCCACTCTAGCCTCCCTGCAGCGGTGAAGACCTTCTGGTTCTTCCTCTCTTCCTCAGGCCAGGACCTCCAGGCCCTCCTCTTCTTCGGCTTCCAGGGGCCCTGCCGAGGTCGGGGGACTGCCACCACCACCACAAGTCCGGTTCCCGCCATTTGGAGCCTGACGCCCGGTCAGTCTCCTTGCCTCCTCCTCCCCAGCGGAAGACCAAAGAGCTGACTTCACTTAAGAGATCATTGGATCCGACGTCAGCCCACCTGATGTCGGCCAAACACCATTGGTCCCAGGAATCAACGACCGCCAGACACCCATCGCCGGTTAGGCCTTCGCCACCACGGACGCTGGCCGGGGGACCGACGTCCATATCTACAGAGAGGAGAACCCCTACGCCTCCCACCGACGTCGGTCAGGAGGCGATCATGGAGGAGGAGCTGACCCAGCCCGAGGACCAGACGGGCGAACCCGGTCCTGTCGCACCCCCCAGGAAACCCTCCCTGGAACCCAAGACCCTTGGGGAGCCGACACCGGAACCCAACGACTCGCCATCGGCGCCCGGTCCGTCGGGTCTCAGTATTTCCAAGGTTAAGGAGCTGTTCACCTACTGGTGGGATACTATTAAAAAGGATGTAGTTCCCACACCTCCTCCTCTTCCTCCTCCTCCACCTGCGACTCCACCGGCCCCCGTGCCCTCCCACTCCATCCGGGGCTGAAGGCCAGTACCTTCCCCCCAGGAGCCTACGGATCCTCCTAGGGGTAGACCAGAAAAGAGGAGACCTCCGTCCAGATCCTCTTCAGGGTCACCCAGCCCCAAGAGACCCAGAAGACGCCGTCATTCGCCTTTGACGGAGGACACGGGATCGGACTTCTCGACAGATCCAGATCCCCCTCTCCAATCAGTGTCCCTTCTCCGGACCCACGTGAGCTCCCAAGATCTCCTCCAGATGACCCATCATTCTTGGAGATTATGAGACATATCCAGGAGAACATGGGCTGGGACGCAGAGGAACTCAACCCCGAGAGATTACGCCTTGCCAGATATCTTCGGCAAAAAGATCCAAAGCCTGTGGTGGTGCCACCCTTGGTAGACACCTTCGTGGACGTCACCAAGGCAGCGTGGAAATGTCCACACTCACTTCCGGTGATGCCGAAGAAAGCTGACCGCCTGTACAAGGCCCCTAGGGAGGACCAGTACTTGGCATCACATCCTCTGGCCGATTCTTTGGTCATTACAGCCTCTCATGACCGGTCCCAGAGGCCGCAACATTTGAGCACCCTGCCACCGGACCCAGAGTCCAAGCAGTTGGATGCTATGGGCAGGCGCACATATGCATCCGTTACCTGCGCCATCAGGTCCCTCAACTATTTAACCCACATGGTACAGTTTCAGAACGCCTTGTGGGAGCAGGGACTGGATCTGGCAGAAAAGATGCCAGAAGGTGAGCAGAAGGAAGAGTTGCTACAACTCCTTCGCACGGGTTCGGACGTGGGAACCCAGGTGCTGCGAGCCGCGTATGATTCCGCGGACTCCTCGGCCACAGCGGCAGCTTCAGGCGTATGCCTCCGGAGACACTCTTGGCTTTGTGTCTCCGGATTTACCCCGGACATCCAGAAGAACATCCTGGACGCCTGGTTTCATGGAGAAGTTCTTTTTGGTGAGTCCTCGGAGAAGGTCCTCACCAAACTTCAAGAGGCCGGGAAGGCGGTACGGTCTGTCCAGGCCATGTACAGACCCAAGCTTAGTTTCTTTCATAGGAACCAAAGCTGTTTCGAGGCCGGATGCAGAAACAGCAGTCCCAGCACTGGCCCGCAACAGAGGGGCTCCTTCTCCCGCAGAGCCCAGGGGAAGTCGTCCGCTGGGCCGAGGCCAATGCCCAGCTAAGTCGGCCCAGCCTGCAGGACCCTCAGCCGCCACAGCATGACTCCTTCCCAGCCCCCGCCTCAGGATCACGGGACACCCAAGATCGGGGTCATATCATGACCACCTGCCAGGGTGGCAGTCCATAACCAATCGACAGGGTGGTTTCAGTTGGTCAAAGAGGCCACTTTATAGAATTCGTGGACAAGCCACCCAAAGGCTCCTCTCTGCTCTCCCTACTGGGTCAGCACAAATCACTCATCAGGCAAGAGGTACTCACACTCCTGCAAAAGGGAGCGGTGGAGTATGTCCCAGAGAACCAGAAAGGATCCGGATACTATTCCCACTTCTTTCTGGTTCCGAAGAAAACAGGGGACCTCTGTCCAATCTTGGACCTCAGCGACCTCAACATGTCAGTCGCCTACAAACGTTTTCGCATGGTGACCCTCCAAGGGCTCATTCCAATGCTGAAAAAGGACGCCTTCTTAGCGTCCCTAGACATGCAGGACACCTACCTGCACATCCCAGTAGCTCAGGCGCACAGGAGGTTCCTGCGCTTCGAGTTTCTCGGCCACCACTTTCAGTTCCGGGCTCTCCGTTTGGACTGTCATCGGCCGCCAGGGTCTTTACCAAGTGTATGGCAGTCATGGCAGCGTCTCTAAGAAGACAGGGCCACTACGTGTTCCCGCACTCTGGACGATTGATTTTGTGGCTGCCTCCAAAGAGGCGCTTGTTGCTGGTTATTCAGAGCACCCAGGATCTGTTTCAGTCTCTGGCATTCTTATCAACTACGAGAAGTTTCTCCTGGTACCATCCCAGAAGCTGCAGTTCATAGTGCAGTTCTGGACACCATCCAAGGGAAAGCCTTTCTTCCGACCGAAAGAGCGAACACATCAGATCCCTCATCAGGATCTCTGGGCGAAGAAGACTGTCCCTGCCAGGTTGGTCCTTCGCTTGCTCGGACATATGGCTGCGGCCATTCCAACCGTCCTTTTGGCAAGGCTCCACATACGGGTAACTCAGTGGATGCTCAAGGTGCAGTGGGACCAAAGGCAAGGCCACATGCAGCATCCGGTCAGAATCACGAACACTGTGATTCGAGACTGGCAATGGTGGCTAGACCCGGGGACACTCTCTGCGGGGGTCCTGTTTACAGCGCTGTCCCTGGAGGCAATCCTCTCCACAGACGCCTCAGGGCTGGGGTGGGGAGCGCACCTGAATGGGGTGAGGTCCCAGGAAACATGGACCCCTCAGGAAGCCCACCTCCACATCAACGTTCTGGAGATGAGGGCGGTCCTTTACGCCCTGCAGGTCTTTCAGTCAGAAATCCCGTCGAGTACTCTTCTGCTTCAGACAGACAATACGGGTGATGTATCCACCTCAACAAACAGGGAGGCGCACACTTACCCCTTTGCAGGGAAGCTGTGAGAGTGGGATTGGTAATCCGACACGCGCGAGCCTGATTGCAGTTCACGCCCCGAATGGACAACACATCGCAGACGGCCTGAGTCGCTCCCAGGCCAGAGTCCACGAATGGGAACTTCTTCAGGAGGTAGTAGAGGATCTGTTTCTTCGATGGGGCACTCCAGAGTTGGACTTGTTCGCTTCCCCATCCAATGCAAAATTGCCCAATTTTTGCTCGCTAGATCCAGGGCCTGGTGTTTTCTGTCGAGACGCGTTGTCCCTCTCCTGGGTGGACAGATGCCTCTATGCTTTCCCTCCCTTCCCATTGATCCAGAGAGTCCTTCTCAAACTGTGCAGGGAGCATGCAACAATGATCCTGGTAGCGCCTTTCTGGCCCAGGCAGATCTGGTTCCCCATGCTGACGCAATTGTCCCAGGAACCTCCAGTTCCATTGCCTTTCAGCTCCCATCTATTGTCTCAGTAGGAGGGTTCACTAGTCCACCCAGACTTGCGCCACTGAACCTGCATGCCTGGCTCCTCGAGACATAGCCATTATGTGACACGGGTCTTGCAAGAGGTGGCGAAGTCCTTTTCATGTCAGAAAGTCCAACGATGCGACGTATGCCATGAAGTGGTGCCGCTTGCTTGTGGCCCAGGCACGTGGCCTTTCCCCTTTAGATTGCCCAGTGAAAGTGGTTCTGAATACCTGCTTTCCTCTTCCATTCGGGTCTCACCTATCCTCCATTAAAGTTCACCTCGCGCTGATTTCTGCCTACCACTTCCAGGTAGGACAGCGACAGTGGCACAGCTTGATGCCCTCGAGACTTCCTGAGAGGGGTGTTACACCTTAGGCCACCCATCAAGGATCCCGCTCCTCCTGGGACTTACTCTTTGTCCTGGAACAACTCACACTTCCCCTTTGAACCCGCCGCAGATTGTAGCCGTGCTTGCTGTCGGAAAATGTTACTTTTAGTTGCTGTCACATCAGCAAGGAGAGTTTCTGAGCTTCATGCTCTCATGTGTAAGGAACCTTATTTAATTTTCCACCAGGACAGAGTGTCTCTGAGGACGTAATCCTAAATTCCTGCCTAAGGTGGTCTCTGCCTCACTCTTAACCAGGACATCGATCTGCCTGTGTATTTTCCCAAGTACTCTAATAGAGGAGAGGTGTTGCTTCACACCCTGGATGTTCACCGCTCCTTAAGGTACTACCTGAACAGAACTAAACAGCTTCACACATCGGAGCAACTTTTTGTATCCTTCGCTGAGAGGATGCTGGGCCAACCAGTCTCAAAGCAGACCTTTCTCGCTGGCTTGTCCAGTGTATTTCATTTTGCTACAACAGCAAACAGAAGCTCTCCCGGTACAGTCCGGGCCACTCGACAAGAGGGTGGCTACCTCCCTTGCAGCATTGCGCAACATCTCCACCTCGGCCATTTGTGCTGCAGCTACTTGGAGCCGTGCACACATTTATTAGGCACTATAGCCTGATATTACATCACGGCGGAGAGCCGGTTTCGTCTTGCCGCTCTACAGGGTCTCCTGTCCTAGAGTCGGGACTTGCTCAAGATTCTTTCCTAATTTCCTCCTCCCAGAATGCTTAGAGGCGTATTGTGGGAATCAGTCCTAATGGTGTTACCTGCTGCAAGAGCTGTATCTCAAGTAAGATAGTACAGTTCTAGTAAGAACTTCACTGTAACAGTAGATCTCGAGGAACAGCTCTTAGCAGGTACCTTCCTGCCCACCATTCCCTTGAGGAGGTATGGCCTACCAGGCCTGGGCAGGAGCTACGCCTGTCTCGTCCTTTTCTTCTGATGGCGGATCCTCGGTCTCCCTTCTGATGTCATCCTGCGGCCGGGAGTCTCCGGGGGAACTGGGGAATCTGGGCGATCAGCCTTATGTACCACGCCTGACGTCGGGCGGGACCGATGTTGGAGGGCGGCCCCGCTGAAGACTGCTAGCTAGAAGATTTCCTGGGTCCTGACACCCGCCGGGCTTCAGTCCTAATGATGTTACCTGCTGCAAGAGCTGTTCTCGAAGATCTACTGTTACGGTAAGTTCTCACGCAGACTCGTATTTTCCTCGCTAAGGTGGTCCCTGACTCCACTCTGAACCAGTCAATAACATTGCCAGTTTCTGTACTGAGCACTCCACTCAGGTGAGCATAGACTGCACAGCCTGGATGGCAAAAGAGCACTGAGTGACTATATGGCTCATGCCATAGACCATAGGTAGGACAGACAACAGCTGTACCTCACATATGAGGAAGTAGGTAAAGGTACTGCAAGGTTCCTCCTTCTTGTCCTTGAGCCCACTCTACAAGGGACATAGCTGCCAATATTGCAGCTGCCTGAGAGGTGCCTTTATTGGAAATATGTAAAGCCGCTATCTGGAGGTCAGCCCACACCTTCACTAAACACTATAGTCTGGATACCCAGCCTAGTAGTGATGCCAGTTTTGGCAAAGTTGTTTTGCCGAATAGATTCTGCCCACCTCCTAGTGGTACTGCTACTTAGTCTGCAAAGATTAATAATATTAGTGGATTCCTGGTAGGTTCTTTTCGTAGAGCATATCTGACTTTAAAAAGTGGACTTTGCTTCAATTACCCTTTGGCTACTCATTTGAAATGGCCCTGTTGCATTTAAAATTTTTTATGGTTATTTAATTATAATTCACATGTTGTTATGGCTTTTTGCAGGCTTCAAAGAAATCTGAGCAAAATGTAGGCAGTTAGCACAAGGTCGTTTGAAAATAGATGCATGTGCTAAACATTCCATGATTAGCATATCATTCAATTCTTCTGGGGCAGCCTGACTTCAAACAGAACTGCAAAGAGTAATTATATTAGTGGATCCCTGGGAAGAAAGATTACTACAGGTGAGTAATTTTTTTATATGGAGCAGTGGGCTCCGAGTTTGGTCCAGTTGCCCGAGCCGGTCACTCCGACACCGGGGCCTTCGGGCCATTCAGCTCCAGAGGGACGGGTAGGGCGGTTGGGCCTTCCTAGTTGCATGGCGCCTCCTTCGATGCCTTTGACTCCGGGCTCCGGTGTTTAGCCCCCTCACATGGCTGCGGCGCAGGGGTCCACACCGATGCCTTGATTTCCTGCCATTTTCCCTCTTTACCTCAAATTGCAGTTTTCTGACTTCTGGGACACTCTTGGCACCATGGCGGTGCTGTGGGCTCTGTTGGCGCCGTGCAGTGCTGGAAACTCTGTCTGCTGGCGGCTCTGTTGGTACCATGTGTGGTGCAGGACTCTGTCGGCATCATGTGCGGTGCCAGGGCTCTGTCGGTGCACATGCATGGCACGGGGGGCCTGTCCCAGCACCATCTTGTGATGCCACAGGCTCTGGTACATTATATGGTGCCAGGGCTCTGTCTGCGCCACTTTGGCTGACTCCTCCCTCCCTGTCCTTGGCACTGTTTTCCTCTTTGGTGCCGAGGGCTGGTACGGCACCAACCAGTCTTCAGGGGTTCTCGACTCCAATTCTTTCTTCTTGTGTTCTTCCTCCTGATTTTCACTCCTTTCCTGTCTATGCAGTCCCCCCTGGACTGTCAGGAGATAATTTTGAGCCTGACCCAGATGTTCGCCTGGGTGATGATGCTGATGACACTGCCCTTGGAGCAGGGATCAATCCTCCTGCAGAGCCTGTGGTCAAAGAGCTCTCCTTTAAGTCTCTGCTCAAAAATTTTAACTCTGCTCTTCTCTCCAAGCTTCAGAAATTGATCATGGGAAACTTTTGTGACTCCAATATCTTCATGTCCCGGAGATCCCTATGGATTTAACCCCTCCGGTACAGCCCTTTTTCGAGACCCTCTCACAGATGGTGTGGAAGAATCCGGCTCTTATTCGTTCTGTGGCCAAGTCCATCGATAGGAAGTATGCCCCTCCTAAGAATTGCCCTTTTTTGGCCTCACAAGCCTTTGTTGATGCTATTGTGATCTTGGCAGAGAATGATAAGGCCGTCTTTCCTCAAGGATCTACGGCCCACCAATGAACAAAGAATCTCGTAACATAGACACCTTAGGTAAGAGAGTGTTTGCTGTCTCAACCCTGGGGATGCGTTTCCAGCTACTGTACTGGGCTATTTTTCTCAGTATGAATATGTACATTGGCATTCCTCAAAGAAATGGTGGAAGCTCTGCCCGAATTGGAAACTAGCTCAGAGTTGTTTCACACCATAACTAGGGGTATCAATCCAGTAACCAACAGGTTAGAGCTGCAGTGGATGCCTACGATACACGCCCACGTTGCGGCAGCTGGCATCCGCACCCACCACCACTCTTGCGTACTGGCTTCACGACGATGCCCCTAGCAAGTTATAGCCTTACCCCTTTGATGGTATGTATCTGTTCAGGCTTCAGGTAGAGCAATCTCTGGAGGCCACACAGAAGACTAGGCCTGCTATTAAGATGGCTAGACCTACACCCACTCCCTCCCGAGGGGGTGTGAACAAGCGTCAGTTTCACAACCGTCAGTCCTTTTGGGGCAGAGGCAGGGGATGTTTTAACAAAAACCACAACACTCAGCCACAAAAGAAAGAGCAGCAGAAGGCACAAGGGCCCAAAGCACCAGTGCCACTTTCTGAGTTTCTGGCCCAAGTCCCACCTCAGCTGTCCGAGGGGGACTCCTCCTTAGCAGTGGGAGGACGTCTGACTCAGTTCTGCAATCAGTGGAAATCTATAACATCAGACAAATGGGTCCTCCGGATAATCCGCAAGGGTTACTGTCTCAGTCTTTTAGAAATCCCTCCAGATCATCTTCCCAAACGACAGCCCAGGCTGTCAGCAGTACAGTCAGACCTTCTTGCTTCCAAGGTACAAGGCCTTCTGAAAAACAGGGCAGTAGAAATAGTTCCGCTGGATCAACGAAACACAGGTTTCTACTCCCATTACTTTCTGGTTCCGAAGAAAACTGGCGGCATGCGCCCCATTCTGGATCTCAGAAAATTAAACAAGTTCCTTCACAAGGAGAAGTTCAAGATAATATCCAGTGTTCCCCATTCATTGTTTTAGTGTGGTGGACCACCATCCTATATTTTTCTGCCACTACCTAATATTTCTTTGCCACCACCCTATATTTTCTATCATCACCCTAATTATTTTTAATAAAATCCTCCAAAATGGTCTTTTGCCACCATTCCTTATTGTACTTCTACCCCTGCTTTGATACCAGTGCTCAGTGCTTTACTAAAAACACTTATGCACATGCACAGTTCACATAGGAGTCCATGGGAGACTGCACCTTGGCCCTGATCACCATCGCCACCGCCCCTGTATTCCCAGAGAGTGGGCAACCCTGATATTACTAGGTACTCTGCTACCTTTGCTTCACTGACATGATTGGCTAGCCTCCCTGGACATGCAGGATGCCTGCCAACATATTCTCATACACCCAAAGCACCACAAACACCTAAGGTTCATGGCATTGGGTCAACACTACCAGTTCAGAGTCCTGCCCTTTGGGCTATCCTCAGTGCCTCAAGTTTTTACAAAGTGTTGTGTAATTCTCACAGCGCACCTCAGGAAAATTGGATTACAAGTGTTCCCATATCTGGATGACTGGCTCCTAGCAAGTCCCTCCAGGCAAGAGACTCTGGAGGCCATGGCCACGGCCTCAGACTTCCTCATGTCCATGGGAGTCTTGCTGAATCTCAACAAGTCACAGTTGCAGACCTCCCAGAAGCTCCTCTTCATAGGAACTCCTCTGGACACCTCCTGTGTGAAGGCTTTTCTTCCAGAGGGCAGAAGGAGTGATATCTTACAGATGGCCTGGTACATCAGAGAACACAGCTTGGTTTGAGCTATCTCGAGCAACAGATGTTGGGCATCGTGGCATCCTTGGTGTTCACTGTACCCTTAGATCGTCTCCACATGAGAATCTCTCAGTGGATGCTCAGTACTCAGTGGTCACCAACCACTCACCCTCAGTCCTTTCTCATCAAGGTGACAGAACCTCTGAAGAGGTTGCTTGCCTGGTGGTCACAGGAGGACAGTCTTCTGGAAGGATATCCCTTTGCCCCCTCTGGATCACCAGATCTCAATTACCACTGACGCGTGCCTGATGGGTTGGTGAGCCCACTGCCAGGATCTCCACACCCAGGGTATGTGGACTCAGGACGAGTTCCAACTCCACATAAATGTCCTGGAAATGAGAGCCGTCCTCTGTGCAGTCCAAGCCTTGAAGAACATACTCTGTCACAAGAACATTCGCCTTCAAACGAACAACAAAGCAGTGATGTGCTACATCAACAAACAGTGCAGAGCACACTCTTACCCATTATGCAGGGAAGCAATGAGAGTGTGGGAGTGGTGCCTGAAACACAAGGCTTTGATTCAGGTGGTTTACCTGCCAGGAGTACAAAACGAGCTGGCAGACCATCTCAGCAGAACAGAGATGGATCCTCACGAGTGGTCTCTTGACTTAACCGTCATTCAGTCACTCTTCAGAGAATGGGGAACTCCAGACCTGGACCTTTCTGCATCCCCACTCAACACAAAACTACCTTTCTTCTGCTCCAGAAATCCAGGACCTGGCATTTTTTTGTCAGGATGTGTTCAGGCTGCGGTGGACAAGACGCTTTCTATGCTCCTTTCCGCCCCTTCTCCTAATTCAGAGGGTACTTCTCAAATTGGAGTCTCAAGGAGGCACAATGATTCTCATTGCCCTCTTCTGGCCTTGCCAGATATGGTTTCCGCTACTCAGCAGTCTACCGGAAAACACCCCAAAGATGCTTCCCCTTCAGACGAACCTTCTGACCCAAGGTCCCATAGTCCATCCCAACCTGAGGTCACTTTACCTTCACGCTTGGCTCCTGAAGAGATAGAGGTGAATAGGTTCAATGTTTCTTGTAGAGTTTTAGATATTCTTTTGGCTGCGCGGAAGCCAGCTGCTAGAAAAACCTACACAGCCAAATGGAAGTGTTTCTCTGTCTGGTGTGCAAATCCTCTTGGAACCCTTTTTCTAGGATCGTGGATATGTTGTTCATCCACACTGTTTGGCATGTCCTTTCCCTTTAAATCTTGCCAGAAGTCTTCAAGTTGGCTCCTCCCACCCACCTGGGTGGTATATACCTGGCTCCGCCCCATGATGCCAGATCTTCGCTTCCGCTGGAAGATACAGATTGCCCCTCTCGTGCTCACACATTTCGTGAGGCCTTGGCTTTCAAAACTTTGGTTTTACTGAAACTAAAACTCATTCGAGTTAGCGATCACGCTTTTGCATCCTCGAGCATGGAAGAGAAATCGTCTCTAGGATTTCGCGGTGTCCTTGCAACCAGGAGATGTCGCAAGACCGATCCCCATCTCATGTGTGTCACTGCCCAGGTGTCGGCCATGACACCTCGCCTTGCAGTTTTTGCTTGGCCTTCATCCCAATGTCCTGGAAGACCGCCTACAGCCTGAAGTTGGGAGACCAGGAGACAAGGAACCCTCCAGTGAAGTTTAAGGAGGCTAGGTGGCTGGTTTCATGGCTCAGGTTCTACTGAGCAGTTGGAGAACATGAAGGCATTCAAGAAGAAGCCGCCCGCACTCAAGTAGTCAAAGCTTTTCTGCTCTCTCAACTTGGGCTCCACCTTTACAGGTTCTTTTTTGTGAGCTGCCAGTCTCTCCTCACCAGGGGTGAGGCGCCTGCAGGCTCACACTCCTCTGCTCTCAGAAGAGGGATAAAGAATCTAGCTTGTCTTTGTCTCAATGAAGGCGTTCTTGTGATCGAGAGGTCTCAGTCCCAGGGCATGCGGTCTCGACCTCAGTCGAGATCGCTTCCTTAACCGCAGGCTTCATGGACCTTCCCGTTTGGCCAGATGAGCCGAAGAAGTGGCCGATGAGGTAGAGATGATTCTCGACCCAACGCGTCTCCTCTGTCGCCGCCGTGGCCGACGCACTTTTGGAGAGACTCCGTCCTCGTGGTTCCCTGGACGAGGAGATTCAGCCTGCTGGTGTCCCTTCGAGGTCCCGGTTGCAAACCCCTGGGTTTTACCGATCTGTCCGCTGTCTCCCAAGCAACCGAGTCGGATTGCCAGATCTCGTTGAGGTCTAGAACCCCTAGGCCGAAAGGCCAAGGAGGAGCCATAAGCACGCCAAGAAGAGGCAACACCACAGGTCATCCTCGGATGAGGAGAGGCTCAGACGAAACTCCATCGCGCTATGAGGGCTTATGTGGCAACAGCTGATTTTGACTGGGCAGAAGCTGGCTCCGCCGCCTACCCGGCCATTACTTGACTTCGCCTCCCTAGGCTGGCGTCGACCCCTTGGAACTGAAACCCTTGATGCCCCCACCAAGGGCCAGCCCATCCTCTGGTTCAGCCTCTTGCCGGTCTCCCCAGCGATAGTCGGGAGCCGCTGCAAGCAGCCTGTGGGAGGGCTCCTTCAAAGAGGACCAACTAGATACCAGACTTCCCAACGCCTGTCTGTCACAGTCACCCGGACCGTCCTCAATGAGTCGAGGGTGATTTGGGCGGCAGACCGCTGTATCCCGACTCCTTGGACTCAGACGTCACTGGCTCCACTCACATCCAGGGATGAGGAGTCGTTCATTGGTACAGGGATGGAGGAAGGTCCTTCCTCCTTCTAAGGGATCCTCGCTCCAGCTCTGATTCAACAGGGATGCCCCTGGAACCTATCCAGAAAGGTGGAGTACCTCTCACGGACATCCTGAAGAGAGGGGACACCCCGATGGAGGCCTTTCCTGTGGCCGAGGCCATTGTTGGTCCGGCACTCGAACTGTGGCAGCACCCTGTCTCATGTCCAGTACTGTCTGCTCGCATGGCCCGCAAGTACGCTGTGCCCATGGAGTCCCTTGCGGGGTTCACAGAGTACCCTTCAGCTCAGAGCCTGGTGACCGCCTCTGTGTTCAGGTGTACTGGCAGTTCTGCTGACACTGACTGTCCCCCCCCCCCCCAATAAGGAGATCAAGCTTTTGAACCATTCAGCGTGGAAAGTCTATGGGACCTCCTCCTTGGGCCTTCAAGCTCAGTTTGGCTGTCATCATGGCACACTTTTCATGCCCTTCTTAGGTCATTAGATGGGGTCCTCCCATATCTCCCTGCAGACATGCAAACCACGGTTAAGCAGGTCCGGGACCAGGGACATGCTTTTGCCAAACAGCAACTTCAGACGGCCCTGGACATTGGGAACTCTTGTGCCTGCTCGATGGCCACCGCAGTGGCCTCTCGCCACGGCTTGGCTGAGGTTATCCTCCTTCCCAGCGGATACTCAGCATAAGTTAGGTGATGTGCCTTCCTCGGACCAACTTGTTCGCCCAGGTGTGGCTGGTCACCACAGTGCATTGAGCAGTCCAATGCCACCTTGGACGCCACTTCTGCCTGGAGTTCTTCGGGCAAGAACCAGCAGAAGAAAAAGAAGAAGCCCTTTCAGCACTCTTCCCCTGCGGTTCAGCAGTCCTCCTACCAAGGAGGAAAGCAGCATCAGCAGCAGGCTCAAGCTTGGCGCCCTCGGCGCAAGCCTGGACCACAACAGGCCCGCAAAGGAGGCTGAGGCTCAGGTCCTGGAGCCTCCTCCTCTAGCCCTGCCCAGTGACGGTTTCCACCCCTCTCTCCATCACGCCAGCTCTGGGTCCTCCCATGGGGAGGCCAGCTCCGCCACTTTCTTTCTGCCTGGTCTGCTATCACTACGGACAGGTGGGTTCTAGAAGTGGTCGGTCAGGACTGCCTCTGGAATTCGAGCAGTACCCTCCCAGCTGACCCCGCCAGGAAGGCAGTAGTTATTGTGGCGGATCCATCAGCAGACCCAGGCTTTGTCTCCAGGTACTTCCTGGTGCCCAAGCGGATGGGGGCTGTCGTCCCATTCTAGATCTCCATGACCTGAATCAGTTTTCAGGTCACACACCTCGGATGGTCACTCTGTCCCAGATCATACTATCCTTGGAGCGAAACATGTGGATCTTATCTGTGTCAGTCTTCACCATTCATCACCTTTAGGTACTTGGCGGAGGGTCATGACCCTCTTGGGAGCTTTTTTGATGGGGGCGGGTTGGCGCACCATCGGCACCGCCCTCGAGGCCAACGCACTGCGTGGTGCTCGCGAGTTGGCCATAAGGTGTTGTTGACTCCACCCTCCCACCAGTTCTTCATCTCCCACCGTTGAGGTCACCTTGTGGGTAGCTGAGAGGAAGATTTCTAGAGGCCTACCTCTGTTTTTGAAGCCTTCGAGTGTCGCAGTTCGTCGACTCCAAAATTATCCTGCCGGTTCTGTTCGCTCCACTCGACGTCGCCTGGTAAGACTGTTCCTTATTTTATTTTGCGACACCGGGTCTTGTTTTGATGTTCTTTTTCCCGTAGGTCATGTCTCGGTCTGAGGGCAAGAAAACATCTAAGACAGGATGGCCCCCCATGTGTCGGTGCAATTGCAGCCGAAAGTACTCCGTCACCGACCAGCATGACTGTTGCCTCGCGTGTCTTGGCCCGCTTCACGACATGGATTCATGCAATGCCTGCTTCTCCATAGACTGTCGGCTAATGATCAAGGCTGAGTTGACCAGCCCGTCACCTCGGGATGGACGTGACGTCGCTGGGGCCAAGACGTGATCTCTCTGCCTTTCCTCCGGCTCCTCCCAGTTCTATACTGACCGAGGAGGAGGGGCTTCTGCCTTTATAGTCTAGCCATGGCAGAGGCCCCTTCCGTGGGAGGCCCAGTCTGTCTCCCTCGGGCAGGCGGGAGGAACCGCTGTGGCAGTCACCCCCCCGGTGTCGTAACCTCAGCTTGGAAGGCCTGGGTTGGAGCTGTTCTCAACGCCGTCTATCAGTGCATCTTGTGCCTCGGCGCCATTTGCGGCACCATGGGCCCTGATGGGACTGTCATCGGCACCGGTCCATCGCTCGGTGCCGTTGCTGCTGTCAGCGCCATTCACAATGCTGATGGTGCTAGCGGCACCGTGGGAGACTCTATGGCACTGTCCTTGACTGTCTATCGTCCTGGCACCATTCGCGGCACCGAGAGCATGGTTGGGGCCGTCATTTGCACCGTCTCTGTCCTCGACACCGCTAGCGGCGCCATGGGACGGGTTGGCGCCATGGGGGTTTCCGACCTCGGCACCATTCACGGTGCCAAGAGCACGGTTGGAGCTGTCATTGGTTCTGTGTCTGATCTCGGCACCAGGCTCCAGCTCCGAGGCTGCTACCATCGTTGGAGTCGTGTCTTCTTCTGGAACCATTCACAGTGCAGCTGGGGACGTCGGCACCAACTCTGGTGCAGTCTGTGGTTCTGGTGCCTTTTTCATTCGGGATGATGGTGAGCATCCACGCACCTTTTGGCACAGAAATTCAATCTCCACCTCTTTGGAGGAGGAATCAGACTCTGAGTCAGACAGGCAGTCTGACTCTTTGGAGTTGGCTGCTTACGTGGACACCTTGGTAGTGTCCTCAACAGGCCGAGGCCAGCCCCCCTCTGAGGAGTGGACAGTGACTCCTGGTGCCAGGGTCAGGGTGCTGACCAGCAGACAGTGGTGCAGGCCACCATTGCTCTGCATCCTGGTCTCAGAGGATTCTCTGAACCTTCAGTGGTGGTACCCCCTCATGTGGTGTGCCTGGATCGCACAACTTTTGGGCCAGTTGGAGCACCCATGGGAGGGGAGGGTGCTGCTCCCTGGATAGCTCTTTCGGGGGCCGACCAGGACTGCCGGCTACCTAGGCTGGCTCTCTCGAGGAGGAGGGCACTCTCGGATTCCGAGGGGTCGAGGGGTATGGGGTCTGCGCGGCTGCCTTTTTCCGTGGCCCACACGGGCTCTAGGAGAAGCTGTAGCATGGCTCTCCACTCTTCCCTTTCAGTTTCCTCGAGAGGGCCCCATTCTTTGGAGATAGGGGACCGTCCTTTTGGACTTTCACGGCCCCAGTCACCTCACACAGAGGGCATTCTTCAGGGCACAGCCTAGGCAGTTCCAGTTTGCTGATCAGCTGTCAGCTGTGGAGTTTTCTGGAGCTCCTTCTACCTTAGGGCTCCTGCTGTGCTCCCTAGCCCAGGCGGAGATTAGCCAATTCCTGTTGTTGGCTCTGTCCCCACTCCTTTGCTGCATTCTCCTGCACTCCCAGGTATTCTTGGTCCTAGCGGTCCTCTCCGGGAGCAGTGCAGAGCGGTGGCTGCTCAATTTCCTCTTATGTTATGGCTATGGACAGCCAGGTTTTTCAACCTTCCCTGAGCAGCCAGCTTCTGAACCTTGAGGTCCTCTAACTCTCATCCCCTCTCCTGGGGAGAGGAGCCATCTGTCCATATTCTCCAGCTGCTGATCTCACAGAGTATCAGCGATTCCTCTGAGGATGTTGGGGACCTGCACATCACCGCCTCCCACTCAACACAATCCAGAGCACTCAACGCCAAGACCTTTCTAGGCGATTTCAGTGCGGAAACCCTTGTGGTGCCCCCCCTGGCCTGCTCCCTTTTGGGAGGCGTTGTTGTGTTCCTGGCAGAGACCCTTTTCTGGAGCCCCAGCCCTTAGGGATCTCTGCCAGTGGCATTGTGCCCCCCCTCCCCCGGAGTCTCCAGGTTCCATGCCTATTCCTAGCTCAGGATTGATGCAATTGGATACTCCCGATGGGCTTCGCGCCCTGCACTGTCACCGGCCCCCAGATCAAGATTCCTTGGATTTTGACTTCTGGGGAGGAGGACATTCCACTCGGCACGGTTGCTGCTTTCTGTTGCAGCACATGAGGTCCACTATGCATCCTATGACAGGTTCTTGTGGTCCAGGCTAGGTCAACTCCTAGCTTTGATGACTGACACGGAGGAAACCACACAAGCCATTGCACTCTCTGCACATGGCCTGAGCTGGCAAGGCAATTAGCCAAGGGCATCGATGATGCCAGTGAGGTAGCTACCAGGGTCGTAGGGACAGCGAATCTGCACTAGGTGGATGGCATAGCTGCATCTCTCCTGGTTGTCACCCTTGGCCCATCATAGGGTGATTAACTCCACTCACCAGAGAACCTATTTTTCTCCCGTAGGGTGAGATGGCATCTGTCGGGCAGCCTTATCTCGGGAGGGGTCCCCTGCCTCACTCTTCCCACTCTCAGACCTCTTGAGACCCGTGAAGGTTCTCCTCTTAGTGTGTCACCCACTGAGAGCTAGGGACTCAGACCCTTAGGGTTAAAACCCTTCAGGTGGGCTCGCATCTTCAGTAGGATGAATGGTGAAGATTGACACAGATAAGATATGGAAATTATACCCACCGTATTTCTGATCTTTCTGTATCTTCACCATTCATCACAATCCCACCTCCATCACCCTGGGCTCAGTCTCTGTGCCTATTCTCACCCTCCTTTCTGTTAGTCAGGAGGTAAAGTGGGCACATAGGGGATAATTTTCTAAGGGGCAGAGTGGTCAGGATGGGAGACACTCCATCTTCAGTGCTTTGGTTCCACCACTGTGTGGTGGGAGTTGGCAGTTGCCCTCTTGTCTTTCCTTCTCCCCTTCTCCCCATCAGTCCTTTCATTTCCTGTCCTTTGGACATAACTTCAGTTAATCCCTGTATCCTGTCTTTCTTCCAGAATAGCCGATTCTGCTTTTGTTGGAGTTATTTCCAGTGATTCTGTGCCTTGAATTCTGGCAGTTAGTCTCTTGGCTACTCCTTCGCAGTTCCTATACAATCTGGAGACAGGTCAAGGTTCCAGGGTATGTTTTTCCTATTTTTTCCCCCTCTCACTGTCATCCCTGTTTCTAAAAATCCTTAACCCATCCTCTCCCTCCTCCTTTCTACTTCCAGAGATTGGGGCCCCTACCCAATCCTGTTAGTCTTTCAAGCTTGTTCTGTCCTCTCAGTCGCTTATTTCTCATTTTAGTTTATATATCTTTCCTTGGTCTGTCCCTTGGACTTACATGTCCCAACCTCCCAACCCTTTTCTCACCTCTACGGCGACTCAGAACTGGTGGGAGGGTGGAGTCGACAACACCTAATGGCCAACTTGCCAGCGCCACGCAGTGCATCAGCCTCGAGGGTGGCACCGATGGTGCATCGACTCCGCCCGTCCCCCCACAAAAAAAGCTCCTGCGGGGTCATGACCTCTGGCCAAGTACCCAGAGGTGATGAATGGTGAAGATACACAGAAAGATATGGAAATTACTTACTTACCGTAATTCTGATCTTCTTGGACGGTCTCCATCACTCATTCACACTAGTGGGATAAGCGCGGTAGAGGACCACGCATGCTGGCGGCAGCACGGACGACTCGGCGCCTATGTAGGCTATCTCGGCGTCAACCCACCAACCGCCTCAGTACCTTTTCTATCAAGGAGGCAAGGTAACTAATGAGAATAACTATTTGAGTTTCTGGGCCTGAGAGGGCCCAGATGGCCTTTGTAAGAAAGGTCAAAGAACAACGCTCTTCACAGTCCGAACCATAGGCCATGAAGACCAGGAAAGGAAAACGAGTGAACCCAGGGATGGTAGGACGTAGAATAAGTGATAGAGACCATCCAAGAAGATCAGAATTACGGTAAGTACGCATTTCCATATCTTCCTGGATTAAGTCTCCATCACTCATTCACACTAGTGGGAGAGTACCAGTTAAAATCAACAACCCTGAGTAGGGTGGTAGGAGATAGGGTTCATTTCAGAAAGGACAGCCGAGGACTGTCCTGTTAATAAAAGAGTTGTCTTGTAAGAGCATCTATAACATAGTGCCTACAAGATAAACGCCGAGTTGTAACACGCCACCTTGCCGACGAACTACAATGGCAGAAATGAAAGTCTGCCAGGCAGCCGCAACCACTCTAGGAGAGCGGCAAGAACCTGGCCTCACAATTTGATCTAGGACCAAATTTAATAGTGCCAAAACATGCACTAATCTAATGTAAAGGACCTCAGGAGCTGCAAGAGCCGGAGGTAAAGTGTACAGGTTCAGGGTAGACCGAAAAGCGGAGACGGAACCCCCACTACCAAGTATGGCTGACCTGCAAACAACAGGTCCTGTAGCACTTGAACCCCTTACTTGGTAAGCAAAAGAAGTTCCAGGTGGGGTTAGCTCATCAAGGAAGAAGGTTTGTACTAAGTCACTGAAAACTTCCTGATGGAAGGCGAAGCACAACTTAGAAGCCTCTTGTGGTGGTCTAGTAGAATCAAATCCTAGTCACTGCATAATCCAAAAGGGAATCATCCTGCCCCTATGTGTATGACTGTAGAAGCAGTCTCTGACCTCAGGGAAGAAAGGAAAAAGTGTACAGGAGGAGGGACACAGCTGGACCAAGTTAGGGCTAACCCATTCGTTGAAGTGACTGAATAGCGGCAGAAGTGGCTCAATGCGGTGAGACATTACTAACTCTGGCCTCCCTGAAGGGAGTAGGAAGGACTCTAGTTTGCTTTGTTGAAAAAAACAAACATCACTGCTCCATCATGCAGTTGGAGAGGATAGCTTCGAGTGCTACTGGCACGGAACCAGTGCACAGGAACTGAAGGTGTGAATATTTGAGAAGCTATCTCAGAAAAGAACTACTTGACCAATGGTCAAGAAAGGAGCATGTCATCTGTTAAGTTGAAGCAAGCATGGAAGTAGGAATCTAAGTTCCGACTTGCTGAAGAGTCACTTCTATTGCTGCAAGGTTCTGATCAAGAGAAGAAAGCCTGATTAAAAAACAAAAAGGGACTAACAGACTGGTTAGATGCCTAGGTTTTGTAAATATCTCGGAATAAGAGAAAATTCTCTAGAGAAAAGAGGTGAGCTATACACCACTGGATCGGACTGCCCCTAGGGTTAGAAGAAATCAGGTACTCTTTACTGAGGTTTAGAGACGACGCCCAGGGCTGAGGCGAACCCGACCATATCCAAAGTGTGGTATCGGAAATTCTAACTAGGCCCTGTGCTGTGATAATTTGACCCCCTTTTTTTTAATTATCATTAGTCCGAGCTCTGACATTAACCACCTGTATGGCAGCCACCAGAGGGGCAGCATCAAAGAGGGCTGTATACCCTCATCAAAGGAGCGGAACAGTCTGTGCAGCTCCCACCATTGAATTAGAATGTTCCACAGAGTGTAATGTCTTGACCACTGAAAGAGTCTAGACGCAGGTATATGGTCCACAGATCCAGTCTGAACACTATGGTGGACCCATAAAGAGGAACTACTAAAAGAGCTTGCATCACAGACTCTGATGATAGAGGGCGGTCTTCAGTATATAAAATGAGTCATCCGCTGTATCACTGACCAGAAGGACAGGAGAGACTCATCTAAATGACTTTCTACCACAGAAGGACCCCAAAAGAGGTCTAGGTTAGAGCCACTAGAGGCTCCACCACCAGGAAGGGTGTCGAGAGCTTGGCACCACGTGAGGGGCTGAGAAAGTGCTGAGCAGAATGAGAGATTCCACTGACAGAACAGAACAGAAGAGTCCCATCAGCGAAAACCACTGGATGAGGAGAACCTGATGCGGACCGCCACCCACTAAAATGTGTGGAAAATAATCCATAGAATAGACTTAATTCCACGGAAACATCCCACCACAAGTCCTGTGGAAGAGAGGTCTGCAAACGGAGATCTTTCCCTAGTTCTGTCAGACAGCACCAACTGGCACCCCTGGGGCACCAGTGTCACTCATGGCACAGGAGGGCACCAAGCAGTACCTATGCCAACCTGGGAGACACCAGAGGGCACCCACGGTGGAACCCGCAGGTATCCTTGGCACCAACGGCAGCAATGGCACGCAAGGGCACCTCCCAACGCCCATGGCACCCATGGTACCATGGCACCCAAGAAACCCATGGCACCCAAGAAACCATGGCACCCATGGGCACTGATCACACCCATGGCCCCATGCCACCTGCGGGTGCCAGGTGCCACCGCGGGTGCCCGTGTGCCGTCCATGTGGCATCTGCGGGTGCCCAGCACTGCCCACGGCGCCACCCATGGATGCCCACGCCACCCACGGCACCGCCCATGACCAAGGGCGCCCGGGCACCACCTGGGCGGTGCCTGGTGACACCCGCAGCCCCACCTGTGGGTGCCCAGCTCATACGCACCTGCTGGTGCCCGCGGGCATCTGTGGCACCGAGACACCCACAGCACCGCTAGCGGTGCCAGCAATGAAGGCAACAATGACAGCACCCATGGCACCAAGCACGGCACCGAGCATGGCACCAAGTGCAGTGTGACCCACGGCGCCGACTGCGGCACCGAGCACAGCATAGAGCATGGCACTGAGCGCAGCACGAGCCACGGTGCCGATCCACGGTGCTGACCGCTGCACTGAGCCACGGCGCTGACCCAAACACCAGCGGCGCCGCCTATGGCACCAATGCCAAACCAGTGGCATGGCGCCGGACCTGCTGTGCCACCAAGGTGTCAGGCACAGCGCCAGGAAAACACCGTGGAAAAGCCAATGGAAAAGATGGAGAAATAGGGTGCCCATGCTGGCCCCAGCATGGAAAAGGAAGAGGGGGGTAGGCACGAGGGGCTGACACGATGGCGAAGGCACCAAGAGGGCACCGCGCTCATTCTGATCCAATTGACCTGGCTCCGGTCCAACTGCTCCGAGGCCCAGAGGCCCCGAAACCAGGAACACAACCAGGAAAAAAGGAAAGTCAAACCCCCTGCTCCACAGGAGCGGCCCAGAGGTGAAACTGCTCACCGGAACTCCAACAAGGACAGAGATGGAGTCCGGAGTCGAGTATGCAGCCATTAGGAGCGGGGCCAAGGGGAACCCACGAAAGTCAGTTCAGGCCTATTGCCCCTACCAACGAACAATCCTCGTGCAGACATACCAACAGGCAACCTCGAGTGGCACCGATTCTTCTTCCCCAAACGAAGAAGAAGCGCTCGAGGCTAAGCGGAGCCGGATCCCTGGTACCGCCAGATTCGTGCTCCGGTGGACTGGCCTCCCCCCCGAGCACAGGACTGTCCGTAGTCAGACCTTCCCCCATTACTTAAGGGTGGCGGACCGGGCACAGCCCTCTGCCATAACAACTTTAAAATGAAGTCTGCTTCATCATTACCGCCATTGCCTAAGGACGACTCCGTTGATGGCAGGAAAGAATTTCTTTTTTTTCATAATCTTCTTGTTCGTAAAATAAAAAAATTACTGCTAAATAGTTAAATTAAAACATTTAAATTAAACACTAAAAGCTGCTGTCATATAGACGAAAACTTTGACTCCGGCAGACGAGTGACGTTGACATCCAAGCACACTCAACGGCGGGAGAAAAGGAACTGAGGCGGTTGGAGGGTCGACACCAAGATAGCCTATACAGGCGCGAGTCAGTCTCGCGGTGCCGCGCATGTGTGGTCCTACCTCGGCGCCGGCCCTTCAGAAAATTTGTGGCTCCCGCTTGGTCCTAGCGCCTCTGGCGCTATCCCACTAGTGTGACTAAGTGATGGAGACTTAGTCCAGGAAGATCAGAATTATGGTAGGTATGTAATTTCCATTTCTGTTCACTGGATCTGCAGGATGCATTCTTTCACGTCCCAATCCATCCATCCCATCAGCAGTTTCTCCGCTTCAGGGTCAAAGAGACTCTGTATGAGTTCCGAGTAATGCCGTTCGGCCTGTCATCAGCCCCTCGGGTCTTCACCAAATGCATTGCAGTGATGGCGGCCCATCTCCGGCGTTGGGGAGTCAGAATTTACCCCTACCTCGACGATTGGCTCCTGGCAGGTTTCACCCAACAGGAGGTGGAGAGGTCCAGGGATCTGGCCCTCCAGACCTGCTCCCAGTTCGGCCTCCTGATCAATGAGGCCAAGTTGGAACTCGTGCCTTCCCAGGTGATGGGCTTCATTGGGGCAGAGCTCGACTCTTGTCAAGCCAGAGCCTGGCTCCCGGTGGTTCTCTCCTCCTTTGCCAAATCATTTCTGGTTGGGCACTTGCGTCCTGCCCGGGACTTTCTGCACCTTCTGGGTTACGTGTGAGCATGCACCTCAGTGGTCCATTGGGCTCAGTTGCACATGCACTCCCTCCAGTGGGAGCTGGCCGCCCAGTGGACTCAGCGCCACGGTCATTTCAACCAGCTGATCACTGTAACCCAGAGGATGTGGGACGCTCTCCAATGATGGACCGTCCCAGAATGGTTGCAGGAAGGGATCCCGTTTGTTCGCCCCAAGCCGACGGTCATACTTACGATCGATGCCTCTCTCGTGGGCTGGGGAGCCCACATGGGGGACAACAGGACCAATGAGTTCTGGACCCCTGAGGAGTCTCGATGCCACATCAACCTGTTGGAGCTCAGAGCTGTCAGACTGGCACTATCAGCTTTCGCTCCTCAGCTCCGGGGTCAAGTGGTTCAAGTCCAGATGGACAATACCACGACCATGTACTACCTCAACAAACAGGGCGGCATGCACTCACATCTGCTGTGCAAGGAGGCACTCTGCATCTGGACCCTCGTAAGCCAGTTGGAGGCAGATCTCCTAGCCATCCATGTGGCAGGAGCCTTGAACCAGCTGGCGGATGCTGTCAGCCGTATAGGCCAGACATCCCATGAGTAGTCTCTCCATCCAGAGGTAGCTTACAGCCCATTCTCCCGCTAGCAAACTGATGGTGGACCTGTTTGCCTCCAGGGAAAACACCAAGTTGAGGTTGGTCATGCCCACCCCTCAGCAGGGCCTCACTGCAGGGGGTGCCTTCTTGAGACCATGGACCCCAGGCCTCCTGTACGCCTTCCCTCCATTTCCCTTGATCCACAAGGTGTTACTCAAGGTGAGGAGGGACAAGGCGAAGGTGATTCTGGAGCCCCAGACTGGTGCGCCATTTCTGGTATCCAGATCTCCCAGCCTCAGCTGCAGGCCCCCGGAGCAGCTTTGCACGTGTCCGGACCTGATATCTCTGAACCAGGGGAAGGTCTTCCATCCGGGCCTTCAATCCCTGCACCTCACAGCCTGGTACCTGAGCAGCTAGAGTTCCAGGCTTTGGGTCTTTCAGAACATGTCTACACCATGGTGGAGGCATCTCAAAAGGAATCGACCAGGAAATGTTATGCCTTCAAATGAAAAAGGTTTTCCATTTGGTGTCATGGTACGGGTCTGGATCCCTTATCCTGTTCTGTAGCTAACATTCTCAACTACCTTTGGTCTCTCTCCAAAGGGTGTCTACGGTCATCAACCCTTAGGGTGTACCTGGCAGCCATTTCTGCTTACCGGGCACGGGCCGGTCAGCCAACATTGGTGCAGGAGACGGTGGTCGGGCGCTTTTTCAAAGGCCTGGATCACATATCCCCTCCGGTGTGTGAACCTCCACCGCCATGAGATTTACTGCTGGTACTGGCAAAGCTCATGGGCAAGTGATTCGAACCAATGCACAAGTGTGAGCTGTCACACTTGTGGAAGACGGCCTTCCTGGTGGCTATCACGTTTACCAGAAGGACAGGGGAGCTCCAGGTACTTTCGATTGACTCCCCTTATCTGGTCTTCCACAGGGACAAAGTTGTCCTGCACCTCACCCGAAATTCCTTCGAAGGTGGTGTCAGAGTTTCACCTAACCAGGTGTTGACTCAGCTGGTATACTACCCTTATTATACTTCAGAGGTCGAGTACAGGCTCCATACCTTGGACCTGAGACATGCTCTCTCCTACTGTAAGGAGAGGATGGTGGAAATTCATGGAGAGGTTCGCCAGCTGTTTGTCACCTATGCTGATACCGCTTCTGGCAGACCTGCAGCCAAATGGACCATAGCAAGATGGATTACATCATGAATAGATTCAGCTATGAGTTGACGGGCAAAGAGCATTTCCCAGAGGGATAAGAACCTATTTACCTGCCATACTGTTGCATCGGTGGCTGCTTCCAGGGACATCCCTATCCAGGAAATCTGTCAGGCTGCTACCTGCAAGTCAGCAAACACCTTCATTACTCACTACCACATCGGACCTTGAATCTAGCCGGATGGTGGTTTTGGGACCTCAGTTCTCCAATCTCTGTTCCCTAAGTAGGGGTGTGCGCTTGCCGCCTCCTCCTGAGAGAACTGCTAGAGTTCGTTCAAGAGTGTGGATGAACAACATATCCACGATCCTAGAAAACAGGTTACTCACCTGTAACAGTAGTTCTAGGAGTGGTATATGTTGTTCATCCACACGAATCACCTAACCTCCCCAGCTGTGATGCACACAACCCTAGACTTACAGCGAACTAAGAGCTGGCATCATGGGGCAGAGCGGGGTATACCACCGGGTGGGTGGGAGGCCAACTTGAGACTTCCGTCAAGATTTAAAGGGAAAGGACATGCCAAACAGTGTGGATGAACAACATATACCACTCCTAGAACTACTGTTCTAGGGACGTGGATATGTTGTTCAATCTACACTTATTGGCAGGTTCGTTGCTGCTTTAAATGTTGCCAGAAGGTCTTCAAGCTGGCTCCTCCCACCCACCCGGGTGGTAAAACCCTCAGCTCCGCCCCATGACGCCAGATCTTCCTTACTGCTTGGAAGCTCAGGTTCCCTCCTTAGCGCTCTGCGTTTTAGGCCTGGATCCAAACTCTTCGGTTAACCCGAACTAATTTTAAAGTTCAGAAGACTTCGTCTTGTCTTCCTCACAGCTGTGATGGAAAAATCGACTCCAGCTTTGTCGGTGCCCTTGTGGGCAGAAGATGTCCCGGACCAATCCGCACTCCATACGCGCCTACTGCCTGGGGTTTGGTCATGATTCAGAGGTTTGCGAATTGTGTAGCTCTTCTTGGCTTCGGTCTTGAGGACCACGCTGCTCAATTCTTCTTGGCGACGTGAAAATGGTATCTGCCAGTCAAGTCGAGGAGGCACTTTGGGCGGTGTCCTCAGCGGCAGGCCCGCAGAACAGTTGGAGCAGATGATCGCCCTCAAGGAGGAGGCGGCCCAGGCCGCTTCTTCTTCCTCCTCAGCTGCGGCATTTATCCCACTCTCTTTGGGCTCCTCCTACACGGCTTCATTTAAGGAGCTTTGCCAGTCCCTCTCCACCAAAGGAGAAGGGCCATCGGGACATTCCAGTTAGTCCAAGAAGAAGGACTCAAAAGGTAAGTCCCACTGTCGATGTTCATGGGAGCGGGAGAGATCCCCTTCTCCGGACCATCAACTTTCAACTTTGGTCGAGGTTGCGGCTAAGGCCACTGGCTTCACGGTGTCCCCGTCAGGTCAGCAGGCCGAGACAACCATCGACACGGTCAAGATTTTTCTCAACCTGTCGGATGGTTTGTCGACTGGTGATGCCGACAGCCCTACTTCACCAGTTCCCCTGGTGATTACCGAGGACTTGCCTTTGCCTCCTGTGCCGGAGTCCCCGGTTAAGGTTCCTGAACCGAAGGAAGGGTGGGTTTCCCCGATCCCTCTCTGACCCACCCTCGGAAACCCCAAAGGTCTCGGTCCTCTTCCAGGTCCAGCTGGTCCCGCCGATGACGGCAGTCTCAGTCTCGGCACCATGGAAAGTGGTGTCGCCGCTCATCCTCATCGTCCTCTTTGGAGGACAGGCTCCAGCGCAAGTTGCATCGGGTGCTACGAGGATTTAATGTGGCAGCAGTTCTTATTGTCCGGAATAAGCTGACCTTCACCCTTTGTGGCCATTCAGTGGCTGTCACCGAGCGGCTCAAACAATCCTCGTAGTGGTCGAGGAGCCAACTCCAGCACCGTTGTTCATCCGAGCTGGCTGCTCCACCCATTGTGGTGGAACCCCACCTCCACAACCGAAACTGGGGCCACCACCAAGGATTCTCGGTCGGGTCAGCCTTGCCCACAGGTTGTCGGTCACCCTCACCCCGAACGACCTCGGCAAGTGGAGGGTGGCTCAGGCGCCTGGCAGCTGTTTGCAGACTCCTCGGAGTCTGATGACAACTCCTCCCTGTTCTCCAGGCCGCTTGACCTGGAGTCTGCGGGGGGTCAGTCGGTGGACGAGAGACCATCCTCGTTTTTAGGTGTGCTTCAGCTAATCTCGGAGTCCATCAGGATGCAGCTCGAACCCGTTTCGAAACGGGCCAAGTATCCCCTCACGGAGATACTGGACCAAGGGAATTCCCCTACGGAGGCCTTTCCTGTGGTCAAAGCCATTGTTGGCCCGGCCCTGGAGTTGTGGCAGCGGCCAGCATCTTGTCCCATGCCTTCGGCCAGGATGGCCCGAAAGTGCGCAGTCCCTACCGACTCACTCTTCAGTTTCTCGGAGCACCCCTTTGCGGAGGGGTTAGTGACCGACAGTGTTTTCCGGCATTCCGGGAACGCTCAGGATGTGGACAAACTGCCCGATAAGTAATCCAAGAAGCTGGATTACGCGAGGTGGAAGGTTTACGCTGCTTCCTCCCTAGGCCTTTGTCAGGCTAGCTCGGCACTTCTGATGGCACATTTCTCACATGCCCTCATGGGCTCCCTGGATGAGGTGATTCCTCATCTCCCGGCTGACCTTCAGACGATGGTCAAGCAGGTGCGGGATCAGGGAAGGGTGGTGGCAAAACAACAGCTCAAAACTTAGTTGGACAGTGGTGATTCTTGTGCCCGATCAGTAGCGGCCACAGTGACCATGCGCCGCAGAGCTTGACTGCAGATCTTCACCTTCACGGCGGACACCCAGCACAAGCTGGCAGACGTTCCCTTCCTGGGCACTCACTTGTTCGGGCTGGGGGTGGAAGGCCATCTCCAGAGGATCGAGAAGTCCAATGCCACCTTGGACTCGGTCACGTCTGCCCAGAAGGACAAAGTCCACCAGCAGCTGCGCAGGCCCTTTCGCCCTTCCACCCCTGCGACACGTCCGGCCCAGCAACACCAGCACCAGGGCTAGCAGGCACACACTTGGTGCCCTAAGGCCAAGTCTGCCGCTTCCTCCAGTAGGAAGCCTGGAGGCAAGGGTCCAGGAGGTCCCTCAGCGGGCCCTTCCTCCAGGCCTGCCCAGTGATGGGTTGAGGGGTGTCGCTCCCAACCTTGTCACTCCTCCCCGGGTTCCCCTCGTTGGGGGACGGCTCCGCCACTTCCTTTCCACCTGATCCACTATCACCACAGAATGCTGGGTGCTAGAAGTGGTGGGCAGGGGTCTGCCTCTGAAATTCGAGCAGTTCCCTCCCTATCGAGCCGTCGCCCCACAGGGGGCATTGGGGTCCGCAGCCTCTCTGTCCGCTCATCGAGCTGACATTGCCTTGCTTCTCCAGAAGCAGGTGATCAGCGAGGTGGCGGATCCTCTTCCAGACCCAGGGTTTGTGTCCAGGTACTTCCTGGTCCCAAAACGGACGGGGGGGCTGGCACCCAATTCTCGACCTGCACGACCTGAACAAGTTCCTAAGGCAGCACACCTTCAGGATGGTCACTCTGCCTCAGATCATTCCATCCTTGGTACTAGGTGTGTGGTTTTGTTCTCTGGACCTTCAGGACGCATTCTTTCATATCCCAATCCGTCCATCTTATCAGCGATTCCTCCACTTTCGAGCAGAGGGATCTCTTTACAAGTTCTGGGCCATGCCCTTCAGCCTCTCTCCAGCTCCCAGGGTCTTCACCAAATGCATGGCAGTGGTGACAGCATTTCTGTGGCACCAAGGGGTCCGGGTGTACCCTTATCTGGACGACTGGCTGATTGCAGCTCCCTCCTGGTTGGAGGTGGAGCGGTTCAGGGATCTGGCCCTCCATTGTCTGCTCTCAGAGTGGCCTTCTCATCAACGAGGCCAAGTCAGAACTCGTGCCATCGCAGGTGATTCAGTTCATCGGGGCACAGCTCGGCTCTCTTCAAGCCAGAGCCTGGCTCCCGGCAGACAGGGCCGAGGTCTTTTCCTCCTTTGCCCAATCATTTCTGGTTGGGCAATTGTGCCCTGCCCGGACTTTCTGCACCTCCTGGGCCTCATGGCTGCCTGCACCAGTGTGGTCCATTGGGCCTGCTGGCATATGTGTCCCCTACAATGGGGGATGGCCTGCCAATGGTCACAGCGCTCCGGTCCTCTGGACCAGCCAGTGGCGGTGACCCAGGAGATGTGGGATGGCCTACAGTGGCGGCTCATTCTAGCTCATCTGCAGGAGGGTATCCCATTTGTCTGCCATGAGCCGACGGTCACTCTGACAACCGACGCCTCTCTGATGGGTTGGGGTGCCCATCTGGGGGAGCTCAGAGCCCACGGCCTCCGGTCCCCTCAGGAGTCTTGATGCCACATCAACCTGCTGGAGCTTTGAACGGTCCAACTAGCCCTCACCACCTTCACTCCGTTTGTACGGGGTCAAGTGGTCCAGGTCCAGATGGACAACACCACGACCATGTACTACCTCAACTGACAGGGCTGGATGCACTGCTTGCCCCGTGCAAGGAAGCTCTCTGCACTTGATCTCTTGTGATCAGCCTGGAGGCGGATCTCCTAGCCATTCATGTGGCAGGAGCCTCCAACAGTTTGGCCGATGCCCTCAGCCAGATAGGTGCTGCATCTCACAAGTGGTCTCTCCTGCCGGAGGTAGTACAAGATCTGTTCTCCCACTGGGGCACCCCTCAGGTGGACCTGTTCGCCTCCAGGGAGAATGCAAAGCTGAGGCTGTTTCATGCCTCCCCCAGCAGGGGCTCGCTGCAGGGGATGCCTTTCAGGCCATGGACCCCAGGCCTCTTCTACGCCTTCCCTCCATTTCCCTTGGTCCACAAGGTGCTTCTCAAGGTGAAGAGGGACAAGGCGCAGGTGTTGCTGGTAGTCCCAAACTGGCCCCGCCAGTCCTGGTATCCAGATCTCCTCAGCCTCAGCTCCAGGCTCCCGAGGCGGCTTCCAGCCCGCCCGGACCTGATCTCAGTCAACAAAGGGAAGGTACTCCATCCGGACCTTCAGTCCCTACACCTGATGGCCTGGTTCCTGAGCGGTTAGAGTTCCAGGCCTTGGGTCTTTCCAACGAGGTCCTCAACGTCGTTGAGGCGTCCCATAAGGAGTTGACCAGAAAAGGCTATGCCTTCAAATGGAAGAGATTCTCCATTTCATGTCAGGACAAGGGGTTGGACCCTTCTTCCTGTTCCTTGGCAAGCATTCTGGACTACCTGTGGTCCCTTTCTCAGCTAGGGCTTCGGTCGACGACCCTTAAGGTGCACCTGGCAGCCATCTCTGCTTACTGGGCGTGAGCCGGCAAGCAGTCGGTGGTGCAGGAGAAGGTGGTCGGGCACTTTTTCAAAGGCCTTGATCACGTATCCCCTCCGGTGTGAGAACCTCCACCTCCATGGGATCTACAGCTGGTGTTGGCTAAGCTCATGGGCAAGCCATTCGAACTGATGCACATGTGTGACATCTCTCACCTGTCATGGAAGTCCACCTTCTTGGTGGCTATGACGTCAGCCTGAAGGATGGGAGAGCTCCAGGCGCTTTCTATCGAGTCTCCTTATCTGGTCTTCCATAGGGACAAGGTTGTCCTGCACCCCAACCCGAAATTCCTTCCAAAGGTAGTGTCGGAGTTTCACCTTAACCAGGAGTTAACTCTGCCGGTGTTCTACCCCAGTCACACCTCGGAGGCCGAATATAGGCTTCATACTTTGGAGCCTAGAAGAGCGCTCTCTTATTATAAGGAGCGGATGGCTGAAGTTCAGGGAGAGGTTCGCCAGCTGTTTGTTACCTGCGCTGAAGCCGCACCTGGCAGACCTGCAGCCAAGTGGACGATAGGCAGGTGGGTCACCTCCTACATAGATCTCTTCTATAGGTTGGTGGGCATGGAGCCTCCCAAAGGGATAAGAGCTCATTCTACCCGCCATACCGCTGCTTCGGTGGCTGTTCTAGGGATGTCCCTATCCAGGAAATCTGCAGGACTGCTACCTGGAAGTCAGCACACACCTTTATTTCCCATTACCACATTGTCCTAGAGTCACACCGGGATGCTGGTTTTGGGACCTCGGTTCTCCAGTCCTTATTCCCTAAGTAGGAGGTGCGCGCCTTGCCTCCCTCCTCCCAGAGAACTGCTAAGAGTCTGCCAATAAGTGTGGATTGATCAACATATCCACGTCCCTAGAAATACAGGTTACTCACCTGTAACAGGAGTTCTAGGAGTGGTATATGTTGTTCATCCACACAACCCACTCGATCTCCCCGGCTTCGACGCGCAACCTGGCTTCCAACGGGCTAGATCTGGTGTCATGGGGCGGAGCCGAGGGTTTTACCACCCAAGTGGGTGGGAGGAGCCAGCTTGAAGACCTTCCGGCAACATTTAAAGCGGCAAGGAACCTGCCAATAAGTGTGGATGAACAACGTATACCACTCCTAGAACTCCTGTTACAGGTTAGTAACCTGATCTTCCTGGACTAAGTCTCCATCATTCATTGACACCAGTGGGATAGCGCAGGAGGCGCTAGGACCAAGCAGGAGCCTAAAATTTTCAGAAGGGTCAGTGCCGAGACAGGACCATGCATGCGCGGCACCACAAGACTAGCTCGCACCTGTGTAGGCTGTCTCGGTGTCGACCCTCCAACCGCCTGAGTTCCTTTTCTCCCGCCACCGAGTGCGCTTGGATGTCGACGTTGCTCGTCTGCCAGAGTCTAAGTTTTTGTCTATACGACAGCAGCTTTTAGCGTTTAATTTAATATTTTAAGTAGTAATTTCATATTTTACAAACAAGAAAAGAAGATTATGAAGAAAAATAAATTCTTTCCTGCCATCAACAGAGTCGTCCTTAGATGGTAGCGGTGACAGTAGGAGGACTTCGTTTGAAAGTTTTTATGATAGAGGGGCTGTGTCCGGTCTGCCGCCCTTAATTAACGGGGGGAGGGGGGTCCGACTATGGACAGTCCTGTGCTTGGGGAAGGGGACAGTCCACCGAAGCACAAACCTAGCAGTTCCAGGGATCGGGTCTGCTTAACCTCGAGCTCTTCTTTCCTTGTTGGGGGAGGAAAAATCGGTGCCGTTCGAGGTTGCCCGTTGGTACGTCTGTACGAGGATTGTTCAGCAGGAGGGGTGATGGGCCTGAACCGACTTTGGTGGGTTCCCCTTGGCCCCATTCCTAACGGCTGCATTCACAACTCCGAACTCCATCTCTGTCTTCGTTGGAGCTCCGGTGGGCAGTTTCACCTCTGGGTCGCTCCTGTGGAGCAGGAGGTTTGACTTTTCCAGTTTTCCTGGCTCTGTTTCTGATTTTGGGGCCTCCGGTCTTCGGAGCCATTGGACCGGAGCCCGGTCGATTGGATCACGATGGGTGAAGTGCCCTCTTGGTGCCTTCAACTTCACGTGTAGGCCCCCTGTGCCTACCCCTCTCTTTTTCACGAGGGGGCATGCAGGCACCACCTTTCCTTCTCCCCTTCTTCTCAGGATTTTCCATTGCCATTTTCCTTTAGCGCCATGGCTCGGTGCCGTGGCTCGGTGCCTTGGTCGGCGCCAAGCCTTGGTGCCTTGGTCGGTGCCATGCCTGGTTGCCTTGGTCAGCACCATGCCTCAGTCGGCACCATGGCTCAGCGCCATCATCAGCGCTGTGGGTCAGCACCATCGCTCTGTGCGGCGCCATGGGTGCTGTTGTTGGCAGTTGGTTGTTGGCGCTGCCAGTGGTGCTGTGGGTGTCTAGGTGGTGCCGAGCACCCGTGGGTGGCGCTGAGCACCCCTGTGTGGCACCGTGCACCTATGGGTGCTGCAGGTGGTGCCTTGGGTGGCGTTGGGGGTGCCACTGGTGCCATGGGTGCCACTGGTGCCATCGGGTGCTATTCTTGTCATGGGTGCCATGATGCCATGGGTGTCGGGGGTGTCCTCGGGTGCGATTACTGCATGGGTGCCGGGGGTGCCTGCAGGTACTGCCGCAGGTGCCCTTGGGTATTGCCTAGGTTGGCATAGGCACTGCTTGGTGCCCTCCTGTGACACGAGTGATGCTGGTGCTGCAGGGGTGATAGTGGGTGCTGTCTGGCAGAATTAGTGACACATTTTTCCTTTTCGGACTTCTTCTCTACAGAACTTGTGGCGGGATGTTTTCTGCAGAATGAAGTCCTGTTCTGCAGATTATTTTTCTGCACATCTTAGTGAGTGAAGGTCCATGTGGGATCTTGTGTCATCCAGTGGTTTTCTGCTGATGGAACTCTGCTGTACTGTTCTGCCTGCGGAATCTCTCTTTCTGCTCAGCACTTTCTCGGCTCCGTACGTGGTATCAAGCTCCTTTACATCCTTCCTAGTGGTGGAGTCTCTAGTGGCTTTGACCTAGACCTCCCTTAGAAGTCCTTCTGGGGTAGAAGTGGATCTAGATGGGTCTTTCCCTGTCCTTCTGGTCAGTAATACAGCGGATGACTCATTTCATATACTGACGAGCACGTCCTCTCTATCATCAGAGTCCATGATGGAAGATCTTTTCAGTAGTTCCTCAGTAATGGGGTCCACTATAGTATTTCAGACTGCATCCATGGACCATACACTTTTGCGTCTAGACTTTTTCAGTCGTCAAGACAATTATACTCTGTGGGACATTCTAATTTAATGACCGGGAGCCGCTCAGGCTCTAACGCCCCTTTGATAGAGGTATATAGTCCCCTTGTGATATTGCCCCTTCAGTGGCTTCTTCGGCACAGGTGGTTAACATCTCTCCCGCTGTGATTATTAGTCTGGTCATGATTTCAGTATGGATGCTCAGGCTTCTTCTGCACTCAGATGGAGAACATCTTCGTCATTTTATATCAAGACAACCCTTGTGAAATAGCAGCCTGAAAGCCTTGTTAGGCTCAGACTAAAAAAAAAAAAAGAATAAAAATTTTTATCAAAACACAGGGCCTAGCTGAAAATACCTGATATCCCCCTTTTTTGGATCTGGTCAGGTTCCACCTCAGCCCCTGAGGTGCTCATCTCCAGAGTAGGGTAAAGAGTACCTGACATCTTCTTCCCCTAGGGGGAGTCCAATCTAGCGGTGGTATGGGTCATCTCTTTCTCCAAGAGAGATTTCTTTCATTCAGAGATATTTCCTAGACCTAGGTGACTGCCCAGTCTGTTAATTACCCTTTCTTTTTATCAGACGTTCTTCTCTTGAGCAGAGCCTCACAGCAACAGAAGCGACTCTCCACCGAGTTGGAACTCAGGTTCCTACTTCCTGGCTTGCTTTAACTCAACAGGCGATACACTCCTTCTTGACCGAAAGTCAAACACGTCTTTTTTCAGAGGTAGCTTCTCAAATATTCACACCTTCGGTTTCTGCGCACTGCCAGTTGCTTACAAAGCTATCCTCTCCAAGTGCGTGACGGAGTTGTGATGTTTGTTTTTCAGCAAACAAACTAGAATCTTTTCCTACTCCCTTCAGGGAGGCTAGAGTGAGTAGTGCCTCACCGTATTGAGTCACTGCTGCTTTCAGTCACTTTCAACGAATGGGTTAGCCCTAACTTGGTCCGGCTATGTCCCTCCTCGACGCACATCTGCCTCTGTTTGCCTTTGAAATCCAGCCCGTTTTTTTCTACCAGAATGTTTTTTCCCACAGTGGACATGTCCTCCTGTACACTTTTTCCTTTCTTCACTGAGTTCAGAGACTGCTGCTACAGATGTACACACAGGGGCAGGGTGATTCCTTCTTGGAATATGCAGTGGGTAGGATCTGGTTCTACTAGACCACCACAAGAGACTTCTAAGTCATGCTTGGCCTTCCATCAGGAAGGTTCCCGTAACTAAATGGAGACCATTCTCCTTGATGGGCTAACCCCACCAGGACCCCCTTTGCTCACCAAGTAAGGGGTTCAAGTGCTCCTAGACCTGTTGTTTACAGATCAGCCATACTTGATAGTGGGGGTTTCCATCTGCACTTTCCGGTCTACCCTGAAACAGTAGACTTTACCTCCAACTCATTTAGTTCCTGAGGTCCCTTTACGTTACATTAGTACATGTCTTTGACACTATTAATTTTGAGTCCTAGACCAAATTGTGAGGCCAGGTTATTGCCACTCTCCTGCAGTGGTTGTGGCTTCCTGGCAGATTTTCATTTTGTGCCCATTGCAGTCGTCTGCAAAGTGGGGAGTTACAACTCAAACGCTTATCTTGTAAGCACTATGTTCTAGTTGCTCTTTACAAGACAGCTCTTTTTATTAGCAGGACAGTCCTTGGCTGTCCTTTCTGAGTGAACCCTATCTTCTACCACCCTACTCAGGGTTGTTGGTTTTAGCTCGGTACTCTCCCACTACTGTGAATGAGTGATGGAGACTTAGTCCAGGAAGATATGGAAATTACGTACTTACCGTAATTATTGATCTTCTTGGACAGTCTCCATCCCTCATTCACATTCCCACCCACCATCCCCTGGGTTCACTTGTTTTCTTTCCTGGTCTTCATGGTCCTATGGTTCAGACTGTGAAGACATTGTTCTTTGACCTTTCTTGCAAAGGCCATCTGCACCCTCTCAGGCCCAGAAACTCAGGATGAGTTATTTTCATTGGTTATGCTGCACCTCCTTGGTCGAAAAGGTACTGAGGCAGTTGGAGGATCAACGCCAAGATAGCCTACACAGGCATGAGCTAGTCTTGCAGTGCCGTGCATGTGTAGTCCTGTCTCGGCACCGACCCTTCTGAAAATTTTAGGTTCTCGCTTGGTCCTAGTGCCTCTGGCGCTATCCCACTAGTGTGAATGAGTGATGGAGACTGTCCAAGAAGATCAATAATTACGGTAAGTACGTAATTTCCATTTTTTCCTGCCCATCGAATAAAGTCTTAGAGTATCTTTCAGACCTCTCAAATACAGGTCTGCAGTACTCCACAGTCAAAGTTCATCTTTGTGCCATTTCAACATATCATGAGCCGGTAATTCCATGTCACTGGCTCAGTTACCTGTGGTTAAGAGGTTTCTTAGGGGTATTCTGCATGCTAGACCTCCTATCAGACGTCCAGTCGCAGCCTGTAACATTAACCTTGTGCTAGACATGCTCACTCGCAAACCTTTCAAGCCTCTAGCTGCTTGCGACTTGAAGTTCCTCACTTGGAAAACGCCTTCCTGGTGGCCATTACTTCAGCCCATAGAGTTTCTGAAATACACGCACTGGTCACAGACCTCTCCCCCACCCACCCCCCCGTGCACTGTATTTCACAAGGACAAAGTAGTTCTTAGGACACATCCTAAGTTTCTCCCTACGGTTGTCTCAGAATTCCATCTAAAACAACCTTTAGTCCTTCCTACCTACTTTGCGAACTTCCAGAATGAAGGGGAATGTACCCTTCATTCACTGGATGTTAAGAGAGCGCTGCAGTTCTATCTAGATAGAACAAAAGAAGTTTGCGAGGCTCAACAGCTGTTTGTTTCCTTCAGCGAGACCCGGCTGGGTCAACCTGTCGCTGTCAGATGCATTTCAGCATGGCTGGTGGCATGCCTTCACCACTGCTATTCTATGGCACAGGTCAAGCTGGAAGGCAGAGTGTACATTCACTCTGCTGAGGCTCGTGGTGCTGCTTCCTCATGGCTCCATCTCTGGCACTGGCTCTCTTGGAAAATGTTTGCTCCTGCTGGGTCCTAGTGCCTCCGGTGAACTCCCATTAGTGTGAATGAGTGGTGGAGACTTCGTCCAAGAAGATCAAGAGTTACGGTAGATACATAATTTCCATTTCTAAGGCCTGTTCACAGCTAAAGTAAAAATATGAGAATATTACAGTTATTTGGTAAGTGTGTCATTTTTCCAATGTGGAAAGGTAGAGTAGTGTAGAAGTTAGGGAGAAGGGAAGATTTATTTATTTAGTTATTTTTATGTGTTTGAAGGGAGTGGCAGAATTCACCAGATAATTTAAAGATATATTGATAGGGGTGTGTGAAACTGAAAACTTTAAAGGTCTGTCCTTTTGACAGTATAGTTGTCAGTTTTAAACTTAAAAAATATGTTTTCCTGCATGAGGGGCAGAATCAACCAGATGCATTTTTATTAATTCGGTGGAGGGGTGTCATTATGACTGGCAAATGCTCATTAATACTTATTGGTCCTTTAGACAACTGTTTATAAGTTACTGACACTGGGGGCCCCAAATACAGTTGTGAGGGGCTGTCAGTAAGTGATCTCAGTGACCCCACACAATCACAAGGGACTGTCACCTGTGTTCAGAATGACTCCATACACAGTCACAAGGGACTGTCATTAATTAGTCACAAATACCTCATACACAGTCACAAGGGACTGTCACTAAATGGTCACAATGACCCCATACACAGCCACAAGGTACTGTCACTAAGTGACCACAATAGCCACTTAGCTCCTGACCCTTGTTTTGCACCCCCATGCAAGCCTTTCCCTGCATGGTCACCATTGACTTTGATGTTGTTCAGGGAAAATGACAGGGATCGTAATGCTTGAGACGTGGTGACCCTCACACTGCGGTTGAGTTTAGCGACACTTCCTGCCTGTAGAACTATTACAGACAAGTAATAGTGGGTGTAATAAAGGCTGCAACCACCAATAAAGGAGTTAGCAGGGGACTGTGATCATTGTGGTACAAAGGGCAGGAATGTTTGCAGTGGGGTACGGGGCGAGGGAGGGGGTTCCACTGGACAGGAAGGATATAAAGTTCAGGGAGTGGAGGGGTGGCTACTGGACCACCAGGGATCCCAGGAATCACCTGTGAAAAATCATCTGGCTATCTAGCACATTAGTTGGTGCAGACTCCAGTTCTGCTGGCTTACATCTAGGCAAGTTACTTGTAATATGACTAGGGGTGACTAAGTCAGGGCTTTGTACATGGCAGATCTTCCTGGACATAAAGTCTCCTTCACTCATTCATGCTAATGGGGCTACGCCAGAGGTGCTTGGACCAAGCAGGAGCCAAAAATCTTCAGGAGGGTCGACACCAAGGTAGGGCCATGAAGAAATGGCACCGTGAGGCCGGCTCACACCGTGTAGGCTACCTCGGCATCAACCCTCCAACTACCTCAGTTCCTTTTTTCCTGCCGTCGAGTGCGCTTCATTGGTGATGTTGCTCACCTGCCGGGAGTCAAATCGTCATCTATACGACAGCAGCTTAGTCGTTTAGTTTTGATTTGTAATTTTAGTATACAGTATTTGTTTATTATTTTTAGTAAAAAAAAAAAAGTTTTTATTCAGAAGAATACAGAAGTCTTCTTCAGCCCACCTTTGATGGAGTCGACCATGAACGGGGCCAGTGATGGTAGGGAGACTTTGTATATTCTCCTAAGTGTTCATTCGCCCGGTGGACTCAAGAGGACAGCCTTCTGAATGGCTTTCCCTTTGCTACACTGGAGACTCAGATCATCATCACTACAGATGCTTCTTTACTCTGATGGGGAGCTCACTGTCAAGATCTCCACACCCAGGGCCTGTGGAGTTAGGACGAATCTCAACTCCATATAAATGTCCTGGAAATGAGAGCTGTCCTGTACGCTGTCCAATCCCTGAAGGACATTCTCTGTTGCAAAATAATTCTCCTTCAGATGGACAACAAAGCGGTGATGTACCACATCAATGAACAGGGCAGGGCTCACTCTTATCCCCTGTTCAAGGAAATTATGAATGTGTGGCAATGGTGCCTAGAGTACAAAGTCCTGATCCAGGCAGTTTACCTACCAGGAGTCCAGAACGATCTAGTGGATTGCCTCATCAGAACGGAGGTGGATCCTCACGAATGGTCTCTCGACGTAAACGTCGTGCAATTGCTCTTCGAAGAGTGGGGCATGCCAGACCTGGACCTTTTTACCTCCCCACTCAATGCAAAACTGCCTCTATTCTGCTCCAGAAATCCAGAATCTGGCATTTTCTGTCAGGATGCATTCAGACTGCAGTGGACAAGATGCTTTCTGAACGCATTTCCTCCTCTTCCCTTAATTCAGAGTGTGCCGCTAAAGCTGGAGGCACAAGGGAGCAGAATGATTCTCATCGCCCCTTTTCGGCCTCGTCAGAGTTGGTTTGCTTTGATCAACAGATTATCAGAGGTTCCACCGAAATAACTACCACTTTGTACGGACCTTCTGACCCAGGGCCCAGTGGTCCATCCCAAGCTGAGATCCCTTCATCTCCATGCTTGGCTCCTGAGGAGAGAGAAGTGGGTAGATTTGCTGTCTTACATAGAGTCTCAGACATTCTCCTAGCAGCGCGTAAGCCAACTACTAGGAAAACGTACACGGCAAAGTGGAAACAATTCTCCATTTGGTGTGCAAAGTCCTGCCTCATCTCTTTTCTTGACCACTAAACAAAGTCTTGGAGTATCTTCTAGACCTGTCTAATACAGGATTACACTACTCAACTGCGAAAATCCATCTCTGCGCGATCTCAACTTATCACGAGCCTATACACACACTGTCTATAGCTTAGTTGCCTTTGGTTAAGACAGTTCTTAAAGGTATACTCCACACTAGGTCACCAGTCAGGAGACCGGTAGCCTCCTGGGATATTACCTTGTGCTAGACATGCTCACCTGTATACCCTTTGAGCCTCTAGCAACATGTGAGCTGAAGTTCCTGACCTGGCAGACCATCTTCCTTGTAGCCATTACCTCCTCTCACAGGGTGTCTGAAATACATTCCTTGGTCGTGGACCCACCTTACACAGTATTTCACAAGGACAAGGTGGTTCTTCAAACCCATCCTAAACTTTTCCTCAAAATGGTCTCGGAATTCCATGTGAACCAGCCCCTGGTTCTTCCAACTTACTTTGAAAACTTCCAGAATGAGGGAGAATGTACCCTGCATTCTCTGTATGTTAAGAGGGCCTTGCACTTCTACTTAGAACTAAAGAGATCCGCAAGTCAAAGCAACTCTTTGTGTCATTCAGCATGGCCCGGCTGGGTCAGCCTGTTGCTATCAGATGTATTTCAGTGTGGCTAGTGGCATGTCTTTGCCACTGCTGTTCCATGGCGCAGGTTAAGCTGGAAGGCAGGGTATATGCCCATTCTGCCAGAGCTGTAGCAGCATTTCTGGCAGAAATATGAAATGTGCCCATTGCAGACATCTGCATTGCAGTTACTTGGAGCTCTGTGCACACGTTTGTGAAGCATTATGCTTTGGATGTCCATGCCAGACAGCATCAATCCTTCAGCAGGTCAATCCTTAATGGACTTCTGTCCTAAGTGAGCTCCTCTCTCCTGCTGCCCTTCTCAGGGGATTATTTAGCTCGGTACTCTCCTATTAGTGTGAATGAGTGGTGGAGACTGTATGTCCAAGAAGACATGGAAATTACATACCTACCATAATTCTTGATCTCCTTGGACAAAGTCTCCACCACTCATTCACACGTCCACTCTCCATCCCCCGAGCTCACTTGTCTGTTGTTGGTCTTCACTTCCTTGATGGCTTGGCTGTGAAGACTCTGTTGTGTTGACCCTTCTTAGATGGATCATTTGGACTATCTTATGTCCAGCATAGGTTAGTTTCACTAGGTTAGTTTACACTGCACCTCCTTGGTAAAATAGGTACTAAGGCGGTTGGAGGGTCGATGCCGAGGTAGCCTACATGGCAAGAGCTGGTCTTACGGCACCGCTTCCTCACAGCCCTACCTCAGTGCTGGACCTCCTGAAGATTGTTGGATCCTGCTCGGTCTTAGCTCCTCTGGCGTAGTCCATTACTGTGAGTGAGTGGTGGAGACTTTGTCCAAGAAGATGAAGAATTACGGTAGGTACGTAATTTCCATTTTTTGGTGGAAGTGCCTCAAATTTGTGCCACCTCCTCTATGACTGTGTATGGGGCCCTGGAGTTATGTTGTTGATGGTAGGGCCAGCATTGTTTTAAGGACTCTCTGGTGCTAGTAAACAGTTGATCCTTCAGACAACTTTGTCAAAGTAATTGTCTGTCCCACTGACAGCAACATTCATCCAATGTTGATAGGACGAACATGTGCTTATAATTCATAACTTTTGGGGTGTTTTAAACTGTGACTTCTGGCTGCTGTAGTGCTGTGGTAGGGTAGTCCATGAACATGGCAACGGAAATTAAGCACCTAGAAAAATGGCGACTCAGTTACAGCGACTGTGTTCACGGCTACCTAGGGAGGAGGGTGACCGGATACTGAGGTTGGCGAAAATCACGACGGGAAGTAGTGGGTGTATGCACACGCATGTGTGCCTGTGAGGGGGAGGCAGGGAGGTATGGTATGGTATGTGGGAGGGGTGTGTGAGCAGCTGCCAGCTGGGACTACAGCGCCATGGTGAGGGTGGTCGGCTGGGAGGCGCGGGGTACCGGTCTCCTCCTTGTGCAGTGCAGTTTTTGGGGTTTTTACACCTGGCAGCATGTATTTAGTTACATTTCTCCCCGACATGTACCCCCTGGAGTTGAGAATTCATAAGTAGGGGTGTGAGGTGCGAAGCCACCAGCATTAAGAATAAGACTTGTAGGTCTCGGGCACCTTCTTTTTCTATACTGCGAGTGTGCATCGCAAAATTGATTTTTGGTGATGTATACTTGCCATAATAGCGATCGCTGTTTTGCAGTCGCTATTATGACATGAAACCCTGTGGTAGCAGTACTTTGTGATGTTGGGGTGTTATAAAGTATGATTACAGGTTGCTCCAGTGCTGTCATAGCAGTACGTCATGATGTTGGTGTGTTTAAAAGTGTGACTACAGGGTGCTCCAGTGCTGTGGTAGCAGCTGTGGGGTGTTTTAAATTGTGCTTGCATTCTGCTCCAGTGCTATGGTAGCAGTGCATTGTACTTTCTTCTATGATGTCCGAGTTGATCGAGCCCTAGAATCTCACACTGAAACATGCTGAGAGCTAACAGCTCTCAGAGCAGAAGGCTGATCCTTGATCTCCTTGCTCGCTGATGTTGAAGTAGCATTGGCATTGCTGTTAAAGGAGCTGACTGTCCTCCTGTTGAAAGGAAGGATGACGTCAAGGAAACTGATCATCCATGTGTGAATAAAGAAGTGATAAAAACAGTAATATTTAACTTCTAAAAAAGGAATTCTCTGACTGAAGCTATGCTAAACAAGGGTTTGAAGACATCACAAAGGAAAGGAAATTCAGTCAGGATTTAAAGATATATCAAACTTAAAAAAAACTCTGCGCATGGTAGTATGCATTAGTAACTCTTTTATTAATGATATTATTAAAGTATTGAATATGAAGTTATGGTACACTTCATTAACTTGGATTAAGGTTTTTAATCAGCAGTGTGAAGGTGAATCACATGTCATTGACCCCTAAAGTGAACGTCCTTGCTTTTGGACATTGTTCACAAACCCTTAAAACATAGTTTTGTTACAGAATGAATAGATACAGTACTGCATGACTCTGTTACATTGAAGCTGGAAGGTTAACCACAGGTACTGGATGCCAAAGATTTTTTTTCAAGCTGTTGAGAGGTAAGCAACCTACCAAGTGAAGCTCTGTTTTTTTTTTTTTAAACTTGTTTAGATATTTTTTCATTTCAGCAAACGGAGAACATGTCCATACATACAGCCATACAAACGGTACAATTAATTACATTCTTAGATTGTAAAGATTGTACAATACATTTTCAAGGCTGCACAAAAAATTGTCTTGAACAGTTTTGATCAACAGTTCATCTGTTATGCATAGAACATGAAACTTCTAAACACATGAACTACAGTTAACTAGATTATTCGCACCCCCCCAGCTGCACAAGGACAGGTGAGTAAAGGGGGCGGTTATCACAGCCAAGAAGGGTAATCCTTCACCATTGGGGAGAGCAGGAGAGTCCATACCCACACAAGTGACTGTTAGAACTAGGGGAAGACTGTGAGTTATGAGAGGGTTCAATTTGTTACCAGGGGTGGGTAGGATGCCTTCATTAATGTCTGGGAGAAGTACCTCACATCAGCCTTCTGTAGGATCCCAGTAGGGCTTTTTATGCCGGAATATCTCAGAACACTCACCTGAAACGGGTGCGTACCCACTGACTGGGGGATGGGTCCACACCGTTCACTCAGACTGGGAAGGAAAGAGAGGGGGTAGGTCCCAAGCCACCTTGAAAGGACAGAGGGAAGGGCCTAGAAAATAGTAACACCAGGGCAGAGGAAATGCTCAGTCACCTTAGGGGACAAATGGGAACTGGGAAATGTTAGCTATGGTTTGACATTGATACTGTTTGACATAACTAAACTTACCTATAATGAAACAAATGTTTGTGGAAGTATGTTTTAAGGTGTTAGAGTTGTATTTCCAAGGAGGTAACCCCGGCTAGGTTACAAACGCATAATTTATGTATTGTAGTTCAAGTTCACGTTTATTGCAGGAAAGACTCCGTTGAGCAAGCTCATTCACAAGGATGTCCTGAGGCACATACACATACAGTTCGCAATTACATAGACAGGAGATAAAATATAGAACAAAGAAAAAATATATAATACAAGAGGTATACACAATAGAAGTCCTTATGCTATATATGCAGTACATTCCAGCTTTAACCTTGCCCTAAATTATGCAACACATTTCAGCTTAATAAGTAGAGGGTCAGTTGGTACCTAGGAAGTTGACTTGGCGTTGGGGGTCTAGTAGCACCTACATATGTCTTTTAATTTAGAGATAGCTAGTGTTTTGTAGGAGTTCATTGATACGATGCTGGTTAGCTTCAGCATGGCTTGTAGTTGGTTCCAAATGTTTGGGAGGGCGTATGAGACAGCTCTTTGGCCAGCTGTGGTACAGTACGTGTCCTGGGAACATCTAGTAGGATAAGGTCGGATTTCCTTATGGAGTAGGCGCTATGTGAGATGCGTATGAGAGATGTTAAATAAACAGGCAGTTTGTGGAGTAGTAATTTGAGGGTCCAAATGCCAACATGCAGGAGGCGTCTGGTGGCAAGAGAGGTCCACCCAACTGCTGCATAAAGATCACAGTGGTGGGTCCTGTACGCAGAGTTAGTAATGAAGAGAAGAGCACGGTGATAGAGTACGTGCAGTTTAGATAGGCTCAAGGTTGGGGAGGAGATAAAGATAATGTCTCCGTAGTAAAGCAAGGGAAGGAATGTTGCTTGGACAAGTCTTTTTCGGGTCGCGAGAGAAAAGAGGGTCCTATTTCTAAAGAAGAAACCCAAGTGTGCTTTAAGCCGCTTTGATAGAACCTCGATGTGGTCGTTGAAGGAAAGCTTGTTGTCTATCCACATACCTAGATATTTAAATTTAGGTATAACTTCCAAGGGTTCACCTAGGGAGGTAACTATGAAGTTTTTAGATGGGGTAGGTAGGGCACCAGACAAGGCAAGTCTCGAGAAAATCATTGTCTTGGTTTTTTTGGCATTTAAGAGAAGCTTGGCATTGATAAGGTTGCTTTCTAACTGGATAAAGTCAGCCTGGAGTACTTCCCTGACTTCAGTTAAGGACGAGCCTGATGCGTACAAAACCGTATCGTCCGCAAAGAAATGTATGCTAGAGCTCTTTATGTGGGAGTCAAGGTTGTTGATATACAGGGAAAAAGGGATTGGTCCTATGATGGAGCCTTGAGGGACTCCTCTGGCAATTGGAAGGGGGCAGATAGTAGGCCATCAGCTTTGACTTTTTGTATCCTTCCCGTGAGATAACTGTTAAACCACTGTAAGGTAAGTGGAGTGGCACCTATGTAGGCAAGACAGGTGATTAGGAGGTGATGGTCTACAGTGTCGAAGGCCTTAGTAAGGTCTAGAAAGACTGCACCGGTAACCTTCTTGGTGTCCATAGCATGGATCCAGTCATTAGAGACTTTAGCCAAGGCTGAGATGGTACTGTGCTTCGACCTGAAGCCAGCTTGGGCCGGGTTTAGGAGTGAGTGCACTTCAAGGTGATTTTTTAGTTGGTTGTATATAAGTTTTTCCAGCACTTTGGAGAGAACAGGCAAGTTAGAGATAGGATGGTAGTTGTTTAAGTCACAAGGATCTCCTGATTTGAAGAGAGGAAGAACATGGGCAGATTTCCAGCAGGATGGAACAGTGGCTGTGGTAATAGAGAGGTTGAAGATGTGAAGGATGGGGGCTGTGAGCTGGGCACAGCCTAGCTGCAAGAAAAATGATTCAAGGCCATCGTCCCCTGCACTTTTCTTGGTGTCAAGGCTAAGGATTATGTCTTCGACTTCTTTGTAGCTAAACAGGCACAACTGGAAGGGATGAGGTGGAGTAGCATGTGTAGAATCTGGGCTAGTGTTGCTATTCACTCGGCTAGCGTATGGGGAGGAGTCGAATGCCAACCCGGCAGTGGCAAAGTGAAGGTTAAGGTCTTCAAGGATTCGCAGTTTATTTTCAACCATCCCGTCCTTGGCCAGAATCTTGGTGGGAAGGGAGGAAGCAGCAGGATGGCCTTCAATGGATCTCAGTGTCTTCCAGATTTTTTGGGAGTTCCCTTTGGCCTGCTCTAGAGTGGAGATGTAGAAGTTTGCTTTAGTAGCATGTACTCTTTTAACATAGGCATTTCTGGCAGTTCTAAATGCCTGCCAGTCTGCCGGGTTCTTTGTGTGCCTGGCCCTAGCCCATAGCTTGTCTCTATTGGTAAGTGCAGATTTGAGATCTTGGGTGAACCACGGATGCGAGATTTTCTGCACCCTCATTTTAATAAGAGGAGCATACTTGTTAATTAGGGTGGTGAGGTTGTCATTTAGGACAGAGACGGCGGCATCAGCAGATTTGGCAAGATATAGGTCTTGCCACCTGATCGTAGCTAGATCGGTTAGGAAGTCTATTGAGTTGAATTTACGGAATGAGCATTTGATTCTGAATTTAGGGTGCTGCTGGGTTTTAGATTGGAATCTTGTATATACAACGATACTGTGGTCGCTCATGTCGTTATGGAAAACTGCAGAATGTGAGATTTTATGGGGATGCGAAGTTAAGATGACATCTAAGAGTGAGCTGTTGGAAGAGTTAGAAGCATTGATTCTTGTGGGTTCAGTTACTATCTGTAAGACCCAGCTCATCACAGATGGCTTTTAGGAGTGGATTTAGCAGTGAGCCAATCCATATTGAAGTCCCTAAGAGTATTGTTTCCCTATTAGCAGCCAAAGTTATGGATTTCAACACGTTAAGAATTTCTGTGCTTCCTGACAGGGGTCTATAGCCACCAATGATTGTGATGCACTCTGAGGATGGAAGGTGAAGTTTAAGCGAGATAATCTCATATTCCTTGGGCTTAGTTTTACAGGAAATGCTGCTAACATCAAATTTTGATTTGGCATATACAACCCCCGAATCCCCTATCAGCCCTAAAGAGCTTGAAGCCCGGTATAGTAATTTGCAGATCAGTGTTGGTCTTTTTTAGCCATGACTCGGTAATTATAATCAGATCTGGGTCAGTGTGGGCTGCCCAAACTTGAAGATGATCAAGTTTTTTGAGCAGGCTTAGAATATTGACCATCATCAGTTTCATCCCAGGAGCAGCTGCAAACTCTGACGGAGAAGTGATTTGAGTTGGGGGACCTGGATTTAGTTCAACATTGCCTGAACAGAAAATAATTAGAAACATTTTCTTGAGGGTATTTATCAGGTAGAAGTGGACTCTTTTCGTATGGGTTCTTGTGTGGTGTTCAATTACTGAGGTACGTCTAGCCAGGGCATAGGAGATGCTGACATGGCCATTCAGGGCTAGCAGGGGATGTGCACGGAAAGACATTGGCGAAGGGAGGAGGGCCAAAGGAGAGGGATGAGAATTAAAATGAAAGCCCGACAGATTAAGAGTAGGGAAGCAATATGAAGATGCAGCAGGAACTATGATTGTGGGTTCCCAGTCTGGGATGACTTCTGACTTAGCATGGATCAGTGCTTTATGAGTCATACTTTTTGCCAGAATTAGGAGTAGAATGATAATGCAGGCCATATTGCCCACGATTGAGTACAGTGATTTGTGTAGAAAGACCAAGAATCCCTCTAGTGGCAGGTCTGTATAACCTGCTAATGGAAAGCTAGCCACTTAAAAAAAAAAAAATTCTATTACACACTTGAAATGTGCTTAGTTCTATGTAAAATCTATTTGCAAAAAGTGCCAGGTGGCAGAAGCAGGGGAAAAGTCCTGGCCAATCAGAGCGGGGTTTGCTGGAAGCGCCCGTTTTTGATTGGCTGCTCTGTTCCGTACCTTCCAAGGAGCTGCAGCCGGGCGTCCTGGTCTCGGTCGGTGGCTGGCTGGGTGCCGGCTGACCGTGGGGGAGCTGAAGCAGCCCTGTTCAAGAGCAGGCAGCTTCCAAGGAGCTGCAGGCGGGCGTCCTGTAGAAACAGTTATTGGTTGTTCAGTCAATTGATCTTTATATTGCAAAGTGGCAGACCCTGTCAATGTTACTATAATTGCATAAGTAAAATCAATTAACACTTTAATTGTAAATACAATTAACTAGATACACACTGACTTTTACTTCCATTGAACAGAATTCTTGTATCTTTTTTCCCCCTCTGGACTGCTTCAAGCCCTTACTAACCTTTGTATTCCAGCATCTCCCTTTTGTGTTTTTGCTATTTAGAATGCTTATTATTAAACCATCATTCTTATAAGGGAGGCTTCAATAGGTGAAGGAGTTACCAGGTACGGGCCCCACTGTCCCTCAAACCTACCTCTCAACATCTTAGCTCATATGTCATGCATTCCAGAGGTAGTACCCCCATCAATAGCCCTTTCCACGTAGCCTTTATCAGAGGAGCATGCAAGACCCAGGTGTTTTTAGCACAGTTTCTTGCCATTAGTAGCATGATCCTCACTGTTCTTGGGTATAGGACCCAATCCTCCTCCTCTTGTGTTTCCACCCCCAATAATATGGATAAGGGTTCATCCTTAACCTGGATCTTCTGGATGGTCATAATTTCCCATGCTGTCTCTGCCCAGAAATAATGAATGTATGTTTCTATAGCTCCCGCACAACCTCCACACGAAGGGAAACCCCAGTATCGAATTAGCTCACTATTTGGGACGGCATGTATAATCTGTGTAAGAAGTTATATTGTACCTCCTTGAACTTGTCATGTATTAATAGTCCCATTTGTGTTTCACAGATAGTAGTCCATGCTTCCTCCAGAATCTTGACACCGCAAATTTTTCTCCCATTGTACACTAACTTTCTGGGAGAGATGCGGAGAGCTCTCCCTCAGTGACTGGTAGGCTCTCACCAATGCCCCCCTTTGAGTTAGTTCTGTTCTGCAAAATGCATGTTTCAATACCATGTAGGGGGGGGAGTCACTGGGGGCCAACCTGTATGTAATTACTATTAATGTTATTACATTATTTATTATGACTGTATGTGAATTGTCTTCTGTGTTACACCATGTGTGTATATGTTATAAAGGATGGGCCTGAAAACAGGCTTCGCCTAGTACCTTATCCTGTTAAAATATAAATAAAAATTGAAACCTGCCCACGCTGTACGCCCGGTCCTTTACCTGTCGGTATCTGAACCTATGGTTCTGGGGTATTCTCAGTTCTCCACACAGTGTGCAAAAGTTTTAAATCCCTCTCCATTGTAGGTTCCATGTCAAAAGAGTGAATGCAAAATGGTGCAGGCAAAAAAGGGACACCACGGGGTCACTAAAAAATGTCTCATTCCAAAACCGTGCTGGATTAGATAAACTAATGGAAAAACACAGGGTCAGGGGGCTCACTCTGTAACTGTGTACAATACCCAGGAGTTAAAAAATGTCACAAAAGCACAAGGATCCCCACAAAAGTGAGGTCAGGGTCATCAGAGCATGACAATGACTTAAGTTGCTACATAAACGTGTTACGGCTCGACTGTTTGCTCTGCAGCTTTGCACTAGGCATTTTCTCCTGCACAGCACGCCAGCTCAGAATTTGCACTCGCACTTAGCACTTACTAGCTAAACAAGTATAGCTTTTTTTTTTTCCTTTTTGCACTGACTTAAAGTTATATGGAGTTTGCAGCTATGTTGTCAATGGAAATGTATGCCAGTGCTTATATCAACCTAACTGTGCAGGGGTTAGCCAGAACAACTTTTTCTGCAAAATATCTGCGTTTGCTGTTCATATAAAAGTGTCTTACTATTTTGCAATTTAGACCTCTGGTCCATTGGTTTTTCAAGTTTGTGCTGACCTTGACCTCACTTGTGTGGGGTTCCTTGTGCTTTTATTAGATAAACTGACTTTGAGACCGTGCACACTGTAATGACAGCGCTATTTTTGACTGTGCTGTTTTGCTTTTGCTCTTTTGACAGGGCGCCTCCATTGTACAGGTCTTCCATAACATCTTATGACCCCCTCCTCCCATCGTGTGAAGCTGAGGCTCTCCAGGTCCAGCAGGAATTCATGGTTTCCAGCATTCAGGGACAATTATTCATTCACCTCTCCTGCCACCACATGCTTTTTATCCTTGTCCCAAGCCTAAAGCATCTGCCCCACCAAAGGCAGGCCACAACTCAAATTTCTAAGGGCCTGCAGGTTACCTTTGTTCAGGTACACTGTCATATGGCAGAGTGCATCACCCCTTTCCAGTGTAACCCAGCTTGTGCCTTTTGGACCCTTCACCCATTCTGTTAACATTCTCACTTGAGCTGCCAGATGATATGGTCCAAAATCTGGAAACTGCAGCAATCCCTTGTTCATTGTGCCCCTCAGACACCCCAGACTTACTTATGACCTCTTCTCTGCCCAGATAAAGTCCGGATACCATCGGTCCAAGCCCTGCATGTTCCCCCTTTTTAGACCCATGGGCAGCATCTGTATGGGGTTCAAAACTCTGGACAGTATATTCATCTTGATAAGATTAATATGACCCAGCAAAGAGATGAGGAGCCCCTGCCATCACCAGAAGTCATTTTTGAAGGTGGTCAGGAGCAATCTATATTTAATGTCATACAGTGATTGGAGCATTGGTCCCACCTTGATGCCTAAATACCTGATGTGTGTTAAGACCCTCTTGTATCTATGATTTCTTAACTCTTTGTCCTCTACTGCTCCTATGCCCATCAGATCTTATCTGTGTCAATCTTCACCATTCATCACAGATGGGGTATCTGGCCGGAGGTCAGGACCCCGCAGGAGCTTTTTTTTTTTTTTTTAAAGGTAGGCAGAGCCAACACACCATCGGCGCTGCCCTCGAGGCCAACGCACTGGATGGCGCTCGCGGGTTGGCCGTTAGGCTGTGTCGACTCCACCTGCCTGCCAGTTCTTCATCTCCCGCTGTAGAGGTCGCTTCGTGGGACGCTGTGAAGAAAATCCTAGGCCTGCTAGTTTTTCGAAATCCTATCCTTCGGCGCCAAAATCCGTCGGTCCTCCTGCCGGTTCTGTTTTTGCCACTGCTCGAAGTCGCCTGGTAAGATCTTTCCTTATCTTTATATTTCTGCGACATCGAGTCTGTTTTTGGTGTTTTTTTCCCCATAGGTCATGTCTCGGTCAGAGGGCAGGAAATCTTCCAAGACGGGTCGGCCCCCCAATGCGACGGTGCCCATGTGGTCGAAATTTCTCCGTCACTGACCAGCACGACTGGTGTCTCTTGTGTCTTGGCCTGCTTCACGACATGGATTCTTGCGACGCCTGCTTCTCCGTGGACCACCCGGTCCTCGAACAACGAGCGTGGAAAGTGGGGAGAGCTCCGCCGACTTTTGGGGGTCGGGTACGCACTCATCGGGCCAAGCCACGCTGTCTCGGCCTTTCCTCCGGGTCCCCTCCCGGTTCTATACAGACCGAGGAGGAGGGAGCCTTGGCTACTTGTAGCCCAGTTGTTGCCGAGGATTCTTCCGCGGCGCAGGAGGCCTGTCCCACTCCTTCCCAGGAGCGGGTGGGAGGTGCCGCCATGGCAGTCGCCCCTTCGGGGGTGAAGGCTCCCCCGGTGTCGCTCCCACAGCTCGGAAGGCTGGCACTGCCGGCTGGCACTGCCGGAGTCCCCTGCGCCATTCTCCTCATGGGTGCCATGGGCTCCGGACATGGCCGCCGCTCCACGCCCGACTTGTCATGGTGCCGTGACTCTGTTGAAGCCGTTTGCGGCGCCAGCACTGTTAGTGGTGCTGTGAGATCTACTGCGACGCCGTCCGTTGCCACGTCTCGCCTCAGCGCCATCCTCGGCACCGAGGTTGATAACGGCACCATGCCCTCGAGGCTTGGCGCCATGGGGCCTTTGGTTCCCTCAGTCAGCACCGTCTTTGGCGTCGTCCCTGCCCTCGGCGCTGCTCGCGGAGCCGGGTGGCGCTGTGCTCGGTGCCGTGTCCACCTTTGGGGCCGTCCATGGCACCAAGCCAGGCGGGGCCGTGCTTCACACCGTGTTCACCTTCGGGGCTGTCTGCGGCACCGGGGAGCCGGGCAGCGCTGGGGGCGGTGCTGAGGGTGCCGCCGGGACTGTCGTCTATGCCGTTTCTGTCCTCAGCGCCACTCGCGGTGCCGTGGGACCGGATGGTGCCAAGATTGGTCCTGGCTCTGGATCTCTGGCTCGAGCTGGGGCTGCGCCTCCCTCGGATTCCGCTCACGGGGTTGCAGGAGGCGCTGGCATTGACTCGGGCACAGCTGTGGTCTCTGGGCCTGGTGGTAAGGATGGTTCTGTCCGCCCTCCCACGGTTTGGCACAGGACCTCGGACTCTGCCTTCTCGGAGACGGAGTCGAGCTCTGGGTCGGACATGCAGTCTGACCCCTCGGGTTTGGCTGTTGAGGTGGGCAGCACGGTGGTCTCTTCGACCAGTCGGAGTCAGCCGCCTTCTGAGGTGAGGTCGGTGGCTACCGAGACTAGGGTCGGGGTGCTGACCAGCAGGCAGTGGTGCGGGCCACCATAGCTCTGCAGCCTGGCTTCACTGACCCCTCAGTTGTGGTACCCCGTCCGGTGGTGTGCCTTGATCGCCCAACTTTGGGGCCGATTGGAGCACCTGAAGGGGGGGAGGGTACTGCACCCTGGATAGCCCCTTCGGGGGCTGCCCAGAGATGCCAGCTACCTAGGCTGACCCTCTCGAGGAGGAGGAGGAGGGCTCTTTCAGACTCCGAGGGGTTGAGGGGTATGGGGTTGGCGCGCCGGCCTTTTTCTGGGGTCCACCTGGGCCCTGGGAGAAGCCGTAGTGCTGATCTCCACTCTTCCTCTTCGGTCTCTTTGAGAGAGTCCCGTTCTTTTGAGGCAGGGGACCGTCCTTCTGGACCTATATGGCCCCGGTCACCTTACAGTGGGGATTCTTCCGGGCGCAGCCAAGGCAGTACCGATGTGGTTGTTCAGCTGTTGGCTGTGGAGTCTTCCGGGGCACCTTCTTCCACGGGTGCCCACGGTCCACTCCTTAGCCCAGGCAGAGGTCAGCCAACATCTCTTCTTGGCTGTGTCCCCATCTCTCTGCCACACTCTCCTGCGCTCCCAGGCATCCTTGGTCCTAGTGGCCCTCTCACCTGGGAGCAGTTCTGAGTGGTGGCTGTTCGGTTCCCTGCTTATGTTAGGGCAGTGGACAGCCAGGTTTTTCAACCTCCCCCCGTGCAGCCACCCACTGAACAGATGGTGATCTCCAGTTCCTCATCCCACTCTTCAGGGGGAGAGGAACGCTCTGTCCACATCACTTCGGCTGCTGATCTCTCTGAGTATCAGCGATTCCTTGTGAGGATGTTGGAGGATTTGCACCTTTCTCCTTCCATGATTAGCAATCCTGAACACTCGGCGCACGCCTTTCTAGGCGATTTTGGCGAGGCCAGCCTTGTGGTGCCACCCTGGCTGGCTCCCTTTCGGGAGGCGTCGTTGCGTTCCTGGCAGAGGCCCTTCTCCGGAGTTCCTGCCCCAAGGGATCTCAGCCAGAGGTATTGCACACCCCTGGAGTCTCCAGGTTCCATGCCTCATCCACAGTCCAGATTGACGCAGTTGGATGCTCCTGATGGGCTTCGCGCCCTTCACCGTGACTGGCCCCCAGATCAAGACTCCTTGGATTTTGATTTCTGGGGTAAGAGGACTTTCTACTCGGCATGGTTACTTCTCTCTATCTCTGCACATCAGGCCCACTACGCAGCCTACGACAGGTTCTTGTGGTCCAGGCTAGGTCAGCTCCTAGCCTCATTACCTGACACGGAGCAAACCAGACAAGCCATTGCACTCTCTGCGCGTGGCCTGGAGCTAGCAAGGCACCAAGTGAGGGCATCTTATGATGCCAATGAGGTAGCTACCAGGGTCGAGGGACAGCAATCTGCACTCAGGCAGACGGCATGGCTACGCCTTTCCTAGTTGTCACCCTTGGCCCGGCGAGGGTGATTAACCCTCACCACCAGGGAACCTACCTTTTCTCCGCAGAGGAGACGGCGCTTGTCGGGCAACTCCTTCCCCTGGGGGACTCCATCTCTCTCTCCCTCGGGCCTCTCCAGGCCCTGAAGGCCCCCGCCTAGTGTGTCACCCACTGAGGGCTAAGGACCTGTCCCCTAGGGTGTAAAGAAAACTCCCTTCGGGGCTCAACACATTCAGATAAATGGCAGAGATTGGACAGATAAGATATGAAAATTACGCACTACCGTAATTATGATCTTTCTGTGTATCTTCACCATTCATCACAACCCCACCCTCCATCCCCTGGGTCCCCCTCCCTCTGTGACTCCCCCTCTCCTCCTTAGGAGTGGGGTAAAATAGGGACACACAGGGGAGTATTTTTCCAGGAAGAGTGGATAGCTCAAGCGGCACTCCTTCTCCAGTACCTTGTCTCCACCCCTTTGGGGTGGGAGTTGGTAGTTGCCCTCCTTCTCTCCTCCTTCCTGTTTCCATCCTACCTATTTCTCCTAAAAAAAAAAAAAAAAAAAACCCTTTTTCACCAAAAACCTTTTCTTGAGAGGGTGCTGAATCCCTGTATCCTGTCCTTCTTCCAGAATAGCTGACTCTGCTTATCTGGAGTGTTTGCCAGTTATTCCATGCCTTGAATTCTGGCAGAAAGCTTTGCTACTCCTTGCAGTTCCTATACAATCTGGAGACGGGCCAGGGTCCGGGATATCTTATCCTCCCCTCCAAATTCTTTACCCACCCTACCCCCCCTTCTGCTTCCAGAGATTGGGGTCCCTCCCAATCCTCTTTAGTTTCTAACCTCTTTCTTTTCTGTCCTCTCAGTCGTTATTTCTCCTTATAGTTCATACATCTTTTCCTTTTTCTGTCCCTTGGACTGTCTTGTCCCACCCTCCACTCTCTTCCTCTTCCTCTCCGTGACTCAGAACTGGCAGACAGGCGGAGTCAACACAGCCTAACGGTCAACCCATGAAAGCACGCAGTGCGCCGCCTCAGGGGTACGCCACGGTGTCAGCTCACTTACCCAAAAAAAAAGCTCCCGCGGGGTCCTGACCTCCGGCCAGATACCCCATCTGTGATGAATGGTGAAGATACACAGAAAGATCATAATTACGGTAGGTACGTAATTTTCATTTCTGACTTATCAAAATTCCCCTTGTAACCTGAGGATTCAGTGAACTGCTCTGTCATCTTTGTAACGTCTGGAATAGAGGTCTCATTTGGGATAGCAGCACATTGTTTGCATATAGCGAGATCCTGTGTTGTGTCGCCCATTCTCCCTCAGCTCCTTCCAGCACCTCACTTGTCCTGATGGCGTCTGCCAGTAGTGCAATCACCAGGATGAACAGCAGAGGGAAGAGAGGACACCCTGGTGCATCCCCTTCCTCAACGCAAACTCCCCCAGCAATCCTCCATTTATCAAAATGTTAGTCTTTGCTGCCTTGTACAATAACTGCACCATATTAATAAACTGTTCCCGTAGCCAAAATACTCCCATGGCTGCAAACATGTATCCTCATCCAACCCTATCAAAGGCTTTCTTGGCATCCAGGAAGAGCACGCATGCTGCCCTCCCCCAGACGCTGAGCCTCCCATTGCAGGACATTCAGTAACCTCCTTACACTGTGAAAGGAGTGCTTCTCCTTCACAAAACCAGTTTGGTCCCTTCTCATCAAGTCTGGCAGCACCCTTTCTAGTCTGTGGGCCAAAGCCTTGCCCAGGCTCTTACTATCACAATTCAAGAGTGAAATTGGTCTATATGCCACACACTCTTTGGAGTCCTTTAACTCCTTATGTATAACTGTGATTGTCACCAGACCACAGGTCTTCAGTAACCCCCCCCCAACTTCCTGAAACATTCAAACATGGCCTGCCATACAGAGTCCAACACTGCCCTGTAAACTTCCACAGGTAGACTATCTGGACCAGCCACCTTCCCCTTTGCTAACACAGTTGCCACTTCCCTAATCTCACCCAGTGAGAGAGGCCTGTTCAGGAGGCCCACCTGTTCATCAGAGGGTTTGAGGAGTGATAATTTGACCATGAATGCAGCTTTCTCCTTTATTAAAGCATTCACTCTGGTACAGTTTTGTATAGAACTGTACAAAAGCCTCCCTGATCTTCCTGGACATAAGTCTCCACCACTCATTCACACTAGTGGGATTGGCGCCGGAGGCACTAAGATCCATCGGGAGCAAACTTTTTGCTGGAGGGTCGGCGCGAGGAAACGGCCTTCCCTTGAGACGCAGCGCCCTTGAAACAGCCTTTCGGCCAGTAATGACCATCTCGGCGACGACCCTCACCGCCTCAGTTCCTTTTTTCTCCGCCGTAGTGCGCCAGTGACGACGCTGCCGCTTCAGTCGGAGTCAAACTTCAAACTAGCGATAGTTTTCTGTTTGTTTTTGTAACATTATCACGATAGTAGTATCGCTTAGTTTTATTCTATTTTCGTAAAATTTTTTCTAATATTTAAATTTAACTTACTTGAAGAAGTCTCGGCCTACTAAGACGAGGTCGACCATGAGCAGGTCAGGTGGCGGTAGGGAGACTTTGTGAACTGTTCAGTCAGCGGGCTGGGTCCAGTCAGCCTCCTTCTCCTCAGCGGGTTCCGACTACGGTCAGTCCGATGCCTGGGATGGGCGGTCCCCGCCGGCATAAAATAAACGGTCGCATTTCGGCGCCGCTCGGCTCGAAGCTCTTCTTCGCCCACAGGTCAAAAAGAGAAGGCATCACTCGAGGTCGCCTTCTGGTATGTTCGGCGCTGGCCGACGGTCGGGTTATCGCTAAGCTAGCGCCGGTCTCCTTCTTCGGAGTCGCCAACTTCCGATCACCGTGCCGCCTCGACATCGAGCCCCTCCGCCTATAGGTAGGGCCCAGATGAGCAGTTTCATCAGTGGGCGCTCTTATGGAGCGATGGGCTCGGAGGTTGGTTCTTCTGCCTGGCTGGTTACCTCGGAGCCTCGGGCTCCTCCGCGATCAGGTAGGGCGGTTGGACCTTCCTAGTCGCCATGGGCGCCTTCTTCGTGCTAGCGATCCGCGCTTAGGTGTTTCCCTCACATGGTTGCGGCGCAGGGGCCTCACCGATGCCCTTATCTCCTGTTTTTTTCCTTCTTGCTTTCCAGGTTCCCCGGGCTTTTCCCGCGCCTTCTGCAGGGTTCAGGCCTTGTCGGCTTCGCCGTCAGCTGGAGCCAGGCGCTGCTGGCGGCGCCTGAGTCTCGGCGCTGCTGGCGGCGCCCGTGGTCTCACGGTGGTGCCGCGGATCGGGATGCCGCTTCACGGGCGCCGTCCGGGCTGGGCAATCGCTCGCTGCCGCCGTCCGCGGCGCGCGCCGGGCTTATGGGTTCTTCGGGCGCCGTGCGCCTCGGTGCTCACTCAGCCTGCTTGCTGCCTCGTGGCGCTCTGCAGCCCTTGGGGACTCTCCTTGTTTTTCTGCCATTTCCTCCTCTCCTAATTTTCACACCTTCCTGTCCAAACAGTCCTTTCTGGACCATCAGGAGATGATGTTGAGCCTGACCCAGACCTTCGTTGGGTGATGAAGTGGAGAAACAGGATCTTTCTTTGCTACAGAGCCTGTGGTCGAGGACCTGTCCTTTAAGTCTCTGTTGAAGAACCTGGGATCCACTCTTTCTCTCCAGACTACAGACATCGATCCTGGGAAGATATTAAGACTCCAGTATCTTCATGCTTCGGAGATCCCTACGGATTTGACTCCTCCGATTCAGCCTTCCTTCGAGACGCTGTCTCAAATGGTATGGAATAACCTGCTCTTATTCCTCAGTGGCTAAATCCATTGATAAGAAGTATTCAGCTCCCAAGGATCATCCCATTTTGGCATCCCAAGCCTTTTGGATCCTATTGTAGTCCTGGCAGAGAATGACAAGGTCGTTCTTCCTCAAACTACTACAGCTCGATCTATTAACAAAGAGTCTCGTAAGATTGATACATTAGGTAAGAGAGTCTTTGCTGCCTCCACTCTAAGTATGCGATGCCAGTTATCAAGGCTATTTTTCTCAGTATGAGTATATCCTGTGGCACTCTATGAAAAGAATGTTTGAAGCTCTTCCAGATTCGGATTCCAAGTCAGAGCTTCTTCTGACCGTTATTAGAGGTATTGAGTCCAATAACCAACAGGTCAAAGCCGCCATGGACGCTTTCGACACTGCTTCTTGCTCAGCAGCCGCGGGGATTTGTACTCGGCGCCATTCCTGGCTGCGTATTCTGGCTTCACGAATGATGCTCAGCAGCAGGTGATGGCGCTGCCTTTGATGGCTCCTTTCTTTTGGCCCTCAGGTGGAGCAAGCCTTAGAGGCCACTCAGAAGACTAGATCGGCCATTGTTGGCCAGACCTCCGCCTGCCCCTCTCGGGGCATGTGAACAGGCGTCAGTTTCACAGTCGTCAGTCCTTCGAGGCAGAGGCAGGGAAGCTCCACAAAAGCCAACCTGCCCAACCTCAAAAGAAGACGCAGCAGAAAGCGCAGGGACCTAAAGCTCCCAGCGCTACCTTATGAGTCGTTGGCCCAAGTTCCATCCACTCTGCCCGAGGTGGAACTTTCTCCTCCGGTGGGAGGTCATCTGATGTACTTCTACAACCAGTGGAAGTCCATAACCTCAGACAAATGGGTCCTTCGGATAATTCGCGAGGGTTATTCTCTCAATTTCTTGGAAACCCCGAATTGTCCTCCCATCGACACACCCAGGTTGTCGGCCTCTCAGTCAGACCTCCTCACCATGAAACCAGGGCCTTCTGAACAACAGGGCAATAGAACTGGTACCCCAACATCTGCGAAACACAGGGTTCTACTCCCATTACTTTCTGGTTCCAAAGAAATCTAGGGGGATGCGCCCCATTCTAGACCTCAGAAAGTTAAACAAATTCCTCCCCAGGGAGAAATTCAAGATGATTTCCCTAGGTACCCTGTTACCCTTGCTGCATCAGCACGATTGGCTGGCCTCTCTGGATATGCAGGATGCTTACCAGCATATCCCCGTCCACCCGACCCACCGCAAATTCCTCAGGTTTGTAGCTTTGGGTCAGCATTATCAGTTCAGAGTCCTGCCCTTTGGGCTATCCTCGCGCCCATGAAAGTTTTACAAAGTGTTGTGCAGTTCGTGGCGCATCTCAGGAAAGTCGGACTGGAGTGTTTCCCTACCTGGACGATTGGCTTCTAGCAAGCCCTTCGGCTAAGGGACTTTGGAAGCCGTGCAAATGACTTCTCGTCTTCTCACGTCCATGGGAGTTCTGCTGAATTTGAAAAAAATCTCAACTGCAACCCTCCCAGAGGCTCCTTTTCATAGGGACGCTTCTAGACACCTCTTCAGCGAAGGCTTTCCTTCCAGAGGACAGAAGACTCGACATCCTTCATAGTGGCCCGTTACATCAGGGAGAACCAATCGGTTACAGCTCTCTCGATGCAGCGCATGTTGGGTCTCATGGCGCCTCGGTCTCTCACTGTCCCTCTGGCCCGACTGCCATGAGAACCACCCAATGGATGCTCTCCACTCAGTGGTCCCCGACCTCTCACCCCAGTCTTATCCCATCAAGGTGACGGAGCCCTTGAAGGTCTCTCACCTGGTGGTCTCAAGAGAGCAATCTCCTGGAAGGATTCCCTTTGCTCCCCGGATCATCAGATCTCCATCACCACAGATGCATCGCTAATGGGATGGGAGCTCACTGTCTCTCCTCCACACTCAAGGTGTATGGACTCAGTTCAAACTCATCTCCACATAAATGTCCTGGAGATGAGAGCGGTCCTCTATGCAATCCGAGCTCTGAAGGATGTCCTTTGTCACAAGAACATTCTCCTTCAAACGGACAACAAAGCAGTGATGTATTACATCAACAAGCAAGGCGGTGCTCATTCTTATCCCCTTTGCAGGGAAGCAATGAGGGTGTGGGAGTGGTGCTTGGAGCACAAGTCTCTGATTCAAGCGGTTTATCTGCCAGGTATACAAAACGACCTAGCAGATCACCTCAGCAGAACGGAGGCAGACCCTCACGAGTGGTCTCTCGATCCAGCCATAGCTCGGTCCCTGTTCAAAGAGTGGGGGACTCCAGACCTGGACCTTTTTGCATCCCCACTCAACGCAAAACTGCCTCTCTTTTGCTCCAGAAATCCAGGGCCTGGCATTTTCTGTCAGGATGCGTTCAGGCTGCGGTGGACAAAACGCTTTCTTTACGCCTTTCCACCGCTTCCTCTAATCCAGAGAGTACTCCTCAAGTTCGAGTCTCAGGGGACCAAGATGATTCTCATTGCTCCTTCCTGGCCTCGCAACTATGGTTTCCTCTACTCAACAGTATGTTGGCAGCCTCTGAGACCACTTCCTTGCAAATCAGTCTTTGACTCAGGGTTCGTTGGTCCATCCCAACCTGAAATCACTTCACCTTCATGCTTGGCTCCTGAAGAGATAGAAGTGAATCGGTTCAACGCTCCTCGAGAGTCTCAGACATCCTTCTGGCTGCTCGAAGACAGCCACCGAAAACGACGCTTCCAAATGGAAACGTTTTCTCTCTGTGTGCAAAACTCTTGGAATCCCTTTCCTGTCCTCCTGGCAAGGTTCTGGAGTATCTTTGGACCTATCAAACTTAGGTCTTCAGTATTCCACAGTTAAAGCTCACCTTAGTGCCATCTCAGCGTTCCATGAGCCGGTTTCTTCCTTAACTCTGGCTCAGTTACCTATGGTGAAGAGATTTCTTAAGGATTCTCCATACCAGACCCCTGTTAGCGTCCAGTTGCAGCCTGGGACATTAACCTGGTGCTGGACATGCTCACTGGAAGCCTTTCAGACCCTTAGCTACCTGTGAGCTAAAATTTCTTACCTGGAAGACTGCCTTCCTGGTGGCCATTACCTCAGCCCGCAGGGTCTCTGAGATACATGCCCTGGTTACGGACCCTCCGTATACTGTATTCCATAAGGACAAGGTAGTTCTCCGTACTCATCCTAAATTTCTTCCCAAGGTTGTGTCAGAATTCCATCTGAACCAACCTCTGGTACTTCCCGCTTACTTCGCTAATTTCCAAAATGAAGGGGAACGAGCTCTTCATTCCTTGGATGTTAAGAGAGCCTTGCGGTTCTATTTAGATAGAACCAAGGATGTTCGCAAGACTCAGCAACTGTTCGTTTCTTTCAGCGACACCCGGCTGGGTCAACCTGTCGCTATTAGATGCATCTCTTCATGGTTAGTGGCATGCCTTCATCATTGCTATTCCATGGCTCAAGTTAAATTAGAAGGTAATGTAGCGCTCACTCTACTAGGCCAGTGCATGACATCCCTAAGCGGAAATTCGCAATGTTCAATTGCAGATATATGCAATGCCCGCCACCTGGAGCTCAGTGCATACTTGTTAAGCACTATGCACTGATGTTCATGCCAGGCTATTATCTCATGATTCGGCAGAACTATCCTTAATGGGCTTTGTCTTAGACGCGTGAGCTCTGGCTCTCCTGCCGCCCTTTTGGGATTATCAGCTTGGTACTCTCCCACTAGTGTGATAGTGGTGAGACTTATGTCCAGGAAGATAGGAAAATTACATTACCTACCGTAATTCTTGATCTTCTTGGACGAGTCTCCACCACTCATTCACACGCCCACCCTCCATCCCCCGAGCTCACGCTGTATTGGTCTTCACCCTCAAATCTTTAGGCCGTGAGGACTTTGCTGACCCTTCTTACACGGGCCACACTGGACTGTCTTATGTCCGCTTTTTAATGTTGGGTTTACTTTTACGTTAGTTGCGCTGCACCTCCTTGGTAAAAAAGGTACTGAGGCGGTTGGAGGGTCGTCGCTGAGATGGTCATTACCGCTCGAGCCGCTGCTAGACACGGCGCCGTCTCTCGTGCCGACCCTCCAGCAAAAAGTTTGCTCCCAATGGGTCTTAGTGCCTCCGGCGCCAATCCCACTAGTGTGAATGAGTGGTGGAGACTCGTCCAAGAAGATCAAGAATTACGGTAGGTACGTAATTTTCCTATCTCCACCCTTTTACTGGTTAAGGCCCCTAATCCCGTCCTAGTAGTAGAGATTACATTGGACCCCTTTCTTCCCTTAGCCAGCCAGGCCAAATGTAGGCTGGGCTTGTTACCACACTCGCAAAGTGTCTGGTTAGAGTAGAAGAGGGCTACAGTGGTACCCCCCCCCATTAGTTCCTGATTAACAGCCTCCCTTGCCTCTCTTGAGTGTCTGATGCACCTCCTCTGAGAGGTGCTGAAAAGTCGTAATCTCCAGCTCTTTAATTTTCTGCTTCAGTTCCCTAAGCTACTCTTTCCTTTTCTTGTGCGTGGCCGCCATGTAGGCCACACTGGCTCCCCTCATGAATGCTTTACCAGCCTCCCAGAAAAAGCCTTAGTTGGGGTTGTGACTATATTGGGGTCTGTTCCAGCTTATTGTTCCCCAAGATATTCCTTAAACATCTCATTTTGTGACATGTATGCTGGAAATCTCCAGCTCCGCACCTCTGAATGAGGCTGGGATGTTTGCAGGGTGACCATTACTCTGGCATGGTCAGACACCAGAATCGAGCTGATTGGAGTGTTATGCACCTTTGTATACCAGGCTCTTGGGATCATAATATAATCAGTCCAGGACTATGATCTGTGGGGGGTTGAGAAATATGTGTACTCCCTTGTTCCTGGATTAGCCTCTCTCTCCAAACATCAAGTAACTCAAATTCACTCAGACCCACACCCCACTTTACTATAGCTGGGTCCCACTTTACTGTAGCTGGGTCTTGCCTTCTCTCCTCTCCGGACCTCCAGCTCCAACCTCCAGCTGATTCTTTTTATGATTTGGCTTGGCTGCTCATTAGGGTTTACTATCCATCACTGCCAAACAGCCATCCATACTTCCACACACACTGTATTTTCACTGCTTGTTGCCTGTTACATCGATTTTGCACTAAGCTGTTGTACATTTTTAGAGCAAGGGTCGGGAGCCAACAAGAAAAGTGCCTAGCTAAGCTGCCTGGGCATGCAGAGTCCCTTTGTTTTTTTAATTGAGTTTATTTACCCAGGATAGCCCAGCTGAGATGAAACACTTCATTTCCAGTGGGGTCCTGCTTCTAGCTAGGCATTTGACACAGTCCCACACAAAAGATTAACAAACAAGTTAGCCAGCCTGGGAGTGGGTCCCAGGGTGGTAGCCAGGGTAAAAAAATGGCTGGACAACAGGACGCAGAGGGTAATGGTAGACAGAGTCCACTCTGAAGAAAGGGGGGGTTACTAGCGGGGTACCGCAGGGTTCAGTATTGGGGCCAGTCCTCTTTACTGTCTTTATAAGTGACATTACGGAGGGACTGGAAGGAAAAGTATGCATCTTTGCAGATGACACAAAGATCTGCAACAGAGTTGATACACAAGGAGGGGTTGAAAGGATGAGAAGGGACTTGGCAAGGTTGGAGGAATGGTCAAAAGTATGGCAACTTAGATTCAATGCAAAGATGTGCAAAGTAATGCACCTGGGAAACAAAACCCAGGGAAGAGTACACAATGGGTGGGTGGGGGGTTACTAACAACAACAAAAATGGAAAGGGACCTGGGGGTAGTCATATCAGATGACCTAAAGATAAGCAAGCAATGTGAGAAGGCAGTAAGGAGGGAGGGCTGGGAGGATACTAGGATGCATAGGGAGAGGCATCACCAGTAGAAAACAGGATGTTGTTGTCCCTCTGTACAGACAGCTGGTGAGACCCCATTTGGAGTACTGTGTGCAGATCTTATCTGTGTCAGTCTTCACCATTCATCACATTTGGGTTACTGGCCAGAGGTCATGACCCCACGGGAGCTTTTTTTTTGGATGGGTGGAGTCGACGCAGCATCGGCGCCTCCCTCGAGGCCAACGCACTGCGTGGTGCTCGTGGGTTGGCCGTTATATGCTGTCTACTCTGCCCTCCCACCAATTCTTCATCTCCCGCCATCGAGGTCACCTTGTGAGAGCTTTGACAGAAGAAATTTGAGGCCTACCTGCTTTGCAGTTATTTCCGTGTCGTTTTCCTCGGTGCCTCAGTCCGTCGGCTCCCTCCTGCCGGTTCTGATCTTATCTGTGTCAGTCTTCACCATTCATCACAGATGGGTACTGGCTGGAGGTCAGGACCGGGACTTTTTTTTTTTTTTTTTTTAAAGGGTAGGCGGGCCGACACACCATCGGCGCCGCCCTCGAGACCGACGTACTGCGTGGCGCTCGAGGGTTGGCCGTTAGGCTGTGTCGACCCCGCCTGCCTACCAGTTCTTCGTCTCCCGCCATCGAGGTCACCTCGTGGGAAGCTTCTGTCAAGAATTTTAGGCCTTCAGCCTTTCGAGATCGGCGTTTTCAGTCTGTCGGTTGCCTGCCGGTTCTGTGTTCTGCCTTCACTCGACGTCGCCCAGTAAGATCTTTCCTTTTTATTTGAATTCTGCGACGTCGAGTCTGTTTTGGTGTTTTTTTCCTTAGGTCATGTCTCGGTCAGAGGGCAAAAAGTCTTCGAAGACGGGTCAGCCCCCCATGCGTCGGTGCCCGTGCGGCCGAAAATTCTCCGTCACCGACCAGCACGACTGGTGTCTTGCGTGTCTTGGCCCGCTTCATGACATGGACTCGTGCAACACCTGCTTCTCCATGGACCACCAGGTCCTCGAACAACGCGTGTTGAAAGTGGGGCGAGCTCCGCCGACTTTCGGGGGTAGGGTTCGCACTCATCGGGCCGAGCCGTGCTCTCTCGGCCCTTCCTCCGGGTCCCCTCCCAGTTCTATATGGACCGAGGAGGAGGGAGCCTCGGTTACTTGTAGCCTGGCCATCGCCGAGGCTCCTCCCGTGGCGCAGGAGACCCGTCCCACTTGCCCTCGGGAGCGGGCAGGAGGCGCCGCCACGGCAATCACCCCTCCGGGGGTGAAGGCTCCCCCGGTGTCGCTGCCGCGGCTCGGAAGGCCCGGGTCGGCGCCGTCCTCGACGCCATTGGTCGGCACTGTCGGAGCCTTCGGCGTCGTTTGTGGCGCCGTGGGCCCTGTCGGCACTGTCATCGGCGCCGACTCGTCGCTCGGCACCATGGGCCCAGTCGATGCCGTTCGCGGCGCCGATGCCGTGGGGCCAGATCCAGTGTCCTCCTTTGCCATGTCTCGCATGGCGCCGAGGTTGAGCACGGCGCCGTGCCTTCGAGTCTCGGCGCCTTAGGGCCTTCGACTCCATTTGTCAGTGCCGTCCTCGGTGCCGTCCACGCTCTCGGTGCCGTTCGGCACCGGGTCTGCCTTCGGGGCCATCGTCGGCACCGCTTCGGTCCTCGGTGCCGCTTGCAGTGCCGTGGGGCCGGACGGTGTCGGCGCCGAGGATGCTGCTGGGGCTGCTGTTGGGGCCGTCCCTGTCCCTGGTACCGCCCCCGGTACTGGTGGATTCGACTGCGCTGCGTCTGGCCCTGGCTCTGGACCTTTGGCTTGAGTTGCTCCGGTGCCTCCTGCAGGTCCTACTCACGGGGTTGCGGAGGGCATGGGCACCGACTCGGCCACAACTCTGGGTGCCGGGCCTGGTGGCAAGGTTGGTTCTGCCCACCCTCCTACGATTTGGCTCAGAGCTTCGGACTCTACCTCTTCAGAGTCAGAGTTGAGCTCCAAGTCGGACGAGCAGTCACACCCCTCAGGGTTGGCTGCAGAGGAGGGCAGCACTGTGGTCTCGTCGACGAGTCGGAGCCAGCCCCCTACTGAGGAGAGTCAGGTGGCCCCCGAGACTGGGTCAGTGGTGCTGACCAGCAGGCAGTGGTGCGAGCCACCATAGCTCTGCAACCTGGTCTTGGGGGTTTCATCGACCCCTCGGTGGTGGTACCCCCTCCAGTGGTGTGTCTTGATCGCCCAACTTTGGGGCCCATCGAGAAGCCTACAGGAGAGGAGGGTACTGTTCCCTGGGTCTCCCCTTCGGGGGCTGCCCAGAGATGCCAGCTACCTAGGCTGGCCCTCTCGAGGAGGAGGACTCTCTCGGACTCTGAGGGGTCGAGGGGTGTGGGGCGTCGGCCCTTTTCTGGGGTCCACTCGGGCCCTGGATGGAGCCGTGCCTGCGGTTTCACCCTTCCCCTCGGGTTCCTTGAGGGAGTCCCCTTTTTGAGGCAGGGGACCGTCCTCTGACCTTATGGCCCCGTCGCCTCACTGGGATTCTTCTGGGCGCAGTCAAGGCAGTACCAACGTGGTTGTACAGCTGTCGGCTGTGGAGTCTTCCGGGGCACCCTCCTCGGGTGCTCACGGTCCACTCCCTAGCCCTGGCGGAGGTCACCCAACTTCTTTTCTCGGCTCTGCCCCTTCCCTCTGCCACATTCTCCTGCGCTCCCAGGCATTCTTTTTTTTTTTTTTTGAAATTTCTTTTTATCCCCTCCTGAACGCCCTCGTCGCTCCACTCCTTCGGGCTTACTCAATGCCCACCAGTCCCCCCCCATTGAGTCTGCCCCTAGAGTGTATCTCAGGTGTCTCCTACCTGCCTCCTTACTCCCTCGGAGCACCTTGCACAGCGGGTCTGCCCATGTTTTTGCAGAGCTGGGCTGGAGCGGCCGTCATCCGGAGCGACGAGGGTTGTTTCCGTTTTCTGTCCTCCTCCCACCCGCTGAGGATGCGGCTCGGGCGGGCGTGCTTCACGCACTCCTGCCAGTGCCAATGGTGTCCTCCCCTCCCCGACTCCCAGCAAGGGGAGCCGCGCGAGAGTCGGTGCTTCCACCAGCTCTCCCGGGCCGGGTGTATTAAACACCCCTGGTACTCTCCCAAGAGGAGAGCATCCGCTGGACGCCGATCCTCCTTCCCCTGCCGACCCCTCGATGACCTGAGTCCGCCTGAACCCGGGTCGCCGGCGTGGCGCGAGGTGTGGCGTCCCGTGCCTCAACCCTCAGCGCCACCGGGCCGGCCCTCCCAGGCATTCTTGGTCCTAGCGGCCCTCTCACCTGGGAGCAGTTCAGAGTGGTGGCTGCCTGGTTCCCTGCTTATGTTAGGGCTATAGACAGCCAGGTTTTTTAACCTCCCCCCATGCAGCCACCCTCGGAACATATGGTGACCTCCAGCTCCTCATCTCCCTCTTCTGGGGGAGTGGAACCTTCTGTCCACATCTCTCCGGCTGCTGATCTCTCGGAGTATCAGCGTTTCCTCATGAGGATGGTTGGAGGACTTGCATCTTTCACCCTCTACTGTCAGCAATCCTGAGCATGCGGCGGACGCCTTTCTAGGCGATTTTGGCGAGGCCACCCTTGTGGTGCCGCCCTGGCCTGCTCCCTTTCGGGAGGCATCCTTGCGTTTCTGGCGGAGGCTCTTCTCCGGAGTTCCTGCCCCAAGGGACCTCAGCCAGAGGTATTGCACTCCCCCAGAGTCTCCAGGTTCCATGCCTCATCCGCAGTCTGGCTTGATGCATCTGGACACTCTGATGGGCTTCGCGCCCACCGTGACTGGTCCCCAGATCAAGACTCCTCGGATTTTGATTTTTGGGGGAGGAGGACCTTCTACTCGGCATGGTTGCTCCTTTCTATTTCTGCTCACCAGGCCCACTATGCAGCCTACAACAGGTTCTTGTGGTCCAAGCTAGGTCAGATCCTAGCCCCGTTGCCTGACTCGGAGCAAACCAGACAAGCCATTGCGCTCTCTGCACGTGGCCTGGAGCTAGCAAGGCACCAAGCGAAGGCATCTTATGATGCCAACGAGGTAGCTACCAGGGTCGTAGGGACAGCAATCTGCACTAGGCGGACGGCATGGCTACGTCTTTCCCGGTTGTCACCCTTGGCCCGGCATAAGGTGATTTGCTCCGCCCACCAGGGAACCTACCTTTTCTCCCGTAGAGCGAGATGGTGCTTGTCGGGGCAGCTTCCTTCCCCCCCCCTCTCTCCCCCCACTCTCGGACCTCCCCAGGCCCTGAAGGTTCCCCCCCTTAGTGTGTCACCCACTGAGGGCTAAGGGACCCTGTCCCTTAGGGTGTAACGAAACAACCCCTTTGGGGGGCTAGGTACTCACCCATCTGTGATGAATGGTGAAGATTGACACAGATAAGATATGAAAATTACGTACCTACCATAATTCTGATCTTTCTGTGTATCTTCACCATTCATCACAACCCCACCCACCATCCCCCTGGGGCCTCAGTCTCTGGGTCCCCCTCCCGCTCTGTGGCTCCCCCTCTCCTCTTTAGGAGTGGGGTAAAATAGGGACACATAGTGGGGTATTCTCCTATGAAGGGTAGACAGCTTGAGCGGCACTCCTTCTCTACTACATGTCTCCACCCCGATGGGGTGGGAGTTGATGGTTGCCCTCCTCCTGTTCTCCTTCTGGTTTCCATCCGTTTCAAAAAAAAAAAAAACTTTTTTTTCACCAAACATTTTTCCTGAGAGAGTACTAAATCCCTGTACCCTGTCCTTCCTCCAGAATAGGCGATTCTGCTTCTGGGGTATTTGCCAGTTATTCTGTGCCTTGAATTCTGGCAGAAAGCTTTGCTACTCCTTGCAGTTCCTATACAATCTGGTGACAGACAAGGGTCTCAGATACCTTGATACCTCTCACTATCTCATAAATTCTCTCCCCTCCCTACCCTCCCTTCTTCCGCTTCCAGAGATTGGGGCCCCTACCCAATCCCCTTAGTCTAATGTCTTCTTTGCTGTCCTCTCAGTCGTTATTTCTCCTTTTAGTTCACTTATCCTTTCCTTTTTTTGTCCCTTGGACTCTCTTGTCCCACCCTCCATCCCCTTCCTCTTACCTCTCTGGCGACTCAGAACTGGTAGACAGGCGGAGTCGACACAGCCTAGCAGCCAGCACTCGGGGTGCCACGCGTACGTCGGCCTCGAGGCGGCACCATGAATGGCTCGCCTGCCACTTTAAAAAAAAAAAGCTCCCGCGGGGTCCTGACCTCCGGCCAGTACCCATCTGTGATGAATGGTGAAGATACACAGAAAGATCAGAATTACAGTAGGTACGTAATTTTCATTTCTCCACACTCTACGTGGCCTGGTCAGATCTTTCCATTACTTTTGTTTTATTGCGGCGTCGAGTCTTGTTTGGTGTTTTTTTTCTCCGTAGGTCATGTCTCGGTCGGAGGGCAAGAAATCTTCAAAGACGGGATGGCCCCCCATGCGACGGTGCCCATGTGGCCAAAACTTCTCCATCACCGACCAGCACGACTGTTACCTTATGTGTCTTGGCCCGCCTATGACATGGATTCGTGACCCTTGTTTCTCCATGGACCGTCAAATAATGAGCAACGACGTGGAAAGTGGGCAGCTCTGCTGACTTTTAGGGTTGGGCGTGCACTCGTCGGGCCAAGCCATGTTCTCTCGGCCTTTCCTCCGGGTCCCTCCCGGTTCTATATGGGCCAAGGAGGAGGGAGCCTCGGTCTCTAGTAGCCTAGCCAAGGCTGGAGGCCCAGTCCGTTTCCTCTGGGAGATGGACGGGAGGCACCACATTGGCAATCGCTCCTTCGGGGCGAAGGCTCCCCTGGTGTCGCACCCGTGGCTCAGAAGGCCCGGGTCGGTGCCGTCCTCAACACCGTGTGTCAGTGCCATTTCAGGCCTCGGCACCGTTCGTGGCACCGTGGGCCCTTATGAAGTTGTCATCGGCGCTGGTCGTTTGCTCCGCATGCCGTGGCTGCTGTTGGTGCCGTTCGTGGGGCAGATGGTTAGCGGCACCGTGGGAGGTTCTACGGCACCGCCTCTGGCCTTTTCTTGCCTCGGTGCCATCCGCAGCACCAAGGTTGAGCACAGCGCCCTGTCCAATTCCGGGGCCATTCATGGGGGTTTCAGATCTCGGCACCAAGAGTGCTGTCAGAGCCATCATCTCTGTCCTCGGCGCCGCTCGCGGTGCTGTGGGATGGGTCGGTGCCGTGTCGGCTTCTAGCCAAGGAACTGCTGCCCTGGTTGGAGCTGTGTCTTCTTTGGCCTCCACTCGCGGTGCCGCAGAGGACACTGGTACTTATTCGGGTACAGTTTCTGTTTCTGGTGCCCCATCTGGTCAAGATGGCAGCAGGCACCCGCCAACTGTTTGGTGCAGGGCTTCGATCTCCACCTCTTCAGAGGAGGAATCGGACTCTGAGTCAGACGGGCAGTCTGGCTCCTTGGAGTTAGCTGCTGGCGTGGGCACCCTGGTAGTGCCCTCGACAGGGCGGAGTCAGCCCCCCTCTGAGGAGCAGGCAGAGACTGCCGGGGCTGGGGTCAGGGGTTCTGACCAGCAGGCAAAGGTGCATGCCACCATTGCACTGCAGCCCGACCTTGGAGGGTTCTCTGATCCCTCAACGGTGGTACCCCCTCAGGTGGTGTGCCTAGATCTCCCGACTTTGGGGCTGATCAGAGCACCCACGGGAGGTGAGGGTGCTGTGCCCTGGATAGCTCCTTCAGGGGCCAACCTGGGCTGTCAGTTGCCTAGGCTGACCCTCTCGAGGAGTAGTGCCCTTTTCAGATTCTGAGGGGTCGAGGGGCATGGGCTCTGTGCGGTGGCCCTTTTCTGGAGTCCACCCAGGCTCTGGGAGAAGCCATAGCGTGGATCTCTGCTCTTCCCCTTTGGTTTCTTTGAGAGGGCCCCATTCTTTGGAAGTAGGGGACTGTCCTTCTGGACCTACACGGCCCCGGTCGCCTCACAAGGGAGATTCTTCCGGGTGCAACCAAGGCAGTTCCGAAATGGTTGTTTAGCTGTTGGTTGTGGGGTCTTCCAGAGCACTTCCTTCTGCTGGTGCTCCTGGTGCGCTCCCTAGCGCAGGCGGAGGTCAGTCGATTTCTCTCTTCTCAGCTCTGCCCCATTCCTCTGCCACACTCTCCGGTGCTCCCAGGCATCATTGGTCCAAGCGGGCCTCTCTCTCCTGGGAGCAGTTCAGAGCCATGGCTGCTCAATTCTCCGCTTATGTCAGGGCAATGGACAGTCAGGTTTCTCAACCTCCCCCTCAGCAGCCACCCTCTGAACAGTTGCGGTCCTAACTCCTCATCCCCCTCTTCTGGGGGAGAGGAGCCTTCTGTCCACATCTCCCCAGCTGCTGATCTTGCGGAGTATCAGCGATTCATTGTGAGGATGTTGGAGGACCCGCACATCACCCCTCCCACGCAAAGCAGTCTGGAACACTCAACGCACGCCTTTTTAGGCGACTTCAGCGAGGACACCATTGTGGTGCCCCCCTGGCCTGCTCCCTTTCGGGAGGCGTCGTCGTGTTCCTGGCAGAGACACTTCTCCAGAGTTCCCGCCCCTAGGGATCTCTGTCAGTGGTATTGCACCCCCATGGAGTCTCCAGGGCCCATGCCTCGTCCTCAGTCAGGATTGATGCAGCTGGACACTCCTGATGGGTTTCGCGCCCTCCACCGTGACCGGCCCCCAGATCAAGACTCCTTGGAATTTGACTTCTGGGGAGGAGGACGTTCTACTCGGCACAGTTGCTGCTCTCCATTGCAGCACATCAGGCCCACTATGCATCCTATGACAGGTTCTTGTGGTCCAGGCTGGGTCAGCTCCTAGGCTCTTTGCCTGACATGGAGCAAACCAGACAAGCCATCACACTCTCTGCACGTGGCCTGGAGCTAGCAAGGCACCAAGCGAGGGCATCGTATGATGCCAATGAGGTAGCTGCCATAGTCATAGGGACAGCGATCTGCACTAGGCGGGCGGCATGGCTACGTCTTTCCCAGTTGTCACCCTTGGCTGGCGTAGGGTGATTAACTGTGCTCACCAGAGAACCTATCTCTTCTCCCGTAGAGCAAGATGGCATTTGTCGGGGCAACTTCCTTCTCCCTCCGGGGGGGGGGTGCCCGTCTCACTTTCCCCACACTCAGGCCTCCCCAGGCCCTGAAGGTTTCTCCTCTTAGTGTGTCACCCACTGAGAGCTAAGGGACTCTGTCCTTTAGGGTTAAACCCCCTTCAGGGGGCTCGGCACTCACTCAAATGTGATGAATGGTGAAGACTGACACAGATGAGATATGAAAATTACATACCTATCATAATTATGATCTTTCTGTGTATCTTCACCATTCATTACAATCCCGCCCGCCATCTCCCTAGGTCCTCAGCCTCTGGTTCCCCCTCCCTCTCTGTGCCCTCCCTTGCCCCTCTCCTTTTTGTAAGGTGTGGGATAACCAGGGGCACATAGGGGGATGATACTTCTAAGAGAGAGTGGTTAACGTGGGGGCACTTCTTCTCCAGTGCTTTGGCTCCGTCCCTGTGGGATGGGAGCTGGCAGTTGCTCTCCATCCTGTGCTCCTCCTTTGTTCCCGTCAATCCTTAATTTCTTTGTCTGTTGGACACATCCTCCCCCCAAAAAATAGAAATCTAATTTTCTTACACCAAACATTCTTTCCCTGGGGGGGGGGGGGTGACGAGTCCCTGTGTCCTATCTTTCTTCCCGAGTAACCACTTTCTGCCTTTTGGAGTTAGTGCCTATAATTCTGTGCCTTGAATTCTGTCATTAAGCCTTTGGCTATTCCTTGCAATTCCTATACAATCTGGGGCCAAGTCAAGGTCCAGGGTATGGTTGCTACCCCCCCCCCCCAAATTTACCCTAAATTTCTCCCCTTTCCTTTTGCTTTCCAGAGATTGGGGCCCCTACCCAATCCTCTTAGTTTCCTTCTTCTTTTTCTGTCCTCTCAGTCGTTTATTTCTCCTTTTGGTTTATATATCTTTTCCTTTGTCTGTCCTTGGACTTCCTTGTCCCACCCTCCCATCCCTTTTCCTCACTCTCCAGCGACTCAGAACTCGTGGAAGGGTGGAGTCGACAACACAGAACGCTAATACAGGCAGCCACGCAGTGCGTCGACCTCCGAGGGAGTGCCGATGCTGAGTCAACTCCGCCCATCCAAAAAAAAAAAAGCTCCTGCGGGGTCATGACCTCTGGCCACTAACCCAAATGTGATGAATGGTGAAGATTCACAGAAAGATCATAATTACGGTAGGTACGTAATTTTCATTTCTGGAGACCCCATCTCCACAAGGACATAGTCGGGATGGAGGCAGTCCAGAGGAGGGTAACTAAAATGGTGCAGGGTTTGCACCAGAAACCATACAAAGAGAGACTAAAGGAACGTAATATGTATACCCTCGAGAAAAGGAGGGAGAGGGGGGACATGATAGAAACTTTGAAGTACCTCAAGGGAATCAACAAAGTCCAAGAGGGTAGCATCTTTCAGAAAAAAGGAAGTGCAAGAACAAGGGGACACAATTTGAAGATAGAGGGGGGCATGACTCAGGAGCAACATGAGGAAATATTTTTTTTACAGAGAGCGTGGTGTACACATGAAACAACCTTCCTGAGGTGGTCATGGGGTCAAAAACAGTGGGGGAATTCAAAAATGCATGGGACAGACATAAGGCAGTTATAGTGGGGAGTTAGGAGGAAGTGAGCTGTTGGTTAACTGTGATCTGCAGCTTATCCAATAGATAGGGAAATGGGCAGACTGGGTGGGCCAAGCGGTCCTTATCTGCCGTCAAAATCTATGTTTCTATGTACCCATTTCCGCTGCTGGGTAGACTTAAGCACAAGGAGGTTAAGTGACTTGCCCAGGGTCACACAGTGAGTATTTGGTTCCAGAGGGATTTGAACCTGTAATCTCCTGGTTTCCATGAAGATGCCCTAACCACCAGACCACACTGCCTGTTTACACTGTTGGTTGTACAAGGCAGACTATATGAAGGAAAGTCCTGATTTGGTGTAAACCATCTATTGTATGTTATCTGTGTGCCCTCTTTTGCCAAATCAGTAACACAAATTCTCAAACCAAGATGCATTACCTGCTTCAGTGGCACATATAGTAACTGTCTTGGACTAGTTTCTGGATGTACAGCAGTGGTTTCATTGTTCTCTATAGTTGTGTGGAGTTTTGCATTTTCACACCATAGACCAGTCTTTCTGATTTTCACCTTTCAGACAACAAGCTTTTACCATATGGTCGACCTGCCTTACTGTATCGTACCAAGCTTCTTGCTCTGCATCACAACGACTATGAAAGTGGCTACAGCGACTCATTTTTAATGTCACTTTGGACGTCGTATACAGTCTCCAAACAGGTCTGTTATTTCTTTTATGGGCTATTTGATGGCATCTTTTCTTACCCTCCAGTATTTATAAGGATCTGAGATGAAATGCTGCTGTGCTTTATTTTTGAAAAAGGAGTAGCCACAGTCAGATCTGCATCTGATTTTCCCAATATTTTGGCATGTTTAATTTGGTTGCATTTGTAAATTTTTAAAATGTTTTCTTTACCAGAAAAAAATGCCTTAGGGACACCATCAGAATTTACTGTAGTCTGTAAATTCTGATGCTGTCCCATCAGATTGTTCTGCCCCACACCTTAAGTTTTACAGATTGCATTAAAATTTACAATAAATAGTTTGAATATTGGGCCCACATCCTTGACCTGGAACCATTAAGACGTGTATTTCAGCTATAGGAGCCAGCACTATCATGCTGCTGATCTGACTGTGTAAGTTGTTTGCAGTCTTTGTGTAATGGGAGCCAGAAAAGCATATTCTGAGCTGCGCTGTGATACAGTGGATTTTTTTTAATCAGGCGGCAAGAAAACCTTTGAGCTGTAAACGCTCATTTACAGAGGTTCCTCATCAGATAAGGTTATTGCATAGCATATAACAAATAGAATACAAACAGGTAGTGTGCATTCAGCAGAACTGGTGGATTCTTGTCGTAGAGGTCACTAGAAGTACAACAATTGATAAGGACAAACCAGACAAGGTTGATAACTACTGTATACTTTAGCAGGGGTGGTGCTCCTTGTTTGTCAGGTGTCTAAATAAGACAGCTAACCAACACTCAGCTACTAAGGTCTAAAAATTAGCTATTAATTGAGGTAACTGCAGTGCTGCATATAATGTGGGCAGATATGAGTCATTTATTCACCACTTTGTTTTAACAAATGAAAATAAATCTATTTTTGGAGGGTGAAGATGCTTCAAATCCTGAAGAATGCTACTTCTCTTAATGCCCCAACAGTACTGCAAGAGCATGTTGATCTAGGATGGCTCAGGGGCAACGTGAGGAAGTATTTTTTCATGGAGAGGGTGGTGAACGCATGGAACAGCCTTCCAGATGGGGTTGTAGGGTCAAAACAGTGGGGGAATTCAAGAATACATAGGACAGACATAAGGCAATTCTAGAGGGGGGTAAGAAGTAGGCTGTTGGTTAACTAGGATCTGCAACTTATCCAATAGGTAGGGAAATGGGCTGACTAGGTGGGCCAAGCGGTCCTTACCTGCCGTCAAAGTCTATGTTTCTGTGCTATTACTAACATTTTTTAATTATTTCTGTAAAAATGGTAAGATAAGCTTTTATGTTTCTTATCTGAATCACTATTAATGTGTTATTTTATTTATTTGAAATTATTGTTCCTTGAACACTTTCTTAGGTACATCACCTTGTTTCTGTGAGTGTCACAAGGGCACCAAAACAATGATGGGCAGCAGAGCATGCAAGATGTCCATACAGTATATAAACCGGGGCACGGGGGAGGGTTAAAAAATGACAAGATTAAAAATGTGTCTTAGTGACATCAGTAACAGCAACATATCAAAAAACGTTGCACTTACTGTTGTCATAATGGATATTTTTTAAGGTTATTGTCATTACTATGGAATACTGAACCAATCGGAGAGCAGCTTTCACAATGCTGATGGCATCACATGTAGCACTAAAGTTAGCCAATCAAATCAAAGAAAAACAGCATCTTCAGACAAACTGCAGATTTAAACGCTATGACTTGTAAACTACTGTTGCAGATATCAAACATACAAGAGCCTGACTCAAAATAGGCAATTTATCATCACTTCTGAGTGTGCAGGACTTATAACTCACTCATGGCTCTGACACTCATGAGTTTTGGTACTGCCCCATCACACTTTAGGATAAATTGCATATTCTAACCCCAAGAATCACTCACTTAATGTTCATACTTTATGCAGTCATCTCAGCTGAGAGGGATCCCTGGAGACAGAACCTATGCAAATTCTAGAATTTGGAATGTAAGTTGAAACTCTGCATCCTCGCTCCACTCTGGCCGTTGCTTAGATCTGTTTCCCCACCTGAAGAGAGCAGTCACCCTGTAGTGAACTCCTGTAACTGCTGGTTCTCTGGTTGGGCTTTTATTTTGTAGCTATATCGAAAAAGTGCATTTTAGTCTGTTTTTCTTGATTACTCTACATTTAGCAGGGTTTTCTGTAAATGTAGGTTTCTCCACTTTCCGTTTGATTCCCAAGAACCTATCCTATTTGGCTACCATGACTATTTTTGTCTAATAAACCATGTTACTTTTTGCTGATTTAAGTGGTTTACTGTTTTTAGCTATACAGTTTACAGAAAACAGTGCGTTTCATTTTCTGTTTCTGTCAGTGCTTTTTCATCTTAATTGTTTAATCGGTTCTTGTTACAGGAGCCTCAGTTTGACCTTTGGCATAGTTTCTTCAGTACAAGAGCCATTACTATTGGGTTCTTGTACTGCATCATTTTTTTGGGAATCATTTTGATTATTTCATGATTCTGTTTCATTGGTATGTCAGAGAGACCTTGTGAACCATCAAAAAATTGTACACATTGTTTTTAGCGCCTAGAAAGGGCAAACTGTCATGAGCTTTATTTAAAGTGTTTAGATCCACAACGTGATTTTATGAATTGTAAGTCTTGTCAATATTTTTTACCAAAAAACCTCATTTAAAGGGGTAAACATTTTAAAAGGAATCATGGCTTCTCACTCCGCCTCTGTTAAAGGGCTCAGAGGGTGGGCCTAACAATGGTGGACAACATGCATCTGAAGGGTCCATCTCCTCCGCTGCAGCAGCAACTAATGTACAAAGTGACAAGAACTATGAAAAAGATAAAGATGTACAGCCATCTGAAAGGCTTGGTAAAGATGATTCACATATCAGGGTGTCCGAAAGGGGAACCTTGAACCCAGTGATGGCAAAAATAAAATTAAAAGAACCTTAGAGCAGACACTGGAAACACTGTCTGACAAAAGAAACTGAAAGAAAATAATGGCACTGCCACTCCTCCTGCACGGATAAGGAAGCAGGCAGAGGGCATGGAAAAAATGCCCTCATCAGAGGACATATCAAAAATATGGGAATTTTTCCAGGCAATCCAGGCCGTAGGAAATTTGAATAAGATTCCTGTTACCCCCACTCCCGGCTGAGGCTCCAGCCTATCTGCCTGCAGGAGAGGAGGAAGAAGAATATTACATGCATAGATAAGTGGGTAACCCCATGGAGTTAGAGGGCACCCCTGAGTAAGATTTTGAATATCCTTTAAAGCAGACTGAGGACTATTCATCTTTTTCCTCATTTGTCAGACAAATGGTTGATACTCTCAATACCCTCCCCCCCACTAGAAACAGTGAAGGGTGAAGAGAATGCTGATTTTATGGATGTGCTGGGAGTAGCTCCACCAAGAAGGATGTTACTTTCCATACATAAACCACTTAAAAAGGCCATAGCAAAAATCATGGCTGCATCCACTTCAGCTACAGCCATCAACACAAAAATTGAGAGAAAATATCAGGTGGACAAGCAGAGAGTGGAATATCTGTGTGGCCATCCTGCTCATCGTGGGGTAGTCCAGGCTGCTGTTTGTGAGAGAGCGAAAAGTTCTCTGCGCAGGCTCCTGAAAAAGACTATAAAAGAATTAGGTACTATGGTAAAGAAAACTTTATACAACAGCGTCCCTGCTTATCAGGCAGGCAGCTTATTCAGCATGAATAGCACAGTACCAGAAAGCACTTTGGCACAGGCAGAAAGAGAAGATGATTTGGCGCAGGAACTGAATGCCACAGAACGGTCTGCTTGGATGCCACAAAATATCATTTCTGCTCTGCGGTGGACACTAATGACACTGCAGCCAGAATTTGGGCTCATGCAGCGTGATTAAGAAAGCTAATGACTGCCATCCTCTCCCATGATACTCGGAACAAAGCCATGGATTTCTCCTTTGAGGAGATTCATTATTTGGTGACAAACGAAAGGCCTACACGAAAAAAAAATTGGATGAGTACAAAGCCACTTTCAAAAGTAAGAATGCAAATGATAGGGCCTCTGCCTCCTACAGGTCATGTGGAAGGGGAAGCAGAGGCAGGGAATACTTCCAAAGCGCCTATGTCTCTTATGCCTCCTTTGAGTACCAATCAGAAATAGGTTACTATAGGAGAAGGGGAAAAGGGCTTACAGGCATCATACTGCAGATCCAATGCCTAAGCCTCAGCCAAAATGAACCTCCTGACAATTTTGCCCAGGTCACCTAACCATTGCCAGTGGGAGGAAGACTGGCACACTACTTCTAGGAGTTGGTAAACATTACCACAGACATGCAGGTACTGGAAGTAGTGGGCTGGGGGTTGTGTCTGCAGTTCAAACACTTTCCAAACCTGCAGAAACAAGTTTTCTAGCTCCATCTCCCACAGAAAGTGTTTGGTGGAACTGGAAGTAAAAAAAACTGTTTATCAAAAGCTGTAGAAAAAGCCCCTACCTTCCTGTGAGGCGAGGGGCTTTTCTCAGGATACTTCCTTACCCACAAGAAAAATAGGGAGCGGCAACCCATTTTAGACCTCAGGTTTCTGGACAATCATTTAAAAGCAAAATTCAAGATGGTCACACTATTTATTTATTTAATTTGTTTACATTTTTTTGTAACCGGGAAAGGCATGCTGAGCTAAGGCTCATTTCCAGGTGCGACCAAGGGGAAAGGGTAGTGGGATATACAAAAAAGTTGAGTAGCAACACAATGCAACAGTCACAGTTAGGAACAATATAGTACAGTATACAGTATTTTTTTAACTGATATTTTATTGATTTTATGTAAAAAAAAAAAAAAATTAAATAGCATTGCCAACAGGCAGGCATGTCCGCAAAATATACTTACAACAACAAGTACTACATTTTTACAGTTAGTGAATCTAAAGCACTCCTGTTCCATGTTACAATATGAGGGGGATTGTGCATGTTTACAGCGGTTTCTATGTAAGTTTTGGATTACTACCCAGATTCTGCAGTAGTGTCTAAAACAAAATAGCTAGTCCATTTGCCAGTCTAGCCATGAGCAGGGACATTAGAAATAAATGAAGCTACATCTTGCCCCCCATCAAAGGGTTAATCATCCCACCCATCCATCTTCAAAAGTCAAAAAAAAACAGTACTGTAGCTCCTTGCACAGATCAAACTGAAGGCAGATTAATACAGTAGGTAAGCCAAATACAGCTACCTTAAAATATCTGGACATTTTGAAACACAGACTATCCTAATACATCTAAACAGATTCAAAATGATGTGTTAACAACACACTGAAACTCTTGCACTTCTAAGTTTTAGAACAAGAACAGGACTATAACGGGGAAAAAAACATTATGCTCTTTTCACATAAAATAAAATAAACTGGACCCAACAATATAGTCTTATTCGGACACCACAATGTAAGAGTGTCCATGGCAAAAATGGATCCATTTCTGAGTTTATTGGAGCTAAAGTAAAATTCACTGTGAAGAAGACACGGGGGCTCGAGGGTATTCTTCACGCCATTAGTCGCCATTTTACAATCCCACAAGCATGGTGGCCATACCATCGAAAATTAATTTCTTAATGCAGAAAACCCAGGAGAAAAAAAAACGGCCTTGCATCTGCTTGTAGGATAGGACCTTTTATGATTAGGAAAGTGTCCTGAACATATACCTCTCATCCTCCACCTCAAATCTCCTCTATATTATCCTGTGTCCATATCCTGACTTCAAGCCTCCTCTCCACCATCTGAGTCGGAATTGTCTCACCAAGCAGAAAACTGTCTCTCTGTCTTGCAGAGGAGTTTGGCAGCCTCTGGTGCATCGGAGTATTGAAACATCTTTCCCCAATAAAGGTTTATCAAATTGGCAGGCATAAGAAGAGCGTGGTGGACTCCAAGCGGTCAAAGATGGCCCCGGATTCCATCGAAGCCCTTGGGATGGATCCTAGTAGCATAACTTAGATCTGGGAATATATGCATCCTGGATTCTTGCCATAACAGTGGGCTGAGGGTTTTGGCATTCCAGAGGATTGAATCTCTTTCCACTGATGTACACAGTTCCAGCAATATCGTCCATGGGACTGGTGTTCTTATAGCTGCCCAAGGCCTTCCACCATGTGGCAAGATCCGGTAACCTTTCACAATTTCAGAGTCCTCTAGGTTTAGTAAGCATGTCAGCCAGTCTTTCATAAAAACATTGAGATCTTATCTGTGTCAGTCTTCACCATTCATCACAGATGGGTACTGGCCGGAGATCAGGACCCCGCGGGAGCCTTTTTTTTTAAAAAGGATAGGCGGAGTCGATGCAGCACCTGCGCCGTCCTCGAGGCCAACGACTATGTGGCGAGGTTCGAGCTGTATTGCCTCGCTGTGTCACCCACCTGCCTACCAGTTCTTTGCCTCCCGCCATTGAGGTCACCTCGTGGGAAGCCATCTGAAGAAATTTGACAGTTTTTAGGCCTAGCCTTTCGCGTTTGTGCGTTGACAGTCCGTCGGTCTCCTGCTAGTTCTGGGTTCTTCTCCACTCACGCCGGTAAGATCTTTCCATTTATTTAAAGTATAGCGTAGTGCTGAGTCTATTTTTGTGTTTTTTCCGTAGGGTCATGTCGTGGTCAGAGGGCAAGAAACCTTCTATGGCGGGTGGCCCCTATGTCGGTGCCCGTGCGGCGCAAGTACTCACGTTACCGACCAGCATGACGATTATCTCGGCGTGTCTTGGCCGCTTCACGACATAGTTCGTGTGATGCCTGCTTCTCCATGGACCGCCCGCATTCTAGAACAGCGTTTAAAGTAGGCGAGCTCCGTAACTTTCGGTGAGGTTCGACGTCGGTCAAGCAGCCGCCTCTCGCCTTTCCTCCAGGTCCCCTCCCAGTTCTATACGACCGAGGATGAGGGAGCCTCGGCTTCTTGTAGCCTAGCCTTGGCGAGCTCCTCCCGCAGCGCGGGAGGCCCGTCCGCTTCCTCCCGGGAGGCGGGTGGGAGCGCCAGCTATAATCGCCTTCGGGGTGAAGGCTCCCCGGTGTCGCTCCGTGGTCCGGAAGGCCTGGGTCAACGCCATCCTCGACGCTGGCGGGTCGGCGCCTGCCGAGGCCTTGGCGCTGCTCATGTCAAGGGGTTCTGTCGAGCCGACTTCGCCTCGGCACGGGCTTTGCCGCGCTGCTCGCTGCTCGACGCTGCCGCCCGCGCGCTCCGGACCCTGGATTTGGCCTGGCTATCATGTCTCGCGCGCCGAGGTTGAGACATGGCGCTGCGGCCTCGAGTTGTCTGTCGCAGCGCCTCGGCGCTTATTGGGTGTGCCTGCAAGGGCCAAGGCGCCGCAGGAGCCCAGCGGTGCCTGTAGGTGCAGAAATTGAGTCAGCTAGCCTATTTTCGGCCCCTCGTGCCAGCCTCTCGCACCCCAGGGGCCTGGCGGGTCGCCGGGCGCCGAGGTTGTTGCTGGGCTGCTGTCGCGCCATCTCTGTTCCTGGTACTGCCCCCGTGCCAGTGGATTTTGACGGCGCCAGCAGCTGGCCCTGGCTCAGGACCTTGGCCCGAGCTGCCCTGCCGCTTCTGTCAGCCCCACGGCGGGCTGTGGAGGGCACGGGTGCTGCCTCGCCACTGCTTTGACTACTGGGTTTTGGTAAGGTCGCTTCCCTCGCGCTCCTACCGTTTGGCTTAGGGCCTCAGACTGTACCTTTTCGGAGTTGGAGTCGGACGGGCAGTCACACCCTTCGGGGTTGTCTGCAGAGGAGGGCGAGACGGTGGTCTCGACGATGAGTCACAGCCAGCCCCCTTCTGAGGAGCGTCAGATTCTCCCCGAGGTTGGGGTCAGTGGTACTGACCAGCAGGCTGTGGTGCGTGCCACCATTGCCATGCAACCTGGCCTTGAAGGGTTCCTTGACCCCTCGGCGGTGGTACCCCCTCCCGTAGTGTGTCTCGATCGCCCAACTTTGGGGCCCATCGGGAAGTCTACAGGAGGGGAGGGTGCTGCTCCCTGGGTCTCCCCTTCGGGGGCAGCCCAGAGCTGCCAGCTACCTAGGCTGGCCCTCTCGAGGACCAGGACCCTCTCGGACTCTGAGGGGTCGAGGGGTGTCGGTCGCTCGGCCTTTCTCTGGGGTCCACCCTGCCCTGGATGAAGCCGGGCGCGGATCTCCGCCTCTTCCCCTTACGGTTCCTTGAGGGGTCCCATTCTTGAGGCAGGGGACCGCCCTTCGGATCTATACGGCCCTGGTCACCTCACTGGGGATTTTCTGACGGAGCCTAGGCAGTACCAACGTGGTTGTACAGCTGTCGGCCGTGGAGTCTTCTGGGACACCCTACTCAGGTGTCCATGGTCCGCTCCCTAGCCCTGGCAGAGGTCAGCCGACTTCTTCTCTCAGCTCTGCCCCTATCCCTCTGCCGCATTCTCCAGTGCTCCCAGGCATTCTTGGTCCTAGCGGCCCTCCTCACCTGGGAGCAGTTCAGAGCTGTGGCTGCTCGGTTCCCTGCCTATGTTAGGGCCATGGACAGCCAGGTTTTCAACCTCCCCTGAGCAGCCACCCTCGAATGCATGGTGACCTCCAGCTCCTCATCCCCCTCCTGGGGAGAGGAACCATCTGTCCATATCTCCTCCTGCCACTGATCTCTCCGGTATCAGCGGCCTCGTGAGGATGGTGGAGGACCTTCACCTTTCTCCTGTCGGTCAACAATCCTGAGCATGCGGGCGACGCCTTTCTAGGGTGATTTCGGTGCGGCCACCCTTGTGGTGCCGCCCTGGCCTACTCCCTTCGGAGGTGTCCATGCTTCTGGCAGAGGCCCTCCGGGAGTTCCTGCCCCTAGGGACCTCAGCCAGAGGTATTACGCTCCCTCGGAGTCTCCAGGTTCTATGCCTCATCCGCAGTCCGGATTGACGCACCTGGACACCCCTGACAGTCTTTGCGCCCTCCACCGTGACTGGCCCCCAGATCAGGACTCTTTGGATTTTGATTTCTGGGGGAGGAGGACTTTCTACTCGGCACGGTTGCTTCTCTCCATCTCTGCTCATCAGGCCCACTATGCAGCGTACAACAGGTTCTTGTGGTTAGCGTTAGGTCAGATCCTAGCTGCTTTACCTGACTCGGAGCAAACCAGGCAAGCCATCGCACTCTCTGCACATGGCCTGGAGCTAGCAAGGCACCAAGCAAGGGCATCTTACGATGCCAGTAAGGTAGCTACCAGGGTCGCAGGGACAGCGATTTGCACCAGGAGATCGGCGTGGCTTCGCCTTTTCCGGTTGTCACCCTTGGCCCGGCGTAGGGTGATTTGCTCCGCTCACCAGGGAACCTATCTCTTTTCCCGTAGGGCGAGACGACGTTTGTCGGGGCAACTTCCTTCCCCCTCCGGGAGGACCCCATCTCGCTCTCCCCACTCTCGGGCCTCTTCAGGCCCAGAAGGTTCCCCCCTTAGTGTGTCACTCACTGAGGGCTAAGGGACTCTGTCCCTTAGGGTGCAATGAATCAACCCCCTTCGGGGGGCTTGGTACTCATCTATTCTGATGAATGGTGAAGATTGACACAGATAAGATATAAAAATTACGCACTCACTAATTATGACCTTCTGTGTATCTTCACCATTCATCACAATCCCGCCCGCCATCCCCTGGGGCTTCAGTCTCTGGATCCTCCTCCTCTGTGCCTGCCTCTTTGAGCGGGGTAAGTTGGGACACACAGGGGGGTAGTTTCTTCCCTAAGGGGTACAGTTCGAGTGGCATTCCTTCTCTACTACATAAATTCACTCCTACGGGGTGAGTGCTGGTGGTTGCCCTCCTTCTGTTATCCATCTAACTCTAAAAAAAAAAAAAAAAAGTACTTCCCTTTTTTTCACCAAATATCTTTACAGAGAGAGTACTGAGTCCCTGTACCCTGTCCTTCTCCAGAATAGCCGACTCTGCTTTTGGGGTATTGCCAGTTATTCTGTGCCTTGAATTCTGGCAAATGAGCTTTGCTACTCCTTGCAGTTCCTATACAGTCTGGTGACGGACAAGGGTCCTGGATCCTTGTTACTTCTCACTCTCTCCTAAATTCTCTCTCCCTTCCCTCCCTTCTTCCTTTTCCAGAGATTGGGGCCCCTACCCAATCCCCTTAGTCTTACTTCCTCTATGCTGTCCTCTCAGTCGTTATTTCTCCTTTTAGTTCAGTTTTTCTCTTCCTTTTTCTGTCCCTTGGACTCTCTTGTCCCACCCTCCATCCCTTCCTCTTACCTCTCCGGCGACTCAGAACTGGTAGGCAGGCGGAGTCGACACAGCCTAATGGCTAATCCTCGAGCGCCACGTAGTACGTCGGCCTCAAAGGCGGCGCTGATGCTGCGTCGACTCGGCCTATCCTTTTTAAAAAAAAAAAAAAGGCTCTCGCAGGGTCCTGATCTCCGGCCATTACCCATCTGTGATGAATAGTGAAGATACACAGAAAGATCATAATTACGGTAGGTACGTAATTTTTATATTTTCTCCCTCCATTTCCTCTCTGTTGGCTCTGACATTATTCTCTAAGTTTTCCAACTGTTGACAGAGTAGCCACTTTTCTTTCGTTAGTCCAGATGCAACCAGTAGAGCTTTTTCTGCAGATTTGGTCTCACCTTTCATTTCTTCCGATAAGATTCCCACACTAGCGTTTAGTAATTTCAGCTTGGCGCTGGAATCTTCCATTTTGTGGTTAAGACCCTGGGATCCGGCTCCGCTTAGCCTCGAGCTCTTCTTCCTCGTTTGGGGAGGAAGAAGAATCTGTGCCGCTCGAGGTTGCCCTTTGGTATGTCTGCACAAGGTTTGTTTGTCGGAAGGGGCGATAGGTCTGAACCAACTTTTGTGGGTTCCCCTTGGCCCTGCTCCTAACGGCCGCTTTCTCAACTCTGGACTCCATCTCGGTCCTTGTTGGAGTTCCAGTGAGCAGTTTCACCTCTGGGCCGCTCCTGTGGAGCAGGGGGTTTGACTTTCCTTTTTTCTTGGCTGTGTTCCTGTTTTCAGGGACTCCGGGCCTCGGAGCCATTGGACCAGAGCCGGGTCAGTTGGATCAGGATGACCACGGTGCCCTCTGGGTGCCTCCACCATGGTGTCGACCCCTTGTGCCTACCTCCCTTCTTCCTTTTCCATGCTGGGGCCGGCACGGGCACCACCTTTTTTGCTTCTCCCCATCTTCTCCATTGGCTTTTCCAAGGTGTTTTTCCTGGTGCCATGTCCGATGCCTTGGTGGAGCTGCAGGTTTGGCACCGTGTCCACGGGTTTGGCATCGGTGTCGTAGGCAGCGCCGCCGGGATTTGGGTCAGCACTGTGGATCGGCACCATTGCTCGGTGCTGTGCTCAGCGCCATGGGCTCTGTGCGGCGCCGTGGGTGCTGTCATTGTTGCCTTTGTTGCCAGCGCTGCTAGTGGTGCCATGGGTGACTCATGGTGCCTCGGATGCCCGTGGGTGCTCATGGGTGGTGTGGGCACCCGCGGGTGGTGTCTGGCATCCATGGGTGCCATTGGTATCCTGGTGGCCTGGGTATCTTGGGTGCCATGAGTCCATGGGTGTCATGGTGCCATGGGTGCTCTCAGGTGCCATTGCTGCCATTGGTGCCCTCGGGTGCCATGGGTGTCAGAGGCGCCCTTGCGTGCCCTTGCTGCCATGGGTGCCAAGGATACCTGCAAGTTCCGCCATGGATGCCCTTGGGTGTCTCCCAGGTTGGTATAGGTACTGCTTGGTGCCCTCCTGTGCCACAAGTGACGCTGGTGCCGTGGGGTGCCAGTTGGTGCTGTCCAACAGAACTAGGGACAGAGCTCCATTTGTGGACCTCTTCTTCTGCATGACTTATGGTGGGATGTGTCCACAGAATGAAGTCCTGTTCTGCGGATTATTTTTTCCACACATCTTAGTGGGTGGCGGTCTGCATCGGGTCTTGTGTCATCCAGTGGTTTTCCGCTGATGGGACTCTTCTGTTCTGCCAGCAGAATTTCTCATTCTGCTCAGCACTTTCTCAGCTCCCTATGTGGTGCCAAGCTCCTTGACACCCTTCCTGGTGGTGGAGTCACTAGTTTCTCTGACCTAGACCTCTCTTTGGGGTCCTTCTGTGGTAGAAGGGCATCTAGATGAGTCTGTCCCTGTCCTTTTATTTATTTATTTATTTTATTTAGTTTTTGTTGACCGGGTAAGTGCACTAGACAAATCCTGCCTATTTTCAGGCACGACCCGGGGGGTAGGGGATACAGATGAATACCAACTGACCTTGAACCAGATTAAGCTGTTGGTGTTTTTAATTTTTAGTGAATGAGAGAAATTTGGCCAGGACACCGGGGAAATTCACCTACTCTTTTCGACAAATGCCATGGGATCTTTAACATCCACCTGAACTACCACCAATCCTGGCAGATGGGACCTCGGTTTAACGTCTCATCTGAAGGATGGCACCTCAGAGAAGTGCAGCACCCCTCTCATGCTGCACTACAGTGTCAGTACTGGGATATTAGCAGTGTCAGTGGCTCAGTAGGAAGCACACTCGCCTCTGAGGCTGGGAGATCAGAGGGCTGTGGGTTCAGTTCCCACATCTGGCACTTGGGTTAATATCCTAGTACTGACACTGTAATGCAGCATGTAGCTGGCAGCAGGAGACTGTGGTCTGGGACAGTGGCGGCAGCACCAAACAAAGAACTGAGAATTATTTCAGGTTAGTGCCAGTGGAAAAGCAAAGTGATCGGTCGCCAGCCTGGTCATTCCTATTTCTTAATGGAACTCTTCTGTGCTCTGTGTAGTAGTTTCCGTCACTGTTTGCACACCACGTTAAAGTGCAGACAGATCCAATCTCTGGAATCAGCTTTTATTCAAATTATAACATTTTCAAGTTAAAAAAAAACTTGGAAGGTATTTAATACTGCAGTGCTGATTCATTACTGCAAGAGAACAGTTGTGCTTACATGGGGGCTTCACATACCTTATGTTTACCTAAAGTGGATTGTTTCTGTCATGGTTAAAAATTGCCAGCAAAAAAGTGCCTTGCAAGTTACCTGGTGTTCTCTGTGCACATAACCCCATAAATCATGCTGCTGAGTGAGTATGGACTGGTGCGACCTGATGGATCATGGATATGCTGGTGAACTCATTTTGAATAGTTCAGTGCTGCTTAGATTTTGTATGGGCAATGAAGGAAGTTTGTTTAGTGCAGCTGAGTTAGAAAAAATTATAGTTTTCTGTTTTGAGCTGAGAGCAGAGGTTGTGCAGTCTAACTAGGCTGCCGTTTTAGAAATGAGCCTCGTCTGGTGGTAGGGGGGAAGCTATGGGCTGGCTGTGGTCATGCTGCCAGAGTGGGGGGGGGGCTCCATTTTGTTGTCTGCTGCTATCCAAATTCCCCACTGTACCTAGTCCAGCAGCTTCAGTTTGCAGCCATGCAGCACGACAATTTTTTTATTTTGCTAGGCAGTTCGATCCCTTTGCTACACATTGGCTACACTGAATAGCACTTTTCCGCACAAAAGTGCTAATCAATCAAAAATCCTTATTTAAAACCCTGCTTACAAATCCAGCCCCTGTTTTTTTTCTGTTGGAATGTTTTTTTTTTCCGCAGTGGACACATCCTCCTCTACACTTTTTCCTTTCTTCCCTGAGTTCAGAGACTACTACTACTACTACAGTTATACACACTGGGGCAGGATGATTCCTTTTTGGAATATGCAGTGGCTAGGATCTGATTCTACTAGACCACCACAAGAGGCTTCTAAGTTGTGCTTCACCTTCCATCAGGAAGGTTTCAGTGACTAAGTGAAAGCCATTCTCCTTGATGGGCTAACCCCACCTGGACCTTCTTTTGCTCACCATGTAAGGGGTTCAAGTGCTCCTGAACCTGTTGTTTACAGGTCAGCCATACTTGGTAATGGGGGTTCCGTCTGCGCTTTTCGGTCTACCAGTACACTTTACCTCCGGCTCTTGAAGTTCCTGAGGCCCTTTTACATTAGCTTAGTACAGGACTTTGACACTACTAATTTTGGTCCTATACCAAGTTGTGAGTTCGGGTTCTCACTGCTCTCTCAGAGTGGTTCCAGCTTCCTGGCAGAGTTTCATTTTGTGCCCATTGCAGTTGTCTGCAAAGTGGTGCGTTACAACTCGAGCACTTATCTTGTAAGCATCGTGTTCTGGATGCTCTTTACAAGACAGCTCTTTTATTAACAGGACAGTCCTTGGCCATCCTTTCTGGGTGAACCCTATCTCCTGCCACCCTACTCAGGGTTCTTGGTTTTAGCTCAGTACTCTTCCCACTAGTGTGAATGAGTGATGGAGACTTAGTCCAGGAAGATATGGAAATTACGTACTTACCATAATTATTGATCTTCTTGGACAGTCTCCGTCACTCATTCACACGCCCACCCACCATCCCCTGGGTTCACTCGTTTTTCTTTCCTGGTCTTCATGTCCCTATGGTTCGGACTGTGAAGACATTGTTCTTTCACCTTTCTTACAAAGGCCATCTGGGCCCTCGTAGGCCCAGAAACCCAGAATGAGTTATTCTCATTAGTTACTCTGCACCTCCTTGGTCGAAAAGGTTCTAAGGTGGTTGGCGGGTCGACACCGAGATAGCCTACACAGGCATGAGTCAGTCTCGCAGTGCCGCGCATGCGCAGTTCCACCTCAGCACCGACCCTTCAGAAAATGTTTGGCTCCCGCTTGGTCCTAGTGCCTCCGGCGCTATCCCACTAGTGTGAATGAGTGATGGAGACTGTCCAAGAAGATCAATAATTACGGTAAGTACATAATTTCCATTTCTTTGCTGCCTCTGGTCTTCAGCATTTTTGAACGTGCTCCCTCCATGTTAGTGGCCACTTTATTTCTGTGCATCATAGCTGCAAATCTGGGAGCTCAACCTTCACAAAATTTTGATAGTCTGGTAGCTGAGGAATTGAGCTGCCAAACGAAGGAGTTTAAAGTTCCAGCTGTATCGTTAAAGGGTGTTTTTTAATTAGAAATTGCCTCTATCTGTAGAGCTGTACAAGGAAGCTGTTCACAGCTCGGCTGCTGGCCATGCCCCCCAACCCCTATATAGTATTGACAATAGATGCATTTAGGTTACAGATTGTAATGGGTATCATTATATACAAGGCGGACGTGCAGTTTTTCAGGTTATAAAACAGTGTTTATGTTGGGCATAGTACATGGAAAAAAAGAGAATAGAAGTACTAGCTTGCAAGGAGTATCCTTGCATGGAGGACAGGCTGGCACATGTGAAGGGTAATTGAGAATAATTAAAGGAGGGAGGGTAGGGGGACAGCAGAGAAAGGAAAGAAAAAATAAAACAAGGGAGTCAGGGGATGGAGTCATGGGGGGGCTAGGTGGGGAGCAATTGCAGGGGGGTGGTGCGAGGAGCCTTAGCTGGTGTTTTAGTGTGGTTAGAGTGGGAGCAAGGTGGACAGAGTGGGAGAGATGGTTCCATAGATCTGGGAGTCTGAAGGAGAAAGCGACCTTGCCACATTGAGGAGTGCGGATACGGGAGATTGAAAGTGCACAAATCACGGGATCTGAGGCAGTAGCCTGATATGGGTGAGGGGAATAGGAGAGTGGAGAGATAGGAGGGAAGGGCTGAGAACCAGTACATGATGAACATGGCACAGTGAGTGAGGCGGCGGTTTGTAAGGGAGGGAGTGCCAGAGCACAATACAGGGAACAATGATGGGTTTGGAATGGGAGGTTTGAAGCAAAGCAACAGAAAGCATTGTAAAGAAAGTCCAACTTAGAGAGGGACGACTGGGGGGCCAAGTTGTATACAACGTCGGCATAGTCAAATGTGGGGAGTATTAGCTTGGTGATTAGTTCATTGTGAATGCGGGGAGAGGCAGTCCTTGATTCTATATAAGACTCCCAGTTTGGGCCAGAGTTTAGTGTGGATGTAGTCAACGTGCTCGAAGAAGTCTATCTTGGGGTCCAACCAGATTCCCAGATACTTTAAGGACTGCACAGTTTCTATCATTGTGCCATCAAGGGAGAAAAAAGATGAGGGAATTGATAGTTTGGCCAGCCTTTGAGTGGAGCCGAAGGACATGATTACTGTTTTTTTTTTTTTGGTATTGCACCTCAGGAGGTTAGCCTCAAACCAGTTGAGGGCTTTTGTGATGGTCTCCTGCAGGGATGCCTGGGTAGTGGTGAAAGAGGAGCCTGAGGCAAAGATAACGGTATCATCGCTGTACATGTACACTAAGGACAGTGGTACCATTTTTTGCAGAAAAATCATTGGGTGGGATCTCTGTTTATGAAAGATACCTTTTTATATTTCAAGTCAGACAGTCTCACAGAAAATAACTTGGATTCAAGCTGGGGAACTGTCAGTACCAGTTCACAGTTCTCTCATGTGGTCTTACCTCACCTCCAGGGGTTTTCATAAACTGTCTGGCTGTGGTGGCTGCACATCTCAGAAAACAAGGCTTGGTGGTTTTCCCCTACCTGGATGACTGGCTAATGTCGGGGGGGGGGGGACAGAACAAGAGATAAAGTGCTTAGTTCAGATGGTAAAAAGCACCTTGGAGAACTTGGGTTTCTTGATAACCTGCAGAAGTCCCAGCTCGAGCCTGTTCAAGTACTGAACTTCAGAGGAGCGTAGATAACACCCTGCAGGGGGAAAGCTTTCCTCCCACAGGCCGGAGTTACAGCTTTGATAGTTACAGCAGAGTCTTTCACAGTATGTCTGTCAAGACCTGCAAGACACTGCTTACTGTTACTAGGGCACGTGGCCGCAACCACAGTTATGGTTCCATGGGCCAGGTTCTAAATGAGAGATACCCAGAACCATTTAAGGGACAACTGGCCCCAAAGATGGGATCCACTTTCAAAACTAGTACGAGTGTCAAAAGCACTAGTGGAATCATTACAGTGTGGGAAGGAAGGAAGAAAGCAGCCTCACAGAGGGCACTCCCTTCCTTCAGCAATCACCAAAAAGTATTCGTACTACATTTGCCTTACTCCTGGGGTGGGGTGCCCACCTGCAGGACCTCACAGTGAGTGACACATGGCACCCACAGGAGTCACTGGAAAGTATAAACCTCCTGGAGCTCAGAAGAGTACTGCTAGCAATGCAGTGTTCCTCCTCCCAGTTACAAGGTCAGTCTGTCCTAATCAAGACAAACAGCACAACAATGTACTACATAAACAAGCAGGGAGAAACAACGTCCTCAAATCTGTGTACAGAGGCAATGAGGATCATGGGACCTGGCATATTCCTTGGAAGCAAATATATTTTTACAGTGCATCTGCCAGTCAAAGACAATGTCCTGGCAGATACCCTAAGCACAGTCATCTGGGGAAATCACAAATGGGCCTAAAACCAGCAGGTTCTGACCACAGTGCTCAGAAGGTAGGGCACTCCCAATATAAACCTGTTTGCATCTTGGGAGAACTGTCGGCTCCCACAGTTTTGTTGCAGATCACCAGCCAGAGGAACAGTCCTGAGGACGGCCTGCTACTGAACTGGACTGGGAAGTTTCTGTATGCCGTCCTACTATTTCTACTCATTCAGAAAGTACTCATGAAACTCAGGAGGGAATTTGCAACAATGAGCATGATAGCTCCAGACTGGGCTAGACATGTCTGGTACTCAATGCTCCTGGTCCTGTCTGACAAGAATCCAGTCAGCATGCCAGTCAGTCACAATCTGTTTACTTTGTCCCAGGTCAGAATAACATTTCTAACCTGAGGAATTCTTCAATATTCTTAACTCTTGCGGTCAGCCTGTAGTATTGAACTGCCCGGAAAATGGAACATATGCAAATGATGGAACACTTATTGGCTCGTGCCACCATTCAGACTACTGCCCTTACCAACTGCTATGTTCTGTAATGCTCAGATTTAATTCTCTGCCTGCCAGTCAAAACGCCTCAGAGATCTCTCCTCACAGTCATGATATTTATTGTTTTTCGTCACAAAAAAAGAGTAACTTTGAAAGTTATTTTCATCTGCTGCCTTTACTTTCTAATCATTTAGTTAGTGCTAGGTTAGTTTAGTTTATTTAGTTGATTTCTCAGTTCCTCCCCGGTTCTCAGCAATTGTCAAGGAACCAGCATTTCCGTCAGGTTTATTTACTTGTCTTTTCTATAGTTTTTGCTTATTATTATTATTTGTTTCTTGTGTGAACTGATACTTTACGGTTCTTTTTGCCCTAATTGAGGTTCTTCTGCAGAGAAGCTAACCGCAATTTAGTTAGAGTGTTTGGTACTAACTGCTGGTTTTAAAAGTATTTGCAGTTACCTTTTGGGTTTGAATCTTGTATTTTGGACTTAATGTCGGATAATCCTAAAAAGAAAACGAGCCCTACTGGGTTCAAAAACTGTACTCTGTGTGTGGTGAGGTTTTTGCCAAGGCAGAAAAACATGATGTGTGTGTAGTCTGCCTGGGGGAATCCCATTTCACAGCTGAGTGTGAAATCTGTAAAACTTTTCCACTTAAAACAACTGAAAAAAGGCTGGAAAGGTACAAAATGAAAATGGTATTTCTGACTGATCCGGGAGATAAGGGCTCTGACCAGCCTTCTCCCTCAACTGATAGGCGTGAAATCATGGAACCTGATTCATTTATTCCAAAGAAAGAAGAGCCATCAAAAACCAAATGAACTGGCTGACAACTGGAACCGGCAAAAAAGAAACAGAAAATCAAACATACAGAACTCCCTGCTAGAAAGCCTGAAGGAACGTCTGTGGAGAAAACTGATAAGCCAAAAGAAGAGGCTATTGCTCAAGCCCTGAAAGCTATTCAGGCTCTACAAGCAGCTACCTCTCAGGGTTTAATACCAGTTCCAGTTCAGCAGGTACCAGTAAATCCCTCGGTTCAGCCCGTGGTTCAGCAACCAGTAACCCCGGTTGCAGTTCTTGATAACCAGGATTATGAGGACTATGAAGAATATGATGATGATGGGGAGCTCATTGAGCCTGAAGTCTCCCCTGATCAAGAGTTTGAATCCTCACCTAAACTACCTGACGATTTCTCTTCACATTATACATTTGTGAAGTAGATGGTAGATGCTTTAGCTATAATTACCAATGAGGTGGTGGAAGATGAGGAGGAAGTGGGGTTTCTGGACCTCATGAGACTAACTCCTACCAAGAAGCTGCTGTTACCAATAAATAAATTCCTCAAAAACACATACTGAAGATTATTCAAACTCTAAATTCTGTCCCACCCTTGGACAAGAAGGCTGATAGGAAATATCAGCTGGATAGGTCAGGGACAGAATTTCTCTTCTCCCATCCTGACCACGAAGGTGTGGTACAGACTGCAGCCTATTAAAGGGCAAAGGTGCCTTCAGCATCTCATCATCCTGACAAAGATTCAAGAAAGATTGACAGCATGGCCAAAAAAGGCTACCTGTCAGCTTCCTTTTCTATCAGACAGGCAAATTATTTGGCCTATGCGGCCCAATATCAAAAGTCCCTGTGGCAGTTTGTCATGGCCATGGCAGACAAGGCCCCGGCTGAATTGACAGCCAACTTAACAAAGACTACTAGGTTCAGTTTGGAGGTTTTCAAGTACCAATTCCAGATGGCAGTAGATGCTAATGACACTGCTGCCAGATGGATGGCCCTCACAATTGCCCTAAGAAGGTTTGCATGGCTGAGAGCCACTGGTTTGTCACAGGACACACAAACAAAGGCTGTGGACTTCCCCTGTGGGGATAATTCATTGTTTGGGGAAAAGACAAAGGCCTACATGAAAAGGTGGATGAATACAAAGCGACCTACCTACAAGAGCAGCACGGCCAAGGAAAAGTCCTCAAATTCCTACAGGCCTTATGGAAGTTAGGCAGAGGTAGGTCTACTTATGGCAGACCTTTATTTCAAGCCCAGACAGTACAGCAGTACCAACAGGGTTAGGTAGCAAATCCTGACATGTGAAATCCCGACATATTAAATCCCGTCACTGTATGCCCAACAGTTACAGTGCCTGCCTGCCAAAATCCCAACACTATTATTGTAATGTATGGTTATGTTGGAGTAGTACTGTGCATAAGAAACATTGCTGAAATTCTAAGGAAAGTGCCAGAGTGCCAACATTTTACTGATCTCAGTACATTGCCGAAATTCTAAGTTCAGCAGAGTGGCTCAACATCCCCACCTCCCCGAGATATCCTATAATGCTTCAGATACAGCTTAATGCGGAGTATATTATGTTTCATAGCATGGGTGAATTACAAGAGAGACAGAAATGTGCCAGCTCAGCTGCCATCCAAACCACGAGTCATGGAGAACATAGTAATAACTGATATTTTTTTTAGTTTGTAGCCTCTGCTATATGGTTATTTAAAATTTATACAATAAAATAGCACTAAGGTAGTAGAATCAACTCAAGCTGAAAGCCCTACACAGACGACAAACACTAACAATGAGTCTACCCAGCTCCACACTTGGCAGCAGGATTCCAGTGGAAGGCAAAAGAAATGGAACAAACAGGGCTTACCACTGAATACACCTTCGTGGGAAGAGAGAGATCATGGAATCGCCAGTGCCGGTATGTCCCATCAGAAGTCAGCAGCTGCTCGCTTGGAGACACACTGATGAAAACAAATAGGTTTGCTGGGCTCAGTGACTTAACCCCAACCATGTTAGATTTAATGGGGGCATCAGAAGGTATTGACTCTTGCACTGGGCTTCCAATACCCTCATACACAGACCGGGCTCCTTTGTATAAAAAAATCCCTCTCCATCTCCAACTTCCCCATGTCCACACAAACCTGTGGCTTTCAGGACACAGATATACCACCTGCATTTCACCTGCTTCCATTTGATTATGCACAGTGCTACTTTTTCCTTAAATTGTCAGGATTTCGGCAGTTGGGCAAAAGATTTGTTAGGATTCCAATGATGGGATTTCGCATGTTGGGATTTAGTATGGATCCTGTACCAACAGTATCCTCAGCAGACAGAATAGTTTAGAGGAAGGGGCAGAAGATGATCTAGGCGTGGGAATCAGGCTAACCAGGCTCAACCCCAGCCTAAACAGAACCCCTGACGTGGTTGCCAAGGTCACCTCCCCTGTACCAGTAGGGGACAGGCTGGCTCAGTACTTCCAGGCATGGAAGAACATTACCACAGACAAATGGATCCTGGAGGTAGTGAATCAGGGCTTGTCCCTCAGTTTCAGATCCTTCCCAACCTTAAGAACAAGGATCTTCAGACCAGCTTCCACCTCAGAAAAGAAGCTATTGAAGGGGGAAGTGGCAAATCTGTTACTGTCAAAGGCAGTAGAATCAGTTCCTCTACAGCAAATGGAAAAGGGTTCTACTCAAGGTACTTCCTGACACAGAAGAAAAATGAGAAGTGTCAACCAATTCTAGACTTAAGATTACTTGAACAGACATTTGGCAAAGCCAAAATTCAAAATGGTAACCTTAGCTATGATTTTGCCAATCCTCCGGAAAGGGGACTGGTTGGCATCCCTGGATCAAAAGGATGCATGCTTCCACATCCCTGTAAGGGAGTCACACAGAAAATACTGCAGGTTCAGACTCACATCAGGTTATTATCAGTTCTCAGCACTACCTTCGGCCTCACTTTAGCTCCAACAACATTCCAAAGTGCCTGGCAGTGGTGGTAGCATACCCAAGGAGGCAGTGGATCACAATGATTCCATACCTAAATGACTGGTTGGTGGTGGGAAAGTCACCACAACAAGTAAGAGAGTCCCTAAAGGCAACCCAGGATCTTCTGGAGTCCCTGGGGTTCTTGATCAGTATCAAAAAATATGTCCTGCAACCAGTCCAGGTGCTGCACTTCATAGGAGCATTGTTGGACACCTAAGGGGAAGGGCCTTCTTACCTCAGGAAAGGGTAAGAAACATTCTGCAGATTGCTGGAACATTCAAGTTGAACAAACCGAGATCAGCAAAGACACTTCCTGCAGTTGCTCGGGCATATGGCTGCAGCAACAGGCACAGTCATAGGTTCCAAAAGAAGGACATACAATTCCACCTCAAGGCACATTGGTGCCAAAGAAGGGGGCTTCTGTCAAAACTAGTACCAGTAACAAAGACACTACTGCAAGCCCTTCAAAGGTGGCAGGTAAGGGGAAACCTCAGGGAAGAAGTCCCTTTCCAGCAGGAATCTCCCTCAGTAGTCCTCACAACCGATGCCTCCCTCCTAGGTTGGGGGGCTCACTTGAGGACACATACTATACACGGCACTTGGTCAAGTGCACAATCTCGCCAGTACATACATTTGCTGGAACCCCAGAGCAGTGTTCCTAGCCCAGCAAGCCTTTGCATCTCTTATACAAGGCAAGGTGGTACAGGTCAGAACAGACAATACCACTACCACGTACTACATAAACAGGCAGGGAGGAACAAGATCCAACCCTTTGTGCACAGAAGCAGTGAAGGTGTGGAGTCTGGTCTACACACTTTGAGCTTAATTGGTAGCCATTCATCTGCCAGAGAAGGACAACACCCTGGCAGTTACCCTGAGCAGAACCAACCAGGATCACCATGAATGGTCTCTCAACAGGCAGGTGTTGGAGGTGGTGTTCAGATGATGGGGCACCTCAGAGCTAGATCTCTTTGGATCCCACGACAACTACCAGTTGCCAGAGTTTTGTTGCAGACCACCAGCAAGAGGCACAGTACCCCTGGATGCTCTAGTGCTGGACTGGTCGGGAAAAAAACTGTGTGCATTTCCTCCTTTTCCCCTGCTGCTCAGGATCCTGAACAAGCTCAGGTCCCAGTCAGCCACAGAAATTTTAATAGCTCCAGACTGGGCCAGGCAGCCTTGGTACTCTCTGCTGCTCTCCTTGTCAGTAACTCCACCAATACACCTCCCTCAGAGATGCAGTCTCCTGACCTCCTCACAGGGGAGGATCCTATACCCGAATCTTAGGTCCTTCAGGCTCAAAGCATGGCTCTTGAAGACTTAAGAGTATGCAGGCCTGCAACTCTCGGAGAGTGTCCTTAAAGTTCTGAGGGGATCCAGGAAGCCCTTGACTAAGAGGAATTATGCTTCCAAATGGAAGAGGTTCTCTATATGGTGTCCTACTAATGATGTGGTACCTTCACAGGCAGGGCTGCCAGCCTTACTGGACTACCTTACCCATTTACATTCCTTAGGTCTGCAACCCACTACCTTAAAGGTTCATCTAGCTTCAGTTTCAGCTTATATTTCAGCTGGCAAGGGTGTCACCATAGCATCCAATCCCATTTTAAAGACATTTTTCAAAGGTTTAGCCCACCGGTACCCCATCACAGGGAACTGGTGCCAGCATGGGACCTTAATGTATGCATTGCCAAGCTCATATAACCCCCATTTGAGCCCATGGTCTCAGCACACCTGAAATATGTGACCTGGAAAACAGTGTTCCTGTTGGCCATCACCTCTGCCAGAAGAATCAGTGAGCTTCAGGCCCTGTGCATACAGCAGAATTATATCTCTTTCCATAGGGATAAGGTGGTGCTTAGAACTAACAGGAATTTTCTTCCAAAAGTCTGTAGCGCCGTGGAGCAAAGTGGTGCTGTCCTCGGCGCTGATGGTGCCGTCAGGGCCGTTGTCGGTACTGTCTCCGCCCTCGGTGCTGCTTGCAGAACCATGAAGCCAGGTGGTGCCATCCGGGCTGTCGGTGCCATCTCCGCCCTCGGCGCCACTCGCTGCGCCGTGGGGCCGGATGGTGCCATGACTGGTCCCGACTCTGGAGCTGCTGTTCGGGCTGGGGCCGTGCCCTCTGTGGATTCCACTCGCGGTGCTGTAGGGGGCACTGGCACTGGCTCGGGCATGGTTTCGGTTTCTGGTACCCCCTTTTGGCAAGGATGGCACTGGGTACCTCCCACGGTCTGGCACAGGGCCTCGGCCTCTACCTCTTCGGAGGCGGGTCGGGCTCTGAGTCAGGCGAACAGTCTGACTCCTTGGGTCGACTGTTGGGGTAGGTAGCCCTGTAGTATCCTCGGCAAGCCGGAGTCAGCCCCCTTCTGAGGTGGAGTCGGTGGCTGCCGAGACTGGGGTCAGGGGTGCTGACCAGCGGGCAGTGGTGCAGGCCACCATTACTCTGCAGCCCGGTCTTGGTGGGTTCACTGACCCCTCAGCAGTGGTACCCCTGCCTGTGTTGTGCCTGGATCACCCAACTTTGGGGCCGATCAGAGCACCTACGGGAGGGGAGGGTACTGTGCCCTGGATAGCTCCTTTGGGTGCTGGCCAGGGCTGTCAGCTACCTAGGCTGGCTCTCTCTCTTGAGGAGGAGGCCTCTTTCGGACTCCGTGGGGTCGAGGGGCATGGGGTCTGCACGGCGACCTTTTTCTGGGGTCCACCCGGGCTTTGGAAGAAGCCGTAGTGCGGATCTCCGCTCTTCCTCCTTGGTCTCTTTGAGGGAGCCCCATTCCTTTGAGGTAGGAGACCGTCCTTCTGGACCTATACGGCCCCGGTTGCCTCACAGGGGGGATTATTCCGGGTGAAACCAAGGCAGTACCGAAATGGTTGTTCAGCGGTCAGCTGTGGAGTCTTCTCGAGCGCCTTCTTCTTCGGGGGCTTTTGGTCCGCTCTTTAGCCCAGGCGGAGGTCAGACGATATCTCTTCTCGGCTCTGTCCCCGTCCCTCTGCCACATTCTCCTGTGCTCCCAGGCATCCTTGGTCCTAGCAGGCCTCTCTCCTGGGAGCAGTTCAGGGCTGTGGCTGCTTGGTTTCCAGCTTACGTTAGGGCAATGGACAGACAGGTTTTTCAACCTCCCCCCCGAGCAGCTGCCCTCTGAACAATCAGTGTCCTCCAACTCTTCATCCTCCCTCTTCTGGGGGAGAGAAGCCTTCTGTCCACATCTCTCCAGCCACTGATCTCGCTGAGTATCAGCGTTTCCTTGTGAGGATGTTGGAGGACTTGCACCTCACCCCTGCCACTGTAAGCAATCCAGAGCACTCGGCGCACGCCTTTCTAGGTGATTTCAGCGAGGCCACCCTTGTGGTGCCTCCCTGGCCTGCTCCCTTTCGGGAGGCGTCGTTAGCACTTCTGACAGAGGCCCTTCTCCGGAGTTCTGCCCCTAGGGATCTCTGGCAGCGGTATTGCACTCCCAGAATCTCCAGGTTCCATGCTTCCTCTGCAGACCAGATTGATGCAGTTGGACACTGATGGGCTTTGCGCCCTTCACCGTGACCGGCCCCCAGATCAAGATTCCTCGAATTTTGATTTCTGGGGTAGGAGGGCTTTCTACTCGGCACGGTTGTTGCTTTCCATTTCTGCACATCAGACCCACTATGCAGCCTATGACAGGTTCTTGTGGTCCATGCTAGGTCAACTCCTAGCTTCGTTGCCTGACACGGAGCAAACCAGACAAGCCATTGCACTCTCTGCGCATGGTCTGGAGCTAGCAAGGCACCAAGCGAGGGCATTCTATGATGCCAACGAGGTAACTACCAAGGTCCTAGGGACAGCGATCTGCACTAGGCGGATGGCATGGCTGCGTCTTTTACGGTTGTCACCCTTGGCCTGGCGTAAGGTGATTAACTCCGCTCACTAGAGAACCTATCTCTTCTCCCATAGAGCGAGACGACGTTTGTCGGGGCAACTTCCTTCCCCCTCCGGGGGGGGTCCCCGTCTCACTCTCCCCACTTTCAGGCCTCTCCAGTCCCTGAAGGTTCTCCTTCTTAGTGTGTCACCCACTGAGAGCTAAGGGACTTTGTCCCTTAGGGTGTAAAAGAAACCCCCCTTCAGGAGGGCTCAGCACTCACCCAACAGTGATGACTGGTGAAGATTGACACAGATAAGATATGAAAATTACATACCTACCGTAATTATGATCTTTCTGTGTATCTTCACCATTCATCACAACCCCACCCTCCATCCCCCTGGGGCCTCAGTCTCTGGGTCCACCTCCCTCTCTGTGCCCAAGCTTGCCCCCCCTCCTTTCTTTGTTAGGAGTGGGGTAAACAGGGGCACATAGGTGGACAGTGTTCTGCGTAGAGTGGTCAGCATGGGGGGGCACTCCTTCTCTAGTGCATTTGCTCCACCCCTGTGGGGTCAGAGTTGGTCATTGCCCTCCATTCTCTCCTCCTCCTTGTCCTGTCCATCTTATTTTTCTTTGTCCTTAGGACTATCCTTTATTACATTAAAAAAAAAAAAAAAACTCCTTTTCCTTTTTCACCAAAATCTTTCCTTGAGAGGGTGTTAATTCTCTATGCCCTGTCCTTCTTCCAGAATAGCCGATTCTGCTCAGATGGAGTTTTTGCAAGCCATTCTGTGTCTTGAATTCTGGTAAGAAGCCTTTTGTTACTCCTTGCAGTTTCTATACAGTCTGGAGATGGACCAGGGTCTGGGATGTGTTAACCTTCTCCCCTCTCTTCCAACCTTCTAAATTCTTTGTCCCACCCTACCTCCCTCCTCTGTTTCTAGAGATTGGGGCCCCTCCCAATCCATTTAGTTTCCGACTTCTTCTTTCTGTCCTCTCAGTCATTATTTCTCCTTTTAGTTTTATATCTTTTCCTTTTTCCTGTCCCTTGGACTTCCTTGTCCCACCCTCCACTCCCTTCCTCTTACCTCTCCGGTGACTCAGAACTGGCAGGCAGACAGGCAGAGTCATCAGCGCCTAACGGCCAACCCGCGAGCACCACGCAGTGTGTCAGCTCCACCTACCTAAAAAAAAAAAAAAGCTCCCGCGGGGTCATGACCTCCGGCCATGTACCCAAAGGTGATGAATGGTGAGGATACACAGAAAGATCATAATTACAGTAGGTACGTAATTTTCATTTCTGCAGAGTCTATTTTCAAAATAGGTTCTGTGCCCACCTCCAAAGGTACTACTTCATAGTTTGTAAGAGTTAAGAATATTAAAGAATTCTTGGGGTTAGAAGAAAAAATTACTCACCTTAGTAATTTTGTTACTTCCAAGGTATTTTTCAATATTCTTAACTCTCCTTCCCTGCCTCCCCTTTCAGAACCAGTGGCCTCTGCATCTCAGCTGGATACCGGAATAGATGAGTGCCTTTCACCCTAGTTGTGTTTATTTTTGAACCCTGCTGGGTGTTGTTTTCCCCTCTTAAGATGTCTCCCCTATTCAAACAACATGAAGTCTTGCTGTATTCTGACAATTGCAGTTAGCTCCAGCACTTGAACTGCCCCAGAGAGTGAAAGGTTAAAATTCTATGCCAGGCGTAGAACGTTGAGCTCAAGCTCGGTTGAAAACTCTGTCTGTGACACTTTGAAACCAAACCGTCAGATTCTTTACTCCGCCTCACTGAACAGTCGCTCCGGAGATTTGCTCCTTCTGCTCAGTTCAAAGTCAGTAAAGTTGTTGGTTTTAGTCTGCACTAAGTTCCGTTTATCAGTTCGAGACTCTGTCTGTGGAACCGTAAGTACATAGGATAGTATTTGTGTGGAAATTGTAAAGCTTTTTCGATCAGTTCGGCTGAACCGATCCTTTAGACAAAAATCTTGTGAAAAAGTTTAGTGTGTGGTTAACGGTCCGTAACGGTTTTAAAAAAAAATGTGAATTGAACGTTTTTTTCCAACACCTGTAACACGGTGAGAAACCGATTGGGGAGTCTTGTCTGGTGGTTGCCTTATAAAGGGTAAGTTTTGTTAGGTTGGCCATGTCTGAGAAACCCAAGAAAAAAAAACGGGCCCGCTGGGTTTTAACACTGCAGTGTGTGTGGGGAGGTCTTTGCTAAGGCCGATCCCCACACCACCTTGTGTTTACTGTCTGGGGTTTGACCACCTTGATTCAGACTGCCAAATTTGCAAGAATTTCCCTAAGTCTACGCTGGATAAAAGGTTAGGTAGACTTAGGGATAAGGAGGCCGAGAAATCCGCTGACCCGGAAGGCCAGCCCGGTCCGGTTCCTACCGAACCAGAAGGGGTGCCCTCTGACCAGGGCGATACCTCTTTGGGCAAGAGGAGAGCTGATCCTGAGGGATTGGTTCCTACAAAGAGAAAGCGCAAGGATAAATCAGCTGGTTTGGATCCAGAACTTCATGTTCCGACTGCTGAAGAGATAGCCAGAGCGATTTGGATTGTTGAATCGCTTCGTCCGGTTCCGACCGATCCGGCGCCTTCTGGCAGGGGTTTAGTTCGTCCGGTTCCCTGGTTCAGGATTATTCCCCTGAAGATTTTTATGAACCGGAGTTTGATGAGGAGCGGGATTTTGAAGAGGATGATTACAACAGTGAAAGTCTGGATGTGCCTGTGGAACTGGACATCTCCCCAGACAGACCTTCTGGTGTATCCCCTCCTAGGCTTTCTGAGTCCCTTCCCCACTTTCTGTTTTACAGAAAAGTACCTCAAACCCTCCAGCTTCCTATTGAGGAGGCTGTGGAGGATCAGGAGGAGCCTGATTTTGTTGAGATGATGGACATCCCAGAGTCTAAGAGACTGCCTATTCAAACATGAAGTCTTGCTATAGTATGACATATGCAGTGAGTCCTAACCTTCGAACTGCTCCGGAGGTGAAAGAGTTAACTTTCCATGCCAGGCATGGAACGCTGAGCTCGAGCTCGGTTGAAACTCTGTCTGTTGTTCTTCAAACTCAACCCGTCAGATTCTTTACTCCGCCTCACTGAACAGTCGCTCCGGAGATTTCTCCTTTTCCTCGGTTCATTTTGTCAGTTAAAGTATTGTTTTTCTCGGTTTTCGACCAAATTTAAACCGCAACTGGTCGGTTCAGACTCTGTCTGTGGTATTGTGAGTACTAGATAGGTTTTACATTAATTTATGTTCTGTGTGGAACTTGTAAATGGTTTATCGGTTCGGTTTGAACTGATCAGGTTGTTTAAAATATATTAATCTATCATTTAGAGTATGGTTACCAGTTCTTATCGGTTCTAAAAAAAACGGATTTTATTACGTTTTTTTCCACAACCCGTGACACGGTTGGGAACCGATAAGAGGGTCTTACCTGGTGGATTGCCATAAACGGGCAAGTTGGTTAGGTTGGCACTGTGTCTGAGAAACCCAAAAAAAACCGGGCCCACTGGGTTTCAACACTGTAGTGTCTGTGGGGAAGTCTTTGCCAAGGCTGACCCCCACACCACCTGTGTTTATTGTCTGGGGTTTGACCACCTCAATGCAGACTGCTAGATTTGTAAAAATGTTCCTGCAGCTACCCTGGAAAAGAGAGTTGGTAGGCTCAGGGAAAGGGAGGCCAAAAAGTCCGCTGAACCGGATGGCCAGCCTGGTTTGGTTCCAACCGAACCGGAGGGAGTGCCCCCTGACCAGGGCGAGACTTCCTCGAGCAAAAGGAGATCCGACTCTGAGGAGTCTGTTCCAGCAAAAAGGACTAGGAAATCAGCTGGTGTGGAGCCAAAACTTTCCTCTCCAACCGCTGAAGAAATAGCCAAAGCAATTAATTGTCCAGTCGCTTTCCCCGGTTCCGACCGAACCGGCACCATCAGGTAAGCGTACGGTTCGGCCGGTTCCACCGGTTCAAGAGTATGATTTAGAGGAATTTTATGAACCGGAGGAGGGGGAAGAGGAGTATGAGAAGAGTGAATGTGGATTTGAAAGTCTGGATGTGCCCATTGACCCGGACATCTCCCCAGACAGACCTGCAGGAGTGTCTCCTCCTAGGCTTTCTGAGTCCCCTTCTCATTTATGTTTTATAAAAAGTTGTTGAAACTCTCCAGCTCCCTGTTGAGGAAGCTGTTGATGATCAAGAGGAGCCTGACTATGTAGAAATGATGGATATCCAGAGTCTAGGAGACTGTCTGTTCCTTTGCATAAATCTTTTGGGAAACAGACAGTAAAAATTCTAAAACTCCTCACACTGTACCTCCTGTGGATAAGAGAATGGACAAGAGGTACACATTGTCAGGCTCTGATACGGAGTTCCTTACACAACAATGCAGCCATGTTGGGTAGTGCAGGCTGCAGCCTGTGACAAGGCAAATATTCTCATTTCACAACCCCTGACAAGGATTCCAGGAGGATTGATGCCATGGCAAAGAAACAGTACATGGCAGCATCCTTGGGACTCAGACAGGCAAATTATATGGCTTATGTTGCTAGATATCAGAAATCCAGATGGGATACTGTTATGGCTCTAGTAAACAGGTCCCTGGCCAGCTTGCCAAGGAGCTGGACCAGGTGGCTGGATGGTATTGAGGCATCCAAGCTGCAATTCCATGCTGCAGTGGACTCTAATGATGTGTCATCAAGAGTCATGGCTACATCTGTGGCACTTCACAGAATGGCTTGGCTCAGATGTACTACCTGTCTCAGGATACCCAGACTAAGGCCATGGATTTTCCTGTTGTGGGAAATTCTGTTTGGGCGCCAGACAGAGAATTACATGAAGAAAATGGATGAGTATAGGACCACCTATAGGAGTGCACAGGCCAAGGAAAGGCAGGCCACTCCTCAAAGGCAGCTTTCCAGGGCAGGGGCAGGCCTTTCATAGGCCTTTTCCAAGCCCAGGCCTTCCTTCTGCTTATGCCCAGAGGGGGTTATTTAGAGGGAAGGCAGATGGGGTACAAGCAGGCCTGCTTCCACCCTGAGCCCAAAGCCCTGCCAAGCAGGCACCCTGATGGGGTTGCCAGGGTCGATTCTCAGCTACCTGTGAGGCAGGCTGGCTTACTTTGTCCAGGACTGGAAGTCTCTGACATCAGACAAGTGGGTCCTGGAAGTAGTAAGCCAGGACTGGTTCTCAGCTTCAAAAATTCCCAAAGATGAGAACCAGATCCTTTCCACCTGCAAATCCACAGAGGCACTTGCCCTAGAGGCAGAGGTCTCTTCCTTCCTGGCTCTCAGAGCTGTGGAAGGTTCCACCCCTACACCAGGGCAAGGATTGTACCCAGGTACTTCCTTACCCAAAAGACAGGAGGATGGCGGCCCATCCTGGATCTCAGATATTTAAACAAGCACCTTTAAAACCAAAATTCAAAATGGTGACTCGGAATTATTCTACCCTCTCTAAGGCCAGGGGACTGGCTAGCGTCCCTGGACCTCAAGGATGCCTACTTCCATATTCTCATCAGAAGCTCCCATCGAAAGTACCTCAGGTTCGAGCTGCCCTCAGGCCATTACCAGTTCAGAGTGTAACCCCTAGATGGCGCTATCTCAGGGGCTACTACCCCTGCCTGATTTGCCACTAACAGGTTGAGGGGCCTGGATCCAATGGCGGGTGCCTCCACCCAGAGGTCAGGGTTTGCAATAGTTAAACTAACTTGGTCACAGCCCTCTGGGACACTGCAACCCCCCTTTCTTCCCATTAGTGGCCACACAATATATCAGAATTACCTTCACAGTATACTTACCCCCAGGTCTGGTTCCGGCACTGGGACCTCCTGTGAAATGAGATACAGTGCAACAATCACAGTACAGTACTTTAACATAGACAAATACCTAGGCAGTAAACTTTGCTGAAACAAGCAGCTCCTGATTTATTTAGGGGATATAACAAGGACAGGGGAAATCAGGTTAATTAGCTTATCACTCATAATCTACTCCTATGGCTCTGTGCACAGGCCTATCCCTATCAGTTACTGTCCCTGGGTACCCAAGCCCTCAGTGGCTAGTCCAACCGTGGCAGCTGGTAGGGGCCCTTTCACACAGAGAAAAGGAGAATTAAACAGTCAGCAGAACAGTAATTCCATTTGGATTTAATGTGGCAATTCAACAGGAGCGACCTGAATTAGTACTCACGACCTCCAAATAAGATAGGGTCCTTCAATGTCAGCAGGGCTCACTTGAGGTACACAAACCTCTTCACACATCCATATACAAAGAAAGCACTACACCAGGCAGGCTGCATCTGTATCCCGATCGCAATTACTGCACAATACCCGGAGAACACACAGCAGATTCAGTTCCTGACAGACCGAGTGTAATTCAACAATTTCTCCAGTCTCTACAGGGTGAGCCTGGTTTCTCTTCAGAGATCCTTGATTCTTTTCACAGGACGGATTCAGTCCCAACAAGCTGTTACACAAGCTGCAGACCGGAACTCTGGGCCTTACACGCTTTTTGACTAAACTGCACACTGAAAAAGCACAGGGCTCCTTCCTTCTTCACTGCCAAAGCTCAACTGAACTCCAACCGACAAAACTGGCATTTCCTTTGAGTTCCTCCCAGTTCTTGACTGGATTGGCTGTCACCACAATAGACTGCTGCTGTTGGTCCAAAAGGCACTGAAGTCTAAACTACATCTCCCAGAGTCACTGCCCATACAATCCTCTTGTGGCTGGCTCAGATTATGAGTCCAAGTTCTGATTCGTCCAAGCACCATTTTAGAGCTAGCTTACCCACACTGATTGGTCCAGTTCAGCAGTTCAAAACTAGAATGGGAACTAGCAGACACAGTTCTGACTGCAAAGAAAGCAGGTTAGACAAACTGTAATTTCATTATTACTCTAAATAATTTCTGGCAAACAGTTACATCTTTCAGATAGGTTCCTTTGCACCCTAGTGACTGCAAAAATGAAGTGAATTGGCAGCAGCTCGAGTGGTACTCAGAGAAGCACACAGTCCCCCATACAACTAATTATGTCTGCAAGCAGACAGCTCTTAAAGAGACAGTACCAGAGGCTCTAAAACACTCACTGATAAATGGCTTAAATGCCAAACACCATTCAGGCTTGGAGCATTCAAGCAAGCTCCTAGAAGTCTTTGGGAACCCCCATTTGTAGAAGTTACACCCTTCTGGCCTGGGAAAGCTTGACGTCCACGTCAAGTACCCCATAAGTTTCAACTGCAACCATATACATTTTGCATTAGGCTCGCACATGTAATCATCAGTCAATATATGATTTTACCAAGAACACATTTCGAAACATTGCAGTACGTCATCTTTACACAGTATTACATACACATTGTACCATAACTCAAGTTATTACCTCTTGTACATGAAACCTGAAGAGAGGGACCTTCCTATCAGTTACCTTGGGGCTGGATGGGGCAAGGGCACCATACTTAGAGGGCAACACAAGTAACTTGAGTTAGCACTGATGCTCAGTTTGGGCAATGAGCTCGGGACACATACACTCTTTATGGACAACATTGAGAGGCAAGTCCACAGGCCTCCCAAGTGAATCATAACTGAGGTGCACCACAGGCTTTACAGCTCGACCAGTCTTTCTAGGGGAACTGTCCTGTCTCTGCACTCTGAGCCTCATTTTCAGCATTGTCCTCACTTGTCAGAGGAGTCTCCATGGGGGTAGAGAGGCTAGAACTTGGGGCACTTTCAGCTCCAGGAGTTACAGTTTCTGAGTCCACAACATTTGGCTCGCATGGAGAGCTTTTGGACACTGGCAGTGGACTGTCAGGGCACTCAAAATACTCTTCTTGTTGTGTATCACCAGTCTGCCCCAATCTATCATTTTCTCCACTGAAAGCTCAAACAGTTCAACCATGCACAATGATTCCATTTCATCTGATCTGATGCTTTGCACTTCACTTTCTGGGAGCATTGGCTCCAGGGATAGCTTGGGGCTTAGACAGTCCAGAAGGCCCAGCTTTGTCTCCAGTATTGACTAGGATTGCCCGAAACAATTGTCAGTTCGTAGAAGGATAGTATTCAAAGTCACTCTCACTTTCTTCCGATGTGGACTGACAGTCATGCTCAACTGGGACTTGTGGAGGGAACACTTTAACTTTGCTTCTGTAGGTGCAGACTTTCTGATCTTTCTTGCAGCAGCTCTAGTCACTGGTCCAGAGGGGCATCTTCTAGGGGTCAGACTCAATTAAGATTTGTCCAATGGGCAGTAAATGATTTCTATGCATTGTTTTTACATCTTTTGAATTATTCTCAGGTCTTACTTTGTACACTGGCAGATCATCTAGTTTGCCCACTACAATGTGAGGAGATGGTGCCATCTGTCAGCAATCTTGTGCTTGCCATGCAGTCCCAGATTTCTTAGCAATACCCGATCTCCTCCTGGAGTTCCTGTGCTTTCACCTTTTTATCATACCTTTCTTTGTTGGCCAGATTTCTTTTGGCAGCCATGGTTTGAGCCAGTTGGTACGCATGAGTTAGCTGGGCCTTTAACTTTTTGCATACTGTAAAATAGTTGTCAGCTTGAACCCCCATCAGGAGAGACCCCCAAACACACATCTACTGGTAGTCGAGCTTCTCTTCCAAAACATCAGGCGTAGGGGAGAATCCAGTGGCATCACTTTGGTGCAGTTATAAGCATGTACCAGGGTGCTAATTTGTTGGCTCCATCTAGGCATTGTCCTTTGGGTGCAGGGTGCCTAGCATATCTAGCAAAGTGCGGTTGAAACGTTCAGGCTGGGTTCCCCTGGGGTGGTAAGGTGAGGGGTTCTGACTTCGCACTCCCCACGGAAAAGCATCTCTTTGATCAGACGACTCTCAAAGTCTCCCTTGATCAGAATGGACTTTGTGGAGCCCCATAGTGAACAAAAAAGTTTCTACAAGTACTTTTGGCCACAGTGGATGCTTCTGGTCTTTGGTGGGGAAAGCTTAGGCATATCTCGTGAAATGGTCAGTGACACCAGCACATTACTGATATTTCTTTGATCTGACTCCAAACTCAGAAAATCAATACAGACCAGCTCCATGGGTGCACTGGTGGTGATGTTAACAAGGGGCAGCCTCTGGGGCAAAGCTTTGCTCTGTAAGCAGCGACTACAAGTTCGAATGTGTTGCTCCACATCAGCCCCCATCTTAGCCAATAGAATCTGGATCTCACCAAGTCAAGTGTTCTGTTCATATACCAAGGTGCCCCATGTGGTTGTGCAAGGACCTCAGTACTGAGTCTCGAAAGGCAGTGGGCAGCACTAGTTGCTGTTTGTCTACTTGTCCCCTCTGTCTACTGTTTCTCTGTATAACAGTTTATTGATCAGTTTCAACTTAGGACCTTCTTTGTATAACAGTGCAGTTCTCAAATCAGTGGAGCGAATTTGACACATCTTTTCCTGCATAGAGGGCTTCTAAAGCTGCTTTGATCATGGGATCGCGAGTTGAGCCAGCGAATACTGTCATTGTCCAGCTGAGGCAGTGCACCAATGTCTGTGCAGAAAAGTGGCAATAAGCAGCAGGTATGCAATTCTCAGAGGCTCCCAAGCAATCCACCATGCAGTCCACTGCAGTCCGTGGACATTTGTTCCTCCCTGTCAAACTTCCGGCAGAGTGCCGAACGTCAGGTTCTGCCAATCGGACCCAATCATTCTGGGAACAGGCCTCGGGAGAGAGCATCAGCATCTATGTGGTTCAGACCTGCTCGGTATTCAGAGCATAGTAGTATGTAGATACGAGAAAGCCACCTAGGCCAGTGGCATCCAACTTACTGAGGTCTGCACATAGGTCAAAGGATTATTGTCAGTTTTACTAGTATTTTAGCCCCATACAAGTACTCATGGAATTGATCAACAATAGCCCACTTCAAAGCTAGGAACTCAACTTATGTACAGGATAGTTCTTTTCTTTGGATGGAATAGCTTCTACTGGCAAAGGCCACTTTTGGTCTCAGGCCATTCGTGTTTTGGTACAAATAGCCAGCCCCCAACCCTGCAAGCTTGTGCGCATCAGTGTGCAGGACATAGGTTTTCTTGGATCGGCATAGGCCAGCACTGAGCATGGGTAAGTTGATATATGATCTCATGAAAAGCAGTCTCAATAATCAGGAGTCCAGCGGACCCCAAATACTTCACCGGATGAAATACACACTCTTCAGTCTTGAGGGACGTTGACTTTGGTATTTTGTGGGTTGGGGATACCCTTGATAAGGTTAAGTAAAGGGCGATCACTCTTGAATAGTCCTTGATGGAGCGATAATAACCTACAGAATCCCAGAATCTTTGCAGTTCTTTTAGATTTTGGGCTGTAGGCCAGTGGTCAAGGCTCCAACTTTACTTGGGTCGGTCTCTATTCCCTCGGTGGATACTATGTGTCCCATACTTTACTGATGTTTGAGAATTGACCTTATCAATGGACAGTTTAAGGCCAAAGTCCTCCAGTCGGTCCAATACCTTAAATAATCTGCCTCATGTTCCTCCAGTGAGCTGCGCAAACACAATAAACATCATCTAGGTATACCAGGCACTCTAGTAAGTTCATGTCCCCACTGCACGCCATCAATCGTTGAAAAGTGGCTGGGGCACCTGAAACCTTGAGGCATCCTCATGAATTCGCAGCCAAGCGGACAGATAAAGGCCGTCTTCTCACGGTCCTCTAAACACCGGGATCTGGTAGTACCACTGCATGAGATCCAGCACAGAGAACCACTTGCTCTGATGAAGGCAGTCCAAAGGCATCCTGAATGCAGGCATTGTAAAATGACCAGGGATAGTCCGCCGTTTAAGGTGCGATAATCCACACATCCTTACTGTTCCATTCTTTTCCTCACTACCACAATGGGGAAGCATAAGGCTTCTGGATTCTTGTATTACACCAGCAGCTAACATCTCTTGCAGATGCCGCCTCACATCATCTATGTCAGCAGGTGCCAGGCGTTTGAGACCTCTCACGAAATGGTCTTTCGCCATGCAGCCGGATATTGTGCTCCAGCTCCTTGCACGCATCCTACATCCCATTCCTTTAAAGAAAACACCTGGTCTCTGGGCAAGCTTCTCACTGATCCTCACTTTCCATTCAGCTGGCAGCGGGAGTCGCCAAATCAAACAAAGGCGTATCACCTGTCATTCTTCCTGAACTCTGCTGCTGGTAGCACTGCAGTGTTCTGCACAATGCACATTAGCCAGGATGCAACCTCTGTTTACTCGAATGTCTCTTTCAGACACATTATGAACCTGGACCATTACCCTTCTGGCATAAGCATGGCTCTAGCGGCAAAATACTAGGCTTGACCAGCAGTCCCTCTGGCAATTTCCCATCGCCTGGTGCATCCAACATTAATATTTTATTCTTAACATCCTTTCTGATACGGACCTCTCCCTGTAAGGTACATTGGGCATTTGGCGCCAGGATCAGAGACTCAGGATCCTTCTTCCAGCTACAATTCGACCGGTTCCTCTGGTTCTGTTTTTTTCAGCATCTCTCTCGTGCCTCATAGGCCTTCTTAATTAAAGCCGGAACTCTTAAAGCTCTACTAGTCTTTGACCCCTGTTTTTCATAACACAACTGTGCCAGCCTTCCTAACATATGAGCATTTGTTCCAATCAACAAAGGGACACCATCATACAGCCCAGTGGGGGACACACTAAGGCTAGGGTCTCTACTTGTTCGCCTACTCCAGCCACGGAGGTGGGGAAAGACAGCCAAATTGATATACCCGAATAGGGTAGGCCTTCTCACTTAACCCCCATACATGCAGTCCTTCTCAATGGTCTGTAAGGGTACGCCTGACAAATGCTTCTGATACCAATCCTGGAACATAATTGTCACTTGGGAGCCACTGTCTAATACAGCTCTTGTAGACACTCCATTCACCTTTACAGTGGTCTCCATGGAGGGACCCACTATTCTGGACCAGTCTGGAGAGGCGGTAGTGGGGCCTGGGCAACTGACCTTGCCACAAAAGGACGAGAATTAGCATTTTTGGTGCCTCACTGACTATGTCGTGCACCTCTCTTAACCACTGATTTCTTCTCCGAAGCTCTCCTTGTAGCCTATATGCAACTTTGTCAGTGTCTTTGGGACTGGTATTCCCTTTTCATGTGCCCATCTTTCCCACAATTATAGCAAAACATACTTTCTGGAGTTTGAGCTGGCCGAAGCGCCACACTGGGAGCCAGGCGAGGGTATTACTAACTGGAAACCTGGGTGCCATCTCTGTCTGCGCGTGATAAGCAATTTTGGAGACATCTCTGCTGCACTTCCACTTCCATGGTCAAGGAATTGAGTTTGGAGCTGTTATCAGCAGGAGATACACGGTGGGTACCCCAACCCCATAGCAGATGCAGTCGTGATATAGCTCAGGGTCAGCACTTGCAGGCGTGGCCTTCATAAAGGGACTGTTTTGAATCCGGATCTCTCTCAACAGTTCGCCCCATTGTGGCATATCTTTTCCTTGTCAGAGCACTCATTGACTGTCAACCCTGCCCCTGAACTTCACTTGATGGGTCACCCTCAGTCACTCGGTCAGAGCCACAGCTGTTGGTGCAGGTACCTCCCGAGGTCGCCTTTCTCAACTCCTCGAATTTCTCTCATTAACTCATCATAGGAGGGTGGGGATTCCAGTCGATTTGCCAGGCGTAACTGAAGCAACAGCAGTTCTGAGAAGGGGCAGACTTAAAGGATTCTGTCCAGTCTGGTTCGGTCCAGTTCAATCGCTGGCAAACCACTCCTTCTGAGGCATTCTTGCAACAATTTTTCCAGCCGAGATATACACAGACAACAACTCCCTTGGTACTGTTGTGCATTTCTTTACTCTCCACCATAGGTCCTCATCTAGAATCTGGGCTCCCATACACATTCTCCAAGGCCTCAAGATAGGCCTGTGCAGTAGCTTCAGGTTACTGGCCCGCTTAGCACGGATGGTAGCCAGGGCGGGACCTCGGAGGCTCTCACTAACCCTACTTCGCCACTCCGAGCATTGCCATTCTAGCACTGGGGGCAACATAGTCTATCCAGGTCTCCCAGTCATCCTCCCCTTGGGGGGTGGGGAGGGTGCCAGAGAAGATCCTCAACCTTCGGTAAGAGTCGTGACTAATGGCAGGTGCAGAAATAGGAGTCTGCATTGGTTCAGCCACCATTACGAGCACTGGAGCAGGAGAGGGTGTTGGGGGAGGAACACCCCCAGGTGGCAAGAATAGTTTCTTCAAGTCCTCCACAGTTTTCCCCTCTCCCAGCAACCATTCAGCAAATTTCTCCTCAAAAGTTTCAGATAGTGGTGGGGGCTGATTCCCCCCCGGGTCTTTACTGTCCTTAGTTATCACTCTCCAAGCAGTGAGGGCTCCCTCTGGGGTAATGGTCTGTGGCACTTTGGAGCTATCTATGGGATCCTTAAACTCACTAGGCCAGGAAAGTGTGGGTGAGCAGATTAGCATGCCGACCCACCACCACAGGGTTTTGTAAACCTTCCACCTTGGAAAGTACTCCCTGCACAGTGTCAGTATTGATACCCAGGGGATGTCCAGGATAAGCATAGCATTTGGGGGTCGATCTCTCCCCAGTACACCACTCCACCAGCCGGTGCACAGCCACTTCTGTCGGGTACCCATTTTTTCTCTTAACAGTGGTTCAGAATATGGCCACTAGAGGGACACACAATCCCAGCGGTGAGCCTCCAAGATGTAACCCTAGATGGCGCTTATCTCAGGGGCTACTACCCCTGCCTGATTTCAGCCACTAACAGGTTGAGGGGCCTGGATCCAATGGCGGTGCCTCCACCCAGAGGTCAGGGTTTGCAATAGTTAAACTAACTTGTCACAGCCCTCTGGGACACTGCAACCCCTTTCTTCCCATTAGTGGCCCACATAATATATCAGAATTACCTTCACAGTATACACTCACCCCAGGTTCGGGTTCCGCACTGGGACCTCCTCAGAAATGAGATACAGTGCAACAATCACAGTACAGTACTTTAACATAGACAAATACCTCAGGCAGTATAACTTTGCTGGAAACAAGCAGCTCTGATTTATTTAGGGGATATAACAAGGACAGGGGGAAAATCAGGTTACATTAGCTTATCACTCAATAATCTATTCCATGGCCCTGTGCACAGGCCTATCCCTATCAGTTACTGTCCCTGGGCACCCAAGCCCCAGTGGCTAGTCCAAACCAAGGCAGCTGGAAGGGGCCACACAGAGAAAAGGAGAATTAAACAGTCAGCAGAACAGTAATTCCATTTGGATTTAATGTAACACCAACAGGAGCGACCCTGAATTAGTACTCACGACCTCCAAATAAGATAAGGTCCTTCAACGTCAGTAGGGCTCACTTGAGGTACACAAACCTCTTCACACATCCATATACAAGAAAGCACTACACCAGGCAGGCTGCATCTGTATCCCGACCGCAATTACTGCACAATACCCGGGAGAACACAAGCAGATTCAGTCCTGACAGACCGAGTGTATTCAACAATTTCTCCAGTCTTCACAGGGTGAGCCTGGTTTCTACTTCAGAGATCCTTTGATTCTTTTCTACAGGACGGATTCAGTCCTAACAAGCTGTTAGCACAAGCTGCAGACCGAACTCTGGGCCTTAACACGTTTTTGACTAAAACTGCACACTGAAAAAGCACAGGCCCTTCCTTCTTCCTGCCAAAGCTTCAACTGAACTCCAACCGACAAAACCGGCATTTCCTTTGAGTTCCTCCCAGTTCTTGACTGGATTGGCTGTCACCACAACAGACTGCTGCTGTGGTCCAAAAAGGCACTGAAGTCTAAACTACATCTCCCAGAGTCACTGCCCATACAATCCTCTTGTGGCTGGCTCAGATTATGAGTCCAAGTTCTGATTCGTCCAAGGCACCATTTTAGAGCTAGCTTACCCCACACTGATTGGTCCAGTGTCAGCAGTTCAAAACTAGAATGGGGAACTAGCAGACACAGTTCTGACTGCAAAGAAAGCAGGTTAGACAAACTGTAATTTCATTATTACTCTAAATAATTTCTGGCAAACAGTTACATCTTTCAGATAGGTTCCCTTTGCACTCTAGTGACTGCAAAATGAAGTGAATTGGCAGCAGCTCGAGTGGTACTCAGAGAAGCACACAGTCCCCCATACAACTAATTATGTCTGCAAGCAGACAGCTCTTAAAGAGACAGTACCAGAGGCTCTAAAAACACTCACTGATAAATGGCTTAAATGCCAAACACCATTCAGGCTTGGAGCATTCAAGCAAGCTCCTAGAAGTCTTTTGGGAACCCCCATTTGTAGGGGGGTTACAAGAGCAATGCCCTTTGGCCTCACCTCTGCTCCAAGGGTATTCACAAAATGCCTGGCAGTAGCAGTTGCTTCCCTAAGAAGGCAAAAAATTGCCATCTTCCCTTACCTGGACGACTGGCTCATAGTAGGCCAGTCTCCAGACCAAGTCAAGTTACATCTACAGATAACTCAGCAACTGTCACCTCTCTAGGTTTCCTTGAATCTTTCAAAGTCAGTTCTAGAGCCTGTCCAGCTCCTCACCTTCATAGGCACAGAGCTGAACACACAGAAAGCCAGACTTTCCTTCCTTTGGACAGGTGCAAGGACCCTGGTCTCTCTGGCCTCCTCATTCACCCTGCAGGTCTCTCGGACCAGCAAGGCATTTCTACAGCTCCTGGGCACATGGCTGCTTCTACAGCAGTAGTGCAGGGAGCAAGATTTCAGATGAGGGACATCCAGTTCCATTTGAGAGCCTTTTTGGTCTCAAAGGAAAGACCCTCTAACCAAATTGATCCCAGTAACTCGAACCCTGATCCAAGCCCTACAGTGGTGGCAGGATCAGAGCAATCTGAGACAAGACGTCCCTTTGTCACTCAGTCTCACTCCTTAATCCTTACTAAGATGCATCCCTCTTGGGTGGGGAGCTCACATGGTGACCTCCTACCCAGGGATTGTGGTCCCCTCAGGAATCTCTGCTCCACATCAATCTGTTGGAACTCAGAGCAGTTTTTCTAGCACTTCAAGTTTTTTTCTAAATCTGTTCAGAACAAAGTTGCAGGTCAGAACAGACATCACCACCACAATGTGGTACATCAACAAGCAAAGAGGCACTCGGCTCACGGCCGTGTGCACCGGCAATGAAGTTGTGGTCTGTGGCCTACCTGAACACCTCCCTTACGGCAGTTCACCTCCCAGGCAAGGACAATGTCCTGGCAGATGCTCTCAGCCGGATTTCCCAGGGCCATCACTGAATGGTCACTGGACCCCCTGGTCCTGGAGGTATATTTGCCAGATGGGGCACCCAGATAGATCATCTTTGCAGCCCCAGACAATCACCAACTTCCCTTTTTTGCTGCAGGCCCCTCAGTGTTGGGCCCAGTCCCTCTGGATACCTTAGTTCTCAATTGGGAAGGGAAGTTTCTCTATGCTTTTCCCCCCTTCCCTCTCCTTTTCAAAGTGTTAGTCAAAATCAGATCTCAATCCTGCAAGATGATCCTGATTGCTCCAGATTGGGCCAGACAACCCTGGTATCCACTCCTACTGTCCTTAGCAGTCCATCTTCCCCTGTGTCTTCCCAGGAATCACAACCTGTTAACCTGTACTCAGGGAGGGTTTGGTACCGAACCTCAAATCTCTCAATCTCAAGGTCTGTCTTGAAGAGTTAGAGTTGTATGATCTACACTCTCCCAAGGTGTAATGGATATATTGAAGGCTTCAGGAAACCTTCCACCAGGCTACCTATAATTCCAAATGGAAGAGGTTTTCCATATGGTGCTCTGGGAAGCATATTTCCCAGAATCTGCTGATTTACCCACAGTCCTGGATTATGTGGTCCATTTAAATACTTGTGGGGCTGGACCAGCCACCCTAAAAGTACATTTGGCAGTCTGTGTACTTTTATTTCAGCAGGTAAACCTCTTCTCTTTCAGCTCATCCTGTATTCTCCAAGTTTTAAGGGATTGCTTACACCAACCCTCCATTCAGGGACCCTGCCCCTGCCTGGGATCTTAATGTTTGCATTGCTCAGCTTATGCAACCTCCCTTGAGCCCTTGTCTTCAGCAGAGCTTAAGTACTTGACTTGGAAGACTGTGTTTCTGGTAGCCATCACTTCTGCCAGACGCATAAGTGAATTACAAGCTTTGTCAGTGGAGCCTGATTTTATCTCCTTCATAGAGATAAGGGGTCCTCAGGACTAACAAGAAATTCTTGCCTAAGGTGGTTTCAGATTTCCACCTTAATCAATCTATATCTCTTCCAGTGTACTTACTGACCATTCCTCCTTTGGCAGAGGAGGCTGCACAGCTTAGATGTGAAAGACCTTAGTTACTACATAGGCGTACCAAGGGTCACAGGTTTGACTCCTCCAACTGTTCCTCACTTATGGTGAGATTGGTAAAGGAAACCTGCCACTAAAGATCCATTGCCAGGTGGATTGTCTCTTGTATCCAATTCTGTTATGAAAAGATGGGTAAGGTTCCTCCCTCAGGCCTGAGGGCTCACTCTACCAGAGGTACAGCTGCTTCCTGGCTGCTGCCAGGGACATCCCTATTCTAGAGATATGTCAAGCAGCTACCTGGAAAACAGTTCACACTTTTACCAAGCATTACTCCCTGGACATCCAGGCTAGGAGTGATGCTCGGTTTGGCACAGCTGTGCTTCAGAGCCATTTCCTAAGTAGGTTCTGAGCCTCCTCCATGGAGGTACTGCTGTGTTCAGACATATATAATATAGCAAGACTTCATGTTGTTGAAGAAAAATTACTCACCTTAGTAACGTTGTTTCTTCTAATGGAGTCTTGCCATATTATGACCTCCCCCTGCCTGCCCCTCCAGAACCTCTGTTTTTGGGATGTGGGTGGGCAGTGCAAATTAGCACTTAGTAGATGCCCACCTTGTTGTTTTCAACCCTCCTTTTTGGGGTGACTTGGTGTTAGGTTTTTCATTTTTGGGTCTCCTGACTTGAGTCTTTGTTTTGAGACCAAAAATGTGTTTGTATGTTTAGTAGCCTGTTGGCTAGTGTAGGTTTACAGCTTCCCACAGGACCCTCAGTGAGTTTAGCTCAGAAGATCTGATGGTTTGAGTTTGAAGAACAACAGACAGAGTTTCAACCGAGCTTCGAGCTCAGCGCTCCATGCCTGGCATGGAAAGTTAACTCTTTCACCTCCGGAGCAGTTTGAAGGTTGGGACTCACTGCATATGTCATAATATAGCAAGACTCCATTAGAAGAAACAACATTACTAAGGTGAGTAATTTTCTTCCCTCCATAAGTCTTTGGGAAACAGCCACAAAAATTCTTAGGTCTCCTAACTCTGTACCTTCTGTTGAAAGAGAATGGACAAGAGGTACACCTTGTCAGGCTCAGATACGGAGTTTCTTTATCAGCAATGCGGCCATGTTGGGGTAGTGCAGGCTGCAGCCTGTGACAAGGCAAACATCCCCTCGGCTTCACACCCCCCAGACAAAGACTCCAGGAAGATTGATGCCATGGCAAAGAAGCAGAACATGGCATCATCTTTGGGACTCAGGCAGGCTAACTATATGGCCTATACAGCGAGGTACCAGAAGTCCAGGTGGATCACTGTACTGGCACTGGCTAAACAGGCTTCCCCTCAGCTAGCCAAGGAGCTGGAGGGGGTGGCTGCTGATGGGATCGAGTCATCAAAGGTGCAATTTCATGCTGCTGTGGACTCCAATAATGTGTCATCAAGAGTCATGGCTACATCTGTGGCTCTTTCTCAGGAAACCCAAGCTAAGGCCATGGATTTCCCTGTGGTTGGTAATTCTCTGTTTGGGGAGCAGACGAAGAATTACATGAAGAAAATGGAAGAGTACAGGACCACTTACAGGAGTGCCCAGGCCAAGGAGAGGCAGGCAACTCCTCAAAGGCAGCAAGCTAGGGGCAGGGGCAGGCCTTTTCATAGGCCTTTATACCAAGCACAGGCCTCTTCTTCCTTTTCTCAGTGGGGGTTCTTCAGAGGGAGAGGCAGAAGGGGGATGAGCAGGGCTGCATCCAACCCTCAGCCTAAGGCTCCTGTCAAGCAGACAGCCTGATGTGTCAGCCCAGGTTGACTCCCCCATTCCAGTAGAAGGCAGGCTGGCTTACTTTGTCCAGGACTGGATGTCTGGTACCTCAGACAAGTGGGTCCTGGAGGTTGTAAGTCAGGGGCTGGTTCTCAGTTTCAAAAATTTTCCAAAACTGAGACCCAGATCCTTTCCACCTGCAAATACATCAGAAACCTTTGCTCTAGAGGCAGAGGTTGCCTCTCTACTGGCCTTAAGAGCCTTAGAGAGAGTTCCTACCCCACACAGGGGCAAAGGTCTGTACTCCAGGTACTTCCTTACCCCAAAAAAGACAGTGGCGTGGCGACCCATCCTAGATCTAAGATACCTAAACAAGCACCTGCTAAAGCCAAAATTCAAAATGGTGACTCTGGGAACAATTCTTCCCTCTCTGAGGCCAGGAGACTGGCTAGCCTCCCTGGACCTCAAGGATGCCTATTTTCACATTCCCATCAGGTGCTCCCACAGAAAGTACCTCAGGTTCGAATTGCCCTCGGGCCATTACCAGTTCAGAGCAATGCCCTTTGGCCTAACTTCAGCTCCAAGGGTGTTTACAAAGTGCCTAGCTGTAGTGGTGGCCTTTTTAAGAAGGAAAAGGATTTCTATCTTTCCATACCTGGACGATTGGCTCCTTGTGGGCCAGTCCCCAGACCAAGTCAAGTCAGATCTGTAGGTTACCCAGCAAGTTCTCGCTTCCCTGGGGTTCCTTCTCAATCTTCCCAAGTCAGTTCTCGAGCCAGTACAGCTCCTCACTTTTATAGGAGCAAAGCTGGACATGCTCAAGGCATGGAAAGAGCAAAAGCCATCTCTCAGCTGGCCTCTTCCTTCCTCCCTCTGGTTTCTCAACCATCAAGGCATTTTCTTCAGCTTTTGGGCCACATGGCAGCTTCTACGGCAGTGGTCCAAGGGGCCAGGTTTCAGATGAGGGGCATTCAGTTCCATCTGAGGACCTTTTGGTCCCAAAGGAAAGATCCTCTTACCAAGCTAGTTCCTGTTATTCAGACCTTAATTCAGGCCCTTCGGTGGTGGCAGGACCTGGACAATCTGAGGTAAGGTGTACCATTTGTCATTCAGACTCACTCTGTGGTTCTTACCGCAGATGCTTCCCTTTTGGGGTGGGGAGCCCATCTGGGGTCTCTCACGGCCCAGGGACTGTGGTCCCCTCAGGAATCCCTTCTTCATCTCAACCTCCTGGAGCTCAGGGCAGTACTTCTTGCCCTACAAGCTTTCTCTCAGTTAGTACAGAACAAGGTGGTTCAGGTCAGGAAGGACAACACTACCACCATGTGTTACATCAACAAGCAGGGAGGCACTCGGTCCACGGCCTTGTGCACGGAGGCCATGAAAATATGGTCCCTGGCTTTTTCCCTACAGACCTCTCTGGTAGCAGTCCACCTCCCAGGAAAGGACAATGTGATAGCAGATGCATTGAGCAGGATTTCCAAGGGCCATCACAAATGGTCTCTGGATCCTTTGGTGTTGAAAGTGATTTTCTCAAGGTGGAGCACTCCAGAGATAGATCTCTTTGCAGCCCCAGACGATCACCAACTTCCTCAGTTTTGTTGCAGATCCCAGGACTCGGTCCCTCTGGATGCTATGATTTTGAACTGGGAAGGGAAATATCTTCCTGGACATAAGTCTCCACCACTCATTCACACTAATGGGATCTGCACCGGAGGCACTAGGACCCATCGGGAGCAAACTTTTTTGTTAGAAGGTCGGCGCCTGAGACGGAGCCGCGAGGAGTGGCACCATGAGCCTGAGCTCGTGCGGTAATGAATATCTTGGCATCGACCTTCCAACCGCCTCAGTTCCTTTTTTCCCCGACGACGTTGCTCACCCACCGGGAGTCAAACTTCAAACTAGCAGCATAGTTTTCAGTTTTGTTATTTTGTAGTAATATCTCAAATAAGTATCGCTTAGCTTACTCTTATTTACAAAGAAGTCTCAGCCTACTTTGACGGAGTTGACCATGAGCGGGTCAGGTGACGGTAGGGAGACTTTGTATGAAAGCTGTTCAGTCAGCTGGGTTGGGTCTGGTCCACCGCCTTCTCCGGAGGGGGGGGTCTGACAATGGTCAGTCCAATGCCCGAGGGGCCGGGCGGTCCCCTTGAAAGCATAAACGTAAATGGTCCCATTCTCTGCACCGTTCGGCCTCGAGCTCTCCTTCGGCCCACAGGTCAAAAAAGAGAAGTCATCATTCGAGGTCGCCCTCTGATATGTCTGCGTGTAGACGGTCAGTTATTGGAGCTAGTTGCTGGTCTCCTCCTTTGGAGTCGCCAGCTTCTGTTTCTGGTAGCCGACGTCTTTGACATCGGAGCCCTACCCCACCCTCTGGTAGGTCTTCAGATGAGCAGTTTCATCAGTGGGCTGCTCTTATGGAGTAGTGAGCTCGGAGGTTGGTCCAGCTGCCTGGCCCGGCCACTCAGGGGCTTTCGGGCTTCTTAGGAGATCAGGTAGGGCAGTTGAGCCTCCCTAGTTGCGCAGCACCGTCTTCGGTGCCGTTGACTCCGTGCTTAGGTGTTTCCCCCCCTCATATGGCTGCAGTGCAGGGGGCCACACCGATGCCTCTATCTCCTGCTCTTCTTCCTCCCTTCTCCTCAAATCCTGTTTTCCGGAGTCTTGGGGTGTTTTCGACGCCCTTGGCGTCGATGGCACGCTCGGCGCCGTTCAGTTAATTGGCACCTTGTGCTTCATCGGCGCCGTCCTCAGCGCCCGTGCCCTTGACCGGTGTCATGTGGCGTTAGCGGCGCCGACTGGCCTCTCAGAGCCGTCTTCGGCACCGTGCGCCTTGTCGGCGCCGTATGGCCTCTTGGCGCCATCTTCGGTGCCCTGCACTTCATCGGCGCCATGCGTTTCTGTGGCGCCGGGGGTTGTTAGGGCGTCGTTCACCTTTCAGAACTCCTCCTTTAACCCTTTTCCTTCCTCATTTCCCTCTGATTTTCACTCCTTTCCTGTCCATGTAGTCCCTCCTGGACTGTCAGGAGATAACATTGAGCCTGACATAGACCTTAGGCTGGGTGATGAAGTGGAAGGATCTATTCCTGCTGCAGAGCCTGTGGTCGAGGACCTGTCTTTTAAGTCTCTGCTGAAAAACTTGATTTCCACTCTTTCTTTCCAAACTACAGACATCGATCGTGGGAAATTGTTAAGACTCCAATACCTCCATGTTCCGGAGATCCCTACGGATTTTACTCCTCCGGTACAGCCCTCCTTTGAGACGCTGTCTCAAATGGTATGGAATAATCCTGCTCTCATTCCATTGGTGGCTAAATCCGTAGATAGGAAATACTCAGCCCCCAAGGATCGACCTATTTTGGCGTCCCAAGCCTTTGCGGATCCTGTTGTAGTCTTGGCAGAGAATGATAAGGTCGTCCTTCCCCAGACTACTACAGCGCGACCTATTAACAAAGAATCTCATAAAATAGACACTTTAGGTAAGAGAGTCTTTGCTGCTTCCACCCTGGGTATGCGTATTGCCAGCTACCAAGGCTATTTCTCTCAATATGAGTATATCCTTTGGCACTCACTCAAACAAATGGTTGAAGCTCTACCAGAATCGGACGCAAAGTCAGAGCTACTTCAGACATTACCAGAGGTACCGAATCCAACAACCAGCAGGTTAAAGCGGCTATGGATGCTTTGGATGCTGCTTCCTGAGCGGCGGCGGGCATTTGTACTCGCCGTCATTCCTGGCTGCGCACTTCAGGTTTTACGAATGATGCACAGCAGCAGGTAATGGCGTTGCCTTTTGATGGTGTGTATCTCTTCGGCCCTCAAGTAGAACAGGCTCTAGAAGCTACACAAAAGACTAGGTCAGCCATTAAATTGGCTCGACCTCCTCCTGTTCCCTGTCGAGGGGGTGTTAATAAACGCCAATTTCTTAACCGTCAGTCCTTTCAAGGCAAAGGCAGAGGAAGTTTCCATAAAGACCAAGCCCCCCAGCCTCAAAAGAAAACACAACAGAAAGCGCAAAGATGCAAAACGCCCAGTGCCGCCTTCTGAGTTGTTGGCCCAAGTCCCACCTCAGCTGCCCGAGATGGACTCTTCCTCAGTGGTGGGAGGTTGTCTGACGCACTTCTACAATCAATGGAAGTCCATAACCTCAGACAAATGGGTCCTCCGGATAATCCGCGAAGGGTATTCACTCAATCTTATGGAGACCCCTCCAGATCATCCTCCCAGACGACAGCCCAAGCTGTCAACCCTTCAGTCAGACCTTCTAGCTGCCGAGATACAGGGCCTTCTGAACAACAGGGCAGTAGAAGTAGTTCTGCTGCATCAACGTCTACTCCCATTACTTTCTAGTTCCAAAGAAAACCGGGGGCATGCGCCCCATTTTGGACCTCAGAAAACTAAACAAATTTCTGCCCAAGGAGAAATTCAAAATGATTTCACTAGGAACCCTGTTACCTTTGCTTCATCAACATGCCTGGTTAGCCTCCCTAGACATGCAGGATGCTTACCAGCACATTTCTATTCACCAAAAGCATCACAGATTCCTAAGGTTTGTGGCTCTGGGACAGCATTATCAGTTCAGAGTCCTGCCCTTTGGGCTATCCTCAGCGCCACGAGTTTTTACAAAGTGTTGTGCAGTTCTCGCAGCACATCTCAGGAAGATTGGAATACAGATGATCTTCCCTTGTCAATCTTCACCATTCATTACTGCTTGGGTTAGTGCCGGAGGCGCGCATCCATCTGAGGGTTTTTGTTTTTTTGGACTCAGCTCCAGCGGCGCCGCCCTTGAGCGCGACGCACTGCGTCATGCGTGAGGGGCGGCCGTTAGGTGCCGCAGACTCCTCCTCTATCTCAGTTCTGTTTCTCCCGCCGTCGAGGCTGCACCTGCTGCATGGTAGTTGAACTAGGCCTTCTGCGTCACTCAAGCCAGACTCCTTGTATTCTCGTATTCGCTCAATGCCATCTCCCGGTAAGACCGTTTCTTTTATTTCTGTCGACGGCGCCGAGTACTTTGTTGCTAATTTTAGTCTTATTTAGTTCGCATCATGTCAGGTTCGGGGTTAAAACGTAAGTCGAAGGCGGGCCGTGCCCCTATGCGTCGGTGCTCCTGTGGCCAGCATTTCTCCGTCACGGATCGGCATGATGTTTGTCTTCGTTGCCTGGGACCCAACTACGATATGGATGCGTGCGACGCCTGTTTCTCCATGGACTGTCGTGTCCTCGAAGTCCGCGCATTTAAGATGGGCAAGGCCCTGCCGACTTTTGGGGGACAGCGTCGCTCCAGGGATTCCCAGGTAAGGTCTCTAGGCCCTTCCTCCTGGTCCCCTCTCGGGCCTATATGGTCTGTAGAGGAGGAGGCTTCCTCATCTTCTCTTGCTGAAGAGGAAGCTTCTTTTGCGGTGTCGGAGGAACGTCGAGGTCCCTCCTGGGGCCACGGCGGAGACACCGCCTTGGCAGTCACCTCCTCAGAGGTGCAGGTTCCCCCAGTGTCAAGGCCCACGCCTGCTGGGCCCGGCACCGGTGGACCCCCCGACGCCGCCTTCCGGCGCCGTTTTGAATCGTGGTGCCGGTGATCAAGGCAGCGCTGTTCTGGTCTTCGGCACCGCTCGTGGCGCCGCGGGCCCGGTTTGCTCTCCTGGTGGCGCCGGGTTGGGTTCCGGCGCCAAGGGCAGTGCCGTGGGCCTGGCTGGCACCAGTGGGGAGCCAGGGCCGGGCTTAGCTGGCACGGGGGGTCCGAGGTCGTCCGGCGCCGTTTCACCAGGGCCCCCCGAGGTTGCTAGTATTGTGGTCCAGCTGATCTCTTCCTCTTCGGAGGCTGATGATTCAGACGTGGACCCATCCTGGCAAACTGATTCTTCGGAGTCAGGGTCCCCGGCGGCACGAGGTGCTAGGCGGCCAAGTGGGCCTCTTCCTCTGTCCCTGCTGCTGTACTCCCCTGAGGCCCACCAGGCTTGGGGTGGTCTGGGGTCCCTAGGGGGTGATAGAGCGGGAGTGGAGGAAGGGGCTCTCCCTCCTGGGGGGCTCGTGGCAGCTACCAACCCTGGTGCTGCTGCAGCCCCTCAGGGTGGGAGATCGCTGTGGTCAAGGAGGAGGGTGTTCTCGGAGTCCGAGGGGTCGAGCGGCAGGGTTCAGGCATCTTGGTCTCTGTCGGCCACCCCACACGGTGTGGCTAGGAGCCGTAGCGCCGGGCCCCGCCTTTCCCTCTTGGACCCCGGGATTCCCTCCGGTGGCGTTGCTGTGGGCTGCCCTTCTGGATCCATGCAGTCCCAAGTTCGTCACAGGGGAGGATCCTCTTCTGGGCTCTTCCAGGCTTCACATCCCCAGGGTTCTGTTTTGCGACCTGGTCTGTTGTCCGGGATCCCGTCAGCTCGAGCTCCATTCCCCAGATTTCAGAGCCCTAACAGAGGACAGTTGCCTCTCCGTAGGTGCCCATCTCCCATTCCTCTGCAGCCACCCCCCGCTCTCCCAAGCCATGTCGGTCCTACGGGCCCGTTATCCTGGGAGCAGTTCAGAGGTTCTGCGGCGGCCTTCCCCTCATATGTCAGGTGCATGAATGAGCGGGTCTTTCGCCTATCCTCACCGTCACAAGAATCCTCTGGACACTTGAGCTCTCCATCATCCTCGTCTCCCTCCTCTGAGGGAGAGGAACCCTCTGCTCATCTCTCCTCCGATGCTGATTTCACTGAATATCAGCGATTCCTTTCGAGGATGGTGAGGGATCTTCGAATTTCCTACGTTAGGCGAGACAATACCGAACGGGAGACGCATGAATTCCTTGGCGAATTCAGTGCCCAGCACCTGGTGGTACTATCCTGGCCTATTCCCTTCCAGGAGGCATCTATCCGTTCCTTGCAGTCGCCAGCCGCCCTTTCTCCAGCCCCGGCAGACTGCCGACGTAGGTATTGTGCCCCTTTGGAATCCCTGGGTACTCTCCCCAACCCACCCTCAGGTTTGGCATACATAGAGACTCCCTCCGGGTGCCTCCGCCTGGTGCATGACCATCCACCAAACTCGGATTCCCTACAATTCAACTGGTGGGGGCGAATAGTTGTTCTCTTCCTCTCGTGCGATGTCTTGCATTGCATCTCATCAGGCCCACAACGCTGCCTATAGTAGGCATTTGTGGTCGATGCTTTCTCAGATCTTAGCATCAATGCCTGATACGGAGCAAACCAGACAAGCTATTGCCCTCTCTGCTATAGGCCAGGAGCTGGCAAGACACCAAGCAAGGGCATCTTATGACGCCAGTGATGTGGCTTCCAGGCTTGCGGGGACAGCGATCTGCATTAGATGGACGGCATGGCTTCGTCTATCAAGGTTGTCACCCCTGGCCCGGCATAGGGTGATTCGCTCTGCTTTCCGGGGGACCCGTCTCTTTTCCTCCAGAGCTAGGAGACTACTGCAGGGGCTTCCTCCGTCTCCCCGTCCTCGGGGGGCACCTCCTAGCTCTTCTCCCCCATAGGCTTCTCTCTGAATTAGCCCAGGGTCTTCCCCTTCTGTTTCTCACCAACAGGAGGCTGGGGGTCTTGTTCCCTCAGGGTTTCTACCCCCCCTTTTTTGGGGGGGTGGGACTTGGTACTCACCCAAGCAGTAATGAATGGTGAAGATTGACAAGTGAAGATATGAAAATTATGTACCTACCGTAATTCTTGATCTTCTCTTGTATCTTCACCATTCATTACTGATACCCACCCACCTTCCCCTCAGTGGCCTCCTACTGTGGGCCCCCTCCGTCTCGTTCCTCTTCCTTCCTTTGGCCTTTATGCAAAAAAAAAAAAAAATTTATGTTTTCCATTCTTAGTGAATGGTTCCTTTTTCCTCAAGGTAAAGAGGAACGAGCATGGTCTGTATTTTTCACTTATTCTGAGGGAACTCTTTCTGACTGCCCCTAGGGTGCGACTTCTAGACATCTTGATCATGTTACGCAGTTTCAGAGCTTAAGAGACCATGCCCTGGCTCAGCCTCAACAAAAAAAAAAAAAAAATTAAATTCAACTGGCAGGTATTATCTTTAAGCTCTTTCTAGCTGGTGCTTTGCACTTGTCAGCCTTGAGCAACTGCTTTGCCCTGCCTTAGGGAGTCTGATTGAGTTCCCACTCTATCCTTTTCATACAAGGCTGCCTTCAGTAAGGCATAATTTTTCCACATACACTTTTGTGTTAGCACTTAACAAGGTGCTAAGGGGCATACTCCCCTTCCTGGGTGGGCGCTCTCTCCGGAACAGTTTTCTGCCCGGGTAGTCTGTGAGCTCTCAGCTAGGAGGTAGGGACTTTGCATGTTGAGAGGTCAGAGAATCTGCACTTGTATCTGATCTGTGCAGGTGGTTCGGTTGAACCTTCTCTCAGTCCTATCAACAGGGATTCTTGCTCCTTTGTTAGTCTCGAGCTTAAAAGCCTCTCAACCAATGCTCGATGGGCACTGTTCTCCCTCTTAACATGCCTCCTTTTTTTCTTCTTCTTCTTTCTCTTTCCCTCTCTCTGTTCCTCCCCTAGAGCCGCCCAGAAAGGAGGCCCTGCGGTCCCTTAGGGTAGGAATTCTCTCTCCTCTGTCTATCCTCTACCGGCTTATGCCTTTTTCAGTTTATATCCTTTCCTTTTTCTGTCCCTCGGCTCTCTTGCCTCGCTTTCCTTTTTTCCTTTCCCTTTATTTTCGCCTCTCCGGCTACCAGAACTGAGATAGAGGAGGTCTCCGGCACCCTAGGCTGCCCTCGCGCCTGACACAGTGCGTTGCGCTCGAGCAGGCGCCCTGGAGCCGACTCCAAAAAAAAAAAAAAAAAAATCTCAGAGCGGGTGCGCGCCCCCGGCACTAACCCAAGCAGTAATGAATGGTGAAGATACAAGAGAAGATCAAGAATTACAGTAGGTACGTAATTTTCATTTCCCTTATCTGGACGATTGGCTTCTGGCAAGTCCTTCCAGGCAGAGAACTCTGGACGCTGTAGCAAAGCTTCACGCTTTCTCACGTCCATGGGAGTCCTGCTAAACCTCAAAAGATTGCAGCTGTAGCCCTCCCAGAGGCTCCTTTTTATAGGAACTCTTCTGGACACCTCATGCGCGAAGGCTTTTCTTCCAGAGGACAGGAGGAGCGATATCCTTCAGATGGCCCATTACATCGGGGAGAGCAACTCGGTTCCAGCTCTCTCGATGCAACGGATGCTAGGTCTCATGGCATCCTCGGTGTTCACTGTACCCCTAGCACGCCTTCACATGAGAACTTCTCAATAGGTGCTCAGTACTCAGTGGTCCCCAACCACTCACCCGCAGTCCTTTCTCATCAAGGTGGTGGAACCTCTAAAGAGGTCACTCACCTGGTGGTCGCAAGAGAACAATCTTCTAGTAGGATATCCCTTTGTTCCTCTGGATCATCAGATTTCCATTACAACAGACACGTCCCTGATGGGGTGGGGAGCTCACTGTCAGGCTCTCCACACTCAAGGTACATGGACTCAGGTCGAGTCCCAGCTTCACATAAATGTCTTAGAAATGAGAGCCATCCTTTATGCAGTCCGGGCTTTGAAGGACATTCTCTGTCACAAGAACATTCTCCTTCAAACGGACAACAAAGCAGTGATGTATTACATCAACAAACAAGGCGGTGCTCACTCTTACCCCTTATGCAGAGAAGCGATGAGAGTGTGGGAATGGTGCTTGCAGCACAAGTCTTTAATTCAAGCGGTCTACCTGCCAGGAGTGCAGAACGAACTGGCAGATCGCCTCAGCAGAACAGAGGCAGATCTTCTCGAATGGTCTCTCGACTCAGCCATAGCTTAGTCAATATTTGCAGAGTGGGGAACTCCAGACCTGGACTTTTTTGCATCCCCACTCAACACAAAACTGCCTCTCTTCTGCTCCAGAAATCCAGGGCCTGGCATTTTCTGTCAGGAAGCGTTTAGGCTGCAGTGGACAAAACGCCTTCTATATGCCTTTCTGCCTCTTCCTCTAATTCAGAGGGTACTTCTCAAGTTCAGATCCCAGGGGGACAACGTGATCCTCATTGCTCCCTTCTGGCCTCGACAGATGTGGTTTCCACTACTCAACCGTATGTCAGCAGTTCCGCCGAAACCACTTCCCCTTCAGACAAACCTCTTGACTCAGGGGCCTGTTGTTCATCCCAACCTGAGGTCGCTTCACCTTCACGCTTGGCTCCTGAAGAGATAGAAGTGAACAGGTTCAATGTCTCTCGCAGCGTTTCAGATATTCTTCTGGCTTCGCGTAAGCCAGCCACTAGGAAAGCTTACACAGCCAAATGGAAGTGTTTTTCGCTCTGGTGTGCGCAGTCCTCTTTAAATCCCTTTTCCTGACCACCAGATAAAATTTTGGAATGGCTCTTAGACCTCTCAAATTCAGGTCTGCAGTACACTACAGTCAAAGTTCACCTTTGTGCCATTTCAGCTTATCATGAGCCGGTACTTTCCTTGTCACTGGCTCAGTTACCTGTGGTTAAGAGGTTTCTTAAGGGAATTCTGCATACCTGACCTCTTATAAAACGTCCAGTCGCAGCCTGGGACATTAATCTCATGCTAGACATGCTCACTTGGAAGCCTTCCGAACCTCTGGCTACCTGTGAGCTAAAGTTTCTCACCTGGAAAACGGCCTTCCTGATGGCCATTACCTCAGCCCGCAGGGTCTCTGAGATACATGCCTTGGTCACAGACCCTCCATATACTGTGTTCCATAAAGACAAAGTAGTCCTTAGAACCCATCCTAAATTTCTCCCTAAGGTTGTTTCGGAATTCCATCTAAACCAACCTTTGGTCCTTCCCTCTTACTTTGTGAACTTCCAAAATGAAGGAGAACATTCTCTTCATTCTTTGGACATCAAGAGAGCTTTGCGTTTCTATCTAGATAGAACAAAAGACTTTCGTAAAGCTCAGCAACTGTTTGTTTCCCTTCAGCGAGACCTGGCTGGGTCAGCCTGTCGCTATCAAATGTATCTCAGCATGGCTAGTGGCATGCCTTCACCACTGTTATTCCATGGCACAGGTTAAGCTGGAGGGCAGAGTGTATGCTCACTCTACTACAGCGGTCGCGGCATCTCGGGCGGAAATCCGCAACGTACCCATCGCAGACATTTGCAATGTGGCTACCTGGAACTCAGTACATACTTTCGTTAAACACTATGCCCTGGCTGTCCATGCCAGATGACATCTTTCCTTTGGCAGAACTATCCTTAAAGGACTTCTGTCCCAAGCTCTTGGTCTCTCCTGCCGCCCCTCTCGGGGAATTATTAGCTCGGTACTCTCCCATTAGTGTGAATGAGTGGTGAAGACTTATGTCCAGGAAGATATGGAAATTACGTACCTACCATAATTCTTGATCTTCTTGGACGAGTCTCCACCTCTCATTCACACGCCCACCCTCCATCCCCCAAGCTCACCTCTGTTGATGGTCTTCACTCCCTCAATCTTTAGGCTGTGAAGACTTCTTTGTTGACCCTTCTTATATGGGTTGTCCGGACTATTTTATGTCCGGTTTTTAGTTAGGCTATCCTTCTAGGTTAGTTAGCTGCACCTCCTCGGAAAGAAAGGTACTGAGGTGGTTGGAAGGTCGACACCGAGATATTCATTACCACACGAGCTGAGGCTTGCAGTGCCGCTCCTCGTGGCTCCGTCTCAGGCGCTGACCTTCTAACAAAAAAGTTTGCTCCCGATGGGTCCTAGTGCCTCCAGCGCAGATCCCATTAGTGTGAATGAGTGGTGGAGACTCGTCCAAGAAGATCAAGAATTACGGTAGGTACGTAATTTCCATTTCTTTATGCCTTCCCTCCTTTTCCTCTACTGTTCAATAGAAACATAGAAACATAGAATTTGATGGCAGATAAGGACCGCTTGGCCCACCCAGTCTGCCCATTTCCCTACCTGATGGATAAGCTGCAGGTCCTAGTTAACCAGCAGCCTACTTCTTCCTACCCCCACCCCCTAGAATTGCCTTATGACTGTCCCATGCATGCTTGAATTCCACCACTGTTTTTGACTCCACAACCTCCTCTGGAAGGCCGCTTCCATACATCCACAACCCTCTCTGTGAAAAATACTCTTAAATTACCTCTGAGCCGATCCCTTCTATCTTCAAATTGTGCCCCTTGTTCTTGCACACCTCTTTTTGAAAGATGCTACCCTCTTGGACTTTGTTGATTCCCTTGAGGTACTTAAAAGTTTCTATCATGTCTCCCTCTCCTCCTTTCCTCGAGGCTACATACATATTGAGCTCCTAAGTCTCTCTTCATATGTCTTCCGGCAGACCCTGCACCATTTTGTTGCCCTCCTCTGGACACCTTCCATCCTGTCTATGTCTTTGCGGAGATTGGGTCTCCAGAACTGCACGCAGTACTCCAGATGGGGTCTCACCAGCTGTCTGTACAGAGGGATAATAACTTCCTGTTTTCTACTGGTGATGCCTCTCCCTATGCATCCCAGTATCCCCCCAGCCCTCCTTGCTGCCCTCTCACATTGCTTGCCCACCTTTAGGTCATCTGATATGACTACCCCAGGTCCCTTTCCATTTTTGTTGTTGTTAGTAGCTCACCCCCCATTGTGTACTCTTCCCTGGTTTTTGTTTCCCAGGTGCATTACCTTGCACTTCTTAGCATTGAATCTAAGCTGCCATACATTTGACCATTCCTCTAACCTTGCCAAGTCCCTTCTCATCCTTTCCACTCCACCTTGTGCATCAACTCTGTTGCAGATCTTTGTGTCATCTGCAAAGAGACATACTTTTCCTTCCAGTCCCTCTGCAATGTCGCTTATAAAGACATTGAAGAGGACCGGTCCTAATATTGAACCCTGCGGTACCCCACTACTAACCCCCCTTTTTTCAGAGTGGACTCCAATTACTATTACTCTCTGTGACCTATTCTCCAGCCAATTCTTTACCCAGGCTGTCATCTTGGGACCCACTCCCAGGCTGGCTAACTTGTATATTAATCTTTTGTGTGGGACTGTGTCAAATGCCTTGCTAAAGTCTAGGTAGGCCATGTCCACAGCCCCTCCCTGATCAATTACTTTGGTCACCCAGTCAAAGAAATCTATCAGATTTGTCTGGCATGACCTTCCCGCTGTGAATCCATGCTGCCTTGGGTCCTGTGCCCCTCTGGCCTCTAGATACTCAACAGTTCTTTCCTTCAGAAGTGATTCCATCATTTTCCCTACCACTAAGGTTAAACTAACAGGTCTGTAGTTTCCTGCTTCTGCCTTGCTCCCACTTTTGTGAAGGGGAATCACATCTGCCCTCCTCCAGTCCTCGGGTACCACCCCATCCTCCCATGATTTGTTAAAGAGGTAGTCAGTGGTGTCACTAGTTCTACCCTTAGTTCTTTTAGAATTCTGGGATGAATCCCATCAGGCCCATTGCTTTGTCCACCTTCAGTTTTAAGAGTTCTTTCAGAACCCTTTCTTCTGTAAGTGGGCTGGTATCAACTTCTGTATCCAGAGTGTTTCTACTGTTTGTTTTAGGTACCTCCCCCTCTTCCTTTGTAAATACTGAGCAAAAATATTTGTTTAGTATCTCTGCCTTTTCACAGTCACCCTCTGCCCATCCTCCCTCCCTTTATTAAGCCTCACTATCCCTCCCTTGGTCTTCCTTCGCTCCCTGATGTACCTATAAAAGGTTTTATCCCCCTTCTTAACTGAGTTGGCTATCTTTTCCTCGGTTTGGGCCTTTGCTGTTCTGACTGCCTTCCCAGCTTCCTTTTGCTTTAACTAATACAGTTCTCTGTCCTGTTCCTTCTGCGATTCCTTGTACTTCCTGAATGCTTTCTTTTTCTCTTGAGCCTTCACTGCCACTTCCTTTGAGAACCATTGTGGTTTCTTACCTCGTTTCGTTTTGTTTATTTGCTTTACACAAAGGCTTGTTACCTCTGTGATGGCAGTTTTTATTATTCCCCATTGTTCTTCCACCCTCCTTCCTGCCCATTTGCTAGTGCATTCCTTGGCGCTCACCCATTTGACAAAGTCAGCCCTCCTAAAATCCAGTACCTTTGTCTTTGTGGCTTGACTCTATTGCTGTGTTTATTGTGAACCATACTGTTCGATGGTCGCTAGTTCCCAGATGGCTACCCACTTCTACATCTGTGATCCTCTCTTCATCTCCATTTGAGAGAACCAGGTCTAAGATTGTTCCCTCTCGAGTGGGCTCCAATACTAGTTGTCTAAGGCATGCCCCCTGTAGGGCATCTAGAATAACCCCACTCTTAGAAGTGGCTGCTGCAACTGCACTCCGGTTAACATCTGGCATATTCTAGTTGACAATGTTCTAGTCAAGGTAAGGTCACAACCATGCAAAGTGATTCTGATTACTCCAGACTGGGCCAGGCAGCCTTAGTATCCCCTGTTGCTGTCCCTAGCAGTCCAACTTCCCCTGTCTCTTCCCAGGAATCACAACCTGTTAACCTTCTCTCAGGGGAGGATTTGGTACCCCAGTCTCCAGTTACTCAATCTTAAGGCATGGCTCTTGAGGAGTTAGAGTATGCAGACTTACATCTGTCCCAAGGGGTTCTGGATATTGTCAAAGCTTCTTGAAAGCCTGCCACCAGAAAAACTTACAACTCCAAATGGAAAAGGTTCAGTATTTAGTGTTCCAAGAAGCATATATCCCCAGATACTGCCGAGTTGTCTACAGTTCTGGATTATATAGTTCACCTTAATGGCCTAGGCCTCAAACCAGCTACTCTCAATGTTCATTTGTCAGCTGTTTCTGCTTTCCTGTTGTGGGGAAGTCTTCCTGTCTGTCATCTCACCCTGTATTCTGTACATTTTTCAGAGGATTGCTTCATACTAATCCCCGTTTTTGGGATCCTGCTCCTGCTTGGGATTTGAATATTTGCATTGCTCAGCTTATGCAACCCCCCTTTGAGCCTATGTCCTCAGCAGAGCTCAAGTACATGACTTGGAAAACTGTTTTTGGTTGCTGTTACTTCTGCCAGATGTATCAGTGAATTGCAAGCCCTGTCAGTGGAGCCTGACTTCATTTCATTCTATAGAGATTAGTTGGTCCTTAGTAGGGTTGTCAGAACAGGTTCGGCAAAGATTCGAACCCTCCTCGAACCCTGCTGTTCGAGTTCTAACTTAGAACTCGAACACTAAACGGTTCTCAAAAGGGTTCGAATCACCGCAAGACGACGTGGGGTCGAGTAAGCAACGCGAGCAGTGGGATCTGTGGGGGTATTTAAAGAGATGCGCCACGAGGAGGAGCGCCATTTGACTGAGGATCATCGCAGACAGAGGCAGCAGCAGCAGGCAGCAGCAGCAAACTGCAGCAAAGCGGTTAGTCGTCGCTACTCTTGTCCAGTCGTGGCCACTTCTTCTCCTGTGAGACCGAGAACAAGAAAAAAGCTAAAAATCGGGGAGACTGGGAGTGGGACTAGGGGCGGTTCAGGACAGAAGGAGGAATCGGAGGATTAATCAAGATTGGGGAAGGACTGGGAATAGGAGGGATTGATGAGACCAATATCAGGAGGACTGGAGGAGGACTCAGAGAGACTAAAAAAATAAGAAGACTGAAGATTATAAGAACCTTTGTGAATGTGAAATGTGATTATTTGAAACTGCAGCACACTGCACACTCAGCAGCTGCCAGCAACAAGCATACAGGGGGCAAAAAGCAAATAAATCTTTCTGAACCCTAGTGTGTGTGTCACAGAGAGAAGCCCAGTGTGTGCCCTTGACTGCACTGTACTGTACCCCACCCAGTGTGTGTTAGAGAGAGCCCAGTGGCCAGTTGTGTGGTGGCATTAACCTTACATGACAGAAACGTAGGGGGGCAAAAAAAGGCAAATAAATCTTTCTGAAGTAACCCTAGTGTGTGTGTCACAGAGAGAAGCCCAGTGTGTGCCCCTTGACTGCACTGTACTGTACCCTACCCAGTGTGTGTTACAGAGAGAAGCCCAGTGGCCAGTTGTGTGGTGGCATTAACCTTACATGACAGAAACGTAGGGGGCCAAAAAAAGGCAAATAAATCTTTCTGAAGTAACCCTAGTGTGTGTGTCACAGAGAGACTGTGTGCCCCTTGACTGCACTGTACTGTACCCTACCCAGTGTGAGTTACAGAGAGAAGCCCAGTGGCCAGTTGTGTGGTGGCATTAACCTTACATGACAGAAGCGTAGAAATATAATTCTCATTCCCTGGTTTGCGATGTGACTCCGTCTCCTGTGGTCAGCCCATCACCCTGCTGCTGTGTGCCCTTTGACTGCACTGTACCCTACCCAGTGTGTGTTACAGAGAGAAGCCCAGTGGCCAGTTGTGTGGTGGCATTAACCTTACATGACAGAAACATAGAAATATAATTCTCATTCCCTGGTTTGCGTATGTGACTCCGTCTCCTGTGGTCAGCCCATCACCCTGCTGCTGTGTGCCCTTTGACTGCACTGTACCCTACCCAGTGTGTGTGTTACAGAGAGAAGCCCAGTGGCCAGTTGTGTGGTGGCATTAACCTTACATGACAGAAACGTAGAAATATAATTCTCATTCCCTGGGTTGCGTATGTGACTCCGTCTCCTGTGGTCAGCCCATCACCCTGCTGCTGTGTGCCCTTTGACTGCACTGTACCCTACCCAGTGTGTGTTACAGAGAGAAGCCCAGTGGCCAGTTGTGTGGTGGCATTAACCTTACATGACAGAAACGTAGAAATATAATTCTCATTCCCTGGTTTGCGTATGTGACTCCGTCTCCTGTGGTCAGCCCATCACCCTGCTGCTGTGTGCCCTTTGACTGCACTGTACCCTACCCAGTGTGTGTGTTACAGAGAAGCCCAGTGGCCAGTTGTGTGGTGGCATTAACTACATGACAGAAACGTAGAAATATAATTCTCATTCCTGGTTTGCATGTGACTCCATCTCCTGTGGTCAGCCCATCACCCTGCTGCTGTGTGCCCTTGACTGCACTGTACCCTACCCAGTGTGTGTGTGTTACAGAGAGAAGCCCAGTGGCCAGTTGTGTGGTGGCATTAACCTTACATGACAGAAACGTAGAAATATAATTCTCATTCCCTGGTTTTATGATGACTCCGTCTCCTGTGGTCAGCCCATCACCCTGCTGTGCCCCTTGACTGCACTGTATCCTACCCAGTGTGTGTGTTACAGAGAGAAGCCCAGTGGCCAGTTGTGTGGTGGCATTAACCTTACATGACAGAAACGTAGAAATATAATTCTCATTCCCTGGGTTGCGTATGTGACTCCGTCTCCTGTGGTCAGCCCATCACCCTGCTGCTGTGTGCCCTTTGACTGCACTGTACCCTACCCAGTGTGTGTTACAGAGAGAAGCCCAGTGGCCAGTTGTGTGGTGGCATTACCCTTACATGACAGAAACGTAGAAATATAATTCTCATTCCCTGGTTTGTGTATGTGACTCCGTCTCCTGTGGTCAGCCCATCACCCTGCTGCTGTGTGCCCTTTGACTGCACTGTACCCTACCCAGTGTGTGTGTTACAGAGAGAAGCCCAGTGGCCAGTGGTGTGGTGGCATTAACCTTACATGACAGAAACGTAGAAATATAATTCTCATTCCCTGGTTTGCGTATGTGACTCCGTCTCCTGTCGTCAGCCCATCACCCTGCTGCTGTGTGCTCCTTGACTGCACTGTACCCTACCCAGTGTGTGTGTTACAGAGAGAAGCCCAGTGGCCAGTTGTGTGGTGGCATTAACCTTACATGACAGAAACGTAGAAATATAATTCTCATTCCCTGGTTTGCGTATGTGACTCCGTCTCCTGTGGTCAGCCCATCACCCTGCTGCTGTGTGCCCTTGACTGCACTGTACCCTACCCAGTGTGTGTGTTACAGAGAGAAGCCCAGTGGCCAGTTGTGTGGTGGCATTAACTACATGACAGAAAGCGTAGAAATATAATTCTCATTCCCTGGTTTGCGTATGTGACTCTGTCTCCTGTGGTCAGCCCATCACCCTGCTGCTGTGTGTCCTTTGACTGCACTGTACCCTCCCCAGTGTGTGTGTAACAGAGAGAAGCCCAGTGGTCAGTTGTGTGGTGGCATTAACCTTATATGACAGAAACGTAGAAATATAATTCTCATTCCCTGGTTTGCGTATGTGACTCCGTCTCCTGTGGTCAGCCCATCACCCTGCTGCTGTGTGCCCTTGACTGCACTGTACCCTACCCAGTGTGTGTGTTAGAGAGAAGCCCAGTTGCCAGTGTGTGGTGGCATTAATCTTACATGACAGAAACGTAGAAATATAATTCTCATTCCCTGGGTTGCGTATGTGACTCCGTCTCCTGTGGTCAGCCCATCACCCTGCTGCTGTGTGCCCTTTGACTGCACTGTACCCTACCCAGTGTGTGTGTTACAGAGAGAAGCCCAGTGGCCAGTTGTGTGGTGGCATTAACCTTACATGACAGAAACGTAGAAATATAATTCTCATTCCCTGGTTTGCTTATGTGACTCCGTCTCCTGTGGTCAGCCCATCTCCCTGCTGCTGTGTGCCCCTTGACTGCACTGTACCCTACCCAGTGTGTGTGTTACAGAGAGAAGCCCAGTGGCCACTTGTGTGGTGGCATTAACCTTACATGACAAAAACGTAGAAATATAATTCTCATTCCCTGGTTTGTGTATGTGACTGCGTCTCCTGTGGTCAGCCCATCACCCTGCTGCTGTGTGCCCCTTGACTGCACTGTACCCTACCCAGTGTTTGTGTTACAGAGAGAAGCCCAGTGGCCAGTTGTGTGGTGGCATTAACCTTACATGACAGAAACGAAAAATAATTCTCATTCCTGGTTTGCGATGTGACTCCTTCTCCTGTGGTCAGCCCCATCACCCTGCTGCTGTGTGCCCTTGACTGCACTGTACCCTACCCAGTGTGTGTGTTACAGAGAGAAGCCCAGTGGCCAGTTGTGTGGTGGCATTAACCTTACATGACAGAAACGTAGAAATATAATTCTCATTCCCTGGTTTGCTTATGTGACTCCATCTCCTGTGGTCAGCCCATCACCCTGCTGCTGTGTGCCCCTTGACTGCACTGTATCCTACCCAGTGTGTGTGTACAGAGAGAAGCCCAGTGGCCAGTTGTGTGGTGGCATTAACCTTACATGACAGAAACGTAGAAATATAATTCTCATTCCCTGGGTTGCGTATGTGTCTCTGTCTCCTGTGGTCAGCCCATCACCCTGCTGCTGTGTGCCTTTGACTGCACTGTACCCTACCCAGTGTGTGTTACAGAGAGAAGCCCAGTGGCCAGTTGTGTGGTGGCATTAACCTTACATGATAGAAACGTAGAAATATAATTCTCATTCCCTGGGTTGCGTATGTGACTCCGTCTCCTGTGGTCAGCCCATCACCCTGCTGCTGTGTGCCCCTTGACTGCACTGTACCCTACCCAGTGTGTGTGTGTTACAGAGAAGCCCAGTGGCCAGTTGTGTGGTGGTATTAACCTTACATGACAGAAATGTAGAAATAAATCCTCATTCCCTGGTTTTAGCGTATGTGACTCAGTCTCCTGTGGTCAGCCCATCACCCTGCTGCTGTGTGCCCTTGACTGCACTGTACCCTACCCAGTGTGTGTGTACAGAGAGAAGCCCAGTGGCCAGTTGTGTGGTGGCATTAACCTTACATAGACAGAAACGTAGAAATATAATTCTCATTCCCTGGTTTGCGTGTGACTCCTCTCTGTGGTAGGCCCATCACCCTGCTGTGTGTGCCTTTGACTGCACTGTACCCTACCCAGTGTGTGTTAGAGAGAAGCCCAGTGGCCAGTTGTGTGGTGGCATTAACCTTACATGACAGAAACGTAGAAATATAATTCTCATTCCCTGTTTGCGTATGTGACTCCGTCTCCTGTGGTCAGCCCATCACCCTGCTGCTGTGTGCCCCTTGACTGCACTGTACCCTACCCAGTGTGTGTGTTACAGAGAGAAGCCCAGTGGCCAGTTGTGTGGTGGCATTAACCTTACATGACAGAAACGTAGAAATATAATTCTCATTCCCTGGGTTGCGTATGTGACTCTGTCTCCTGTGGTCAGCCCATCACCCTGCTGCTGTGTGCCTTTGACTGCACTGTACCCTACCCAGTGTGTGTTACAGAGAGAAGCCCAGTGGCCAGTTGTGTGGTGGCATTAACCTTACATGATAGAAACGTAGAAATATAATTCTCATTCCCTGGTTTGCGTATGTGACTCTGTCTCCTGTGGTCAGCCCATCACCCCTGCTGCTGTGTGCCCTTGACTGCACTGTACCCACCCAGTGTGTGTGTTAGCAGAGAGAAGCCCAGTGACCAGTTGTGTGGTGGCATTAACCTTACATGACAGAAACGTAGAAATATAATTCTCATTCCCTGGTTGCATTATGTGACTCAGTCTCCTGTGGTCAGCCCATCACCTGCTGCTGTGCGCCCTGACTGCTGTACCCTACCCAGTGTGTTGTTAGAGAGAAGCCCAGTGGCCAGTTGTGTGGTGGCATTAACCTACATGACAGAAACGTGAGAATATAATTCTCATTCCCTGGTTGCGTAGTGACTCCGTCTCCTGTGGTCAGCCCATCACCCTGCTGCTGTGTGCCCTTTGACTGCACTGTACCCTACCCAGTGTGTGTTACAGAGAGAAGCCCAGTGGCCAGTTGTGTGGTGGCATTAACCTTACATGATAGAAACGTAGAAATATAATTCTCATTCCCTGGTTTGCGTATGTGACTCCGTCTCCTGTGGTCAGCCCATCACCCTGCTGCTGTGTGCCTTGACTGCACTGTACCCTACTCAGTGTGTGTGTTACAGAGAGAAGCCCAGTGGCCAGTTGTGTGGTGGCATTAACTTTACATGACAGAAACGTAGAAATATAATTCTCATTCCCTGGTTTGCGTATGTGACTCCGTCTCCTGTGGTCACCTTCACCCTGCTGTGTGTGCCCTTTGACTGCACTGTACCCTACCCAGTGTGTGTACAGAGAAGCCCAGTGGCCAGTTGTGTGGTGGCATTAACCTTACATGACAGAAACGTGAAATATAATTCTCATTCCTGGTTTGTGTATGTGACTCCCTCCTGTGGTCAGCCCATCACCCTGCTGCTGTGTGCCCTTTGACTGCACTGTACCCTACCCAGTGTGTGTGTTACAGAGAGAAGCCCAGTGGCCAGTTGTGTGGTGGCATTAACCCACATGACAGAAACGTAGAAATATAATTCTCATTCCTGGTTTTGCGATGTGACTCCGTCTCCTGTGGTCAGCCCATCACCCTGCTGCTTGTGCCCCTTGACTGCACTGTACCCTACCCAGTGTGTGTGTTACAGAGAGAAGCCCAGTGACCAGTTGTGTGGTGGCATTAACCTTACATGACAGAAACGAGAAATATAGATCTTCCCGGACATAAGTCTCCAACACTCATTCACACTAGTGGGATTAGCGCCGGAGGCACTAAGACCCATCGGGAGCAAACTTTTTGCTGGAGGGTCGGCGCGAGACACGGCGCCGCGAGCAGCGGCTCGAGTGGTAATGACCATCTCAGCGACGACCCTCCAACCGTCTCAGTTCCTTTTTTCTCGCCGTCGAGTGCGCTTCAGTGACGACGTCACTCGCCTGTCGGGAGTCAAACTTCAAACTAGCGCATAGTTTTCAGTTTGTTTTTTGTAACTTATCACGATAAGTAGTATCGCTTAATTTTATTCTATTTTCGTTAAATTTTTCTAATATTTCAATTTTACTTGAAGAAGTCTCGGCCTACTGGACGGAGTCGACCATGAGCAGGTCAGGTGACGGTAGGGAGACTTCGTATGAAAGCTGTTCAGTCAGCCGGGCTGGGTCCGGTCAGCCTCCTTCTCCTCAGTGGGGTTCCGACAACGGTCAGTCCGATGCCCGGGGGGATGGGCGGTCCCCCCGCCGGCATAAAAATAAACGGTCGCATTCTGCGGCACCGTTCGCCTCGGCTCTTCTTGCACCCACGGTCAAAAGAAAGGCATCACTCGAGGTAAGCCTCTGGGTATCGTCTGCGTCTGCAGCTCGGTTATCGTTGCTAGGTTGCGGTCTCCTTCTTCGGAGTCGCCAACTTCTGGTAATCGTCGTCCTCGACATCGGAGCCCCTCCCCGCCTATAGGTAGGACTCCAGATGAGCAGTTTCATCAGTGGGCCGCTCTTATGGAGCAATGGGCTCGGAGGTTGGTTCTTCTGCCTGGCTCGGTTGCCTCAGAGCCCTCGGGCCCCTCCGGCGATCAGGTAGGGCGGTTGGACCTTCCTAGTCGCGTGGCGCCTTCTTCGGTGCCAGCGACTCCGTGCTTAGGTGTTCCCCCCCCCCTCACATGGCTGCTGCGAGGGGCCTCACCGATGCCCTTATCTCCTGTTTTTTTCCTTCTAGCTTTCCAGGTTCCTGGCTCTTCGGCGCCTTCCGTAGGGTCTGTTGGCTTGTCTGCGTTTCGGTGCCGCTGGGTCTTCGCGGCCGTCCCGGCACCCGCAGGGTCTCGCGGCACCGCCAGTGGTGTGCCGTTGGATAAGCGCGGTGCCAATGGCGGGCGTCCGCGGCGCTATGCGCCCAGCGTCGAGGCGTGCCATGCGCGTTGTCGTCAGCAGCGGCCGCGGGCGCTGTGAGGCGCGTGCCTCTTCGGCGCCGTCGCCTCCTGATGCCGTCTTCAGCCCGTTTTGCCGTCTCGCCGCGGCAACCACATTGAGACTCTCCATTTTTTTCTACTGTTTCCTCCTCTCCTAATTTCACTCCTTTCCTGTCCAAACAGTCCTTCGGACCATCAGGAGATGATGTTGGACAGGCCCAGACCTTGATTGGGTGATGAAGTGGAGAAACAGGATCTTTCTTTGCTACAGAGCCTGTGGTGAGGACCTGTCTTAAGTCTCTGTTGAAGAACCTGGGATCCTCTTTCTCTCCAGACTACAGAACATCGATCCTGGGAAGATATTAAGACTCCAGTATCTTCGTGGACGGAGATCCCTATGGTTTGACTCCTCCGATCCAGCCTTCCTTGAGGCGCTTGTCTCAAATGGTATGGAATAATCCTGCTCTTATTCCCTCAGTGGCTAAATCCATTGATAAGAGTATTCAGCTCCCAAGGATCGTCCCATTTTGGCATCCCAAGCACTGCGGATCCTATTGTAGTCTGGCAGAGAATGACAAGGTCGTTCTTCCTCAACTACTACAGCTCGACCTATTATCAAAGAGTCTAAATAAGATTGATACATTAGGTAAGAGAGTCTTTGCTGCCTCCACTCTAAGTATACGTGTTGCCAGTTATCAAGGCTATTTTCTCTCAGTATAGAGTATATCCTGTGGCACTCTGTAGAAAAATGGTTGAAGCTCTTCCAGATTGGATTCCAAGTCAGAGCTTCTTCTGACCGTTATTAAGTGTTAGGTCAATAACCAACAGGTCAAAGCCGCCATGGACGCTTTCGACACTGCTTCTCGCTCAGCAGCCACGGATTTGTACTCGGCGCCATTCTGGCTGCGTACTTCTGGCTTCACGAATGATGCTCAGCAGCAAGGTGATGGCGCTGCTGCTGATAGCTCCTTTCTTTTTGGCCCTCAGGTGGAGCAAACCTTAGAGGCCACTCAGAAGACTAGATCGGCCATTAAGTTGGCCAGACCTCCGCCTACCTCTCGGGGCATGTGAACAGGCGTCAGTTTCATAGTCGTCCAGTCCTTTGAGGCAGAGGCAGGGGAAGCTTCCACAAAAGCCAACCTGCCCAACCTCAAAAGAAGAGCAGCAGAAAGCACAGGGGCCTAAAGCTCCCAACGCTACCTTATAGTCGTTAGCCAGTTCCATCCACTCTGCCGGTGGAACTTTCTCCTCCAGTGGAGGTCGTCTGATGTACTTCTACAACCAGTGGAAGTCCATAACCTCGGACAAATGGGTCATCGGATAATTCGCGAGGTTATTCTCTCATTTCTTGAAACCCCCAATTGTCCTCCCAGACTACAACCCAGGTTGTCGGCCTCTCAGTCAGACCTCCTCACGCGGAATCCAGGGCCTTCTGAACAACAGGGCAATAGAACTGGTGCCCCCGCATCTGTAAACACAGGGTCTACCCCTTTACTTTCTGGTTCCAAAGAAATCTGAGGGATGCGCCCATTCTAGACCTCAGAAAGTTAAACAAATTCCTCCCCAGGGAAAATTAAGATGATTTCCCTAGGTACCCTGTTGCCTTGCTGCATCAACGACCAACTGGCCTCTCTGGATATGCAGGATGCTTACAGCATATCCCGTCCACCCGACCCACCACAAGTTCCTCAGGTTTTGTAGCTTTGGGTCAGCATTATCAGTTCAGAGTCCTGCCCTTTGGGCTATCCTCAGCGCGCGAGTTTTTACAAAGTGTTGTGCAGTTCTGTGGCGCATCTCAGGAAAAGTCGGGACTCCGGTGTTTCCTGGCCGGACGATTGGCTTCCACAAGCCCTTCCGCCAAAGGGACTTTGGAAGCCGTGCAAAGCGACTTCTCGTCTTCTCCGCACGTCCATGGGGTTCTGCTGAATTTGAAAAAATCTCGCTGCATTCTCTGACTCCTTTCATAGGGGCGCTTCTAGACACCTCTTCAGCGAAGGCTTTCCTTCAGAGGACAGAAGACTCGACATCCCCGAATGGCCCGTTACATCAGGGAGAACCAATACGGTTACAGCTCTCTCGATGCAGCCATGTTGGGTCTCATGGCGTCCTCGGTCTTCACTGTCCTCTGGCCCGACTGCACATGAGAACCACCCAGTGGATGCTCTCCTCCAGTGGTCCCGACCTCTCACCCCAGTCTTATCCCATCAAGGTGGCCGAGCCCCTTGAAGGTCTCTCCCTGGTGGTCTCAAAAGCAATCTCCTGGAAGGATTCCCTTGCTCCCCGGATCATCAGATCTCCATCACCACAGCGCATCGCTAATGGGATGGGAGCTCACTGTCTCCCTCCACACTCAAGGTGTATGGACTCAGTTAAAGCTCATCTCCATAAATGTCCTGGAGATGAGGCGGTCCCTCTATGCAATCCGAGCTCTGAAGGATGTGCTTTGTCACAGAACAGTCCTCCTTCAAGCGGACAACAAAGCAGTGATGTATTACATCAACAAGCAAGGCGGTGCTCATTCTTATCCCCTTTGCAGGAAGCAATGAGGGTGTGGGAGTGGTGCTTGGAGCACAAGTCTCTGATTCAAGCGGTTTATCTGCCAGGTATACAAAACGACCCAGCAGATCACCTCCCAGCAGAACGGCAGGCAGACGCTCAAGTGGTCTCGATCCAGCCGTAGCTCGGTCCCTGTTCAAAGAGTGAGGACTCAGACCTGGACCTTTTGCATCCCCACTCAGCATAAAACCTCTCTTTGCTCCAGAAATCAGGGCCTGGCATTTTTCTGTCAGGATGCGTTCAGGCTGCGGTGGACAAAACGCTTCTTACGTCTTTCCACTGCTTCCTCTAATCCAGAAGTACTCCTCAAGTTCGAGTCTCAGGGGACCAAGATGATTCTCATTGCTCCTTCCTGGCCTCGCAACTATGGTTTCCTCTACTCAACAGTATGTTGGCAGCCTCTCGAGACCACTTCCTTTGCAAATCAGTCTTTTGACTCAGGGTTCGTTGGTCCATCCCAACCTGAAATCACTTCACCTTCATGCTTGGCTCCTGAAGAGATAGAAGTGAATCGGTTCAACGCTCTCGTAGAGTCTCAGACATCCTTCTGGCTGCTGGAAGCCAGCCACCGAAAAGCGTCGCTTCCAAATGAAACGTTTTTCTCTGATGTGCAAAATCCTCTGGAATCCTTTTCCTGTCCTCCTGGTAAGGTTCTGGAGTATCTTTTGGACCTGTCAAACTTAGGTCTTCAGTACTCACAGTTAAAGTTCACCTTAGTGCCATCTCAGCGTTCCATGAGCGGTTTCTTCCTTAACTCTGGCTCCAGTTACCTATGGTGAAAAGATTTCTTAAGGATTCTCCATACCAGACCCCCTGTTAAGCGTCCAGTTGCAGCCTGGGACATTAACCTGGTGCTGGACATGCTCACTCGAAGCCTTTCGAACCCTTAGCTACCAGGAGCTAAAATTCTTACCTGGAAGACTGCCTTCCTGGTGGCCATTACCTCAGCCCGCGGGTCTCTGAGATATGCCCTGGTTACGGACCCTCCGATATACTGTATTCCATAAAGACAAGGTAGTTCTCCGTACTCATCCTAATTTCTTCCTAAGGTTGTGTCAGAATTCCATCTAAACCAACCTCTGGTACTTCCCGCTTACTTCGCTTAATTTCCAAAATGAAGGGGCAGAGCTCTTCATTCCTTGGATGTTGAGAGCCTTACGTTCTATTTAGATAGAACCAAGGATGTTCCAAGACTCAGCAACTGTTACGTTTTTCAGCGACACCCGGCTGGGTCAACCTGTCGCTATTAGATGCATCTCTTCATGGTTAGTGGCATGCCTTCGTCATTGCTATTCCATGGCTCAAGTTAAATTAGAAGGTAGAGTGTCGCTCACTCTACTAGTGGTGGTCACGCATCCCTAGCGGAAATCGCAATGTTCCAATTGCAGATATATGCAACGTCACCACCTGGAGCTCAGTGCATACCTTCATTAAGCACTATGCACTGGATGTTCATGCTAGGCGACATTCCATGCGTCCCAGAACTGTCCTTAATGGCTTCTATCTTAGATGCGTGAGCTCTGGCTCTCCTGCCGCCCTTTTGGGGGATTATCAGCTTGGTACTCTCCCACTAGTGTGAATGAGTGGTGGAGACTTATGTCCAGGAAGATAGGAAAATTACGTACCTACTGTAATTCTTGATCTTCTTGGACGAGTCTCCTCCACTCATTCACACGCCCACCCTCCATCCCCCGAGCTCACCGCTGTATTGGTCTTCACTCCCTCAAATCTTTAGGCCGTGAGGACTTCTTTGCTGACCCTTCTTACACGGGTCATACGGACTATCTTATGTCCGTTTTTTAATGTTGGGTTTACTCTTTACGTTAGTTGCGCTGCACCTCCTTGGTAAAAAAGGTACTGAGGCGGTTGGAGGGTCGTCGCTGAGATGGTCATTACCGCTCGAGCCGCTGCTCACGGCGCCGTGTCTCGCGGCGCCGTCTCTCGCGCCGACCCTCCAGCAAAAAGTTTGCTCCCGATGGGTCTTAGTGCCTCCGGCGCTAATCCCACTAGTGTGAATGAGTGGTGGAGACTCGTCCAAGAAGATCAAGAATTACGGTAGGTACGTAATTTTCCTTTCTCATTCCCTGGGTTGCGTATGTGACTCCGTCTCCTGTGGTCAGCCCATCACCCTGCTGCTGTGTGCCCTTTGATTGCTATGTGTATGCCTATGCCCAAGAGCCCAATCATTCTGTAAGCCTTGAACCTGGGATCCTTTAGTTGCAAACTGTCATATTCTTCAATTTCTTTCAGTCCACGTATCACAGTGTCACACAACCAAAATAAAATTTTGGAGTTGTAGCCAGCGATTACAGATCACATTGCTTTGTTACACAGCAATTGTTTGAGTGTCGGTGTGTTCACTGCAGTATACTGACTGGTAGTACTGGTACTTACTGTCTGTTATGTTGACACACCAACATAGATGAAGCATTTAGTGCTGATGTTGGAGCAGGTGTTGGTGGTAGTGGTAATCCTGGTGCTAACAGAAATAACCAAAATGTTTACGTGATAAAAATTCAACAAACAGCAAAAGAGCAACAGTGAATGGTGTGGTAAAGGGGACCTTTAAGAAAACCTGTACAGCTGCTGGGGTCACACGGAGAGGCACCATAAGGTATGCCATTCATGCCGTTAAGATCCTGTGACTAGCAGCAATAATGCAAGTGACAGTGAGTCCCTCTCTGACTCAGACAGTAGCTCTTTGTCTCAGTCCCACACTGTTGTGTCTCGTGACAAATCATTACTTCCTCAACAAAGTGAAATGAGCAAGTCTGCTGACAATGAATCAGGTAGTGCACTTGCAAATACATCCAGCACTGTTGGCAATAAAAGGACATATCCATTGAATCCACCACTTCTGTGTTGGCCAGCAATGAAAATCCATCAGAGTCTTCTGTCCTCTTCTAGCACCAAAGAGCATGTCCCAGGTTCTGTTAGGACAGGTGAAAAGACACAAACAGTCTTTAGCTATCTTCCTTTTCGAACAAAATCTGTCACATCTGAGGTGTGGAATTATTTCTCAGTCAGTAAACTGATCCATGCAGAGCAATTTGTTCCCTGTGTAAACAGAGTGTAAGCCGTGGTAAAGTTGTGTCATGCCTTCTGACTCAGCTCGCAACGCCATCTGAAAAAGCATTCGGTTTTGCTTGATCATCCAAAACCAAACCCATGTCCTCCATCTTCCAGACCGCATATGAGAAGGTCAGGATCAGGAATCTGAAATGGATACTGAATTGTCTGAACTTGATGCGGGCAGAACCACTGCCAGCCCTAGGATCACTGTTACCACCAGTGCCAGCACCATTAGTACCAGTTGCACATCCAGTGTTGGCACTGAATGTATAAGTCTAGTCCACCATCTCTGCGTCCATCTGCCCACCGAAGCACGGTGTATAATAAACCAGCAGGGACATGTTGCAAACAGCTAACACTGTCTCAGCCATTTGAAAGAAGAATACCTTTACTAGAAATCATCCAAAAGACCCTTCATCTTACTCACCGAATTGGTGAACTGTTAGCCTGAGCCCTTCTCCCATACTCTTTGGTAGATCATGAGGATTTTAGGGAGCTCATGACATTAGCAGAGCCTCGTTACAATGTTCCTCATGAAGGTACTTTTCCTATGTTGAAATACCAAACATTTATCAGGCTTTAAAGCGACAGTGATGCTTGCACTAAAACTGCAGAGGGTGGGGTTATTCATGTCACAACAGATATGTGGACCAGCACTCAAAACATAGATTACATGTCCCTTACCGCTCATTGGGTCACGTTTTCTTGTGCTTCTTCAAAAACAAAAGACACCCCAAAAGATGGGCTACTGCATATAAAGAGGTTTGGGCAAAGTCATACTGCTGCAAACATCTTGCAGGAACTAAATGACCTCCTTGAGCGAATGGGTTTATTCTCACGGTCAAAAATGTGGCTTCATAGTAAGTGACAATGGAGCCAACATCTTAAAAGCAATACAGGATGAAGGATTTCTGCATGCTTCTTGCTTTGCACATTGCTTACACTTAATTGTCACGGGATTTCTCAACAGCGAAACACAAGTGGATGGTATGATTGCTGTTTGCAAAAAATTGTGACTCACTTTTCACATTCAACCAAGGCTATACGGACATTGTCGAACTGCAAAAAACACAAGCTGCTCCAGCAAAAGCTGATTCAAAATGTTTCCACTGTTGGAACTCAACCTTTATATGCTGCAGCGCCTCTTGGAGCAAAAAGCAAGCTGTACATGAGTACTGCTCCAGTTACATTATTGGAGATGGCATTATGCTGTCTGTGCTGCAGTGGAAATTAATGGAGACAGTGTGCTGTATCCTAGCTCCTTTGAGACAGCTACAAGGGACATGTCTTCTGAAGGTGCATCTGTGAGTCAGGTTATCCCTCATAATGCTCATTTCACATCATCTTAGTGTTCTAAATCTACAAATAGAAAAAGACAGATCTGAGCGCCAGACAACATATCGCCTATATCATGGGAATCTACAGAAAGAGAATGAGCGGCGCTTCAAAACCAATGACAAATTAGTTGCAATGCGAAATCAAGACACTACATCCTTGCAACTCTCTTAGATCCCAGGTTCAAGGCTATACATCTTCCAAAAACAGATGATATAGAGCAGTACAAATGTATGTTGCTAGATGAGCTGCAGCACTCACAGGAGTCAAACACAGAACACGCACAGTACCATCAGGTTGTCATCACCACAACATGCAGGTTCATCTTCACAAGGGATACAGAACTGGAAAAGTCACCAAACATTAACAGTAGTTGTTACACTCACACTTCTTCAGCCCTTAGTAGCAAGCTAAATCTGTGGCAAAACCTTTCCCAAATTGCTGCCATACCAGCTGCTTCTGCTGATTCCTCTTCTGAGCGGTCTCTGTCCAACATGGTAGACAGTTACCTGCAGAACTGCCTATTCCTATTGATGCATGCCCTTTTGAATACTGGAGATCAAAAGTCAATTTGGACAGAGCTATGATGAAGCCTGTAAATATCTTGGTTGTCCTGCAACAAGTGTCTCTTCAGAACGCATGTTTAGTACAGCTGGCAATATTGTGACAGACACCAGAAATAGGTTGCTGCCAGAGAAATGTACACCGTTAACTTTTATTAAAGTTAATAAGTCAAGATTTACGTATCCCTACAAGAGTATACAAACTGATCCTGAAGTGATTGATGTTGTGGATGTTGATGGTGATGATGACAACTCAGATGGTGGTGGCTGGTAAAAATACTGTGTGGGACAGAGTCTCTCTGCACCAAAGGAAACTTTACAGACTGTGATGACTTTGGTTGTCGTCTCTCTCCTTTCTCGATCTACTACCTTGACTATATACCCCCAAAACTTTCACCATTTCATGGCAAACTGCTTTGTAGCTAGGGTCTAAACTAAAGTCAACAAGTTTTATATACAGGGCAATTTTAACATCAGTGGGAACAGGCCCAAATTTGGCATAAAGGGACACTGTCACGTCAATCCTTTCTGTATCATATTATTTATAGTTAAAGTGCAAACATATATTTTTGGATTTACCTTCTGTGACTTTGTGGTACATCAGCATGGGCTGGGACAGGAGACAGTCTATTTTCAATTTTAAAGAGGACAAAACAATGAGTTCTAATTGGTAGCTGTTTATTATTTTTCAATTACAGAAATGTTAGCCATAAACGAAAATGGATGCTAGTACATGGGTGAGGGTTGTGGGTTGGTTTTAACATGGGTGTAAGGTGGCATAGGTGCTACTGCACAGATGAGGGTGGTGGAAGAAAAGTGGAATGGGTGATGGGGTGAAAGGTGGGTGTTGTTTTAGTTCTTTCATTTACAGATTCGTGATCAGCTGGGGATGGTGCGGAAAAAATGATGACAGACCGAACCTACTGTACACATAATATATATTCTTATTAAATACATTGCAAACTGCTGCCACCTAGCACAATTGTCCTGTCCCCTTTAAAAAAAGAATAAAGGAATCAGAAATAAAAGAAAATCTGCATCAGCAGTTTTCACAGAATATGACGTATCATAGTGTTTTGCTTTATAAGTAGTGATAATTTGATACATAATGGGGTTGACAGGCGCTGTCCCTAAACATCACATGCCAACTGCTGCAGCTACATAAATGTTCCTTAGTATGTGGTGAGAAACCACTGTTTTTATTTATGTGACTGAAATACAGATTTTATTGCAGTATCAGCTGCAAAATGCATCATCTTAGAATTTTTGTATGTATTACTTCAATTTGCCAACAAAATGTTGGTGTATGTATGCATTACCTCAGAAAAATTGCATGCATTTTGCCAGCAACAATGACTGGCATATTTTTATTAAGAACAAAAGACACAGCACCAACACTTCAAAATATACTGTATTGTGCGTTTAACTGATAGCATCACAGTACAGAAGCATACATGCAGGACAAAACAGTTTAAACAGACAAAATGACCTTTTGTGCTGTTTAAACTGTTTTGTCCTGATATGCTTCTGTACTGTGATGCTATCAGTTAAACGCTGTCACAATAATATATTTTGAAGTGTTGGAAAGTGTCTTTTGTTCTTGGTGCTCAGCTTTTCACACAGGCACAACTTAGGATTGGAGCAGCCTTCTTGTGGTTTCTGCAAATATTTTTTTATTCCAATGTCTTGACTGAATATGTTATGACATAATATGTTTTGTAACAGTTCCACATGTTGCTGCTGTAGTACTTGGCTTGACTTTGTTATAAAAGCTTTCTTTTAAACATAGCAACTTTTGATTCACTCATTTAAAACAGAAAGCAGCAAATAGCTGAAATTAGGTAATATCAGTTATTTTTCTCCTAATTCATGACGATGAGTATATATAGCTGAGTACATAAATGGCTAATGTGCCTCTTTCTTTCACTAAGGAACTATGATGCAGCTGCAGCAGGAAAACTTTTAACATATGGGTGGGTGGGTGGGTGGGCCTGTTACGTATTAAGTTGCTGACTTTAGCAAACAGAAGAAACTATAGATAAACCTAGTTGTATTCCTATCAATGTCACACAAGATAATTTCTCTCCCCCTTATTTTGAACAGTTTTTCCTTTACATGTATTTTATTACTATCTTCGTTACTGGCAGCACAATAAAAAAATAGGGTTCGAGTTCTAAAAAGTTCTAAAAAAGATTAGAACACTAGTACTTTTCCAAAAGTTCTAGACTAGAACTAGAACCCAGAACTTCAGAGGGTTCTGACAACCCTAGTCCTTAGAACCAATAGAAGGTTCTTACCCAAAGTGGTTTCTGATTTCCACTTAAACCAATCTATGTCTCTTCCTGTGTTCTTCACTGATCACACCTCCTCAGGAGAGTGGAGTCTACACAGTCTAGATGTTAAAAGGGCCCTTAGTTACTACATAGAATGTACAAAGGGTCACAGGTTTGACTGCCTCCAGTTGTTCCTCACTTATGGGGAAGTAGGTAAGAGAAAACCTGCCACCAAGAGAACCATTGCCAGGTGGATTGTGTCCTGTATCCAATTCTGCTATGAGAAACTGGGAAAAACTTCACCCTCTGGCCTGAGGGCTCATACCACTAGAGGTACAGCTGCATCTCTGGCTGCGGCCAGGGATATTCCTTTGTTAGAAATTTGCCAAGCAGCCACCTGGAAAACAGTTCATACCTTCACCAAGCATTACTCTCTGGATATTCAGGCTAGGAGTGATGCTAGGTTTGGCACAGCAGTACTTCACAGCCTATTCCCAAAGTGGGTTCTGTCCCTCCTCCTTGGAGGTACTGCTTGGTAGTCTGCAAATTGTCAGAATACAGCAAGACTTCATGTTGTTTGAAGAGAAAATTACTCACCGTAGTAACTGTGTTTCTTCTAATGGAGTCTTGCTGTGTTCTGACCTCCCTCCCTGCCTCCCCTCTTAGAACCTGTTTTGGGAAGTGGGTGGGCAGGTGCAGTGTTGCACCCCAGGGGTGTCTTTAGCCCACTTTCTGTTGTGTTGGGTGCCTTGTATTTGATTATTTGTTTTTTTTGTTTCTTATTGCTTGGTTTTTGGTCTTTGGGTTTCCTGACTCGAGTCTTATAGGAATCTAAAGTCTTTGTTGCCAGTTGGCTAGTAGGAATTTTATAATGTCCACATTATATAGTCAGTGAGTTTTAGCTCGTAAGAATCTGATGGTTTGGTTTCAAAGTGTCACAGACAGAGTTTTCAACTGAGCTCGAGCCCAACGTTCTATGCCTGGCATAGAATTTTAACCCTTCACTCTCCAGGGCAGTTCAAGTGCTGGAGCTAACTGCAATTGTCAGAATACAGCAAGACTCCATTAGAAGAAACACAATTACTAAGGTGAGTCATTTTTTCTTCTACCCTCAGCTGTCTTATATTTTATATTTATGCTTTTTAGAATATTGTTTTAAAGATTTTGCTACTGTACAAATGTTTTCTGCATTTTGTTTTTATTGTGTTCGGTGCCCAGAGCCACAAGGATTGGGTGCCTTATAAATAAAGTTGCCTTGTCTTGCCTCTTTAGGTCATATCTGACAGTATGGGGACTCATTTTAATAGAAGAGATGTCATTATTAAGGGATGTTGGGTCCCACAGTACCCAGTTTTTTGTTACCTATGGTAAGGTTGGCCAAGGCAAACCAGCTATAAAGAGATCTTTCTAGGGACATGGATATGGTCCATCTATCCACACTTCTGACAGTCTCCCTTTAAGAGCTGATTTGCTGGACTGTCTTTAAGAGATGCTTCTTCCACCACCAGGGCGGTATAGCCCTTGGCTCTGCCCTGCAATGTCAGATCTTACTTTCTGCTGGAGGAGTCATGTCTCCTCCTTTGCAGCTGTGCATGTGGTGTAGGCCCAAACTTGGTTAAGTGTACCATTTGTCTAACTTTACTTCTACTTCTTTAAAAATTTATATTTTGTTGTATTTCCTGGTTTGTTTTCCACCTCTGATGCCAGTGATGGACTGCGAGGATTCTGAGCTGACTCCCAGATTCAAGCACTGCATCCAGTGCAATCGGAAAATGTCACCGATGGATCCGCACGTGTCATGCATATACTGTTTAGGTGAACTGCACAACATTGCTTCCTGCAGCCTGTGCCAGGCTATGCTTCCTGCTTCACTTGAAGACTGCTACACTTGTCTTCTCCTCAGCCAGCTGGCTGAACGGGACCCTCTGTTGAAGCTTAAGCAAGCATGTAAAGCAGCCCCCGTGGCTGTGTGGTTGATGACCCAGCTGGCAGCTATGTAAGAAAGGGCAATCAAGGCAACAGTGGACACCCCATAAGTCTCAGTGCTGCTCCCATTAGGGGCTAGCATCAGCGTGGGTTTTGTGGGTAACTTCTGAGATGTGCAAGACCCTCCAGACCTTCAATGAGAGCCCTGTCCACTGTGGCGAGGTGAAGAAATCGAAGAAGTCTTGTTGTCAGTCATGGGAATGGGAAAGGGCATGCTCTTCCCTGGGGACATGGACAAGCCCTCTGGCAAGGAGTTCAAAAAGCTTGACCATGCAGTGAATAAAGTCTATGCCGCATCTTCTCTCAGTCTCCATCAGGCCAGCTACACCCTGATGATGGCCCACTTTGGTTACTCCATAATGGGAGTCCTAGATCATGTCCTCCCATACCTCACTGCTGACAAGCAGCTGGTAGTAAAAGTGGCCTGAGACCAGGGTCAAGCGATGGCTAAACACCAGCTTCAGATGGCCTTGGACATGGGTGAATCTTCCTGGACATAAAGTCTCCACCACTCATTCACACTAATGGGATCTACACCGGAGGCACTAGGATCCAGTGGGAGCAAACTTTTTGCAGGAGAGCCGGCGCCAGAGATGGAGCCACGAGGAGTGGTGCTGCGAGGCTCTGCTCGTGTGGCAATGACTATCTCGGCGTCGACCCTCCAACAGCCTCAGTTCCTTTTTCCCCTCCGTCGAGGTTCGCTTCGAGTGGCAGCGTCACTCTCGCCGGAGTCAAACTTCAAACTAGCAGCATAGTTTTCAGTTTATTATTTTGTAGTATTTTTCGAATAAAGTTCCGCTTACAATAATTTATTCTTATTAAAGAAAGAAGTCTCAGCCTACGTTGACGGAGTTGACCATGAGAGCTGGTCAGGTGACTGTAGGGAGACTTCGTATGAAAGCTGTTCAGTCAGCTGGGCTGTATCCAGTCCGCCGCCTTCCCGGGGGTGGGGGCTGACAATGGATGGTCCAATGCCCGAGGGGATGGGCGGGCCCCACGGAAGCATAAAAGTAAATGGTCGCATTCTCAGCGCTGTTCGGCCTCAAGCTCTTCTTTGACCCGTAGGTAAAAAAAAAGAAGATATCACTCGAGGTCGCCCACTGATATGTCTGCGCATTGACAGTCGGTCATTGGGTCAGTTGCCGGTCTTCTCGTTCGGAGTTGCCAGTTTCTGGTTCTGGTCACTGACCTCTTCGACATCGGAGCCCTTCCCCGCCTTCTGGTAGGGCTTCCGATGAGCAGTTTCATCAGTGGTCCCCTCTGATGGAGTAATGGGCTCGGAGGATGGTCCAGCTGCCTGGCCCTGTCACTCCCGGGTCCTCAGGCTCTTCGGGGGATCAGACAGGGTGATTGGGCCTCCCTAGTCACGCGGCGCCCTCTTCAGTGCCCTCGACTCTGCGCTCAGGTGTTTTCCCCCCTCACATGGCTGCGGCCCAGGGGGCCACACTGAGCCTCTATCTCCTGGTATTCTTCCTTCTTTTCCCTCAAATCCTAATTTTCTGGTCCCTGGGTTGGTTTCGGCACTGTCAGCGTCGGTGTCGCTCGGCGCCGTTTCCGGTGCCGTTGAGTTTCTTGGCACCGTGTGGCCTTTCGGTGCCATGTGGCTTTTTGGCGCCGTGTTCTTCTTCTTCGGCGCCAGCTGCTTTGTCAGCAGCCTTTCAGCGCCATGCTCTTCTTCGGCGCCGACGCCTGGCTTTGCATCTGCCAATCTTCAGGGCTTCTCCTCTCCGAATTCTTTTCCTTCCTCTTTTCCTGCTGATTTTCATTCCTTTCCTGTCCATGCAGTCCCTCCTGGACTGTCAGGAGATGCTATTGAGCCTGACCCAGATCTTAGACTGGGTGATGATGTGGAAGGAGTAGGACCTAATCCTGTTGCAGAGCCTGTGGTCGAGGACCTGTCATTTAAGTCTCTGCTGAAAAATTTGGATTCCACTCTTTCTCTCCAGACTATGGACATCGATCCTGGGAAGCTTTTAAGACTCTAATACCTTCACGTTCCAGACATCCCTATGGATTTAACTCCCCCGGTACAACCCTCCTTTGAGACATTTTCTCAAATTGTATGAAATAATCCTGCTCTCATTTCTTCTGTGGCTAAGTCCATAGATAGGAAGTATGCTGCTCCCAAGGATCGACCCATTTTGGCCTCCCAAGTCTTTGTGGATCCTATTGTAGTCTTGGCAGAGAATGATAAGGTCGTCCTTCCTCAGACTACTACAGCACGACCTATAAACAAAGAATTTCATAAGATAGATACTTTAGGTAAGAGATTCTTTGCTGCAGCCACCCTGGGTATGCGTATCGGCAGCTACCAGGGCTATTTCTCTCAATATGAATATATTCTGTGGCATTCGCTCAGACAAATGGTTGAAGCTGTACCGGAGTTGGACACTAATTCAGAGCTTCTTCAAACCATAACTAGGGGTATCGAGTCCAACAACCAGCAAGTTAAAGCAGCTATGGACGCCTTCGATACTGCCTCCCAAGCACTTCAGGTTTCACGAATGATGCCCAGCAACAGGTCATGGCGATGCCCTTCGATAGTGTGTATCTCTTCGGCCCTCAAGTAGAACAGGCTCTAGAGGCCACACAAAAGATTAGGTCAGCCATTAAATTGGCATGACCTCCTCCGGCCCCTTCTCGGGGGGGGTGTTAACAAACGCCAGTTTCATAACCATCAGTCCTTTCGAGGCAAAGCAGGGGAGGTTTTAATAAAAATCAAGCACCTCAGCCTCAAAAGAAAATGCAACAGAAGGCGCAAGGACCCAAAGTGCCCAGTGCCGCCTTCAGAGTTTCTGGCCCAAGTCCCACCTCAGCTGCCCGAGGGGGACTCTTCAGTGGTGGAAGGTCGTCTGCCTCAATTCTACAACCAGTGGAAGTCCATAACCTCGGACAAATGGGTTCTCCGGATTGTCCCCCAAATGGCAGCCAAAGCTGCCAATACTTCAGTCAGAACTTCTCACCTCCGAGATACAGGGCCTTCTGAACAACAGGGCAGTGGAAGAAGTTCCACTGGATCAACGGAACACAGGGTTCTACTCCCATTGCTTTCTAGTTCCAAAGAAAACCGGGGGCATGCGCCCCATTTTGGACCTCAGAAAACTGAACAAAATTTTTCCCAAAGAGAAATTCAAAATGATATCGCTAGGAACCCTGTTACCTTTGCTTCATCAACATGACTGGTTAGCCTCCCTTGACATGCAGGATGCTTACTAACATATTCCTGTTCACCCAAGGCATCACAAATACCTAAGGTTCATGGGTTTGGGCCAGCATTATCAGTTCAGAGTCTTGCCCTTTGGGCTATCCTCGGCGCTGCAAGTTTTTACAAAGTGTTGTGCAATCCTTGCAGCGCATCTCAGAAAAATTGGAATACAAGTGTTCCCAGATCTGGACAACTGGCTTCTAGCAAGCCCTTCCAGGCAAGGAACTCTCAATGCCATTGCCACGGCCTCAGACTTTCTCACGTCCATGGAAGTCCTGCTAAATCTCAAGAAATTGCAGCTGCAGCCCTCCCAGAGGCTTCTTATTCATAGGAACTCTTCTGGACACCTTCTGTGCGAAAGCTTTTCTACCAGAGGCCAGAAGGAGCGATATCCTACAGATGGCCCGATACATCAGAGTAAACAACTCAGTTCGAGCTATCTTGATGCAACGGATGCTAGGTCTCATGGCATCCTCGGTGTTCACTCTACCCCTAGCATGGCTTCACATTAGAACCTCTCAATGGATGCTCAGTACTCAGTGGTCCCCAACCACTCACCCTCAGTCCTTTCTCATCAAGGTGACAATACCTCTGAAGAAGTCGCTCACCTGGTGGTCGCAAGAGGACAATCTTCTGGAAGGGTATCCCTTTGCTCCCTGGATCATCAGATTTCCATTACCATGGACACGTCCCTGATGGGGTGGGGAGCTCACTGTCAGACTCTCCACACTCAAGATACGTGTACTCAGGACGAGTCCCAGCTTCACATAAATGTCTTAGAAATGAGAGCTGTCCTTTATGCAGTCCGGGCTTTGAAGGACATTCTCTGTCACAAGAACATTCTCCTTCAAACGGACAACAAAGTAGTGATGTATTATATCATCAAGCAAGGCGGTGCTCACTCTTATCCCTTATGCTGGGAAGCGATGAGAGTGTGGGAATGGTGCTTGGAGACAAGGCTTTGATTCAAGTGGTCTACCTGCTGGGAGTGCAGAACGAACTGGCAGACCGTCTCAGCAGAACAGAGACAGATCCTCATGAATGGTCTCTTGACTCAACCTTAGTTCAGTCACTATTTGCAGAGTGGTGAACTCCAGACCTGAACCTTTTTGCATCCCCACTCAACACAAAACTGCCTCTCTTCTGCTCAAGAAATCCAGGGCCTGACATTTTCTGTCAGGATGCGTTCAGGCTGCAGTGGACAAAATGCTTTCTATACGCCTTTCCATCTCTTCCTCTAATTCAGAGGGTACTTCTAAAGTTTGAGTCCCGGGGAACAAAATGATCCTCATTGCTCCCTTCTGGCCTCGACAGATATTGTTTCCGTTACTCAGCAGTATGTCAGAAATCCTTCCGAAACTGCTTCCCCTTCAGACGAACCTTCTGACTCAGGGGCCTGTGGTCCATCCCAATCTGAGCTCGCTTCATCTTCACGCTTGGCTCCTAAAGAGATAGAAGTGAACAAGTTCAATGTCTCTTGCAGAGTTTTAGATATTCTTCTGGCTGCGTGCAAGCCAGCCACTAGGAAAGCTTACAGAGCCAAATGGAAGTGTTTTTCGCTCTGGTGTGCAAAATCTTCTTTGAATCCTTTTTCCTGCCCACCAAATGAAGTTCTAGAGTACCTTTTGGATCTCTGAAATTCAGGTCTGCAATACTCTACAGTCAGGGTTCACCTTTGTGCCATTTCAGCTTATCATGAGCCAGTACTTTCCTTGTCACTGGCTCAGTTACCCGTGGTTAAGAGGTTTCCTAAGGGAATTCTGCATACCAGACCTCCTATCAGACGTCCATTTGCAGCCTGGGACATTAATCTTGTGCTAGACATGCTCACTTGAAAACCTTTCGAGCCTCTAGCTACCTGTGAATTGAAATTTCTCTTTTGGAAAACGACCTTCCTGGTGGCCATTACCTTGGCCCACAGGGTCTCTGAGATACATGCCTTGGTCACAGACCCTTCGTATACTCTGTTTCATAAAGACAAAGTAGTTCTTAGGATCCATCCTAAGTTTCTTCCTAAGGTTGTTTCAGAATTCCATCTAAGCCAACCTTTGGTCCTTCCTACTTACTTTGCGAACTTCCAAAATGAAGGGGAGCGTTCTCTTCATTCTTTGGTCGTCAAAAGAGCTTTGCGTTTCTGTTTAGATTGAACAAAAGATTTTCACAAAGCTCAACAACTGTTTGTTTCCTTCAGTGAGACCCGGCTGGGTCAACCTGTCGCTATCAGATGCATTTCAGCATTGCTGGTGGCATGCCTTCGCCACTGTTATTCCATGGCACAGGTTAAGCTGGAGGGCAGAGTGTATGCTCACTCTACTAGAGCGGTCACGGCATCCATGGCAGAAATCCGCAATGTGCCCAGTGCAGATATTTGTAATGTGGGCACCTGGAGCTCAGTGCATACTTTCGTCAAACACTATGCCCTGGATGTCCGACATGTTTCGTTTGGCAGAACCATCCTTAATAGACTTCTGTCCTAAATTTGTGAGCTCTTGGTCTCTCCTGCCGCCCTCTCAGGGGATTATTAGCTTGGTACTCTCCCATTAGTGTGAATGAGTGGTGGAGACTTTATATCCAGGAAAATATGAAAATTACGTACCTACCATAATTCTTGATCTTCTTGGATGGAGTCTCTACCACTCATTCTCACGCCCACCCACCAACCCCCAAGCTCACCTCTGTTGTTGGTCTTCACTCCCTCAATCTTTAGGCTGTGAAGACTTCTTTCTTGACACTTCTTATAGGGGTCTTCCGGACTATCTTATGTCCGGTTTTTGGTTAGGCTATCCTTCTATGTTAGTTACGCTGCACCTCCTCAGAAAAAAAGGTACTGAGGTGGCTGGAGGGTCTACACTGAGATAGTCATTGCTGCACGAGCAGAGGATCACAGCGCCACTCCTCATGGCTCCATCTCTGGTGCTGGCCCTCCTGCAAAAAGTTTGCTCCCGCTGGGTCCTAGCACCTCTGGCGTAGATCCCATTAGTGTGGATGAGTGGTGGAGACTTCGTCAAAGAAGATCAAGAATTACGGTAGGTATGTAATTTCCATTTCCTGTGCCCGTGCAGTGGCAGCGGCCGTCAAGATGCATCGCAAGGCCTGGCTAGGGATTTTCATCTTTACAGTGACACCCAGCATAAGTTGGCCAATGTCCCTTTCCTGGGCACCAACCTCTTTGACCCTGGGGTGGATGGCCACCTCATCAGCATTGAGAAGTCCAGTGCGACCCTGGATTCTGTGACCTCCTCTCAGAAGGACTCGAAAGGGCAGAAGCTGAAGAAAAAGTATTTTCAGTTTTGGCCCTTTCCATCACAGAAGCCTATGCAGCAGCAGCCCCAGCAGGGGCGTATGCAGGCTTGACACCTCAAGACCATGTTCCCCCATCAGGACCCCAAAAAAAGGTGGAGGCATGGGTAGTGGTGTCCCTGCAGCAGCAGGTGCTGGTGCCCCTTCCAAAGCTGGTCCCTGATGGACTGGGGGGTGTCTACCTCCCACCTGTCCAGTCCCTGCCTCCGCTCTTCATGGTGGTCGGATGCACCACTTGTGGCATGCATGGCCGTAAGTACCTTGGACAAGTAGGTCCTAGAGGTGGTGGGCAGAGGATTGCCACTCAACATCGAGGTATTCACGTCTTACTGATCTCACGCAACAACAGAGTGTGTGGTGTTGCAGGACACGCTGCCCACCCTCAGGGAAGATATTGCCCAGCTTCTACAAAAAGGAGCCATAGCCCATGTCCCAGACTCCATGGCAGGTCAGGGCATAGTGTCCAGGTACTTCCTGGTCCCTAAATGGATGGGGGGGATCTCCACAATTTGAATCAGTTTCTCAGGAAGTGAGAGTTCAGGGTAGTCACAGTGAACCAGGTAATACCATCTCTGGAGCAGGGCATGTGGTTCTGTTCCCCGGACAACCAGAACATGTTCTTCCATACACCTGTCCTTCCATCCCATTGGCAGTACCATTGGTTCCATGTAGAAGGTGTTCTCTACCAGTTCCAGCTCATGCCACTTGGTCTTTCCGCAGCACCCAGGGTCTTCACCAAGTGCATGGCAATGGTGGCAGCATTCCTGCGGTGTCATGGGGTCAGGGTATACCCCTTCCTGGACAACTGACTGATTGCCGGGCTGCCCAAGGAGGCAGTGGAGCAGTCCAGGCACCTTGCCCTCCAGACCTGTGGGGACTTGGGCCTTCTGGTCAATCCAGACAAATTTGAACTGAACCCCTTGAAGGTGATTCACTTCATTGGGGCAGAGTTAGACTTCTTCCAGCCCAAGTCCTGACTCCCTGCAGACTGGGTACTGGATCTTACCTCTTTTGCCTGTTCATTTCAGGTTGGGTGCTTAGGCCCTGCTGAGACTTCCTGCAGCTGCTGGAGTACATGGCATTCAGTGGGATCTGGGGCATCAGAGGTGCCAGCATCTAGGTCACTTGGACCAGCCAGTCTCCGTGACCCAGCCAATGTGGGACCCCATCCAATGGCCGCTTGTCTCAAAACATCAAGAGGAAGGAGTCCCATTTGTCTGCCCAAAGCTGATAGTCACTCTAATAACAGATGGGTCTCTGGTGTGGTGGGGAGCGCACCTGGGGGACCATAGAACCCATGGGCTTCAGACCCCCAGGGAGTCCCATCACAACATCAACCTGCTGGAAATCCATGCAATACGCTTACCTCTAATGGAATTCGCTCCTTTTTTCTGAGATCAGGTCATGCAAGTCCAGGTGGACAACATCATGACAGTGTTCTACCTGCACAAATAGGGTGGCACACACGCACTCCCTTCCCTTGTGTCAGGAGGCCCTCCACACCAGGACCCTGGTGTGTAGCTTGGGTGCAGATCTTCTGGTGATTCATGCCATGGCAGCTGACAACCAGCAGGGGGATGCCCTCAGTTGAGTGGATGAAATGTCTCAGGAGTGGTCTCTGCATCAGGAGGTGGTGAACCACCTGTTCTCCCTGTGTGGCACTCCTCAGGTGGACCTCTGCCTTCAGGGAGAAGGCTGTATTGTGCAGGCCCCCCCCAGTCTGGAACACTGCTGGGGGATGCCTTTGTGAGGCCCTGGACCCCAGGCCTCCTGTATGCCTTCCCTCCCTTTCCCTTGATCCACAAAGTGGTGGTCAAGGTGCAGAAGGACAAGACATGGATGATCTTGATAGCCCTGAATTGGTCCCACCAGTTCTGGTATCCTGATCTCCTCAGCCTCAGCAGCAGAACTCCGTGGTGGTTGCCTCTGCCCAAATCTGCAGTCTTGTTATCAGGAGAAGATCCTGCACCCAGATCATCAATCCCTGCACCTCATAGCCTGGTTCCTGAACAGCTAGAGTTCCAGGCCCTAGAACTTTCGGAAATGTGTTCCACATTGTGGAGGCATCCCAAAAGGATTTGGCTTGATAGTGCTACACTTTTAAATGGAAAAGATTTTCCATTTGGTGCGAGGGCAAGGAGCTTAGTCCCCTTGCCTGTCCCTTTGCTAGCATTCTGGACTGTCTGTGGTCCCTCTCCCAGATGAGACTGAGATCAACAATCCTCAAGGTGCACCTGGCAGCCATCTCTGCATACTGGTCATGGACTGGTATGCCAATAGTGGTGCAGGAGGAGGTGGATGGGTGCTTTTGTAAAGGCCTTGACCACTTGAACCCACTGGTGCATGAACCATCACCACGTTGGGAACTGTTGCTGATTCTGGCAGTGCTCATGGGCAAGCCTTTTCGAGCCTATGCACCAGTGTGAGATGTCACACCTGTTGTGGAAAACTGCCTTCTTGGTGGCTATCACCTCCGCCAGAAGGGTCAGTGAACTCCAGGTGTTCTCAATGCAGTCTCCATATCTGGTCTCCCACAATGACAAGGTAGTTCTTCGCCTGCACCCAGAGTTACTCCCGAAGGTGGTATCAGAATTTCACCTTAACCAGGTGATTAACCTTCTGGAATACTTCACCAACCCTTCTTTGGAGGCTGACCATTGACTCTATACCTCGGACCTGTGGTGGACGCGCTCTTATTATAAGGGGCATGTGGCTGGAGTTTGAGGTAATGCTCACCAGTGCTTTGTAACACATGTTGAGCTGTACCTAGCAGACCGGCAGTTAAGAGGATGATTGGCAGGTGGATTGTCTCCCACATCAACCTCTGCTATAGGTTGGCCGGTAGGGAGCCTCCCATAGGGCTTAGGGCTTATTCCACCAGACATACTGGTGCCTTGGTGGCTGCTTTCAGGGGATGTCCCCATACAAGAGATCTGTAGGGTGGCTACCTGGAAGTCAGCTCATGCCTTCATCTCCCATTACAGCATTGACCTTGAGTCACGTCGAGATGCTGCTTTTGGGGCCTTAGTTCTACAGTCTGTCACCAAATAGGGGTGCATGCCTTTCCCCCTCCTCCCATAGAACTGCTGGAAGTCTGCCAGAAGTGTGGATAAGTGAACCACATCCATGTCCCTAGAAATGAGGACTACTCACCTGTAACTGTAGTTCTAGGAGTGGTATATGGTTCACATCCACAAAACCCACCCAAGCTCCCCTGGCAAGTAGCACACAGATCCCTGCTTCCATCATGCAAGATGCATCATGGAGTGGATCCAAGGGATATACTACCCCAGTGGTGGGAGGAACTTAGCTTAAAGACAATCCAGCAAATCAGCCTTCAAAGGGAGACTGCTAGAAGTGTGGATGTGAACCATATACTGTACAACTACTAGAACTATGGTTACAGGTGAGTAACCCGCATATCTTTTGTGCATAGTCTCTTGAATTCAGTTCTGCTATGAAAAAGTTGGAAAAATGCCACAGAGAAACTTACAGACACACTTCACAGGGGGAGCAGTATCTCTGCGTCTGTGGTATCCTTAAAGGGCATCCCATTGTTCAACATTTTCAAAGTAGCTACCTGGAAAACAGTACGCACCTTCACAAAGTATTACTGTTTGGACATACGGTCCAGAAGGGACGCCAGCTTTGGAACTGCTGTCTTGCAGAACCTTTTTCCTAACTAGGTTCTGGACCCAACCTCCCAAGGTACTGCTACAGATTATGCATTGATTCCTAGGGTCTGAATTAAAAAATACTGATGATACAAATCTTGTTGCTTCTTAAGGGATAACTCATGTTTACACTCCCTAACCCCCTGCCTCCCCTTCCAGAACCTGAAATAGGTTCACACAAGAATCATTTCTTTTTCCATTGAGGTTCCTTGAGCATTACTGTTACAGTTCCTACAACTGTAAGCTTGTTGTTATTGTTTATGTGGTAAGAGTTCACAAGTCTACTTCAGATTGTTTGGTGTTTTAAAACTTCCATAAAAATTTTTTCTAAAAGTTTTTTAAAACCTTTTAGGTAGTTTCACTATCTGCTGCCCCACTCTGACTTGGAAACAGATCCAAGCAACTGCTGGAGTGGAGCGTGGATGCAGAGTTTGAACCTACATTTCCAATTCTAAAATTTGCACAGGTTCTATCTCTGGAGCGTGTCGGCCAAGATGACTGCATAACGTGTAAACATAGTGAGTGATCACTTGAGAAGAAATAAGATTACTATGGTGAGTAATTTTTTTTTCTTTCAGAGTCAGCCCGTTGCGTATTCTCCATGTTCCTAAATGTTGAAGTTCAAAGCAGTTACAAATAGCCTTGAGAGTTCAAAAACAAAACATATTTTGTTGAATGTATATTCCTTTCTGGGACTGCACATCTCTCTCTGTTCCTTCACTGGGTTCTTCCACAGACCTCTGTAGAGAGTTCAGTATTCTTCAGATGCACATGGAGCTTACATCCCTCCAGCTGATTCTCTTTGTTTTGCTGTCAGAGGGAACCAGAATTCTGATTGGGGTGGATATGAGGCTAGTTGTCTTGGCTGGGTTGTACATCGGGATGGCATCTGCAGGGAATGCCATACATTTTCCCTGTCACACCTTGACACAGTTGCAATCCCTGCCCTCCTAACCTGCCAAATGCTATGTGCTTCTGCCAGTGTTGTACCTTTTGGGTCACCAGGGGTCAGCACTACTGTGGAGATGTCCTAGTGGCCAGGGCTGGACCTTGGATCAGCACCTCCTGACTTCAGTCACTTCCCAACTTCCACTTCCTTTCCCCATTCTCCCACATGCATTTCTGTTGCAAATAGTATTGGCTCTAGGGTGGCACTGTATCAGTAGCTGATGATGTATTTTAAATTGCCCCCCTCAAAACCCAATCCCCCAGTCCCCCAAGCACTTTCATTGACCAACTGGCATTGGAAAACTAATCCATGATTTTTAGGGGGGGATACTTATGGCACCCCCCTACAAATGGGGGTTCCTGAAAAGTCTTCCTTGAGCTTGCCTAAATGCTCACTGCCTGGCTGGTGTCCTGTGTTTTTAGCAGTTCAAATGTATTGCCAGAAAGTGCCTGTATAGCCTCCATGTACTGTCTCTTTAAGAGCTGCCTGGATTGCAGTCATAATTAGTCTGGGAACCGCACAAAATTTATGCCACTTAAAGTGACAGTTAGATAAGGACAAAATCGGACAGACATGGACAATAGCTTATCTCAAGGAGCCTCCATAAGAGAGAAGAATGTCAGCTGGCCTGTTGGCACAGTGGTAGCGTTATTGCTTATGATGCTAGGAAATTTGATGTTCCTCCCTATGGTGAGGGAGGGCCATCACACCACTCTGACATTGACACCTGTGGATGCACGTGTGGTAGTGCAGGATGAGTGGTGCAGGGAGGGGAAGGATACCGTTGCATGCTTGGCTGAGTCATGCATGAGCACACACATAGCCTGGACATATGTCCTTCAGCAGGCACCATCACAGGGGAAGGGGCAAGGAGAAACCAAGGTGTATATCCTCGAACACCTCAACTACAGATGGAACCAAACATGGAAGTCCTGAAATATTGTCCATTTATTATCTCCACAGGTGAAACGTGCAAAAAGAATATTTAAAAGAAAGGCAAAAGAATGTCTAACCCCAATCATTAGCATGCCCCATGTACACATGTGCTTCATTCTACAACTCCTCCCCCTTCCCCAATGGGAAGGGGCCGCTGCTACTCATGGGCTCCTCGAACTGCTGAAAAAGAATGCATCTCAAGTAAATTATAAACACCCCTGTCAGAAAGACTTTCTTAGCCTGTTTGATCTGCAAGACAAATACTCAAACAGCAAGTGACATGTCAGGCAGCCAAATCCCAAATCTCTGAGCTGCAAACTTGGAGACCTGGGTTTGAATCCCACAGCCCCCCGCCCCACTTGCACACTGTGGGACCCTGAGCAAGTCACTTAATTTCTATGTGCTCCCAGGCTGCACCTGGAAACAAGCTTCGGCTTAGTGTGCCTCTCCTGGTTAAACAATTTCCCCTTTCCCAAGGTACTGTATCAGGTCTCCAAGCAAAGGGTAAAAGACCCAAAGAAATATATTGTCCCAGCAATATAACAAGCATTTGTCAATGCAGAATGTTGGCTTGCTGGCATTGGCATTGGTAGTGCAGGAGTTAGACAGATGCATCATAGGAATGGCAGTGAAGTATTGAACTGATGCCAACCCACCCCCACCCTGCAGAGAGTGACAGGCGTTAGGGTGTCCCTTTGGGTGTTTGGTAGTGCAGTGCGGGAAAACATGTCAGGCAGGATGTGAAAAATGACAGCTGTACAGTTCATAAGGAGGTGTAAAAAAATGCCAGTGTTGAAAATGTGGCATGTAAATATACCAAATTTGCGAAGCTACTAGGGTGCGTGGGAAATATGCAATGCACGCTTGCAACACTGCCATTTTATGGGCGTTAAACAAATTTTCCAACAGGCATTTAGCACCTCTGCTCATGTAGTGTCACTGTTATTTCTCAAAGTGTCCCAAGTGATTTCGCTGTGACCACGCTATTCTGCGCTGGAAGTGCGAAAACACATTTTGCAGGATATGTGAAATGACGCTGTACTGTTCATCAAGAGTGTGGAAAATGGCAATGGTGAAAATCCAGACTGAAAATATCACAAATGCACGACGGGTGGTCAAGCGCAGCGTGCAATCTGCCAAGACACGCTCGTAACACAGTCATTTTATGGAGTATCATCACCAGATTTTCAACATAGGCATTTTAGGTTCTCTGCTCATGAACTGTCACACTGTCATTTTCATAATCTGGCCCAAACACTGATTTCCCACAGCGACTGCGCTATCGTTCGCCGGAAGTGCGGAAACACATTTTGGGCAGGATATGTGAAATGACGGCTGTACTGTTCATCAAGAGGTGTGGAAAAATGGCAATGGTGAAAATCCAGACTGAAAATATCACAAATGCACGACGGTACAAGCGTGCGTGCAATCTGCCAAGACACGCTCGTAACACAGTCATTTTATGGAGTATCATCACCAGATTTTCAACATAGGCATTTTAGGTCCTCTGCTCATGAACTGTGTCACTGTCATTTTCATAATCTGGCCCAAACACTGATTTCCCACAGCGACTGCGCTATCGTGCGCCGGAAGTGCGGAAACACATTTTGGGCAGGATGTGGAAAATGACAGCTGTACTGTTCACAAGAAGGTGTACAAAAATGATAATGCTGAAAATCCGGCATTAAAATATTGTGAATGCGCGATGTTACGAGCCTGCGTAGCAACTGCGCAACGCACACTCGTAAAACAGGCATTTGTTGGATTTTTTCCACGAAATTTGGAACATAGGCTTTTTAAGAGGCCACCTCATGAACACTGCCACTGTCATTTCGTTAATGGGCCCTGAAAAGTGATTTCGCGCAGTGACTGCGAAATCATCTTTCGAGGCCGATTAACGCCATGACAGTGATAGAATTCATGAGGAGGGGCCCCAAAAACTCCATGTTGAAAATTTGGTGCCAAAATTCCAAGAAATGCCTGAGACATACAGCAAAGTTGAAAAACCCTATTCACTCCATTATACAGCTTACGGCATTTCCTCAGTTACATGTCGGCTTTGAAGAGTTCAGGCGTGTTCGGTCCACTGAAGATCATCGCGCCTGACTCCGGCGGTAAGTATGGGGTGAAGAGGATGAGAGAGGTAGGGTGCGCAGTGGGTGAGTGCGGGTGGGGGAGGGGGCATCGAGACTACGAGGGACGGTTTTAGTTTTATAGAGGAAAAAAAAGAAACCATCATGGGACAGTTTTTGTCTTGCAGGGCATTTGTACGCTGGTGGGCTCCCAGCATGCCACCTAACTGTTTTTTGGGGGTGTCAGTAGCCGCAGAGGATTGGGCACCCTCGTCGTCACTAACACGGGGGATAATGCCGGCGGAGATTGGGCACCCGTCGGCAGACAAAGACAGCGGTGGAGGCGCGAGCCGAGGGATTGGGCACCCCTCGGCATTCAACAATTGGGGAGAGGTGATGCCAACGGGAGTGGGCTCCACCGTCGGCATACAAAGACAGCGGGGCACCAGCCAAGGATTAAACTTGCTGGCATTCCACATTAGGGTGTATGCCGGCGGGTGAGTGAGCTCCCATCGGCACAGTAAAACAGCGGGGTTACCGGACGGGGATTGGGCGCCCCTGATGTCGACAGCCATAAGCCGCTCGCCGACCATGCTCATAATGGCAGTGAGCACGCAAGCAAAGGGTCCGCTGTGTATGACAAGCTTTGCTCGGATTGCAGCGGACCTTTGCTTAGATGTGCTCGCCCCATTATGTATGTATGGTGTGGTGCTGGCATGCAGGCTGACTGGGGAATGAGGGACGCACCTACTGATGCGTGCCCTGCATTCGCCCAACAGTGGCCGCGCCCCCAAATATGCACTTTCCCTACATGTTGGCTTGCGCCTGCGGCAAGCCAACATAAAAAGCAATGCTGACCTTAATATCTATCTAAGTTTATCTTATTCTTGTGAGCTTTCTCTTTAATTGTGCTCTATTTTGCTAACCCCCCCTTTTGTAGACCCCCCTATTTACATATATTTGGATGCTTTAATGTATTATGTTTACTGTTTAGTACACTGTGGTTTCATTACTTTGCTCTTACTGTATCCTTAAGATTTCTTTAATTTGACTCAGTATTGTTGACTCCCAACAGAAACAGGTTTAATTCTGCTATGTAATATGTGGGTACAGGCCATGTGGGGGTGGGTGTTGTTCCTCGGCTGTATCTTTGTTAAGCTTTTCTCTTGTTTGTTATCATGATTCTTCTTTTTTTTTGTTGACTGTACAGAACAAATTTCAGTAAAGTATATTCAGTTAGAAAAATATAGCTATCCCTTACAATACGGTCTATAGGGGAACACAAAACCGCCAACCTGACAAAAATCATCCAGGGTCTAGGAGGTCAGGATGGGGGAGTTGAACATGTACTTGCTGGAGGAGAGGAGGGATGGGGGGGCATGATCGAGACCTTCAGAAACATAAACGGTATAATCAAGATGGACACAGGAGGTTTATTTTGAAGGAGGGTCAGGAAGGACACTATGAGATTGGGGAGAGGTAGATTCTGGATGGAGGTGAGGAGGAATATCTTTACAGAGAGGGTGGTTGCAAATTGGAATGCACTACCAGCAGAGGTGCTGGCATGTAACACAGTGGAAGGCTTCAAGAAGGGATGAGACAGGGAAAAGGGGAGGGTGGGGGGGCAGCTGCTAAATAGGGAACTAGCTGCAAACTGACCATGATGGCCTTTTTCTGCTGACAATTTTCGTATGTTCCTAACCTGACTGTGTCTGCTGCACAACAGTTCATTACTTCAACACACGCGGTGCAGTGTGAAAACATGCAAGACTTTTCTTACAAAAAGGCAGTATCTGGAGGTGGGGAGTGCAGGACATTGATAACTGCTGGACAGCTGGCTTCACTAATTGCTGTTTTTAGCAAAAAACAGAACACTGATAGCAGGCTGTTTGTTCCACAGTGGCATAAACTAGGAACTCATCTTATGGTTACAGAGTAAATGACAAAATAATTTACTTTTATGTTTACATTAAAAGTGGCAAAATGCTGAAATTAGTTTTAAAACATCAGCAAAAGATCTAACCTTCAGTAAACAATTTAAGGGCAACTAAAATACGCCCAATTTAAAATAAAGAGTTCTACAAAGAGATTGAATACAAAGATAAAGAGTCTTTCACCAACTACCATCTCTCAGATTTACTATACAGTTACCTGACTACCACCCCATAATGCTGCTCACAATGAAATGAAGATAATAGTGGCAATAAACCAAGCAATGTAAGCAAATGCATAACCTACTAAACATGCTGTCCCAGCATTATAAATAGTTACCCTCACCAATACAGTCTGAAGAAAAAAAAAACAGTAGCTCACTAACCTGAGTGTTGATGCTGCCTTCAATGATTCAGTAGTTCAGCACATGTACTGAAGTCTGTAAAAATGTAACACTCCTCTTATAAAAAGTCAGGAAATCTGGGGAGAAAGGGCAGTGAAATGAATAATTTGATGAATAACTAGATTCACAAACTGCCATTTTTTCAGAAGCAAATAGGACATTAATAATGGGGCTGTATGCTCCATAATGTCATAAGCTACAAACAACTGGGTTATAGTATTAGATATTCTCAGCTTTCCAGTAGTGTGAAATATGTGATCTTATCTGTGTCAATCTTCACCATTCATCACAGATGGGTACTGGCCGGAGATCAGGAACCTGCGGGAGCCTTTTTTTAAAGGATGGTAGACCAACGTAGCATCGGCGCGCCCTCGGGCCAGCGTCTCACGTGGCGCTCGAGGATTAGCCGTTAAGCTGTGTCGATTCCGCCTGCCTACCAGTTCTTCGTCTCCCGCCGTCGAGGTCGCCTCATGGGAAGCCTTGAAGAAGTGTTTTGAAGAAAATTTTAGGCCTTAGCCCTTATTTGTCGATAGTTCGTCGGTCTACTAGTTCTAGTCTGCCCTACTCGACGTCGCTGGTAAGATCTTTCCATTATTTTTAATTTTGGTGACATCAAGTCTATTTTTGGTGTTTTTCCATGAGTCATGTCGGTCGGAGGGCAAGAAATTATCTAAGGGCGGCCCCTATGTGGCCGGTGCCGTGTCGCGGAGCTTTCTCCGTGATCGACCAGCATGACCGGTGTCTCTCATGTCTTGGCCCGCTTCACGACATGGATTCGTGCAATGCCTGCTTCTCGATGGACCGCCGTGTTATCGAACAGCGCACGTGGAAAGTTGGACGAGCTCCGCCGACTTTAGGAGGTAGGATCCGCACTCGTCGGGCCAAGCCGCGTTCTCTCGGCCTTTCCTCCGGGTCCCTCCCAGTTCTATATGGACCGTGGTGGAGGGAGTCTCAACCCCAGTAGCCTAGCCTTGGTTGAGACTCCTCAGCGGCTAGAGGCCCGTCCGCTTCCTCCCTGGGAGTGGGCGGGAGGCACCCTTATAACAAAAATCACCCCTTGAGTGAAGGCCCCCAGGTGTCGCTCAGCGGTCCAAGGCCAGGTCGGTGCCGTCCAGCGGTGCCGAGGCCTTGTCCGGCGCCGTCTTGTCTCGGCGCCCGCGGGCTCTGTCGGCGCTGCTTGCAGCGCCGTACTACTACGTGGCGCCGCAACCCTGGATTCGGCGTCGCCTTTGCTATATCTCGCCTCGGCGCGAGGTTGAAGCAGGCGCCCTTGAGGTCGTTGATCGGCGCCATCGCGGCACCGCCTCTACTCGGTGCCAGGAATTTCAGCGGTGCGCCCTTGGTGCGGGTCCGTTTCGGAGCCATCGGCGCCCACCGGTGTCGGCGGCGCCCGGGGGCCTGGCGGTGTCTGCGACTCCGGGACACTGCTGGGGCTGCCGCTGGCGCCGTTTCTGTCCCTGGTGCCGCTCCCGGTGCCGGTGGACTTGACGGCGCTGCGGTTGGCCCTAGCCTCGGACCTCTGGTCCCAGCCGTCCTGCCACCTTCTGCCAGCCCAACCCCGGGGCCGTGGAGGGCGCGGGTGCTGCCTCGACCACTGCCACGACTTCTGGGCCCTTGGCGAAGGTCGCTTTTTCCTCGCCCTCCTGCCATCTGGCTTAGGGCCTCGGATTCGACCTCTTCGGAGTCGGAGTCGGGCTCAGAGTCGGATGAGCAGTCACACCCTTCGGGGTTGCCTGCACAGGAGGCTGAACCAGTGGTCTCTTCGACAAGTCGGAGTCAGCCCCCTCTTGAGGAGCGTCAGGTTCCCCTCCAGGTCGGGGTCAGTGGCACTGACCAGCAGGCTATGGTGCGTGCCAGTACAGCCATTCAGCCTGGCCTGGGGGGGGGGTTCCTGGACCCCTCAGCAGGTGTATCCCCTCCCATGGTGTGTCTTGATCGCCCAACTTTGGGGTCTGTCGAGAAGCCTACGGGTGGGAAGGGTGCTGCGCCCTGGATTTCCCCCTCGGGGACATCCCAGGGCTGCCAGCTACCTAGGCTGACCCTCCCGAGGACCAGGACTCTCTCGGACTCTGAGGGGTCGAGGGGTGTGGGGTCCCTGCGTAGGCCTTTCTCTGGGGTCCACCCGGGTCCTGGAAGAAGCCGGAGTGCGGACTTCCGTCCTTCCCCTTCCGGGTCCTTGAGAGGGTCCCATTCTTTGGAGGCAGGGGACCGTCCTTCTGGACCCTTACGGCCCCGGTCGCCTCACTGGGGGGATTCTTCTGGGTGCAGCTTAGGCAGTACCAACGTGGTTGTACAGCTGTCAGCTACGGAGTCTTCTGGGACACCTTCCCCAGGTGTCCATGGTCCGCTCTCTGCCCCTGGCAGAGGTCAGCCGATTCCTTCCCTTGGCTCTGCCCCTACCCCTCTGCTGCATTCTCCAGCGCTCCCGGGCATTCTTGGTCCTACCGGGCCTCTCACCTGGGAGCAGTTCAGAGCAGTGGCTTCTCGGTTCCCTGCCTATGTTAGGGCCTTGGACAGTCAGGTTTTTCAACCTTCCCCCGAGCAGCCACCCTCGGAGCATATGGTGACCTCCAGCTCCTCATCCCCCTCTTCTGGGGGAGAGGAACCATCTGTCCACATCTCTCCTGCCGCTGATCTCTCCGAGTATCAGCATTTCCTCTCGAGGATGTTGGAGGACCTTCACCTTTCCCCCCTATCTGCGAGCAATCCAGAACATGCGGCGCACGCCTTTCTAGGCGATTTCGGGGTGGCCACTCTTGTGGTGCCCCCCTGGCCTGCTCCCTTTCGGGAGGCGTCCATGCGTTTCTGGCAGAGGCCCTTCTCCGGAGTTCCTGCCCCTAGGGACCTCAGCCAGAGGTATTGCGCTCCTCCAGAGTCTCCAGGTTCTTTGCCTCATCCATGAGTCCGGATTGGCGCACCTGGACACTCCTGATGGGCTTTCGCCCTCCACCGTGACCGGCCCCAGATCAGGACTCTTCGGATTTCGATTTCTGGGGGAGGAGGACTTTCTACTCGGCACGGTTGCTTCTCTCCATCTCCGCTCATCAGGCCCACTATGCAGCCTACAACAGGCTCTTGTAGTCAGTGCTGGGTCAGTTCCTAGCTGCTTTGCCTGAGTCGGAGCAAACCAGGCAAGCCATCGCTCTCTCTGCACGTGGCCTGGAGCTAGCAAGGCACTAAGAAAGGGCATCTTCCGACACCAGTGAGGTAGCTACCAGGGTAGTAGGGACAGCGATCTGCACCAGAAGATCGCCGTGGCTTCGCCTTTCCCGGTTGTCACCCTTGGCCCGGCGTAGGGTGATCTGCTCCGTCACCAGGGAACCTATCGCTTTTCCCGTAGGGTGAGACGACGTCTGTCGGGGCAAATTCCCCGTCTCGCTCTCCCCATTCTCGGGCCTCTTCAGGCCCAGAAGGTTCCCCCCTTAGTGTGTCACCCACTGAGGGCTAAGGGACTCTGTCCCTTAGGGTGCACTTAGTCAACCCCCTTCGGGGGTGCTTGGTACTCACCCATCTGTGATGAATGGTGAAGATTGACACAGATAAGATATAGAAATTACGTTCTTACCGTAATTATGATCTTTCTGTGTATCTTCACCATTCATCACAATCCCTCCGCCATCCCCTGGGGCTCCAGTCTCTGGATCCTCCTCCTCTGTGCCTCCCCTCTTGAGCGGGGGTAAAGTTGGGACACACAGAGTTAATTTCTCCCAAAGGTACAGTTCGAGTGGCACTTCCTCTCTACTAATTATCTACACCCTACAGGGTGAGAACTGGTGGTTGCCCTCCTTCTGTTATCCTTCCTTTAAAAAAAAAAAAAAAAGAAAATCCTTTTTTTTTTGTCACCAAATGTCTTTACAGAGAGAGTACTGACTCCCTGTACCCTGTCCTTCTCCAGAATAGCTGACTCTGCTTTTGGAGTTTGCCAGTTATTCTGTGCCTTGAATTCTGGCAGGTGAGCTTTGCCACTCCTTGCAGTTCCTATACAGTCTGGTGACGGGCAAGGGTCCTGGATCCTTGTTACTTCTCACTCTCTCCTAAATTCTCTCTCCCCCATCCCTCCCTTCTTCCTTTTCCAGAGGTTGGTGCCCCTACCCAATCCCCTTAGTTTTTACTTCTTCTATGCTGTCCTCTCAGTCGTTATTTCTCCTTTTAGTTCAGTTTCTCTTCCTTTTTCTGTCCCTTGGACTCTCTTGTCCCACCCTCCATCCCTTCCTCTTACCTCTCCGGCGACTCAGAACTGGTAGGCAGGCGGAGTCGACACTAACAACGGCTAATCCTCGAGCGCCACGTAGTACGTTGGCCTCGAGGGCGGCGCCGATGCTGCGTCGGCTCCACCTATCCTTTTTAAATAAAAAAAAAGGCTCCCGCGGGGTCCTGATCTCCGGCCAGTCTGTGATGAATGGTGAAGATACACAGAAAGATCATAATTATGGTAAGAACGTAATTTCTATTTCCTGGCACTTATTCTTACAAAGTAACAAATGGCTAATGTATTTAATGTACTGTTCATAAAAGTGGTAAAATACTGACATTAGTTTTCAGAATGCAGCAAAGAAAAACTCTAACCTTTAATAAGTTGATAAAATTCAGTTAAAACACACAGGAATGAGATAATCCTGGAGCTACAGATCTTTTGGTAATGCCTCCTCTTTTACAGGGCAAACAAAAATATTATACAACACAACATACTGTATAACTTTGCAAAACATTGAAAGAAGACAAGTGCAGGATGGATTTATCTGGTATTAAATATAACCTTACACAAAGAACACATATAACAGTGATTTTTTAATAAAAATCAGATAAAACTTTTGAAAACAAAGGTCGTCTTAACAGAAACAAAAAAAAATAAAAATAAACAGTACAGTAGCAAAATAACAATGTAATAATATACATTGTGCATATTCCTGATTAACAGAATGTAAGGAGCTCTTACCTGCAGTGGAGCTGAACAAGAACTGGTGGAGTCCTACAAAATCTCAGGGGGTGATGCTGTACTCTGATTGGTTACACGTCATGTGCTTTTCACTGTGTTATATTCAGTTCAGTATGTGTTATACTCTGTTCAGTTTGCTGTATTCACACCTTGGCACGTTACACTATTCAGTCTATGCCTTGCAAGTTTGGCAACAATTCAGTTTGCTGTATGCTCATTTCAGTATGCAACATACACATTTTAATTGTGGCGTTGTTTTGTATGGTCCACCACTAAAAGACCCCTTACCTTCTCTGTGGTCTGCCAGCCCCTTCGGTTGCTGCTGGTGAGGACCCCATCTGGACCGTGCGAATAACTAGTCGGATGCATAAAATAAAGAATAAGGCAGGGTTATTCAGTTCAGTAGGTGTTCTCTTCATGAGGACAAGCCCCACACTGACTAAAACTCTGACTGACAGACCAACATGGCATTGCCAGGCAGTGCAACAATTAGATACATGCAGTTCTAAGTGCTCTTAAAGGGGCGGCAGCTAAACATTAAGCCCCATGCTTAATGTGTGCTTCACATCACTGCCGGAACAGTGAATGCGAGCACCACTCGAACAAGCGATAATCTATACGTTTCTAGGAATTTTTAAGTAAATAAGGCAAAAAAAAAAAAAAACATTGTCATGCATTACAAGGCATTAGATTTCCCAAAACAGAACAGTACTCCGCTCTGGAGAGAACCTTGACTACACTGGGGACCAGTCAGAGTAGCACCAGAGAAGAGAAACACAATAGTACTTGAGACTTGGTCATGCCACAAGCGTTAAAGTGTGGGGGAAGGAAAAGGGAAGAGAGGGAAGGGTAGCAGCAGGAGGATACCTAGAATGCAGGCTCACACTTTAATAACAGTTGCATAAACAGGTAGACTGTCCATTGAAAGAGACATTCCTAAGGGAAAGAAAATGTTAGTGCAGGTAAATAGTACCATGGCAACAGGTGCAAGAAAGAGGTACAACAAGATATTTACTGCAAGAATGAAAATCAGAAAATTAATTAGTCCTGACACATTTCACTTAGTCCGGTAACAAAAGTTCAAGACCTCCGTCGACTTTTCCGGTCAGTGGGAATGGAGGCATGCATGGACTGCACTAGTTCCTGACAGGAGGGGGTCAAGTCATTAAAAGCGACCCAGGAGTTCTGCCCACTATCGAATCCACACCACTTTACTCTGTAAGTCCAGGATCCATTGACAAACTTCTTTCTTATGATCTTCTCGATCTGGTACACTGGGGTGTGTGGAAGAGAGTTCTGAGAAGAAGAAGAAGAGTGAGAAGAAGAGGAAGTCCCAGGCAAATCATCTGGTAAACTGGAATCCAGCTGGAGAGTGTCAGGAGTGGGAAGATCTATAGGAACTGGCTGCAAGTTATCTGGGGGAATCTCAGCTTCAGAGAGGATGGCAGGCTCAAGGGCAGCTTCATTTGTGGGAGGACTGGGGTCATCTGGAAGGTCGTTATTGAGGTACCCATGCTTTAGTTGGGTTTATATAGACTTTGTTGTGTACCAGCTTGCCATTCGACTTGCATTGCAGACAAACGTGGACCGGAGGAAGCTTTTCTACAATGTAGAAGGGACCAGTTCAGGGGCGAAGCAGTTTCTTGGTGGCACCCGGAACAAGAACAGGACAGTACAAATAGACATTGTCCCCAACAGAGAATGAAGGGTCATGCACCTTGGCTGCAGTCATTTTCTTCATTGCCGATTTTCTCTGGCCCAGTGTGGTAATTGCAACTCGTCGGGCAAGTTCCAGCTGTTCCAGAAGAGGGATAATAAAAGAAGAAGCTGACTTAGGCACCTCTAGCAGCGAGAGATCCCTGTCCAGTAGAGTTCTTGGGTGACTTCCATGGATTAAAAAGAAGGGGGTGTATTCTGTGCAGTCGACACAAGGGTTGGTATTGTATGCAGACTGCACAAAGGGAACAAACCAGTCCCAGGTGTCGTGAGTCTCATCCAGATACTTGGAGAGTTTGCTGAGAATGGTGGACATCATTCTTTCATTCTGTCTGTTGCACTGTGGATGGTAACTTGTGGTATGTGTCTTTTTTATGTTGAGAAGTTTGCAAGTTTCTCAGACAATGGTGGACAGGTAGTTAGTACCTCTGTCTGAATGTAGGTACGATGGGGTACCGTGACGACAAATGACTGTGTTGAGAAATGCATTGGCCACAGTAGTGGCTTTAATGTCTCTCAGAGGGATGAGTTCCAAATATTTTGTCAAGTAGTCTACAAAGACAAGGATATACTCTAGTAACAAACCAGAGTCAGAGCATGTTGGCAAGGGCCCAAGAATGTCAGTGCTGACTCTTTGGAGCAGTTCAGTGGCTACAGGCATTGGGATGACGTGTGCCTTTGTTGGTTTGGCAGGAGGCTTTCTCTGAGAGCAGGGTTGGCAGGATTTTACAAACTCGACAATGTCTCTGTTCATGTGTTGCCAGAAAAAGTGAAGCCTTGTCTTTTCCAGAGTTCTGTGAATTCCCATATGACCTCCAGAGAGTGGAGAGGCATAAGTGGAGAGAAGAACTTGAGGGATGAGAGAGGCTGGCAGAACTAGCTGTACATGAGTTCTGTCTGTGCGATGGCCTTGCCTTCCTTGGTCCAAATGTGAAAGAGCACACCGTCATTGAGGAAGTACTGCGAAGCAAGGAAAAGTACATCTTGGCGATGTTGCTTTTGTTGCAGTAATGTTCCAGACTTTAAGGTAGGTGATGATGTCCGTAAATTGAGTGTCAGTTTTTTGTTGCATTTTAACAGTTGCCAGGGACAGATCAGATGCAGAGGAGATGAGAAGCTCTTCAGCTGCTTGTAGTAACTGAGGATTTGTGTGTCTCTCTGAGCTGGCAGTTGGTAGCAGCAAAGCAACTTGAGGTGTTGAAGGAGTGTCCACAGGAAGCACATCCGTGGTATGGAAGGGGAAGAGCTTGTAAGCAGGATTCATCATCTGTTGAGGAGGATGCAGAGGGATATTGTCTCCGGCTTACACCATCAGCATTTGAGTGAACTCGACCTGGTCTGTATTGTATTTCGAAGTTGTAGGATTGCAGCATGTCGATCCATCGGGCGAACTTGCCTACTGGCTCCTTCATTTCAAATAACCACCTGAGGGCAGAGTGATAGACGAGCTGTAAAGGAGGAGTAGCGAAGATAGCAGTCAAATTTCTTCACGGCAAATACCATGGCTAGACATTCTTTCTCTGTGATGCCATAGTTCCGCTCAGCTGAGGAAAGAGAACGCCTGGCATAGGAGACCACTCGTTCTGTTCCATCTTGAATTTGACAGAGCACAGCGCCCACTGCAAAGGAACTAGCATCTGAGTAGAGCTTGAATGGTCAGTCGAACCTTGGGTATGCCAATACTGGAGAAGAGATGAGGTTTTTGTTTTAGGATGTCAAAGGCCTCTTTACATTCAGAAGTCCAGATGTACTCACATCCCTTCTTGGTGAGGGCGTACAGTGGAGCTGCAATCTTGGCGTAGTTGCAAATTAACTTTCGGTAGTAGCCACACAAGCCCAGGAAAGCTCGAAGGTCTTTGAGATTATTAGGCTCTGGATAGTCTTTGACTGCTGAGATCTTGTCTGGATCTGGAGATATGCATTGACAACTAACCACATGTCCTAGGTAATGAATTTGATGCTGCGCAAAACAACACTTTTCTTGGCGAAGCTTGAGATTGGCTTGTCTGAGACGTTCGAACACTTCTTGAAGATGTTGGAGGTGCTCTGGCAAAGTTCTGCTGAAGACTGTCACATCATCCAGGTAGACTAGGCAAGCTTTCCAAGATAACCCACGTAGTACGGCTTCCATAACACATTGAAATGTGGCTGGACTGTTCCAAAGACCCATAGGCAGACGTTTGAACTGGAAAAGTCCCAAGTGGCAGCACCATGCTGTGTATGGACGAGAAGCTGGATCAATTGAAACTTGGTAGAACCCACTCTGAAGGTCTAGAGTGCTGAAGTAAGCAGGACTGGCTGCACCAAGACTCTCTAACGCATCTTCGGTTGTAGGCAAGGGATGAGCATCCTGCACCGTGTAGGCATTGAGTTTTCTGTAGTCTACCACAAAACGATACCCTTTGTCCTTCTTTACCACCAGCAAGCAAGGTGCACCCCAAGGACTTGTAGACTCTTCGACTATGTCTTGGTCAAGCATGTCTTTGATTACGTCCTTGAAGACTTGTTTCTGGTTGTGCCCCACTTTGTAGGCTCGTTGACGGATTGGTTTCTGGTTGGGCTGTACTGCGATGATGTGTTGCAGGATATCACAGCACCCGAGCTTTTATCTGAACCAACAAAGACATCTGGGTAATTTTCCAGGAATTTCAAAAGTTGTTGCTTTTCTATTGGAGATGCTGGAAGTTTGGAAGAGGATAGTCGCTGACTGAGGGGTAACTCTGTTGAAGTGGGAGTGGTCATGATAGTATTGACAGGAATAGTGTTGGTGGAACCAGGCTGAGGTTCTTGCATGAGATGAAGCTGGTCCCCTGAAGACAAGCAGACAAACTTCCCAATGTTGGCACCCTTTGAAATGACCACTGGCTCATCTGTGAAGTTGCAGCATTTTTGGAAGACTGCTCCATCATGCACCACTGATAAGGTATTTCCTGGAAGGAGACCTGACGAATGCAGCGCAGGGGATCCTGTGACAATGCCAACAACACCTTGTGGAAGTGGATCACCTCGAATCTGGCAATCAAAACCATTTCCGACTGAGGAGGCACAGTGACTGAGTCTATAGCTGTGAGTTACCTCCAAGGATCTAGCAACAATTTGCTTGAGGCAAAGTCTAGGATGGCTTTGTGAGCTTTGAGAAAGTCCAGGCCTAGTATTATTGCAGGTTGAAGATCAGGCACAATATAAAACTTGACAGTAGCTTGCTGTGAGCCAAAGTGGAGCTTGAGATGGACCATGCCTGTGATAGGTACTGTATCTGTACTGGCTGTGATAATGTACTTTATGTCGGCTGGAGAGACATTGGGTATGTGACGAATAGCTTGATTGTTTAAAATACTGCTATTTATAACCAAAATTTCTGCTCCAGTGTCGACCAAGACATGCGTAGACCAATCTCCGATGGTTACAGGTACATAGTTTGCTAGGAGAGGTGAGCGGATGACAGGTACCTTTGCCCCAGGAAGTGAGAGTGTGCCAGAGATTGCAGTTGGAGGAATAGATTTGTTTGAATTGCGAGAGTCAGGGGGTGGTCAGTTGCTGTGTTCCCCTGGTGCTGGGAGTAGTTCCGGTTATCTTGCTGATTGTGCAGCGGTGGGTGCCTGTGGTTCTGTTGATCTCTGTTGTACTTTAGCTTTTGGCAGACAGCGGCAGTATGCCCCCTGAATCCACACCACTGGCAGGTCACTGGTTCTCGTGAAGAAGGAGGTGGATGAGGTCGCTGTCGAATTGGGCGAAGCACATTGACAGAGGTAGTATAAGAAGCAGTTGAGCTGTGGTGCAGAGTATTGATACTTGTAGTGAGCGTCTCTGTCATTGATTGTTGCTTCTGGTGACATGTTGCGAGCGTGGCTAACTGCGACGACTGAGGTGCTTGTACACTGGTAGCCTGGGACATTGCTATGGATTGTTGTGCAAGTCTTGCTGCTTGGATTGTGTCCATCCAGGTTGCTTGTTTCTGCTGGATTACATAAAGACGGAGTTGAGGAAGCAGTCCCCGAACAAATATTGTGATTTGTTCTTTCTCAGGTTTCTGTAAGTGTTTGCAGCGAGAAATGTCCACTGCGAAGGCTTCAAGAGATTCGGTGGGTTACATTGTACGTTCCCACAGCTGTTGCTCCAATAACCAGGGTGGGTGTGCTTGGAGAAAATGGGCTTTGAAGGTTGTGCACAGTGTGGCAGTATCTCCTTTGACTTGGTCTGGAAGTGCGTTGAACCAGGAAATGGCAGTCCCTCTCAGAAGCAAGCGCAAGGCATTGGAAATATGCACAGGATCAGTCCAACTATGCAAGGAAATCCAGGCTTGGAATTGTTCCAGCCAGTCAACAGTGTCTTCGTGAGGCAAGGCTGAGAAGGATACTGGTTGTAGGCTGGTATGGACTGTGGACTGTGGTGCAATGGCTTTAATGTAGGCCAGGTCGTCTTGAATAGCTTGCATAGCTGGTGCTCCTTGAGCAGAAATAGAAGACTGGATGTCATGGAGGATTGTTTCGATTTTGTAGCCCCATGCCCTGGAGGTGGGTGTGGGTAGGACTCCAGACGCTTCGGCGCCCATATCTGTGTCGTTGTCAAACATGCATGGTTGGAGATGAGCTTCATTTCACTGAGCGAAGGTCATACGGGTGAGAAGGAGTTGCCATCATGCAGGAGACAGGACGTTGTGTTGTGGATGAAGTGCTGAGCAAAGGTTATTTTTGTAGACAAAAGTACAAGTTTTTGTAGCAAAGTTCATCAGTGACATCTTAATAAAGGATTTCCCACTCAATTCTGTGTTGTTTGTTATTTAAATAAAGGTTTCGTTGTAAAAATCAGCTTTTTGTAACAGTGTCCATTCATTTCAATAGGACTCCCATTGTTTTCAATGAAGTGAGGTCAATTTGTGCCCTTCACAATATGGCCACCGAACTGTGACATGCAGTTCCTGTGGGTTCTGACTGCCTGACTGTAGCAAGATGGCCACCAGCAGGGGTTCAAGGTTTACTTCCTTTCTTGTTGTTGTGATGCTGTGTTCAAAATGGAGGATTTCTTCCACGAGGCTGCCTGACTGCTCAGCAATGTCCAAAATGGCGATTGCCGCCCTGCTGTCTTCTTCCCCACTGAAAATGGCAGAGTTTTGTGGTGAGCAGCACAAAATGCTGGGGAATTTTTGTACTTATGAGACTGTTCTCAGTTTTGTTTATGGAGCTTTTATTTATTTTATTTGCCCTTTGTGCATCTCCCAGGCTTGTACTTTGATAAGTTATTTACTGTGTCTTGCCTCCGAGAATTTGTACTGCGCCCTGCCTAGAATGTCTGCTGTGCTTGTCCGTTGTTTCATTTATATTATGCCTTTTGTTTGCTCCTAAGGTAGTGCCTTGTGTAGTTTACACTTTTTTGTTTTTTATTGCCCCACTTGAAATCTGTACCATGTCGCTGTGTTTAATGTCCTTGTAATGTAATGGGCCCGAGCTATGAGTGCAGAGGCTCTGTGTAGCTGCTGGGGTAAGGAGGAAGCAGCGGTTGCTGTCTGAGCGGCTGCAAGAAGGTAATGTGTCCCCACCTGTGGGGAATGACTGAAGGCAGGCCCGATCACCCGTGCTAGGGAGAGAGGAATGGTGCTCCTGGTGGCTGTAGTAAGAAGAAGCTGTGGCTGGAAGAAGGGCAGCCAGTGAGTCGTGGTTACGAGGTGGGCCGAGCAGTGTGCTGCAGATGCGGCCCTGAGTGGAGCTGTGGTTAGGGAGCAAGCTAGAAGATCAAGTGTGGAGTTGATTGCTCCGTGCTGCAGTAGGTTTACTTTGTTTTGTTTTTCTTGGCAAGGTTGAGGCCTGAAATATGTTGCGAGGTGGCCGACCGTGCTGGAGTTGGGGAACTGAAGTCGGGAGTGGATCCCTCTTTGTGGCTGGGGTAGCTGTTTGGGAATAGCGGGGCTCCGTGTTCTGATGCGGTTGTTGGGGAGGGGTTTGAACTAAGTGTGGAGCGGAGGTTCCAATGTTGCAGGAGCCGCTGTTTAGGCATAAGTCCAGGGTTATTTATTAAATTTTAACAGTCCCTTTTGGCGTGGCTTTCTGTGCCGTGGAGTGGAGCAGTAGGTTTGGCACTGGACTCGAGGTGGGGAGCATAAAGCGGCAGTTTGTTGTCAGCCACAGATGAGAGGCAGCATGAGGGTTTTTTTTTGTAGTTTTGTTGATTTATTTTCTGTTGTAGCTGCACACCATGCTGTAAGAGACTAGTTGGCAGAAGTTGCAGTTTAAATTTTTGCCATTTGCTTGTTGTGCGAACAGCATTTCAGACGTAAGCCCTTCCATGGGGGGGAGGGGGAGGAGGGTTGCACAGTTTGCAGCTCCGTGGGATGCAGGATTTAGCACATTTATTGCAGAACAGTTCAGTCATTGAGCTGGTTGTCAGCAGGATTTAGCACTTGTACTCTTAGTAGGCTCTATTTTATTTATTTATTTTTTTTTTAACAGTAGGAAGGTTGCAAGCTGCTATAGAAAATGGGAGACAGTTCAGCTTTTCTCTCAGCAGCTAAGGCTGTGGTGTAAATAACATTCAGCAGTTCAGGCATACTGGGGTGATGGCTTTGGGGTAACCAGCGACGCAGGCAATGCGAGATGGGGTCTGGACAGAAGAAAGGCCGCATTCTCCACCATGTGTGGCATTTTTTTTGTATGGTCCACCACTAAAAGACCCCTTACTTTCTCTGTGGTCTGCCAGCCCCTTCAGTTGCTGCTGGTGAGGACCCCATCTGGACTGTGCGAATAACTAGTCAGACGCATCATTCTAATGTTGTTTTAATTATTTATTGATTTTATCATGTTATGTACAGGCGCCTTGGTTTTGGAAAGGCGCCTTTTATAAATAAAGATTGATTTGATTTGATAAAATAAAGAATAAGGCAGGTTTATTTAGTTCAGTTGGTGTTATGCAGTTTTAAGTGCTCTTAAAGGGGCAGCAGCTAAACATTAAGCCCCCATGCTTAATGTGTGCTTCACATAATATATAATTTTGTTTTCAGTACTTCATAACCATTTCATTTACAACAGTACACATTTATCAAGAGTATCAATATATTAAATAAATATAATCTACAATTCAGTATGTGTCATTTTCATTTTGGTATACATTATACCCTATTTATTATGTATTGTATCCATTTTAGTATAGGTCATATATATTTTGACATGTGTCATAATTATTTCAGTATGTGTTATATATATTTTTTTATCTGTCATATCCATTTCAGCATGTGTCATAATTATTTCAGAATGTGTCATATCCATTTCAGTATAAGTCACATCCATTTCAGCATGTGTCATAATTTTATTTATTTATTTATTTAGTTTTTGTTGACCGGGTAAGTGCACTAGACAAATCCTGCCTATTTTCAGGCACGACCCGAGGGAGGGGGATACAGATGAATGCCAACTGACCTTGAACCAGATTAAGCTGTTGGTGGTATTTTTAATGAATGAGGGAAATTTGGCCAGGATACCGGGGAAATTCCCCTACTCTTTTCGATAAGTGCCATGGGATCTTTAACATCCACCTGAACTACCGCCAATCCAGGCAGATGGGACCTCGGTTTAACGTCTCATCCGAAAGACGGCACCTCAGAAATGCAGCACCCCTCTCATACTGCATTACAGTGTTAGTACTGGGATATTAACCCAAGTGCCAGATGTGGAAACTAATTATTTCGGTATGTGTCATATCTATATTGGTGCATGTCACACACATTTTGTTTTTTGTCATACCCATTCTGGTATGTGTCATACTCATTTCAACATGTGACATATCCATTTTGGTAGCTGGCGTAATTATTTCAGTATTTGACAAACCCATGTCGGTGTGCGTCATATCCATGTCAGTTTGTGCTATAACCATATTGGTGTGTGTCATAACCATTTCGGTATGTCATACCCATTTTACTATGTGTCATATCCATTTCACTGTGTGTCAGAGTTATTTTAGTGTGTGTCACACCAATTTCAAAGTGTGTTATATCCAGTTCAGTTTGTCTCATATCCATTTTGGTACATAATACCCATTTTGTTATGTGTCCTAGCCATTTCAGTATGGGTCATATCCATTTCGATATGTGTCATTATTATTTCAGCATGTGTCATTCCATTTTCAGTGTGTATCATGCCAGTTTCAGTTAGTGTCAATCCCATTTTGCTATGTGTCATATCCATTTCAGTATGGGTCATATCCATTTGGGTATGTGTCATAATTATTTCAGTGTGTGTCATACCAGTTTCAGTGTGTGCCATATCCAGTTCAGTTTGTGTCATACCCATTTCGGTATGTGATACCCATTTTGCTATGTGCTATAGCCATTTCAGTATAGGTCATATCCATTTAGGTCTTTGCCACAATTATTTCAGCATATGTCATACCATTTTCCGTGTGTGTCATATCCATTTCAATTAGTGCTAAACCCATTTTGGTGTGTGTCATACCCATTTCGGTATATCATACCCATTTTGCTATGTGTCACAATCATTTCAGTATAGGCCATATCCATTTCAGTATGTGTCATAATTATTCTTTATGCATCATACCGATTCTCGTATAACATATCCATTTTGGTTTGTATCATACCCATTTTAGTGTGTGTCATGCCCATTTCGGTATGTGTCACATCTATTTTGATATGCGTATTGCCTGTTTCAGTATGTGTCCTAGCCGTTTTGGTATATGTCGTACTTATTTTAATAAGTGTTATTTCTATCTTGGTGTATGTCATATCCATCTTGGTGTATGTCATAGCCATCTTGGTGTATGTCATATCCAGTTTGGTATGTGTCATACACATTTTGGTATAGGTCATAACCGTTTCGGTGTGTGATATACTCATTTTCATGTTTGTCATTCTCAATATTATGCTGTAAACATTTTGTTGTTAGTCATAGACATTTCACTGTTAATTATATTCTGGAAACTGTAATTTTGAATTGAACGGTTTCCCATAAGAATATCCAGCTTGGCTACAGTGACTATTTTGGCTAGTAAACCACATTTCTTTTGCTAAATTGTTAGTGGTTTACTGCTTTTAGCTACCCAACTTACAGAGAATTGAGTATTTTCACTTTCCATTTCTGTCTGTGTCCTTTTGCCTTAATCAATCAGTTCCTGTAACAGGAGCCACAATTTGACCCTTGGCACAGTTTCTTCAGAACAAGAGCCTTCTATTAGTGTAAGACTCTGTACTACATTGTTGTTTTTTTTTTGGGGGGGGGGGTCATTATTTCAAGATTCTCTTTAATTGGATTGTCACACGCTTTGTTAAAAGTGTTTAGGTGCACAACACAACTTTATAAATTATAAGCGCTGTCATATTTTTTTGTCCAAAAATCTCAGTATAAAAGGTAAACATTTTAAACAGAAGCATGCCTTCTCTCAGTCTGCCTCTGTCACCTACAAATAAAAAAAGGCTCTAGGAGAGTTCCCATCGATGGTGGAAAGCGCACATCTGAAGGGTCCATCTCCTCATGTTCAGCAGCTAATAATGTTAAAGCTGGCAAGAAAAAAGATGAAGCTGCACAGCCATCAGATAAGCTTGGTAAAGACGGTTCAGACTTCAGGGTGTCTGAAAGGGGGAACCTTGAATCCATTAATGGCAAAAATATAAACAAAAGAGCCTCAGAGCAGGCATTGAAATGGTGTCTGCCAAAAAAGAAATTTAAAGAAAAGAATGCAGTGCCACTCCTCCTGAACAGAGAAAGGAGCAGGCAGATGATACAGATAACATGCCCTCTTCAGAGGACATATAAAACAAGCATTTGTCAATGCCAAATGTTTGCTTGCTGGCATTGGCATTGGTAGTGTAGAAGTTACAGAGCTGCATAATAGAAATGGCAGCAAAGTATTGAGCTGAAGCCAACCCCACCACCACCCTGTAGAGAGTGACAGGCATTGGGGTGTGCCTTTGGGTCGTCAGGCATAACGACCATGCCATTTCACCACACCCTACCCTGCAGACACTGACAAGTGTCACAGTGTGCCTTGGGGTCTTTGGCCCTTATGCGCACCCCATTCCATCAGGAAATACGGTGAGATGGGTGCGGTATAGGAGAATGGGGTGAAGTTTGGGTCCGAAGAGTCCGAGGCACACCTTGATGCCTCTCACTGGCTGCAGGGTGTGGGTGGGGGTGGAATGGTATGAGCATGACAGGCAAGAATCCCAAGTCACACCCCTGATGCCTGTCATTCTCTACAGGGTGGAGCGTTATGGTCGGAAACCGTAACGCCTCAGGCATTCATTGGTATTTTCACTCCAAATGTTCAACATGGTTTTTTTGTGACCTCCACCTCCTGAACAGTGGCAATATCAGTTTGTTAGCCGAAAACTGCTTTTGCACAGCGACTATGGCATTTGGCACCACAGGTGCAAAACACATTCTGAACAGGATGTGAAAATGACAGCGGTACTGTTCATGGGGAGGTGTAAAAATAGCAATGTTGAAAATCTGATGAAAATCTTAAAACTAGTGAAGTCTGTCGTGGAAACTGTGCTGTCACACCGTGATCTAACTAGTTTGGGGATTTTTACAGCAGATTGTTAACACAGGCATTTTGGGACCTCCGATCATGAACAATGTCAGTGTGATTTTCTTTATCTGTCCCGGACAATGATTTCCCACAGCGACCACGCATTACTGAGCTGAAAGTGTGAAAACACATTTCGGCCATGTTTTGAAAATGACAGCTGTACTGTTCATAAGGAGGTGTGGAAAAATGCCCCTGGTGAAAATCTGGACTGAAAATATTACAAATTCATGAACTTACGAGGGTGCGTCGAAACTGTGCAATGCTCACTCGTAACACAGTCATTTTATGCAGTTTTGTCACCAAATTTTCAACATAGCCATTTTAAGACTTCTGCTCGTGACCAGTGTCACTGTGATTTTCTTAATCTGTCCCAAACATTGTTTTCGCACACCGACTGTACCATTGTGCACTACATGTGCGGAAACACATTTTGGGCGAGATGTGAAAAATGGTAGCTATACTGCTCATAAGGAAGTGTGGTAAAATGGCACTGTTGAAAATCTGGTGTGCAAATATTACAAATTCACAAACTTGCCAGTCTGCGTAGGAACTGCACAACGTGCGCTCCTAAAACAGTAATTTTGGGAATTTTTTCACCAAATTTTCAACATAGCCATTTTAACACGTCTGCTCATGACCAGTGTCACTGTGATTTTCTTAATTTGTCCCGTACATTGATTTTTCACACTGACTGCGCCATTGTGCGCTACATGGGCGGAAACATGTTTTGGGCAAGATGTGAAAAATGACAGCTGTACTGCTCATAAGAAGGTGTGGTAAAATGGCAATGTTGAAAATCTGGAGTGAAAATATTGAAAATTACTAACTTACAGCATGCGAGGAACCTGCAACGCATGCTCATGAAACAGTCATTTTAGGAATTTTTCACCAAATTTTCAACATAGCCATTTTAAGAACTCTGCTCATAAACAGTGTCACTGTGATTTTCTTAATGTGTCCTGTACATTCATTTCACACACTGACTCATGCATTTTAAATCGCAGGCGGAAACACATTTTGGGTGAGATGTGAAAATGACAGCTGTACTGCTCATAAGGAGGTGTGGTAAAATGGCAATGTTGAAAATCGAGAGTGAAAATATTTAAAATTCGCGAACTTACGAGCATGCGTAGGAACTACGGAACGCACGCTCGTAAAACAGTCATCTTTAGGAATTTTGTACCAAATTTTCAACATAGCCATTTTAAGACCTCTGCTCATGAACAGTGTCACTGTGATTTTCGTAATTGGTCCTGTACATTGATTTCACACACCGACTGCGCCATTGTGCGCTACATGGGCGGAAACACATTTTGGGTGGGATGTGAAAAATGACAGCTGTACTGCTCGTAAGAAGGTGTGGTAAAATGGCAATGTTGAAAATCTGGAGTTAAAAATATTGAAAATTTGCGAACTTACAAGCGTGCGTAGGAACTGCGCAACACATGCTCGTAAAACAGTCATTTCTAGGAATTTTTCCACCAAATTTTCAAAACAGGCTTTTTGAGAGCCCACCTTATGAACAGTGGCAGTGTCGTTTCGTTAATCGGTCCTGAAAGGTGATTTCGCACAGTGGCTGCAAAATCACCCTTCGGGCCCGAATAACGCCATGACAGTAACATTATTCATGAGAAGGGGTCCCAAAAACCCCATGTTGAAAATTTGGTGCAAAGATTCCAAAAAATGCCCGAGATATGCAGCAAAGTTGAAAAAACCCTATCTATAACATTATACAGCTTACCGGCATTTCCTCAGTTCGCGGTCGGCTTTGAAGAGTGCAGCGTGTTCCCGGTCCACCGAATCGCCTTCGACTCCGGAGGTAAGTATGGGGTGAGGGTGGCCGGAGGCAGGGTGCGCAGTGGGTGGGTGCGGTGGGGGCAGGGAGACTGCGAGGACCATTTTCAAATTTACATTTTTTATTTAGTAGGCGGCCAGCAGGATGTTTGCCATGCTGGGTGGGCTCCCAGCGTGGCAGCAGTGAAACTGTTTGGGGGGTTGCAACCGACAGGGATTGGGCACTCCGTTGGACAAGCAGGCTTGTGCCATGGTGTATGGGCTCCCAGCGTGGCAGCTGTAAGGGGCTGTTGGGGGTAATCCCGTCAGCTATACAGCACGGGTGGAGCGATCGGGCACACAATGCGCGTGCCTGTTGAGGGGGGGAGGTCTGCTCACTGAAGAGGAGCTCTCCCTTTCAACTGTATGCCACTGCATTTTCAGCTGTCATAGACAGCTGGAGCAGTGATTGACGCACTGCAACCGTGCCTGCAAATACACTGACTGAATTGGAAGAGGCTGACACACCTCTGGAAAACTCGGATGATGGCACTGTGTGTCTTGCACATGCATGCAAGCAAACATAAAAAGTGGCAATTCTTCCAGGGGATCCAAGCCATGGGAAATTTTAATAAGATACCCCCCCCCCCCAACACAAGCTCCAGTGTATCTGCCTACAGAGGAGGAGAAAGAAGGTGGAGGAGGGAGACACATTGGAATAAAAAGGTGCACCTGAGCAAGATTTCAAACCTCCTCCATGGTATAATGAGGACTACTCATCCTTTTCCACATTTGCCAGCTGTGGAAGAAAACATGTATTTATTTCAGTTTGGGATTAATACCCTTGAGTCAAGGTCTCATTTTCAAAGGTTCCACATCAGTGCTGAACAAACATTACAAGAATACAAGGTTTACAGAAAACATTGAAGCATATACACAGGCAATAATAATAAAATTTGAACTTATACATATCTAGTTAGTATGTATTAACTCATTGCCTCCCCAGGAGCTCTCTGAAGTTGCACCACTTGTCTCCTGTATACTGATAATAGTAAATCCTGGGCCTTTCTAAGCAAAATCAAGCTATAGTCAGCATGCCACAAACAAATCCTAATAGCTCAAGAACTGTAAGTGCTAGACACAAAGTATGAGTGGCAAGGTTATTCAGCACAAAATTACCTTTCCAGTGGTGGTATGCAAAGCATAATATGTAATTTAGTTTTTTTCCTATGCTGGTTGAAACAGCAAAAACATTTTTTCCCCACTAAAACAGGCAACATAAGCCACACGCACCATACCATAAACAGATACGAATAACTGCTAAAGTATACATGATATAAACAGAATATGAGTGGCAGAATTGTTCAGCACAAAATTTCCTTTCCAACGGTGCTATGCAGTCAAATATATATTATATTCTGTTACAGTATACCGTATATTAAAATATATAAGTGACTTCTCCAGACGTTGCCAGGGCACATAGGAAGTCAGTAGCCGACTTCTGTAGGCGTCCTCAGGACACACCAGTGTATTTTACTGATGCCTACAGGCGTCGGCTAGGAGACAATGAGTTAACAGCAAAAACGATTAGATAAGAGAGGGATGGGGGTCAGCCAGAGATGGCATCGTCAGAGGTGGGGGGTGGAGTTTTCAGCCATGTGAGGACATCGTCAGATACTTGGGGGTAGGGTAGAGGGTTATGAAGAAAAGTGGTGTAAGGTAGCAAGATATAGAGGGCGGTAGGTAGTGGGAAACTGGGGGTCTGAGGTAGTATCACATTAGCGCAGACAGGTACAAGTCATTTTAGACCCAGGGAAGGATCTGAGCCTAGCTTTGAAAGTACTGATGATCTTGGGTGTATCAGTGAGGTCAGCAGGTAGTTCATTGTACCATTTTGGTCCATTTTTGTCATTTTGAAGGAAATTACCATCCTGTCAGTGGCCATACTTCGAGTAGATTTCGTTGGGATGGCCAGCTTAAAGTAAGCGCCCAGGATGGGGGATGTCAGTCCAAGCAGCACTTTTTTTTAGAAGTAGGCAGGTTTGGTATTGCCCTCTAAGATGGAGTGGGAGCCACCCAGTTTCAGTGTAGAATGAGCAGGTGTGGGTGTCAAGAGCAGCCCCTAAAGTGAGATGGCAGGCCTTACTGAGGAGTGTACTAATCCTGTTAAGAGCAGTTTTTGCACCCACCCCATAAATAGGCAACCCATAGTCAATGGTAGACAGTATTGAACTACTGGTGACTAGTTCGGGAGCGTCGGGTGTCACTGAATGTCTGTGCCGGTAAAGTACACCAAGCTTTATATTTCCAGTCTGGATAACAGAGTCTGTGTGGCTTGAGAAAGTGAGTGTGTCATCAAAGGTAATGCCGAGATATTTGAACTTAGTTACTTGGTTTAGAATCTCACCCTTTTAGTTATGTATAAGCAGGGGTGTTTATTTCTTTTTGCTTTGGGAGGTAGTGAAGAGCATACTCTTGTTTTTTTGATGTTTAATAGTAGTTTGTTTTCCGTAAACCAAGATTCAAGATTAAGGAAGCTGCTTTGGAGTTCAGTTGTGATGAAGTGGTGGTCTTTACCAGTGACTGATATTACTGCATCATCAGCATAGAGAACTGTACTTACTGAGCAAGCCATTGGGGTGGAGTTGATGAAAAGGCTAAAGAGTAGAGGACCGAAGATTAACCCCTGCCGAAGAAAGAAAAAGAAAAAAAAAGTAAGTTGCAGGTGATACCTTTTATTGGACTAACAAAATTGTTTTTGAGACTAGCTTTCAAGAGTTAAAAGTCCAATACAAGTTATCCACCTGTAACATATGTGTTCTTTTTTTATCTATTCTGATGCAATAGGGATCACAGTCCCAGATAAAAAGTTCTAACTGACAAACATTAGTTGTAAGTAGTAGAGTTCCTTGGTGATGAGATAGGCAGCAGTGGAATCCAGAGCTCAGATGCGCCTCTTAGTTTCCCTCCAGAGCAGGTACTGTACTTAAAGAGGAACCAATTCCCCCAGTGGTTACTGCTGAGGAGGATTTAAGTTCAGTAATCTCATGTGAACAGAAAGACTCTCAGTGGTGTAAGATTTAAATATTTATTTAAAAAATAAATCACACAATTGTGCAGACTGTTGCAAAGTTCAGATCAGATCTAAACCAGATGGCCTCACACCCACCTCTGTGATCCTTCCTTGGGCAATGCACCACGGAGGATCTAGCAGGGACAGAGGCCTCCAGATAAACTGGCTCTTCCACTTCCTCCCCCCTCCCTGTCACTGCAGGGGTCCCCCAAGGCGCTGTTCTCCGTCTTCCTGAATGATCTGCCTTTGGCCTGCCTGCATACTTCTATTCACATGTACGCAGATGATACAGTATTGTGTGCCTCAGGCTCATCCCTCTCTGAAGCAGCAACCAGGCTTCAGCAGGACTTAAAAAATGTCCAACTTTGGTTTCATTCAAATCAACTCTTTCTTAATCCTAAGAAAACTGTCTCCCTCACATTCGGCACGAGGACTAAACTCTCCAGACTCCCCTCCACCCTTATTTTCCGCACCCTTGATGGCTCCCCTCTGGAGTTCTGTACATCCTTCAAATATCTTGGGGTCTGGTTTGATCAGCATCTTGACTTTTCGGCGCATATCAATGCTATCCACAAGAAACTGCACCCTATGCTGGGTGCTTTATACCACCACAAAAGTTGCACCACCCCACCAGCATGCTCAGAAATTGTCCAAAAAATTATCCTCTCAATACTGGACTATGGGGACGTGGTCTACAGTGCAGCTCCCAAGTACTCCCTAGCCAGACTCGATCCTCTTTTCCACTCCTTCTGTCGTTTTGCCCTAGCTTGCCCCCCCCAACCATCACTGTAACCATTACCAGTCTTTAGACCTCCCTTCCCTCCATGATAAGAGACTGATATATTGTGCTAGAACCACAGCTAAATTTTGGACACAGACCCGCCCCACTTACCTTGCAGCAGCCCTCCAACCGTCAGCTTACTCGCTCAAGAATTTTGATTCCCGGCTACTCCACGTCCGGCACATGTCCACCGCCACAGGCCAGGCTGCCTTTAAATATCGTATGCCAAAGATTTGGAACTCCTTGCCGGTCATCATTAGACATACCTCCAGCCCACTACATCTCAACTCACTCCTCAAGATGCACTTCTCCTCTACTTGCTCATACAACTTACACTGCTGAGGTCCTAGTATCATGCCTATTCTACTGTACAGCTGTACTCCACACTTGATGTTCACAGACCCCTATTGCTGCCACTACACAATGCTGCATCTACAACCCAGGCAGACAAATACTGCCATGAATTTCAGGCCCCTCAGGTAGTAGCTAGTGGTCTGCATTCTGTCCTACTGAAATCTCCAATACTGGTTGCTTTATTGTCTTTCCTCCCCAAGGCAATCTAAATGTAGGTGTTCATATTCTAAATTTACTCCATTGTATTTTTCTTCTCTCACTAGCTGTACAGTTGTTTGTATTTGCTATTTGTATTTCTGTATTTTTCTCCCTCTCCCCTCCTCCCCCAGGGCACATCTGGTAACGAGTGGTACTCTGCTCAGTATGCCTACCTGGTAAAATGCTTAACTAAATACATAAATAAATAAAACTGGGCTGTTATCATCACTCGACCAGGTCTCTGTGATGCAAGCCAGAGTGACCAAGAAAGTCACTATAATTGTGGTCTTGTTCCTTATCAATCTAACATTGCAAAGCACCACCCAAAGCGGGATGAGCAGAGGTTGCCGGCCTAACAGCTACCTACCCACTCGATCTGTTGGGAGTCTTCGGTATGGGAACCAAACACATCTGGCCTCTCCCTAGGTCCCATTTCGCCCCTGTGCACCCCCTGGTTTTCACCACACTAATACCACACTCTAGTAGCACTCCCTATACCCTGCCACCACTCTACTTTGATCTAATTCCTTGGTTACCCAGTCAAAAAAGTAAATCAGACTCATTTGATATGATCCCCCATATATCTCATGAGATATACCACACCTTGGCATGTATTACTGCAATTACAAAATGGCCCTAAAGTATTAGGAAATGGCTGATCTTGGTAATCAGTTTTGGACTGTGATGATATTCTGAGATATCATCATGGGTCACAGATTGTTTCAGCCAGTTAGCTTCCAGGATTTCTCAACTCCGTTTTATAATTAAGCAATAATACATGACAGGGTGTGGTGTATCGTGGGATAGTGTCATGCCTCGGGTGCGCTGTGGCCTCGTGCCTCATGCACCCGAGAAGTGATGATATCCTATGATATACCACACCCTGGAGTGCATTATTGCTATTGTAAACTGGCTTAAAAGTTTTTTTCAGTAAAAAAAAAAAAAAAAAACTTTTGAAATTGCATATTTTGGGATGTTTGTTGGAGGAGTATCTTTTAACAGAATAGTTCCTGGAGGACTCTGGGCAGCAGGTGGCACCGTTGTAAGTGATCTGCATGATCTGTCTCATACTGCCAGCACTGCTGCGTTTGACCCGGTCCCGCTGTCTGCTCTGGGACTGGGTGAAGATGTATGTGATTTCCTGTTCATTTTCGTTTGTTGGCAATTGGAGCTTTTCATTTATTTTATTTATTGATTTGAGTATCGAATTTACAGACCTTTGAGTCAAGGACTCATTTACAAAGGCACCTCATCAAGAGAGACAAAACAACAACAGAACACAGTAATACATTAGAGTTTAAAGAGCAACCAGTGTTACAAACATTCACTGGTGGTACTGAGGTATCAATAGTGCAGACAAGCTGGCATATCATACATACATGAGCACCACGTCAGGTGAAGAAAGAGACATTTTATTACAGTAGTCAATGGCAAAAGTTGTTATTCACAGGATTCAGAGTGAAACCCACACATAATTCCCATGAAGGCTGGAGTAGTTTGGGAGATCTTTTCATGCAGGGGGTCATTGGTCCTGAGGGGATGGGGGCTACGTGTATTTGCAGCAGCGGGAGTTGGTCAGGTAGTTTCTGAGGGCAGTCTTGAATGGGCCTAGTTTGGCGCAATCAGCTATTTTTATTAGCTTTTGTTTACCAGGTAAGTGCACTAGCCATGGCAATGACTATTTTCAGGCACGACCCGGGAGGGTAGAGTACATCAATGCATACAGAATATTTCATTACAAGTACAACACAATAGACAATAGTATATATTTCATTACAAGTACGACATAATTTACAATAGCATACAGAATAAACAGAGAAAAGGAAAGGTGGCTACAGACATGGTAGAGGGTAGTTACTGTGTGAAAGGGTAATATGAAAAAGAAGTGGCTACCAAAAGAGTAGATCCAGTAATAGTGTGATAGGAATAATAAACAGACATATTCAACAATACAGGTTACATGACATTTATTTTTGAGGAAAATAAGATAGTGAATGCTATAATATTTAATCGGGGCTAATTGTAGGGAAAAGCAAAGGGGTAAAAGAGTAAAGGAGATAGAAAAGAAAGCAGGAAGAGGATGGGGACAAATCTTAAGTGGGAGATAGGACAGAAAAGGTGGGAGGGAAGTGCTATTTATATAGTAGAGTAGAGCAGCAAAAGTAAGGAGGGACTAGGTAGGGAGGAGGTGAAAGCTAAAGGGGTTTGAAGCAGTGGCACATGCAGGAGGACTCAAGATGGGAACTCAATTTTCTCTTAAATGTTGCATGTGATGGTGCTTGTCACATGGATCGAGGAAGGGAGTTCCAATATTGGGGGGCATGACAGGTGAAAGCACTTGCACCTTTGGAGGTATAGTGTCTAGGTATGCAGACGGGGGCGCTGTCAGTGGATCTCAGTCCATAGGAGGGTGTTCTGATTTGGAAGTGGGCTGCAAGGGGATTGGGTATTTGTAGCCGAACAATATTGTCTATGACAGAGCCATAGGCATATAGCCGTACCTCAAGTGGAGGAAGCCATCCTAGTTCTGAATAAAGGAGACAGTGGTGTTTAAGCTTATGTGAGGAGGACGCATAGCGACAAATGCTGTTGTAAGTTACGTCCCATTTCTGAAGACTTGTTTTGCACACAGAGGTGTATGTAGCAGCCCATAAGTAGTGAGGGCAGGAGGATGCCACGTGCTACGGCAAGCCTTGCAGTGGTACTTACCACCAACTAGGTAGCCAGTATACCATGTGCGATTTTGAGTTTACCTGCTTGCAGTCAGTTTTATGTGTAGGTCAAAATTTAGTGATGGGTCGAGTGTGACACCCAGATATTTGAAAGAGTCCACCACCTCGATAGTTAAGCCATTTGAGGAGGAGAGTTTACATTTTGGATGGGCATGCTTGAGTTTGGTATTTGATCCGAAGAGCATCGCTTGGGTTTTGGCCTTGTTTAGTACCAGTTTGTGACTAGTTAACCATTGTTGGGTGAGTTGAAAGTCGAGGGAGAGTTGATTATTTATGTCTTCAATCTTTTTTGCACTGGCATATAGAACAATGTCATCTGCATATAGCAGGGACTCTGTCCTATGTAGGTTAGAAGTAATGTTATTTATGAAGATAGAGAAAAGTAGAGGCCCGATAGTGGATCCTTGTGGCACACCAATGTTTATAGTGGCCCTGTCAGATAGGGTATAGTTGTATTTCACAGTGTGGTTCCTGTCGGATAAGTAACTACTAAACCACTTTACAACGTTTAGCGAAAAACCTAGTGATCTAAGGGAGCCTAGGAGGATGGAGTGATCAACTAGGTCAAATACCTTAGTCATGTCAATAAAAATGGCCCCAGTGAGAAGACCAGAATCCATAGCCTCTAGCGTATCGGATGTGAATTTGAGAAGTGCGGTGGTGGTGCTATCATGGCCCTTGCGAAAGCCATGCTGGGCCATGGTGAGTAGATCATGTTTCAGGAGGAAATCAATTGTTTGGGCGGCTATCAGTTTTATTGAGGACTGACAGGATGGATATGGGTCTGTAATTTGAGGGATCCTTTCGATCACCTTTTCTGAAAACGGGTAATCCTAGCTTCCTTCCAAATGTCAGGGACATAGCTCTGGCAAAGAGAGAGCGTGAAAATCTTGGCCAGTGGGGCAGCAATTTGGGGAGCAGCTTGGGTTTTAGATTGTCAGAGCCAGCCACAGTGTAATCAGAGATGTTTTTTAGCAATTTAAGTACATCACATCTTGAGATTGCCTTGAAAAAGAAATGAGGGCCGTTTACATCTGTTCGGGTAGGCATGCTTGACTGGGTAGGGAAAGAGGAGGTATAGTTAGGTCAGAGAAATTTCTATTAAATAAGTTGGCGATAGTTCTAGGATTATTGCAGTGTACGCCATTTAGTAACACGTCATTAGTGGTGGATGCTGGATTCTGACCCAGAAAGGATTTATGTGGGACCAGAATTTCTTTGAGTCGCCATAGGAGTTGGTTAATAGATCTTTGCAGAATGAGCTCTTGGCCTTTTTGATGTCCTTTTTTGCAGGAATTTCATAGGGACCTGTAAGTATTTAGGTCAGAGGATAACCCTGAGCTTTTGTAGAGGAGTCAGCTTCTGTCTCTTTGCTTTAGTTTAGAGAGGAGGTCTGATTTCAGCCATCGGGTTTGCTTATTTTTTACACTCTACGGGTTACAAGTTTGCAGTGTTTATCCTGAAGCGCAAGGAATTTTGTCAGGAATAGATTGAGGGCATTTTGAGCATCATTAGATTTAAGGAGGGAGGACCAGTCAGTAGTGGCAATGTTGTGTAGGAAAAGCTGTGAGTCAAAATTTGCATAGTTGTGGAAGGTGATGAAACGGGGCTTTGACAGGGTGGGTTTGCTCTTTCCCCAGATACAGTAGGTTGGAGAGTGAACAGTGATGGCATCTGGTAGTACACCAGAGGCAATTACATTTTCAGGGTGGTTGACCATTATTCAATCAAGTAGGGTGTTTGTGTTGGAGTGAGGGGAGGCTCTAGTGGGTTCACATATTAGTTGGTGCAAATTATGGCTCTGCAGTTTGGTCAGTGGGTTGTATTGGTTGGCACCCAGCCAGTTAATGTTTAGGCCCCCTAGAATAAGGACCTCATTTCTCCCTGCAAAGCTAGATATTTGTTCCAGTAACTCATCTAGTCCTTTTAGACCATTTGTGGGGGGTTGTAAGCACATATGATATGTAACTTTTTGGTACAGAGGGTGAGCAGGACATGAAGTGCCTCGCAGTGACGTGGTTCAGTTGACGACAGTGACCTGGAGATGTTCTTTGAAATAGATAGCCATACCACCCCCCTTTATGGCTCCAGCTCTATCAAGTCTCAAGTGATTGTAGGATGGAAGGAAGCAGAGAGAGTCCGGTGTGGATGGTTTTAGCCAGGTTTCAATTAGGCATATGATATCAGGTTTGTATAGAGAGGTCCATGTAACGAGCTCATTTAGGTTGTGCATAAGGCTCCTGATATTGTGGTGAACAATGATTATACCTTTAGCATGGCTAATGCTAATAGAGTCAGGAGTAGCATTGGCTGGTCCTGGGTTTGGTTGAACATCCCCGGAGAGTAGGATAGCAAGTAGGAGTAGATACCAGAGCTTCCGACTCAGGAGGGGACATAGGGCACGGTGATGCAAGTGAAACATAGAGACAGAGACTTTGACGGCAGATAAGGACCACTTGGCCCACCTAGTCTGCCCATTTCCCTACCTAGAGGATAAGCTGGAGATCCTATTTAACCAACAGCCTATTTCTTCCTACCCCCCACAAAAATTGCCTTATGTCTGTCCCATGCATTCTTGAATTCTCCCACAGTTTTAGACCCCACAACCTCCTCAGGAAGGCTGTTCCATGCGTCCACCGGCCTCTGTGTGAAAAAATACTTCCTCACATTGCCCCTGAGCTGTCCCCCTCTATCTTCAAATTGTGTCCCCTTGTTCTTGCACATCTCTTTTCCTGAAAGATGCTACCCTCTTGGACTTTGTTGATTCCACTGAGGTACTTAAACGTTTCTATCATGTCCTCCCTCTCCCTCCTTTCCTCAGGGGTATACATATTAAGCTCCTGTAGCCTCTCCTCATATGGCTTCTCTTGCAGACCCTGCACCATTTTAGTTGCCCTCCTCTGAACTGCCTCCATTCTGTCTATGTTCTTGTGGAGCTGGGGTCTCCAGAACTGGACGCAGTACTCCAGATGGGGTCTCACCAACTGTCTATACAGGGATAACAACTTCCTGTTTTCTGCTGGTGATGCCTCTCCCTATACATCCCAGTATCCCCCTAGCCCTCCCTACTGCCTTCTCACATTGATTGCCAACTTTAAGGTCATCTGATATGATTACCCCCAGGTCCCTTTCTATTTTTGTTGTTGTTACTACCTCCCCCCCATTGTGTAATCTTCCCCTGGGTTTTTGTTTTCCAGGTGCATTACTTTACGCTTCTTTGCATTGAATCAAGCTGCCATACTTCTGACCATTCCTCCAACCTTGCCAAGTCCCTTCTCATCCTTTCCACGCCTCCTTGTGTATCAACCCTGTTGCAGATCTTTGTGTCATCTGCAAAGAGGCATACTTTTCCTTCAGTCCCTCTGCAGCGTCACTTATAAAGACATTAAAAGGACTGAACCCTCGGTACCCACTAGTAACCCCTCTTTCTTCAGAGTGGACTCCATTTACAATTACTTTCTGTGTCCTGTTTTACCACCCTGGGACCCACTCCAAGGCTGGTTAATTTGACTATTAATCTTTTGTGTGGGACTGTGTCAAATGCCTTGCTAAAGTCTAGGTAGGCCATGTCCACAGCCCCTCCCTGGTCTACTACTTTGGTCATCCAGTCAAAGAAATCAATTAGATTCGTCTAACATGACCTTCCTGCTGTGAACCCATGCTGCCTTGGGTCCTGTACTCAACAGTTCTTTCCTTCAGAAGTGATTCCATCACTTTCCCTACCACAAGTGACATTTTTTTTGGGCATAGGCAATCATGTGGATCCAGGTCTTGTTTAATAATATTGGGGTGAGGTTGCAGTGTGGGGTAGCGATCAGTTGTAGGTTAGAGTAGTAGTATTCATGAGGTAGGAAATTTGGGAGAGTAGATCCAGATTGTGGTATTTTCTGGATAGATAGGTGTAGCAAAGACAGAGTGGCCATAAGAAGGAAAAGTATCATGTGCTGGTTCATTTTGTCTACAAATGAGTGAGTTATCAGTTTCAGAGTAGTAGGGATATTGATCATCCAATAGTGAGAGGAGGCACCTAGGAAGGAGGAGCTATTGTGTATTTAAAGGAGGGTGGGAAGGAGTGGGAGAAAAATATATCTGGGAGTGCATTGAACCAGGAGGGGGCTCTGTAACTGAATGATCTCTGGGCCAAAGTTGTCCTGGCCCTTGGGACAGTGAGTGAGGTCTTGTCTATGCTACAGGAGGACACTGAGTGAGATGTCCATTGGAGGGAGGCAGACACCCCAAGGGAGGGGGGGAAGAGTCCGAGCAGCGTCTTTTTTACAAGGAGGCAGGTTTGGTAGCAAAGCCTTTCTTCTAGGTTGAGCAGGTCGGTGGAGGAGTATAACAGGCAGGTGTGGGTGTGCCTTGAGGCCCCTGTAAGGAGCCAGCAGGCCTTATTTATGGAGAGCTGGATTTTTATAAAAGCAGTATTGTCGGCAACAGCATAGATAGGCAGACCATAGTCAACTAGCTACAGGACCAAGGAGGTAATTGCTAGTCTGAGAGCATCTCGTGGAAGGCATTCCCTATGGTGATGCTTTTTTCTGATGTGGGGAAGAAGAGGTTGTGTTATTTGACTGCCGGAATGTACGGGCTGACTGATTTGGAGCAGGTAAAATGACCTGTTGGCTGACACCTTTTCTTACCTGTGATTATGTTGTTGAGTTTAATCACGGTTAAGAAGAGGGCTCAGCCAATTAGTGTTCAGGATTTATAGTGCCCAGTTCATAATTTAAATTCTAACAACATGAAGTCTTGCTGTATTCTGACAATCTGCAGTTAGCCCCAGCCTTTAAACTGCCCCAGAGAGTATAGGGTTAATTTTCTATGCAGTGCGTAGAATGTTGAGCTCGAGCTCGGTTGAGGTCTCTGTCTGCAGCACTTTGAAACCTAACCACCAGATTCTATACTCCGCCTCATTGAAGAGTCGCTCTGGAGATTTCTCCTGCTCGGTTCAAAGTCGGTTAAAGTTGTCGGGTTTGTTCCGAATTTAATTCCGCATTGTCGGTTCAGGCTCTGTCTGCGGTACCGTGAGTACTTAGATAGTTTTCTCTGATTATTGTGGAAATTGTAAACTTGTATTTCGATCGGTTCGGCTGAACCGATCCCTTATATTGAATTCTTGTGTACTTTCTTAGTGTGTGGTTACCGGTCCTTATCGGTTTAAAAAAAAAAAGTGTTCTCAAGCGTTTTTTCCAATACCTGTAGCTTCGTTGAAACGATAAGAGTCTTACCTGAAGCGGTTTACTTGAATAAAGAAACAAGTTTGATTAGGTTGGCCATGTCTGAGAAACCCAAAGAAGGCCCTCTGGGTTTCAACACTGCAGTGAGTGTGGGGAGGTCTTTGCTGAGGCTGATCCCCACACCACCTGTGTTGATTGTCTGGGGTTTGACCACCTCAGTACAGACTGACAAATTTGTAAAAACTTTCCTAAGTTTACCCTGCAAAAAAGATTAGGTAGACTTAGGGAAAAGGAAGCCGAGAAGTCCGCTGACCAGAATGGCCAGCCCAGTTCGGTTCCGACAAAACCAGAAGGAGTGCCCTCTGACCAGGGCGATACTTCTTCAGACAAGAGGAGAGCTGATCCTGAGGGATCAGTTCCTACAAAAGGAAAACGCAAAGAGAAATCGACCGGTTCGAATCCAGAGGTTCATGTTCCGACCGCTGAGGAAATAGCCAGAGTGATTCAGATTGTTGAATCGCTTCGCCCGATTCCGACTGATCCGGCGCCTTTTAGCAGGGGTTCGGTTCAGTCGGTTTCCCCGGTTCAAGATTATACCCCTGAAGATTTTTATGAACCGGAGTTTGAGGAGGAGGGGGATTTTGAGGATGATGGTAATGATGGTGAAAGTCTGGATGTGCCTGTGGAGCGGCACATCTCCCCAGACAGACCTTCTGGTGTTTCCCCTCCTTGGCTCTCTGAGTCCCCTCCATACTATCTATTTTACAGAAAAGTGGCTGAAACCCTCAGCTTCCTATGGAGGAGGCTGTGGAGGATCAGGAGAAGCCTGTTTTTGTTGAAATGATGGACATCCCAGAGTCCAGGAGACTGTCTATTCCCCTTCATAAGTCCTTTGGGAAGCAGACACAAAAAATCATAAAGTCTCCTAATTCTGTACCTCCTGTTGACAGAAGGATGGATAAGAGGTACACCTTATCAGGCTCGGATACGGAATTTTTATATCAGCAATGCAGCCATGTTAGGGTAGTGCAGGCTGCAGCCTGTGACAAGGCAAATATTCCCTTGGCTTCACACCCCCCAGACAAAGACTCCAGAAAGATGGATGCCATGGCTAAGAAACGGTACATGGCATCCTCCTTGGGACTCAGGCAGGCTAACTATATCGCATATACAGCCAGGTACCAGAAGTCCAGGTGGGACACTGTACTGGCACTGGCTAAACAGGCCACCCCCCAGCTGGCCAAGGAGCTGGAGGAGGTGGCTGCTGATGGGACTGAGGCATCAAAGGTACAATTTCGTGCTGCTGTGGACTCCAGTGATGTGTCATCAAGAGTCATGGCTACATCTGTGGCTCTTCGGAGGATGGCTTGGCTCAGATGTACTAGCCTCTCACAGGACACCCAGGCTGAGGCCATGGATTTTCCTGTGGTGGGTAATTCTCTGTTTGGGAAGCAGACAGAGAATTTCATGAAGAAAATGGATGAGTACAGGACCACTTACAGGAGTGCTCAGGCCAAGGAGAGGCAGGCAACTCCTCAAAGGCAGCAATCTAGGAGCAGGGGCAGGCCTTTTCATAGGCCTTTCTACCAAGCACAGGCCTCTTCTTCCTTTTCACCAAGGGGATTCTTCAGAGGGAGAGGCAGAAGGGGGATGAGCAGGGCTGCATCCCCTCCTCAGCCTAAGGCCCCTGCCAAGCAGACACCCTGATGGGTCTGCCTAGGTCGACTCTCCTATCCCTGTAGGGGGCAGGCTGGCTTACTTCGTCCAGGACTGGATGTCTGTTATTTCAGACAAGTGGGTCCTGGAAGTAGTAAGCCAGGGACAGGTTCTCAGCTTCAAAGAAATTCAGAAGATGAGAGCCAGATCTTTTCCACCTGCAGGTCTCTCCAAAACCCTTGCCCTAGAGGCAGAGGTTTCATCTCTTCTGGCCTTAAGAGCCATAGAGAGAGTTCCTACCCTACACAGGGGCAAAGGTCTGTACTCCAGGTACTTCCTTACCCCAAAAAAGACAGGGGAGTGGCGACCCATCCTAGATCTAAGATGCCTGAACAAATGTCTTTTAAAACCAAAGTTCAAGATGGCAACTCTGGGAATAATTCTTCCCTTTCTAAGGCCAGGGGACTGGCTAGCCTCCCTGGACCTCAAAGATGCCTATTTTCACATTCCCATCAGGTGCTCCCACAGAAAGTACCTCAGGTTTGAGTTGCCCTCAGGCCACTATCAGTTCAAAGCAATGCCCTTTGGTCTAACATCAGCCCCAAGGGTTTTCACAAAGTGCCTGGCAGTAGTCGTTGCCCTTCTGCGAAGGCAAAAGATTTCCATTTTTCCATATCTGGATGACTGGCTCATAGTGAGTCAGTCTCCAGACCAAGTCAAGTCAGACCTGCAAGTGACCCAGCAAGTGCTCACTTCCTTGGGATTTCTTCTCAACCTCCCCAAGTCATTTCTCGAAGCGGTGCAGCTTCTTACCTTTATAGGGGCAGAGCTAGATACTGTCAAAGCAAGAGCCTTTCTTCCCCTGGAAAGGGCAAGAGTTCTTATAGAACTGGCTTCCTCCTTCAGCCTTCAGGTGTCCTGACCAGCAAGGCATTTCCTTCAACTCTTGGGCCACATGGCAGCTTCTACAGCAGTGGTCCAAGGGGCAGGATTCCAGATGAGGGACATTCAGTTCCATCTGAGGGCCTTTTGGTCCCAAAGGAAGGATCCTCGTACCAAACTGATTCCAGTGACTCGGACACTGATCCAAGCTCTTCAATGGTGGCAGGATCAGGACAATTTAAGGCAAGGGGTCCCATTTGTTACTCAGTCTCATTTGGTGGTCCTTACCACGGATGCTTCTCTTTTGGGGTGGGGAGCCCATCTGGGGGCTCTCACAGCCCAGGGACTGTGGTCCCTTCAGGAATCCCTTCTTCATATCAATCTCCTAGAACTCAGGGCAGTTTTTCTGGCCCTGCAGGCTTTCTCTCAGTCAGTGCAGAACAAGGTGGTTCAGGTCAGAACAGGTACCATCACCACCATGTGGTACATCAACAAGCAGTGAGGTACTCGGTCCACGGCCTTGTGCATGGAAGCCATGAAATTGTGGTCCCTGGCTTATTCTCTGCAGACCTCTCTGAAAGCAGTCCACCTTCCAGGGAAGGATAGTGTGCTAGTAGATGCACTGAGCAGGATCTCCGAGGGCCATAACGAATGGACTCTGGACCCTCTGGTATTAAAAGTGATTTTCTCAAGGTGGGGCACTCCAGAGATAGATCTCTTTGCAGCCCCAGACAATCACCAACTTCCTCTGTTTTGTTGCAAACCCCCGGTCTTGGGCTTAGTCCCTCTGGATGCTCTGATGTTGAACTGGGAAGGGAAATTTCTCTATGCCTTCCCTCCCTTTCCTCTGCTGTTCAAGGTTCTGGTCAAAGTGAGGTCACAACCCTGCAAAGTGATTCTGATTGCTTCAGATTGGGCCAGGCAGCCCTGGTATCCCCTCTTACTGTCCCTGGCAGTCCATCTTCCCCTGTCTCTTCCCAGGAATTACAACCTGTTAACCTCCTCTCAGGGGAGGATTTGGTATCCCAATCTTCAGTCCCTCAATCTCAAGGCATGGCTCTTGAAGAGCTAGATTATGCAGATTTGCATCTGTCCCAAGGGGTTCTGGATATTCTCAAAGCCTCTCGAAAGCCTGCCACCAGAAAGACTTATGACTTCAAATGGAAAAAGATTCAGCATTTGGTATTCCAAGAAGCATATATCCCCAGACACTGCTGAATTGCCTACAGTTCTGGATTATTTGGTCCATCTTAATGGTCTAGGCCTCAGACCAGCTACTGTCAAGGTACACTTGTCAGCTGTTTCTTCTTTTCTGTCAGTGGGAAAGCCTTCCTCACTGTCATCTCACCCTGTATTTTGCAAGTTTTTCAAGGGATTGCTTCATACCAGTCCTCCCTTTAGGGATCCTGCCCCTGCCTGGGACTTAAATGTTTGCATTGCTCAATTTATGCAACCCCCATTTGAAGGTGTGTCTTCAGCAGAGCTTAAGTACTTGACTTGGAAAACTGTGTTTTTGGTAGCCATTACCTCTGCCAGACGTATCAATGAATTGCAAGCCCTGTCAGTGGAACCTGATTTTATCTCATTCCATAGAGATAAAGTCGTCCTTAGAACCAATAGGAGGCTCTTGCCCAAAGTGGTTTCAGACTTCCATTTGAATCAATCCATGTTTCTCCCTGTTTTCTTCACTGATCATTCTTCCTCAGGGGAGAGGAGACTACACAGTTTAGATGTTAAAAGAGCCCTTAGCTACTACATAGAGTGTACCAAGGGTCACAGGTTTGATTCCCTCCAGTTATTCCTCACTTATGGGGAGTGGAAAGGCAAACCTGCCACCAAGAAGAACTATTGCCAGGTGGATTGTTTCTTGTATACAATTCTGCTATGAGAAACTGGGAAAAATTCCACCCTCAGGCCTGAGGGCTCATTCCACAAGAGGTACAGCTGCTTCCCTGGCTGCTGCCAGGGATATCCCTCTGTTAGAAATTTGTCAAGCAGCCACCTGGAAAACAGTCCATACCTTTACCAAGCATTACTCTCTGGATATCCAGGCTAGGAGTGATGCTCGGTTTGGCACAGCAGTACTTCAGAGCCTATTCCCAAAGTAGGTTCTGTCCCTTCTCCATAGAGGTACTGCTTGGTAGTCTGCAGATTGTCAAAATACAGCAAGACTTCATGTTGTTTGAAGAAAAAATTATTCACCTTAGTAATTGTGTTTCTTCTAATGGAGTTTTGCTGTATTCTGACCTCCTTCCCTGCCTCCCCTCTCAGAAGCTGTTTTTGGGAAGTGGGTGGGCAGGTGCAGTGTTGCACCCCAGGGGTGTCTTCAGCACACCCTCCTTTTTACTTGGGTGCTTATATCATAATCTTTATTTGGATTGGTTTGGGGTTTTGGGTTTCCTGACTTGAGTCTTCCTTTGGGAATCCAAAACTTTTTGTTGCCAATCGGCTAATTAAAAAAATTTATAATTTCCACATAGTTAAGTCAGTGAGTGTTTGCTCGTAAGAATCTGGCGGTTGGGTTTCAAAGTGCTGCAGACAGAGACCTCAACCGAGCTCGAGCTCACCGCTGTATGCACTGTGTAGAAAATTAACCCTATACTCTCCAGGGTAGTTTAAAGGCTGGGGCTAACTGCAGATTGTTAGAATACAGTAAGACTCCATTAGAAGAAACACAATTACTAAGGTGAGTAATTTTTTCTTATACGACACCCAGAGCCATTTTGGGATGGATACCTAACAAATAAATTTGACTTTCCTTTCTTTGCCTAGTATACCTGCTTGGTCATCAAAAGCTAAATAATTAAATAAATAATATCAATTCTGTTGCATTAGTAGCTATTGTGGTTCTTGTAGTACTTGTTAAAGCAGGCAGTAAAGTCAGGGTAACAAAATAAATGGTAGCTTCTTAATGAAGTAATGTAGAGGTCTTATTTTTGGAGAGAGGCTTATTGGGGATATAGAAAAATAAAATTACACATAACCCCATAATGTAAAGCATCATGGGAAGAATATGCAAATCACCATGAATGCATTTAAACTGGTTCTGCTTTAAGCAGGGGTGTATGGTAGCCTGGCTTTATTGTCAGTACTCTTTGCATGTAAATCTTGCCTCAGTGCTTTTTTTTTTTATTTGAAATTGCAGTATCTTCCCTTGTCAATCTTCACCATTCATTACTGCTTGGGTTAAGCGAGTGCGCACCCTTCTGGGAGTTTTTGAGGAGTCGGCTCCAGCAGGCGCGCCCTCTGAGATGGCCTTGCAGCGTCATGCGCGAGGCGGCGGTGGGTGCCGCCGACTCCTCCTCCATCTCAGTTCTGTTTCTCTGCGCCGTCAAGGCTGCACCTGCTGCTGGCAGTGGCAAATAGTTTCTCGGTTTTCCAACCTCAAGACTCCTCGTTTCTCAGGCGATTCACTCGACGCTGTATACTGGTAAGACCGTTCCTTTTTCTTTCTATACTGCGGTGCCGAGTGCTTTATTGCCTTTCTTTCCTTGTTTAGTTCGCATCATGTCCGGTTCGGGAGCAAGGCGTCAGTCGAAGGCGGGCCGCGCCCCTATGCGTCGGTGCTCCTGTGGCCGGCATTTTTCCATCTCAGACCGGCATGATGTCTGTCTCCGTTGCCTGGGACCCAACCATGACATGGACGCATGCGATGCTTGTTTCTCCATGGACCGTCGTGTCCTCAAAGTCCACGCATTCAAGCTCGGCAATGCCCCGCCGACCTTCGGGGGACGGCGTCACTCCAGGGATTCCCAGGTAAGGTCTCTAGGCCCTTCCCCCGGGTCCCCTCCTGGGCCTATACGGTCCACGGAGGAGGAAGCTTCCTCCTCTTCTCTTGCCGAAGAGGAAGCTTCTCTCGCGGTGTCGGGAAACGTCGTGGTCCCTTCCGGGGCCGTGACGGGGACACCGCCTCGGCAGTCACCTCCTCGGAGGTGCAGGCTTCCCCAGTGTCGAGGCCCACGATTTCTGGGCCTGGCACCGGTGGACCTGCGCCGCGCCCTCCAGCACCGTTTGCGGATCCGGTGCGGCTGCGGCGCTGGTGATCGAGACAAGCGCCGTGGCGGTGCAGGAGCCGGTTTGTGCTCGGCGGCACGGGTTGGGGTCGGCCGCGGGAGGCGGCACCGTGGGCCTAACTGGTGCGGCAGGGGAGCCAGGACTGGGCCTGGCTGTTCGCGAGTGGGCTGGGGTCGTCGGCGCCGTCCCTGGCACTGGCGCCGTTCACGGCGCTGTTGCTCTCGGGACCCCTAGGGTTGCCAGCATTGAGGTTCTGCTGGTCGTCCTCTTCGAAGGTCGATGACTCAGATGTAGACCCATCCTGGCACCCTGACTCTTCGGGGTCAGGGTCCCGTGGCACAGGGTGCTAGGCAGCGCGCGGGCCCCTCCCACTGTCCCCACTCCCATCCTCCCCTGAGGGCCCTCGGGCTAGGGGTGGCCCTGGGTCCCAGGGGGGTGATGTGGTGGGGACTGAGGAGAAGGCTCCCCCTCCTTGGGGGCTTGTGACAGCTACCCTCCCGGGTGCCGTTGCCTCCTCTCGGGGTGGGGGAACGCTGCAGTCGAGGAGGAGGGCTCTCTCAGAGTCCGAGGGGTCGAGGGGCGGGGGACGGTGGTCCCGGTCTCTGCCGGCCACCCCTCATGGGGTGGCTAGTAGCCGTAGCGCCGAACCCGGCCCTTTCCTCTTGGGCCCGGGGTTCCCTCCAGTGGCATTGCTGTGGACTGCCCTTCTGAATCCATGCAGTCCCGGGTTCGTCCCAGGGGAGGCTCCCCCCCTGGGCTCTTCCAGGCATCGCATTCTCAGGGTCTCGTCTTGCGGCCTGATTTGTTGTCCGGGATCCCGCCAGCTTGGGCTCCGTTCCCTGGATTTCAGAGCCCTGGCAGAGGTCAGTTGCCTCTTCATAGGTGCCTTCTCCAGTACCTCTGCATCCACCCCCCCGCTCTTCCAGGCCATGTCGGTCCTACGGGTCCGTTATCCTGGGAGCAGTTCAGAGGTTCTCCGGCGGCCTTCCCCTCATACGTTAGATACATGCATGAGCGGGTCTTTCGACTCTCCCCACCGCCGCAGGAATCTTCTGGACATTCGTGCTCTCCATCATCCTCGTCTTCCTCCTCTGAGGGAGAGGAACCCCTTGCTCATCTTTCTTCCGACGCTGATTTCACGGAATATCAGCGATTCCTCTGAGGATGGTGAGGATCTTGAATCTCTTCGTTAGGCGAGACAATACTGAACGGGAGACGCGTGAATTCCTTGGAGAATTCAGTGCCCAGCACCTGGTGGTACCTTCCTGGCCTATCCCCTTCCAGGAGGCATCTATCCGTTCCTGGCAGTCGCCAGCCGCCCTTTCTCCAGCCCCGGCAGACTGTCGTTGAAGGTATTGTGCCCCTTGGAATCCCTGGGTACCCTTCCCAACCCGTCCTCGGGTTTGGTGTACCTAAAGACTCCTTCCGGGCGCCGCCGCCTGGCGCACAACCGCCCACCAGATTCGGATTCCCTACAATTCGACCGGTGGGGACGAAGAGTGTTCTCTTCTTCTCGTGCGGTGGCTTGCATTGCATCACATCAGGCTCACCACGCTGCCTACAATCGGCATCTGTGGTCGATGCTGTCCCAGCTCCTAGCATCAATGCCTGATACGGAGCAAACCAGACAGGTTATTGCCCTCTCCGCTATAGGCCTGGAGCTGGCAAGACACCAAGCAAGGGCATCTTATGACGCCAATGAGGTGGCTTCCAGGCTTGCGGGGACAGCGATCTGCATTAGGCAGACGGCATGGCTCCGTCTATCAAGGTTGTCACCCTGGCCGGTGAGGGTGATGCACTCCACTTTCCGGGGGACCCGTCTTTTTTCCTCAAGAGCTAGGAGACTTTTGCAGGGGCTTCCTCCGTCTCCTCGTCCTCGGGGGGCACCTCCTAGCTCTTCTCCCACTTAGGCTTCTCTTTGTGTTAGCCAGGGTCTTCCCCTTCTGTTCTTCACCGACAAGAGGCTGGGGGTCTTGTTCCCTCAGGGTTCTACCCCCTTTTTCAAGTGGGGAGGGGGCTTGGTACTCACCCAAGCAGTAATGAATGGTGAAGATTGACAAGTGAAGATATGAAAATTACGTACCTACCGTAATTCTTGATCTTCTCTTGTATCTTCACCATTCATTACTGATACGCACCCACCTTCCCCTCAGTGGTCTCCATCTGTGGCGTCTCCCCCTCCCGTCTCGTTCCTCTCTCCCCCCTTGGCCTTTATGCCAAAAAAATTAAAAAATAATTTTTTCTGTTTTTTTCCCCCATTCTTGTGAATGGATTCTCTTTTTTCCTCAAGGTAGGGGGGAATGAGTACGGTTGAAAATTTCTTTAATTCTGAGGGAACTCTTTCTTCAAACAACATGAAGTCTTGCTATATTATGACAGATGCAGTTTGTCCCACCATTAGAACTGCTCTGGAGGTGAAAGAGTTAACTTCCATGCAGAGCATGGAACTTAGAGAGCGAGCTCGGTTAAAGAAGCTCTGTTAGGGTGGTTTCAAACCGAAACCATCAGATTCTTTACTCCGCCTCACTGAACAGTCGCTCCGGAGATTCCTCCTGCTGCTCGGTTCATTTCCTCAGTTTAAAGCGTCTTTTCTCGGTTGAATTTAACCTCGATATTATTTATTTTAATCGCAAACTGATCGGTTCAAGCTCTGTCTATGGTATTGTAAGTAATAGATAGGTTTTCTGTGTGGAACTTATCAGAAGCTCCCATCGAATGTACCTCAGATTCAAACTGCCCTCAGGCCATTATCAGTTCAGAGCAATGCCCTTCGGCCTCACCTCTGCTCCAAGGGTGTTCACAAAATGTCTGGCAGTAGCAGTTGCTCATCTAAGAAGGCAAAAGATTGCCATTTTTCCCTACCTGGACGACTGGCTCATTGTGGGTCAGTCTCCAGACCAGATCAAATCACACCTGCTAGTTACCCAGCAGCTGCTTGCCTCTCTGGGCTTTCTTCTCAATCTTCCAAAGTCATTTTGGAACCTGTCCAGGTACTCACCTTTATAGGCGCAGAACTGGACACAAAGCAGGCCAGAGCCTTCCTTCCCCTGGAAAGGGTAAGGACCTTGGTGGCCCTGGCCTCATCCTTCACTCTGCAGGTCTCTCGACCAGCAAGGCATTTCCTGCAGCTCCTAGGACACATGGCTGCTTCCACAGCTGTAGTGCAAGGAGCAAGATTTCAGATGAGGGACATTCAGTTCCATTTGAGAGCTTTCTGGTCTCAAAGAAGAGATCCCTATCCAAGTTAATCCCAGTGACTGAACCCTGATCCAGGCCCTTCAGTGGTGGCAGGATCAGAGCAGTCTGAGACAGAGGTGCCTTTCATCCCTCTGTCCCACTCCTTGACCCTTACTACAGATCGTCCCTCTTGGGATGGGGAGCTCACATGGGCGACCTCTCCACCCAGGGTTATGGTCCCTTCAGGAATCTCTGCTCCACATCAATCTGTTGGAACTCAGAGCTGTTTTCTAGCCCTTCAGGTTTTCTGCATCTGTTCAGAACAAGGTGGTACAGGTCAGAACAGACAACACCACTACAATGTGGTACATCAACAAACAAAGGGGCACTCGGTCTTGACCTTGTGCACCGAGGCGATAAGTTGTGGTCTCTGGCTTATTCCCTGAACACTTCCCTCATAGCAGTTCACCTCCCAGGCAAGAACAATGTCCTGGCAGATGCTCTCAGCAGGATTTCCCAGGGCCATCACAGATGGTCACTTGATCCCTAGTACTGGGGATAGTTTTTGCCAGATGGGGCACTCCTCAGATAGATCTTTTGCAGCCCCAGACAATCATCAACTTCCACTTTTTGTTGCAGGCCCCAGTGTTGGGCTCAGTCCCCTGGATGCCTTTCTCCTCGATTGGGAAGGGAAGTTCCTTTATGCCTTTCCCCCCTTCCCTCTCCTGTTCAAGGTACTAGTCAAAATCAGGTCTCAGCCCTGCAAGATGATCCTGATTGCTCCAGATTGGGCCAGGCAGCCCTGGTACCCACTCCTTCTGTCCTTAGCAGTCCATCTTCCCCTGTGTCTCCCCAGGAACCACAATCTGTTAACCTGTGATCAGGGGAGAGTTTGGTATCCGAATCTCAAATCCTTCAACCTCAAGGCCTGGCTCTTGAGCAGTTAGAGTTTGCTGATCTACAACTTTCTCAAAGTATTCTCGAAATCCTGAAAGCTGCTAGGAAGCCTTCCACCAGGGCTACCTATAATTCCAAGTGGAAAAGGTTTTCCATATGGTTTTCTGGGAGGCATATTTCCCTGGAATCTGCTGATTTACCCACTGTATTGGATTATATGGTCCATCTTAATTCTTTGGGACTGAGACCAGCTACCCTGAAAGTGCACTTGGCAGCTGTCTCTGCCTTCATTTCAGCAGGGAAGCCCTCTTCTCTTTCTGCTCACCCTGTATTTTCCGAGTTTTTTAAGGGATTGCTTCATACCAATCCCCATTCAGGGACCCTGCCCTGCTTGGGATCTTAATGTTTGCATTGCTCAGCTGATGCAACCCCCTTTGAGCCTCTGTCTTGGCAGAGCTTAAGTATTTGTCTTGGAAAACTGTATTTCTAGTAGCCATCACTTCTGCCAGGCGCATAAGTGAGTTACAGGCTTTATCAGTGGAGACTGACTTTTTTCCTTTCACAGGGATAAGGTGGTCCTCAGGACTAACAGGAAGTTTTTGCCTAAGGTGGTTCGGTTCCACCTTAACCAATCTATTTCACTTCCAGTGTTCTTCACTGACCATTGCTCCTCTCGTGAGAGGAGGCTGCACAACTAGATGTTAAGAGGGCCTAGTTACTACATAGGCGTACCAAGGGTCACAGGTTTGACTCCTCAACTATTTCTCACTTATGGTGAGGTTGGGAAGGAGACCTGCCACTAAGAGATCCATTGCCAGGAGGATCGTCTCTTGTATCCAATTTTGCTATCAAAAACTGGGTAAGGTTCCCCTCTCAGGCCTGAGGGCTCACTCTACCAGAGGTACAGCTGCATCTCTAGCTGCTGCTAGAGACATCCCTATCTTGGAGATATGTCAAGCAGCTACTTGGAAAACAGTACACACTTTCACCAAGCATTACTCCCTGGATATCCAGGCCAGGAGGGATGCTCGGTTTGGCACAGCCGTGCTTCAGAGCCTATTCCCTAAGTAGGTTCTGTCCCTCCTCCATGGAGGTACTGCTGTGTAGTCTGCATCTGTCATAATATAGCAAGACTTCATGTTGTTTGAAGAAAAAATTACTCACCTTAGTAATGTTGTTTCTTCTAATGGAGTCTTCCTATATTATGACCTCCCCCCCAGCCTGACCCTCTCAGAACTTCTACTTCGGGTATGGGGTGGGCAGTCCACTGTTGGCACTTATTGATGCCCCCTTTTATGTTTGGGTGTTGTGTTTTATTTAGTTATTTTATCTTATTTTTCTGGTCCCCTGACTTGAGTCTTGGTGTTGGGACCAGGGAAATGTGTGAATATTTTAGTAGCCAGTTGGCTAGTGTACGTTACAGCTTCCACACAGAGCCTTAGTGAGTTTTGCTTGTAAAGATCTGACGGTTTTGGTTTGAAACCAACTTAACAGAGCTTCTTTAACCGAGCTCGCACTCTAAGTTCCATGCTCTGCATGGAAGTTAACTCTTTCACCTCCCGGAGCAGTTCTAATGGTGGGACAAACTGCATCTGTCATAATATTGCAAGACTCCATTAGAAGAAACAACATTACTAAGGTGAGTAATTTTTTCTGACTGCCCTATGGTGCGATTCCTTACCTTCTTCAGATCATGTAGTTTCACAGCCTGGTGGCCATGCCTTGTCTTGGCCTCCTCAAAGTTTGGAATCCCCCTGGCAGGTATTATTATTCAAGCTTTTCCAGCTACTGACTGAACTTGTCAGCTTCAAGCTTCTGTCTGCCTTGTCCTAGCAAGTCTGATTGAGTTCCTCTCTACTTTTCTTACAAACTGCCTTCGAGAAGGCATAGTCTTTCCCATACTCTTCTGTGTTTAGCACTTAACAAGGTGCTAAGGAACTTAGTCCTCTTCCTGGATGGGCGCTCTTCCAGAACAGGTTCTGCTCGGACAGTCTAGGAGCCCTCAACTAGGATGAAGGGACTTGGCATGTTGAGAGTTCAGAGAGTCTGCCCTCACTTGGGTCTGTTCAGGAGGTTCGGTGGAACCTCTCCTCAGTCCTAGCAACTGGGATTCTTGCTCCCTTATTAGTTTTGAGCCTATAAGCCTCTCAACCAACAATGCTCGATGGACACTGTTCTCCCTCTCAACATGCCTCTTTCTTTCTTTCTTTCTTTCTTTCTTCTTCTTCTTCTTCTACTTTCCTCTCCCTCTCTCTGTTCCTCCCCTAGAGCCGCCCCGGAAAGGAGGCCCTGCGGTCCCTTAGGGTAGGAATTATCTCTCCTCTGTCTATTCTCCATCGGCTTATTCCTTTTTCAGTTTGTTTCCTTTCCTTTTTCTATCCCTCGGCTCTCTTGCCTCACTTTCTTGTTTCTTACACTTTATTTTCGCCTCTCCGGCTACCAGAACTGAGATGGAGGAGGAGTCTGACACCTGGTAGCCGCCCTCGCGCATGTTGGCGGTCGTCGTCCTTGAGGCGGCGCCCGTTGGAACCGACTCCAAAAAAAAACTCCCGTAGCAGGTGCGCTCAACAACAAAGCAGTAATGAATGGTGAAGATACAAAGAAGATCAAGAATTACAGTGTAGGTGCGTCATTTTCATTTTCTCCCTCGTCCTGCCAGCCCTGACCCTTCGGGGCCACCAAGGGGACATCCACCTGCCTCCCGCTCTACACACGTCTGCCTCCATGTCCCCCATGGAACCTCGGATTACCCCCCTTGGCGGGGACAAGGTGTAGCCCCTAACACCCCAAGCTACTCACTGTTTTGTTGGTCTGGTGGCGGCTGGGTGAGCGGGGGCACATTAGAGGCACGCTCCAGGTAGCCCGTCTTCCCGGTCCTGGCAGGTGTTATCCTCCATTTTTCCTCCCCTACTCTGTGTAGACCTTGACGTCAAGGCGCACGCGCCGACGTCCACAGCGTGATTTGGCCGCCCTTCCCTATGGGGCTTGTATTACCCTGAGCCTCCGCTTGGGGTCAGACAAGTGCAGTGATAGCCCCCCTCCCCGAGGAGAGCTGTCATGGGACGCTCAAGCCACTGTTCCCTCAGCCGGCCCTTCAGTGACTTGAGTCCGCTCCTGAACCTGGGTCACTGGTGTCGCAAGCGGAAATCCAACCGCTGCGCCAGCGAGCCAGCTGCCTCAGTGCTTTTGTAGTGAGGTTCTTTGTCTTTTAGTTTACTTTCCTATTTTGGGTTCACCATGGCCCAGAACAGTAAGACCAAAATATTACTCCTTCCCCTGAGCTGTTAACAGACTGAGGCACACTGGTGAGTCCTGTATACTGTATGACAAAACGTGTCTGTGTCTTCTGTTTTCAGTCTTTGTGGAGTATGTGAGAGGCCATTTGGCAGCATGCATTCTTGCTTAAAGTGGAACCAGTCTAAATTCTTTCATGGTGATTGGCATCTACTTCCCATGGTGTTTTGGGGATATGTGTGATTTAACATTTCTTTGAAGCTTGCCTTTTTTGCAAATGTTCTTTTCAAACATGAAGTCTTGCTGTATTCTGACTATTGCAGTTAGGTCCTGCCTTTCAACTGCCCCGGAGAACAAAGAGTTAAACTTTCCATGGCCAGCATCGAATGTTCATTGCGAGCTTGGTTGAAGCCCCTGTCTGCTGTTGTTTAAACTCCAACCGTCAGATTCTTTACGCCGCCTCACTGAACAGTCACTCCGGAGATTTCTCCTTTGCTCGGTTCAAAAAAGTCGGTTAAAGTGTCATTTTACGCTCGATTTCTACCGAATTTCAGCTACACTTAAAGTGCATTTGGCAGCTGTTTCTGCCTTCTTGTCAGTAGGCAAGCCCTCTCCTCTGTCAGCCCATCCTGTGTTTTGTAAGTTCTTCAAGGGATTGCTGCACACCAATCCCCCCCTTTAGGGACCCTGCTCCTACTTGGTACCTTAATGTTTGCATTGCTCAGCTTATGCAACCACCCTTTGAGCCTTTGTCCTCTGCAGAGCTTAAGTACTTGACTTGGAAAACTGTGTTTTTGGTAGCCATTACCTCTGCCAGGCGTATCACTGAATTGCAAGCTCTGTCAGTGGAGCCTGATTTCATCTCTTTCCATAGAGATAAAGTGGTCCTAAGAACTAACAGGAAGTTTTTGCCTAAGGAGGTTTCAGATTTCCACCTTAACCAGTCTATGTCTCTCCCTGTTTTCTCCACTGACCATTCCTCCTCTGGAGAGAGGAGGCTGCACAGCTTGGATGTTAAAAGGGCCCTCAGCTACTACATAGAGCGCACCAAGGGTCACTGGTTTGAGTCCCTCCAGTTGTTCCTCACATATAGAGAGATCGGTAAGTGCAAATCTGCCACTAAAAGATCTATTGCCAGGTAGATTGTCTCTTGTATACAATTCTGCTATGAAAAACTGGGTAGAACTCTACCCTCAGGCCTGAGGGCTCATTCCACAAGAGGTACAGCTGCTTCCCTGGCTGCTGCCAGGGATATCCCTCTGTTAGAAATTTGTCAAGCAGTTACCTGGAAAACAGTCCATACATTCACCAAGCATTACTCTCTGGATATCCAGGCTAGGAGTGATGCTCGGTTTGGCACAGCAGTACTTCAGAGCCTATTCCCAAAGTAGGTTCTGTCCCTCCTCCATGGAGGTACTGCTTGGTAGTCTGCAGTAGTCAGAATACAGCAAGACTTCATGTTGTCTGGAAAAAAAAAGTACTCACCTTAGTAATGTTTCTTCTAATGGAGTCTTGCTGTATTCTGACCTCCCCCCCGCCTCCCCTCTCAGAACCTGGTTTTTGGGATGTGGGTGGGCAAGAGCAGTGTTGGCACCCTAGGGGTGTCCCTTTTTCACCCATCTTTACTTTGGGTGTGTGTTGTGTTTTGTTTTTTGGGTTTCCTGACTTAAGTCTTTGCTTTGAAACCAAAAACCCTTTTAATAAATTTAGTTGCCAGTTGGCTAGTGTGAGTTTACAGTTTCCACACAGAACTTCTAGTGAGTATTGCTCGTAAAGATCTGACAGTTGGAGTTTAAACAACAGCAGACGGGGGCTTCAACCAAGCTCGCGGTGAACATTCCATGCTGGCCATGGAAAGTTTAACTCTTTGTTCTCCGGGGCAGTTAAAAGGCAGGACCTAGCTGCAATAGTCAGAATACAGCAAGACTCCATTAGAAGAAACAACATTACTAAGGTGAGTAATTTTTTCTTTGGGTAACCCTTGTCTCAGTGCTTTTGTGCTGAGGTTCTTTGTCTTTTATTGGGCATATAGTGTTCCTAATTCTACAATTTAGTAGTTTTGTCGAGACCCTTCTTTAAGGCCTTACAAGCCCTCAAACCAGGAAAAAGAAAAAGCCGTAATGCCCATACTTGGTGCTCCTCTCTGTTGCAAAAAAAGCTATGATGTGGGCACAGTGTATTGTGGAAAGTCCATCTCCGAAGTTTTGTTTATCACCAGCCATAGTTATTTTGAGAGTGATGTTTTGTGTCTAATATGACTACTTCCCCAAGGGCAATATGCTGTGTTCTTTAAATCAGCAGTGCAATGAAATTGGGGAAAAAAAAATTGTCCCCGTCTTTTTTTTTCACTACACAAATTTCCAGGCATCTTCTGGTTTTCTGTGTGGTAAAATGTCCTAGTTCCTCCAAAATATGAGCATGAATAAATGATCTTCCTGGACTCAAGTCTCCATCGCTCATTCATACTAATGGAAGTACGCAGGAGGTGGTAGGACCCTGCAGGAGCCAAAAATCTTCAGGAGGGCCGGTGCCGGGCTAGAACCGCGCATGTGCAGCGCTGCGAGGCTAGCTCACACCATATAGGCTATCTCAGCATCGACCCTCCAACTGCTTCAGTTCCTTTTCTCCCACCATTGAGTGCACTTTGATGACAACATCACTCACCTGCCGGGAGTATAGTCCTCGTCTATACGACAGCATCTATATAGCCATTCAGTATTCACTTAACTTACTATTTTTAGTGTTATTTTAAAAAAAAAAGAAGAAAATGAAGAAGACATTATTTTCAGCCTGCCATCAACAAACTCAACCTTTGACGGTAGCGGTGACAGTAGGGAGACTTCATTTGACAGCTGTGATGGCAGTGGAGCTGTGTCCGGTGAGCCATCCATTGCAGAGGGTGGTCCAACCATGGGCAGTCCAGTGCTCGGGGGGCAGTCGGCCCGTGCACTAAATTAAGCAGTTCTGTGACTTGGCTCCACTTGACCTTGAGCTCTTCTTCCTCCTCCTGTCGGTGGAAGAAGAATCTGGTACCTCTTGAGGTCGTCCTCTGGTATGTCTGCGCGTTGATTGCCGCTGGTTGAGAGTAGTAAGCCTGAACCAACTCTGGTGGGTTCTCCTGTGGCTCTACTCTTAACGGCCGTGATCTTTGACACCGGTTCCCATCTCTGTCCTCGATGAGGTTCCAGTGAGCAGTTTCACCTCTGAGCCGCTCTTTTAGAGCAGCGGGTATGACATCTTCCCTGTTGTCCTGTCTAGTGGTCCTGGGTCTGGGGCCTTCAGGCCTTGGAGCCACTGGGCCGCATCTCGGTTGGCCAGTCCAGAATGTGTGTGGTGCCCTCTCTGATGCTAACATTATCGACACCGACTCTTCATATCTACTCCCCCTTTCCTTTTCCCTGCAGGGGCTGGCATGGGAACTGCTTTCCTTCTTCCCCTTACTTCAGGTTTAGGTCCAGTAGCGATTCTGGCACTGTGTGATGTGCCAGCTCCATATGGTGCTGTGTCTGGTGCCGGTGCTGTGGGTGCCGCTACTTTAGGTGGCGCCAGGTAGTGCGGCATCATCTTGTGGTGCCTGTACAATTGGCACCATGCAGTGCCATCGGCGATGCCATGCGGCAGCTTTGGTGGTGTTGGCATGGGTAGTCCTGGCGCTGTGGGTGGCACTGACCTCCTCCTTGATCCAGGTGGTGCCGTCTCCCTGGTCCTGACCTGCCCTTTGGAGGTTATTTTGGGGGTAGAAGTGGATCTGGATGAGTCTCTTCCTCTTCTGCTTTGTCAAACACGCAGTGGATGACTCATTTTATGGGCTGGAATGCAAACCCTGTGTATCAGTGTGATGGAAGATTTTCTTTCCAGTTCCTTTTCCTCAGGGATATGGGGTCCACCTTAACATTTCAGTATTCATCTGTGGATGAAAACAGACTCCTATGTCTTGAGTTCCTACATTCCTCAGTACAAGTACACCCTGTGGAACACACTTAATGCTATGGCCAAGAGCCTCCCAAAATCTAACGCTCCATTGCTAGGGACATACAGCCCAATAATCAGCTAAAAGCTTTTATGGACACCTACATCTCTGCCTCTAGGGCAGCTGCCCCTGGCAGCAGGTGGTTAACGTCTTCTTGACTGTGCTTATCTGTTCAGCTAAAGGATACTTAGAACAATAGGGCTACCATTTAAACCACATGACATCCTCGTGACAAGCAGTCCTGTCAAGGTAGAGGCCTAGGTGCTCTTTTCAGGAACCAACCCCTCGGCCATGAAGAGAAAGCAGTAGAGGGCACAGGATCCGAAAGTGCCCTATACTAACCTCTATGGATCCAGCCCAGACCCCACCCTAGCTGTCTTGGGGGGGGCACCTCTCAGCGGTAGGAGGGGCATCTAATTTGGTTTTACAACCAGTGGATATCCATTGCAGAGGACCTATAGGTCATCAGGTTTGTCCGAGAGGGATACTCCCCCAGTTTCACTGATTTCTCCAGATCTGCCTTTCCGATGGCAGCCAGTCTGTCTGCCTCTTAGTCACACACACTCTGCTTCTGAGATACGGAGCTTCTGCGGCTACTGGGCAGTAAAATCATTCCACAGCGGAACAAAGCACAGGTTCCTATTTTCATTGCTTCTGATTCCAAGTTAACAGATGGCATGCGCCTATTTGTCGACCTTGGAAGGTTAAACAAGTTCCTGTTCAGGGTAGAGTTCTCTAAATCTCGGCGTCCAAGTCTTCACTTCCTGGGCATTTGGCTCCTAGCCAGCCTTTCCAGTTAGGAGGCACAGGAAGCAGTTGCTACAGCCTCTCTGTTCTCTTCAGGTTCGGGGAAGGTGCCAGTTCATCTTCCCAGCAGCTTCTCTTCTTAGGAGTCCTTCTGGATACCTCCAAGGTGTCAGTTTTGTTCCAGAGGACAGGAGAAACGTCATCTTTAGATGGCTTGTTACGATACGGAAAATGACTCTATTCGGCCTCCTTTTTGATTTAGTGGATGCCAAGACTGAGGTCGGCCTCCGCAGCAAGCAGTGGTCTCCGACTACTCATCCGCAATCCTCCATACAAGATGACAGATCCTCGGACAAAGTCTGTGGGGGACTCACTGCCAAGGCCTCCACACTCAGGTGTGGAGCCAGGAGGATCCTCGTCTTGTCATAAATTTCTTAGAGATGAGAGTTATCTTATAAACAGAGTCCTGGAGGATGCCCCCTGCCACAAAGTGTTCCTACTTCGGAAGGATGACAAAGCTGTGATGTATTACATCAGCAAACAGGGTGGGGTGTCCTCCTACCCTCTCTGCAGTAGGGCCATAGGTTGTGAGAGTGGTACCTCGACTACGATGCATCAATTCAGATTTCGTGCAGTCACTTTTGACAAATGGGGCAGTTTGGACCTGGTTCTTTTGCATCCCCTCTCAAGGCAAAACTGCCTCTATCCTGCTTCAGAAATCCAGACCATGGTGTTTTCTGTCAGGACATGTTCACTACAATATACATGATGCTTCCTGTACGTTTTCCTCCGCTTCCATTCATTCAGAGGGTGCTGATCAAGTTTTATGCACAGTGGGGTAGGATGATTCTCATCGTCCCAGACTGACATCGGTAGATTGATTTGCATTGATCTACAGTCTGTCAGAAGTTCCCCCAAGGCGACTACCTCTATGAGCAAACCCTCTGACACAGGGACTTTAGTCCATCTTAGCCTGTGCTCCCATCGCCTCCATGCCTGGCTCGGAGGAAATGGACGTTGGTATGCTCTAGTTTTTCCCAGACCATCGCAGATGTCTTCTAAGTTGTCCATAGGCCTTTCACCAGGAAGGCTTACGTGGCTAAGTGGAAACCATTCTCCATCTGGTGTGCAAGTCCCATCTGGATTCTTCGGTTGCCCACCAAGTAAGGCGTTAGGGTGCCTCTTGAACCTGTTGATAGCAAGTCAGCCATATTCCGCAGTGAAGGTAGACCTCTGTGCATTTTCAGTCTGTCTTGAGCCAGTAGACATCTTGTCACTGGCTCAGTTACCGTTAGTCAAGTTTTGCTTTGTTAACTCCAGAAGGAAGGGGAACGCTCTCTTCACTCTCTGAATGTTAGGACAGTTCTGCGATTTTTCTTCAACAGAATGAAATGATACACTTCTGAGCAACTATTGTATCTTCAGTATGCCTCGGCTGGGTCAGCCTGTTGCCTTGAGATGTTTTCGGCTTGGTTAGTAGCATGTCTCTGACACTACTAATCCACGTCACAGGCAAGTTGGAAAGCCAGATTCTCACCACTCTTTATCGGAGCGGTTGCGGCTTCCTGACGGAGATTTGTAATGCAGTCATCTGCAAGGCGGTGAGTAGGAGCTCAGTGCATACCTTTGTAAAGCACAATGTTCTGGATGACTATACCAGACAGCTCTCTTTCTTTGGCAGGACAGTCCTTATGGACTTCTGGCATGAGTGAGCTCTGTCTCCAACTGCCCTACTCGGAAATTTTAGCTCAATGCTCTTCCATTAGTATGAATGAGTGGTAGAGACTTGAGTCCAGGAAGATATGGAAATTAAGATTTACCGTATTTCTTCATCTTCTTAGACGGTGTCTCCACTACTCATTCACACGCCCACCCACCATCCCCCGAGCTCACTCGTTCTGTTTTTGGTCTTCACTACCTTTTTGTTCGAGATGTGAAGACATTGTTCAATTGACCCTTCTTACAGGGGTCATCTAGGCCTTCATGTGCCCGGAGGTTAGAGTTAGGTTTTCTTTCGATAGTTTACGCTACACCTCCTTGGTCGAAAAGGTACTGAGGTGGTTGGAGGGTCGACACCGAGATAGCCTATACAGCACAAGCTAGCCTTGCAGCACCACGCATTCGCAGTCCTATCCCAGCACCGTCCCTTCTGAAAATGTTTAGCTCCCGTGGGGTCCTAGCGCCTACGGCATACTCCCATTAGTGTGGATGAGTGGTGGAGACACTGTCCAAGAAGATCAAGAATTACGGTAAGTATGTGATTTCCATTTTTTTGTTCAGTTTTTTTCTCAAGAAAAAAAAGATGGCTGTCACATTTGACTTAGAAACAGCATTGTAGACCTGACAAAGGTTAGGACTGAGAAAATACATAAAAACTTATGGTGTGCAGCACAGGAGAAACCTAGAAAAATAGATTTGACCAGTATGCAGATATTTTTATTAATTGTAGTTGAAACTAGCTTTTCGGAAAAAAATAATTTTTCATTGCACTGGTGCATTAAATATAATATAATATATATCTTATATAATATACAACAGTAACAATGCTACTTCTATATATTCCAAATTTCTATACATATCCACCACCACTACCTGTGTGCCATCTCAGACAAAAAGTCTAGTATGCTCAGTCTTAGTTAAAACATCTGATCACACGATCCCAATTCCTGTACACTGGTATTAAAATAAACCTCTCTTTGTATGATTTCAGTAATGATGTGCTGTAATGGACAAGGCTCCTGTTAACAACCATGACCCAACCACCACCATATCTATATAACAATATTTACCAGTATGTCATAGAAACAGAGAACATAGAAACATAGACTTTGACAGGAGATAAGGACCGCTTGGCACACTTAGTCTGCCAATTTCCCTACCTATTGGATAAGCTGCAGATCCTAGTTAACCAACAGTTTACTTCCTCCTACCCCCCACTATAATTGCCTTATGTCTGTCCCATGCATTCTTGAATTCCCCCACTGTTTTTGACTCCACGACCTCGGGTGCTGGTTTCTCCGGCACCAAGGTTCTTTTCAGTGCCACGAGTCCTGTCGGCACTGTCTGCAGTGCAGTATGCCCTATCGGCACTGTCCTCGGCATCGGGAGTGGTGTCGGCACCGTGCGCGGTGCTGCACTCCCTGTTGGTGCCATCCTCATTGCCACGGGTGCTGTCGGTGCCATGCACAGTGCCGTACTTCCAGGCAGCATCTAGTATGTCGCCGTTTTCTGTGTCAGCTCTGTTTCTGTACTTGGCGCCAGTCTCTTCAATGGTGCTGAGGATGTGTACAGCACCATCTAGTTTCCAGAAGTTTTCGACTCCGATTCTGTCTCCTCCTCTTCTTCCTCCTCCTCCTTGTTTTCATTCCTTTCCTGTCTGTACAGTCCACCCTGGACTGTCAGGAGATGATTTTGTGCCCGATCCGGATCTTCGGCTGGGTGATATCTGGGGGCAGGGATCAATCCTCCTGCAGAGCCTGTTGTTGGAGTCCTTTCCTTTAAGTCTCTGTTCAAGAATTTAAATTCTACTCTTTCTCTCCGGAGCATGGAAATAGATCCTGGGAAGCTTGTGTCTCCAATATCAACATGTTCCGGAAATCCCTATGGATTTAACCCCTCCAGTACAGCCCTCTTTCGAGACTCTTTCCCAGATAATGTGGAAGAATCTGACTCTTATTCCCTCTGTGACCAAGTCCATAGACAGGAAATATGTCCCTCTTAAGGATTGCCCCATCTTGGCGTCATAAGGCTTTGCTGATGCCATAGTGGTCCTGGCAGAGAATGATAAGGCTGTCCTCTCTCAGGAATCAACAGCCTGTCCTATAAACAAAGAATCTCACAAGATAGACACCTTGGGTAAGAGAGTCGTTGCTGCCTCGTCCCTGGGCATGCGTATTGCTAGCTACCAGGGTTATTTTTCTCAATACGGATGCGTTCTTTGGCGTTCACTCAAAGTGACAGTAGAAGCTCTGCCTGAGTCGGAGGTTAACTCAGAGTTCCTACAGACCATGACTAGAGGTATTGAGTCCAATAATCAACAAATTAAAGCTGCAATGGATGCTTTCGATACTGCTTCCAGGGTGGCAGCAGCTGGCATTTGCACCCATCGCCACTCCTGACTGTGTACGTCAGGCTTTACGAAGGACGCCCAACAAAAAGTCATGGCTTTAACTTTCAACAGTATGTATCTGTTTGGGCCTCAAGTGGAGCAAGCACTGGAGGCCACACAGAAGACTAGGTCTGCCATTAAGACAGTTAGACCTTCACTTGCTCCCTAAAGAGGTGGGAACAAGTATCAGTTTCACAACTGTCAGTCCTTTCATGGCAAAAGCAGAGGAGGTTTTAACAGAAACAAAACCCCTCAGCTGCAAAAGAAAATGCAGCAGAAAACACAGAGCCCAAAAGCGCCCAGTGCTACCTTCTGAGTGTCCGGCGAAGGTCTCACCTCAGCTGCCCGAGTTGGAATCTTCCTTGACAGTGGGAGGACGTCTAACTCAGTTCTACGACCAGTGGAAATCTGTAACATCAGACAAATGGGTCCTCAGGATAATCCACAAGGGGTACTCTCTCAGTCTGTTGGAAACCCCTCCAGATCATCCTCCCAAGCGGCAGCCCAGGCTGTCTATGGCACAGTCAGACCTTCTTGCTTCCGAGGTACAAGGCCTGCTAAACAACAGGGCAGTAGAAGTAGTTCCGCTGGATCAACAAAACACAGGTTTCTACTCCCATTACTTTCTGATTCCAAAGCAAACTGGCGGCATGTGCCCTATTCTGGGTCTCAGAAAGTTAAACAAATTTCTTCACAAAGATGATATCACATGGTACCCCTCTACTTTTGATTCATCAGCACAATTGGCTAGCCTCCCTGGACATGCAGCACGCCTACCAGCACATTCTCATACACCCAAAGCATCACAAATACCTAAGGTTTGCGGCGTTGGGTCAACACTATCAATTCAGAGTCCTGCCCTTTGGGCTATCCTCGATGCCTGGAGTTTTTACGAAGTGCTGTGCAGTTCTCGCGGCACATCTAAGGAAGATTGGAATCCAAGTATTCCCATATCTGGATGATTGTTTTCTAGCAAGTCCCTCCAGGCGTGAGACTCTGGAGGCCACAGCCATGACCTGAAGCTTCCTCATGTCCATGGGAGTCCTGCTGAACCTCAAAAAGTCACAGTTGCAGCCCTCCCAGAAGCTCCTCTTCATAGGAACCCTTCTGGACACTTCCTGTGCGAAGGGTTTCTTCCCAAGGACAGAAGGAGTGATATTCTACAGATGGCCCGATTCATCAGAGAACACAGCACGGTTCAAGCTCTCTCAATGCAACGGATGCTAGGCCTCATGGCATCCTTGCTGTTCACTGTACCTTTGGCTCGTCTCCACATGAGGACCACTCAGTAGATGATCAGTACTCAGTGGTCCCCAACCACTCACCCTCAGTCCTTTCTCATCAAGGTGATGAAACCTCTGAAGAGATCACTCACCTGGTGGTCTCAGGAGGACAACCTGCTGGAAGGATATCCCTTTGCCCCTCTTTTTTTTTTTGTATTTATTTAAAATCTTGGAATTATAACCTTTGAGTCAGAGACTCATTTCCAAAGGCTCCACGTCAATACACAATACAGGCATAGGTAAATACAATAGACAGTACGATACAATATAGAATCCCAGGGCAGTTTGAAGGCAAGGTTACAGCATGAGAAGTATACTGAGATGTCTAATACAGTGTTGAGGCTATAAGCTGTGGGCGACACAGTAAACAGTACAATACCAGGTACAGTGCCAGGGCACTTTGACCTCCGTTTGCAGCATGACCATTTTACAAGGATGTCCTGACCAGTTTACAGGATGTCTAATACATTATTGTGGCTGTTGGAAATGCTTAGGATAAATATAACAGTTAAGAGGTCAGTTAGTGGCCAGAGAGTGAAATCGGGGGACAGTGCACATGCCTTCTGTGCTTGGCTGGAGTTGAGTAAACTGGGTAAGTTAGGGGAGGCAGGTAGTGCAAGTTCTAGAGCAGTCAGTCAGGATCCCTCTGGATCATCAGATCTCCATTACCACGGATGCATCCCTGATGAGTTGGGGAGCTCATTGCCAGGGTCTCCACACCCAGGGTACGTGGACTCAGGACGAGTCTCAACTTCTCATAAACGTCCTGGAAATGAGAGTCGTTCTGTATGCAGTCCGAGCTTTGAAGAGCATACTCTTTCACAAGAACTTTCTCCTTCAAATGGATAACAAAGCAGTGATGTATTACATCAACAAACAGGGTGGTGCACACTCTTACCCATTATGCAGGGAAGCAGTGAGAGTGTGGGAATGGTGCCCGGAGCACAAGGCTCTGATTCAGGTGGTTTACCTTCCATTAGTACAAAATGAGCTGGCAGACCATCTCAGCAGAACGAAGACAGATCTTCATGAGTGGTCTCTCAACTTAACCGTCATTCAGTCACTCTTCGAAGAGTGGGGAACTCCGGACCTGGACCTTTTTGCGTCCCCACTCAATGCAAAACTGCCTCTCTTCTCCAGAAATCCAGGACCTGGCATTTTTTTGTCAGGATGCATTCAGGCTGCAGTGGATAAAATGCTTTCTATGCACATTTCCTCCTCTTTCCCTACTTCAGAGGGTGCTGCTCAAACTGGAGGCAAAGGGGGGCGCAGAATGATTCTCATTGCCCCATTCTGGCTTCGTCAGATCTGGTTCCCCCTAATCAATAGACTATCGGAAACCTCTCCAAAACTGCTTCCCCTTTAGAGGAACCTTCTGACCCAGGGCCCTGTAGTCCATCCCAACCTGAGGTCTCTTCACCCCCATGCTTGGCTCCTGAAGAGATAGAGGTGAATAGGTTTAATGTTTCTCGTAGGGTTTCAGATATTCTTTTAGCTGCTCACAAGCCAGCTACCAGGAAAACCTACACAGGAAAGTGGAAGCATTTCTCTAACTGGTGTGCAAAATCCTCTTGGAATCCTTTTTCCTGCCCACCAAATAAAGTCCTAGAGTATCTCTTAGACCTCTCAAACACAGGTCTGTAATACTCTACAGTCAAAGTTTATCTTTGTGCAATTTCCACATATCATGAGCCAGTGAATTCCATGTCTTTAGCTCAATTACCTGTGGTTAAGAGATTTCCTAAGGGTATTCTGCATGCCAGACCTCCAGTTAAATGTCCAGTTGCAGCCTGGGACATTAACCTTGTGCTAGATATGCTCACTTTTAAACCTTTCGAGTCTCTAGCCACTTGCAAGTTGAAATTCCTTACTTGGAAGATGGCCTTCCTAGTGATTGTTACTTCTGCTCATAGGGTATCAGAAATACATGCCCTAGTCACAGACCCTCCATACACTGTATTTCACAAAGACAAAGTAGTTCTTAGGACATCCAAAGTTCCTTCCTAAGGTTGTTTCAGAATTTCACCTAAATCAACCCTTAGTCCTTCCTACCTACTTTGCAAACTTCCAGAATGAAGGAGAGCATACCCTTCATTCCCTAGATGAAAAAAGAGCCTTGTGGTAAATTCACAAGGCTCTACAACTGTTTGTTTCCTTCAGCATGACCCAGCTGGGTCAACCTGTTGCTATCAGGTGCATTTCAGTGTGGCTGGTGGCATGCCTTCTCCATTGCTATTCCATGGCACAGGTCAAGGCTGGAAGGCAGAGTGTACGCTCACTCTGCCAGAGCAGTCACGGCATCTCTGGCAGAAATTTGTAATATCTCCATTGCAGACATTTGCAATGCGGCTACCTGGAGCTCTGCATACTTTTGTTAAGCACTATGCCTTGGATGTCTGTGCCAGACAACATCAGTCATTTGACAGGACAATTCTTAATGGACTTCTGCCCTAAAGAAAGTGAGCTCCTCTGTGTCTCCTGCCACCCGTCTTGGGCGGGGGGGGGATTATTTAGCTTGGTACTCTCCCACTAGTGTGAATGAGTGGTGGAGACTTTATGTCCAGGAAGATATGGAAAATACGTACCTACCGTAATTCTTGATCTTCTTAGACAAAGTCTCCACCACTCATTCACACGCCCACCCACCATCCCCCGAGCTCACTTCTCTGTTTCTGGTCTTCACTCCCTCAAGTGGTTGGACTGTGAAGACTTTGTTTTTGACCCTTCTTACATGGGTCATTTGGACTATCTTATGTCCGATTTTTAGGTTAGTCCTCTCTAGGTTAGTTATGCTGGACCACCTCAGAAAAAAAGGTACTGAGGCGGTTGGAGGGTCGACGCCAAGATAGTCTATACTGCACGAGTCTGACTCGTGGTGCCAGTTCCTCGTGGCTCCATCTCGACGCCGGCCCTCCTGAAAAAGTTTGGCTCCCGTTGAGTTCTAGCACCTCCCGCATACTTCCACTAGTGTGAATGAGTGGTGGAGACTTCGTCCAAAAAGATCAGGAATTACGAAAGGTATATAATTTCCATTTTTCTACTGGTGATGCCTCTCCCTGTGCATCCCAGTGTCCTTCCTGCCCTCCTTACTGCCTCCTCACATTGCTTGCCTACCCATTTTTGTTGTTGTTAGTACCAATCTTCCTCTGGGTTTTTGCTTCACAGTTGCATTACTTTGCACTTCTTTGCAGTGAATCTAAGCTGCCATACTTTTGCCCATTGCTCCAACCTTGCCAAGTCCCTTCTCATCCTTTCCGCCCCACCCCCCGTATGCATCTACCCTCTTGCAGATACTTATGTCGTCTGCAAAGAGACATAGTTTTCCTTTCAGCCTCTCTGCAATGTCACCTATAAAGACATTAAAGAGGACCGGTCCAGTACTGAACCCTGTGCTACCCAACTAGTAACCCCCCTTTCTTCAGCGTGTGCTCAATTTACTATTACCCTCTACGTCCTGTTGTCCAGCCAATTTGTTACCCAGGCTACCACCTTGGTACCCACTTCCAGGCTGGCTAACTTGTTTATTAATCTTTTGTATGGAACTGTGTCAAATGCCTTGCTAAAATCTAGGTAGGCCATATCCACAGCCGCGCCCTGGTCTATAACGTTGGTCATCCAGTCAAAGAAATCTATTACAGTTGTCTGACATGACCTTCCCGCTGTGAATCCATGCTACCTTAGGTCCTGTGCCCCGCTGGCCTTTAGGTACTCAGCAATTCTTTCTTTCAGTAGTGATTCCATCATTTTCCCTACCACTGAGGTCAAACTAACAGGTCTGTAGTTTCCTGCCTCTGCCTTGCTCCCACTTTTGTGAAGGGGAATCACATCCGCCCTCTTCCAGTCCTCAGGTACCACGCCATCCTACCATGATTTGTTAAAAAGGGTAGTCAGTGGTGTCACTAGGTCTCCCCTTAGTTCTTTTAGAATTCTGGGGTGAATCCTGTCAGGCCCCATTGTTTTGTCCACCTTGAGTTTTTAAGAGTTCTTTCAGGACCCTTTCTTCTGTGAATGAACTGGTATCGACCCCCGTCCAGAGCGCTTCTGTTGTTTGGTTTAGGTGCCTCCCCCTCTTCTTCTTTTGTGAATACTGAGCTGAAGTATTTTTTCAGTATCTCTGCCTTTTCACTGTCACCCTCTGCCCATCTCCCCTCTCCTTTATTAAGCCTCACTATCCTTCCCCTGGTCTGTCTTCGCTCCCTAATGTACCTAAAAAAAGTTTTATCCCCCTTCTTAACTGAGTTGGCCATCTGTTCTTCGGTTTGGGCCTTCACTATTCTGACTACCTTCCCACTTCCTTCTGCATTAACTAATACAGTTTTCTGTCCTGCTCCTTCTGTGATTCCTTATACTTCCTGAATGCTATCTTTTTCTCTCTAACCTTCCCTGTCACCTCTTTTGAGAAATACAGTGGTTTTACTTCATTTTGTTTTGTTTGTTTGCTTCACACAAAGGCTTTTGTTGCCTCTGTGATGGCAGTTTTATTTTTTCCCCATTGTCCTTTCACCCTTCCTTCCTGCCCATTTGCTAGTACATTCCTTAGGCACTCACTCATTTTGCCAAAGTCAGCCCTCCTAAAGTCTAGTACCCTCGCTTTTGTATGGCTTGACTCTACAGCTGTGTTTATCATGACCCACACTGTTTGGTGCTCGCTTACGTAGAGCTCCTCTTCCTTAACCCTCTGTATAAATATTCTTTCCATGAATTAAATCTTCTCTCCCATCCCAGCAGTTGCCACTGTCTCCTCCCTTTTTTTATGATTTACTGTTTTCATTCCTTCCTTCAAACCCCCGCCCATTTAGCCCTGTGATGAACTTCTAGCCCCGTCACCCCAGCTGCCCTTATGAGTTGCCCTTTGACTAACCCTCATGGTGGGGCTTTGGGCCATACCTTTTTTCCTTTCTTCTACACTTCCCCAACTTTGGAAGCTTGCTAGAGTCCTCTTTTTTCATAAAGGGGTTAGGGGGCGACCTAAAGGAACTACAGACCTATCTCCCTTCTCCTTGCTGTTGCCAAGTTGCGAGAGCATTTTGTTGACCCTCAGCTTACGGCTTTTCTCTCATCCACCTCCTGCCTCAGTCTTCTGCAGTCTGGTTTCAGTCAGGCCAATGTGGAGAGGCAGTAGGTAGGATTAATTGATTGCTGGACTACATTCAAAGCAGCATAACATGCCATTACAATGATGTTATTCAGCCCCTTTATTGGGTATTGGTAAGGCCACACTTGGAGTACCCTGCTTTTCTGGTTACTGCAGAATAAAAAGGATATTGCAGCAATCGGGGGTAAAAGAGCATCTTAAAGGATTAAGAAGTAGGAAAATGTGCATTTATATAATAAAAGGGACTGAAGAGGTTACACATTGTGGAATGTTTAAACAAGCTGCTGTATAGTAGCTGTATTTTCCCTGAAAAAATAAGGCTAAGAGGGAATACAAAAAGACATCATGAGGGAGCGACCCTCAGCCCTTGCTCTTGCTGCAAGAACATTGTACCAGCCATTTGTTTTTGGCTTGAAGTTTTTTATGGTCACACTTCATGGACTTTAATGGACACTGTATCTGGATTCTGAGCTACAATTGAATATGTGAGTCCTTTTTTAGAGATTTTGCACAAGTAATAAAGCTTTGTTTAAATATACATGCTTTCTTGGCTGGTGTTACTTTGGAGCGAACCCTTTAGAGCAGGTGCAGGTTCTTTGTTTCTCATTTCATAAGAGGGACTACGTTGTGATTTCAGCTTTTTTTATTTCAAGTTCTCCGTTACTGGCTGCTGCATTTGTATACATCTCGCAAAGAGTTTTGGAATACACAGTACTCAAAATGTGCCAGATAAAACCAAATCATTTTCATAGAAACAGAATTTGCCAGCAGATGAGGACCAGTTGACCCACCTAGTCTGCCCATTTTCCCTGCCTATAGTGTTACTGCAGATCCTACTTGATATCCAGCCCATTTTCCCACCCCTTTCCTTTCCCTAAGATGCCCTTATGCCTATTCCATACATTCTTGAACCCCACCACTGTTTTCACCCCCACAACCTCTGCAGGAAGACTGTTCCAGGAATCCACCACTCTTTCTGTAAAGAAGTACAGTACTTCCTCAAATCTCTCCTGAATCTAACCCCCTCCAGCTTCTTATCTTGCCGCCTTGTCCTTGAGCACCTTTTTTTCTGAAAAATACTTCCCTCCTGCACTTTATTAACCCCCGTGAGGTATCCCCCTATCCTTCTGTCTTCCAGGGTGTACATACTTAGGTCCTTAAGTCTCTCCTTGTAGGGCTTCTGATACAGACCCTGCACCATTTTAGTTGCCCTCCTCTGGTCCTCCTCCAATCTGTCTGTGTCCTTCCAGAGATGCAGTCTCTAGAACTGGACACAGTACTCCAGGTGGGGTCTTGCTAGCAGTCTATACAGAGACAATACCACCTCTTTCTTTATGCTGGAGATACTCCTTCCTATGTACCCCAGTATCCCACTAGCCTTCCCAAATGGCCACCTTTAGGTCATCCAATATGACTTCCCCCAAGTCTCTTTCTTGCTTGGTGATTATCAGTACCTCTCCTCCCATTTTGTACTCTGCCCCTGGGTTTCTGTGCTGGAAAACCTAGGTTGGCACTGTCCTTGATGCCGTCTGTCAGTGCAGTCTTGGGCCTCAGCGCCGTTCGAGATGTCATGGGCCCTGATTGTGCCGTGGTTGGCGCCGGTCTGCCATTCTGTGCCATCTTCACTGTCTCCACCGTTCATGGCACTGATGGTGCTGCTAGCACCATGGGAGCTTCTACAGTGCCGTCTTTGACTGTTTCTCGCCTCTGTGCCATTTGCGGCGCCGAGGCTGGGGACGGTGCCGTGTCTAGCTCTGGTGCCACTTGCGGCGCCGAGTGAGGACACGGCACCGTGGGAGGTGTTGCCCTCAGTGCCACAAGGGAGCTGTCGGTGCCGCTGTCAGTGCCGTCCCTGACTCCGGTGCCACTCGCGGCGCTGTGGATCGGGATGGTGCCGTGGCAGGCATCAGCTCCGGCTCTGCTACCGCTTTCAGTGCCGTCTCTTCTTCGGGCACCATTTGTGGTACCGCTGGGGAGTTCAGCGCTGGCTCTGGTGTGGACACTTGGACTGGCGCCTCATACGGTCTGGACAGGAGCGGGCATCCACGTACGGTCTGGCACCAAACTTCAGTCTCTACCTCTTCGGAGACGGACTCTGATTCTGGTTTGGAACAACTGTCCTACTCTTTATAGTTGGGCAGGCCATGTGGACACCCTGGTAGTTTCTTCAGCTGACCAGAGCCAGCCTCCCTCTGAGGAGCGGGCGGTAGCCCCCGAGTCTAGGGTCAGGGATGCTGACCTGCAGGCAGTAGTGCAGGCCATTATCACCCTGCAGCCTGGGCTCAGAGGGTTTTCTGCCCCTTGAGCTGGATTACCCCCTCAGGTGATGTGCCTGGATCACCCAACTTTAGGGCCGACTGGAGCACCCACGGGAGGGGAGGGTGCTTCTCCCTAGGTGGTCCCTTCGGGGACTTACCAACGGCTATCAGCTGCCTAGGTTGGTGTTTGTGAGGAGGAGGGCTCTTTCGGATTCTGAGGGGTCAGGGTTCGATGTGGCAACCCTTTTCCGGGACCCACCCGGGTTTGGGAAAGAATCGTAGCGCGGACCTCCATCCTTCCTTCTCGGTCTCCTCAAGGAGGGCTCTGGTCTTTGGAGGGTAGGGACCGTCTTTTTTGAATTCCATGGTTCCAGTCACCTCATGGGGGAATCTTCAGGGCATAGCCTAGGCAGTTCCAGCATGGTTGATCAGCTGTTGGGTTTTCCGGAGCTCCTCCTTCTCTTGAGGCTCGTGGTGCGCTCTCTTACCCAGACAGAGGACACCCGCCTTCTGTTGTTGGCTTAGTCCCCACTCCTCTGTCACCATCTCCTGCTCTCCCAGGCATTCATGATCCTAGGGGACCTCTCTCCTGGGAGCAGTTCAGAGGTGCGGCTGCTCACTTCCCTACTTACGTCAGGGCCATGAACAAGCAGGTGTTCCACTCTCCCCCTGAGCAGCCAACCTCTGGATTTCCGAGGACTTCCGCTTCCTCATCCTCCTCTTCGGGAGGAGAGGAGCCCTCTGTCGACATCTCCCCTGCTGCTGAACTCGCAGAGTATCAGCGTTTCCTCGTGAGGGTGATGGAGGACCTGCATGTCACCCCACCCACTCAGCACAATCCAGAGCATTTGACGCACGCATTCCTTGGCAATTTCAGTGCAGACACCCTTGTGGTGCTTGCCTGGCCTGCTCCTTTCCAGGAGGCATCATTGCAATTCTGGCAAAGACCCTTTCCCGGAGTCCCAGCACCTAGGGATCAGAGCCAGAGGTATTGTGCTCCCCCCCCAGAGTCTCCAGGTCGTATGCCTCATCCTCAGTCAGGACTGCCGCAGCTGGTCACTCCCGATGGGCTTCGCGCCCTCCACCATGACCGGCCCGCAGATCAAGATTCCATGGATTTTGACTGCTGGGGGAGAAGGACCTTCTACTCAGCACAGTTGCTTCTTTCAATTTCTGCACATCAGGCCCACTATGCTGCCTATGACAGGTTTCTGTGGTCCAGGCTAGGTCAACTCCTAGCCTCTATGCCTGATTCAGAGGTAACCAGACAAGCCATTGCACTCGCTGCACATGGCCTGGAGCTAGCAAGGGCATCTGGCGACACCAGTGAGGTAGCTTCCAGGGTCGTAGGGACAGCAATCTTCACTAGGTGGACGGCATGACTGCATCGTTCCTGGTTGTCACCCTAGGGTGATTTCCTCCGCGTACCAGAGAACCCACCTTTTCTCCCATAGGGTGAGGTGGTGTCTGTCGGGGCAACTTCCTGCCCCCTCCAGGGGGTTGCCGTCTCACTCTCCCAAGCTCGGGTCTCGCCAGGCCCATAAAGGTTCTCCCTCTCAGTGTTTTTCCCCCACTGGGAGCTAAGGGACTTGGTTCTTTAGGGTCTAGGGCCTCCTTCGGGGGGCTCGGTACTCACCCAAATGTGATGAATGGTGAACATTGACACAGCTAAGATAAGAAAATGACATACCTACCGTAATTCCTGATCTTTCTGTGCATCTTCACCATTCATCACAAATCCCACCCACCATCCCCCTGGGGCCTCAGTCTCTTGGTCCCCCTCCCTCTGTGTGCTTCCTTTCCACTGGTCAGGAGCGGGGTGACCCTGGGGACACAGGGGGATTTTCACCTTCTGTCAGGAGGGGAGAGGGCCTTTCTCTCCTTGATGCCTTTGCTCCTCCCCTTTGGGGTGGGGGTTGGCGGTTGCCATCTCTTCTGTTCTTTCTCTCTCCCCCTCTATCCTCCTCCATCCCTGTCCTTAGGGACTCATCCCTCAAATTTTATTAAAAAAGAAACCTTTGTTTCTCCCCTTCCAATTATGTGTTTTCAGGGGGGGCAACCCTGGATCCTGTCCTTTCTTCCAGAATAGCCACTTCTACTCATGTTGGAGTTCTTGCCAGTGGTTCAAACAACATGAAGTCTTGCTGTATTCTGACTGTTGCAGTTAGCACCAGCCTTTAAACTGCCCCAAAGAACAAAGGGTTAAACTTTCTATGCAGAGCATAGAATGCTGGGCTTGAGCTCGGCTGAGGTCTCTGTCTGTTTCCCTTTGAAATCCAACTGTCAGATTCTTTACTCCGCCTCACTGAACAGTCGCTCCGGAGATTTCTCCTTCAGCTCGGTTCGAAAGTTGGTTAAAGTCTTGGTTAAGTTGTCGGTTTTTACCAAATTTATTTCTGCTTAGTCGGTTCAGTCTCTGTATGTGGTACCGTGAGTACTACATAGGTTTTGTTCTGATTTTCTGTGTGGAAATTGTAAAAGTGTTAGATCGGTTCAGCTGAATCGATCATTTGTAGTGGATCCATGTGTTTTACTTTAGAGTGTGGTTACTGGTCCTTATCGGTTCTAAAAAAAACATGTTTTGAACGTTTTTTTCCAACACCCGTGACACGGTTAGGAACCGATAAGGGAGTCTTGCCTGGCGGTTGCCATAAAAAGGGTGAGTTTGGTTAGGTTGGCTATGTGTGAGAAACCCAAGAAAAAAACTGGGCCCACTGGGTTTCAACGCTGCAGTGAGTGTGGGGGAGGTCTTTGCTAAGGCCAACCCCAACACCACCTGTGTTTATGGTCTGGGGTTTGAACACCTCGATACAGACTGCCAAATTTGTAAAAATGTTCCTAAATCTACCTTTGAAAAGAGATTAGGTAGACTGAGGGAAAAGGAGGCAGAGAAGTCCGCTGACCTGGATGGCCAGCCTGGTTCGGTTCCGACTGAACCAGAAGGAGTGCCCTCTGACCAGGGCGATACTTCTTTGGGCAAGAGGAGAGCCGATCCTGAGGGGTCGGTTCCTACAAAAAGGAAACACAAAGAAAAATCGACCGGTTCGGATCTAGAGGTTCATGTTCCGACTGCCGAGGAAATAGCCAGAGCAATTCAAATTGTGGAATCGCTTTGCCCGGTTCCGACCGATCCGGCACCTTTTCGCAGGGATTCGGTTCGGTCGGTTCCCCCGGTTCAAGATTATACCCCTGAAGATTTTTATGAACCGGAGTTTGAGGAGGAGGGAGAGTTTGAAGATGATGGTGAAAGTCTGGATGTGCCTGTGGAACCGGACATCTCCCCAGACAGACCTTCTGGTGTATCCCCTACTAGACTTTCTGAGTCCCCTTCCCATTTTCTGTTTTACAGAAAAGTGGCTGAAACCCTCCAGCTTCCTATGGAGGAGGCAATGAAGGATGAAGAGGAGCCTGATTATGTGGAAATGATGGACATCCCAGAGTCCAGGAGACTGTCTATTCCCCTTCACAAATCCTTTGGGAAACAGACACAAAAATCCTGAAGTCTCCCAATTCTGTACCCCCTGTTGACAGAAGGATGGACAAGAGGTACACACTATCAGGCTCAGATACGGAGTTTTTATACCAGCAATGCAGCCATGTTGGGGTAGTGCAGGCTGCTGCCTGTGACAAGGCAAACATTCCCTTGGCTTCACACACCCCAGACAAAGACTCCAGGAAGATTGATACCATGGCAGAAAAGTAGTACATGGCATCTTTCTTGGGACTCAGGCAGGCAAACTATATGGCCTACACAGCCAGGTACCAGAAGTCCAGGTGGGACACTGTACTGGCACTGGTTAAACAGGCCTCCCCCCAGCTAGCCAAGGAGCTGGAGGAGGTGGCTGCTGATGGGATTGAGGCATCAAAAGTACAGCTTCATGCTGCTGTGGACTCCAGTGATGTGTCATCAAGAGTCATGGCTACATCTGTGGCTCTGCAGAGAATGGCTTGGTCAGATGTACTGGCCTCTTACAGGACACCCAGGCTAAGGCCATGGATTTTCTTGTAGTGGGTAATTCTCTGTTTGGGGAGCAGACAGAGAATTACATGAAGAAAATGGATGAGTACTGCACCACTTATAGGAGTGCTCAGTCCAAGGAGAGGCAGGCAACTCCTCAAAGGCAGCAGTCTAGGGGCAGGGGCAGGCCTTTTCATAGGCCTTTTTACCAAGCACAGGCCTCTTCTCCCTTTTCACAGAGGAGGTTCTTCAGAGGGAGAGGCAGAAGGGGGATGAGCAGAGCTGCATCCACCCCTCAGCCTAAAGCCCCTGCCAAGCAGACACCCTGATGGGTCTGCCGGGTCGACTCTCCTATTCCAGTAGGGGGCAGGCTGCCTTACTTTGTCCAGGACTGGATGTCTGTTACCTCAGACAAGTGGGTCCTGGAAGTAGTAAGCCAGGGACTGGTTCTCAGCTTCAAAAAATTTCCGAAGATGAGAGCCAGATCTTTTCCACCTGCAGGTCTCACAGAAACCCTTGCCCTAGAGGCAGAGGTTTCATCTCTTCTAGCCTTAAGAGCCATAGAGAGAGTTCCTACCTACACAGGGGCAAGGTCTGTACTCCAGGTACTTCCTTACCCCAAAAGACAGGGGATGTGGCCATCCTAGACCCTAAGATACCTGAACAAACATCTTTTAAAACCAAAGTTCAAGATGGCAACTCTGGGAATAATTCTTCCCTCTCTAAGGCCAGGGGACTGGCTAGCCTCCCTGGACCTCAAAGATGCCTATTTTCACATTCCCATCAGGTGCTCCCACAGAAAGTACCTCAGGTTCGAGTTGCCCTCAGGCCACTATCAGTTCAAAGCAGTGCCCTTTGGTCTAACATCAGCCCCAAGGGTTTTCACAAAGTGCCTGGCAGTAGTCATTGCCCTTCTGAGAAGGCAAAAGATTCCATTTTTCCATATCTGGATGACTGGCTCATAGTGGGCCAGTCTCCAGACCAAGTCAAGTCAGACCTGCAGATAACTCCAGCAACTGCTCACTTCTTAGGATTTCTTCTAACCTTCCAAAGTCAGATCTTCCCTTGTCAATCTTCACCATTCATTACTGCTTGGGTTAGTGCGGGCGGCACCCTCTGAGGTGTTTTTTGGAGTCGGCTCAGCGGCGCCGCCTCGGCGCAATGACTCGTCATGCGCGCGGCGTTAGGTGCCGCAGACTCCTCCTCTATCTCAGTTCTGTTTCTCCCGATGTCGAGGCTGCACCTGCTGCGCGGTAGTTGAAGCTTTTCTGCGTCACAAGACTCCTCGTTTTCTCCAGTGGTTCTCGCTCGACGCCGTTTCCCGGTAAGGCCGTTCCTTTATTTCTATCGACGGCGACGAGTGCTTTGTTGCTGTTTTTTGTCTAATTTAGTTTGCATCATGTCAGGTTCGGGGGCAAAACGTAAATCGAAGGCGGGCCGTGCCCCTATGCATCAGTGCTCCTGTGGCCGGCATTTCTCCGTCACGGATCGGCATGATGTCTGTCTCTGTTGCCTGGGACCCAACCATGATATGGACACATGCGATGCCTGTTTCTCCATGGACCATCGTGTCCTCGAAGTCCACGCGTTCAAGATCGGCAAGGCCCCACCGACCTTCGGGGGACGGCGTCGCTCAAGGGATTCCCAGGTAAGGTCTCTAGGCCCTTCCTCCGGGTCCCCTCTCAGGCCTATATGGTCCGTGGAGGAGGAGGCTTCCTCCTCTTCTCTTGCCGAAGAGGGAGCTTCTTTTGCGGTGTCGGAGGACGTCGTGGTCCCTCCCGAGGCCGCGGCGGGGACACCACCTCGGCAGTCACCTCCTCGGAGGTGCAGGCTCCCCCAGTGTCGAGGCCCATGCCTGCTGGGCCCGGCACCTGTGGACCCTCGATGCCACCCTCTGGCGCTGTTTCGGATCTCGGTGCCAGTAGCGGTGTCGGTGATCGAGACGGTGCCATCGGCGGTGCCGCTCTGGCCTTCGGTGGCGCTTGCGGTGCCGCAGGCCCGGTTCGCTCTCCTGACGGCGCCGAGGGCAGCGCCGTGAGCCTAGCCAGCGCCGATGGGGAGCCGGGACCGGGCCTAATGGGTGCGGGTGGGCCGAGGTCCGGCGCCGCCATTTCACCGGAGACCCCCGGGGTTGCTAGTATTGTGGTCCAGCTGGTCTCTTCCTCTTGGTCGATGACTCAGGCGTGGACCCGTCCTGCCAACCTGACTCTTGGTCGGGGTCCCCGATGTGCGTGGTGCTAGGCGCCATGAGGCCTCTTCCATGTCCCATGCTGTCCTCTCCTGAGGCCTCGGGTTAGGGGGGTCCTGGGTCCCTGGGAGGCGATGGAGTGGGGGCGGAGGAGGCTCTCCCTCCTGGGGGCTGTGACAGCTACCCTCCCTGGTGCTGTTGCAGCCACTCGGGGTGGGAGAAACGGGGTCAGAGGAAGGCGTCTCGAGTCCGGCGGGTCGGCGGGCGGTGCAGTCGTCGCGGTCTCTGCCGACCACCCCTCATGGGGTGGCTAGGAGCCGTAGCGCTGGGCCCCGCCTTTCCCTCTTGGACCCCGGGGTCCCCTCAGGTGGCGTTGCTGCGGGCTGCCCTTCTGGATCCATGCAGTCCCAGGTTCGTCACAGGGGAGGATCCCCTTCTGGGGTCTTCCAGGTTTCGCTTCCCCAGGGTTCCGTTTTGCGACCTGGTCTGTCGTCCGGAATCCCGCCAGCTCGGGCTCCATTCTCCGGATTTCAGAGCCCTAGCAGAGGACAGTTGCCTCTTCGTAGGTGCCCATCTCCCATTCCTCTGCAGCCATTCCCCGCTCTTCCAGGCCATGTCGGTCCTCCACGGGCCCGTTATCCTGGGAGCAGTTCAGAGGGTTCTGCGACCTTCCCCTCATATGTCAGGTGTATGGATAAGCGAGGTCTTTCGCCTATCCCCACCGCCGCAGAATCTTCTGGACACTCGAGGCTCTCCATCATCCTCGTCTCTCCTCCTCTGAGGAGAGGAACCCTGCTCATATCTCCTCCGATGCTGATTTCACTGAATATCAGCGATTCCCTTCTAGGATGGTGAGGATCTTGAATCTCCTACGTTAGGCGAGACAATACCGAATGGGAGACGCGTGAATTCCTTGGAGAATTCAGTGCCCAGCACCTGGTGGTACCTTCCTGGCCTATCCCCTTCCAGGAGGCGTGTATCCATTCCTGGCAGTCGCCAGCCGCCCCTTCTCCAGCCCTGGCAGACTATCGACGAAGGTATTGAGCCCCTTCAGAATCCCTGGGTACTATCCCCAGCCCGCCCTCGGTTTGGTATACCTGGAGACTCCTCGGGCGCCGCCAGGCTCTGGACCGTCCACGAGTTGAGTCCTCACACCACCGTGGGGGCGAAGAGTGCTCTTTCCTCTCGTAGGATGGCTTGCATGCAATCTCATCAGGCTCATCACGCTGCTCACAGTAGCATTTGTGGTCGATGCTCTCTCAGATCTTGGCATCAATGCCTGATACGGAGCAAACCAGACAAGCTATTGCCCTCTCTGCTATAGGCCTGGAGCTGGCAAGACACCAAGCAAGGGCATCTTATGACGCCAGTGAGGTGGCTTCCAGGCTTGCGGGGACAGCGATCTGCATTAGGTGGATGGCATGGCTTCGTCTATCAAGGTTGTCACTCCTGTCCCAGCGTAGGGAGATTCGCTCCGCTTTCCGGGGGACCCGTCTCTTTTCCTCCAAAGCTAGGAGATTACTGCAGGGGCTTCCTCCGTCTCCCCGTCCTCGGGGGACACCTCCTAGCTCTTCTCCCCCATAAGCTTCTCTCTCGATTAGCCCAGGGTCTTCCCCTTCTGTTTCTCACCAGCAGGAGGCTGGGGGGTTTTGTTCCCTCAGGGTTCTAACCCCTACTTTTCTAAGGGGGGGGGGCTTGGTACTCACCCAAGCAGTAATGAATGGTGAAGATTGACAAGGGAAGATATGAAAATTACGTACCTACCGTAATTCTTGATCTTCTCTTGTATCTTCACCATTCATTACTGATACCCACCCACCTTCCCCTCAGTGGCCTCCTTCTGTGGTGTCTCCCCCTCCCGTCTCGTTCCTCTTCCTTCCTTTGGCCTTTCTGAGGAAAAAAAAACATTTCAAACACCATGAAGTCTTGCTATATTAGGACCATTGCAGTCATTCCCCCAGTCTTGAACTGCCCCGGAGAGGAAACAGTTAACTCCAGAGTGATCTGGAGTTCCACAGCGCGAGGGCGCTGTTCAAAGCTCTATCTGGCCAGTTTCAAATGAAACTGCCAGATTCTTCTCGCTTCACTGAACAGTCGCTCCGGATATCAGCTCCTTCAGCTCGGTTCATTTCGCGGTTCAGCGAGTATTTTCAGTTTCATTGAACCGGCAATAAAATGTTATTTTACCGCATTTCGATTAAAAAGCTCTATCTGGTAACCGTAAGTACAGAAATGGTCTTGTGAAAAGTCATTATCGGTTCGGTTTTGAACCGATCGGTTGGTTAAATACATGTTTTAAACTGTTTAGTTGGCTTTTAGAGTGCGGTTCCGGTTCTTATCGGTTCTAAAAAACTAACTTTTATTGGGGTTTTTCAAATACCGTGACACGGTTAGGAACGATAAGGGTGTCTTGCCTGGCACTGCCATCAAAAGGGCAAGTTTTTGGTTAGGCTGGCATTATGTCTGAGAAACCCAAAAGAAAAACCGGGCCCACTGGGTTTCAACACTGTGATGTCTGTGGGGAAGCATTTGCCAAGGCTGACCCACACACCACTTGTGTTTATTGTCTGGGGGCTGACCACCTCCTGTCAGACTGCCAGGTGTGTAAAAATTTCCCTGCAGCCACCCTGGAAAAGAGATTGGGCGGCTCAGGGGCGAGAAAGCCAGAAAGTCCGCTGACCCGGATGGCCTGCCCGGTCCAGTACCCACTAGACCAGAGGGTGCCCTCTGACCAGGCGAGACTTCCTCGGGCAAAGGAAGGCTGGTTCAGAGGAACCAGTCCCAGCAAAAGACAAAAGAAATCAGCAGGTCTGGAGTACAAAATTGTCTCTCCAACTGCTGCAGAGATAACTAAAGCCATTCAGATTGTCCAGTCTTTGTCTCAGGCTGTCGAGGCCCCTGCATCTGGGAAAAGGGTGGCTCGTTCAGTCTCAGTGGTTCAGATTATGATGTTGAGGATTTTATGAACCACATAAGGGGAGGAGGATTTTGATCAGTATGTTTGTGATTGGGAAGGTCTGGGCGTGCCCATTGAACCGGACATCTCTCCAGATAGACCTTTAGAATCTCCCCTATGCTGTCTGAGTCCCCTTCTCTGTTTATGTTTTACAAAAGGTGGCGAAACCCTCCAGCTTCCCTTAGAAGAGGCTGTGGATGAGCAAGAGGAGCCTGATTATGTGGAAATGATGGATATTCCAGAGACTAGGAGGTTGTCTATTCCTTTGCATAAGTCATTTAGGAAGCAAACAACAAAGATTTTAAAAATCCTCATTCTGTCCCTCCTGTAGATAAAAATGGACAGAAGGTATACTTTGTCAGGCTCGGATACAGACTTCCTCACTGAGCAGTGTAGTCATGTAGGTGTGGTACAAGCTGCAGCCTGTGACAAGGCTAATATTCCCTGGCTCACATCCTCCTGACAAGGATTCCAGGAAGATTGATGCCATGGCGAAAAAAGCAATATATGGCAGCTTCTTTGGGACTCAGGCAGGCTAATTATATGGCTTATGTTGCTAGATATCAGAAATCTAGATGGGACACTATATTGCAGTTAGCTAAGCAGGCCCAGGGCCAGCTGGCTAGTGAGTTGGAACAAGTGGCTGCTGATGGCATTGAAGCCTCTAAAGTTCAATTTCATACTGCTGTTGATGTTAATGATGTTTCCTCTAGGGTCATGGCCACTTCTGTAGCTTTCCGTGGTTGGCATGGCTCAGATGCACTAATCTGTCCCAAGATACTCAGTCAAAGGCTATGGATTTTTCCTGTCGGGAAATTCTCTGTTTGAGTGATCAAACAAAAATTATATGAAAAGATGGATGAATATAGAACTACCTACAAAAGTGCCCAAGCTAGAAAGGCATGCCACTCCACAAAAGCATGCCCCAGGGGCGGGGTAGGCCTTTCTACAGGCCTTTTTACCAAGCTCAAAGCCTCCTCTGCTTTTCACAGAGGGTTTTCAGAGGCAGAGGTGGAGCGGGGCAGGGAGACAGTCGCCCTCCCCTCAGCCTAAAGCTCCTGCCAAGCAGGCACCTGATGGGGTGCCCAGGGCCGATTCTCCTGTACCAGTGGGGGCAGGTTGGCTTATTTCAGCCAGAACTGGCTGTCCTAACTCCGGACAGGTGGGTTCTGGAAGTAGTAAGCCAAGGCCTGGTTCTCAACTTCAAACAGTTCCCAAAGATGAGAGCCAGGCAATTTCCACCGCAAACTCTTCAAAGCCCTTGCTTTGGAGCAGAAGTTTCTTCCTCCTGATTGCAAAGCAGTGGAAGGGTTCCCCTTGCCATCAGGGCAAGGACTGTACTCAAGATATTTTCTTACCCCAAAAGACAGGAGAATGGCGGCCCATCTTAGACTTAAGGTACCTGAACAGACATCTATTAAAGCCAAAGTTCAAAATGTTAACTCTAGCAATGATTTTGCCCTCCCTGAGGCCAGGGACTGGTTAGCTTCCCTGGACCTCAGGGGCCATCTCTTCATGTCATGATCAGGCCTTCTCACAGTACCTCAGGTTGAACTGCTCTCGGGCCACTACCAGTTCAGAGCAATGCCCTTTGGCCTAACCTCGGCGCCAAGGGTATTCACAAAATGTCTAGCTGTGGTAGTGGCTCATTTAAGAAAACGAAGGATTGCTGTGTTTCCCTACCTGGACGACTGGCTACTAGTGGGTCAGTCTCCAGACCAGGTAAAATCTCACTTGCAGGTCACCAGCAGCTTCTCACTTCCTGGGGTTCCTGCTGAACTTACAAAGTCAGTTCTGGAACCTGTTCAGGTTCTAACTTTCATAGGTGCAGAGTTGAACACAAAGTTAGCCAGGGCATTTCTCCCCTCGGAAAGGCGGACAGGCTCATTGCCCTGGCATCCTCCTTTACCCTGCGGGTCTCTCGACCAGCAAGGCATTTTCTGCAACTCCTAGGGCACATGGCTGCTTCCACAGCTGTCGTGCAGGAGCAAGATTTCAGATGAGGACATTCAGTTCCACTTGAGGTCCTATTGGTCCCAAAGGAGGGACCCCTACCAAATTAGTTCCGGTGACCAAAAGCCTGATCCTGGCCTTCAGTGGTGGCAGGATCAAGGCAATCTGTCTCAAGGGGTTCCCTTTCTACCGTTACACTCCCTCACCCTCACACGGATGCCTCCCTGTTAGGGGCGGGGGCTCACTGAGGCGACCTTTCCACTCAGGAGTGTGGTCCCCAGGAATCTCTGCTCCACATCAATCTTTTGGAACTCAGAGCTGTTCTTTTAGCTCTTCAGGCTTTTCAGCTGTTGTCCAGAACAAAGTAGTTCAAATCAGGACAGACAACACCACAACAATGTGGTACATCAACAAGCAAGGGGCACTCGGTCATCAGCCTTGTGCACCGAAGCAATGAAGTTGTGGTCTCTGGCTTACTCCTAAACACCTCCTGATATGATTCACCTTCCAGGAAAGGACAATGTCCTGGCGGATGCTCTCAGCAGGATTTCCCAGGGCCATCACGAATGGTCTCTGAATCCTCAGGTATTGGGGTCGGTCTTTGCCAGATGGGTACCCCTCAGATAGATCTCTAGCAGCCCCAGACAACCATCAACTTCCTCTATTTTGTTGCAGGCCTCCAGTGCTGGGCTCAGTCCCCTGGGCGCCTTCCTGCTGGATTGGAAGGGAAATTCCTTATGCTTTTCCTCCCTTCCCTCTCCTCTTCAGGGTATTGGTGAAAATCAGAACTCAGCCCTGCAAAGTGGTTCTGATCGCTCCAGACTGGGCCAGACAGCCCTGGTATCCTCTTCTCCTGTCCTGACAATCCACCCTCCCTAACCTTGCCCAGGACCCGACTTGCTGACCTGTGCACAGGGAGAGTGTGGTACCGGACCTCAAATCCCTCCACCTCAGGCTTGGTTCTTGAGGAATTAGTGCTGATTTACACCTTTCTCAAGGGGTCATGGATATTTTAAAAAAGCTACTAGGAAGCCTTCCACCAGGACTACTTACAATTCTAAGTGGAAGAGGTTTTCCTTCTGGTGTTCGGAGAAACAAATTGTGCCAGAATCTGCTGACCTGGCCACTTTACTGGACTATTTGGCCCATCTAAATTCCCTAGGCCTTAGACCAGCTACCTTGAAGGTTCATATGGCAGCTGTTTCTGCCTTTGTTTCCATGGGAAGCCTGTTTCTCTTTCCTCTCACCCTGTGTTTTCTAAGTTTTTAAGGGTTACTTCATACTAACCCTCCTTTCGGGAACCAGCCCTGCCTGGGACCTGAATGTTTGCATTGCTCAGTTAATGCAACCTCCCTTGAGCCCTTTCTTCTGCAGATCTCAAGTATTTAACTTGAAAACTGTTTTCTAGTGGCTATCACTTCTGCCAGATGTATAAGTGAATTGCAAGCCCTTTGGTGGAAAAGTTTTATTTCTTTTCACAGGGATAAGGTAGTCCTCAGGACTAACAGAAAGTTTTACCCAAAGTGGTTTCAGATTTTCATCTGAACCAGTCCATTTCTCTCCCAGTGTTTTCACTGAGCATTCTTCCTCGGGTGAGAGAAACTACACAAGCCTGGACGTTAAAAGGCCCTAAGCTACTATGGAAGCGTGACCAAGGGTCACAGGTTGAATCCCTCCAACTCTTCCTTACCTATGGAGAGGTTGGAAGGGAGACCTGCCACTAAGAGGACAATTGCAAGGTGGATTGTCTCTTGTATCCAGTTCTGTTACCAAAAACTAGGTGAGGCCCCCCTCAGGACTGAGGCCTCCACCAGGGGTACAGCTGCATCTCTAGCGGCTGCTAGAGATATTCCCATTTTGGAAATTTGTCAAGCTGCTACCTGGAAAACAGTTCACACCTTTCCAAGCATTATTCCCTGGCGTCCAGTCCAGGAGAGATCTTCGTTTAGCACAGCTGTTCTTCAGAGCCTATTTCCTAAGTAGGGTTCTGACCCTCCTCCATGGAGGTACTGCTGTGTAATCTGCAATGGTCCTAATATAGCAAGACTTCATGGTGTTTGAAGAAAAATTACTCACCTTAGTAATTGCTTTTCTTCTCATGGAGTCTTGCTATTAGACAACCTCCCTCCTACCCTCAGAACTCCTACTTGGGTATGGGGTTGGCAAATTAGTGCAAGCACTGTGTCATGCCATTTTAGTCTCTCTAGTTGGGTTAGGGAACTAGGTATTTCTGTTTTGTTAAGTGGTAGGGTCCCTCTCTAGACTTGAGTTTTTAGGGAGAGGGGTCCTATTAGTGCTTGTGAGGTGTTCCTAACAATAAATATTGTTGTTGTTATTCTGTGATTGTTCTTATTCTTCTAATGATAGGTAGCCAATGGCTAGTGTAGAGCTTTTCCACAGACTTGCTATGTTAGTTTAGCTCCGTAAGAACCTGGCAGTTTCATTTGAAACTGGCCAGATGAAACTTTGAACAGCGCCCCGGCTGTGGAACTCCAGATCACTCTGGAGTTAACTGTTTCCTCTCCGGGGCAGTTCAAGACTGGGGGAATGACTGCAATGGTCCTAATATAGCAAGACTCCATGAGAAGAAAAGCAATTACTAAGGTGAGTAATTTTTTCTTCTGTTCCCATTCTTTATGAATGGTTCCTTTTTTCCTCAAGGTAAAGAGGAACGAGCACGGTTATACTTTTCTTTTATTCTGAGGGAACTCTTTCTGACCGCCCTTAGGGTGCGATTCCGCATACCTTCTTCAGGTTATGCAGTTTCACAGCTTAAGAGGCCATGCTCTGACTCAGCCTTGGCAAAATTTAGAATCCCCCTGGCAGGTATTATTTTTGAGCTCTTCTACTGCTGATTGAACTTGTCAGCTCTGAGCGTCTGCTTGCCTTGCCTTAGGGAGTCTGATTGAGTTCCACTCTATCTTTCATACAAAGCTGCCTTCGAGAAGGCATAGTCTTTCCCATACACTGCTGTGTTAGCACTTAACAAGGTGCTAAGGGACTTAGTCCCCTTCCTGGGTGGGCGCTCTTCCCGGAACAGGTTCTGCCCGGGCAGTCTAGGAGCCCTCAGCTAGGATGTAGGGACTTGGCATGTTGAGAGTTCAGAGATGTTGCCCTCATTGAATCTGTTCAGGTGGTTGGCCGAACCTCCCTCAGTCCTAGCAACTGGGATTCTTGCTCCCTTGTTAGTCTCGAGCCTATAAGCCTCTCAACCAATGCTCGATGGGCACAGTTCTCCCTCTCAACATGCCTCTTCTTCTTCTTCTTTCTCTTTCCCTCTCTCTGTTCCTCCCCTAGAGCCATCCCGGAAAGGAGGCCCTGCGGTCCCTTAGGGTCGGAATTCTCTCTCCTGTGTCTATTCTCTACCGGCTTATACCTTTTTCAGTTTATATCCTTTCCTTTTTCTGTCCCTTGGCTCTCTTGCCTCGCTTTCCTTTTTTCTTACCCTTTATTTTCGCCTCTCCGGCTACCAGAACTGAGATAGAGGAGGAGTCTGCGGCACCTAATGGCGGCCCCTTGCGCATGACGCAGTGTGTCGCGCTCGAGGGCAGCGCCGTTGGAGCCGACTCCAAAAAAAAAAAAACCTCCCATAGCGGGTGCGCGCCTCCGGCACTAACCCAAGCAGTAATGAATGGTGAAGATACAAGAGAAGATCAAGAATTACGGTAGGTACGTAATTTTCATTTCTCGAGCCAGTGCAGCTCCTTACCTTTATAGGGGCAGAGCTGGATACTGTCAAAGCAAGAGCCTTTCTTCCCCTGGAAAGGGCAAGAGTTCTTACAGAACTGGCTTCTTCCTTCAGCCTTCAGGTGTCTCGACCAGCAAGGCATTTCCTCCAGCTCTTGGGCCACATGGCAGCTTCTACAGCAGTGGTCAAAGGGCAAGATTCCAGATGAGGGACATTCAGTTCCGTCTGAGGGCCTTTTGGTCCCAAAGGAAGGATTCCCTTACCAAACTGATTCCAGTAACTTGGACCCTGATCCAAGCCCTTCAGTGGTGGCAGGATCAGGACAATGTAAGGCAAGGGGTCCCATTTGCCACTCAGTCTCATTCAGTGGTCCTTACAACGGATGCTTCCCTTCTGGGCTGGGGAGCCCATCTGTGGGCCCTCACTGCCCAGGGACTGTGGTCCCCTCAGGAATCCCTTCTCCATATCAATCTCCTAGAACTCAGGGCAGTTTATCTGGCCCTGCAAGCTTTCTCTCAGTCAGTGCAGAACAAGGTGGTTCAAGTCAGAACAGACACCACCACCACCACGTGGTACATCAAAAAGCAGGGAGGCACTTGGTCTACGGCCTTGTGCACAGAAGCCACGAAGTTGTGGTCCCTGGCTTATTCCCTGCAAACCTCTCTGATAGCAGTCCACCTTCCAGGGAAGGACAATGTGCTAGCAGATGCACTGAGCAGGATCTCACAGGGCCATCTGGTCTTGAAGGTGATTTTCTCAAGGAGGGGCACTCCAGAGATAGATCTCTTTGCAGCCCCAGACAATCACCAACTTCCTCTCTTTTGTTGCAGACCCCCAGTCTTGGGCTCAGTCCCTCTGGATGCTTTGATTTTGAACTGGGAAGGGAAATTTCTGTATGCCTTCCCTCCCTTTCCTCTACTGTTCAAAGGTTTAGTCAAGATAAGGTCACAACCTTGCAAAGTGAATCTGATTGCTCCAGACTGGGCCAGACAGCCGTGGTACCCCGTGCTGCTGTCCCTAGCAGTCCATCTTCCCCTGTCTCTTCCCAGGAATTACAACCTGTTAACCTCCTCTCAGGGGAGGATTTTGTACCCAATCTTCGGTCTCTCAATCTCAAGACATGGCTCTTGAAGAGTTTGAGTATGCAGATTTGCATCTGTCTCAAGGGGTTCTGGATATCCTCAAAGCCTCTCAAAAGCCCACCACTAGAAAGACTTATAACTCCAAATGGAAGAGATTCAGCATTTGGTGTTCTAATCAACATATTTCCCCAGACACTGCTGAATTTCCTACAGTTCTGGATTATATAGTCCATCTTAATGGCCTAGGCCTCAGACCAACTACTCTCAAGGTACACTTGTCAACTGTCTCTGCTCTTCTGTCAGTGGGGAAGTCTTCCTCACTATCATCTCATCCTGTGTTCTGTACATTTTTCAAGGGATTGCTTCATACCAATACTCCATTTAGGGATCCTGCCCCTGCCTAGGACTTGAATATTTGCATTGCTCAATTGATGCAACCTCCCTTTGATCCTACGTCCTCAGTAGAGCTTAAGTACTTGACTTGGAAAACTGTGTTTTTAGTAGCCATTACCTCTGTCAGACGTATCAGTGAAGTGCAAGCCTTGTCAGTGGAACCTAATTGTATCTCCTTTCTTAGGGATAAAGTGGTCCTTAGAACCAATAGAAGGTTCTTGCCCAAAGTGGTTTTAGATTTTCACCTGAATCAGTCTATGTCTCTTCCTCTTTTCTTCACTGATCATTCCTCTTCAGGAGAGAGGAGGCTACACAGTTTAGATGTTAAAAAGGCCCTTAGCTACTACATAGAGCATACCAAGGGTCATAGGTTTGATTCCCTCCAGTTGTTCCTCACTTATGGAGAAGTGGGAAAGGGCAAACCTGCCACCAAGAGAACTGTTGCCAGGTGGATTGTGTCTTGTATACAATTCTGCTATGAGAAACTAGGAAAGATTCCACCCTCAGGCCTGAGGGCTCACTCCACCAGAGGTACAGCTGCTTCCCTGGCTGCTGTCAGGGATATTCCTCTTTTAGAAATTTGTCAAGCAGCCACCTGGAAAACAGTCCATACCTTTACCAAGCATTGCTCTCTGGAAATCCAGGCTTGGGAGTGATGCTCGGTTTGGCACAGCAGTACTTCAGAGCCTATTCCCAAAGTAGGTTCTGTCCCTCTTCCATGGAGGTACTGCTTGGTAGTCTGCAATAGTCAGCATACAGCAAGACTTCATGTTGTTTGAAGAAAAAATTACTCACCTTAGTAATTATGTTTCTTCTAATGGAGTCTTGCTGTATTCTGATCCCCTCCCCTCTCAGAACCTGTTTTTGGGAAGTGGGTGGGCAGGTGCAGTGTTGCACCTCAGGGGTGCTTTTTTTACACCCTCCTTTGTTGTTTGGGTGTTTGTTTTATTATTATTATTATTATTTGGATTGTTTTTTTGGTTTTTGGTTTCCTGACTTTAGTCTTCTTGGGAATTCAAAACTCTTGTTGCCAGTTGGCTAGAAAAATTTTACAATTTCCATGTAGGATAGTTAGTGAGTTTTTTGCTCGTAAGAATCTGATGGTTGGATTTCAAAGGGAAACAGACAGAGACCTCAACCGAGCTCGAGCTCAGCATTCTATGCTCTGCATAGAAAGTTTAACCCTTTGTCCTCCGGGGCAGTTTAAAGGCTGGGGCTAACTGCAATAGTCAGAATACAGCAAGACTCCATTAGAAGAAACATAATTACTAAGGTGAGTAATTTTTTCTTCTGTGCCTTGGATTTTGGCAATTTAGCCTTCTGGCTACTCCTACGCAGTTCCTATGCAGTCTGGAGACAGTCAGCAGTCCAGCGTATGTCCTCCCCCTTCCCATTTCTTGTTTTTCCCTCCCTCCTTCCCTCTCCTTTCTGCTTCCAAAGATTGGTGCTCCCCTCCCCAATTCCTTTAGTTTTTCTCAATCTCCTTATGTCCTCTTCGTCGTTTATTTCTCCTTTTAGTTTGTATATCTTTTCCTTTATTTGTCCCTTGGACTTCCTTGTCCCTCCTCCAACCCTTTCTTACTCTACAGTGACTCCAGAACTGGTGGGAGGGCGAGTCGCTTGACACCTAATGGCTAACCCAGCACTGACGCGGTGCGCGGCGTCGAGGGTGCGCCTCATTAAATGATTCTGCCCATCCAAAAAAAAAAAAGCTCCCACGGGGTCGTGACCTCCAACCAGAACCCAAATGTGATGAATAGTGAAGATACATAGACAGATCAGGAATTACAGTAGGTACGTAATTTTCTTATCTAGTTGCTTGGTCACCCAGTCAAAGAAGTCTACCAGATTTGTTTGACAAGACCTTCCCCCATGAATCCATGCTGCCTCGGGTCTTGTAACCCCTTGGATTCAAGATGTTCCACAATTGTTTTCTACAGCAGTGACTCCATTGACTTTCCCACTGTCGATGTCAGGCTGACTGGCCTATAATTGCCAGCCTCTTCCCTGCAACCACTTTTGTGATGTGGGACTACTTCTGCCTTCTCCAGTCCTCTGGAACCACTCCTGTTTCCAATGAGCTGTTAAACAGGACTATTAGAGGTGCAGTCAGTACCTCCATGAGCTCCTTCAGTATCTTTGGATGCACCCCATCTGAGCCCATTGCTTTGTCCACTTTCAGATTAACGAGCCCCTTCAGAACACTCCCCTCTGAAAATGGACTAGTGTCCACCTTTCTTTCTCTAATGCTCCTGTTACTTTTCATGGCCTCTCCTCTTCCCCTTCCTCTGTGAACAGTAAACAAAAGTATTTGTTCAGGATTCCAGCTTTTTCTTTGTCCCTCTCTGCAAAGTCTCCACCTTCCCATTTTAATCTTATGATCCTACCTCTGCTTTTCCTCCTTTTGATTATGTACCTAAAAAAATATCTTGCCCTCCTTAAGTCCAGGACAGGATCCTCCCCCTTGTGTGGTTCAATTCACAGCCATTCTTATATTGAACCACACTGTACAGTGATCGCTGTTCCCCAGGTAGCCTCCTGCCATGATATCTGCAACCCTGTCGTTGTTAGTGAGTATGAGGTCCAGTATTGCCTCATCATGAGTGGGTTCACTGACTAGTTGCCTGAGGAACACCTCCTGCAGGGAGTCCAGGATGTCCCTGCTTCTAGCTGCTGCTGCTGCTTGGAGGTTCCAGTCTACATCTGCCAGATTGAAGTCCCGTACCAGCAGCATCGCCCTCTTTTCTGCTGTCCTGTGAATAGCTTCCTCCAGTACCTAATCCCACTCCTCCCTGTCATTGAGGCAAACGTCAAGAAGCAGAGGAACACCAGAAGCAGATATAAAATCTGCAAGTAGCGTTTTATTATTATCAATAACAGTAAAATAAAAAAATGTTCAGGATAGCTATTTACAAAGATAGTACATAAAACAAAGAAAACAAAGTCCTTCATCTGAGGCTTTCATTTCAGTTTCAAATCTCAAGCTCTCTTTCTCTCACTCAAAAGATTGCTCTTTTTATACAAAGTCTTTGCCTGGCAATTAACTTCTGCATCCTGATCTTGTTAAGAGGCATCCTGTTTCTCACAAACTGTATCAGAACTTTGTCAGTTTCTTTCCCTGAAGGTGCAGCAAAATAATAGAATATGGTTCCCGGAACTAATCTCCTGTTGACAACTCTGCAAATGAGCTTTTCTAGGTTAACCCCTTGTGTTCCAAAAAGCTTTTTGCAATCATTTCCATAATATAACTGTATACATTTTCAAACCAAGGAATCCCAGTTTCACATACAGATCCACATATATTTTTATAACCACGTACAAACAAGAGGGAAGAAAAGACAGAAACAGCAAGTAAAGGCAGGGAGATCACGGGGGGGGGGGTTGCAAGACCGTCACAATGATCAGATCTTCCTGGACATAAGTCTCCACCACTCATTCACACTAATGGGATCTGTGCCAGAGGCACTAGGACCCATCGGAAGCAAACTTTTTGTTAGAAGGTTGGTGCCTGAGATGGAGCCGCGAGGAGCGGCTCCGCGAGCCTCAGCTCATGCGGTAATGAATATCTCGGCGTCGACCTTCCAACCACCTCAGTTCCTTTATTCCCGCTGTCAAGTGCGCTTCAGTGACGACGTGGCTCACCCTCTGGGAGTCAAACTTCAAATTAGCAGCAAAGTTTTCAGTTTTGTTGTTTTGTAGTAATATCACGAATAAGTATCGCTTAACTTTATTCTTATCTACAAAGAAGTCTCAGCCTACCTTGTCGGGGTCAACCATGAGCGGGTCAGGTGACAGTAGGGAGACCTCGTATGAAAGCTGTTCAGTCAGCGGGCTGGGTCCAGTCCGCTGCCTTCTCCGGGGGTCTGACAATGGCCAGTCCAGTGCCCGAGGGAGTGGGCGGTCCCTTCGAAAGCATAAAAATAAATGGTCGCATTCTCTGCACCGTTCGGCCTCGAGCTCTTCTTCGGCCCACAGGTCAAAAAAGAGAAGGCATCACTCGAAGTCACCCTCTGATATGTCTGCATGTAGATGGTCAGTTATTGGAGCTAGTTGCCGGTCTCCTCCTTTGGAGTCGCCAGCTTCTGTTTCTGGTAGCTGATGTCTTCGACATCGTAGCCCTACCCCGCCCTCTGGTAGGTCTTCAGATGAGCAGTTTCATCAGTGAGCTGCTCTTATGGAGCAGTGGGCTCGGAGGTTGGTCCAGCTGCCTGGCCCGGTCACTCAGGGGCCTTCAGGCTTCTTGGGAGAGCAAGTAGGGCGGTTGAGCCTCCCTGGTCGTGCGGCACCGTCTTCGGTGCCGTCAACTCCGTGCTTAGGTGTTCCCCCCCCATATGGCTGTGGCGCAGGGGGCCACACCGATGTCTCTATCTCCTGCTCTTCTTTCTCCCTTCTCCTCAAATCCTGTTTTTCGGAGTCTTGGGGTGTTTTCGACGCCCTCGGCATCGATGGCACACTCAGTGCCATCTTCGACGTCGATGCGTCTCTCAGCACCGTTGAATTACTTGGCGCCATGTGCCTCGGTGCCATCCTCGGCGCTGTCGCAGCTTCGTCAGTGCCGTAGCATCACGTGGCACGGCGGTCTCGGCGCCATCTTCGGTGCCGTGTGGCTCCTCGGCACCATGCGCCTTCTCGGTGCCATGCACTTCGTTGGCGCTGTGCGTTTTTTCGGCGCCATGCGTTTCTGCGGCGCCAGGGGTTCTTAGGGCATCATCCACCTTTCAGGACTCCTCCCTTAACCCTTTTTCCTTCCTCATTTCCCTCTGATTTTCACTCCTTTCCTGTCTATGCAGTCCCTCTTGGACTGTCAGGAGATGACATTGAGCGTGACCCAGACCTTCAGCTAGGTGATGAAGTGGAAGGAACAGGATCCATTCCTTCTGCAGAGCCTGTGGTCGAGGACCTGTCTTTTAAGTCTCTGCTGAAAAACTTGATTTCCACTCTTTCTTTCCAAACTACAGACATCGATCCTGGGAAATTGCTAAGACTCCAATACCTCCATGTTCCGGAGATCCCTAGGGATTTGACTCCTCCGGTACAGCCCTCCTTTGAGACGCTGTCTCAAATGGTATAGACTAATCCTGCTCTCATTCCTTCGGTGGCTAAATCCATAGATAGGAAATACTCAGCCCCCAAGGATCGACCCATTTTGGCGTCCCAAGCCTTTGTGGATCCTATTGCAGTTTTGGCGGAGAATGATAAGGTCATCCTCCCCCAGACTACTACAGCTTGACCTATTAACAAAGAATCTCGTAAGATAGACACTTTAGGTAAGAGAGTCTTTGCTGCTTCCACCCTGGGTATGTGCCTTGCCAGCTACCAAGGCTATTTCAATATGAGTATATCCTTTGGCACTCATTCAAACAAATGGTTGAGGCTCTACCGGAATCGGACACAAAGTCAGAGCTACTCCAGACCATTACTAGGGGTATCGAATCCAACAGCCAGCAGGTTAAAGCGGCTATGGATGCTTTCGATACTGCTTCACGAGCAGCGGTGGCCAGCATTTGTACCCGCCATCATTCCTGGCTGCGCACTTCAGGTTTCACGAATGACGCACAGCAGCAAGTAATGGTGTTGCCTTTTGATGGTGTGTATCTCTTCGGTCCTCAAGTAGAACAGCCTGTAGAAGCTACACAAAAGACTAGGTCAGCCATTAAGTTGGCTCGACCTCCTCCTGTCCCCTCTCGAGGGGGTGTTAATAAACGTCAGTTCCATAACCGTCAGTGCTTTCGAGGCAAAGGCAGAGGAAGTTTTAATAAAAACCAAGCCCCCCAGCCTCAAATGAAAATGCAACAGAAGGCACAAGGACCCAAAGCGCCCAGCGCCGCCTTCTGAGTTGTTGGCCCAAGTCCCACCTCAGCTGTCCGAGGCGGACTCTTCCTTAGCGGTGGGAGGTCGTCGGACGCACTTCTACAATCAATGGAAGTTCATAACCTCAGACAATTGGGTCCTCCGGATAATCCGCGAGGGGTATTCACTCAATCTTGTAGAGACCCCTCCGGATCATCCTCCCAAACGACAGCCCAAGCTGTCAATCCTTCAGTCAGACCTTCTCGCCGCCGAGATACAGGGCCTTCTGAACAACAGGGCAGTAGAAGTAGTTCCGCTGCATCAACGGAACACAGGGTTCTACTCCCATTACTTTCTGGTTCCAAAGAAAACCAGGGGCATACGCCCCATTTTGGACCTCAGAAAACTAAACAAATTTCTGCCCAAGGAGAAATTCAAAATGATTTCACTAGGAACCTTGTTACCTTTGCTTCATCAGCACGACTGGCTAGCCTCCCTAGACATGCAGGATGCTTACCAGCACATTTCTATTCACCCAAATCATCACAAATTCCTAAGGTTTGTGGCTGTGGAACAGCATTATCAGTTCAGAGTCCTGCCCTTTGGGCTATCCTCGGCGCCACAAGTTTTTATAAAGTGTTGTGCAGTTCTCGCAGTGCATCTCAGAAAGATCGGAATACAGGTGTTCCCTTATCTGGATGATTGGCTTCTGGCAAGTTCTTCCAGGCAGGGAACTCTGGACGCCATAGCCATGGCTTCACGCTTTCTCACGTCCATGGGAGTCCTGCTAAACCTCAAAAAATCGCAGCTGCAGCCCTCCCAGAGGCTCCTTTTTATAGGACCTCTTCTGGACACCTCCTGTGCGAAGGCTATTCTTCCAGAGGACAGGAGGAACGATATCCTTCAGATGGCCCGTCACCGGGAGAGCAACTCGGTTCCAGCTCTCTCGATGCAGCGGATGCTAGGTCTCATGGCATCCTCGGTGTTCACTGTACCCCTAACACACATTCACATGAGGACTTCTCAGTGGATGCTCAGTACTCAGTGGTCCCCAACCATTCACCCACAGTCCTTTCTCATCAAGATGACAGAACCTCTAAAGAGGTCGCTCACCTGGTGGTCGCAAGAGAACAATCTCCTAGAAGGGTATCCCTTTGTTCCTTTGGATCATCAGATTTCCATTACCACAGATGCGTCCCTGATGGGGTGGGGAGCTCACTGTCAGGCTCTCCACACTCAAGGTACAGTACGTGGACTCAGTTCGAGTCCCAGCTTCACATAAATGTGTTAGAAATGAGAGCCGTCCTTTATGCAGTCCGGGCATTGAAGGACATTCTGTGTCACAAGAACATTCTCCTTCAAACGGACAACAAAGCAGTGATGTATTACATCAACAAACAGGGTGGTGCTCACTCTTACCCCTTATGCAGAGAAGTGATGAGAGTGTGGGAATGGTGCTTGCAGCACAAGTCCCTAATTCAAGCGGTCTACCTGCCAGGAGTGCAGAACGAACTGGCAGATCACCTCAGCAGAACAGAGACAGATCCTCACGAATGGTCTCTCGACTCAGCTGTAGTTCAGTCAATATTCAGAGTGGGGAACTCCAGACCTAGACCTTTTTGCATCCTCACTCAACACAAAACTACCTCTCTTCTGCTCCAGAAATCCAGGGCCTGGCATTTTCTGTCAGGATGCGTTCAGGCTGCAGTGGACAAAATGCTTTCTATATGCCTTTCCGCCTCTTCCTCTAAGTCAGAGGGTACTTCTCAAGCTCTAATCCCAGGGGGACATAATGATCCTCATTGCTCCCTTCTGGCCTCGACAGATGTGGTTTCCACTACTCAACAGTATGTCGGCAGCTCCGCTGAAACCACTTCCCCTTCAGACGAACCTCTTGACTCAGGGGCCTGTTCTTCATCCCAGCCTGAGGTCACTTCACCTTCACGCTTGGCTTCTGAGGAGATAGAAGTGAACAGGTTCAGTGTCTCACAGGGTTTCAGATATTCTTCTGGCTGCGTGAAAGCCAGCCACTAGGAAAACTTACACAGCCAAATGGAAGCGTTTTTCGCTCTGGTGTGCAAAATCCTCTTTGAATCCCTTTTCCTGCCCACCAGATAAAATTTTGGAGTACCTCTTAGACCTCTCAAATTCAGGTCTGCAGTACTCTACAGTCAAAGTTCACCTTTGTGCCATTTCAGCTTATCTTGAGCCGTACTTTCCTTGTCACTGGCTCAGTTACCTGTGGTTAAGAGGTTTCTTAAGGGAATTCTGCATACCAGACCTCCTACAAGATGTCCAGTCACAGCCTGGGACATTAATCTTGTGCTAGACATGCTCACTCAGAAACCTTTCGAACCTCTGGCTACCTGTGAGCTAAAATTTCTGACCTGGAAACCGGCCTTCCTGGTAGCCATTACCTCAGCCCGCAGGGTCTCTGAGATATATGCCTTGGTCACAGATCCTCCATATACTGTGTTCCATAAAGACAAAGTAGTCCTTAGACCCATCCTAAATTTCTTCCTAAGGTTGTTTCGGAATTCCATCTAAACCAATCTTTGGTCCTACCCTCTTACTTTGTGGACTTCCAAAATGGAGGAGAACGTTTTCTTCATTCCTTGGACGTCAAGAGAGCTTTGCGTTTCTATCAAGATAGAACAAAAGACTTTCGTAAAGCTCAGCAACTGTTTGTTTCCTTCAGCGAGACCCGACTGGGTCAACCTGTCGCTATTAGATGTATCTCAGCATGGCTAGTGGCATGCCTTCGCCACTGTTATTCCATAGCACAGGTTAAGCTGGAGGGCAGAGTGTACGCTTACTCTACTAGGGCGGTCGTGGCATCTCTGGCGGAAATCCGCAATGTACCCATTGTAGATATTTGCAATGCGGCTACCTGGAGCTCAGTGGATACTTTCGTTAAACACTATGCCCTGCATGTCCATGCCAGACGACATCTTTCCTTTGGCAGAACCATCCTTAATGGACTTCTGTCCTAAAACTGTGAGCTCTTGGTCTCTCCTGCTGCCCTCTCGGGGGGATTATTAGCTCGGTACTCTCCCATTAGTGTGAATGAGTGGTGGAGACTTATGTCCAGGAAGATATGGAAATTACGTACTTATCGTAATTCTTGATCTTCTTGGACGAGTCTCCACCACTCATTCACACGCCCACCCTCCATCCCCCGAGCTCACCTCTGTTGTTGGTCTTCAGTCCCTCAATCTTTAGGCTTTGAGGACTTCTTTGTTGACCCTTCTTATACGGGTCTTCCGGACTATCTTATGTCCGGTTTGTTGGTTAGGCTATCCTTCTAGGTTAGTTACGCTGCACCTCCTCGGAAAAAAAGGTACTGAGGCCGTTGGAAGGTCGACACCGAGATATTCATTACCGCACGAGCTGAGGCTCGCAGTGCCGCTCCTTGTGGCTCCATCTCAGGCACTGACCTTCTAACAAAAAGTTTGCTCCCGATGGGTCCTAGTGCCTCTGGCGCAGATCCCGTTAGTGTGAATGAGTGGTGGAGACTCGTCCAAGAAGATCAAAAATTACAGTAGGTACGTAATTTCCATTTCCTAGGTCTCACAAGAAAATCTGATTGCACAATCAGACAGACAAGAGACAGAAAAGGAGAGAATGGAACAGATCCTTGCTTTTAACTCTTTATGTATAACAGGGTTATATTCAACCTTGTCACACTCCCCTGTGCTGGAGGTCTGTAGATCCTGCCGTTGCAAATAGAGGCTCCATTCCCCGTTTCTAGGCTGATCCGCAGTACCTCTGCTCCCACTGTATTCTGTGTATCTCTATTGCTTTTATGCTTTCCCGTACGTAAAGCACCACACCCCTCCTTTCCTTCCAACCCTATCCCTCCTGTACAGAGTATAGCCTGGTATGGCCATGTCCCAATCGTGGTTTTCAGTGCACCATGACTCAGTAATGGCCACAGTATGTAGGCTGGCCTTTGCCATTATGGCCTCCAGGTCTGGAATCATATTTCCTAGACTTCTAACATTCACACACATGACCGTCCAGGTTTTGTTGCCACGCTGCTTGTTAGCCCCCTTCTTTCCTTTTGCCCTCTCTCCTTCTCCCCTTTCTTTTTAATGCTTCCATTCCCATCCCCCTTCATTTCTACTGTTCTGCTTCCCTTTATTAATTTCCACCCTGCAGGATTCCATTCCCCTCAGGTTCTTCCTACTTTTTTTTTTTATATCATATTTTACCCACCTCCTCTGCAGAGCGGGCTTGGTAGATCATCCGGCTGCCGGCACCCGCACCCCTGCTCAGTGACTCGCTCTCCTCCACAGGCTGGCATGCACAGTACCCCGGGACCTGGAACCAATACCTGGGGGCATATCTCTTGTAGGTCCTGGGCACAGCACAGGGCCATCAGCCGTCACGACTGCCCTGCCCTGCTATTTTCTGCCATGTTTTCCTCCCTGGAGTCATCAGTGCAATGACGTACAGCGCCTTGCGTGGGCAGCGTCCTCCGCACTCCAACCCCCTTTTCTGTGTGCCGCAACTGCTCTGCACCTGACAGCCACCAGGCACCACTGCAGAGCAACGCAAACCTCTTGTCCACCCCAGGGAGAGGAGAGCTGTCTTAGGACACTCAATCCTCACCCTTCCCGTGCCAACCCCCAATGACCCGAGTCCGTTTGCGAACCTGGGTCGCAGGCGTGGCGTGAGGTGTGGCATCCAGTGCCTCAACCCTCCGTGCCACCAAACAGTGTAGGTTCTTCCTACTTCAGCCTGTGCGGGGGGGGGGGCAGGTACTGCCTCCCTGATTTCTTCCACCACCACCCTCAACTAGCTTAAATGTTCGTCAAAGTAAGTTCCCCTCTCAGATGGATGCAAGTCATCAACTCCGAAAAAGCTGTCTCCAAGTGGATCCCCAGTCCCCAGTATAGCCGACCCCCTCCTCTCTGCATCATTCCTTCAACCATGAGTTAAGGGTTTTGGTGCAGAGAAATCCCTCTTCTCCCCTCTGTCATAGACAGGCAGCACTTCAGCAAGAGCCGCTGAGCATGCTACCTGTCCAAGACCCCTCCCTAGCTCCTTAAACTCCCCTGCACTGTTGAAGCCCCATCCCTAGCAGATCTTTAGTCCCCAGGTGGACAGTGACATCCAGCTCTGCCTCCCTTCCTGTTGCCCTAGCGTTCCTCTGGATCCACTTCCCATCACTCCAGGCCATTGCACCACATAGAAACATAGAAGCATAGAATTTGACGGCAGATAAGGACTGCTTGGCCCACCCAGTCTGCCCATTTCCCTACCTACTGGATAAGCTGCAGATCCTAGTTAACCAGCAGCCTACTTCTTCCTACCCCAACCCCCTAGAATGGCCTTATGACTGTCCCATGCATGCTTGAATTCCACCACTGATTTTGACTCCACAACCTCCTCCGGAAGGCCGTTCCATGCATCCACAACCCTCTCTGTGAAAAAATACTTCCTTAAATTACCTCTGAGCCGCCCCCATCTTCAAATTGTGCCCCTTGTTCTTGCAAACCTCTTTTTTTGAAAGATGCTACCCTCTTGGACTTTGTTGATTCCCTTGAGGTACTTGAACGTTTCTATCATGTCCTCCCTCTCCCTCTTTTCCTCGAGGCTGTACATATTAAGCTTCTTTCATCTCTCTTCATATGTCTTCCGGTGCAGAACCTGCACCATTTTAGTTGCCCTCCTCTGGACAGCTTCCATCCTGTCTATGTCTTTGCGGAGATTGGGTCTCCAGAACTGCACACAGTACTCCAGATGGGGTCTCACCAGCTGTCTGTACAGAGGGATAATAACTTCCTGTTTTCTACTGGTGATGCCTCTCCCTATGCATCCCAGTATCCCCCCAGCCCTCCTTGCTGCCCTCTCACATTGCTTGCCCACCTAACCTCCCTCTCCCTCCTTTCCTGTTCACAAATATATCCCCCCCTCGCAGTTGAATCTTCCACCAGAAGGTCCTTCCTCCTCCCCTGAGGTTCTCTTCCTTCCTTCCTTCCTCCTTGAGGTCTCTGCTCCAGAGAACACCCACATCCTCTCTGGCCGGTACCATGAGTGCCTCCTCCAGGAAGACCCACCTCGCCTGGGCAGTGTAGGAATTGTGTAGTGATGTCTGTTAGGAATGTGCCTCTTACCCACCACACCCACCCTTCCAGAACTCACCATAGTCCAGCCGTTTCTCCTCCCTGGCATCCTCTGGGGTAACAGTGTTAGACTTAGAAGCCCCTGGGTGGGAGAGGAGGTCCCCAGAATCCTAGCCAACTCAGCCTGGAGTCTAGTGATCTCCTCCCTCTCTCCAGAGAGGTGCATGCAGATGGGGCAGCAGTGCAGTCTCCAGAATGTCTGTCTGAAAACTGCCGCTCCACAGCCACTGCACTGCACCACTCCTAATATGCCCAGCTTTTGTGCTGCCTGTGTTACCTAGAAATACTTCTGTACCCTAACCCCTGATATGGTGTTCCTAGCCTTCCCTTTTTATGTTGGTTGCGTACATGCGCAAACCAACGTATTGTTGCAATATGGGATTTGGGGAAGGGGGTCGCTGCTGAGTCCCTTGCAGTAAACAAAACCAGGGGCTTGCAGTGGGCTCAGCAGTCAGCACCAGTGAGCACTCGGTGTGGTCCTGACACAGTCCTCTGCTAGGTGGGCTGAACAGTCATGCACTTCAAAGGACTGAAGCTGCTCCAAGCAGAGAAGGCTTTGGTCCTTTGACTTGCATGAAGCCCACGTCGGCAGAGCCAAGCAATCCTGTGACGATGACAACTGCAGCAGCTGGGAAGCCCGAAGAGACAGTGTCCAGTGCCTCAACCCTCAGCACCACCGGGCCAGCACACCTTTTCCTTTTTCGAAAGGTACAGTAGTGAAATTCTGTCAAAAACAAATCAGGCACTCGATTCTATACTCAGCTATCAGACAGAAGAAGGTGCGTCTCCATCTAGCCTGTCTCCCACCATAGTGGGGCCACTTTTCTAACCATTGTACTTGAAAAAAGTTGTCAAGTTTAGATCTGAATGTATTTAAAGTGTCTGCAGCCACTGCTTCATTGGGTAGACTGTTACACATTGTCATGGCTCTGTATGTAAAATAACCTCTCTGACTGTTCTTTTTTGAGGGTTCGAGTATGATTTGTTAATTGTGGCTTCTCAAATTAATCTCTCTTCTGTTAAAATGTAGCCCCAGGCTATTCATCAAGTCATCACCCCCTATGATTTTAAACATCATTAACATATCACCTCTCTCTCTTCTCTTTTCAAGAGTATATAGTTCCAGGTCACCCAGTTTCTGTTCATAGGCTTTATCTTTTAATATATTATTGATTATTTTTGTAGCTCTGTCTTACACACGCCCCATATTATTAATGTCCCTTCTCAGATATTGGCTTCATACCGAGGAGCAATAGTGTAGGTGTGGTCTTATATTGGTTTTATATAGGGACATCATGCAGGCTTTATCCCTGGACACGAAGGCCCTTTTAATGCATCTCAAATAAGGAAATCCACTATTAAGGGCATGCTGTCTTTGTTGCATTTGTTTTATTTATCGTTCGTTATTATTTATGTATTGCCTGGGTGGGCTCTAGGAATCAGTCTGTTTACTGCTGTTGTGAATATGTTTGCCTGTGACTTCTTTGATTGCACATGCCATGTCTTGTGCAGTTGCTTCACTGTTGTTATTGTCTAAATGCTGTATTCTCTTGCTGTATCCAACTTATCTTTTTGTACCTCTTCCCCCAGGATGCATCAGGAAATGAGCTGTTGCTCTTCAATGTGCCTCTCCTGGCCAACTCTTTGAAATAATTAAATGTTCCTGAAAGCTTATTGGTTTAAACAAAAATGTTACTTTATGTACCTTTTTGTTGTGATGTTTCATTTTTCATTGGTCCCTCTTTCTGTATGCCAGCAACCTAGCTGACTTATGATAAAACAAAAGGGTTAAATGTAATGTCTGCTGAAAATACAAAATAGAGTTAGAATCATAATTTGGGCCATTTGGTCTTCTTAATGATCTATAAAGACAAAAACTGGCATTGTTATAACTGCTTACTTTGACTGTTTTACTGCTTTTCCATGCAGTTCAGCAGTCGTACCATCGTTTCTAATGTTATTTTGGCTTTTTGACATGCTTTTACTGTAATCCTTCTGTTTTATGGGAAAATGATGATGCAGCTCCCTGTTTTACTTTCTTCTCCCGTGTCGCTGTTTTTCTTTGTGCATGGCACAATAAAGGGGAATAGTATCACGAGACAGGTTTTTTATTGACATCAGCTGAAATGTCATAGAATTATGAGTGTGTGGGAATCATAGAAGTAGCCGGAAAATCATCCAGCAGGGCTTCAACAGCATAAAATTGTCATTTAGACAGAGAACATTATTTCTCATTTCAGGCTGAGGTATCAGGCATTCCAGACCATCTTTCCAACTGCGTGAGGCTTGATGTTCGAGTTTCTCAAAGCATCAGTCAGAGCTGTAGAGCATATAAAGCAGACAAGCAAATGTCATATGGATTTCTCTTCCCTCCTCGTAAGTGCACCCATTTCAACATCAATGACATTTTTTTTTGTTCACTTCTCAGCACTTCAGTAAAAAGTTTGAAACGTATATTGGATTTGTTAACAAATATATAAAACAGTTCTGAAGCAGCATTTCTGTAGAATCAAGGTTTTGAGTGATTTTGCAGTAGTGGTAGATGGCATGCATTTTGTTTTTGAGGTCTACCATCTGCACCTGTATTCTGTTTTTGGTGTGTAACATTACCCACAGTTGGACATGCAGTGGTGAGAACCATTACACATGTGATGGTTTTACTGTAACGCCCAATCAGTTGTATAACCAATCAGGAAGAAAGCTTGCACAAAATCTGGGACAAATAGCCCAAATCTGGGATACCTGTTAAAAAACTGTCAGCAACATCTCAGGAGGCTTGTGGAATAAATGACTTGAGGCAAAACATTTTTTCTGAAGGAGGACTAGACTACTGTGTAGCACAGACTGCATTTAAACATTTTGCACTGCATTCCCAACTCATTGCCAGCCATCTCAGGCCGTGTGTTTCAAACTAGCTTCTTAGAATTTTCAGAATCAAATCAGACTGCATGGAGAGTACAGTGCCTGTTAGACACTGCCTTGGAAAATGAAATGTAAACATCACTGTGAACTCATTTAAACACATCGAGAATACTGGATGGGCAACTATGATAACCAATGTGTTCTGCCACAGAGGGGTTCCGATTCTCTCTGTTCTTGAGAGCGAAGCTCGAGAAGTCCGTGCAAATTGGAACCCCACGGTGGCAGAACACTCTGGTTGTGTACAAAGTGTTTTTCATAGTGTACAGTATTATGTGAAATGTGCATGTGCCAGTTCTTTTGCTCTCAGAATAAAACTGACTTGTGCAGTCTCTAGAGGTTTCAGAAATGCAGTTGCACCACAGAAGAGTACGATCACATTCCATGACTTTTGAACCATGGCCCAACAGTAGTTTGAAAGAGATGGAATTCTATACAGAACAGTGCTCTATTATACAGTGGGGTCCAAGAATGCTGAAACCTGGTTGGCTGTCTGGCACCTTTCTGTAGTGGTGAATCCTGGCACAATTTGAAGATGGGGGCGGCTCAGAGGTAATGTAAGGGAGTATTTTTTCACAGAAAGGGCTGTGGATGCATGGAACGGCCTTCCGTAGGGGGTTGTGGAGACAAAAACAGTGGTTGAATTCAAGCATGCATGGGACAGCCATAATGCAATTCTAGGGGGTGGGGGTGGAAAGAAGTAGGCTGCTGGTTAACTAGGATCTGCAGCTTATCCATTAGGTAGGGAAATGGGCAGACTGGGTGGGCCAAGCGGTCCTTATCTGCCGTCAAATTCTACGTTTCTATGTTTCTGACATAACGCATCTGGAGTCCCCAGTTTGTGAATCAATCTGAGCCTCCAAAGATCAGTCGCGAAAAACTGCCATATTGACTCCTGCTAAACCATGATGGTAAAGTGAGAGTTTCAAATGAAATACAGTTTTTAATGAACAGATCACGAGACTACCCAAGGCTACTGTACATATCACCAACCTTTTTTTAAACAATTCCTCTTCCCCTACTCTTCACCCACCAGTAGGGAAGTCACAGCACTTCAGAAGTGTAATGTAGACCAGTGCTCCACATTTAAATTCTGCAGCCACACATCATGGTCCCCCTTGAACAGGTCTCCGTAGTTTACACTTGCTTTCCGCTTCACTACCACTCGCTCTCCACTCCATTCTAAGTCTCTCTTTGATGCAGTCCTGATCTGTCTCTCTGTGTCTCCCATAATTGTAATAAAAAAATGCTAACTTATAAAAAGTGCAGAAAAGAAATCTCCCCCCCCCCCCCACCAAGTCACACCAATCTTCCTGGACATAAGTCTCCACCACTCATTCACACTATTGGGATCTGCGCTGGAGGCACTAGGACCCACTCGAGAACAAACTTTGCTGGAGAGGTGGGCGCCAGAGATGGAGCACGAGGAGGCAGCACCCGCTGAGCCTCAGCTCGTGGCAGTAATGACTTTCTCTGCATCGACCCTCCAACCGCGTCAGTTCCTTTTTCCCGCCGTCAGTGCGCTTCAGTGGCAATCGGCTGCCTACCGAGAGTCAAACTTCAAACTAGCAGCATAGTTTTCAGTCTTGTTATTTTGTAGTATTATCTCGATAAAGTATAAACAATATATTCTTATATTAAAAAAATAAAAAAATAAAGAAGTCTCAGCCTACTTTGTGAGTCGCCATGAAACAGGTCAGGTGGCGGTGGGGAGACTTCGTGTAAACTATTCAGTCAGTCGGGCTGGGTCCGTCGCCGCCTTCTCCGGAGGGGGTGCTCCAACAACGGTCAGTCCAATGCCCGGGGATGGCGGTCCCGTGGAAGCATAAAAATAAACAGTCGCGACTCCCGCACCGTCGCCTCGAGCTCTTCTTGGCCCACAGGTCAAAAAACAGAAGGCATCACTTGAGGTCGCCCTCTGATATGTCTGCGCGTAGACGTTCGGTTATCGGGGCCAGTTGACGGTCTCCTCCTTCGGAGTCGCCAACCTCTGCTTCAGGTAGCCAACTGCTTCGACATCGGAGCCCTACCCCGCCTGCAGGTAGGTCTTCAGATGAGCAGTTTCATCAGTGGGCCGCTCTTATGGAGCAATGGGCTCGGAGGTTGGTTCAGCTACCTGGCTCGGTCACTCGTGGGCTTTTGGGCTCATTGGGAGACCAGGTAGGGCGGTTGGACTTTCCTGGTCGCGCGGCACCTTCTTCGGTGCCGTCGACTCCGCGCTTAGGTGTTTCCCCCCTTCACATGGCTATGGCGCAGGGGGCCACACCGATGCCCTTATCTCCTGCTCTTCTTCCTTCAAAACCTGTTTTTCAGAGTCTGGGGGTGTTTTCGGCGCCATGCGGCTTCTCGGCGCCGTCCTTGGCGCCAGTGGTGCGCGCAACGCTGTCCTCGGCGTCGTGCGGCTTCTCGGCGCCGCGTGGTCCCTTGGCGTCATTTTCAGTGCCGCGTGGTCCCTCAGCGTCGTTTTCGGTGCCGTGCGCCTCCTCGGCGCCGGGGGCTCTCGGGGCTCCCTCTGCTTTTCAGGACTCCTCCTTTCACTCGTTTCCTTCTTCCCTCTCTTCTGATTTTCGTTTCTTTCCTGTCCATACAGTCCCTCCTGGACTGTCAGGAGATGACATTGAGCCTGACCCAGACCTTCGGTTGGGTGATGAAGTGGACGAAGCAGGATCTATTACTGCTACAGAGCCTGTGGTCGAGGACCTGTCATTTAAGTCTCTGCTGAAAAATCTAAGCTCCACTCTTTCTCTCCAGACTACAGACATCGATCCTGGGAAATTGTTAAGACTCCAATACCTTCATGCCCCGGAGATCCCTACGGATTTGACTCCTCCGGTTCAGCCTTCCTTCGAGACGCTGTCTCAAATGGTATGGAATAATCCTGCTCTCACCCCTTCAGTGGCTAAATCCATAGATAGGAAATATTCAGCCCCCAACGATCGTCCCATTTTGGCATCTCAGGCCTTTGCGGATCCTATTGTAGTCCTGGCAGAGAATGATAAGGTCGTTCTTCCTCAAACTACTACAGCTCGACCTATTAACAAAGAATCTCGTAAGATAGACACCTTAGGTAAGAGAGTCTTTGCTGCTTCTACCCTAAGTATGCGTATTGCCAGTTACCAGGGCTGTTTCTCACAGTATGAGTATATCCTGTGGCACTCTATCAAGCAGATGGTCGAAGCTCTTCCGGACTCGGATGCAAAGCCAGAGCTTCTTCAAACCATTACCAGAGGTATCGAATCTAACAACCAGCAGGTTAAAGCAGCCATGGATGCTTTCGACACTGCTTCCCGTTCAGCGGCTGCTGGTATTTACACCCGTCGTCATTCCTGGCTGCGCACTTCGGGCTTCACGAATGACGCGCAGCAGCAGGTAATGGCGTTGCCCTTTGATGGTGCATATCTTTTTGGTCCTCAGGTAGAGCAAGCTCTAGAAGCTACACAAAAGACTAGGTCAGCCATTAAGTTGGCTCGACCCCCTCCTGCCTCCTTTTGAGGGCATGTCAATAAACGTCAGTTTCATAATCGTCAGTCCTTTCGAAGCAGAGGCAGAGGAGGTTTCCATAAAACCAACCTGCCCAACCTCAAAGAAGACACAACAGAAAGCGCAAGGGCCCAAAGCGCCCAGCGCTACCTTATGAATTGCTGGCCCAAGTCCCATCTCAGCTGCCCAAGGTGGACTTTTCCTCTCTGGTGGGAGGTCGTTTGATGCACTTCTACAACCATTGGAAGTCCATAACCTCAGACAAATGGGTCCTTCGGATAATTCGCAAGGGGTATTCACTCAATCTTCTGGATACCCCTCCGGATCGTCCTCCCAAACAGCAGCCCAGGCTGTCAACCCTTCAGTCAGACCTTCTCGCCGCCGAGATTCAGGGCCTTCTGAACAACAGGGCAGTAGAAGTGGTGCCGCTGCATCAACGGAACACGATGTTCTACTCCCATTACTTTCTGGTTCCAAAGAAGTCCGGGGGAATGCGCCCCATTCTAGATCTCAGAAAGCTAAACAAATTTCTCCCCAGGGAGAAATTCAAAATAATTTCTCTGGGAACCCTGTTACCTTTGCTTCATCAACACGACTGTCTAGCCTCCCTGGACATGCAGGATGCTTACCAGCACATTCCTATTTAAACGTCCTAGAAATGAGAGCCGTCCTTTATGCGGTCCGAGCATTGAAGGACATTCTCTCTCACAAGAACATTCTCCTTCAAACGGACAACAAAGCAGTGATGTATTACATCAACAAGCAGGGCGGTGCTCATTCTTACCCCTTATGCAGGGAAGCAATGAGGGTATGGGAATGGTGCTTGGAGCACAAGGCTCTAATTCAAGCGGTCTACCTGCCAGGTGTACAGAACGAATTGGCAGACCGTCTCGGCAGAACAGAGACAGATCCTCACGAGTGGCCTCTTGACTCAACCATAGTTCAGTCACTATTCGAAGAGTGGGGAACTCCAGACCTGGACATTTTTGCATCCCCACTCAACGCAAAACTGCCTCTCTTCTGCTCCAGAAATCCAGGGGCCTGGCATTTTCTGTCAGGATGCGTTCAGGCTGCGGTGGACAAAACGCTTTCTTTATGCCTTTCCACCTCTTCCTCTGATTCAGAGGGTACTCCTTAAGTTCGAATCTCAGGGGGACAAGATGATCCTCATTGCCCCCTTTTGGCCTCAGCAGCTGTGGTTTCCACTACTCAACAATATGTTGGCAGTTCCTTCGAGACCACTTCCCCTGCAGATGAACCTTTTGACTCAGGGACCAGTGGTCCATCCCAACCTGAGATCGCTTCACCTTCACGCTTGGCTCCTGAAGAGGTAGAAGTAAACTGGTTCAATGTCTCTCGCAGGGTTTCCGATATTCTTCTGGCTGCGGGAAGCCAGCCACTCGGGCTTCAAAGGCAAGTGGGCGTTTTCCGCTCTGGTGTGCAAAGTTCTCTTTGAATCCCTTTTCCTGCCCACCAGATAAGGTTTTGGAGTACCTTTTGGACCTCTCAAATTCAGGCCTGCAGTACTCAACAGTAAAAGTTCACCTTAGTGCCATTTCAGCGTATCATGAGCTGGTTTTTTCCTTAACACTGGCTCAGTTACCTGTGGTTAAGAGATTTCTTAAGGGAATTCTGCATACCAGACCTCCTACAAGACGTCCTGTTGCAGCTTGGGACATTAATCTTTTGCTAGACATGCTCACTCGGAAACCTTTTGAACCTCTGGCTACCTGTGAGCTAAAATTTCTCACCTGGAAGACTGCCTTCCTAGTGGCCATTACCTCAGCCCGCAGGGTCTCTGAGATACATGCCCTGGTCACAGACCCTCCATATACTGTGTTCCATAAGGACAAAGTAGTTCTTAAGTACCCACCTAAATTTCTTCCTAAGGTTGTGTCAAATTTCATCTAAACCAACCTTTGGTCCTTCCCTCTTACTTCCGGACTTCCAAAATGAAGGAGGCGTTCTCTTCATTTTTGGCGTCAAAGAGCTTTGCATTTCTATTTAGATAGAACAAAAGATTTTCGCAAAGCTCAACAACTGTTTGTTTCCTTCAGCGAGACCCGGCTGGGTCAACCTGTCGCTATCGGATGTATTTCAGCATGGCTGGTGGCATGCCTTCGCCACTGTTATTCCATGGTGCAGGTTAAGCTGGCAGGTAGAGTGTACGCTCACTCTACTACAGCGGTCGCGGCATCCCTGGCGGAAATCCGCAACGTGCCCATTGCAGATATTTGCAATGTGGCTACCTGGAGCTCAGTGCATACTTTCGTCAAACACTATGCCCTGGATGTCCATGCCAGATGACATGTTTCGTTTGGCAGAACCATCCTTAATGGACTTCTGTCCTAAATTTGTGAGCTCTTGTCTGTCCTGACGCCCTTTTGTGGGATTATTAGCTCGGTACTCTCCCATTAGTGTGAATGAGTGGTGGAGACTTTATGTCCAGGAAGATATGGAAATTACGTACCTACCATAATTCTTGATCTTCTTGGACGAAGGCTCCACCACTCATTCTCATACCCACCCACCATCCCCCGAGCTCACCTCTGTTGTTGGTCTTCACTCCCTCAAGCTTTAGGTTGCAAAGACTTCTTTCTTGACCCTTCTTATGCGGGTCTCCCGGACTATCTTATGTCCGGTTTTTGGTTAGGCTATCCTTCTAGGTTAGTTACGCTGCTCCTTCTTGGGAAACAAGGTACTGAGGCGGTTGGAGGGTCAATGCCAAGATAGTCATTGCTGCACGAGCAGAGGCTTGCAGCGCTGCTCCTCGTGGCCCAATCTCTGGCGCCGGCCCTCCTGCAAAAAAGTTTGCTCCCGCTGGGTCCTAGCGCCTCTGGCGTAGATCCCATTAGTGTGAATGAGTGGTGGAGACTTGGTCTAAGAAGATCAAGAATTACAGTAGGTAAGTAATTTCCATTTCTCAGGGGTATTCGACTCCGATTCCTTCTTCTTCTCTTCTCTTCTTCCTCCTGATTTTCACTCTGTTCATGCCTATACAGTCACCCCTGGGCTGTCAAGAGATGATTTTGATCTTCGCCTGGTGATGATTTTAATGCTGACACTGCCCTGGGGGCAGGGATCAAACCTCCTGCAGAGCCTGTTGTTGAGGACCTTTCCTTCAAGTCTGTGCTCAAGAATTTAAATTCTGCTCTTTCTCTCCAAACCACAGATATCGATCCTGAGAAGCTTCTGCATCTCTAGTAACTTAATGTCCTGGAAATCCCTATGGATTTAACCCCTCCTGTACAGCCCTCTTTCAAGACCCTTTCACAGATGGTGTGGAAGAATCCGGCTCTTATTCCTTCCATGGCCAAGTCCATAGATAGGAAGTATGCCCCTCCCTAGGATTGTGCCATTTTGGCCTCACAAGCCTTTGCTGATGCCATAGTGGTCCTGGCAAAGAATGATAAGGCTGTCCCTTCTCAGGAATCTGCAGCCCAGCCTATAAACAAAGAATCTCACAAGATAGACATCTTAGGTAAGAGAGTCTTTGCTGCCTCAGCCCTGGGCATGTGCATTGCCATCTACCAGGGCAATTTTTCTCAATATGAGTATGTTCTTTGGCATTCGCTCAAAGCAATGGTAGAAGCTCTTCCCGAATCAGAGGTTAACTCAAAGCTACTTCAAACCATAACTAGGGGTATCGAGTTCAATAACCAACAGATTAAAGCTGCAGTGAATGCCTTCGATACCGCTTCCCGGGCAGCAGCAACTGGCTTCTGCACCTGTCGCCACTCTTGGCTGCATACTTCGGGTTTCACGAATAACGCCCAACAACAACATAGAAACATATAATTTGACGGCAGATAAGGACCGCTTGGCCCACCCAGTCTGCCCATTTCCCTACCTAATGGATAAGCTGCAGATCCTAGTCATGGTCATGGCCTTACCTTTCAATGGTATGTATCTGTTCAGACCTCAGGTGGAGCAAGCACTAGAGGCCATACAGAAGACTAGGTCTGCCATTAGGACAGGCAGACCTACGCTCGTTCCCTCCCGAGGGGGTAGGAGCAAGTGCCAGTTTCACAACCGTCAGTCCTTTCAGGGCAAAGGCAGAAGACGTTTTAACAGAAACCAGAACCTTCAGCCGTAAAAGAAAGTGCAGGAGAAGGCACAGGGCCCAAAAGCGCCCAGTGCCACCTTCTGAGCTTCCGGCCCAGGTCCCACCTCGGCTGCCCAAGGGGGACTCCTCCTCAGTGGTGGGAGGACATCTGACTCAGTTCTACAACTGGTGGAAATCTATAACATCAGACAAATGGGTCCTCAGGATAATTCGCGAGGGGTACTCTCTCAGTCTTTTGGAAACCCCTCCGGATCATCCTCCCAAATGACAGCCCAGGCTGTCGGCGGTACAGTCAGACCTTGCTTCCGAGGTACAAGACCTTCTGAACAACAGGGCAGTAGAAGTAGTTCCACTGGATCAACGAAACACAGGTTTCTACTCCCATTACTTTCTGGTCCCAAAGAAAACCGGCAGCATGCTCCCCATTCTGGATCTCAGAAAGTTAAACAAGTTCCTACACAAGGAAAAGTTAAAGATGATATCACTCGGTACCCTGCTACCTTTGATTCATCAACATGATGGGCTAGTCTCCCTGGATATGCAGGATGACTACCAACATATTCTCATACACCCAAAGCACCACAAATACCTAAGCTTCCTGGCATTGGGTCAACACCATCACTTCAGAGTCCTGCCCTTTGGGCTATCATCGGCGCCTCGAGTTTTTACAAAGTGTTGTGCAATTCTCACGGCACACCTCTGGAAAAATTAGAATACAAGTGTTCCCATATCTGGATGACTGGCTCCTAGCAAGTCCCTCCAGGTAAGAGACTCTGGAGGCCGTTGCCATGGCCTCAGACTTCCTCACGTCCATGGGAGTCCTGCTGAACCTCAACAAGTTGCAGTCCTCCCAGAAGCTCCTCTTCATAGGAACTCTTCTGAACAACTCCTGTGTGAAGGCTTATCTTCCAGAGGACAGAAGAAGCGATATCTTCCTGATGGCCCGATACATCAGATAACACAACTCGGTTCGAGCTATCTCGATGCAACAGATGATGGGCCTCATGGCATCCTCGGTGTTCACTGTACCCTTGGCTCGTCTTCATCTAAGAACCACTCAGTGGATGCTCAGGAAATAGGAAAACTTACACAGCCAAATGGAAGTGTTTTTCGCTCTGGTGTGCAAAATCCTCTTTGAATCCTTTTTCCTTGGTCCCCAACCATTCACCCTCAGTCTGTTCTCATCAAGGTGACGGACCCTCTGAAGAGGTCGCTCACCTGGTGGTCTCAGGAGGACAACCTTCTAGAAGGATATCCCTTCGCCCTCTGAAACATCAGATCTCCATTACCACGGATGCGTCTCTCATGGTTGGTGAGCTCACTGCCGGGATCTCCACACCCAGGGTACGTGGACTCAGGATGAGTCTCAACTTCACATAAATGTCCGGGAAATGAGAGCCGTCCTCTATGCAGTCTGAGCTTTGGAGGTCATACTCTGTCACAAGAACATTTTCCTTCAAAGACAGCAAGGCAGTGATGTACTACATCAACAAACAGGGCAGTGCACATTCTTACCCATTATGCAGGGAAGCAATGAGAGTGTGGGAATGGTGCCTGGAGCACAGGGCTCTGATTCAGGTGGTTTACCTGCCAGGAGTACAAAACGAGCTGGCAGACTGCCTCAGCAGAACGGAGGCGGATCCTCATGAGTGGTCTCTCGACTTAACCATCGTTCAGCCACTCTTCAAAGAGTGGGGAACTCCAGACCTGGACCTTTTTGTGTCCCCACTCAATGCAAAACTGCCTGTCTTCTGCTCCAGAAATCCAGGACCTGGCATTTTTTGTCAGGATGTGTTCAGGCTGTGGTGGACAAAACGCTTTCCATAGACTTTTCCTCCTCTTCCCTTAATTCAGAGGGTACTGCTTAAATTGGAGTCCCAGGGGGGCAGAATGATTCTCCTTGCCCCCTTCTGGCCTCGGCAGATATGGTTCCCGCTACTCAACAGACTATCGGAAACCCCTCCAAAAGTACTTCCCCTTCAGGTGAACCTTCTGACCCAGAGTCCTGTGGTCCATCCCAACCTGAGATCACTTCACCTTCACGCTTGGCTCCTGAAGATAGAAGTGAATAGGTTCAATGTGTCTCGTAGAGTTTTAGATATTCTTTTGGCTGCATGTAAGCCAGCCACTAGGAAAACTTACACAGCCAAATGGAAGCGTTTTTCACTCTGGTGTGCAAAATCCTCTTTGAATCCTTTTTCCTGCCCACCAGATAAAGTTTTAGAATGCCTCTTAGACCTTTCAAATTCAGGTCTGCAATACTCTACAGTTAAGGTTCACCTTTGTGCCTGAACAGTGGCAGATGGACGAGGGGAGCACTCGCATCGGGATTGTTAAGCCCAGAAGACGCCCTGGGGTGAAATGGAGGTCAGAGCGGGGGTTTCCTTGTCTGACCCCCATACCCAAGGGCACCACCACTAGTAATGGTGGGCAGGTGGCAGGGGCATCCCAGGGGCTCTGTCCAACTCAGGCGGTGTTATGCAATGCCAGATCGGTTGTGAACAAGACTGCTATTATGGCAGACTTGGTGAGTACAGCGGATCTGGCCTGCATCACCGAAACCTGGCTGGACGGAAATGCTGGTCCCGTACTTGAGGCAGCAGTTCCGGGTGGGTATTCGGTGATTCACCATCCAAGATTGGACCGCAGGGGTGGGGGGGTTGCGGTCTGTTTTAAGACCGAATTGGGTCTCACTAGTGTGCCAGTTGAGGAGACCAGATCATTCGTATGTGTCGTTGTGGCAGGTGGGGGCTATAGACTGGCTCTCGTCTACCGTCCACCCGGAGATGAGAAGCCATTCCTTAAGGAAGTGAAGTGGACTGCCGTTGATCTGGTATTGGAGTCCCCAGGTTGATGGTGCTGGGCGACTTCAGTGCTTGGATTGACGATGAACTCTCGCAATTTGGACAGCACTTCCTCCAATTGATGAATTCATTGGGCCTCTCACTGGTGGTTACCTCTGCCACTCATAAATGCGGCCATTCCGTTGATCTGTTTTTTTCTCCTGGGGATGGAAGCCTCTGGCGTGGGGGTGGAACCTGTCGGATGGTCTGACACTGTGAGATTCAATTTTGGCACCCCCCCTGCTTAGACCTACCCCTGTGGAGATGGTCAAGTACCGCCCTTTACGGGATGTGACTCCCAGTGGTCTAACTCTGGCACTTGACCTATCAGAATTTCCTGTGATGTGCTCTGATCCAGAGGTTTTGGTTCTGGCCTATAATAAGGCCATTACCTCTGCTCTGGATTCCATTGTGCCAATCCGTGTGTGTCCTCTCTCCCTTCACCCTCGGTCCCCATGGTTCAGTGGGGACCTGAGGGAGATGCGATGACTAGGACACAGGTTAGAGAGGTGTTGGTGGAAATCTCGCTTAGATGCTGACCATCTTAGACTGCTAGAGCACTAGCAACTCTATCAGTCAGCAATTGCTCGTAAGAAGGCAGTATTCCTGTCCGGGGAAATTGCTGCTGCTCAGAACCGACTGGCCCAGCTCTTTCGAATCATGGACAGACTGTGCAACCCAGCCTGTCTACAGGTTCATAGAGCCTTTTCGCAACCCCAGTTTGAGGAGCTTGCTCGGTTCTTTGCAGACAAGGTGGATGACATCAGTGAGACCAGCATAACCTCTCTACGGAAGGGTCGTGGACCCAGTCCTTGGTCGCATTCCTCTACGTTCCTGGAATCTCTTCAAAAGGCCGGAAATCAAGGATGTTATGAGGATTGTCCAGGGTATCACCACCATGCTGTAGCAGACCCGGCCGTACAGCCTTGATTATGGGCTGTGGAGAGATTATCATCCCGGTTCTGGCGAGGATAGTCTGGTGCTCCTTAGACTCTGGTGAATATCCCTGCTCCCTGAAGGAGGCAGTGGTGACACCAGTGTTGAAGAAGGCTTCTTTGGACCCCGACTCTCTCGCCAACTACAGGCCTATCTCAAACCTTCCCTTCGTGGGGAAGGTAATTGAGAAAGTAGTGGCTACTCAGTTAGACAACCATTTGACCATCCGTAGCATCTACGATCCTCTCCAATCCGATTTTCAAAAGAGGCACAGCATCGAGACTGTGCTGGTTCGGGTGCTCAATGATCTCTTGATGGTGAGAGACCAGAAAAAATGGTCCATTTTGGTCCTACTGGATCTGTCATCAGCATTTGACACTGTAGACCATGGGGTACTGCTTGACTGCCTGAGAATCATCTGTGGGCTTTCAGGTTTGGTCCACAGGTGGTTTACTTCTTTCCTCACCGGTAGAACTCAGAGGGTGGTATCAGGGGTGTTTTTCTCCGACCCTATCCCTCTGTCTTGTGAGGTGCCCCAGGGCTCAGTGCTGTCCCCCATGTTGTTTGCAGTGTACATGCTTCCCCTCGGAGACATTGTAAGACGGTATGGGCTGGAGTTTCATTGTTATGCCGATGATACCCAGCTCTGCCTGTCTTTTCCACCTGACCAGAATGGAGCACTCTCGGTGCTTAATAACTGCCTCGATGAAATCCAAGGTTGGATGAGGTCCAGCTGGCTGAAGCTGAATTCTGGAAAGACAGAGGTGATGGTCGTGGATCCTGGTTGCCGGATAGGGGAGTGGGGGACAAACCATCCCTCAGGCTTATTCCTGGGGGATGTTGAGCTCCCTATCTCTGAACAGGTGCGCAACCTAGGGGTAATTCTTGACGACAGGCTGACACTGCGTGCACAAGTGTTGGCCGTCGTTAAGTTATCCTTTTATCATCTTAGGAATATCGCTAGGATCAAGCACCTTGTTCTGTCCGGGGACCTACCTACATTGATCCACGCCTTTGTGACCTCGCGCTTGGACTACTGCAATTCCCTTTACTTTGGGCTTCCAGGGGTTGATATCCACTGCTTGCAGCTGGTGCAGAGCTCCACAGCCCAGTTGTTAACTGGGATGCCTCATTCCTCCCATATTACACCGGTGCTGTGGGAACTGAACTGGCTGCCGGTTCAGTGGTGGATCTCCTTTAAAGTCGGCTTACTGACTTACAAAGCCCTGCATGGTTTGGGCCCTGAATACCTGAAAGAGCTTCTGGTTCCTTACATCCCGGAGCAACTGCTCCGCTCGTCCAATGAGGGATTGCTGGAGATTCCGAAGGTAGTTTTAAAATCTTCTGGTGCCCAGGCTTTTATGTTCGTGTCACCGACCCTCTGGAATTCTGTACCCTGCTGGATTAGAGAGTGCACGATGGTGAGGTGTTTTAAACAAGCATTAAAATTCTTTTTGTGGATTAAGGCATTTCGGGATGATGTTGAACTGGTCTGATCTTAGTATTTTATTATGATGTTTGATATTTTTTATTTTACTGGTTTTATTATGATATGTCATTTTGATGTAATTTTATAACTTGTTCTGCGCCTTGATTTTTGAAAGGTGCATTAAAAATAAAGATTATTATTATTATTATTATCATGAGCCAGTACTGTCCTTGTCACCGTCTCAGTTACCTGTGGTTAAGAGGTTTCTTAAGGGAGCTCTGCATACCAGACCTCCTATAAGACGTCCAGTTGCAGCTTGGGACAGTAATCTTGTGCTAGACATGCTCACTCGAAAACCTTTCGAGCCTCTAGCTACCTGTGAGTTAAAATTTCTCACTTGGAAAACGTCCTTCCTAGTGGCCATTACCTCAGCCTGCAGGGTCTCTGAGATACATGCCTTGGTCACAGACCCTCCGTATACTGTGTTTCATAAAGACAAAGTAGTTCTTAGGACCCATCCTAAGTTTCTCCCTAAGGTTGTTTCAGAATTCCATCTAATCCAACCTTTGGTTCTTCCTACTTCCTTTGCGAACTTCCAAAATGAAGGAGAGTGTTCTCTTCGTTTCTTGGACGTCAAAAGAGCTTTGTGTTTCTAGCTAGATAGAACAAAAGACATTCGCAAAGCTCAACAACTGTTTGTTTCCTTCAGCGAGACCCAGCTGGGTCAACCTGTCGCTATCAGATGCATTTCAGCATGGCTGGTGGCATGCCTTCCCACTGTTATTCCATGGCACAGGTTAAGCTGGAGGGCAGAGTGTACGCTCACTCTATTAGATCGGTCGTGGCATCTCTAGCGGAAATCCGCAACGTGCCCATTGCACATATTTGCAGTGTGGCTCCCTGGAGCTCAGTGCATACTTTCGTCAAACACTATGCCCTGGATGTCCATGCCAGATGACATCTTTCTTTTGGCGGAACCATCCTTGATGGACTCCTGTCCTAAAACTGTGAGCCCTTGGTCTCTCCTGCAGCCATCTCGGGGGGATTAGTAGCTCGGTAATCTCCCATTAGTGTAAATGAGTGGTGGAGACTTTTATGTCCAGGAAGATATAGAAATTACGTACCTACTGTAATTCTTGATCTTCTTGGACGAGTTTCCACCAGTAATTCACACGCCCACCCTCCATCCCCCGAGCTCACCTCTGTTATTGGTCTTCACTCCCTCAATCTTTAGGCTGTGAAGACTTCTTTGTTGACCCTTCTTGTATGGGTCATCTGGACTATCTTATATCCGGTTTTAAGTTAGGCTATCCTTCTAGGTTAGTTACACTGCACCTCCTCGGAAAAAAAGGTACTGAGGTGGTTGGAGGGTCGACGCCGAGATAGTCATTACCGCACGAGCTGAGGTTCGCGGTGCCGCTCCTCGTCATTCCATCTCTGGTGCCGACCCTCTAGGAAAGAAGTTTGCTCCTGCTGGGTACTAGTGCCTCCGGCGCAGTTCCCATTAGTGTGAATGAGTGGTGGAGACACGTCCAAGAAGATCAAGAATTGCGGTAGGTACGTAATTTCCATTTCTAGGAGTGGTATATGTTGTTCATCCACACGACCCACCCGACCTCCCTGGCTTTGACGCACAACCTGGCTTCCAGCGGGCTAGATCTGGCGTCATGGGGTGGAGCCGAGGGTTTTACCACCCCGGGTGGGTGGGAGGAGCTAGCTTGAAGACCTTCTGGCAAGATTTAAAGCAGCAAGGAACCTGCAAGACAGTGTGGATGAACACCATATACCACTCCTAGAACTCCTGATCTTACTTTGAGTGGGAGCTCTTGCAGCAGACTGTAACACTTAGGACTATGCCGCAGGCACTAGGACCCTCTGGTAAAAACTTCAGCCAGCAGTACACAGCAGGGACCGCCCCCGATGCTGGCCCTGCCCCGACGTTGGTCCTGGTACAAAGGGGGCCGACCCAGCTCCACCTCAGTTCTTTTCCCGCCGCATCCCGCACGTGAACAGAGAAGGAACAGCTTTAGCTTGCCAGATCAGCAAGAATCTTCAATCAACTCGCTTTTAAACCGTTTTTTCGACGTTTTTTTCGGAAGTTACCAACGTCAGGCTGTTGTCCGACGATTCTTTCAACCATTTTTTTCGACGTTTTTTCATAAGTTACTGACATCAGGCCATTGTCCGACGGTGTTGTGCAGTCCCGACGGATGTCTTCTCGGGCATCGGCCTCGCCGGAACATCTCAACAAGTGCAAGTGTGGGAGGCAGATCCCAGCCAAGGACAGCCATCGCCGCTGTGTCTTCTGCCTGGGACCGAAACACGACACCGCGAACTGCTCCGCTTGCCAGGCCTTCACTAGCAGGACCCGCATCCGCCGCTTCAAGGCCCTGAAAGCCTTTCTCTTGGAGCAGAAGATGGATCTGCACTCCTCCGAGGGGAAACGCAAGGAGAAGAAACGGCACAGCAAAGACCGTAGTCAGTCGCGGCACCGGTCCCGGTCGCGGTCCTGTTCTCACTTGCAGCCCTCTCCAAAGAAGGCCCGTTCCTCGGGTTCAGTAGACCGCCCAAAATTGACTCAGGCCAAGGCTGACCCTTCGGGGGGGGGAAGCCGGCTAAGCCTAAGGTAACCCCGCTAAGGGTCACCACGAAGCCCTTGGAGGTGCATGCTTCGGCCCCACCTCCCAAGGCACCGGCGCCTGCTAATGGCACGCCTCCAGAGCCCAAGGACTCTCTGGCGCCCCCTGGCAGCACCCCGTTGTCGGTACCAACACCGACGCCAGTTGAAGGGGTGAAGGGCGAGGAATTGGCTGTGGAAGAACCGATGTTCCCGTCGCCCAAGTCCTCCTCCCCTGCAGGCCGACGTCCTGGAAACTTCCACTCTGGGCCGGGCGGCAAATATTTTCATGAAGGATGAGTTACAGGAGCTGTTTTCCTTTTGGTGGGGGCAGGTCCACAAGTGGACCCCCCCCCCCGCCCAGACACCAGTACCGGATCCAGCGGGTAAACCACAGCCGGCCGGGAGGTGAGCCTTCCCCGTGGAAGTCTCCAGAGCGCCAGCCTACACCTCCCTCTAGGGCTCATTTCCGCACCCAGTCCGGGGACCACCGACGATGCTCCAAGGACTCTGGTGAGCGTCGTCGGTCCAGGTCATGTTCTAGGAGTCTTTCTCAGTCCTCTAGGTGAGAAAGCTCCCGACGTCGGTCTCTGCTCCGTTGCCGGTCCCCCAGCTACTGACGACAGCGGGAGTCTAGTCATAGGGAGAGGTCAGACTGTTCTAAATCCTATAGTCAGTCTCCTTCATCCTCATCTTCCTCGACTTCCGCTCTCAGTTCGTTTCGCTCCCCGGGACAGAAGGACCAACCTCGCTCACCTCCAGACGATCCTACCTTTATGGACGTCATGAGGCATATCCAGGCCTCCAGCAAGTGGGAGACGGAGGACTTGGACCCGGAACACCGGAGACTTGTGAAATACCTGAGGCAGAAGGAGCCTAAACCTTTGGTGGTCCCTCCTTTGGTGGATACTTTCCAGGACCTCACCCGAACTACCTGGAAACATCCAGCTTCTGTCCTGGCTGTCCCGAAGAAGTCGGATAGGCTGTACAAGGCCCCGAGGGCAGAAGATTTCCTTACTGAACACCCTCAGGCAGACTCTTCGGTGATCATGGCTGCCTATGATAAGTCCAGACAGCCGAAACACCTCAGCTCACAGCCTCCTGACCCGGAGTCTCGCTGTTTGGATCAGGTGGGCAAGAAGGTCTATTCTGCTTCCACCTGTTCCATACTTTCCCTCAACTTCTTAACACATATGGTCCAGTACCAGAACGCGCTATGGGAAAGGGGACAAGAGCTGTTGAAGGTCCTTCCAGACTCTGACCAGAAGAAAGAGCTCCTGGACATTTTGAAATTGGGCTCAGACATAGGCTCACATGTTTTGAGAGCCTCGTATGATACTGCAGATACGGCAGCCAGGGCAGCCGCTTCCGGGGTGTGCCTCCGACGCCATGCTTGGTTGAGAGTCTCTGGCTTTCACCAAGATCTGCAGGCCGGTATCAGGGATTTACCCTTCCAGGGTACCGTGCTCTTTGGGCAGGAGACGGAAGCCTTGATTTCTTGTCTCCAAGCGTCGGGTAAGTCTATCTGGTTGGTCCCCCAGATGTACCATGGCGACCAGCGAAGACAACGAAAATGGCCTTTCCGTAAGCCCTCAGGTGGCCAAGGTCACACCCGTGGAAACCAGCACAGGCAGAGAGGTGGCTTTCGTAGGAGGTCCGGTAACCAGCAGTCTGGTGAAGCTCCTACCCGTGTCCCAAGTCCTCCCAGGCCTCTCTGCCCATACCCGGCTCGGCCCAATGACTCCCTTCCATCTCCCCCTTCCACAGGAAGACCCAGGGGAGCCAGTCAGGGGCTGCTTCTCCCTTCACTTCTAAGGGTAGAAGTCAATTACTGCAGACTAATGGGTCTTAGACATTATCAGGAGGGGACACACGCTGGAGTTCATGGAGTTTCCCCCAAATACTCCACCAAAGCTGTCCCGTTGTCCTCCTTCTCACATCCCACTAATAGAAGGAGAGATCCAGACCCTCTTGCAAAAAAGGGCAATAGAGTTAGTCCCCTTGCATCAGCGAGGAAAAGGGTTTTATTCACATTTCTTCCTGGTTCCAAAAAAGACACAGGACCTTCGTCCCATTCTGGACCTCAGCCCTCTAAATCTCTGTATCGAGTACAAAAGGTTCAGGATGGTGACACTCCAAGGCCTTCTTCCTCTGCTGCACCAAGGAGACTGGCTCTGTTCCCTAGACATACAAGATGCATACATGCACTTTGGGGTCTTCCTTCCCCACTGGACGTTTCTGAGGTTCCGCTTCCAAGGGGAGCACTACCAGTTTCGAGTGCTTCCATTCGGCCTCTCTTCCGCTCTGCGAGTCTTCACCAAATGCTTGGCAGTGATAGCTGGGGCTCTAAGGGGCATGGGACACTACGTGTTCCCCTACCTTGGTGATTGCCTGCTTACAGCCCCGTCATGGACAGCCCTGCTTCGTGCCCTCGGAGACACCTGTACTCTATTCCAAAGGCTGGGGATCACCCGGAGCCCAGTCAAAAGTTCGTCTTCATTGGAGAGGTCTTGGATTCCATCCAAGGCATGGCTTTCCTCCCCCAGGACAGGGGAGATCGCCTGTGGGAGATTGCAGAATGGATTTCAATAATTCCTCAAGTTCCAGCTTGGAACTTCCTCAGGTTACTGGGGCACATGGCGGTGGCCATTTCTGTCACTCCCTTGGCCTGCCTCCACATGAGGGTCCCGCAATGGATGCTCAGGATACAGTGGGACCAAGGCTATGATGATCTGGACTCCACGGTCAAGATCTCGGGGCCAGTCCGGAAAACTTTGCTTTGGTGGATGGACCCCAGGAACTTGGAGAAAGGGGTCAGCTTTCATCCAGAGCCACCAGGTCAGACTCTGACAACAGATGTATCGGACCTGGGATGGGGTCGCACTTGGGTGCTCATCGAACGCAAGGGGTTTGGTCACCTGAGGAGCGGTCCCTTCACATCAATGTACTGGAGATGGGAGCAGTTCTCTGTGCCTTACAGGCCTTTCAGGAGGATCTGGTACCGGGCTCTCTTCTGGTTCAAACGGACAACATGGCGGTCATCTTTTACATCAACAAGCAAGGGAGTACTCACTTGCACCCCCTTTGCAGGGAGGTGATGAGAGTCTGGTACTGGGTGCTGGAGCGAGGCATTCTGCTGTCCGCAGTGAACGTTCCAGGCGTCCTCAACGATCTGGTCGACAGCCTAAGCAGGTCGTGGTCCAGAGCTCATGAGTGGGAGCTGCTACAGTCCGTAGCAGACCAGTTCCACAGGTGGGGTCTTCCAGAGTTGGACCTCTTTGTGTCACCATGCAATGCCAAACTGCCAGTGTTTTGCTCGCTAGAGCACGAACCTGGAGCTTTCTGGCCAGACACATTATCCCTCTCCTGGGCAGGGAGGTTTCTCTATGCCTTCCCGCCCTTCCCTCTCATTCAGAGAGTCCTACTAAAGTTGCAGGCAGAATTTCACGTATGATTCTCGTAGCCCCCAAATGGCCTCAGCAGATTTGGTTCCCACTCCTGCAATGGTTATCCACAGAGCCTCCAGTTCCACTGCCCATATGCTCGCAGTTGCTGTCCCAGAATCAGGGCTCACTGGTCCATCCGGACCTTCGGTCCTTACACCTACACGCTTGGCTCCTACAGACATAGCTCAAAACAGATACGGGGTCTCCCCGGAAGTGTCGGCAGTCCTAATTTCAGCGAGAAAGCCCTCCACCCGCTCCGCTTACGCTGTGAAGTGGAAGCGTTTTTGTCTATGGGCCTCGTCACAACATTTGGACCCTGTCAATTGCCCAGTGAACTCAGCGTTGCAGTATCTCCTCTCCTTGTATCAAACTGGCCTGAGTTACTCCTGTATCAAGGTGCATATGTGGGCTATCTCTGCCTATCATGCCCTCTTGGGAGATAAGGCATTGGCTCAACTGGGTGTCGCTTGCACCTTTCTTAGAGGAATTCTGCATATGAAACCTCCCATTCGAGACCCTATCCCACCCTGGGACCTCCTTTTTGTGTTGGAGAAACTCACCCTTCCTCGTTTGGAACCAGCAGCGGATTGTGAGCTGCGTTACCTTTCTTGGAAGGTTTGTTTTTTAGTTGCAGTTACCTCAGCTCGAAGGGTTTCTGAGCTTCAGGCTCTGATGTGTAAAGAGCCGTATTTAGTTTTCCACAGGGAAATGGTTTCCCTCAGAACAAATCCTCCGAAAGTGGTCTCAGAGTTGACCCTCAACCAGTCGGTTGACCTTCCTGTTTATTTTCCTTCCCCTTCTAATAGAGAGGAGGCTCTCCTTCACACACTGGATGTCTACAGGACTTTGAGGTATTACCTCAAGAGGACAGCTACACACCATCAATCGGAGCAACTTTTTGTGGTCTTTGCACCACAATGCTTGGGTAGACCAGTGACCAAGCAGACTATCTCGAAGTGGATAGTTCACTGCTTCTCCTTCTGCTACGAGAAACACAGTAAGCCCCTACCGGGCCCGGTCAGGGGTCACCACCAGAGGAGTGTCTGCTTCATTCGCCGCCCTGAGAAATGTCTCTATAAGGGACATATGTGCGGCCACCACCTGGAACTCGGTGCATACCTTTGTCAAGCATTACAGCTTGGATATTGTCTCCAGGCTCTGAGCTGGCTTTGGCCTAGCTGTTTTGCAAGGGCTTCTGTTCTGAGGCCTCTGGAGTCAGTATATTCCACCTCCCGTGGTCATCTACCTCTTTGGCATGGATTGCTTGGTATTCAGTCCTAAGTGTTATGGCCAGGGCCCCGAGTTTTCCGCGATTCCGCGAGTGTGGCAAACTGCGGAAATATCCACGGAATTTGCCGTCATTCCCGGCCACCCGCGGAACAAACATGCCCCCTCTCAAATGTTAGTATGCCACACTGGCAGCCCACCCCAGCGTGGCAAATGCTTCATTTGCTATCGGGGGGTGCCCAATCCCCATCTGTTTCACTGCCCCCAAATGTTTCTATGCATGCTGGAGCCCACCCCAGCATGACAAAACTTCCTTTGCCGACGGGGTGCCTGAATCCCCCATTGGCTTCACCCAACCCCAAGCTGCCTGGTGCCATGCTGGGAGCCCACCCCAGCATGGCAAACACTTCATTTGCCAATGGGGGTGCCTAATCCCCTGTTGGTTTCACTGCCCCTCGAATGTTTCTATGCCACACTGGGAGCCCACGCCCAGCGTGGCAAAACTTCCTTTGCTGACGGGGTGCCCAGTCCTCGGAAGCTGATCACCCCTCCTGCGAGCTGCCTGGTGCCACACTGGGAGCCCACCCCAGCATGGCAAAATCCCTCCTTGTGTTGGAATCTCAAAAACCTGAAACAAAAAAACTTCCATCTGTGATTCTTTGCCCCTCCCCAACCTGCACCCACCCTCTAAGTACTCCACCTCCCCACACCCCCACCTCAACCCATACTTACTGTACCTCCAGAACCCAGCGTGATGATCTTCTGTGGACCAAGAACACGCCTGCACTCTTCAAAACCGACTGCGAACTGAAGAAATGCCAGTAAGCTGTATAATGGCATAAATGGATTTTTTTCAACTTTAGTGCATATCTCAGCCATTTCTGAGAATTTTTTCACCAAATTTTCAACATGGGGTTTTTGGGGCCCCACCTCATGAACTGTGACACTGTTATTTCATTAATCGGTCCCAAAAGGTGCTTCTGCAGTCACTGCGCGGAACCACCTTTCCGGTATTATTAACGAAATGAGCATCACAGTTCATGAGGTAGGCTCCTAAAAACCCTATGTTGAAAATTTGGTGAAAATATTCCCCAAAACAACTGTTTTACGAGTGTGTGTTGCATAGTTCCTCCACACGCCAGAACTTCGTGCATTTTTAATATTTTCACTCCAGATTTTCAGTATTGCCATTTTACCACACCTCCTTATGAACAGTACAACTGTCATTTTTCACATTTCATCCGAAATTGTTTTCACACATGTAGCACACAATGGCGCGGTCAGTGTGCAAAATCAATGTTCTGGACAGATTAATAAAATCACAGTGATACTGTTCATGAGCAGAGGTCTTAAACTGGCTATGTTGAAAATTTGGTGACAAATACCCTTAATGACACTGTTACGGCGTCGTTACCTGATTCCCTCGCTCATAACCCGAGTATTTTAATATTTCACTCCAGATTTTCAGTATTGTCATTTTACCACACCTCCTTATGAACAGTACAACTGTCATTTTTCACATTTCACCTGAAATGTGTTTTCGCACATGTAGCGCACAGTGGCACGGTCGATGTGCAAAATCAGTGTTCTGGACAGATTAATAAAATCACAGTGATACTGTTCATGAGCAGAGGTCTTAAGCTGGCTATGTTGAAAATTTGGTGACAAACGCCCTTAAAATGACTGTGTTACGAGCGTGCATTGTGTCAGATTTGGCAAAAAAACAAAAAAAGGAAAAAAATTAAGGGTAAAAATGTGTCGCAGAAATTGGTGCTGAGTGCCGCAGAAGTTCTGTGGCAAATGAGAACCCTGCCACAGAACTTTGCTCCGATGTGCTGCAGAAAAATCGGGGCCCTACTTATAGCCTGCTGCAAGAGCTCCCACTCGAAGTAAGATAGTACAGTTACGTAAGAACCTACCATAACAGTAGAGCTTCGAGAGGAGCTCTTGCAGCAGACATTACTTCCCAACCGCCTTCCCCCTTGAGGTGTGCAAATCCATCTTCATTTTCATTTTCTACAGTCGCTTTGTCTCCTCTTGTCAGGGCTCGTTATGGGCCTTGGAGGGAGAACTGAGGTGGAGCTGGGTCCGCCCCCTTTTGTACCAGGACCGACGTCGGGGCAGGGCCGGCATTGGGGATGGTCCCTGCTGTGTAATGCTGGCTGAAGTTTTTCCTGGAGGGTCCTAGTGCCTGCGGTATAGTCCTAAGTGTTGTAGCCTGCTGCAAGAGCTCCTCTCGAAGATCTACTGTTACGGTTAAGTTCTTATGTAAATGTACTTTACAGGTGAGTAACTTGTATTTCTGGCCCTTCAATGGTGGAAAAAGGAAGCCAACCTCAAAGAGGGGGGCTTCTTCCAAAAAGAGCCTCCATCAGTGATTCTCACAACAGATGCATCACTTCTAGGGTGGGGTGAACACCTAGGGGATCACACTATCCAGGGCACTTGGTGAAGTGCAGAGTCGCTTCAGCACATAAACCTACTGGAGCTCAGGGTGATGTTCCTGGCGCTGCAAGCCTTCACACTACTAATTCAAGGAAAGGTGGTACAGGACAGAACAGACAATACCACCACCATGTATTATATAAACAAGCAAGGAGGAACAAGGTCGGATCCTCTCTGCACAGAAGCCATGCGAATTTGAACTCTGGCCTACTCCCTAGGAGTCTCTCTTCAGGCCATTCATCTGCCAGGCAAGGATAATACCCTAGCAGATGCCTTGAGTCGAATCAACCAGGCCCATAATGAATGGACCTTAAACAGACAGGTGGTGGAAGTGATTTTCAGAAGGTGGGGTACCCCAGAGATAGATCTCTTTGCATCCCACGAAAGTCACCACCTGCCACAGTATTGTTGCAGATCTCCAGCTGTGGGAACAGTACCCCTGGATGCTCTGATTCTTGACTGGTCTGGGAGGTACCTGTATGCATTCCCTTCATTCCCTCTGGTGTACAGGGTGCTGCTCAAGCTCAGGGCCCAGTCAGCCACAGTGATTGTGATAGCCCCAGACTGGGCCAGACAGCCATGGTACTCTCTGCTGCTCTCCATGTCTGTGGCCGAACCAATATATCTTCCCCTGAGGCACAACCTGCTAACCTCCAGTCAGGGGAGACTTCTGTACCCAAACCTCAGGTCACTCAGACTTAAAGCATGGCTCTTGAGGACTATGCAAATCTGCATCTCTTGAAAAGTGTCCTGGATATCTTAAGGGGGTACAAGAAACCTTCCACCAAGAAAACCTACACCTCTAAATGGAAAATATTTTCTATCTGGTACTCCATCAGGAATATAGTACCAGCCCAGGCTGGGGTTCCAGCTATGCTGGACTACCTTACTCATCTCCATTCACTGGGTCTGCAGCCTTCTGCCCTAAAGGTTCCTTTGGCTTCAGTATCTGCTTACACTTCAGCTGAGAAGAATGTCTCTTTGGCATCAAATTCTACCTTTAAAGGTTCTTTAAAGTTATGGCCCACCTGCACGCCCCCCCCCCCCATCAGGGAACCAGTGCCAGCCTGGGATCTAAATATCTGTATTACTAAACTTATGGGCCCCCCCTTTTGAACCCATGTTTTCAGCTCCTTTGAAATATGTCACATGAAAAATAGTTTTCCTAGTGGCAGTCACTTCTGCCAGAAGGATCAGTGAGCTCCAGGCTCTCTTTATTGAGCAGGACTTCGTTTCATTCCACAGGGACAAAATGGTCCTGCGAATGAACAGAACATTTCTTCAAAAGGTGGTTTCTGACTTTCATTTGAACCAGTCCATCATCTTACCTGTTTTCTTTACTGAGCATTCATGCTCTGGGGAGCGCGGGCTGCACAGCGTTGATGTCAAGAGAGCCCTTAGCTACTACATGACAGCCACAAAGTCCCATAGGTAGGAAAGGAAGCAACTGATCTTCCTGGACATAAGTCTCCACCACTCATTCACACTGTTGGGATCTGCGCCGGAGGCACTAGGAACCATCAGGAGCAAACTTTTTTGCAGGAGGGTCAGCGCCGGAGATGGCGCCGCGAGGCACGGCACTGCAAGCCTCAGCTCACGCTGTAATGACTTTCTCGCGCCGACCCTCCAACCGCCCCAGTTCCTTTTCCGCGTCCAGTCGCTTCGAGTGAGAAAGCGCAGCCAACCCGCCGGAGTCAAACTTCAGCCAGGCATAGTTTTCAGTTGTTGTGCAATCTCAATACAGTATCAACAATATTATTTAAAATAAAAGTCTCAGCCTACGCCAAGTCGACCAGGAGCAGATCAGGTGACGGTAGGGAGACTTCATATAAACTATTCAATCAGTAGGGCTGGGTCGATCCCCGCCTTCTCCGGAGGGGGGTCCAACAACAGTCAGTCAATGCGAGAGATAAAGGACGGTCTCCATGAGCTTACAAAATAAGCAGTCGCATTCCGGCACGTTCATCCTCAAGCTTCGTCTTGACCCACAGGTCTAAAAGAGAAGGCATCATCGAGGTACGCCCTCTAATATGTCAGCGTAGGCGTTCAGGTTATAAGAGCTGGTGCGGTCTCCTCCTTGAATCGCCAACTCTGCTTTACCAGCGCCAGCGGCTTTCTTGTATCGAAGGAAGTCCACTTCATGGTAAGGTGCACCAGATGAGAATTTCATCAATGAGAGCGCTCTTGGCAGACAATGGGCTCGGAGGGTAGATTCAGCTATCTGGCTCGGTCCCTTTCGTGAGCTTCCGGGCTCATTGAAGGGAGACCAGAGTAGGGTGGTTGGACTTTCCTGGTAAGACGCAGCTCTAACCCGGTGCTGTCGACTCCACGCTTAGGTATTCCCCCCTCCATGGCTGCGGCGCGGCAAAGGGCCACACCGATACCTTTATCTCCTATCGCCCTTCTTCCTTCAAAACCTGTTTTGGTCTGAGGGTATTTTGGCGTCCTACGGCGCCATGGCTTGCGTCTTTGGTACCCAGTGAAGTACTTCGGCGTCTTCCTGGTGCGTGTGGCTTCACCAGCGTCGATCCCGGCGCCCGTCTGCGGCTCGGTACCGTTTTGGCGCGCATATGGTCCCTTGGCATCGTTTTCGATTGCGGCGTGGTCCCTCGGCATCGTTCTTGGTGCCGTCGCCTCCCTCGGCGTAAGGGCTCTAGGGGCTTCCTCTGCTTTTCAGGACTCCTCTTTTCACTCGTTTCCTTCTTCCCTCTCTTCTGATTTTCATTCCTTTCCTGTCCATACAGTCCCTCCTGGACTGTCAGGAGATGACATTGAGCCTCTGACCCAGACCTTGGGTTGGGTGATGAAGTGGAGCGAAGCAGGATCTATCTCTGCTGCAGAGCCTGTAGTCGAGGACCTGTCATTTAAGTCTCTGCTAAAAATTTGAGTTCCCTCTTTCTCTCCAGACTACAGACATCGATCCTGGGAAATTGTTAAGACTCCAATACCTTCATGTTCCGGAGATCCCTACAGTTTGACTCCTTGGTTCAGCCTTCCTTGAGCCTTGTCTCAAATGGTATGGAATAATCCTGCTCTCACCCCTTTGGTGGCTAAATCCATAGATAGGAAATATTCAGCCCCCAAGGATCGTCCCATTTTGGCATCTCAAGCCTTTGCGGATCCTATTGTAATCCTGGCAGAGAATGATAAGGTCGTCCTGCCCCAAACTACTACAGCTCGACCTATTAACAAAGAATCTCGTAAGATAGACACCTTAGGTAAGAGAGTCTTTGCTGCTTCTACTCCAAGTATGCGTATTGCCAGCTACCAGGGCTATTTCTCACAGTATGAGTATATCCTGTGGCACTCTATCAAGCAGACGGTTGAAGCTCTTCCAGAGTCGGATGTAAAGCCGGGGCTTCTTCAAACCATTACCAGAGGTATCGAATCTAACAACCAGCAGGTTAAAGCAGCCATGGATGCTTTCGACACTGCTTCCCGTTCAGCAGCTGCTGGTATTTGCACCTGACGTCATTCCTGGCTACGCACTTCGGGTTTCACGAATGACGCGCAGCAGCAGGTAATGGCGTTGCCCTTTGATGGTGCGTATCTTTTTGGTCCTCAGGTAGAGCAAGCTCTAGAAGCTACTCAAAAGACTAGGTCAGCCATTAAGTTGGCTCGACCCCCTCCTGCCCCCGCTCGAGGGCATGTCAATAAACGTCAGTTTCATAATCGTCAGTCCTTTTGAGGCAGAGGCAGAGGCGGTTTCCATAAAAAACAACCTGTCCAACCTCAAAAGAAGACGCAACAGAAAGCGCAAGGACCCAAAGCGCCCAGCGCTACCTTATGAATGTCTGGCCCAAGTCCCATCTCAGCTGCCCGAGGTGGACCTTTCCTCTCTGGTGGGAGGTCATTTGATGCACTTCTACAACCAGTGGAAGTCCATAACCTCAGACAAATGGGTCCTTCGGATAATTCGCGAGGGGTAGTCACTCAATCTTCTGGAGACCCCCCCCCCAGATCGTCCTCCAAAACGGCAGCCCAGGCTGTCGACCCTTCAGTCAGACCTTCTCGCCGCCAAGATTCAGGGCCTTCTGAACAACAGGGCAGTAGAAGTGGTGCCGCTGCATCAACGGAACACAGGTTTCTACTCCATTACTTTCTGGTTCCAAAGAAGTCGGGGTAAGCACCCATTCTGGATCTCAGAAAGCTAAACAATTTCTCCCCAAGGAGAAATTCAAAATGATTTCTCTGGGAACCCTGTTACCTTTGCTTCATCAACATGACTGGCTAGCCTCCCTAGACATGCAGGATGCTTACCAGCACATTCCTATTCACCCGAGGCATCACAAATTCCTGAGGTTTGTGGCTCTGGGACAGCATTATCAGTTCAGAGTCCTGCCCTTTGGGCTATCCTCGGCGCCGCGGGTTTTTACAAAGTGTTGTGCAGTTCTCGCAGCGCACCTCAGAAAGGTCAGGATGCAGGTGTTCCTTTATCTGGACGATTGGCTTCTAGCAAGCCCTTCCAGGCAAGGGACTCTGGATGCCGTAGAGACGGCTTCTTGCCTCCTTATGTCCATGGGAGTTCTGCTGAACCTCAAGAAATTGCAACTGCAGCCCTCCCAGAGGCTCCTCTTTATAGGGTCTCTTCTGGACACCTCCTGTGCGAAGGCTGTTCTTCCAGAAGACAGAAGGAACGATATCCTTCAAATGGCCCATGACATCGGGGAGAACACCTCAGTTACTGCTCTCTCAATGCAACGGATGCTAGGCCTCATGGCTTCCTCAGTGTTCACTGTTCCCCTAGCACGTCTGCACATGAGAACCACTCAATGGATGCTCAGTACTCAGTGGTCCCCAACCACTCACCCCATGATCCTATCTCATCAAGGTGACAGAACCTTAAAGAGGTCACTCACCTGGTGGTCTCAAGAGAGCAATCTCCTGGAGGGTATCCCTTTGCTCCTCTGGACCATCAGATCTCCATTACCACGGACGCATCCCTAATGGGGTGGGAAGCTCACTGTCAGGTCTCTCCACTCAAGGTGCGTGGACTCAAGTCGAGTCCCAGCTCCACATAAACGTCCTAGAAATGAGAGCCGTCCTTTATGCGGTCCGAGCTTTGAAGGACATTCTGTGTCACAAGAACATTCTCCTTCAAACGGACAACAAAGCAGTGATGTATTACATCAACAAGCAGGGCGGTGCTCATTCTTACCCCCTTATGCAGGGAAGCAACGAGGGCATGGGAATGGTGCTTGGAGCATGAGGCTCTAATTCAAGCGGTCTACCTGCCAGGTATTCAGAACGAACTGGCAGACCGTCTCAGCAGAACAGAGACAGACACTCACGAGTGGTCTCTCGACTCAACCATAGTTCAGTCACTATTCGAAGAGTGGGGAACTCCAGACCTGGACCTTTTTGCATCCCCACTCAACGCAAACTGCCTCTCTTTTGCTCCAGAAATCCAGGGCCTGGCATTTTCTGTCAGGATGCGTTCAGGCTGCGGTGGACAAAATGCTTTCTTTACGCCTTTCCAACTCTTCCTCTAATTCAGAGGGTACTCCTCAAGTTCGAATCCCAGGGGGACAAAATGATCCTCATTGCTCCCTTATGGCCTCATCAGCTGTGGTTTCCACTTCTCAACAATATGTTGGCAGTTCCTCCGAGACCACTTCCCCTACAGATGAACCTTTTGACTCAAGGGCCTGTGGTCCACCCCAACCTGAGATCTCTTCACCTTCACGCTTGGCTCCTGAAGAGGTAGAAGTAAACCGGTTCAATGTGACTCGAAGAGTTTCAGATATTCTTCTGGCTACACGGAAACCAGCCACTAGGAAAACTTACACAGCCAAATGAAAGCGTTTCTCGCTCTGGTGTGCAAAGTCCTCTTTGAATCCTTTTTCCTGCCCACCAGATAAAGTTATGGAGTACCTCTTAGACCTCTCAAATTCAGGCCTACAGTACTCTACAGTCAAAGTTCACCTTTGTGCCATTTCAGCTTATCATGAGCCAGTACTTTCCTTGTCACTGGCTCAGTTACCTGTGGTTAAGAGGTTTCTTAAAGGAATTCTGCATACCAGACCTCCTACAAGACGTCCAGTTGCAGCCTGGGACATCAATCTTGTGCTGGATATGCTCACTCGGAAACCTTTTGAACCTCTGGCTACCTGTGAGCTAAAATTTCTCACTTGGAAGACTGCCTTCCTAGTGGCCATTACCTCAGCCCGTAGGTTTTCTGAGATACATGCCCTGGTCACAGACCCTCCGTATACTGTGTTCCATAGGGACAAAGTATTTCTTCGTACTCATCCTAAATTCCTTCCTAAGGTTGTGTCAGAATTTCATCTAAACCAACCTTTGGTCCTTCCCTCTTACTTTGCGAACTTCCAAAATGAAGGAGAGCGTTCTCTTCATTCTTTGGACGTTAAGAGGGCCTTGCGTTTCTATCTGGATAGAACCAAGAACTTTCGCAAAGCCCAGCAACTGTTCGTTTCCTTCAGCGAGACCCAGCTGGGTCAACCTGTCACTATCAGATGCATCTCAGCATGGCTAGTGGCATGCCTTCGCCACTACTATTCCATGGCACAGGTTAAGTTGGAGGGCAGGGTTTACGCTCTCTCTACTAGAGCGGTCACGGCAACCCTAGTGGAAATTCGCGACGTGCCCATTGCAGATATTTGCAACGAGGCCACCTGGAGCTCAGTGCATACTTTTGTTAAACATTATGCACTAGATGTCCATGCCAGACGACATTCTTCCTTTGACAGAGCCATCCTTAATGGACTTCTGTCTTAGAAACGTGAGCTCTTGGTCTCTCCTGCCGCCCTCTCGGGGGATTATTAGCTCGGTACTCTCCCAATAGTGTGAATGAGTGGTGGACACTTATGTCCAGGAAGATATGAAAATTATGTACCTACCGTAATTCTTGATCTTCTTGGACGAGTCTCCACCACTCATTCACACGCCCACCCTCCGTCCCCCGAGCTCACCTCTGTTGTTGGTCTTCACTCCCTCAAATCTTTAGGCTGTGAAGACTTCTTTGTTGACCCTTCTTATACGCGTCGTCCAGACTATCTTATGTCAGGTTTTTAGGTTACAGCTACCCTTCTAGGTTAGTTACGCTGCACCTCCTTGGTAAAAAAGGTACTGAGGCGGTTAGAGGTTCGACGCCGAGATAGTCATTACAGCGTGAGCTGAGGCTCGCGGTGCCGTGCCTCGCGGCGCCATCTCCGGTGCCGACCCTCCAGCAAAAAAGTTTGCTCCCGATGGTTCCTAGTGCCTCCGGCGCAGATCCCAATAGTGTGAACGAGTGGTGGAGACTCGTCCAAGAAGATCAAGAATTACGGTAGGTACATAATTTTCATTTCTTTACCTATGGAGATGTAGGAAAAGGAAATCCAGCATCTAAGAAGTCCATTTCTCACTGGATAGTCCAGTGTATCCAGTTTTGCTATTCAGAAGTGGGGAAGGAGGCCCCAGCAGGCCTTGGAGCCCATTCCACAAGGGGTACAGCTGCTACCATAGCAGCTACCAGGGATGTTCCTTTGGTGGATATCTGTAAAGCAGCTAGCTGGAGAACAGTGCACACCTTTACCAAGCATTATAGCCTGGATATGCAGACTAGGGGTGATGATATATTTGGCAAAGCTGTCCTGCAGAGCCTGTTTGCAAAATAGGTCCTGTGCCCACCTCCAAAGCTGCTGCTTCTAAGTCTGCATAACAGTTAGAAATATTGGAGTGTTCCTGGGGTGAGAAGAAAGAATTACTAAGCACGATAATCTTGTTTCTTCCATGCGATACTCCAGTATTCCTAACTCTCCCACCCTGCCTCCCCTGCTAGAACCAGTGGCCTCTGCACTCTATGCTGTAATACTAGGGGTATGTGTGCCATACACTGGCTTTTATATTTGGAACTGTGTTCAAATGTGTTTCCCTTCCTCAGGTGATTATGACATTGGGGTGGTGTTTTGTTAATGTTTTTCCCTCCAGTTGGAGTTTTTTTCCTGGGTGTTTTATTAACATTATTATTTTAGATAATCATTAAGCTCCTCTCTGGCCCTGTCTTGTTAGGCATCCAGGAAATCTGAGGGTAGAATGTAGGCAGTTGATAGGTGGCAGCATTTGAAAAAGTGGCACGTACCAATGATTCCATCATTAGCATAACGTTCCACCTCCGGGCTGATCTGGCTTAAAGGCATACTACATAAGAGTTAGGAATATTGGAGTATCTCATGGAAGAAACAAGATTACTGTGGTAAGTAATTTTTTCTTACTGGAGTAGCAAATGAGAGGCTTCTAGCTGTATTCTACTGGTAAGCAAAGAACTACTGTGAAAATAGAAATGCTTTCATATGATTAAAGGGACATCTTAAAAGCTGGCATGGGTTTGATAATGTCTTAAACACAGAACTTAATTTGATTGGGACAGTAATAAAGCATTGTAATGCCTCATGATATCTAACTATACAAAATTAATGTAGATTTCTAATCTGGATACAACGTTAGAGCCAACAAGCAAGTATATTGTCCCTTTGAGACATCTGTACCCGGTTGCATGAAGGCAGTTCTTTCTTTTAAATTAAAAAAGAAGTAAATAATTTGTATTTATATTTTGATTTTCCAGAACTTGGGCCCTCTGGTGATGCAAAGTATGATGCCCTTCTGATAACCAACATTGTTCCGATGTATCCTGCCTTCAAAAGTAAGTGGGGGAATTGTTTCAGAAATAGATTGATTTTTACCAAATGCTATTGAAATTATAGCATCAGCAGTTGGATTTAATTAGGTGGGGAAAGCAGTGGTCTTTCTGGTTAAAGTTAGGTTGAGTGATCTTGCATTTTGTTAATCTTGTTGATAATTCTCCGTTCCACTGAGGCATTTCTCCAGACTTTCCACAGTCTTGACTGAAGTTATCTGGGGACTGGGCTTCTGGGGTGGCAGCACCCCTGACTTGGAATGCTTTGCCACCCCATATGCATGGGTCCCCTCACTGGATAGTTTTAAATCAGTTGTAAAATCTCACTTTTTTAAATTTAACTTATTATTCTTGTAATAACAGGCTTAGTTTTTATTTTACAATCATTGATCCTGTAAGATGCTTACTGCTCTTTGTGTATGGTGCCCAGAGCCCTTTAGACTGAGTGCTTCAAAAATAAAAGTTCCCTTTCCTTGTCTTGTATGGAGAAAATAGTTCATTTAGGGTCCATTACATGGAACCTGAATGCAGCTTATCAGACAGAACGTTTGTGCTACGGCCCTGTCCTATGATCAAGACACTGGTGACTTTTTACAGACACAAATCATATGGATTTCTGGAGGAGGAGTGGCTCAGAAGCTTATGTGAGAGAGTACATTGGGCTTTTCCATCAGCAGGTCATTTAGGTTCAGCCCCAGGGTATTCTGGGCAATGTCAGAACAGTAACATTATCCCCTTTAAGGTACACACTGTTTTACTGGAAAAACCTATGACAGAATTGAATAAACATATTAATGCCTAAGAAGTGGTTGGGGTTATTTTGAAATTTAAAAAAAAAAAGTTTTTAAATAACAGAAATCCAAAAGAAGGAAAGCAAGGCAGAGGCACTTTGGATTACCCTCAGGGCTAGAGAGAAGGCCCCAGTCCTGATCAGAGTTATCTACAGGCCCCCCCATCCCAGGAAGCTGATATAGATAAAGAGCTCATGGAGACCATCTTGATGATGGCAGACAAGGGGGAATTGCTGCTAGTAGGGGACTTCAATCTGCCAGAAGTGGACTTGGCCTCATACATAGCATCCTCCGAACAAAGCAAAGATTTCCTGTTTGCACTGAGAGGAGCAGGTTTACAACAGCTGGTCAATTCCCCCACTAGAGACAAAGCAATACTGGACTTGGTGCTCACAAACAGCACAGAAGTCGCAGATGTGCAAGTAGAGGTCAATCTGGGGTACAGTGACCACAGGACAATCCAGCTAACTCTAAACAAGGTACATAGGAACATAAGAAAATGCCAGCAGGTACAGGCCTCATGGTCTATCTAGTCTGCTCGATTGTGCAGCTAGCCTCTCACCTTGCAGCTACCCCATCCACCCCTTCCCTCTTCTTAATTACCCCCCCCAGCTCTGTCCCATCCCGTCTTAAAGCCGTCTGCCATGCAGGTAGAAGATACTAGTCATGCTAAAACCAGGGTTCTAGATTTCAGCAGAGCTGACTTTCCTGAAATAAATGTATAGTCACATTCATGCTAGATGGCAGAAACTCAAAAGATGTAGAAGACTGTTGTGAGGCCTTAAAAACTGCTTTAAATACAGCTACAGCTACATACACTAGGCAGATCACCAAATCCAAAAGAAAAAAAAATCCACCCTGTTTCACCAAGGAAGTTGCTACCAAAATCAAGGAAAAAAGGAGGACTTTTGCAAAATATAAACAAACTAAAAGTGAATTAGATAGAGAAGAATACAAAAACAAAGTGAGTGAGGCAGGAAAGGCAGTTAGGAGATCATAAGCACAGATGGAGGAGAAAATCGCACTGGGGTCAAGAAGGGAGGCAAAACCTTCTTCAGATGTATAAGGGAAAAAAGAAAGAGTGGGGGGGGGGAATAGTCAGGTTAGCAACAAAGGGAAGCAAGATGGCAGAGACAGATGAAGACAAAGCAGAGTTACTAAATGATTTCTTTTGCCCGGACTTCACTATAGAAAACAGCGGGAAGGGTCCTACACTAAGTAGGTCAGTACCCAACACCACAGGAGCAGACACAAAACCCTTTACAAGGGAAAGGGTCCTAGAAGAGCTGAATAGGCTCAAGGTAGATAAAGCAATGGGGCCAGATGGCATCCACACTAGGGTACTAAAGGAGCTTCGGGAAGAACTCGCCACACCACTTGCTGAACTTTTTAGCAAGTCAGTGGAAAGTGGAATAATATCTCAGAACTGGAAAAGGGCAACAGTAGTACCTTCACACAAGAGAGGAAGCAGGGAGGAGGCAGGAAACTACCAACCAGTCAGTTTGACCTCAGTGGTAGGAAAAATTATGGAGTCGTTGCTAAAGGAGAGGATAGTGAAGTACCTGAAAGATAGCAGAAAAATTGACCCCAGGCAAAATGGTTTCACAGCGGGACACGCTTGTCAAACCAGTATGATCAACTTTTTTGACTGGGTCACCAGAGCAGTCGACCAGGGAGGAACAGTGGACGTTGTGTACCTGGACTTCAGCAAAGTGTTCGACACTGTCCCCCACAGAAAACTAGCTAACAAATTAGAGCATACAGGAGTCTGTCATAAGATAGTGAACTGGATCACCAACTAGTTGCAAGATAGGACGCAGAGTGCGCTTGTCAATGGATCACTATCAAGGAAAGGCAAAGTGACCAGTGGCATTCCACAGGGGTCTCTGCTGGAACCTGTTCTCTTTATCATATTTATTGGGGATATTGCAAACGACTTGAAGGGGAAGGTTTGCCTGTTTGCAAATGACACAAAACTCTGCAACAGAGTAGACACATAGGAGGGAGCAGAGGTATGGAAGCAGTCCTGAAAAAACTCAAGGAATGGTCCAGGGATTGGCAGTTGAAGTTTAATGCCAAGAAGTTCAAGGTTATGTGTATAGGAAAAAGAAACCCAGGGATAAAGTATACACTGGGAGGATATCAGTTAGAGGAGACAAAGACAGAAAGAGACCTCGGAGTGGTCATCGCAGATGACTTTAAAGTTGGAAAACTGTGAAAAGGCAGCACAGAAGGCAAGTGGCATCCTTGGATGCATTGGTAGGGGAATTACAAGTAGAAAGAGTGAGGTTATCATTCCTCTCTACAGGTCATTGGTGAGGCCACATTTAGAGTACTGCAGTTAGTTTTGGAGGCCCCACCTCAAAAAAGACAGGGACCGCCTGGAGACAGTATAGAGAGGGGCTATAAAGATGGTGCATGGACTACATTGTGAGCCATATGAGGCAAGGCTCAGGGAACTAAATCTGTACACCCTTGAGCAGAGAAGACACAGAGGGGACATGATCAAAACTTTTAAATATGTTAAGGGAATCAACACAACACAAGCAGGAAACCTCTTCCAGCAAAAAAGGGATGCACGTACAAGGGGGCACAACTTGCGTCTGGTGGGAGACAGGTTCAAAAGCAACCTCAGGAAGTACTTCTTTTCAGAAAGGGTCATAGACTCATGGAACAGTGTACCTCAGGATGTGGTGGAATCCAAGACAGTACATGAGTTCAAACTCGCGTGGGACAGGCATCGTGGACACACCAGGGTGCAGTCTAAATAAGGAGGGGGGCAGAAACACAGGCAGACTAGATGGATCTTGTGGTCCCCATCTGCTGACACGATTCCTATGTTAAGCCACATTTTGACAGTACTTCCATCTGCATAACTTTAAGCCCCACAGGGGCCTGCTGTTCTGAAGTCAGAAGTCAGGGGGTCTGCATTTCTGCAGACAGAAGTAGTGTTGCAATTTTGGTGTCATAGACTTTGTGGCACATGTGTTTCTGAAGCCAGAGGTTGGTGTGTATGTCTTACACCTGTGGTTACAGAAGTGCAAGTCCATCAAGTGTGTGTGTATCTTACAATGTGCATGAGTATCTGAGGCTACAGAAGCTCTGGCCCCCTAGGGGTGTGCACTTCTGCAGTCAAAAGAATTATTGTAATTTGGGTATCGTGGATTTGTATTTGTTGCCGCAGGGCTCTTTGCTTCTGCACACAGAAGCAGTGTTGTGATTTGAGTATTGTGGATTTGAATCTGCAGCATCAAGTGAGTGTGTATGTCTTGTGGTGTGTGTGCCACAGCTACAAATCCATGAAGGTAGCATATCAGTACTGCTGCATTTGTGTCATCTGGAAAGTAGTTGTATGTTGTTTGCCTTACCTGATGATGGCTGTCTGCGGCTGCTTGTATTGTGTTGTCCTTTTGCTGCTTTTGTGGGGTTAGGGTTGGAAACCTTAATGCCACATTTTCCTACTTCTGTGACATTAAGTTGAGCTCTAACCGGTGCATTAATGCCATTTGTTGCAAAGAATATATGTGTGTCTACAGATATATATATATATATATATATATATATATATATATACACATGTAGACAGACACACACAATCAGTCAATCAAAATCTTTATTTAACCAGGCGATCACCGTTGAGCAATGCTCATTTTTCGAGGTGGACCTGGGTTTGTCAATAAGAATGATATACAACAGAATACAACAAAATACAGTTTATACAGTAAGTATCAGCAGGAGGCATTGACAGTAAGATATATATTGGTGCACACACATATGACCTCTTCTGCCCTTTAGCATGGTGGCAAATTGATGTGGTATCACCTTCTGACACACGACAAACTCGTACGTATGGACCTATTAACAGTGTGGGACATTATAAGTACAAATTACACATTAACAGCCTGCATAGCTTCTCAGCAGTTATGCTGCGGAGTGTGTCTTGATTGCTGCCAGCATGCACAATCACTGATGGCCCCTTATATCCCAGCAGAGATCACCAGCAGAGTGGCCATAGAAGTGGACATGTGCCAGATGCTGGGATTCTGGTTGGAATCTCCTGATCCTCTACAGTGCACACAGACGATCATGGGATATGGCTGTCTACAAAGGGGATGGCCATTTTCCCTTTAAAAGCGCAAATGTTTCTTAAATTTTTAGCCGGCCCATTGGCGCAGCGGTTGGATTTCTGCTTGCGATGCCGTTGACTCGGGTTCGAGAATGGACCCGGATTGCCGGAGGGCTGGCCGGGGGGAGAAGGATTGAGTGTCCCTTGACTGCTGCCCTTCTCCGGGGGGAGGGTGGGTATGTGCGGTCGGCACAGTAGTGACACCCAGCAGAGGCTGTCGGTGTCGCGTTCGGTGCCGAGTCCACCCTTGGGGCCGTCGGCGCCGCTTCAGTCCTCGGTGCCGCTCGCGGCGCCAAGGGGCCTGGCGGTGTTGTCGGCGCCGAGGTTGTTGCTAGGGCTGTCGTCAGAGCCGTCTCTGTCCCTGGTACCGCCCCTGGTGCTAGAGGACTTGACGGCGCCATGGCTGGCCCTGGCTCTGGACCTTCGGCCCGAGTTGCCCTGGCACCTTCTGTGAGCCCCGCCTGCGGGGTTGCAGAGGGCACGGGTGCCGCCTCAGGCACTGATCTGGCTGCCGGGCCCTCTGGCAAAGTCGTCTTCTCCCGCCCTCCTACTATTTGGCTCAGAGCCTCGGACTCTACTTCTTCGGAGTCAGAGTCGGACTCGGAGTCAGACAGGCAGTCACACCCTTCGGGGATGTCTGCGGAGGAGGCGATCCAATGGTCCCTGCCGACGTAGGCCGAAATGCCTCTACTGAGGAGCGCCAGGTCCCCGAGGTTAGGGTCAGTGGTGCTGACCAGCAGGCAGTGGTTCATGCCACCATTGCTCTGCAACCTGGCCTTGGGGGTTTCTCCAACCCCTCGGTGGTGGTACCCCCTCCAGTAGTGTGTCTTGATCGCCCAACTTTGGGGCCCATCCAGACGCCTGCAGGAGGAGAGGGTGCTGTTCCTTGGGTCTCCCCTTTGCGGGCGGCCCAGAGCTGTCAGCTACCTAGGCTGGCCCTCTCGAGGAGGAGGACTCTCTCGGACTCTGAGGGGTCGAGGGGTGTGGGGTCGGCACGTCGGCCTTTCTCTGGGGTCCACCCGGGCCCTGGGCGAAGCCGAAGTGTGGACTTCCATCCCTCCCCTTCCGGTTCCTTGAGGGGGTCCCATTCTTTAGAGGCAGGGGACCGTCCTTCTGGACTTTTACAGCCCCGATCGCCTCACTGGGGGGATTCTTCTGGGCGCAGCCAAGGCAGTGCCAATGTGGTTGTACAGCTGTGGGCTGTGGAGTCTTCCACAACACCCTCCTCGGGTGCTCATGGTCCGCTCCCTAGCCCTGGTGGAGGTCAGCCAACTTCCTTTCTCGGCTCTGCCCCTATCCCTCTGCCACATTCTCCAGCGCTCCCAGGCATTCATGGTCCTAGTGGCCCTCTCACCTGGGAGCAGTTCAGAGTGGTGGCTGCTCAGTTCCCTGCCTATGTTAGGGCTATGGACAGCCAGGTTTTTCAACCTCCCCCCGTGCAGCCACCCTCGGAACGTATGGTGACCTCCAGCTCCTCATCCCCCTCTTCTGGGGGAGAGGAACCCTCTGTCCATATCTCTCCGCCTACTGATCTGTCAGAGTACCAGCGCTTCCTCGTGAGGATGCTGGAGGACCTGCACCTTTCTTCCCTGTCTGTTAGCAATCCTGAGCATGTGGTGCACGCCTTTTTAGGCTATTTTGGCGGGGCCACCCTTGTGGTGCCGCCCTGGCCTGCTCCCTTTCGGGAGGCGTCCTTGCGTTTCTGGCAGAGACCCTTCTCCGGAGTCCCTGCCCCTAGGGACCTCAGCCAGAGGTATTGCGCTCCCTCGGAGTCTCCAGGTTCTATGCCTCATCCACAGTCCGGATTGACGCACCTAGACACCCCTGATGGGCTTTGCGCCCTCCACCGTGACCGGCCCCTGGATCAAGACTCCTCGGATTTTGATTTTTGGGGGAGGAGGACCTTCTACTCGGCACGGTTGCTCCTTTCTATTTCAGCTCAGCAGGCCCACTATGCAGCCTACAACAGGTTCTTGTGGTCCGTGCTAGGTCAGATCCTAGCTGCTTTGCCTGACTCGGAGCAAACCAGACAAGCCATCGTGCTGTCTGCACGTGGCCTGGAGCTAGCAAGGCACCAAGCAAGGGCATCTTATGACGCCAACAAGGTAGCTACCAGGGTCGTAGGGACAGCGATCTGCACTAGGAGATTGGTGTGGCTTCATCTTTCCCAGTTGTCACCCTTGGCCCGGCGTAGGGTGATTTGCTCTGCCCACCAGGGAACCTACCTCTTCTCCCGTAGGGTGAGGCGGCGATTGTCGGGGCAGCTTCCTTCACCCTCCGGGGCGACCCCATCTCGCTCTCCCCACTCTCTGGCCTCCTCAGGCCCGGAAGGTTCCCCTCCTTAGTGTGTCACCCACTGAGGGCTAAGGGACTCTGTCCCTTAGGGTGTAATTAATCAACCCCCTTCGGGGGGCTTGGTACTCACCCATCTGTGATGAATGGTGAAGATTGACACAGATAAGATATGAAAATTACGTACCTACCGTAATTCTGATCTTTCTGTGTATCTTCACCATTCATCACAACCCCGCCCACCATCCCCCTGGGGCCTCAGTCTCTGGGTCCCCCTCCCTCTGTGACTCCCCCTCTCCTTTTGGAGCGGGGTAAAGCAGGGACACACAGGGGGGTATTCTCCTTTAAGGAGTACAGCTCGAGTGGCACTCCTTCTCTATTACATGTCTCCACCCCGATGGGGTGGGAGTTGGTAGTTGCCCTCCTCCTGTTCTCCTTCTGGTTTCCATCCAACTGTTTAAAAAAAAAAAACTCTTTTTTTCACCAAACATATTTCCTTAGAGAGTATTAAGTCCCTCTACCCTGTCCTTCTCCAGAATAGCCGACTCTGCTTCTGGGGTATTTGCCAGTTATTCTGTGCCTTGAATTCTGGCAGAGAGCTTTGCTACTCCTTGCAGTTCCTATACAAATCTGGTGATGGACAAGGGTGTCAGACACCTTGTTACCTCTCACTCTCTCTCCTAAATTTCTCCCCTCTCTTCTTCTGCTTCCAGAGATTGGGGCCCCTACCCAATCCCCTTAGTCTCATCTCTTCTCTGCTGTCCGCTCAATCGTTATTTCTCCTTTTAGTTCAGTTTTTCCTTTCCTTTTTCCGTCCCTTGGACTCTCTTGTCCCACCCTCCATCCCTTCCTCTTACCTCTCCGGCGACTCAGAACTGGTAGGCAGGCAGAGTCGATGCAGCCTAACGGCCAACCCTCGAGCGCCACGCAGTACGTCGGCCTCGAGGGCGGCGCCGATGCTAAAAAAAAAAAAAAAGCCTCCCGCGGGGTCCTGAACTCTGGCCAGTACCCATCTGTGATGAATGGTGAAGATACACAGAAAGATCAGAATTACGGTAGGTACGTAATTTTCATTTTCACAACCATCAGTCCTTTCGAGGCAAAGGCAGAGGGGGTTTTAATAAAAGCCAAGCCCCCTCAGCCTCAAAAGAAAATGCAACAGAAAGGACAAGGGCCCAAAGTGCCTAGTGCCGCCTTCTGAGTTTCTGGCCCAAGCCCCACCTCAGCTGCCCAAAGGGGACTCCTTCTTAGCGGTGGGAGGTCGTCTGACTCAATTCTGCAACCAGCGGAAGCCCATAGCATCGGACAAATGGGTCCTCCGGATAATCCGCGAGGGATATTCCCTCAATTTTTCAGAGAACCCTCTGGATGATCCCCCCAAACGGCAACCAAAACTGTTTAATACCTCAGTCAGAACTTCTCGCCTCCGAGATACAAGGCCTTCTGAACAACAGGGCAGTAGAAGTACTTCCACTGATCAATGGAACACAGGGTTCTACTCCCATTACTTTCTAGTTCCAAAGAAAACCAGGGGCATGTGCTCCATTTTGGACCTCAGACAAATTAACAAATTTCTTCACAAAGAGGTATTCAAAATGGTATCGTTAGGAACCCTGTTACCTTTGCTTCATCAACACGACTGGTTAGCCTCCCTGGACACGCAGGATGCTTATCAACATATTCCTATTCACCCTAGGCATCGCAAATACCTAAGGTTCGTGGTTTTGGGCTAGCAGTATCAGTTCAGAGTCCTGCCCTTTGGGCTATCCTCGGCGCCACGAGTTTTTACAAAGTGTTGTGCAATTCTCGCAGCGCATCTCAGAAAAATCAGAATACAAGTGTTCCCATATCTGGACAACTGACTTCTAGCAAGCCCTTCCAGGCAAGGAACTCTCGACGCCATAGCCACAGCCTCAGACTTAGACTTTCTCACGTCCATGGGAGTCCTGCAAAATCTCAAGAAATCGAAGTTGCAGCCCTCCCAGAGGCTCCTTTTCATAGGAACTCTTCTGGACACCTCCTGTGCGAAAGCTTTTCTACTGGAGGACAGAAGGAGCGATATCCTGCAGATGGCCTGATACATCAGAGAGAACAGATCGGTTTGAGCTATCTTGATGCAACGGATGCTAGGACTCATGGCATCCTCGGTGTTCACTGTTCCCCTTTCATGCCTCCACATGAGAACCTCTCAGTGGATGCTCAGTACTCAGTGGTCCCCAGCCACTCACCCTCAGTCCTTTCTCATCAAGGTGACAGAACCTCTGAAGAAGTCACTCACCTGGTGGTCACAAGAGGACAATCTTATGGAAGGGTATCCCTTTGCTCCCCTGGCTCATCAGATTTCCATTACCACGGACACTTCCCTGATGGGGTGGGGAGCTCACTGTCAGACTCTCCACACTCAAGGTACGTGGACTCAGGACGAGTTCCAGCTTCACATAACTGTCTTAGAAATGAGAGCCGTCCTTTATGCAGTCCGGGCTTTAAAGGACATTCTCTGTCACAAGAACATTCTCTTTCAAATGGACAACAAAGCAGTGATGTATTACATCAACAAGCAGGGCGGTGCTCACTCTTAACCTTTATGCAGGGAAGTGACGAGAGTGTGGGAATGGTGTTTGGCGCACACTGCTCTAATTCAAGCGGTCTACCTGCTGGGAGTGCAGAACGAACTGGCAGACCGTCTCAGCAGAACAGAGACAGATCCTCACGAATGGTCCCTCGACTCAACCGTATTTTAGTCACTATTCGCAGAGTGGGGAACTCCAGACCTGGACCTTTTTGCATCCCCACTCAACACAAAATTGCCTCTCTTCTGCTGTAGAAATCCAGGCCTGGCATTTTCTGTCAGGATGCGTTCAGGCTACAGTGGACAAAACACTTTCTATATGGCTTTCTGCCTCTTCCTCTAATTCAGAGTGTACTTCTCAAGTTCAAGTCCCAGGGGGACAAAATGATCCTCATTGCTCCCTCCTGGCCTCGACAAATATGGTTTCCGTTATTCAACAGTATGTCGGAAACCCCTCCGAAAGTGCTCCCCCTTCAGATGACCCTTCTGACTCAGGGGCCTGTGGTCCATCCCAATCTGAGATCGCTTCACCTTCATGCTTGGCTCCTGAAGAGATAGAAGTGAACAGGTTCAATGTCTTTCGCTGAATTTCAGATATTCTTCTGGCTGCACGCAAGCCAGCCACTAGGAAAACTTACACAGCCAAATGGAAGCATTTTTCGCTCTGGTGTGAAAAATCCTCTTTGAATCCTTTTTCCTGTCCAACCAATAAAGTTCTAGAGTACCTTTTAGACCTCTCAAATTCAGGTCTGCAATACTCTACAGTCAAGGTTCACCTTTGTGCCATTTCAGCTTATCATGAGTCAGTACTTTCCTTGTCACTGGCTCAGTTACCTGTGGTTAAGAGGTTTCTTAAGGGAATTCTGCATACCAGACCTCCTATCAGACGTCCAGTCGCAGCCTAGGACATTAATCTTGTGCTAGACATTCTCACTCGAAAGCCTTTCGAGCCTCTAACTACCTGTGAGTTGAAATTTCTCTCTTGGAAAACGGCCTTCCTGGTGGTCATTATATCAGCCCGCAGGGTCTCCGAGATACATGCTTTGGTCACAGACCCTCCATATACTGTATTTCATAAAGACAAAGTAGTTCTTAGGACCCATCCTAAGTTCCTCCCTAAGGTTGTTTCAGAATTCCATCTAAACCAGCCTTTGGTCCTTCCTACTTACTTTGCGAACTTCCAAAATGAAGGGGAGCGTTCCCTTCATTCTTTGGACGTCAGAAGAGCTCTGCGTTTCTATTTAGATAGAACAAAAGAATTTCGCAAGGCTCAACAACTGTTTGTTTCCTTCAGTGAGACCCGACTGGGTCGCCCTGTCGCTATCAGATGCATTTCAGCATGGCTGGTGGCATGCCTTTGCCACTGTTATTCCATGGCACAGGTTAAGCTGGAGGGCAGAGTGCATGCTCACTCTACAAGAGCGGTCGCGGCATCCCTGGTGGAAATCCGCAACATGCCCATTGCAGATATTTGCAATGCAGCTACCTGGAGCTCAGTGCATACTTTCGTCAAGCACTATGCCCTGGATGTCCATGCCAGGTGACATATTTCATTTGGCAGAACTGTCCTTAATGGACTTCTGTCCTGAAAGTGTGAGCTCTTTGTTTCTCCTGCCGCCCTCTCGGGGGATTATTAGCTCGGTACACTCCCATTAGTGTGAATGAGTGGTGGAGACTTTATGTCCAGAAAGATATGGAAATTACGTACCTGCCGTAATTCTTGATCTTCTTGGATGAAGTCTCCACCACTCATTCACACGCCCACCCACCATCCCCCGAGCTCACCTCTGTTGTTGGTCTTCACTCCCTCAATCTTTAAGCTGTGAAGACTTCTTTCTTGACGCTTCTTATACGGGTCTTCCGGACTATCTTATGTCCAGTTTTTGTTTGGCTGTCCTTCTAGGTTAGTTACGCTGCACCTCTTCAGAAAAAAGGTACTGAGGTGGTTGAAGGGTCGACGCCTAGATAGTTATTGCCACATGAGCCGAGGCTCGCGGCGCCAGTCCTCGTGGCTCCATCTCAGGCGCTGGCCCTCCTGCAAAAAAGTTTGCTCCCGCTGGGTCTTAGCACCTCCAGCATAGATCCCATTAGTATGAATGAGTGGTGGAGAATTCGTCCAAGGAGATCAAGAATTATGGTAAGTACGTAATTTCCATTTATTGAAGACTGCAAGAGCTCTATCTGGTCAGGTGCAAAAGAAATCGGCATAGCAGTGAAACCTCAGCCTATACCTTTTTACAGTGTCTCTGAGGGGCAGCATTTACACTGTGAACAACATGGGGCACAGCACGGACCCTGAGGGACCCCACATGACAGAGGGACTGGGTCCGAGGAATAAACCCCGGACACCACCCTCTGAGTTCTTCCAGTGAGGAAAGATGTAAACCACCTGAGGAGAAGCTTAGAGTCCAAGAACGATTGTTCATCCGCAGTGAAATTGGACTGCATATGACAGTCCAGCTCAACATGGTCTGAGTGGTGCGAATAAAGCACAGCATCATCTGCGTAGAGAAGTACTTGGTCACTAACAGCTAAGGGGAGTTGGTTAATAATAAGACTAAAAAGCAGTGGTCTAAGGATTGACCCTTGGGGCACGCCCGTGGAGACACACCGAGTATCAGAACAGACGTCATTTATTTTTACTTTTTGTACCCTCCCATGAAGGTAGCTTCTGAACAAGGCCACCAAATCCAGGGATAGACCTGTAGTGGAAAATTTGGCTGAGCAGAAGCTCATGATTAACTGTGTCGAAGGCCTTGGTAAGGTCAATATATTTAGCCCCCACCAAGAGCCCCCGATCAAGACCACTATGAATGAACCCAGCGAATTCCAAGAGAGCAGTGGTAGTGCTATGTTGTTTCCGGAAACTGTGCTGTTGTCGGCATTGCAGCTGATATTTGTCAAGGTATTCAACTAATTGGTCTAAAACAATGCTTTCTAGTGCTTTTGACAGAGGGGGAAGTATTGAGATGGAGCGGTAGTTTGTGTGATTAGTTCTATCTCCTTTTTTGTAAACAGGTGTTACCACTGCTGCTTTCTAGATTTGTAGGAACTTCCCATTTACAAGGGTTAAGTTTAGGATTTTGGTGAGGGGATAGAGTATAGCATCAAGTGTGAGTTCTAGGATCTTAAGATCAAGCCCATCACTACTGGCCCTTGATTCACCAAGCACCTTTGAGGTATATTTTTTGGCCTCTGTTGGGGTGACTGTTTTAAGGTAGAAGGGGGGTGGGAAGCCTGGTTGGGTCACGGTGTTGTTTGGGAGATTACTTTTATTCGGAGATAGGAGGAAGCCTGGTGGTAGTATGCCACTGAGGTGAGAGAAGGCGTTATTGAATGTTTCAGCAATGGTCCTGGGGGCCTGGGTGGGAATTCCATCAACATTTATTAGGGAAGGAGGCATCTTGCTGGGTTTTCCAGATAAGAATTTGATATTATCCTAGAACTGTCTCCTGTCCCCCCAGGAGTTTTCCAGCTCACTTTTAAAGTGCTGACTTTTGGTATTCCGGATTGCCCACGTACAGCTGTTATGGGCGGCCTTATACATCTTGATTTCAGTGGCTGGGCCAGTACTTCTTGAGTTGTACCATAGTGTGTCACAGTGTTTCAAGAGATCTATTAGTTGTGGGGAGATCCATGAGTTTTGGGAGCACCTGATCTTCCCTTTAGTGAGCGTGCGTATATATCACAAGATTCATTGAATTTATGGATAAAGTGTTCTGGAGCAGCAACAACATCGGTAGTTATGTTTAGGAAACTCCAGTCATGGCTACTTAGATGCACTTTTAGTGTGCCCTACTTTCCTTTTTTTAGTAGTCTAGTAGTGGCTATTTTGGTTGGGATCTTAAGGGACTTATTGGACCAGATAAAAAGGATAGAGGAGTGATCGCTGAGGGAATCGGGGAGCACTGTAAGCTGGTTTATTCTTTCTGGGCAGTTAGTGACCAACCAGTTGATTAGGGTACTTGTGCCTGTCCAGTAATTTATCTTGGTAGGGGTACTCATTAATTGTGTATCATTTATTGAGGACAGTGTGTCTTTATAAGGACCTACTTCTGGGGAGATCCAGTTGATGTTGAAATCCCCCAGCAGAATAATTTCAGTGTTAGGACTGTTCCAGTGAGGTGGTCATTGGCAACTTTGAAGCCACTGTCTTGCACCTTTGGTGGGATATAGGTGGAAACGACTGTAAGTGTTTTTCTGTTTTTGCTGAGTAGTACCTTTAAAGGCAGAAGTTGGGTAATGCACCTGACAGTAATGTGTGGCAACATTTGCCCCTGGAGGTGCTCCTTCAGGTGTCTTATACAGCTGCCACCACCACATTTTCCTAACCTGTCATGCCTGAAAATTGTACCCAGGCAGTTGAATATCTATTTCTGGGATTCTAGGGTTAAGCCAGGTCTCCACTACTGAGAGGACATCAGGTTGGTGTTGGGTGGCCCACACTTGAACTGAGTTGAATTTTGCCTGCAAGCTGCAGATATTGATGGAGTCTATTGTTAGTCTGGAGTGATGTTTTGGAGTGCCCTGAGGGTGTGACAGGGGTCCGGGGTTAGGGTGGATGTTCCCTGACAGGAGTAATAGGAGGTAGGCCAGCTGTATTGCCTGCCATTTTAAGTGAGTCATAACCCACACACGGGTTTTAGTGGTAGATCAATGTGTTTTTGCTTTAGAAAAGACAAAGACAACTGGTTATTGGTGGAGGGAGGGGATACTCATCAAGACCCTTTATAGTCTTGGTATTCCAGGATTGGGGCATGTTGTTGATTCGTGTGGCCCCTTGGGAGGAGGTAGTTTTAGGGCACACCTGATAAGTCATATTAATCCTCAATGATGTGGGAAAAAGAGTCTAGGGACTCACGAAAGGGACAAGTGTAGGCAGTCACCACAAGGATACAAGGCAGATGGCCTTTAGGAGAAACATCTTAAGGAATTAGTAAAGTAGTGCCCTGTTCCCTTTGGAAAAATACAGAAGTTGATGATTCTATACCCAGCAAGAAAACAGCAGTCTATAATTCAGCTGAATCTAGGAAAGCCAGGCAGTCCCAACCAGTTGGGGGCACAAGAGAGGAAGTGGGAGGATTTGTCCAATTTAAATAGAGGTCAGGCCGGGGTGAGCAGGTGGGACAAAAACACAGCTAGAAGTCTTTCAGATAGCCAGGGAGTCCTGCGGAAATCCGACCCAGGCAGCAGAGCCGCAAGGGGCTGGGCACAGGAGAAGCAGAGACCGGTGAGAAGGGCTAGCCAATGGCAGACTCTGCAATGCAGCATCCAGCCAATTGACAGCTTGGTCTTCAGTTGGCTAATCAATAATGTGAAAAGCCGGTCCGGGGGGTTCAGGCTAGTCCCACTGTACTTCTTCAGCATATCTTAAGGTCTGTGGGTGGTGGTCTGATGCAGGGGGGCCACGGCAGCTTGGGAGCAGTGCCCAGAGCTGGAGTCAGGATCCACTGAAGCTGGAGGAGCCCAGTCAGGGGACTCCTGCTAAAAGGGAAGAGAGAGGGTGAGAGATAAAATTAATAAAGGATCAGAAGAAGCAGGGTGGTGGGGGTGAGCAAGAGAGGAGACAGGGAGGCTGGATTGGGCACAAAAGAAAAGATTAGCTTAATCGAAGGGAGTGCCTCTGAGAAAGAGCGAGGTGTGGTGTGGGGGTCAGGGCAGAGAATGTAGTTAGGAGAAGAGTAATTGGAAACAGATTAAGAGTAGTTCTTTTAAAATTATCCTAGGCTATGAAGCAGATAACTGAAAAGCAGGCTTTAACTTAACTCTCTACATAAAACTTGGTTTTAAACAGTTAAACAGCAGGAGATGTACAATACCAAAGTCAAAAAAGAGCTGTAATCAATTTTTACATAGGTATACAGTATAGCAGTACAGGGCTATAAACACTTGAGCAATTCGATTAAACCATAGGCTGTACTAGCAGTTTGGAATTGGCCTCAGAGGGCACCTGGTCAAGCCGGGAAAATTCAGGGAGATTCAAACAGGAATAAAAACACAGCCAGAAGTGGTTCAGATAGCCAGGGGGTCCAGTGGAAATCCGACCCAGGCAGCAGAGCTGCAAGGGGCCGGGCACAGAAGAAGGAGAAACCGTTGAGAAGGGCTAGCCAATGGCAGGCTCTGCTGCTATGCAGCAGCCAACCCATCGGCAGCTTGGTCTTCAGTCGGCTAACCAATAATGTGAAAAGTCAGTCTCGGGGGTTCAGGCCAGTCCCGCTGTGCTTCTACGGCGTACCTTAGGGTCTGTGGGTGGTGGTCTGGTGTAGGGGGGTTGCAGCAGCTTCAGAACCATGCCCGAAGCTGGAGACAGGATCTGCTGGAGCTGGAGGAGCCTGTTCAGGGACCTCCAGCTTAGGGTCTGTTAGCAGCGGTCTGGTGCAGGGGGGCCACGGCAGCTTGGGACTCGTGCCCAGAACTGGAGACAGGATCCACTGGAGATGGAGAAGCATGTTTAGGGGTCTCTGAGTTAGGGTCTGTGGGCAGTGGTCTGATGCAGGGGGCAGTGGCAGCTTGGGAATTGTGCCCGGAGCTGGAGACAGGATCCGCTGAAGCTGGAGGAGCCTGCATAGGGGCCTCCGGCTAGAAGGTCCCTGAACTGGCCAACCTACCTGCTAGATTGCCCTCTTCGGGGCCGGAATGCCCAACCTGTGCTACAGAATACACATCCTGGAGCCCTAATGCCCACACCATGACCAGAATGCCCACACAGTGTGGCCTTATGCCAACCATTGGCCTGAAATACCCACCCTATGTATCAGAATACCAACCCTGTGTGCCAGAATGATGTCTCTGAGGGTCACAATATCCACCATGTGTTTCTGAATGCCCATGGTGGGCATTCTGGTACACAGGTTGCATTCTTGCTCTAGTATGGACATCAGGGTGCACTGGGTTGACATTCTAGCCCCCAAGGCAGTATAGCCTGGAGGTTAAAGTAACAAGGTGTAAACGAGCTTGGTACATCCAGCTGACCAGACCTGGTTTGATTCTCACAACCTCCACTTGCATACTGTGTGACTCTGAGCAAGTCACTTAACCGCCCAGTGCTCCCAGGTCGCCCCTGAAAACAGGCAGTTGTGCCTAGTGGGCCCTACCAGTTATCAAAGGCTAACATACAGAAAAAAAATGGTAAATATTATGGCTTTAGAGTGGGCATTTAGGTATATGTTGAGCATTCTAGCCACCAGGGTGAACATTACGACTTGAGGGTGGGTGTTCAAACAACGTGAAGTCTTGCTATATTATGACTATTGCAGTTTGCCCCAGCCTTAGAACTGCTCCGGAGGTGAAAGAGATAACTTCCATGCAGAGCATGGAGCTTAGAGCGTGAGCTCGGTTCAGAAACTCTGTTTGGCTGGTTTCAAACCGAAACCGTCAGATTCTTTACTCCGCCTCACTGAACAGTCGCTCCGGAGATTCCTCCTGTTGCTCGGTTCATTTCTTCGGTTTAAAGCGCTATTTCTCGGTTTAATTTAACCGCAATTTCATCATTTTAACTGCAAAACCGATCGGTTCAGGCTCTGTCTATGGTAATCGTAAGTAATAGATAGGGTTTTTTCTGTGTGGAACTTGTAAAGTATTATCGGTTTGGTTGAACCGATCGATTTGTATTTAAATATAAGTCTAAAGCTTTTTAGAGTGCGGTTCCCGGTTCTTATCGGTTCTAAAAAAAACGGATTTCATTACGGTTTTTTCCACGACCCGTGACACGGTTTGGAACCGATAAGGGTGTCTTGCCTGGCACTGCCATCAAAAGGGCAAGTTGGTTGGTTAGGCTGGCATCATGTCTGAGAAACCCAAAAGAAAAACCGGGCCCACTGGGTTTCAACACTGTAGTGTCTGTGGGGAAGCCTTTGCCAAGTCTGACCCACACACTACATGTGTCTAGTATCTGGGGTTTGACCACCTCAATTCAGACTGCCAGATGTAAAAATTTCCCTGCAGCCACCCTGGACAAGAGAGTGGGCAGGCTCAGGGAACGAGAGGCCAAAAAGTCCGCTGACCCGGATGGCCAGGCCGGTTCGGTGCCAACGAACGGAGATACCCTCTGACCAGGCGGCGAGACTTCCTCGGGCAAACGAAAAGCTGGCTCTGAGGAGCCAGTTCCAGCAAAGAAATCTAAAAAATCAGCAGGTTTGGAGTCCAAAATTCCTTCTCCAACTGCTGCTGAGATAGCCAGGGCAATACAGATTGTCCAGTCCCTGTCCCCGGTTCCCTCCGAACTGCCACTGTCTGGCAAAAGGTCGGTTCGGTCGGTTCCAGTGGTTCAGGATTATGATATAGAAGAGTTCTATGAACCAGAGGAGGGGGATGAGGATTGTGATCAGTGTGAATGTGACTTTGAAAGTCTGGATGTGCCCATTGAACCGGACATCTCCCCAGACAGACCTTCAGGTGAGTCTCCCCCTAGGCTTTCTGAGTCCCCTTCTCATTTTTTGTTTTATAAAAAAGTTGCTGAGACCCTCCAGCTTCCCTTAGAGGAGGCTTTGGATGAGCAAGAGGAGCCTGACTATGTGGAGATGATGGATATCCCAGAGTCCAGGAGGTTGTCCATCCCTTTACATAAATCTTTTAGAAAACAAACAATAAAAATTTTAAAAGCTCTAATTCTGTGCCTCCTGTGGATAAAAAGATGGACAGGAGGTACACTTTGTCAGGTCCTGATACAGATTTTCTTCACAGCAATGCAGTCATGTTAGTAGTTCAGGCTGCAGCCTGTGATAAAGCTAATATTCCACTGGCTTCACATCCTCCTGACAAGGATTCCAGGAAGATTGATGCCATGGCCAAAAAACAATACATGGCAGCATCCTTGGGACTCAGACAAGCTAACTATATGACTTATGTTGCAAGATACCAGAAATCTAGATGGGATACTGTCATGGCCTTAGCCAAACAGGTCCCTGGCCAGCTCGCAAAGGAGCTGGAGCAGGTGGCTGTTGATGGTATTGAGGCATCTAAGGTGCAATTCCATGCTGCAGTGGATTCTAGCAATGTATCCTCTAGAGTCATGGCTACATCTGTGGCTTTTTGCAGATTGGCCTGGCTCAGGTGTACTACTTTGTCACAGGATACCCAGTCTAAGGCTATGGATTTTCCTGTGGTGGGAAATTCTTTGTTTGAGAGCAGGCGGAGATTATATGAAGAAAATGGATGAATATAGAACCACTTACAGGGAGTGCTCAAGCCAAGGAAAGGCAAGCCACTCCTCAGAGGCAGCCCCCAGGGGTAGGGGTAGGCCTTTTCAGCAGGCCTTTTACCAGACTCAGGCCCCTCCTCTTCAGCCTATGTACAGAGGGGGTTCTTTCAGAGGGAGAGGCAGACGGGTTCCGAGCAGGCCTGCTCCCACCCCTCAGCCTAAAGCCCTGCCAAACAGGCACCCTGATGGGATGCCCAGGGTCGGCTCTCCACTTCCTGTGGAGGTTGGCTCACTTCGTCCAGGACTGGCAGTCTTTAACTTCAGACAGGTGGGTCCTGGAAGTAGTGAGCCAGGTCTGGTTCTCAGCTTCAAGAAATTTCCAAGGATGAGAGCCAGATCTTTTCCACCTACAAGCCCTTGAGACTTTTGCTTTGGAAACAGAAGTCTCAACCCTCCTGGCTTCAGAGCTGTAGAAAGGTTTCCCTTCACCAGGGCAAGGGTCTGTACTCCAGGTACTTCCTTACCCCAAAAAAGACAGGAGAGTGGCGGCCTATCCTGGATCTAAGATATCTAAACAAGCACCTTTTAAAGCCAAAGTTCAAAATGGTGACACGGGGAATGATTTTACCCTCCCTAAGGCCAGGGGACTGGCTAGCCTCCCTGGACCTCAAGGATGCCTACTTCCATGTTCTTATCAGAAGCTCCCATCGAAAGTACCTCAGATTCGAACTGCCCTCAGGCCATTATCAGTTCAGAGCAATGCCCTTCGGCCTCACTTCTGCCCCAAGGGTGTTCACAAAGTGTCTGGCAGTAGCAGTTGCTCACTTAAGAAGGTAAAAGATTGCCATTTTTCCCTACCTGGACGACTGGCTCATTGTGGGTCAGTCTCCAGACCAGGTCAAATCACACCTGCTAGTTACCCAGCAGCTGCTTACCTCTCTGGGATTTCTTCTCAATCTTCCAAAGTCAGTTCTGGAACCTGTCCAGGTACTCACCTTTATAGGCGCACAACTGGATACAAAGCAGGCCAGAGCCTTCCTTCCCTTGGAAAGGGTAAGGACCTTAGTGGCCCTGGCTTCCTTCACTCTGCAGGTCTCGACCAGCAAGCAGTTCCTGCAGCTCCTAGGGCACATGGCTGCCTCCACAGCTGTGGTGCAAGGAGCAAGATTTCAGATGAGGGACATTCAGTTCCATTTGAGAGCTTTCTGGTCTCAAAGAGAATCCTCTATCCAAGTTAATCCCAGTGACTCGAACCCTGATCCAGGCCCTTCAGTGGTGGCAGGATCAGAGCAATCTGAGACAGGGGGTGCCTTTCATCCCTCTGTCCCATTCCTTGACCCTTACTACAGATGCATCCCTCTTGGGATGGGGAGCTCACATGGGCAACCTCTCCACCCAGGGATTATGGTCCCCTCAGGAATCTCTGCTCCACATCAATCTGTTGGAACTCAGAGCTGTTTTTCTAGCACTTCAGGTTTTCTCTGCATCTGTTCAGAACAAGGTGGTACAGGTCAGAACAGACAACACCACTACAATGTGGTACATCAACAAACAAGGGGCACTCGGTCTTGACCCTGTGCACCGAGGCAATGAGTGTGGTCTCTGGCTTACTCCCTGAACACTTCCCTCATAGCAGTTCACCTCCCAGGCAAGGACAATGTCCTGGCAGATGCCCTCAGCAGGATTTCCCAGGGCCATCACGAATGGTCACTGGATCCCCCTAATACTGGGGATAGTGTTTGCCAGATGGGGCACTTCTCAGATAGATCTTTTAGCAGCCCCAGACAATTATCAACTTCCACTGTTTTGTTTCAGGCCCCCAGTGTTGGGCTCAGTTCCCCTGGATGCCTTTCTCCTCGATTGGGAAGGGAAGTTTCTTTATGCCTTCCCCCCTTCCCTCTCCTGTTCAAAGTACTACTCAAAATCAGGTCTCAGCCCTGCAAAATGATCCTGATTGCTCCAGACTGGGCCAGGCATCCCTGGTACCCACTCCTTCTGTCCTTAGCAGTCCATCTTCCCCTGTGTCTCCCCAGGAACCACAATCTGTTAACCTGTGCTCCGGGGAGAGTTTGGTATCCGAATCTCAAATCCCTCAACCTCAAGACTTGGCTCTTGAGCAGTTAGAGTTTGCTGATTTGCAACTTTCTCAAAGTGTTCTCGAAATCCTGAAGGCTGCTAGGAAGCCTTCCACCAGGGCTACCTATAACTCCAAGTGGAAAAGGTTTTCCATATGGTGTTCTAGGAAGCATGTTTCCCAGAATCTGCTGATCTACCCACTGTATTGGACTACATGGTCCATCTTAATTCTTTGGGACTGAGACCAGCCACCCTGAAAGTGCACTTGGCTGCTGTCTCTGCCTTCATTTCAGCAGGGAAGCCCTCTTCTCTTTCTGCTCATCCTGTATTTTCCAAGTTTTTTAAAGGACTGCTTCACACCAATCCTCCATTCAGGGACCCTGCCCCGGCTTGGGATCTTAATGTATGCATTGCTCAGCTAATGCAACCCCCCTTTGAGCCTCTGTCTTCAGCAGAGCTTAAGTATATGACTTGGAAAACTGTATATCTTCCTGGACATAAGTCTCCACCACTCATTCACACTATTGGGTATAGCGCCGGAGGCACTAGGACCCATCAGGAGCAAACTTTTTGCTGGAGGGTCGGCGCCAGAGATGGCGCCACGAGGCACGGTGCCGCAAGCCCTAGCTCGTGCGGCAATGACTCTCTCGGCGTCGACCCTCCAACCGCCTCAGTTCCTTTTTTCCCCGCCGTCAAGTGCGCTTCAATGACGACGTTGCTCGTCTGTCGGGAGTCAAACTTCAAACTGCAGCATAGTTTTCAGTTTTTATTATTTTTATAGTATTATCACGATACAGTATCGCTTAAGTTATTCTTATTTTAAATTAAAACGATAAAGAAGTCTCAGCCTACTTTGACGGGAGTCGACCATGAGCAGGTCAGGTGACGGTAGGGAGACTTCGTATGAAAGCTGTTCAGTCAGTCGGGCTGGGTCCGGTCCGCCGCCTTCTCCGGAAGGGGGGTCTGACATCGGCAGTCCCGGGAAGCATAAAGCCAAGCGGTCGCATTCTCGCACCGTTCGCCTTGACTCTTCTTCTGCCCGCAGGTCTAAAAGAGAAGGCATCACCGAGGTCGCCCTCTGATACGTCTGCAGCAGGCATTTGGTTATCGGGGTTAGTTGCGGTCCTCCTTCGGAGTCGCCGGCAGCGGCTTCTGATGGCCGAAGCCTTCGACATCAGAGTCCTACCCCGCCCGCAGGTAGGTCTTCAGATGAGCAGTTTCATCAGTGGGCCGCTCTTTTGGAGCAATGGGCTCGGAGATTGGTTCGGCTACCTGGCTCAGTCGCTCGTGGGCTCTCGGGCTCTCTGGGCGACGGGGTAGCGGTTGGACTTTCCTGGTTGTGCGGCACCTTCTTCGGTGCCGTCGACTCCGTGCTTAGGTGTTGCCCCTCACATGGCTGCGGCGCAGGGGGCCACACCGATGCCCTTATCTCCTGTCTCCTTTCCTTCAAAGCCTGTTTTTCGCTCTCTGGGAGTTCCTTCGGCGCCGACTGGCCTCGCGGCGCCGCGCATCTTCTTGGCGCCGCCTGCTGCACTGGGCGGCCGTGCGGCACCGTCTGCGGCGCCGTGCGATGCCGTGGCACCGTGTGGCTCCTCGGCACCATTTTCGGCGCCGTGCGGTTCCTCGGCGTCGTTCTCGGCGCCGTGCGCCTCCTCGGTGCCAGGGGCTCTCAGGGACTTCCCTTTTGTCTCTTTTCCTCCTTCCTCTTCTTGCTTTCATCCCTTTCCTGTCCATACAGTCCCTCCTGGACTGTCAGGAGATGACGTTGAGCCTGACCCAGACCTTCGGCTGGGTGATGAAGTGGACGAAACAGGATCTTTTATTGCTACAGAGCCTGTGGTCGAGGACCTGTCCTTTAAGTCTCTGTTGAAGAATTTGAGCTCCACTCTTTCTTTCCAGACTACAGACATCGATCCTGGGAAGCTGTTAAGACTCCAATATCTTCATGCTTCGGAGATCCCTACGGATTTGACTCCTCCGATTCAACCTTCCTTCGAGACGCTGTCTCAAATGGTATGGAATAATCCTGCACTTACCCCTTCGGTGGTTAAATCCATTGATAGGAAATACTCAGCTCCCAAAGATCGTCCTATCTTGGCATCCCAAGCCTTTGCGGATCCTATTGTAGTCCTGGCAGAAAATGACAAGGTAGTTCTTCCTCAAACTACTACAGCTCGACCTATCAACAGAGTCTCGTAAGATAGATACATTAGGTAAGAGAGTCTTTGCTGCGTCCACTCTAAGTATGCGTATTGCCAGTTACCAGGGTTATTTTTCCCAGTATGAGTATATCCTGTGGCATTCTATCAAGCAAATGGTTGAGGCTCTTCCGGACTCGGACTCAAAGCCAGAGCTTCTTCAAACCATTACCAGAGGTATTGAATCTAATAACCAGCAGGTCAAAGCAGCCATGGATGCTTTCGACACTGCTTCTCGTTCAGCAGCTGCTGGTGTTTGTACTCGCCGTCACTCCTGGCTGCGTACTTCGGGTTTCATGAATGATGCGCAACAGCAGGTGATGGCGTTGCCCTTTGACGGCTCTTATCTTTTCGGTCCTCAGGTAGAGCAAGCTCTAGAAGCTACACAAAAGACTAGGTCAGCCATTAAGCTGGCTCGACCCCTTCCTGCCTCTTCTCGAGGGCATGTCGGTAGATGGCAATTTCATAATTGTCAGTCCTTTCGGGGCAGAGGAAGTTTCCATAAGAACCAACCTGCCCAACCTCAAAAGGCGCAACAGAAAGCACAAGGGCCCAAAGCGCCCAGCGCTACCTTATGAGTTGCCGGCCCAAGTCCCATCTCAACTGCCCGAGGTGGACTTTTCCTCTCCGGTTGGAGGTCATCTGATGCACTTCTACAGCCAGTGGAAGTCCATAACCTCAGACAAATGGGTCCTTCAGATAATTTGCGAGGGGTATTCTCTCAATTTTCTGGAGACCCCTCCGGATTGTCCTCCCAAACGACAGCCCAGGCTGTCAACCCTTCAGTCAGACCTTCTCGCCGCAGAGATTCAGGGCCTTCTAAACAACAGGGCAGTAGAAGTGGTGCCTCTGCATCAGTGAAACAGGGGTTCTACTCCCACTACTTTCTGGTTCCAAAGAAGTCCGGGGGAATGCTCCCCATTCTAGACCTCAGAAAGCTAAACAAATTTCTCCCCAAGGAGAAATTCAAAATGATTTCTCTGGGAACCCTGTTACCCTTGCTTCATCAACACGACTGGCTAGCCTCCCTGGACATGCAGGATGCTTACCAGCACATTCCTATTCACCGAGGCATCACAAATTCCTGAGGTTTGTGGCTCTGGGTCAACACTATCAGTTCAGAGTCCTGCCCTTTGGGCTATCCTCGGCGCCCATGAGTCTTTACAAAGTGTTGTGCAGTTCTGCAGCGCATCTCAGGAAACTTCGGTATCCAGGTGTTTCCCACCTGGACGACTGGCTCCTAGCAAGCCCTTCCAGACAAGGGACTCTGGACGCTGTACAGACGGCCTCGCCTTCTTACGCCATGGGAGTTCTGCTGAACCTCAAAAGTCTCAGTTGCAGCCCTCCAGAGACTCCTTTCAGGGACTCTTCTGGACACCTCTTGTGCAAAGCTTTCCTTCCAGAGGACAGAAGGAACGATATCCTTCAGATGGCTCTACATTGGAGAGAACAGATCAGTTACAGCTCTCTCAATGTAACGTATGTTAGGCCTCATGGCATCATCAGTGTTCACTGTACCCCTAGCACGGCTGCACATGAGAACCACTCAATGGATGCTCAGTGCTCAGTGGTCTCCAAACACTCACCCACAGTCTTATCCCATCAAGGTGACAGAACCCTTACAGAGGTCCCTCACCTGGTGGTCTCAGGAGAGCAATCTCCTGGAGGGATTTCCCTTTGCTTCTCTGGATCATCAGATCTCCATTACCACGGACGCATCGCTAATGGGGTAGGGAGCTCACTGTTGCGCTGTCCACACTCAAGGGGTGTGGACTCAACTCGAGTCCCAGCTTCACATAAATGTCCTAGAGATGAGAGCCGTCCTTTATGCGGTCCGAGCGTTGAAGGACATTCTCTGTCTCAAGACCATTCTCCTTCAAACGGACAACAAAGCAGTGATGTATTACATCAACAAGCAGGGCAGTGCTCACTCTTACCCCTTATGCAGGGAAGCGATGAGGGTATGGGAATGGTGCTTGGAACACAAAGCTCTAATTCAAGCGGTTTACCTGCCAGGTGTACAAAACGACTTGGCAGACCATCTCAGCAGAACAGAAGCAGATCCTCACGAGTGGTCTCTCGACTCAGTCATAGTTCAGTCACTATTCGAAGAGTGGGGAACTCCAGACCTGGACCTTTTTGCATCCCCACTCAACGCAAAACTGCCTCTCTTCTGCTCCAGAATTCCAGGGCCTGGCATTTTCTGTCAGGATGCGTTCAGGCTGCAGTGGACAAAACGCTTTCTATACGCCTTTCCGCCCCTTCCTCTAATTCAGAGAGTACTCCTCAAGTTCGAGTCTCAGGGGACCAAGATGATTCTCATTGCTCCCTTTTGGCCTCGACAACTCTGGTTTCCACTACTCAATAATATGTTGGCAGTTCCTCCGAGACCACTCCCCTTGCAGGTGAACCTGTTGACTCAGGGTCCAGTGGTCCATCCCAACCTGAGATCGCTTCACCTTCACTCTTGGCTCCTGAAGAGGTAGAAGTGAACCGGTTCAACGTCTCTCAAAGAGTTTCAGACATTCTTCTGGCTGCTCGGAAGCCAGCCACTCGGAAAACTTACACATCTAAGTGGAAGCGTTTTGCTCTGGTGTCAAAGTCCTCTTTGAATCCCTTTCCTGTCCACCAGACAAGGTTTTAGAGTACTTTTGGACCTCTCGAATTCAGGTCTTCAGTAGTCTACAGTCAAAGTTCACCTTAGTGCATTTCAGCGTATCATGAGCCGGTCTCTTCTTTGTCTCTGGCTCAGTTACCTGTGTTAAGAGATTTCTTAAAGGAATTCTGCATACCAGACCTCCTATAAGACGTCCAGTTGCAGCCTGGGACATTAACCTTGTGCTAGACATGCTCACTTGGAAACCTTTCGAACCTCTGGCTACCTGTGAGCTAAAATTTCTCACCTGGAAGACTGCCTTCCTAGTGGCCATTACCTCAGCCCATAGGGTCTCTGAGATACATGCCCTGGTCACAGACCCTCCGTATACTGTGTTCCATAAGGACAAAGTAGTTCTTCGTACTCATCCTAAATTTCTTCCCAAGGTTGTGTCAGAATTCCATCTAAACTAACCTTTGGTCCTTCCCTCTTACTTTGCGAACTTCCAAAATGAAGGAGAACGTTCTCTTCATTCTTTGGATGTTAAGAGGGCTTCATGTTTCTATCTCGATAGAACCAAGAATTTTCGCAAGGCCCAACAACTTTTCGTTTCCTTCAGTGAGACCCGGCTGGGTCAGCCTGTCGCTATCAGATGTATCTCATCATGGCTAGTGGCATGTCTTCGACACTGCTATTCCATGGCACAGGTTAAATTGGAAGGTAGGGTTTACGCTCACTCTACCAGAGCGGTCGCAGCATCCCTAGCGGAAATTCTCAACGTGCCTATTGCAGACATCTGCAATGCCGCCACCTGGAGCTCAGTGCATACTTTCGTTAAGCATTATGCACTGGATGTTCATGCCAGGCGACATTCCACCTTTGGCAGAACTATCCTTAATGGACTCCTGTCCTAGAAACGTGAGCTTTTGGTCTATCCTGCCGCCCTCTCGGAGTATTAGCTCGGTACTCTCCCAATAGTGTGAATGAGTGGTGGAGACTTATGTCCAGGAAGATATGAAAATTACGTACCTACCTTAATTCTTGATCTTCTTGGGCGAGTCTCCACCACTCATTCACACGCCCACCGTCCATCCCCCGAGCTCACCACTGTGTTGGTCTTCACTCCCTCAGATCTTTAGGCCGTGAAGACTTCTTTGTTGACCCTTCTTACATGGGTCGCCTGGACTATCTTATTCCCGGCCTAAAGTTAGGTTATCTTTAGTTTAGTTGCGCTGCACCTCCTTGGTAAAAAAGGTACTGAGGCGGTTGGAGGGTCGACGCCGAGAGAGTCATTGCCGCTACGTAGCTAAGGCTCGCGGCCAAGGCTCCTCGAGGCGCCATCTCTGGCCCCGACCCTCCAGCAAAAAGTTTGCTCCCGATGGGTCCTAGTGCCTCTGGCTCTATACCCAATAGTGTGAATGAGTGGTGGAGACTCGTCCAAGAAGATCAAGAATTATGGTAGGTACGTAATTTTCATTTCTGGTAGCCATCACTTCTGCCAGGCGTATAAGTGAGTTACAGGCTTTATCAGTAGAAACTGACTTTATTTCCTTTCACAAGGATAAAGTGGTCCTCAGGACTAACAGGAAGTTTTTGCCTAAGGTGGTTTCAGATTTCCACCTTAACCAATCTATTTCACTTCCAGTGTTCTTCACTGACCATTCCTCCTCTGGTGAGAGGAGGTTGCACAGCTTAGATGTTAAGAGGGCCCTAAAGTACTACATAGAGCGTACCAAGGGTCACAGGTTTGACTCCCTCCAACTGTTTCTCACTTATGGTGAGGTTGGGAAAGGGAGACCTGCCACTAAAAGATCCATTGCCAGGTGGATCTTGCTTGTATCCAATTTTGCTACCAAAAGCTGGGTAGGTTCCCCTCAGGCATGAGGGCTCACTCTACCAGAGGTACACAGCTGCTTCTCTAGCTGCTGCTAGAGACATCCCTATCTTGGAGATATGTCAGGCAGCTACTTGAAGTCAGTACACACTTTCACTAAGCTGCTACTCCCTGGATATTCATGCCAGGAGGGATGCTCGGTTTGCACAGCCGTGCTTAGCTTTTCCTAAGTAGGTTCTGTCCTCCTCCATGGAGGTACTGCTGTGTAGTCTGCAATAGTCATAATATAGCAAGACTTCATGTTGTTTGAAGAAAAATTACTCACCTTAGTAATGTTGTTTCTTCTAATGGAGTCTTGCTATATTATACCTCCCCAACCTGCCCTCTCAGAACTCCTACTTTGGGGTATGGGGTAGTCCTCTGTAGGCATTTATTGATGCCTCTCATGTTTGGTGTTGTGTTTATTTAGTTATTTTATCTTAATTTTCTGGTCCACTGACTTGAGTCTTGGTGTTGGGACCAGCAAAATGTGTTAATATATTAGTGGCCAGTTGGCTAGTGTAGGTTACAGCTTCCACACAGAACCTTAGTGAGTTTTTGCTCAGAAGATCTGACGGTTTCGGGTTTGAAACCAGCCAAACAGAGCTTCTGAACCGAGCTCACGCTCTAAGCTCCATGCTCTGCATGGAAGTTAACTCTTTCACCTCCGGAGCAGTTCTAAGGCTGGGGCAAACTGCAATAGTCATAATATAGCAAGACTCCATTAGAAGAAACAACATTACTAAGGTGAGTAATTTTTTCTTCTTGCCCCTAGGGTAGGCACTCCAGCCCCCAGGGTGTGCCTTACAGCATACAGGGTGGTCATTCCAGCACACAGGGTGGTCCTTCTGGCATGCAGTCAGCATTCTGGCACAGAGGGTGGGCATTCAGGTACCCAGAGTGAGCACTGTGAACGTCAGGGTGGGAATGCTATCTTCTAACATGGGCATTCTGGCCCTAGGGTGTGCTTTTCAAAGGGTGGGTAGCCATTTTGTTACACAGGGTAAGCGTTCTCATCCTAGGGTCGGTATTTTGGCCCTAATATGGGCTTTAGGCCATACTGCCTAGGCATTTCAGCGACAAGAATGGGCATTCTGGTCCTAGGTTAGGCAATCTTCCAAGAATAAATCTTCACCATTGATTCTAATGGGTCTGCGCCAGAGGCGCTAGGACCCAGCAGCAGCCAGAACTTTTCAGAGGGCTGGTGACATGGTAGACACCTCATGTGCATTGTGGCGTGACAACACACTCACCTGCTAGCATACAGTGGCACCAGCTCCCAACCACCTCCTTTCCTTTCAAACAACATGAAGTCTTGCTGTATTCTGACTATTGTAGTTAGGTCCTGCCTTTCAACTGCCCCCGGAGAACAAAGAGTTAACTTTCCATGGTCAGCATGGAACATTCAGCGCGAGCTCAGTTGAAGCCTCTGTCTGCTGTTGTTTAAACTCCAACCGTCAGATCTTTACGAGCAGTACTCACTAGAAATTCTGTGTGGAAACTGTAAGACTGACACTAGCCAACTGGCAACTAAATTTATTAAAAAAGGGTTTTTTGATTTCAAAGCAAAGACTCAAGTCAGGAAACCCAAAAAACAAAACACAACACACACCCAAAATAAAGGAGGGTGAAAAAGGGCACCTCTAGGGTGCCAACACTGCTCCTGCCCACCCACATCCCAAAAACCAGGTCCTGAGAGGGGAGGCGGGGGGGGGGAGGTCAGAATACAGCAAGACTCCATTAGAAGAAACAACATTAGTAAGGTGAGTAATTTTTTCTTCAAACAACATGAAGTCTTGCTGTATTCTGACTATTGCAGACTACCAAGCAGTACCTCCATGGAGAAGGGATAGAACCTACTTTGGGAATAGGCTCTGAAGTACTGCTGTGCCAGACCGAGCAGCACTCCTAGCCTGGATATCCAGAGAGTAATGCCACCATCATCATCTATGATACCAAGGACATCCAGTCCTGTGAGGTTGTAGTCTCCATCCTGTCTTCCAGGAGTACTCTGGAGGGCAGTTCAGTCATTGTGTAGCTGTTATGGAGCAGTGGGTGCAGCATCTTGCTCACTTGTCACTTCTGATGTCGGCCCCTGACCCCTCAGAGTCAGATGGGCCAGTGCTGCCAGCAGTGTCACTGGGCTTGAATGTACATTTGCGTGTGGCAGTGGTCTCTGGGTCTGGTGTCACAAGCAGCGCCACTTATGTCTTTCCCATCTGTAGTGTCACCTCCCTCCTTTTTGGGACAGGGATCGCGATGATGCCATTGCCGGTCACTTCGGTGCCAGCTGGATTGTCAATGCCATATGCAGCATTGCATGCGATGCCATTTTGGGCCCCCTAGCTGGCGTCACATGTGGCATCTGGTGCAATGTCACATGAGCTCATGGTGTGGGGAGCCTTCTCAGGGCCACCTGAAGCATCAGCCATAGCACTGCCTCCTACACCATTCCTTAGGTCCCTGGGTCTGGTTCTGGTGCCTCTTGTGTTGCCATAGCCGTACACCATTTTGCTATCCTCCACGTGAGTAGGGTGTAGAGAGAGAGAAGTCAGCTTCTGACCTCATTATCTTTGATGGTGGGGATGATGACCATTTTTATGGTCTAGAGGTCCAAGATCAAGTCCCTGTGTCTGTTCCTCAGAAGGACTTTTCCTTCCAGGCTCTGCTCAGAAATATGAATTCAGCACTGGATTTTGAGCCAGCAGCCATAGACTAGGCTAGGTGCCTCCAGCTGGAGTTTTTGAACATGCTTAATATCCCAGTCTGCTTAATTCCTCCCATCCAGCATGCTTTAGAGATCTTGTCAGATGCAGTTTGTAAGAGGTCTGCTACTGTGGTAGCTGTCCACAAGCAGGCAGACTAGAAATACACTGCTCCTAAAACTAAGCCAGTGTATTTCACACAGCCTATAGCTGATGCCGTTGTTATTCTCGCAGAGACTGACAAAGTCATGGTGCACAAGGAGGTCACTATGCACCCCATGAACAAGGAGTCACACAAGACTTACAGCATGGGCAAGTGCACTTATGCCTCAGCCACCCTTTACATGAGGATGACTGGCTACCAGGGTCATTTTCCCAAGTACGAATATACCCTCTTGAGTTAGCTAAAGTCCCTGGCGGAGGTCCTGCCAGAGTCAGAGGCTAAACAGGAAATGCTGCTTACTGTTAAACAATGTACTGAATCCAGTAGTCACCAGCTCAAGGCCTCTGTGGGTATCTTTGATGCAACATCTCGCTCTGCAGTTGTAGGCATCTGCATCAGGTGGCAGTCCTGGCTGAGAACTGCCGACTTCACTCAGGATGTCCAACAACAGGTAATGAATGTGCCCTTCAATGGCACTTATCTGTTCAGACAGCAGGTGGAGCAGTCTCTTAAGGAGTCTAATGAAACTAGAACGACTGTTAAGACGTCCGGACCAGCTCTCTTTAACCCTCAAAGGTGCAGGGGATGCAGTGCTTTCCATAACAAGTAACCTTTTGTGGTACAGGCAGAGGAGCTCAAAACAGATAACCTCCCCAGCCCCAAAAGAAGGCACAGCCAAAGGCACAGGTACTGAAAGTGCTTAATGCTACCATCTGGAACTCTGACCAGCTGCCTGAGACAGATCTCTCTTCTCTAGTTGGTGGGGGTGGGCTGACCCAGTTTTACCATCAGTTGGAGACCATCATGATGGACAAGTGGGTTCTCAGGATTATCCAAGAGGGGTACTCCCTAGATTTTACAGAAACCCGTCCACACTATCCAGGAAGGCAACCTCCTTTGTCAGCTCACATCACAGCTTCTGGTGCAGGAGATTCTGGGCCTTCTGAGCAACAGGGCAGTAGAAGTGGTGCCAGAGTCAGAAAAGTACACAGGGTACTACTCTCACTACTGCCTGGTACCAAAGATATCGGGGCATGCACCTCAATCTTCCTGGACATAAAGTCTCCACCACTCATTCACACTAATGGGATCTATGCCGGAAGTGTTACGACCCAGCGGAAGCAAACTTTTCAAGAGGGTCGGTGCCAGAGATGGAGCCGCAAGGAAGTGGCACCGCGAGCCATGGCTCTTGCAGTAAAGACTACCTCAGTGTCAACCCCCCAACCACCTCAGTTTCTTTTTTCCCGCCATCGCGTGTGCTTCAGTGATGACGACGCTCGCCTTCCGGGAGTCAAACTTCAAACTAGCAGCATAGTTTTCAGTTTATTGTTTTGTAATTTATCTTCAAAAGTACCAAATAGATTTAATTTTATAGATTAATAAGTCTGCAGCACTCCATTGACGGATTCGACCATGAGCGAGTCAGGTGGCGGTAGGGAGACTTCGTATGAAAGCTGTTCAGTCAGCTGGGTTGGGTGCGGTCCATCGCCCTCACCGGAGGGTGGGTCTGACAATGGATGATCCAGTGCTCAGGGAGATGGGCGGTCCCCTGAAAGCATAAAAGGAAACAGTCCCGTTAGCGGCACTGTTCGGCCTCGAGTTCTTCTTCGTCACACAAGTTGAGAAAGAGAAGGCATCACTCGAGGTCGCCTTCTGGTATGTCTGCACGTCGACGGTCGGTCATTGGGGCTAGGCACCGGTCTCTTCCTCTCTTGGAGTTGTCAGTTTCTGGCTCCGGTGCCTGACCTCTTTGATATCAGAGCCTGTCCCCACCTATTGGACGGGCCTCTGATGAGCAGTTTCACCAGTGGGCTGCTATTATGGAGCAATGGGCTTGGAGGCTGGTCCAGCTGCCTGGCCCAGTCACTCCAGGACCTTTGGGCTGCTCAAAGGGCTAGGTAGGGTGGTTGGACCTTCCTAGTCGCTCAGCACCTTCTTCGGTGCCGTCAACTCCGTGCTTAGGTGTTTTCCCCCCCTCACATGGCTGCGGCACAGAGGTCCACACTGATGCCTCTATCTCCTGTTAATTTTCCTTCTTTTCCTTCAGATCGCAGTTTTCGGAACCTTGGGACATTCTCGGAGCTGTCTGCGGCACTGAGGGCTCTGTCGGTACAAGCCATTGCACTCTCTGCACTTGGCCTGGAGCTAGCAAGGCACCAAGCAAGGGCATCGTATGATGCCAATGAGGTAGCTACCAGGGTCATAGGGACAGTGATCTGCACTAGGTGGACGGCATGGCTGCGTCTTTCCCGGTTGTCACCCTTGGCCTGGCATAGGGTGATTAACTCCGCTCACCAGAGAACTTATCTATTCTCCCGTAGCGCAAGACGGCGTTTGTCGGGGCATCTTCCTTCCCCCTCCAGGGGATCCCCGTCTCACTCTCCCCACTCTAGGGCCTCTCCAGGCCCCGAAGGTTCTCCCTCTTAGTGTGTCACCCACTGAGAGCTAAGGGACTCTGTCCCTTAGGATTAAATGAAAAAAACCCTTCGGGGGGGGGTGCTCGGCACTCACCCAAATGTGATGAATGGTGAAGATTGACACAGATAAGATATGAAAATGACATACCTACCGTAATTACGATCTTTCTGTGTATCTTCACCATTCATCACAATCCTGCCCTCCATCCCCCTGAGGCCTCAGTCTCTGGGTCCCCCTCCCTCTTTGTGTCTAGCCTCGTCCCCCTCCTTTCTTTTGTCAGGAGTGGGGTAAACAAGGACACATAGGGGGATATTGTTTCTAAGGGGAGAGTGGTCAGCAAGGGGGGCACTCCTTCTCCAGTGCTCTAGCTCCACCCCTGTGGGGTGGGAGTTGGCAGTTGCCATCCATTCTCTCCTCCTCCTTGTTCCCATCCATCTTTAGATTTCTTTGTCCATTGGACATATCGTTTATTATTTTACAAAAAAAAAAAACTAAATTTTCTTTCACCAAAAACTTTTTCCCTTGATAGGGGGAGAATTCTCTGTGTCCTGTCTTTCTTTCAGAATAGCCATTTTGTGCTTTGGAGTTTTTGCCAGTAATTCCGTGCCTTGAATTCTGACAATAAGCCTTTTGGCTACTCCTTGCAGTTCCTATACAATCTGGAGATAAGTCAAGGTCCAGGGTATGGTTGTCACCTTTCTCCTCCCCCTCTCATGTTTATCCTAAATCCTTCCTTTTCCTCTCTCTTTTTTCCTATTTCCAGAGATTGGGGCTCTTATCCAATCCCCTTAGACTTCCTTATTATTCTGTCTTCTCAGTCGTTATTTCTCCTTTATGTTCTATATCTTTTCCTTTGTCTGTCCCTTGGACTTTCTTGTCCCACCCTCCCAGTCCTTTTCCTCACCTCTCCAGTGACTCAGAACTGGCGGGAGGGTGGAGCTGACAGCAGCTAACGGCCAACCCGCGAGCACCACACAATGCGCCGGCCCCTCGATGGCGCCGATGGCGTCAGGCGCCGCGCCCATCAAAAAAAAAAAAAAAAAAGAGTTCTGCGGTCATGACCTCTGGCCATATACCCAATTGCGATGAATGATGAAGGTACACAGAAAGATCATAATTATGGTAGGTACGTAATTTTCATATTTTGAGCCTGACCCAGATCTTCGTCTGGGTAATAATGTTGAAGGAGCAGGGATCAATCCTGCTGCAGAGCCTATGGTTGAGGACCTTTCCTTTAAGTCTCTGCTGAAAATTTTAAATTCCACTCTTTCACTCCAGACTACAGAAATCGATCCTGGGAAGCTTTTAAGACTCCAATACCTACATGTCCCGGAGATCCCTATGGATTTAACTCCTCCGGTACAACCATCTTTTGAGACCCTTTTTCAAATGGTATGGAACAATCTTGCTCTCGTCCCTTCTGTGGCTAAGTCCATAGATAGGAAGTATGCTGCTCCCAAGGATCGACCCACATTGGCCTCACAAGCTTTTGCTGATCCCATTGTTGTCTTAGTAGAGAATGACAAGGCCATCCTCCGTCAGGCATCTACAGCCTGGCCTATCAATAAAGAATCTCATAAGATTGACACCTAAGGTAAGAGAGTCTTTGCTGCCTCTACCCTGGGTGTGCGTATTGCCAGCTACCAGGGCTATTTTTCTCAATATGAGTATGTCCTTTGGAATTCACTGAAGCAAATGGTAGAAGCTCTGCCTGAGTCGGAAACTAATTCAGAGCTACTTCACACCATAACCAAGGGCATCGAGTCCAATAACCAACAGGTTAAAGCTGCAATGGACGCTTTTTCGATACTGCTTCTCCAGCGGCGGCTGCGGGCATTTGTGCCCGTCACCACTCTTGGCTATGTACCTTGGGCTTCACGAATGATGCCCAGCAGCAGGTCATGACCTTACCCTTCGACAGTATGTATCTGTTCAGACCCCAGGTGGAACAAGCTCTGGAGGCCACACAGAAGACTAAGTCAGCCATTAAGACAGCTCGACCCGCACCAGCCCCCCCTCGGGGGGGGGGTGCCAATAAGCGTCAATTTCACAACTGTCATTTCTTTCAGAGCAAAGGCGGGGGGGCTTTAACAAAAGCCACACCCCGCAGCCACAAAAGAAAACACAGCAGAAGGCACAAGGCCCCAAAGCACCCAGTGCCACCTTCTGAGTTCTTGGCCCAGGTCCCACCTCAGCTGCCCGAGGGGGACTCTTCCTTATTGGTGGGAGGACGTCTGACTCAGTTCTATGACCAGTGGAAGTCTGTAACATCAGACAAATGGATTCTCTGGATAATCCGCAAGGGGTTTTCGCTCAGTCTTTCAGAACCCCCCCCCCACCCGGATCATCCCCCCAAATGACAGCCCAGGCTGTCGGCAGTACAGTCAGACCTTCTTGCTTCCGAGGTGCAAGGCATTTTGAACAACAGGGTAGTAGAAGTAGTTTCACTGGACCAACGAAACAAGTTTCTACTCCCATTACTTTCTAGTTCCGAAGAAAACTGGAGGCATGCGCCCCATTCTGGATCTCAGAAAGTTAAACAAATTCCTTCACAAGGAAAAGTTCAAGATGATATCTCTAGGTACCCTTCTACCTTTGATTCATCAGCACAATTGGCTAGCCTCCCTGGACATGCAGGATGCCTACCAACACATTCTTATACACCCAGAGCACCACAAATACCTGAGGTTTGTGGCGTTGGGTCAGCATTATCAGTTCAGAGTTCTGCCCTTTGGGCTATCCTCGGCGCCGTGAGTTTTTACAAAGTGTTGTGCAATTCTCCCAGCACATGTCAGGAAAATCAGAATTCAAGTGTTTCCATATCTGGACGATTGGCTTCTAGCAAGCCCTTCCAGGCAGGGAATTCTGAATGCTGTAGCCAAGGCTTCAGACTTCCCTCACGTCCATGGGAGTCCTGCTAAATTGCAAGAAATCGCAGTTGCAGCCCTCTGTGAAACTCCTTTTCATAGGAATTCTTCTGGATACCTCCTGTGCGAAAGCTTTTCTCCCAGAGGACAGAAGGAGCGATATCCTACAGATGGCCCGATATACATCAGAGAAAACAGCTTGGTTCGAGCTATCTCGATGCAATGGATGCTGCATCATGGCATCCTCGGTGTTCATTGTACCCCTAGCACATTCCCACATGAGAACCCCTCAGTGGATGCTCAGTACTCAGTGGTCCCCAACCACTCACCCTCAGTCCTTTCCCACCAAGGTGACAGAACCTCTAAAGAGGTTACTCACCTGGTGGTCGCAGGAGGACAACCTTCTGGAACGGTATCCTTTGGCTCCTCTGGATCATCAGATCCCCATTACCACCAATGTGTCTCTGATGGGGTGGGGAGCTCACTGCCAGAATCTCCACACCCAAGGTACGTGGACTCAGGATGAGTCCCGGCTGCACATAAACATCTTGGAAATGAGAGCCATCCTCTATGCAGTCTGGGCCTTGAAGGACATATTATGTCACAAGACCATTCTCCTTCAAATGGACAACAAAGCAGTGATGTATTACATCAACAAGCAGGGCGGTGCACACTCTTACCCATTATGCAGGGAAGCTATCAGAGTGTATGAATGATGCCTGGAGCACAAGGCTCTAATCCATGCAGTTTACCTACCAGGTGTGCAGAACGAACTGGCAGACCATCTCATCAGAACGGAGACAGATCCTCACGCATGGTTTCTCGACTCAACCATCACTCAGTCACTCTTCAAAGAGTGTGGAACTCCAGACCTGGACCTTTTTGCATCCTCACTTAATGCAAAACAGCCTCTCTTCTGCTCCAGAAATCCAGGACTTGGCTTTTTCTGTCAGGATGCGTTCAGGCTGCAGTGGACAAAATGCTTTCTATATGCCTTTCCTCCTCTTCCTCTAATTCAGAGGGTACTTCTCAAATGCGAGTCTCAGGGAGACAGAATGATTCTCATTGCTCCCTTCTGACCTCAACAGATATGGTTCCCGCTGCTCAACAGTCTGTCGGCAACCTCCCCGAAGGCACTTCCCCTTCAGATGAATCTTCTGACACAGGGTCCCGTGGTCCATCCCAATCTGAAGACGCTTCACCTCCACGCTTGGCTCTTGAAGAGATAGAGGTGAATAGGTTCAATGTTTCCGTTGGATTTTACATATTCTCTTGACTGCACGTAAACCAGCCACTAGAAAGACCTACATAGTCAAATGGAAACGTTTATCTCTCTGGTGTGCAAAATCTTCTTCAAACCCTTTTTCCTGCCCACCAAATAAAGTCTTGGAGTACCTTTTAGACATCTCAAATTCAGGTCTACAGTACTCTACTGTCAAAGTTCATCTCTGTGCCATTTCAGCTTATCATGAGCCAGTACATTCCTTGTCTCTGGCTCAGTTACCTGTAGTTAAGAGGTTTCTTAAGGATATTCTGCATACCAGACCTCCTATCAAACGTCCAGTTGAAGCCTTGTGCTAGACATGCTCACTTGGAAACCTTTTGAGCCTCTAGCCACCTGTGATTTGAAGTTCTTCACTTGGAAAACGGCCTTCCTGGTGGCCATCACTTTGCCCTTCAGAGTTTCTGAAATACATGCTCTGGTCACAGACCCCCACACTGCTGTACACTGTATTTCACTAGAGGACAAAGTAGTTCTTAGGACTCACCTGGTTCTTTTCTAAGGTTGTCTCAGAATTTAATCTCAACCAACCTTTAGTCCTACCTACCTACTTTGCTAACTTTCAGAATGAAGGGGAACGTACTCTTTATTCTTTGCATGTTAAGAGAGCACTATGATTCTACCTGGATAGAATAAAGGAAATTTGCAAGGCTCAACAATTGTTTCCTTCAGCGAGACCCGGCTGGGTCAACCTGTCGCTATCAGGTGCATTTCAGCGTGGCTGGTAGCATGCCTCCGCCACTGCTATTCTATGGTACAGGTTAAGCTAGAAGACAGAGTAAACGCTCACTCTACTAGAGCAGTCGCAGCATCTCTGGTGGAAATCTGTAATGTGTCCATTGCAGATATTTGCAGTGCTGCTACATGGAGCTCAGTGCATACTTTTGTTAAGCACTATGCTTTAGATGTCCATGCCAGATGACATCTGTCGTTTGGTAGGACTATTCTTAATGGACTTCTGTCCTAAGTATGTGAGCTCTTAGTTTCCCTGCCACCCGTCTCGGGGGTTTATTAGCTCGGTACTCTCCCATTAGTTTGAATGAGTGGTGGAGACTTTATGTCCAGGATGAGAGTTTCAGCATCTCCATAATTCTTGGATCTTCTTGGATAAAGTCTCCACCACTCATTCACACACCCACCTGCCATCCCCCGAGCTCATGTCTCTATTTTTGGTCTTCACTTCCTCAATGGCTGAACTGTGAAGGCTCTATTGTTGATCCTTCTTACATGGGTCATTCAGACTATCGCATATCCGATTTTGTTAGGTTAGACCTCTAGGTTAGTTACACTGCACCTCCTCGGGAAAAAAGGTATTGAGGCGGTTGGAGGGTCGATGCTGAGGTAATCTTTACTGCACGAGCCACGGCTCATGGTGCCGCTTCCTCGCGGCTACATCTCTGGTGCCGACCCTCTTGAAAAGTTTGCTCCCGCTGGGTCCTAGTATATCCGGTGTACATCACTAGTGTGAATGAGTGGTGGAGACTTCGTCCAAGAAGATCAAGAATTATGGTAGGTACGTAATTTCCATTTCTCTATCTCAGAAATCTGAACAAGTTTATGGATTGAGAAAAATTCAGAATGATTTCTCTTGGATCTCTGCTACCTTACCTGAAGCCTCAGGATTGGCTAGCATCCCTGGAATGGCTAGATGTATGCCACCATGTACTGGTACACCCCATGCCACCACAGATACCTTTGTATCTGGACATGTTTGTCAGGAAACATCCATAATAGTTCAGCAGGCCCAGCAATTATAGTAACTCTATCACATTTGTTAGCACCGAAGGTTGAAAACTGCTGCCACCTAGCTCTCTGTTGTGTACAGGCCTTGGGCATCACTCCGACAATTTACGTACTTGACAGAATCCTTTAGAAACTGATATTTGGCTAGCTTCCCCCCATTCCATTTATTAAAATTTAGGTAACCAGGTAAGCCCGCTGAGACCATGCAGTCCCTTTTTCAAGGGTGAACCGGGAGACAAATACAACACAAAACAATACAAACCAGCAAATACAAAAGTTACAACCTTGTGTAAGGGAAACAAGGATTACGTGGATTACAATGTCTTATACAGTGGGATAAACAAATATACAACATTTTTTATTACTTTAAAAATATACATATTTACAGAGGTTCCACTGTAGTAGTTTCAGGAATAAGATAACTTCGGCAGAATAAGGTACAGTAAAGGCAGGGGTTAGTGAAAACACATGCAGGGAGGAGGTTTAAGTAGGCAAGAAGCAAGCTTTATTTTAAATAGTGACAGGAAAGGACAGATAAGTAATATGGGTGATAGTGAATTCCAGGCTGTAGTGGCAGAGTAGGCAAAAGATTGCCTCCCCACGAGACGGTGCGGTATCAGGGTTGCTAGTATAGGTAATGATGCTGACCTGAGTGGGTGAGCAACTTCTTTGCAATAGATAATTCTCCTTAGATAAGGAGAATTGAGAAAACTCACTAGTTTGAAGACAAAGCATAATGCGAGGTACTGTAACCTTGCGTCATAATCTGGCCAATGTAGGGAAGCCATGATGTCACAGTGGTGTTTTCTAGGATCTACTCCTAAGGCAAATTGTCCGATCCTAAAATAGAGTTGGCAGAGCTGGATAAGGGATGAAGGTTGAGCGGAAAGCAGTAGCAGAGCACCGTAAAAAGGTATTGGGATGAGGGATGTGGAAGCAATTTTTTTGGCAGGCAGAGATGGATTAAAGAGGGCAGAGACGGTATAACAGACCTAGCTTTTGGTTGATAGTTTTAGTTAGCAGGGTTACATGTGTCACTAAAGAGAAGGAAGCATCAAGGTGCATCCCTAAGTATTTAAAAGTTTGAACTACTTCTATGGTATCTCCAGATAATGAGCAGATTTTGAGAGGGTATAGAGAGGCTGACTTGGAGATTTTAGAGGCAGGGTTATGGAATACCATAGCTTTGTTGTTTTTTTGTATTTGGAATTAGGCGGTTATCTGAGAACCAATTTTTGAGTGTATTGAAGTCGGACTTGAGGCTTTGGTTAAGCCAGTCCATGTTTTTGGATGATCGGAATAGGATTGTGTTATCAGTGTGGAGTTGCACTGATGTGCCACCACAGAAGTTGGGAAGCTCATTAATGAAGCACGAGAACAGTAACAGACCAAGGAGTGATCCATGAAGTACACTGTGTAATATAGGCCTGAGGGAGGAGAGTGATCCAGACCACTTTACCCTTTGTGGTCTACCAAGGAGATAACTCTGTAGCCAAGTTAGCACTAGGCAGTTGAGGCCTAGCTGGTACAGTTTGCCAAGTAGAAGGTGATGGTTGACAAGGTCGAAAACCTTTGTCAGGTCAACAAACATTACACCTGTAACAAGGCCTATGTCACTTGCTTTGAGGATGTCAGCAGAAACCTTTACTATGACTGTAGTAGTACTGTACTGTGGTTCTTTCTAAAGCCATGTTGGCAGTCCATGAGAAGATGCTGTGTTTCTAATTAGGTCTGTGGTTGGTTATACAAAATCCTCTCTTGTATCTTAGCCATGGGATATAGAATTGAAATAGGTCTATAGGTATCGATGGCATATGTGCCACGCTTGTGGAGGGAGACTACCACAGCCACTTTTCATTTGCTTGGCCTGATACCGGTATGGAAGGACTTGTTTATAAGACTACAAATAGGTGCAGCAAGTGCTTCTGCCCCTAATTTAAGGTACTTTGGTTCAGTTGTATCATGACCAGGGGAGCTCTCTTCCTTGAGTTTTCATAATAACTTGAAAATGTGCTTTTTGGTTGTGGTTTTTCAGTGGAAGGTGGGGCACAAGCCAAGGTAGGTAGGTATGGTGCTGAGTAGGGATGGAGAATTCAGGGGTTGGTGAAAGATGCAAAGTGTACCTATGTAGGTTAGTGAAAAACAGATTTATTCCCTCTGTGATTGAAAGTGGATCTTGTAGTAGGTCGCCTCTGGCCAATATGGAACTGGGACACTGTGTTGATTTACCTTTGATTAAAGAGTTGATCTGTTTCCAGAATTCCTTGGTCTTGCTTAGGTTTTCTGTTTGGAGTGAGCAGTAGTATGCTCGTTTAGCTCCTTGGAGCCTAATTTTGCACTGGTTTCTCAACTGTCTGCATAATAACCAGTCAGAGTGTGGGTGACTGATTTTGAATGATTTCCAAGCAGCATCTTGTCTCTTCATGATGGACCTAATTTCGTTGGAAAGCCATGGAGCTTTGATGCCCTTGGACCTGCGCTTGGTTAGGGGTGCTTGCCTGTTGATAATGTCTGTAAAGGCCATAATGAAGTAGTCAAAGGCCTGATCAGTAGTGGGAAGGTCTGCAAGTGGGCCCCAGTCTGTATTATAAATTGATGTCAGAAACTCATCAAAGTTAAACTCTGTCATATTTCTGGATTCCAGTATTATGGGAGGGGAAACTTCAAAATTGTTGTGCCACACACAACAGACAGGAGAGTGGTCGCTGATACAGTCAGATAGTACACGGACTGACTTGAACCTGTGGGGGTAACTGGATATAATCCAATCTAATAGTGCTGAGGTACATGTCTTGGAGTTTCGTCGACTGGGTTTGATTATGTGTTGAGTAAAGTTATTGTCAGAAATGATTGTATGTGCCTTATTTTTAAGTGGGGACAGACAGTCATTACTAAAGTCATCACAAAGCACTGCATTATGTGAGGGTAAATCAGCTAAGGAGGATAAAAGGGAAGGAAACATATCTGTAGCATCTTTTGGAGGGAGACATATACAACCAATTAATAGTTTTTTTACGTTACCAAGAGTTAGGTAGATAAATAAAGATTCTGCTGAGGAAAGCTTATCTGTCGGCGAGGGAATTCCTGAGGCATTTAGACTAGATTTTACATAAAGTAATACACCACCTCCCTTTTTACCTACATGGTCTTTTCTGAAACAAGAGTAGCTTTGTAGGTCTACTTCATGTTGTTGTATGCTGGGCTTTAAAGAGATTTACCAGTGAAGACTAATTGCAGCTGAAATATAGGTGCCTTACCCCCACAGGAGTTGAGAATTGTGAAAATTTCCATTTATAATCATTTCAGAAAAAAAACTGCATCACTCATAAAAGTCAGGCAGCAGGTTCCCACGGACTTCACTGTTACAAGTGCCGCCCTTGCTCTACCCCCACGCTCAGTAACGTTATGACGAGATGCCAGTGAGAGCACGGGGGCATGCTCCATTATAATAAATGGGCGGCAGCTTTTCCAGCAATTTTATTCATCATCTTGGCCAGTTAGTAATGAGACGTGGGCACTGGTCGACTAACAAGGGACTTGTTAGTCGACTGGTGCCCACGTTTCATTACTAACTGGCCATGATAACATATAAAATTGCTGGAAGTTACTGAGTGGGGGGGCAGAGCAAGGGCAGCACTTGTAATAGGGAAGTCCATGGGACCCTGTTGCCAGACTTCTACGAGTGATGCACTTTTTTTCTGAAATGATTATAAAATGAAATCTTCACAATTCTTGACTCCTGTGGGGGGAAGGCACCTGCATTTCAGGTGCAGGAATATTTATTTTTACGTTGGTGAATCTCTTTAACCAGGTCTCAATTATGCCAAGGATGTCAGGATTATGTTGATCAGACCAGGCATGCATCTCAGCCATTGCAGGGTGGAGACTTTGTGCATTTAGGTGAGCAATTTTTTATGCCTTTTATACTTGGTCTAATATGTAAGGAAGATGAAGCATTCACAAGTATTGGTCCAGCAGGTCCAGGATTTAGTTAGATATCACCAACGCGAGTAAGAAGTCAGAATAAGTGTAATACTATTGTTAATTTTAAGGGGGCTAGGCCAATAGGTATATGTACAGTTGTCTGATACTTTTCCACTGTAGACTGTTACCAAGATATCATCTGTAAAGCAGGCTACACATTCAAACATACTGAACTAGCCAGCAGAAGAAGGCCTATTGGTCTGTCTGTTTGTCTGCTCATATTTAGAGCCCCTTCTCAGCAACTACTGTGGGTTCCACCCCATCCCATCAATTCTGACATCCCCCTTTGCACTTTTATTGTCCCTTCCCCCAGTGACCCTTACCCTCCCTTTTACCCTGCCCACCCTCTTTTGAATCCATCCATCATCTCTAGAGAGACTACCTCCTCTGGGAGTTCATTCCACCCCGTCACCACTCGTACCATGAAGAAGTATCTCCTGAACTCCTTGAAACTACCTCCTCCCAGCTTATAGCAGTACCCCTTTGCAGTCCTGTTCCCACTAAGACAAAAGAGATCCCCTGTATTCACCTTGTTGATACCGTTTAGGTACTTGATGTTTTTAATCATATCCCCTTTCTCTTCCTTTCCTTGAGTGAGTATATATTAAGGTCATTTAGCCCGTCCTTATATGCATTATCCTACTGTTCCTGGTCCTTCACAATCCAACCCATGAAATATCTGGTTCATCGTGTGCTGAAAAATTGCTGACTCTGCAGAAGCACTCGACATCACAATTCTCTGCTTCTAACACTACAGTTTATTGCTGTAGGAACAATTAGAACCGATGAATGCTAATGGACAGAGGTCAAGTTTTCATGATCATCTGTATAGTTATCATGCAAAAAACAGGAAGTCAGATGCAGAGAAAATGTGAATTACCATATAAGCTGAAACTTGTCTAAAGGGTATGATCTTCCCGGACATAAAGTCTCCACCGCTCATTCACACTAATGGGACTATGCTGGAGGCGCTGGGACCTAGCAGGAGCCAAAAATCTTCAGGAGGGACAGTGCCAAGGTAGGGCCACGAGGAACTGCACCATGAGCCCAGCTCATGCCGCATAGGCTACCTCGGCGTTGACCCTCCAACTGCCTCAGTTTCTTTTTTCCCGCCATCGAGTGCACTTCAGTGACTACATCGCTCGCCCGCCAGGAGTCAAAACCTCACATCTATATGACAGCAGCTATAGAGTTTCAGTTTTGATTATTTTTTATTATTTTTGTTTTCAGTTAAAGAAAAATAATAAATTTTCTTCAGGGAAGTCTTCAGCCCTTCTTTGACGGAGTCGACCATAAGCGGGGCAGGTGATGGTAATGAGACTTTACATGAAAGCTGTGTTGTCAGCAGGGCTGGGTCTGGTCTGCTGCCCTCTACGGAGGGGGGTCTGACTATAGGCAGTCCGGTGCCCAGGGGGATGGGTGGTTTTCCCGAAAGCACAAAAAGAAGTGGTCCCATTCTCGATCCTCGTCGATGACTCTGCACCACTCGGCCTTGAGTTCTTCAGCCTCCTGGTCGAAAAAGAAACAGTACCACTCGAGGTCGCCTTCTGGTATGTCTGCACGTCGATCGTCGGTTACCGGCGGCAGGGGCCAGACTCCATCTCCTCTGGCTTCTGTTTCTGGTGACCAGCATCCTCGACTCTGGAGGCCCCCCCGGCCCCCTGGGGCGTTCTCTGCTAAGCAGTTTCACCATTGGGATGCTCTTATGGAGCAATGGGTTCAGCAGTTGTCCTCACCAAGTTGGTGAATCTGTTGCTGGAGCCTTTGGCCCTTTCGGTTTCGGACCTGTGGGCAGGGTGGTTGGGGCTTCCTGTTTGCGTGGCACCATCTTCGGTGCCATTGATGCCACACTCTGGTGTTTTGCCCCCTCATAGGGCTGTGGTGCAGGGGCCTACACCGGTACCTTTATCTTCTGTTGAATTTCTCAGTGAGTCGAGGGTTGGGAACTTCCGGTTCGGCGTTGCCGGCTCTGACACCGGCTCCTCCAGTGCCGTGTCTTGTGCTGGTGCCACCTGTGTTCTCGGCGCCACCTTCTGTTATGGTGCCAGGAGTGCCTGTGGTGCTGCATGCGACACTGGGGTTTTCTACTCCTCTTTTTCCTCCCTTTCCTATCTATACTGTCCCTTCAGGACTAGTAGGAGATGATATTGAGCTGGATCCTGATCTTCATAGAAACATAGAATTTGACAGCAGATAAGGACCGCTTGGCCCACCCAGTCTGCCCATTTCCCTACCTAATGGATAAGCTGCAGATCCTAGTTAACCAACAGCCTACTTGCTCCTAACCCCAACCCCTAGAATTGCCTTATGTCTGTCCCATGCAGTCTTGAATTCTCCCATTGCTTTTGACTCCACAACGTCCACAGGAAGGCTGTTCCATGCACCCACAACCCTCTCCATGAAAAAATACTTCCTCACATTACCTCTGAGCTGTCCACCTTCTATCGTCAAATTGAACCCCCTTGTTCTTGCACATCTCTTATTCTGAAAGATGCTACCCTCTTGGACTTTGTTGATTCACTTGAGGTACTTGAAAGTTTCTGTCATGCCCCCCCCCCTTCTCTCAATGGTATACATATTAAGCTCCTTAAGTCTCTCTTCATATGTCTTCTGGTGCAGACCCTGCACCATTTTAGTTGCCCTCCTCTGGATTGCCTCCATCCTGTCTATGTCCTTGCAGAGATTGGGTCTCCAGAAAGTACAGTTACGTAAGAACTTACCATAGCAGTAGATCTTGAGAGAGTCTCGGGGGCTGCAGTAGGTAATTATATGGACTGATGCCGGCAGGCGCAGGACCCACAGAAAATTTCTAGCTAGTAGTCCTCGGCTGGGGCCGCCCACATCAGGTGATTGACATCATGCAACGCCAGTATAAAGGCTGCCCCCGCCCATCACGCTCCAGTTCTTTCCCACCAAAGGCCAAAAGGCAAGATGAGAGAGAAGCGGATATTTCCCATCCTGGAAAAGAAGCTGAAAAAGCTGAGGGGGATGGAGGGCGGGAAGGTATGACCTGCTGCAAGAGCCTCTCTCGAAGATCTACTGTTATGGTAAGTTCTTACGTAACTGTACTGTCTTACTTCGAGAGAGCTCTTGCAGTAGGTAATTACACATAGGACTGAGTCCCAAGCAGTCTGGAACAAGAAGAAGCAAATGGGAGGAGGAAAACTGCCCAAAAGCAGGCCCTCTGGCTGTGAAGGTCTTAGGAAAGGAGACCCTGCAAAACAGCCAACCCGAAGCCCGCTCTACAGCAAGAGGCAATGTCCAAACTGTAATGTTTCGTAAAGGTATCGACAGAAGTCCAAGTAGCAGCTGCACAGATGTCTGCCACTGACACATTATTGAAACAAGCAGCAGAGGCAGCAACCCCTCTGGTGGAGTGGCCTCTGACTTGACCCGGCAGGGTCTTGTTGTACTTGTCATAACAGAAAGTGATGCAATGAACCAACCATTTAGATAGACATTGCTTGGAAACAGCATTGCCTTCTTTTTTACAAGCAAAAGAGTCGAACAGTTGATCAGTCTTTCTGAGATCCTTCGTCCTAGTGGTGTAGTATCTCAGAATCCGGTGAACATCCAGAGTATGCAAGAGGTACTCCCCTTGATTGGAGTGTTGCGTAAAGAAAGCAGGCAACTCTATGGATTGATTCAGTGTAGATTCTGCTACCACCTTGGGGAGAAACTTAGGGTTGGTACACAGAGCCACACGTTCCTTGTGAAAAATCAGATACGGGATTTTACACATGAAGGTCTGAAGCTCGGAAATCCTTCAAGCAGAAGTGATGGCCACAAGGAAGAGAGTCTTCCACGAGAGGAACTTCAGATCCACTGAGGCTGCTGGCTCGAAAGGAAGCAGAGTAAGCGTCTCAAGGATAAAATTCAGATCCCAAGGAGGGGCAGGAACCTGAATAGGGGGTCACAAGTGGAGGACCCTTCTAAGGAAGGTCTTGGAGACCTCCAGTTGTGCAAACGTCCTGTCCCCAAAAGGAACATGGTAGGCCGAGATGGCCACTATGTGAACCTTCAAGGAGGAATGACTGAGATACAGATAAAAGAGGAGTCACAAGTAATCCAGAAGCCACCCAACAGAGCATGAGAAAGGCTTGAAATCTTTGGAAGTGGCCCAAATAGAGAACCGTTTCCATTTCATGGCATAGGTAGATCTAGTGGATGGCTTCCTGGCTTCCACCAGAATCTCAGCCACCTGGGGGGAAACCCTACATCAGGCTTGAGCTACGTCTGCAGGAGCCACCCGTGCAACTAAAAGGACTTGAGGCCTGGATGGATCAGGGTCCCCTGATCCTGGATCAGCAAAGTTCACAACAGAGGAACAGGAAGCGGAGGTTCCTCTGAATACTACTGCAGAAGAGAGAACCAAACTTGCCTGGGCCAGAAAGGAGCGATGAGGATCATATGAGCTCCTTCCGCTCAAAGGTTCCATAAGACCCTCGAAATCAAGGGGATCGGGGGGATGACATAGATGAATCTTCTCTTCTAGTCTAGAGACTGAGTGTCTCTTCAAAAAATGCCATGCCCTGGAGCAAGCAAGCAGAAGGCGGAAAGTTTTCCATTGAGAGGAGATGCATACAGGTCTACCTGAGGGGTTCCCCAGCGTAGAAAGATGTTGTCTGCTACCCCCTGATCTAGTTCCCACTCGTGTGCGTGAGCAGACGACCGACTGAGGTGATCTGCCGAGTTCTCAACCCCTGGGACATGAACGGCTGTTTGGTGAAGGTTGTGCTGCACTGCCCAATCACAAACCCGCATAGCTTCCCTGCAAAGAGGGTAGGAATTAGTTCCTCCCTGTTTGTTAACATAACAAACTACACACATGTTGTCCATTTGGATAGCCAGATGACCGAGAAGCAGATAAAGATGCAGAGCCTGAAGAGCATACAGCACAGCCCAAAGCTCGAGCACATTGATGTGGAGAGATTTTTCGAGCTGGGACCAGGAGCCCTGGGTCCTGTGAGGCCCGAGATGGGCTCCCCAACCTTCTCCTGTTGCCAGCGTCTGGGAGGGGAGAGAAAGGCAGAAGGGAACTCCCCGGCAAAGGTTCTCCTGAACCGCCCACCATTGCAAGTCCTGAGCCATAGGGTTGGAGACCAGAACTAGTTGATCCAAGTCGTCCACCAGCTGATCCCAGTGAGACTGAAGCGTCCACTGAGGGATCCTCATGTGGAGCCAAGCACAAGGGACTGTCAGAATAGCAGCCACCATGAGCTCGAGGAGGTGAAGGACTGACCTGGCATTGACCTGCCTGCAGCTGGATAACAGGTTGACCTGAGCCTGGATTGAGGCCGCCCTGTCCAGTGACAGAAAAGCCATGCTGGAGGTCGTGTCCAGGATCGCCGTGATAAACTGGAGCCTCTGGGACGGGATCAGGTGGGACTTGGCCTGGTTGACGGTAATACCCAGGCAGGCAAAAACCTGCAGGGTAAGGGAAAGGAAGAGCAGGAGTTCCTCCCTGGATGAGGCCGCCAGGAGCCAATCGTCCAGGTACGGGAAAACCTGCACCCCCTGGGTACGCAGGTAGGCCACTACCACCGACAGGCATTTGGCAAAAACTCAGGGCGTGGAGGAAAGACCAAATGGGAGGGCCTTGAACTAGTAGTGGTCCCCCTGAAAAGCAAAATGCAGGTATTTGCAGTGGGAAGGGCGAATAGGGATATGCAGGTAAGCATCCTGCATATCCAGAGTGCACAACCACTGTCCCGGCCGAAGGAGGGGCAGAAGACTCTGTAGAGAGAGCATCCTGAACCTTTTGTACTCCACAAACAAGTTCAGGGAGCTGAGGTCAAGAATCGGCCTCACCTCTCCTGACTTCTTCGGGACCAGGAAGAAATGGGAGTAGTAGCCCATCCCCCCTGAAGGTGTGGGGGTACAGGCTCTATCATCTTTTTCAGCAGAAGAGAGGATATTTCTTCCCGGATCAGAAGAACATGTTCTGGGGAGTAAGACGAGCTGGGGTGGGGTTTCAAGGAGGTTTCTGAAGAAACTCTACTGAGTGTCCTTCTGCAATCAGCTGGAGCACCCAAGTGTCTGTAGTTATCCTCTCCCAACCCGGCAGATGGAGGGAGACTCTCTCTCCTACCGGTTCCTCTGGAAAGCCCAGAGGCAGTGGAAGAGGAAAGGAGTCAGGAGGTATGAGGCAGCGTCGCGGCTGAAGCCCCTGCTGCTTTTTCGGGTGGGGGGGGCTTGGCAGCTGGAGAGGCCCGACGATTGTTGGCCCGCTTTACCTGAGGTTTCGCTTTTTGCCGAGGACGTCTGCGAAAGGGACGACGCTGAGGTTGAGGGGGTTTGTACAGAGAGTCGACCAACTTGAGTGCAGTACCCTTTCTCCTGCAGATGGGTGATGATGTCCTTGACATTGCCACCGAACAGCACTGAACCCCTGAAGGGTGCGTCCTGGATAGCGGTCTACACCTCCAGGATCAAACCTGACACCCAGAGCCAAGCGTGATGCCACAAACCCACGGCGAAAGCCAAGCTCCGACCAGCAGCGTCCACTGCATCGTACGTGGCATGAAGTATGTGCTGACTGACCGAATGCGCAGATCGGACTAGGTCCGCCACTTCCTGCTTCGTCTGAGACTGAGGAAGGGAGTCCAGTTTAGCCTCCACCTCACTAAGGATTGCCTTCTGGTAATCCCCCATATGACCAATGTAATTCAGGGCCCTAATACCCAGAGTGGAAGAAGCGTAGACCTTCTTCCCATACTGGTCCAGAAGGCAGGATTCCTTGTCGGGTGGTGATGAGCTCAAGTGCTTGGGGTTAGCTCTCCAGCCATGAGCGGCGCCGATCACGACCGAATCAGCTCGAGGGTGCGAATTCAAAGAGTCGACACCCTCAGGAACCTGATAAAGCCTATCTGACTTCCTAGGAAGGGGGGGCTAATGCCGACGGTTGCTTTCAAATGGTGGAAACAAGATCGTCGTGAGGCTCAATCCAGGGTGGCACCAGGGTCGGAGTGGTCTCGGGCAGATCCAGGTGCGCAGCAAGTTTCTTACGCTGTGGATCTGGCTCCAAGGAATGCCACTGATGAACTTCCTGGATTTTGCGCAGCAGCTCCGTAAAAGAAGGATCCTCCGGAGGAGTCCTCGGCCTGGGCTTATCCTGAGAGCAGGGCTTGTCGTCTAAGTAGGAACGACCATCGGAGTCATCCGAGGTGTCCGAGGAGGATGAAGAGGGAGAAGACTCTTCCTCCCGATGCGGGGGAGGAATGGACCCCTTGGGAAGCCCTCGGGGAAGCATATGCTGCCCTGCCTTGGAACCGGAGGGCTTGTCTCTGGTATCCAGAGGTGGGGAGGGAGTCTCTTGTCTTCGACGAAGGGGGTCCGGAACCGGGACTGACATCGAAAGACGGCTCTCTACCTCCCTGGTGAGCTGAGCCTTGGCCTCAGCCCAGCAGGAGGCTAGAGTCTCCTTCAAATCCACCGGCAGCTGAGGGGGCGGTGGAGGAGGAGGAGGTGGATATGGATACTGAGGGTATCCGTACGGCGCGTATCCGTACCCCGACGGCGGGTAACCCGGTATCAGGTACTGAGGCACTGTGTACTGCGGCGTCAGGTACTGAGGGTCCGGATACTGTGGCCTTGGGTAAGATGGCGTCAGATAGGACAGGGTTGGAAACCCGGGGACCCAGGGGGTCTGCAGGAGCAGAAGACCCCGGAAAAGGCCCAGCGGGCAGGCCTGGAACAGGAGGCCCGGCAGGCAGCTGGCCTGGCGTAGGGACGGCATCCGGGAGAGGGATGTCACCCGGCGTTGGCAAGACTAGGCGCCAGCATCTGAGGGACCGACATCAAGTCGTCCGGCCCAGCGGGAGGGAGACCTGATGGGCGCATACCTGTATCCTCGGTATCGTCCAGGGAGGGAGGATTAAAATCCCCAGGGTCTAGCTGAGGAGTCGCTGGGGCCTCGGAGGGCAGCGAATGATGCGGGGAGCTGGGGATGGCAGACTGAACATCAGGGTCCGGCGTCGGCTCCAACGCCATGTGAGCGTCGGAAGAGCCAACGTTTGCCTTACCGGAGGAGTCCGGGCGGACGGCGGAGGAGCCGTCATCTGACTTAGCGGAACCATCGCCCGAGGGAGGCCATGAAGGGGGTGTGGCCTGGTCAGGCGGCTTAGGGGCCGTGCACTGCCCTGAAGGCTCGAGCGACTTAGCGGTCTTATCCAAGCGGACGTCAGAGGAGCCGACGTCCAGCTTACTGGAGCCACTCGCACCAGAAGGCGGCACGGGGGCGGCCTTACTGAGAGTGGGCGCCTCCTTTGATCTAGAGGCACACGAAGGGCCTGAGCACGAGCCAGACAGGTAGGCAGATGCCAGCTTGGAAGCCTCTAAGACGGCCATCGGGAGTGGTCCTCGGTGGGGGACGTATTTGAGCACGGGCGACTCCAGCCAAAGTCGCTGCTGGCAAGGAAGAGGAGTCCCGGTCCTGCTTCGCCCTTATCTTCCTTTTTACGGTGACCCTTGGGAGAAGTTGAGGCCTGAAGAAGCTTCCTCAGCTCCTTTTCCATGGAGGTAATTTTCTTTTTAAGGATGTGGGCCTCCAGGGACTGCTGCCTCCGTCTGCAGGTGGCAGCATTGAACTTCAGGCAATCCTGGACCTGAGCAAAGCATTCGATACTGTGGACCACGAGCTACTACTTTCATCCCTGTACTCCATTGGCCTAGATCCATCCTCCCTTAAGTGGTTCAGATGCTATCTCACCGGTAGGTCACAGCAGGTAAAAGCTGAAGGTGACCTATCCCCATTAAAACCACTGTCAAGAGGAGTCCCCAAGGTTCTATTCTGGGTCCTATCCTTTGCCATTTATATAAATAACATTGATTCAACCCTTACCAATTCCTCTGTACACCTCTTTGCTGATGACACTGTTCTGTATGTCAGCAACCTTCGCCTGCAGCTGCTCGTGAAATCCTACAAACAGAATTCCTTGCTACAAATATCAGCTATTTGAGAAAAAGCTCTGTTAAATGCAAAGAAAACTAAAGCAATGATGTTCACAAATCAAAGCTCCACTAGCACATCCTCTCCAATCATTCTCCCCAGCTATGCACTATACTTGGAGAAAATCTGAGTATGTAGAAAACTTCAAATACCTAGTGTGTGGATTGACAACAGACTTGACTTCACTCATCATTTAGAAGAACTGTTAAAAGCTTCAAAGGCTTGGCCTTCTCTATAGATTAAAACCCTTCCTAAACCGAGACTCAAAGATGAGGTTAGTCCAGGCCGTTTTTCTATCAGTTGTTGACTATGCAGACTTCCTTTATAGTCACTGCCCCATCTCCTACCATCACAAGTTGGATACCTTATATCATAGAGCAATAAGGTTCATTACAGATCTGCTATCTAATACTCATCATTGCTCTCTTTATGCTGCAGTTACGTGGGTTTCCCTTCACCTCAGAAGGAACAGAAATGCAGCACTATGGATTTACAGAGCGTTGTCAAAAATACTTCCAAACTATATCCTGGACTGCTTCACCCAGACCTCTCCTAGCTCCTATGCCGTAAGAAGCAACAACATCATCCTGCTCAAATTGCCCAAATTCAACACTAGGCTAGGAAGGGCAGCAATCAGGTATTCTCTAGCTATAGCATGGAACACCCTACAAAAATCCCTAAAACTGTCCAATATCATTCCATTTGCATCCTTTAAACAGCATTGTACAGTCTTCTTCAAAGAGAAATGCAATTGCTACCACTAGAGCTAGCATTGTCATCTCACAAATCTCCCTTCCAAACCATATATGGCATATTCCTTCCAGACAGACACCGCATCTTATGGCACCCAGTAATACCTTCACCATCCTAGTATTACATTATGTTGAGTGTCTGCCATGCCTCCACTGGGATATGTATATACTGTACATACTGTAAATATTAGCTTAACTTTTCTGTAACCATTTTTATCATGTGAATTTACTGTACATCACTGTGTTTATAAACGTTATTTTCCCCTGTATGTATAACTGTCTTATATAAGTGTATGATGTATCTGTTGTGCATCAACTATTGAACCTTGACCTTATCAAGTCCATCTTGTAAATGAGCCTTGCTCAATGATGTTCGCCTGAATAAATAAAGATTTGATGATGATGATACACTTTGGCAGTCGCTCAAGGCCACAGTAGAAGCTCTCCCAGATTCAAAAGTTAACACAGAGCTTCTTCAAACCATTATTAGAGGCATTGAATCCAGTAACCAGCAGCTCAAAGCTGCCATGGATGCTTTGACACTGCCTCCAGAGCAGCGGCAGCCGATATATGCACCCGACACCACTCTTGATTGAGTACGTCGGGATTTACAAATGATGCCTAGCAGAGAGTTATGGCTTTGCTTTTTGATGGTACGTACCTGTTTAGTCCTCAGGTTGATCAAACGCTAGAGGCCACACAGAAAACTAGGATGGCTATCAAAATGGCCAGACCACCATCTGCAGCCCCTCAAAGGGCAAGAGCCGGCATCAGTTTCATAACCGTCAGTCCTTTCACGGTAAAGGCAGAAGGGGCTTCAACAGAAACCAGACCCCTCAGCTGCAAAAGAAAACACAGCAGAAGGCACAGGTCCCCAAAGCGCCAAGTGCCACCCTCTGAGATTCCAGCTCCAGTCCCACCTCAGCTGTCCAAGGGGGACTCTTCCTTGGCAGTAGGAGGGCATCTGATTCAGTTTTACAGCCAGTGGAAGTCAATCACATCAGATAAGTGCGTACTCAGGATAATCCGTGAGGGGTACTCTCTAAATCTTTCAGAAACCCCTCCTGATCACCCACCCAAATGACAGCCCAAAGCTGTCTGTCTTTCAGTCAGACCTTCTTGCTTCTGAGATTCAAGGCTTTCTAAACAACTGGATAGTAGAAGTAGTTCCGCTGGATCAGCGGAATACAGGTTTCTACTCCCATTACTTCTTAGTTCCACAGAAAACAGGTGGCATGCACCCAATTCTCGATCTCTGGAGGTTAAACAAATTCCTTTACAAGGAAAAGTTCAAGATGATATCACTCGGTACACTCACCTCTGATTCATCAAAACAATTGGCTTGCCTCCCTGGACATGCAGGACGCCTATCAGCATGTTCTCATACACCCAAACCACCACAGATACCTCAGATTCATTGCATTGGGTCAACACTACCAGTTCAGAGTCCTGCCCTTTGGGCTATCCTTGGCACCTCGAGTCTTTACAAAGTGCTTTGCAGTTCTTGCAGCGCATCTCAGGAAGCTTGGAATTCAGGTGTTTCCATATCTGGACGATTGGCTCCTAGCAAGTCCCTCCAGACAAGAGACTCAGGAAGCCATGGCTATGGCTTCCAAATTCCTCACGTCCATGGGAGTCCTGCTGAATTTGGGAAAGTCACATCTACAGCCCTCCCAATGGCTCCTCTTCATAGGAGCCCTTCTGGATACTGCCAGTGCAAAAGCCTTTCTTCTGGAGGACAGAAGGAACGACATCCTTTGGATGGCTCACTTCATCAGAGAGAACAACTCAGTTAAAGCTCTCTCGATGCAGCGGATGCTCTATCTCATGGCATCCTCAGTGTTCACAGTGCCTGTGGCTTGCTTTCACGTGAGGACTACTCAGTGGATGCTCAGCACTCAGTGGTCGCCGACCACACCCCCACAGTCCTTTCACATCAAGGTGATGGAACCTCGGAGACGGTCACTCACCTGGTGGACTCAGGAAGACAACCTTCTGGAAGGATATCCCTTGGCCCCTCTAGAGTCCCAGATCTCCATCACCATGGATGCATCCCTACTGGGATGGGGAGCTCACTGCGAGGATCTCCACACCCAGGATCGATGGAGTCAGGATGAGTCTCAGCTTCACATAAATGTTCTAGAAATGAGAGCCATCCTGTATGCAGTCTGAGCCAAGAAGGACATACTCTGTCACAAAATCATTCTCCTTCAAATCAACAACAAAGCAGTGATGCACTACATCAACAAACAGGGCAGCATACACTCTTACACCTTATGCAGGGAAGCGCTGAGAGTGTGGGAGTGGTGCCTGGAGCACAAAGCTCTGATCCAGGTGGTCTACCTGCCAGGAGTGCAAAATGATCCGGTGGATTGTCTCAGCAGAATGGAGACAGACCCTCACGAGTGGACTCTCGATACAAACATCGTGCAGTCACTCTTCGAAGAGTGGGGAACTCCAGACCTGGACCTTTTTGTTTCCCCACTCAACACAAAACTGTCTCTCTTCTGCTCCTGAAATCCAGAACCTGGCATTTTTTGTCAGGATCCATTCAGACTGCGGTGGACGAGACGCTTTCTGTATGCATTTCCTCCTCTTCCCCTAGATCAGAGGGTGCTGTTCAAACTGGAGGTGCAGGGTGCAGAATGATCCTTTCGAGCCCCTAGCGACTTGTGAGCTAATGTTTCTGACTTGGAAGACCGCATTCCTTGTAACCATTACCTCCACTCGCAGTGTCTGAAATACATGCTTGGGTCACAGAGCCTCCGTATACTGTATTTCACAAAGACAAGGTGGTTCTTAGGACCCACTCTAAGATTCTCCCAAGGTTGTCTCAGAATTCCATCTGAATCAGCCCTTGATCCTTCCAGCCTACTTCGTAAACTTCCAGAATGAGGGGAAGCGCACCCTGCATTCCCTGGATATGAAGAGAGCTTTGTGGTTCTATTTAGCCAGAACTAAAGAAATCTGCACGTCAAAACAATTATTTGTCTTCTTCAGTATGGCCCGGCTGGGTCATCCTGTTGCTATCAGATGCATTTCAGCATGGCTAGTGGCATGTCTTTGCCAGTGCTACTCCATGGCACAGATTAAGCTGGAAAGCAGAGTGTACGCACATTCTACCAGAGCAGTTGCAGCATCTCTGGCAGAAATCCGGAATGTGCCCATTGCGGACATCTACAGTGTGTCCACTTGGAGCTCCGTGCACACTTTTGTAAAGCACTACACTTTGGATGACCATGCCAGGCAGCATCAGTCCTTTGGCAGGACAGTCCTTAATGGACTTCTGTCCTAAGTGAGCTCCTCTCTCCTGCCGCCCGTCTCGGGGGATTATTTTAGCTCGGTTCTCTCCCATTAGTGTGAATGAATGGTGGAGACTTTATGTCCAGGAAGATATGGAAATTACTTACCTACTGTAATTCTTGATCTTTTTAGATGAAGTCTCCACCACTCATTCACACGCCCACCCTCCATCCCCCGAACTCACTTATCTGTTTTTGGTCTTCACTCCCTCGATGGCTGGGCTGTGAAGACTCTGTTGTGTTGACCCTTTTTATATGGGTCATTCATACTCTCTTATGTCCGATATAGGTTAGTTTCACTAGATTAGTTTATGATGCACCTCCTCCGTAAAAAGGTACTGAGGCAGTTGGAGGCTTGACACCGAGGTAGCCTATATGGCACAAACCGGGCTCGTGGTGCCGCTCCTCGCTGCCCTACCTTGGCACCTTCCCTCCTGAAGATTTTTGGCTCCTGCTGGGTCCAAGCGCCCCCGGTGTAGGCCCATTAGTGTAAATCAGTGGTGGAGACTTCGTCCAAGAAGATCAAGAATTACGATAGGTACGTAATTTCAATTGTTTAGCCATGAACACACTTATAAGGTGGGTTTTAAAACATTTTTGGAAACACTTTAATTCTTACCATGTTAGTGCGGCTACATTGCTGCATTAAGCTGGTTTCTGAAATGTTTTCAAACCTGCATTGTGAACATGCTCTTGAACTTCACAGAGCGATGCCTGTAACCGTGCTGTGCATCAGAAGTCTGTTTATAGTGGAGGACCAGCAAAGAATGGCATGAACACAGCAGCTTGTACACACTTTTAAGGGAAGCAATGTTTAGCTTAAACCATTTTTTAAACCGGGTTATAAACTAGCTAGTCACCAGAGTTTAAACTCAGTTATTAAAAACAGTTTAAGTATGTATGTTACATGTGTCTCTACAGAGCAGCACAGACTTCCATCCTTTGTGCTCACATATTACTTAAACAGTAAACTTTCCCATTCTGTGTAGTTCATCTAACTTCAGCTTAAAGCTATTGACTGAAGAGTTACCCACCGTTTCTAAAGATATAGTGTTCCACCATGATATCACCTTCTGGTTATACCATTTTTGTCTTTTCCATGATCTGCATTTCTCCCCATTCATTTGAAGTGGGTGTGCCCTAGTGTGATAGGATTGCTCTCTGAATTTGAGCCCCAGTCTATCCCATAGATGATCATCTGTTTGGGACTTAAATAGCAGGCACATGTCTCCCATTACCCTTCTATAATGCAATGAGAAGATATGTAGTTCCTTCAATCAGCTGGTATAATCCATCCCTTTAAAACCTGATATAGTGCGTGTTGCCCTTTTTTGTACCCTCGCCAGCATGTCAGCCTCTCCTTTTTACGGCTGCAGTGGGCGGAGCCTGCAGACAATCTGCATGTACAAAAGGAGTGATGTCATGTTTTCTGTCAGTGGAACTGACTGAAGGTGTAAATAGTCTCTTTCGCCTTACCCTCCTCCAAGAAATGTTTTCTGCCCGCAAATGAATACGCTTTCATGTTAGTCAATGGTTGCAGGGCACTATTTTCTTCTTAAATGGGAGGTACAAGAACTGGAACCCGAGTAGTGGGAAGTGGCATTCAGTTTTTTTGGGGGGAATAAGATTCACCCCCACCTCCACCCGAGAAACTCCTAAAGATCCATCTCCACCTTTTTTTTTGGTTCATGTGGGAGGGTCATGAGGTGGATCTATCGTATTGAAATAACTGACTATCAGAGCTGCCTGGGGAAGTAAGGAGTGCCTGAAACTGCATCTAGGCATATCCCCCCCCACACACACACATTGACATTATGATTTATTTTTTTAACTCTAAGCATGTCAATATTTGTCTCTAACAGTATGAGTAAGTTGGACATAAAAATAAAATAGAAAAAAAAGGATCAAGCAGGTGCCTTTTCCTTTGTCAGATACATGCAGACAGAAGGTCACAAATCCTGTATGACAAGTTCATCATATGGATGATTTCCACGTAAAACACATTTTGTTAATGTCATGCCTGTAGCATCATTTGTAACCAGTAAACTAGTATTTATGTAGGTACTGTAAACAACAGGTTTTAATTCAAAATCCAGTCTTGATAAATTAGTTTTTTAGCAGTTCTGATGTAAGATTGTATAGATTCATAAAATGAAAGGTTTCTGTAACTGATTGTTGTTTGCATGAGAAGTGGGTGTGACAGTGGCATGCAAGAGTGAAGTCTAAATTGTTTCTTGGCCATTCTGGGATCTGAAGTTTAACAGTAGTGTGTGAAGAGAATTAAGTCTTGTGTTTTGTGCATTTAAATAGGCTTATTGCTTTGAAGTTAAAATATATATACATTGTGTCCTGGGCACCTGAAAAGGAAGTATATACTACTGAAATAAATGCTATTCTGATGATTTATTTATTTATGTGTAGGATTTTAAGTGTAGTTCTGCATAGGTCACAGACACATAAGCTATAAAAGTACATTTAAGGATGGTTGTATTAGTCAAAGCTTATAGTAGCAAAATAAAGCAAGAAAAATAATATATATATATTTTTTTTCTTTCAACTGTGTAACCAGGAGTGGCACACTAAGCTGAAAGCTTGTTTACAGGGGCAACCTGTGAGCTCATGGAAGTTAAGTAATTTGCTCAGGGTCGCCCATTATGCAAGTGGGGGCTGTGGGATTCAAACCCAGATCTCCAGATTTGCAGCTCAGAACCTTAAACCACTGTGCTATACTGCCTCCCTAGTTATGGCAGTCATCTGTTTTCAAACAACTTGAAGTCTTGCTGTATTCTGACAAGTGCAGTTAGCCCCAGCCTTTAAACTGCCCCGGAGAACAAAGGGTTAATCTTTCTACGTAGAGCATAGAATGCTGAGCTGGAGCTCGGTTGATGTCTCTGTCTGTTTCCCTTCGAAAGCTAACTGTCAGATTCTTTACTCCTGTCTCACTGAACAGTTGCTCCGGAGATTTCTCCTGCAGCTTGGTTTGAAAGTTGGTTGAAGTGTCGGTTTTTCGTCGGTTTCTGACCGAAAAAGTTTTCTGCATAGTCGGTTCAGTCTCTGTCTGTGGTACCATGTACTAGATAGGTTTTGTACTGTGTTTTCTGTGTGGAACTTGTAAAAAGTGTTGATCGGTTCAGCTGAACCGATCATTTGCTTAATTCTTGTATTAACTTTAGTGTGTGGTTACCGGTCCTTATAGGTTCTAAAAAAAAAACGTGTTTTGATACTTTTTTTTCCAAGACCCGTGACACGGTTAGGAACCGATAAGGGAGTCTTGTCTGGCAGTTGCCAAAAAAAGGGTAAGTTTTGTTAGGTTGGCCATGTCTGAGAAACCCAAGAAAAAAAACGGGCCCACTGGGTTTCAACACTGCAGTGAGTGTGTAGAGGTCTTTGCTAAGGCCGATCCCCACACCACCTATGTTTACTGTCTGGGGTTTGAACACCTCGATTCAGACTGCCAAATTTGCAAAAATTTTCCCAAATCTACCCTTGAAAAGAGATTAGGTAGACTGAGGGAAAAGGAGGCCAAGAAGTCCGCTGACCCGGATGGCCAGCCCGGTTCGGTTCGAACCGAAGTAGAAGGAGTGCCCTCTGACCAGGGCGATACTTCTTCGGCCAAAAGGAAAGCCGATCCCGAGGAGTCGGTTCCGAGTAAAAGAAAGCACAAAGAAAAATCGTCCGATTTGGATCCAGAAGTCCATGATCTTCCTGGACTAAGTCTCTATCACTCATTCACACTAGTGGGATAGCGCCGGAGGCGCTAGGATCAAGCGGGAGCCAAAAGTTTTCTGAAGGGCCGGCGCGGTAGACCATGCATCGCAGCGGCACCGCGAGACTGACTCGCACCTGTGTAGGCTATCTCGGCGTCGACCCTCCAGCCGTCTCAGTTCCTTTTCTCCCGCCGTCGAGTGCGCTTGGATGTCGACGTTGCTCATCTGCCGGAGTCAAAGTTTTCATCTATGCGACAGCAGCTATTAGTGTTTAATTTAAACGTTTTAATGTAACTATTTAGTGGTAATTTTTTATTTTACGAACAAGAAGATTATGAAGAAATTCTTTCCTGCCATCCACGGAGTCGTCCTTAGACGGTAGCGGTGACGGTAGGAAGACTTCATTTGAAAGTTGTTATGGCAGAGGGGCTGTACCCGGTCCGCCACCCTTAAGTAACGGGGGAGGGTCTGACTACGGACAGTCCTGTGCTCGGCGGGGAGGACAGTCCACTGAAGCACGAATTGGCAGCGCAGGGATCCAGCTCGCTAGCTCTCAGCTCTTCTTCTTCGCTTGGGGAAGAAGAATCGGTGCCGCCGAGGTTGCCGCCTGGTATGTCTGCACGAGGATTGTTCGCTGGTAGCGATAGGCCTGAACCGACTTTCATGGGTTCCCCCTTGGCCCCGCTCCTAATAGCTGCATACTCGACTCCGGACTCCATCTCTGTCCTCGTTGGAGTTCCGGTGAGCAGTTTCACCTCTGGGCCGCTCCTATGGAGCAGGGGGTTTGACTCCTTTTTTCCTGGTTGTGTTCCTGGTTTCAGGGCCTCCAGGCCTCAGAGCCGTTGGACCGGAGCCGGGTCAATTAGATCAGAATGAACGCGGTGCCCTCTTGGTGCCTTTGCCATCGTGTCAGCCCCTGGTGCCTACCCCCCTCTTCCTTTTCCGTGCTGGGGCTGGCACGGGCACCACCTTTCTCCATCTTTTCCATTGGCTTTCCACTGTGTTTTTCCTGGTGCTGTGCCCGACACCTTGGTGGCACCGCAGGTCCGGTGCCGTGCCACTGGTTTGGCATTGGTGCCATAGGCGGCGCCGCTGGTGTTTGGGTCAGCACCGAGACTCGGCACCGTGGATCGGCGCCATGGCTTGGTGCCGTGGTCGGCGCCGTACTCAGTGCTGCAGTCGGCGCTGTGGCTCAGTGCCGTGCTCAGTGCCACAGTCGGTGCCATGCTCGGTGTCATGGATCGATGCCGTGGCTCACGCTGCACTCGGCGCCATGGGTGCTTCATTGCTGGCGCCACTAGCGGTGCTGTGGGTGTCTCACGGTGCCACTGATGCCCGCGGGCACCCGCGGGTGCTGCGGGCAATGCCGGGCACCCATGGGTGCTGCAGGTGGCGCCGGGCACCCACGGGTGGCACCGTGGGTGGCACTGCACCCGCGGGTGCCGCGGGCAGCACCGTGCACCTGTGGGTGCAGCGGGTGGCACCAGGTACCCGCGGGTGCACCGTGGGCAGTGCCGGGCACCCGTGGGTGCCGTGGACGGCACCTGGCACCCACGGGTGGCATGAGGCCATGGGTGCCATGGGTGCCATGGGCGTTGGGGGTGCCCTTGCGTGCCATTGCTGCCGTTGGTACCGAGGATACCTGTGGGTTCCGCCGTGGGTGCCCTCTGGTGTCTCTCAGGTTGGCATGGGTACTGCTTGGTGCCCTCCTGTTCCACGAGTGACGCTGGTGCCGCAGGGGTGCCAGTTGGTGCTGTCTGACAGAACTAGGGAAAGATCTCTGTTTGCAGACCTCTCTTCTGCAGAACTTGTGTTGGGATGTTTCCATGGAATGAAGTCCTATTCTGCGGATTATTTCCCACACATTTTAGTGGGTGGCGGTCTGCATCGGATCTCCTCATCCAGCGGTTTTCCGCTGATGGAACTCTTTTGTTCTGTTCTGTCAGTGGAATCTCTCATTCCGCTCAGCACTTTCTCAGCCCCCTACGTGGTACCAAGCTCCTCGACACCCTTCCTGGTGGCGGAGTCTCTAGGGGCTCTAACCTAGACCTCTTTTTGGGGTCCTTCTGTGGTAGAAAGGCATCTAGATGAGTCTCTCCCCCTGTCCTTCTGGTCAGTGATACAGCGGATGACTCATTTTATATACCGAAGACACGCCTCTCTATTATCAGAGTCTGTGATGCAAGCTCTTTAGTAGTTCCTCATTTATGGGGTCCACCATAGTGTTCAGACTGGATCTGTGGACTATATACCTCTGCGTCTAGACTTTTCAGTGGTCAAGACAATTACACTCTTTGGAACATTTTAATTCAATGGTCGGGAGCCGCACAGACTGTTCCGCTCCTTTGATAGGGGTATGCAGCCCTCTTTTGATGCTGCCCCTCTGGTGGCTGCTTCGCCACAGGTAGTTAACATCTGTCTAGCTATTATTAGTCCAGTCAGGGGTTCAGTTATGGATCCTCAGGCTTCTCAGAGGGATGACATCCTTGTCATTTCTGTATCAGGCAATCCTTGCCAAATAGCAGCCAGCAACCTTGTCAGGCTCGGACTAATGATAATTAAAAAAAAAAAAAGGGGGGTCAGAATTATCACAGCACAGGGCCTAGTTGGAATTTCCCGATACCACACTTGTATCTGATCAGGTTCCACCTCAACCCTGAGGCGGTCATCTCTAAACCTCAGTAAAGAGTACATGTTTCCTTCTACCTCTAGGGGGCAGTCCGATCCAGCGGTGGTATAGCTCACCTCTTTTCTCTAGAGAATTTTCTCTTATTCCGAGATATTTTCAAAACCTAGGCGTCTAACCAGTCTGTTAGTCCCTTTTTATTTTTTAATCAGGCTTTCTTCTCTTGATCAGAGCCTTGCAGCAACAGAAGTGACTCTTCAGCAAGTCGGAACTTAGATTCCTACTTCCATGTTTGCTTCAACTTAACAGATGACATGCTCCTTTCTTGACCATTGGTCAAGTAGGTCTTTTCTGAGGTAGCTTCGCAAATATTCACATACAGTCATACACATAGGGGCAGGATGATCCCCTTTTGGATTATGCAGTGACTAGGATTTGATTCTACTAGACCACTACAAGAGGCTTCTAAGTTGTGCTTCGCCTTCCATCCGGAAGTTTTCAGTGACTTAGTACAAACCTTTTTCCTTGATGAGCTAACCCCACCTGGACCTTCTTTTGCTCACCAAGTAAGGGGTTCAAGTGCTACTGGACCTGTTGTTTGCAGGTCAGCCATACTTGGTAGTGGGGGTTCCGTCTCCGCTTTTCATTCTACCCTGAACCTGTACACTTTACCTCCGGCTCTTGCAGTTCCTGAGGTCCTTTACATTAGATTAGTGCATGTCTTTGACACTATTAATTTTGGTCCTAGATCAAATCGTGAGGCCAGGTTCTTGCCGCTCTCCTAGAGTAGTTGCGGCTGCCTGGCAGACTTTCATTTTTTGCCCATTGTAGTCATCGGCAAGGTGACGAGTTACAACTCGAACGTTTATCTTGTAGGCACTATGTTATAGATGCTCTTACAAGACAGCTCTTTTTAATAACAGGACAGTCCTTGGCTGTCCTTTGTGAGTGAACCCTATCTCCTACCACCCTTCTCAGGGTTGTTGATTTTAGCTTGGTACTCTCCCACTAGTGTGAATGAGTAATGGAGACTTAGTCCAGGAAGATATGGAAATTACGTACTTACCGTAATTATTGATCTTCTTGGACAGTCTCCATCACTCATTCACATGCCCACCCACCATCCCCTGGGTTCACTCGTTTTTCTTTCCTGGTCTTCATGGCCTATAGTTCGGACTGTGAAGACATTGTTCTTTGACCTTTCTTACAAAGGCCATCTGGGCCCTCTCAGGCCCAGAAACTCAGAATGAGTTATTCTCATTAGTTACGCTGCACCTCCTTGGTCGAAAAGGTACTGAGGCGGTTGGAGGGTCGACGTCAAGATAGCCTACACAGGCGCGAGTCAGTCTCGCGGTGCCACGCGTGCGTGGTCCTACCTCGGTGCTGGCCCTTCAGAAAATTTTGGCTCCCGCTTGGTCCTAGCACCTCTGGCGCTATCCCACTAGTGTGAATGAGTGATGGAGACTGTCCAAGAAGATCAATAATTACAGTAAGTATGTAATTTCCATTTCCAACTGCTGAAGAAATAGCCAGAGCAATTCGGATTGTGGAATCACTTCGCCCGGTTCCGAAAGAATCCGGCACCTTTTGACAGGGGCTCGGTTCAGTCGGTTCCCCCGGTTCATGACTATACTCTGGAAAAATTTTATGAACCGGAGTTTGAGGAGGAAGGGGAGTTTGAAGATGATGATGGTGATGGTGAAAGTCTAGATGTGCCTGTGGAACCAGACATCTCCCCAGACAGACCTTTAGGTGTATCCCCTCCTAGGCTTTCTGAGTCCCCTTCCCACTTTATGTTCTTCAGAAAGGTGGCTGAGACCCTCCAGCTTCCTATGGAAGAGGCAATGAAGGATCAGGAGGAGCCTGATTTTATGAAATGATGGACATCCCAGAGTCCAGGAGACTATCTATTCCCCTCCACAAATCTTTTGGGAAACAGACACAAAACAATTCTGAAGTCTCCCAATTCTATACCTCCTGTGGACAGAAGAATGGACAAGAGGTATACACTCTCAGGCTCAGATACGGAGTTTTTATATCAGCACTGCAGCCATGTTGGGATTGTGCAGGCTGCTGCCTGTGACAAGGCAAACATTCCCTTGGCTTCACACCCCCCAGACAAAGACTCCAGGAAGATTAATGCCATGGCAAAAAAGCTGTACATGGCATCTTCCTTGGGACTCAGACAGGCGAATTATATGGCCTATACAGCCAGGTACCAGAAGTCCAGGTGGGACAATGTACTGGCACTGGCTAAACAGGCCTCCCCCCAGCTAGCCAAGGAGCTGGAGGCGGTGGCTGCAGATGGGATTGAGGCATCTAAAGTTCAGTTCTAGGGACATGGATATGTTGTTCATCCACACTTTCTGGCAGGTATCCTTGCCGCTTTAAATCTTTCCGGAAGGTCTTCAAGCTGGCTCCTCCCACCCACCCGGGTGGTAAAACTCTCGGCTCTGCCCCATGACGCCAGATCTTCCTTACCGCTTGGAAGCTCAGGTTCCCTCCTTAACGCTCTGCGTGCAAGACTGGTTCCTATTTCTTCGGTTTACCCGAAATAACTTTTAAGGTTTTCAAGACTTCGGTCATTTATTTCCCTCACGGCTGCGATGGACAAATCGACTCCCGGTTTTCGGAGGTGCCCATGCGGGCAGAAGATGTCTCGGACGGACCTGCACTCCACGTGCGTCTACTGCTTAGGCCTTGAGCATGACCCGCAGGCCTGCGACCAGTGCTCTTCCTTCTCGGTCTACGTTCTGGAAGACCGCGCCGCCCGTTTACAACTTGAGCGCCCCGAGAAACATTACCCGCCAGTAAAGTCGAAGGAGGCCCATTTGGCGGTTTCCGTGGCGGCTGGCTCGTCGGAACAGCTCGAGCAGATGATCGCCCTCGAGGAGGAGGCGGCGCAGGCCACATCTTCATCTTCCTCGGCCGCGGCCTTTATCCCACTCTCCTTGGGATCCTCCTGTTCAGCTTCTTTTAAGGAGCTCTGTCAGTCCCTTTCCACCAAGGGAGAGGGACCAACATCAGGACTTCCCTCTCGGTGCAAGAAGAAGGACTCCAAAGGTAAGTCCCTCCGTCGATGCTCTTGGGGAGTGGAGGTCCCCTCCCAGAGTAGTCGACCATCGACTTTCGGTGACCCGCCGGCAAGCCACTGGCCTCATAGTGTCCCGTCAGGTCAGTTGACCGAGACACCCGCCGACGCAGTCGAGATTTTTTTCGACCACGGACGGGTTGTCGACTGGTGAAGCCGAAACCTCACTCCCGGTTCCCCAGCGGGATCGAGGTTACCGTGGTTGCCTCGCCTCCGGTTCCGAGTCCACGGTCGAAACTTCCGAGCGAGGGAGAGCGGGTTCTCCGCTCTGCTCCCAGAACCCTCCTCGAAACGCCGAGGTTCTCAGTCTCGGTCCAGCCGATCCACCCGACATGGCGGTCTCAAGTCGGTACACGTAGTAAGCGGCGTCGCCGCTCGTCCTCGTCTTCCTCCTCCCGGGCAGGGAGAGGCTTCTACAGTTGCGTCAGCGCCATAAGGACCTCATGTGGCAACAGCTCCTTCTGTCCGGGAGCAAGCTGACGTCGTCGCCTTCCCCGGCCATCAAGTGGCTGTAACCGGAGCTGCCGAAGCAACCCCTCACCCTAGCCGAGGTGCCTGCCCCCAGGGCCTGTTGCTCGACCGAAACCGGCTGCCCCACCGATTCTGGTGGAATCTCTGCCTCCACAGCTGAAATTTGGGGCCCCGACCAAGAATTCTCGGTCGGGCTAGGGCCTGCCCCATAGGCTGTCTGTCACCCTCACTCCCTACCGCCCTCAGCAGGTGGAGGGTGGCTCAGGCCCAAGGCAGCTCTTTGTGGACTCGTCCGAGTCTGACGACGATTCCTCCCTGTTCTCCAGGCAGGTCGACTTGGAGTCCTCCGGAGGTCAGTCGCTGGACGATAGGCCATTGTCCTTCATGGGTTTGCTTAGGCTCATCTCAGAGTCCACCGGGATGCAGCTCGAGCCCGTATCCAAGCAGGCCAAGTATCCCCTAACGGAGATATTGGACCGAGGGGATTCTCCCACGGAGGCCTTTCCGGTGGCCGAGGCCATTGTCGGCCCGGTCTTGGAGCTCTGGCAGCGTCCTGCTTCCTGCCCTGCGCCTTCGGCCAGGATGGCGAGGAAGTCTGCTATCCCCACCAGTTCCCTGTCCGGGTTTTCGGAACACCCTCAGCCGAGGGGTTGGTAACCGACAGCGTCTTCCGCCGTGCCGGAAGCGCCAGGGACGTGGACAAGCCTCCCAACAAGGAGTCCAGGAAGTTGGACTATGCCGGGCGCAAAGTCTACGCTGCGTCCTCCCTTGGCCTTCGTCAGGCCAGCTTGGCCGTGCTGATGGCACACTTTTCTCACGCCCTGTTGGGCTCCTTGGACGAGGTAGTCCCTCATCTCCTGGCTGACCTGCAGAACATGGTCAGGCAGGTGCAGGACCAGGGCAGGGCAGTGGCCAAGCAGCAGCTTCAGACTGCTCTGGACATCGGCGACTCATGTGCCAGGTCAGTCGCGGCCGCAGTGGCTATGCGCCGTCGGGCATGGCTGAGGATATCCACCTTCACAGCAGATACCCAGCACAAGTTGGCGGATGTCCCCTTCTTGGGGACCGACCTCTTTGGCCCTGGAGTGGAAGGTCACCTCCAGAGGATTGAAAAGTCCAATGCCACTCTGGACTCGGTCTCATCCGCCCAGAGGGACAAGGGCCGCAGACCGCAACCCAAGCCCTTTCGTCCGTCTGCGCCCACGGCACGTCTGGCCCAGCAGCATCAGGGCCAGCAGGCTCGCACTTGGCATCCCAAACCCAAGCCTGTGGCTTCCTCTTCCAGGAAGCAGGGAGGTAAAGGCCCAGGAGGTCCCTCGGCCGGTCCCTCCTCCTAGCCTGCCCAGTGACGGGTTGAGGGGTGTCACCCCCAACCTCTTCACTCCACCCCAGGTTCCCCCCGTGGGGGGACAGCTCCGCCACTTCCTTTCCGCCTGGTCCGCTATCACCACAGACCGGTGGGTGCTGGAAGTGGTAGGAAAGGGCCTGCCTCTGGAGTTCAAGCAGGCCCGCCTTCCGAGCTGTCGCCCCGGGGCTTCGGTCCTGCCGCTGTCAGCTCACGAGCCGACATCGCTCTGCTCCTCGAGAAAGAGGTGATCAGAGAGGTGGCAGACCCTCCCTCAGACCCGGGGTTTGTGTCCAGGTACTTCCTGGTCCCAAAACGGACAGGTGGCTGGTGCCCCATTCTCGACCTGCACGACCTAAACAAGTTCCTAAGGTCTCGGACCTTCAGGATGATCACTCTGGCTCAGATAATACCATCCCTGGAACGAGGCATGTGGTTCTGTTCTCTGGACCTACAGGACACTTTCTTTCACGTCCCTATCTGTCCGTCTCACCAGAGATTCCTTCGCTTTCGAGCGGAGGGATCCCTTTACAAGTTCTGAGCCATGCCCTTTGGCCTTTCTCTTGCTCCCAGGGTCTTCACCAAATGCATGGCAGTGGTGACAGCATTCCTGTGGCGCCGAGGGGTCTGGGTGTACCCTTACCTGGATGATTGGCTGATAGCAGCCCCCACCAGACAGGAGGTGGAGCGGTCCAGAGATCTGGCCCTCCAGGTTTGCTCTCAGATCGGCCTTCTCATCAACGAGGCCAAGTTGGAACTTGGACCAAAGCAGGTGATTCTTTTCATCGGGGCAGAGCTCGACTTCTTCAAGCCAGAGCACGGCTCCCGGCGGACAGGGCCGAGGTTCTTTCCTCTTTTGCCCAATCATTTCTGGCTGGGCAATCGTGCCCTGCCCGGGACTTCCTGCGCCTCCTGAGTCTCATGGTGGCCTGCACCAGCGTGGTCCATTGGGCCCGCTGGCACATGCGTCCCCTTCAGTGGGGATTGGCCAGCCAGTGGTCACAATGCTGCGATCCATTGGACCAGCTAGTGACGGTGACCCAGGGGATGTGGAACGCTCTCCAATGGTGGACCATTCCAGCTCATTTGCAGGAGGGCATCCCATTTGTCTGCCCCGAGCCGACGGTCTCTATCGACCGATGCCCCTCTCTGATGGGTTGGGGTGCCCATCTGGGGGAGCACAGAGCGCTCGGCCTCTAGTCCCCCCGGGAGTCCCGATGCCATATCAATCTGCTGGAGCTTCGGGTGGTTCATCTAGCCCTTACCGCCTTTGCTTCATTTCTATGGGGTCAAGTGGTTCAGGTCCAGACGGACAATACCACGACCATGTACTACCTAAACCGCCAGGGCGGGACGCGCTCCATGCCTCTGTGCAAGGAAGCTCTCCGTGTTTGGTCACTCATGCGCAGCCTGGAGGCGGATCTCCTAGCCTTCCATGTGGCAGGAGCCTCCAACACCCTGGCCGATGCCATAAGCCGGATAGGGGCTGTGTCCCACGAGTGGTCTCTCCTGCCGGAGGTAGTACAAGATCTGTTCTCCCACTGGGGCACACCTCAGGTGGACCTTTGCCTCCAGGGAGAATGCTAAGCTGAGGCTGTTTCATGCCCACCCCCCTCAGCAGGGCTCACTGCAGGAGGATGCCTTCTCGAGGCCGTGGACCCCAGGCCTCTTCTACGCTTTCCCCATTTCCCTTGATCCACAAGGTGCTTCTCAAGGTGAGGAGGGACAAGGCGCAGGTGATCTGGTAGCCCCAGACTGGCCCTGCCAATGCTGGTATCCAGATCTCCTCAGCCTCAGCTCCAGGCTCCCGAGGCAGCTTCCAGCTTGCCCGGACCTGTTATCAGTCATTCAGGGAAGGTGTTCCATCCGGACCTTTAATCTCTGCACCTGACGGCCTGGTTCCTGAGCGGCTAGAGTTCCAGGCCTTGGGTCTTTCCGACGAGGTCCTCAATGTAGTTGAGGCGTCCCATAAGGAGTCGACCAGAAAATGCTATGCCTTCAAATGGAAGAGATTCTCCATTTGGTGTCAGGGCAAGGGCCTGGACCCTTCCTCCTGTTCCTTGGCAAGCATCTTGGACTACCTGTGGTCCCTTTCTCAGCAAGGGCTTAGGTCGACGACACCAAAGGTGCACCTGGCAGCCATCTCTGCTTACCGGGCGCAGGCCGGGAAGCAGTCAGTGGCGCAGGAGAAGGTGGTCTGGTGCTTTTTCAAAGGCCTTGATCACATTTCCCCCCTGGTGCGAGAACCTCCACCTCCATGGGATCTACTGCTGCTATTGGCAAAGCTCATGGGCAAGCCATTCGAACCAATGCACAGGTGTGACATCTCTCACCTGTCGTGGAAGACAGCCTTCTTGGTGGCTATCACGTCAGCCAGAAGGATGGGAGAGCTCCAGGCGCTTTCCATCGAGTCTCCTTACCTGGTCTTCCACAGGGATAAGATTGTCCTGCGCCCCCACCCGAAATTCCTTCCGAAGGTGATGTCGGAGTTTCACCTTAGCCAGGTGTTGACTCTGCCGGTGTTCTACCCCAATCACACCTCGGAGGCCGAATATAGGCTCCACACACTGAACCCTAGAAGGGCGCTCGCTTACTATAAAGAGCGCACAGCTGAAGTTCGGGGAGAGGTTCGCCAGCTGTTTGTCACCTATGCTGAAGCCGCACCTGGTAGACCTGCAGCCAAGCGGACGATAAGCAGGTGGGTCACCTCCTGCTTAGATCTCTGCTATAGGTTGGCGGGCATGGAGCCTCCCAGAGGGATAAGAGCTCATTCTACCCGCCATACTGCTGCATCGGTAGCTGCTTCCAGGGACGTCCCTATCCAGGATATCTGTAGGGCTGCTACCTGGAAGTCGGCACATACCTTCATAACCCACTACCACATCAACCTTGAGTCACACCAGGATGCTGGTTTTGGGGCCTTGGTTCTCCAGTCTATATTCCCTAAGTAGGGGGTGTGCGCCTTGCCTCTCTCCTCCCAGAGAACTGCTAGAGTCTGCCAGAAAGTGTGGATGAACAACATATCCCACGTCCTAGAAATATAAGGTTACTCACCTGTAACCTGGGAGTTCTAGGAATGGTATATGTTGTTCATCACCACGACCCACCCGACCTCCCAGCCGACGCACAACCTGAGCTTCCAGTGGGCCAGATCTGGCATCATGGGCGGAGCCGAGAGTTTTACCACCCTGGTGGGTGGGAGGAGCCAGCTTGAAGACCTTCCGGCAAGATTTAAAGCAGCAAGGATACCTGCCAGAAAGTGTGGATGAACAACATATACCATTCCTAGAACTCCTGTTACAGGTGAGTAACCTGTATTTTCATGTTGCTGTGGACTCCAATGATGTGTCATCAAGAGTCATGGTTACTTCTGTGGCTCTTCGGAGAATGGCTTGGCTCAGATGTACTAGCCTCTCGCAGGATACCCAGGCTAAGGCCATGGATTTTCCTGTAGTGGGTAATTCTCTGTTTGGGGAGCAGACAGAGAATTACATGAAGAAAATGGATGAGTACAGGACCACCTACAGGAGTGCTCAGGCCAAGGAAAGGCAGGCAACTCCTCAAAGGCAGCAGTTTAGGGGGAGGGGCAGGCCTTTTCATGGGCCTTTTTACCAAGCACAGGCCTCTTCTCCCTTTTCACAGAGGGGCTTCTTCAGAGGGAGAGGCAGAAGGGGGATGGCCAGGGCTGCATCCACTCCTCAGCCTAAGGCCCCTGTCAAGCAGACACCCTGCTAGCCTCTTCCTTCAGCCTTCAGGTATCTCGACCAGCAAGGCATTTTCTCCAGCTCTTGGGCCACATGGCAGCTTCAACAGCAGTGGTCCAAGGGGCAAGATTCCAGATGAGGGATATTCAGTTCCATCCGAGAGCTTTTTGGTCTCAGAGGAAGGATTCCCTTACCAAACTGATCCCAGTGACTCTGACCTTGATCCAAACCCTTCATTGGTAGGATCAGGACAGTTTAAGACAAGGGGTGCCTTTTGCCACTCAGTCTCATTCAATGGTCCTTACCACAGACGCTTCTCCTCTGGTCTGGGGAGCCCATCTGGGGGCCCTCACTGCCCAGGGACTGTGGTCCCCCCAAGAATCCCTTCTCCATATCAGTCTCCTAGAACTCAGGGCAGTTTTTCTGGCCCTGAAATCTTTCTCTCAGTCAGTGCAGAACAAGGTGGTTCAGGTCAGAACAGACACCACCACCACCATGTGGTACATCAACAAGCAGGGAGGCACTCAGTCCACGGCCTTGTGCACGGAAGCCATGAAATTGTGGTCACTGGCTTACTCCCTGAAAACCTCTCTGGTAGCAGTTCACCTTCCAGGGAAGGACAATGTGCTAGCAGATGCACTGAGCAGGATCTCTCAGGGCCATCACGAATGGTCCCTGGATCCTCGGGTGTTGAAAGTGATTTTTTCAAGGTGGGGCACTCCAGAGATAGATCTCTTTGCAGCCCCAGACAATCACCAACTTCCTCTCTTTTGTTGCAGACCCCCAGTCTTGGGCTCAGTCCCTCTGGATGCTCTGATTCTGAATTGGGAAGGGAAATTTCTGTATGCCTTCCTTCCCTTCCCACTCCGGTTCAGCTTTAGTCAAAATAAAGTCTCAACCTTGCATAGTGATTCTGATTGCTCCAGATTGGGCCAGACAGCCTTGGTACCCCTTGTTGTTGTCCCTAGCAGTCCATCTTCCCCTGTCTCTCCCCATGAATTACAACCTGTTAACATCCTCTCGGGAGGATTTGGTACCCCAGTCTTCAGTTTCACAATCTCAAGGCATGGCTCTTGAAGAGTTAGAGTTTGCAGATTTGCATCTTTCTCAGGGTGTTCTGGATATTCTCAAAGCTTCTCGAAAGCCCTCCACCAGAAAGACTTATAACTCCAAATGGAAGAGATTCAGCATTTGGTGTTCTAAAAAGCATATTTCCCCAGATACTACTGAATTGCGTACGGTTCTGGATTATATGGTCCATCTTAATGGCCTCGGCCTCAGATCAGCTACTCTCAAGGTGCACTTGTCAGCTATTTCTGCGTTTCTGTCTGTGGGGAAGTCTTCCTCACTATCTTCTCATCCTGTGTTTTGTCAATTTTTTAAAGGATTGTTTCACACCAATCCTCCTTTTAGAGACTCTGCCCCTGCCTGGGATTTGAATGTTTGCATTGCCCAACTTATGCAACCTCCTTTTGAGCCTATGTCCTCAGCAGAGCTTAAGTACTTGACTTGGAAAATTGTTCTTGGGCCATTACCTCTGCCAGGCATATCAGTGAATTGCAAGCCCTGTCAGTGGAACCTGATTTTATCTCCTTTCACAGGGATAAAGTGGTCCTTAGAACCAATAGAAGGTTCTTGCCCAAAGTGGTTTCAGACTTCCATTTAAACCAGTCTATGTCTCTCCCTGTTTTCTTCACTGATCATTCTTCCTCAGGAGAGAGGAGGCTACACAGTTTAGATGTTAAAAGAACCCTTAGTTACTACATAGAGCGTATCAAGGGTCACAGGTTTGACTCACTCCAGTTGTTCCTCACTTATGGAGAAGTGGAAAGGGCAAACCTGCCACCAAGAGAACTATTGCCAGGTGGATTGTGTCTTGTATACAATTCTGCTATGAAAAACTGGGAAAGATTCCACCCTCAGGCCTGAAGGCTCACTCTGCAAGAGGTATAGCTGCTTCCCTGGCTGCTGTCTGGGATATCCCTCTCTTAGAAATTTGTCAAGCAGCCACCTGGAAAATAGTCCATACCTTTACCAAGCATTACTTTCTGGATATCCAGGCTAGGAGTGATGCTCGGTTTGGCACAGTAGTACTTCAGAGCCTATTCCCAAAGTAGGTTCTGTTCCTCCTCCATGGAGGTACTGCTTGGTAGTCTGCACTTGTCAGAATACAGCAAGACTTCAAGTTGTTTGAAGAAAAAATTACTCACCTTAGTAATTATGTTTCTTCTATTGGAGTCTTGCTGTATTCTGACCTCCTTCCCTGCCTCCCCTCTCAGAACCTGTTTTTGGGAAGTGGGTGGGCAGGTGCAGTGTTGCACCTCAGGGGTACTCCTTTTACACCCTCTTCTTTTGTTTGGGTGTTTATTTTATTATATTCCTGTTTGGTTTGGGTTTTGAGTTTTGGGTTTCCTGACTTGAGTCTTCTTTTGGTAATCCCAAACTTCTTGTTGCCAGTTGGCTATTAAAATTTTTTTTACAGTTTCCACATAGAATAGCTATTAGAGTGTTGCTTGTAATAATCTGACGGTTAGCTTTCAAAGGGAGACAGACAGAGACATCAACCGAGCTCGAGCTCAGCATTGTATGCTCTGCATAGAAAGATTAACCCTTTGTTCTCCGGGACAGTTTAAAGGCTGGGGCTAGCTGCACTTGTCAGAAAATGACAGGCTCCAATAGAAGAAACATAATTACTAAGGTGAGTAATTTTTTCTTATGGTTCATGATATTGGTGTAGTAAGCAGCAATACATTGCATGGCTGTTGTAAAATGTCAATAAGTAGGTCATGCAGCATATGTGCTGAGCAGTTACTGAATAAATAAATGTATTTAGGATAGTAAAATATTCCTGATAAATATGTGATATTTGCATCTTAATTTCAAGGAGGTCCTTATGGGGTGTCAATGTACAATATAAAGTAGTTATAGTTTTCAAGTTGTCCGAGTAATTGCTTTGTACTACCACTGTTACTAAATTTGAATTATTCTATGAAGGAAATTAAGCTCATGTAACTGTCTGTAAATGTATTAAAAACATTAACTTGTCCTTGTAATGTAATGCATTAAATGCTGTTGCTAGGTTAAGAAGTCACATAACAGCAATAGAGATAAAAACAATGGGACGCATAGGAATTTGAAAAAAGTATACATTAGCAGGAGCAGCGTCATGACTTCACCAATTTTTGTATAGTTTCATTCTAGATTTTCAACATTACCATTTTTTACACCTCCTCATAAACAGTACAGTTGTAATTTTTTACATCCTGTTCAAAATGTGTTTTTGCACCTGTGGTGCCAAATGGCACAGTCACTGTGCAAAATCACCTTTTGGCTAATGAACTGATAGTGTCACTGTTCATGCGGTAGGGTCACAAAAAGCCCATGCTGAAAACTTGGAGTGAAAATACCAAGAAACACCCAAAGCATTAGGGTTTCTGACCATAACACCCTGCCCTGTAGAGACTGACAGGCATCAGGGGTGTGACTTGGGATTGTCAATAGTAATGCTCACGCCATTCCACCCCCACCCCCATCCCCACCCTGCAGCCAGTGACAGGTATCGAGGTGTGCCTTTGACTCTTCAGCCCCAAAGTTCACTCCATTCTCTTATACTGCACCCATTTCAGTGTATTTCCTTATGGAATGGGGTGAGTGTAAAGTTTGAACACCCCAAGGCACATCTCGACACTTTTCTGTGTCTGCAAGGTAGGATGAGGTGAAATGGTGTGAGCGTTATGGGCAGTGACCTAGAGGCACACCCCAATGCCTGTCCTTGTCTGTGGGGTGGGGTTGGGGTTGGTGTCACTTTAGTACTGCACTGCCATTCCTATTCTGCCTGTCTATGTGTGTGTCTCTGTCTCTCTTTCTATCTATATGTCTATGTAATTATCTTTCTGTCAATTGCATGTATCGCTGTTTTTAACTATTTGTAAAACAAACCTGCATATCACATTTGCCTGCACTATGAGCACATACTTATGAAACTGTACATATTTGTACTCCACTTCTGGATAGACCTCATACTTTCCTAATATTCCCATTGTCACAAGCGTAACTACCTTGCCCTTATCAAAAGCGCCCCCCTCTGAAAGTTACTATCACATTTTCTCTGCTAATTAAGCAGCAATGCCCGACAGGGTGTGTGTTGTGCTGGGATAACGTCACGCCTCAGGTGGTTGGGCGGGCGCAAGCCAAGTGCATCCAACGACTGAGGCGTGACGTTATCCCAAATGACACACACCCTGGAGGGCTTTATTGCTGTTATACAATGGCTCGATGTTATATATAAAATAAAAAACAAATTTTAAAGAATGTTTTTATTAGTGTGGAAAAATATTTTTGTTTCTTAAGAGGAGATGCAGAAAAAAAAAAAGCTCATCTGGCTCATCATCCAAAAAATCATCAAACTACAATGGCTCTTCTGCAGGTTCACAGTGAGGCTGAGACTAGACCCGTGATGTTGTACTGGTTTACGTCACGGGTTCAGCCGAAGAATGACCAATCAGAGACCAGGATTTTTTCTTGCCGTTGTATAACAGTCCATCATTACACCTGACTTCCTGACATCAACACATTGCTTAAATATAACTTATATCACCTCGTGGACAGAAACTCTGTTTCTCTTAAAAAAAAAAAAAAGTGTAAATAATCCCAAGGTTGAACATATGCCAGCCATCACTTTTTCATGGACTGCCACCTTCTGTACCACCATGGGGATTTGCATATATTTCCCATGATGCTTTGCATTATTGGGGTATTTGCAATTGTGTTTTCTTTAATACTTGGCTGTCCAGCCAGTATCATCCGGGATAATACATACATCAGTGGCATTTGCTCTGGGGTTCTTTTGTAAACCTATATTGCTTCCAGTTCCTTCCATTAAAATGTACACCTCCATATAGTTTCCTAATAATGTGTATTCCTTCCTTAGAACAGAAACTAAAACAAATCTTACTAGTTACAAATCATTGTGTTGTTTCTCCATACCTCCTTAACAATTCCACACAACTTCACTAACTTCATTACGCAGCCGTGGTGGATCTGACCAGAATTTGTTTATAAGGCAACCACGCTTGTGCACCATACTCTAATAATGGTCTAACTAGCGAGCTGTACAGTGGCACCAAATCCTCTCTCTCTCTTCCTGCTAGAGACGTGCCTAATAATGTAATTTAAAACTGCCATTTGCTTTCTGGCACACTTTCCTATAGTGTGTTCTGAATTGCAGATTGTTAGAAATAGTAATGCCCAAATCTCTTTATTCATTTACGCTTCTAAGAGCAGTATTGGCCAGGCAATAGGTGATCTTCGGATTTTTCCTCCCTAAGTGCATAACTCTGCACTTGTCTGGGTTTCACTGTAGCTTATGGATGTTAACCACTTGTCTATGTGGTTCAGGGCCTCCTGTAAACTGATTGCATCACTTGGGTTTGTTAACACTGCCCCCACCCTGCAGTCATTTGCAGATTTTGTCATCCATAAATTTGGGTGATCTTCCCTTGTCAGTCTTCACCATTCATTACTGCTGGGTGTAAGCCGGAGGTGCGCACCCGCCACAGGAAATTTTTTTTTTTTGAGGGAGGAGTCTGCGCTGTCGGCACCACCCCTGAGAGAGAGACACTGCGTGGTGTGTGAGGGGCAGCCGTTAGGCGCAATAGACTCCTTTTCCATCCCAGTTCTGTTTCTGCCGCCATCGAGGCTGCACCTGCTGCACGAGTGAGAGAAAGTGTCGCTGCACCATTAGGCCTTTGTTCTTTGATGCTGTTAATTTGACTGCTTCATCCCGGTTCTCCATCCCGACGCCGTTGAAGCCAGTAAGACCATTTCATTTTATTTTCAATGACGCCGGGATCTTTGCTGTTTATAAAGTTATTTTGCATCATGTCTGATTCAGGGGCCAAGCGTAAATCCAAAATGGGCCGTGCCCTTATGCGACGGTGCCCATGTGGCCAGCAGTTTTCCACCACAGATCGGCATGATGTTTGTCTTCGGTGCCTGGGACCCAACCATGATATGGACCACTGTGATGCCTGTTTTTCTATGGACTGCAGTGTGTTGGAAATCTGCGCATTTAAAATCGGCAGGGCTCTGCCGACTTTTGGAAGACGACGTCGTTCACAGGAGTTGACCCTTCCTCCAAGTCCCCTCCCGGGTCTATATGGCCCGGCGAGGAGGGAACCTCCTCCACTTCCAGCCTTGCTGAGGAGGAGGTTTCTTCTTCAGTGCCGGAGGAATGGTGCAGTTCATCCTGGTGTCGCATTGTTGGCGCCGTCCTGGCAGTCACCTCCTCGGAGGTGCATGCTTCCCCAATGTCACGGCCTCCAGTTGTGGGGCCCGGCACTGGTGGACCATTGATGCTGCCTAGTGACACCGTTTTGGGTTCCATCACCGTCCACGGGGCCGGGGACTCGGGCGGCGCAGCTGGAGGTGCTGTTTCAGGTTCCGGCACCTCCTGCGGTGCCGGGGACTCGGGCAACACTGCTAGCCATGCAGTTGTGATTCCTGGCACCGTCCGCAGGGCCGGGGACTCTAGTGGTGCCGTTGGTGTCATCGCAGCCTATGTCGGTGCCATTCCCAGTGCTGTCACAGGAGATGTTTCTGAGGTAGCCCCTCTGGAGATCGCTCTGCTTGACTCCTCTTCTGGAGAGGATGACTCAGAGGTACACCCGGACTGGCAGCTTGAGTCTTCAGATTCGGAACTCTCTGTAGGCCAGGGTGTCAGACGGCCCAGTGTTCCTCTCCCCGAGTCCCCGGAGCAGGTTTGCCTTGTGGATCCCATGGCCAGGGGTGGCCTGGGACTTTTTATGGGTGTTGGTTCCGAGATTCATGGGAAGATACCCTCTTCTGAAAGGGCCCAGGTAGCTGCCATCCCTGGTGCTGCTGAGGCTTCTTCAGGAGGGGTTGGGAACCTTACTCCTGTGGCCTCCCTCCGGAGGTCTGCAAAGCGGGGAGCCCCTGCAATGGTGGAGGTCGGGGTGAGGAATGGCAGTGCATTCCCACTGCCTTGTGGGGTGTGGGAAGGAGTCATAGTGCTGAGCCCTGCCTTTCTCTCGAGGTCTCCAGTGCGCCTCCTAGTGGCGGCACTGAGGGTTGCCCTTCTGGACACATGCAACCTCAGTAGCATCACAGGGGAGATTCCTCTTCTGGGCTCTTCCAGGATTTTCACAGGGCTAGTTAAAGGAAAATCTTACTAACCCAATACAAAATCTACCAGCATTTGGCTAGTGGGCTGGTGGCACCAGCCCTTGTACAGGTCACTGGTAATGCCGCATCTAGAGTACGGAGTTCAGTACTGGTACCCACACCTCAAAAAGGACATTAACCTATTGGAGAAAGTCCAGAGGAGGGCTACAAAGATGATAGCAGGTCAGCAGGGTAAGGCATATGAGGAGAGATTGAGGGCACTGAAATGAAAATTACGTACCTATCGTAATTCTTGATCTTTCTGTGTATCTTCGCCATTCATCACTACTTGGGTATCTGGCCAGAGCCAGGACCCAGTGAGAACTCTTTTTTTTTTTTGGGCGGGTCAGTGAGGCGGTGCCACCCTCGAGGCCACGTGTTACGTGGGCGCTCGCTGAGTTAGCAGTTATCTGCTGTTGACACCGCCTGTCATTCTGAATGCTGGCGGGAGATAGATAGGAAGGGATGGGGGTGGGGCAAGGAAGCCCAATGGATAGAGTAAAGGAAAGGATATAAAAACTAAAAGGAGAAATAAACGACCGAGAGGACAGGAAAAAGAGAGAGAGAGTAGCCTAAGGGATTGGGATAGGAAGGGACCCCAATCTCTGGGCAAAAGAAAGAAAGGGTGGAGAAGGGAGGGAAGAAAAAGGGGAATGAAGGTGGAAGGAGGGAAGGATACCACCTCACTCAACCTGGATGCCTGGACCTCGAGAAGGGTAGCACAGATTCTAGAACCCCCCTGCTGCAGAGTGAGAAGAGAAGACACAAGAGTGGCCCCTGTGCAGCCAGGGTGGTCCCAAAAGGGACCAGAGTTAAGGGAGAATGACTCGAGGTCGAATCAGGCCAAGACGGATCAGACAGCATCCACCCCTCCTGCCAAATTAAAACAGAATGTCCCCAAAGGGGAGATGAATAAGGCATAGGGAAAAAACAGGGGAGCCTACCCCTGTTGCAAATGGCACCAGAGCCCGAAGCAGCACCATGATCAATGCCAACCTCCTCCCCGGTGCTGCAAACAGCACTGGAGTCCAAGGCGACACCTGCCATGGCACCATCCCCCTCCCTGGTGCTGCAAACGGCTCTGGAGTCAAAGGCAGCACTGGCCGTGGTGCCACTCCCTTCCCCGGTGCTGCAAAAGGTGCTGGAGCCAAGGGTGGCACCGAGAATTAGTCCGGCACCACTCACAGCGCTGCTCCCATCCCTGGCACTGCAAATGGTGCCAGGATCAGAAGTGGCACTGTGGGATGGCCTGGCAATGCCCATGGCACCACCCGGGCCCCCGGTGCCGCAAGCGGCACTGGAGCCAAGGGCGGCGCCGACAGACTGTTGAGGATGGTGCCGGCCCTGAGCTCGACATCAGGGGAGCCTTCGCTTCTGCAGAAGCTGTCCTGGACCAGCTCTCTCCATCCTCCCACCGTCATTGATGTCTTGTGGCTCACCGTGGCTTGCAGGACACTTGGAGACTGGGGAGAGTTATCTCTCCTGACAGTGCTATCCCACCAAGTAAGTTCACAGGGGAAAGGGCAAGGCTGTGCAGCACTCAGCTGCTTCCAGGGGGTCAGCGAGTGTTGACTTAAGCCCTCTGCTAGTGGCACCACAAAAGGGCAGGCAGTGAGTGAGGCACTGGTTACCATGGGGACCATCGGGATGCTGAAGTCCCCACCTTGGACTGTGTTGGTGCTAGTGTCAGTGCTGGCAGCCAGCTCACGGCAAAAGTAAGATTTCGGGGGGTTAATTATTTAAGGCGGCGGCAAAAATGCAATACACAATACAATCCAGGCAGGATCTGGTACCAATCTTAAAAATCAGGCATTGTACTGGCAGAAATGGTACAGTTGGAGGGTCTGTCAGTCCTAATGGTTTTGCCTGCTGCAAGAGCTCCTCTCGAAGATCTACTGCTATGGTAAGTTCTTACGTAACTGTACTTTGCGTAAGAACTTACTGTAACAGTAGATCTTCGAGAGGATCTCTTGCAGCAGGCCATGCTTTCCCAGCCCCCTTAGTCTTGAGGCATTTCTGTCTCTGTCTCTCTTTCTTCAGGACAGTGCACCTTTCATTGTACCTTTCTGTGGCAGGAACTTATAGCTCTCCTCAGTTCCCCAGCTGGTGGTTCTTTGTATGTGGTCTCTGGCTGGAGAACTGAAGAGGGCACAGGGCCTCCCACATTTATGTAGGAAGGACGTGCATATGACATTGCCATGGGCAGCCCCCTTGTAGACTGCTAGCTAGAAAAGATTCCGTGTGGTCCTAGTGTCTGGCAGCTATAGTTCCATCGGTGTGGCCTGATCCAAGAGATCCTCTCGAAGATCTACTGTTACGATAAGTTCTTACGTAACTGTACTGTCAGGAAATATTTCACTTGGAAGATTACTTATGCGGTAAGATGAGGTGTTTGCACACTAGACACAGCATCTCTGTGCTGTACGGTCCTTTAATAAACTATATAACAAAATCATCAGAAGGAAAAATTAAGCAATGTTGCCTTGATTCTTTAGGTTTAATGATTGACTTTAGGCTGAATAAATCCAGAAGCAAATGGTTTGATACCTTTTATTGGACCAACAAAGATGTTACAAAAGGAAAAAAAGTACTTCAGCCCTTCCTTGGAAGTGTGGCAGTCACTTTGTGACATTTTGTATCACTTTATGTTTATGACAGTGACTTTAGACTGAACACCCATTAATTTCCTAGGATTATTACTATGATCAGCAACAGATATAGAATGGTATCATATTGTCCCATATTCTAGTACCAGGAAATACTGTACACTTGTTCTGATGTGTGAAATATCTGTCATTATACAATGGCAAGAAAGAATCCTGGCTTCTGATTGGTCAGTTGACTGTCACGGCAGGGATGTTATCCTGGCATAACCTCCCTGCTGATTATTTCGATGATATGGATGACCTCCATGCTGATGATCTTTTTCTCTTAAGAAACAAAAATATGTTTACACACTTATAAAAACATTCTTTAAAATTATTTTTTTATTATAAAACAACAAGCCATTGTATAATAGGAATAATGCCCTCCAGGGTGGGAGTTATGCTGGGATAACATCTCTTCTCGAGTGTTGGACGCCCTCGGCCAAACCACCCGAGGTGGGATGTTATCCAAGCATAACTCCCACCCTGTCAGGCATTATTCTTTTAGTAAAAACAAGTGAGGTTTCCACCATAGGTATTAAAGTCTGCAACAGCAGGTCATCTGTAAACCAAGGTGATCTGAAAGGTGATTACTATACTCCTAGTACTAAACAAACTTCTTGAAAAACTGGTCTCCTCCCAGCTGACTGAATATCTCTCCTCTCATAATCTACTGTCCCCTGCGCAGCATGGTTTTCATAAATTCCACACTTCCACTGCCCTCTTGTCTCTCATCTGTCTCCTCTGCAATGGATAAGGGTGAACTCAGTGGTGCACTCCTCATTGACATCACAAAGGCATTCAACCTAGTTGAGCACACCATATTATGCAGCAAATTAAGTGATTTGGGTATCTCTCGCTTGACTCTGAATTGGTTCAAAAGTTATATGGGTAATAGGTAATAACTCATTAAATTTTGGCCACACCCTTCTGCTACCACAGTCCGGGTTCCCCAAGACTCCATACTGGGTCATAAACATAAACATAGGGTCCCCTCCTCTTTTCCATTCACATAAATTTTATACACACTAGTCTCAGACACTGCACCCCAATTCTGTATGCCGATGACCTTGCCGCTACGCTAACTCTCGCAGCATTCTCAAACTTAATTGCCACCTCACTCTGACCTCCATGCTATATACAATCCTGGCTCCGATCCAACAAGCTCCTCTTAAATACCACCAAGAAGCAAACCATGCTGTTTGGCTCGCCCCATAAATTAAAAATGTGTAACTAACCACTCACAGTCCAGTGCATTGATGGATCTCCTTACTACAGTCACTGACTTCAACTTTCTTGGAGTGAAACTTGATGCATCCTTAGACTTCTTGGCAGATATTTCCACTGCATGTAATGCTATTAATGCCAGACTTGGGACTTTCATATAAAGCCAAAGACAGCTTTTTACCTTCAGCCCATATTGCAATTGCCCGAGGCATCCTGCTACCAAAATTAACATTTGGGATGGCAGTCTACTACTCTGCCTCCAAAACCACCCTGCAGAAATGGGGCGTGGCTTACAGTAATATCTGTAGGTCTGCTGTAGCCACAGACTCACCACTGTGACCTTTATTCTAAGCTTGGATGGCTTCCTCCAAGAGCCCTGAGCAAATTTCTTTTGGGCAGTTTGAGTCATATAGTTGTGAACAAGCAATTCCCCATGTCCCTCTCAACGTTACTGAAACCTGACAGCCCTAACTTATCCCACTCAGGTTTAATGTCCCTGGATCATTATTCATCCCTAGACTCAGGACCAAACTTTCAGAGATGTCATTCTCCTTCACAGCATGTATAGTGTGGAACTCTATACCAAGCACAGTCCGCCAGTGCTCATCCATTCATGCCTTTAAAACTGCACTTTGAGCCTTCATATGACAAGCAACTGTATGTTCTTGCCCTTGGGTTGTTTATAGGTAAAGCACCATGAAATTCTTTTTATTTATAATTTTTCTTTTTCTGGAATTTTGTGTTATTTCTTTTTTAATTATTGAAGATTTCGTTTTATTTCTTGTTATTACATTTACTTTAGTAAAATACCTCTAGGTTACCCTATACATACTAGAAATCACATTTCTAGTATATTACATTATATTAAACTGTATTATGCAGTGATCTTGAAAGGTTTTATGAATCACACAATTCTGTTGCCACTTCCTTATGGACCATCTCTGTAGTAGCAATGGAGCCTAAACAACAACCGCTGCAAGCATTCAGTTTTTGCCAAAAAAAGAAGTAATTTTTTAACTTTTCTCATATGTTTGTTTTTGTTTTATACTTTGATTTTCTTTTTAGTTCCTGTTATTTCTTATTTAAGAAAAACACACGGCTCTATTTATAGGCTAGATCCTTAATCTTATATACACAGTACACTCCCACAACTGAATATGTGTACCCTGGAACCTTATTCTGTATGTCAGTTACTGCCTATAGAAATGTATTGCCTTGCATTGACCGTATGCCTTGAATCTCATTGTATTACCCCAACACTGTTTCCATCCTATCATTTTACTGTTGTCTGTTTTGTACTGAACACGGTATTGAATATTTGTCATAACTGTTCCTTACTGTTGACCACCCTTGTATTCACCCAGGTCGTGCCTGAAAATAGGCATCTGATTTATCTAGTTCACCTACTGGGTAAATAAAAACTAAATATATAAATAAATCCATTTCTTTAAGAGGCAAGCCCGTGTAATAAATCAAGCATGACTGATGATACAAGTACAGTATTGGCAGGACAGGGACAGCACACAAGCTAGAGTCCAGCAAAGCAGAAACCCTAACTGATGCCTGTAACTTCTAACCTCAGTGCTCTTATGGTCGTGTTGTGTTTTTTTGCAGGAGTATGGAACTACTTTCAGAAGGTCCTGGTGAAGAGATATGCTATGGAACGAAATGGAGTCAATATTATAAGTGGTCCAATCTTTGATTATGACTATGATGGTTTACATGATACACCAGAGAAAATTAAACAGTACGATTATTTCTTGAGCTAATTACTCAGTTGTTTAATTTGTGTTTCTTGGTTCATTTTATTTTGTTTAGAGGAGGGGTTAAGTAGATGACGAATAAATGTAGGTTACATTTTTGCTTTTCATTGTTCCTCTGTACTGAAAGTCATCCAGTGTTTTATTTCTAAACATGTTTGTTTCCAGATATGTTAATGGGTCAATACCGGTTCCAACTCATTACTACAGCATAATAACCAGCTGCTTAGACTTCACGCAGCCTGCAGACAAGTGTGATGGGCCTCTCTCTGTGTTCTCCTTCATACTTCCTCACAAACCTGACAACGATGAGAGCTGTAATGTAAGTACAGCAAAGCTTGTGTGTAATAAACAGGAGTAAATTTTCATAGCTGTTTTTGTTCCTTGGAAAACTAGACTTCTTAGATAGCACCTGATGAAGGGACCTGTGTGGCCACTAACATTTCTGTACTTGATCATTCAATCAGTGAGCAAAATCCATGTTGGTCTAGTCACACACAGTCCCACAGTGCAGTCAAACTGCAGGGAAGCCAGGATACAGGGAGACATTACTTTTGCTTCTTTTCAATTTAGAGTGGACTTAAGCTTTTAGACGTGGCATCCTGATTGCTTTTTTAAGGGCTGGGACTTAAGGAGGTTCTTTATACTAACTTTATTTACAAGTAACTGCCACATTCTTATGGGTTCGTACTTCAGAACATATGCCGAATTTGTGATTCTATTTCTATTTTGGGGAGGGGTACTCCTAATGCCATACCTCAGTCTGGAGACTATGGAGCATGTTCCTGTATACGAAGAGTCTTATGGCTGACCTTTGTTCTCCAAATGGATCTTACTATGTTTATTGTTTTCATATCAGTTTAAAAGAAGAGAAAGCATTACTTCACAAAGGGAGTGGTTAATATGTGAAATACTCAGTGGGATTGTGCAAGCAAGTGCCATACAGGCTTTTTAAGCAGGACTTGACAGATGCCTGATGTAGAAGGGCACTGATGGTTGGTTACACAGCATGAGTAGGGGTACCATTCTGGCTGTTAAGCTTGGAGGTGTGTCCAGGCTCAAAGTGGCTGTAGTCACTGCCTATGGCAGGAAGGGTGGACAAGATGGATCCTAAGTCTCTTCCATCATCACAATACTACATTGCACTATTCAGAAAGTTTGCAATAAACAAGAACTATTTATTTCTTCAAAGTCTAAAAATGTAGGACTTGATTCAGAACAATTGATTTGTATGTTGCTGGCCCTCAGCTGCTTCATTCTCTAGTGCCACTCCATGACCCCAGCTCAAGAGCAGCATTCACTTACCACTACTGCTCCATCCACCGCTATATAGCTTTTCATGGGGACCAGCAGTAGACATGTACACAGTTGGCCAGCTTCGCTTTGCGAAATATTTTGTGAAGTTTACTGACTTTGCAAGGTGGGACTTCACATAGTTCGTCAAGTAGCAAAGTGCCTGCTTCATGTAGCAAATACCAGCAGATAAGTTGTTGGCGAGATGCCACTTCATATTGTTTTTGCTGATTAAAGTGGCACTTACAGAAGCTCACAAAGAACTACACCAAGTGTCACTGTCATTCTGTTTAAAGCAAGTGTACAACACAACCATTTTATGAGTAAAGCGCACCTCTGGTGAGAGGTTTCTGAAATATAACATTTTATTTGCAAAACTGTCATTTGTTTACTGCATTGTTAATATTGGCAGGTTCTGGCTTTAGGGTACCTTCCCTATTTACAGTGACTTGTTGCTAGGCTGGCATGGGATTGTGGGGTACTGGAGGCTTAGAGCTCATAGCCACCAGTGTTTCACCTACTCTTGTACTTGAAACCTTTTGTGCCTAGTCAGGGTACACTTGCCTAATACTTCTAGCCCTACAGATATCTGGGTGAGCTTTTTTAAAGGCTTTGCAATGTTTTTTAGCTCTAATTCAGTAGTGCGAAACCGGAAGTAGCGCGATTGGCGCTTCCGGTTTCTCCTCCTAAGACCTGCACTGGCGAGCAGGCAGCAGATAGATAAAACCATTGTATGAGTAAAGCATACCTCTGGTGAGAGGTTTCTGAAATATAACATTTTATTTGCAAAACTGTCATTTGTTTACTGCATTGTTAATATTGGCAGGTTCTGGCTATAGGGTACCTTCCCTATTTACAGTGACTTGTTGCTAGGCTGGCATGGGATTGTGGGGTACTGGAGGCTTAGAGCTCATAGCCACCAGTGTTTCCCCTACTCTTGTACTTAAAACCTTTTGAGCCTAGTCAATGTACACTTGCCTAATATTTCTAGCCCTACTGACATCTGGGTAAGCCTTTTTAAAGGCTTTGCAATGTTTTTTAGCGCTAATTCAGTAGCGTGAAACCGGAAGTAGTGCGATTGGTGCTTCTGGTTTTTCCTCCTCTTAAGACCTGCACTAGCAAGTGGGGCCGTGCGCGGAGACACGCACAGAGACACGCGCACCTCAGCACGTGTCTATCGTGTCCATTGGGGACAACGGGGACTAGGAGGCTCAAGCTGGTATCTCCCACATAACAGAATAGACGGTAACAGATTTTCATAGTATTATTCTTCTATTCTTTCTCATAATGAAAAAAACTAATAACTATTGTACAACATGTAAGATGTATGCCTTTGGCAAACAAACACCTAATTATACGTGTGAAAAGTGTGTTTTGGTTGGCGATTTACAGGAGGAAATTACTCACCTGCAGCCTAAGATGTCATTAAAATCAGACATCAAAGCATTGGAAGACTACATCGATCAGATGTCACTCTTGATGGAAACAAACACTTCTTCCACAAAAATTGTGGATGATGATGATGACCACCAGGAGTCTCATCTAGATGTTCCAAAGGTCCCTATATTAAAACATCCAATTATTACTTCTACTCCTTTAATTGCTGCCTCAAGTTGTCAGCAATTAAATGCAAGCAAAGCTGACACTTGGGACTACAGTACCTCAAACAGGGTCCAAGAAAATAATAAAAGTTTTTCACCTCCTATTTTTTATGAAATCCCTACACATAACTCCTTTGAACATCTTTCACAAATGATTGACAAAACTGTGTCAGTGAGCCCAGAACTTGGTATAAGTGTTGCAAATAAAGCAAAACATAGCCAAACATTTAGCGAGCAAACTTCTGCTGTCCAGATTCATCCCCAAATTTCTTCCCCCTTAACTGCTGAAGTGAAGATACCTATTAAAAAGCAAGTATTTGTCCTGGGATATTCTATCACAAAATATATAGACCATGTTGTTTTCAACCCCCATAAAGAACATCGTACCTGCTCTAGCTGTCGGGGGCAAGGGTTTCAGACATCACCTCAATGGTCAAACAAATCTTACTACCAGCCGGAAAAAATCTACTAGTGGTCATACATGTAGGAACTAATGATATTTCAAGACTACCCTGCAGCAAATAAAACAGGATTATGTTTCCCTGTGTAATTTACTAGTGGAACGAGGCTGCAATATATGTCTTATCAGATTCTGCCAGTTCCAAGAGCCACAGAATATATCACAGCCAAAATAAAAGCCTTAAATGAATGGCTTCGAAAATGGTGTTTTAGACAAGGTATTTCCTGTCTGACACACTGGGAAAGTTTCATCATAATCCATCCCTCTTTTGTTGGGATGGCTTACAACTCAGCAGACGGGGAAGTACATTATTGGGATGTAAAGTTGCTACCTTTATACATACCCATTTAAACTGATGGAAAAGGGGGAGATTGGGTTAACTACCAATACTCTTATTACTAGGACTCACTTTTCAAACCAAAATCAACTAAACATTTTATCTCTTAATGCTCGATCTTTAAACATTTCCAAACATACAGAACTGGAACTTAAGGCTCAGTCTCTTGATCTGTCTGTAATAGCTATAACAGAAACATGGGGCAATGCTGATAGAAATTGGATAGCTGAAATTCCGAGATTCAAACACTATTTCAAAAATAGAGCAGATAATTAGATAGGTGGTGGGGTCAGCCTTTACATTAGAGAGGACATCACTTCTTATGAATCCTCAGTGAACGTTCAGTCAGAAAGTATATGGGTGTATATTCAACCTAAGGGTTTTTCCCAAATATTGATTGGGACTTGCTGTCGTCCACCTTCAGCAGACTTTATCCAGAGTACACAGTTGGCTCATGAAATCTCCCAGATAGCAAACAATGGCTCAGTTCAAATTTTGGGCAATTTCAATTTCCCAACCATGAACTGGGAGACTTTAATGGGTTCAAACCATCATGACCATAAATTTCTTGCAACTATTATTGATTTGGGACTATATCAACTGGTCAAGGAACCTACCCGGGGAAGTAATATCTTAGATCTTGTTATAACAAACATAGACATCCCTGAGACTGATTTATTAATATCAGATCCTCTTGGTAATAGTGACCATATGTCCATACTTCTTACTATCCCACTTTGTCAATGCCCTGTGATAAATAAACTTAAAATTAAACAATATCATCGGGCAGACTTTTATAAAATAAATCATCATCTTGGAGCACTTAAACGGGACGCTATTTTTTCCTCACTTAGTACTGATGAAGTATGGGATTTTCTAAAAACACAAATTCAAGAACTTGAACAACTGTACATTCCAGAAAAATATAAATACAATACAAAAGGAAAAATTCCCCTTAGGTTTAATAGATCTATTAAAAAACAAATTTCACAAAAACAAAAGTTATTTTCACTATTAAAAAATGTCCCACTAATCAAAATAATGAAATATTAATTAAATAGAGGGAATCGGTTAAAATATAAAAAAATTTGATTCTGCTTGCAAAACGTAATTTAGAATTTCGCATTGCACATACCAAACACTCACATAAAACTTTGTATTCCTATCTAAACAGCAAAAAAGGAAATAATAGAATTATTGGTCCATTAAATATAAATAATACAATAATTACTTCTGACTCAGAAACCACTTCGGCTTTAAATAATTATTTTTCGTCAGTTTTTGTCCAGGACTCGTCCCAAACTCTTACTGACAGAAACTCTTCAAGTCATACAAATTACAAGGTTTCACAAAATGACGTCTATGAACTATTAATAAAATTAAACAAATCAACAAGCCCTGGCCCAGATGATATTTGTCCCAAATTTATTCTAGGAACAAAAGATACAATTGCCCCTACCACTCGCTATTATTTTTAATAAATCTCTCTATGAATCAAGAGTTCCTTCCGATTGGTTAACCACAATAGTAACTCCCATTTTCAAACAAGGTTCCCATTCAAAAGTTGAAAACTACCACCCGATTAGCTTAACTTCAATTTCTTGTAAATTAATGGAAAAAATAATCAAAACTTTTCTGGAAATAGAAATGGAATCCTTGAATATAGTTGATACGACTCAATATGGATTTAAAACTGGCTTTCCTGCACCACAAACTTGCTTTCATTCTACAACTATATTAGCACGAATCTTGATTTAAACATTCCGGCTGATGTCATCTTGTTGGACTACAGTAAAGCTTTTGACTAAGTGTCACATGACATTTTGATTAAAAAACTCAGTCATTTAGGATTTTCATTTGACATTAGTTTCATGGATAAACAGTTGGCTGAGCAATCATACTCAGAGGGTCAGGGTAAATGGCACTTTGTCAGACTTGGGCAGGGTGATGAGCGGTGTTCCCCAGGGTTCTGATTTGGGACCCACCCTTTTTAATATTTTCATCAATGATATAAACATTTTTTCTTCTAACATCATAATGAAATTTGCTGATGACACAAAACTAGGGGGTATTGTAAATAATGTAGTTAACATGAAAACCTTACTTCTAGGGACATGGATATGTTGTTCATCCACACTGTCTGGCCGGTTCCTTGCCGCTTTAAATCTTGCCGGAAGGTCTTCAAGCTGGCTCCTCCCACCCACCCGGGTGGTAAAACTCTCGGCTCCACCCCATGACGCCAGATCTTCCTTACTGCTTGGAAGCTCAGGTTCCCTCCTTAACGCTCTGCATGATAGACTAGATCCTAACTCTTCGGTTCGTCCGAAACTTGTTTTAAAATTTTCAAGACTTCGGTCTTCCTTTTCCCTCGCAGCTGCGATGGACAAATCGACTCCCGGTTTTCGGCGGTGCCCTTGTGGGCAGAAGATGTCCAGGACGGATCTGCACTCCACGTGCGTCTACTGCCTCGGCCTAGAACACGACCCGCAGGCCTGCGAGTCATGCTGTTCGTTCTCGGCCAACGTCTTGGAGGACCGCACTGCCCAGTTGAAGCTTGGGCGCCCCGAGAAGCTCTTTCCGCCGGTAAAGTCAAAAGAGGCCCGTTGGGCGGATACTGCAGCTGAGCAGCTCGAGCAGATGATCGCCCTCGAGGAGGAGGCGGCCCAGGCCGCATCTTCCTCCTCCTCGGTCACGGCATTTATCCCGCTCTCTTTGGGTACCTTGTATTCTGCTTCGTTCAAGGAGCTTTGCCAGTCCCTTTCCACGAAGGGAAAGGGGCCATCGGGACATTCCTCTCGGTCCAAAAAGAAGGATTCTAAGGGTAAGTCCCATTGTCGGCGTTCGTGGGAGCGGGAGAGGTCCCCTTCCCCGGACAGCCGACTGTCGACTTCAGTCGAGGTTGCGGCTAAGGCTGCTGGCTTCACGGCATCTCCATCAGGTCAGCCGTCCGAGACCCGTCGATGCGGTCGAGATTTTTCTCTACCCGTCGGACGGGTTGTTGACTGGTGAAGCCGACAACCCTTCTTTGCCGGTTCCCCCGGTGGAGACCGAGGATGTGCCTGCGCCCCAGTGCAGCAGTCCCCAGTTAAGGTGTCCGAGCCGAGGGAAGAGCAGGTGTCCCCCGCTGCTTCCCAGGCCCGTCCTTTTAGAAACACCGAGGCTCTCGGTCTCGGACTTCTTCTCAGTCCAGCCAATCCCGCCGACATCGGCGGTCTCGGTCTCGGCACCGAGGTAAGTGGCGACACCGCTCACCTTCGTCTTCCTTCTCGGAAGAGGAGAGGCTTTGGCGCAAATTGCATCAACGCTACGAGGACCTGATGTGGCAGCAGTTACTTTTGTCCGGGAGCAAGTCGACACCTACGCCTTCCCCGGCCATCAAGTGGCTGTCACCCGAACGGCCGAAACAACCTCTCGCTGCAGTTGAGATGCCCAAGCCTGGGCCGGTTGTTCAGCCGAAACCTGCTGCCCCACCGATTGTGGTGGAACCTCTGCCTCCACAACCGAAATCGGGGGCGCCGACCAAGGACTCTCGGTCGGGTCACAGCCTGCCCCACAGGTTGTCAGTCACCCTCACTCCCGACCGTCCTCGGCAGGTGGAAGGTGGCTCAGGCCCTAGGCAGCTCTTCGCGGACTCCTCAGAGTCCGACGACGACTCCTCCCTGTTCTCCAGGCCGGTTGACCTGGAGTCCTCCGGGGGCCAGTCACTGGACGAAAGCCCATTGTCCTTTATGGGTCTGCTTTGGCTCACCTCAGAGTCCACTGGGATGCAGCTCGAGCCCGTATCCAAACGGGCCAAGTATATCCTGACGGAGATACTGGACCGAGGGGATTCACCCACGGAGGCCTTTCCGGTGGCTGAGGCCATTGTAGGCCCAGCCTTGGAGCTTTGGCAGCGGCCTGCTTCCTGTCCTGCACCCTCGGCCAGGATGGCCGGGAAGTATGCGGTCCCTACTGGCTCTTTCCCTGGGTTTTCGGAGCACCCCTCTGCCAAGGGGTTGGTCACCGACAGCATTTTCCGGCGTTCCGGGAACACTAGGGACGTGGACAAGCCCCCCAACAAGGAGTCCAAAAAGCTGGACTACGCCGGGCGCAAGGTGTACGCTGCGTCCTCCCTTGGCCTCCGCCAGGCCAGCTCGGCCATGCTGATGGCACAATTCTCCCACGCCCTCATGGGCTCCCTGGATGAGGTGATCCCTCATCTCCCGGCTGACCTGCAGACCACGGTCCGGCAGGTTCGGGACCAGGGTAGGGCGGTGGCGAAGCAGCAGCTCCAAACAGCTCTGGACATAGGGGACTCCTGTGCCAGATCGGTTGCAGCCACGGTGACCATGCGCCGCAGAGCATGGCTGAGGATATCCACCTTCACAGCGGATACCCAGCACAAGTTGGCGGATGTCCCCTTCCTGGGGACCGACCTCTTCAGCCCTGGAGTGGAAGGTCACCTCCAGCGGATCGAGAAGTCCAATGCTACTCTGGACTCAGTCACCTCTGCCCAGAAGGACAAAGGCCACCGACAGCAGCAGCACAAGCCCTTTCATCCTTCTGTGCCTGTGGCACATCCAGCTCAACAGCACCAGCACCAGGGCCAGCAGGCTCGCGCTTGGCATCCCAAACCCAAGCCCGCGGCTTCCTGTAGTAGGAAGCAGGGAGGTAAAGGCCCAGGAGGTCCCTCGGCCGGTCTCTCCTCCAAGCCTGCCCAGTGACGGGTTGAGGGGTGTCGCCCCCAGCCTTGTCACTCCCCCCTGGGTTCCCCCCGTGGGGGGACGGCTCTGCCACTTCCTTTCCACCTGGTCCACTATCACCACGGACTGCTGGGTGTTGGAGGTGGTAAGAAAGGGCCTGCCTCTGGAATTCGAGCAGGCTCCACCCTTTCGAGCCGACACCCCTGTCCGCCACCAGGTCCGCAGCCTCGCTATCGGCCCACTGAGCCGATATTGCCGTGCTCCTCGAAAAAGAGGTGATCAGGAAGGTGGCGGATCCTCCTCCAGACCCGGGGTGTGTGTCCAGGTATTTCCTGGTCCCAAAACGGATGGGGGGCTGGTGCCCCATTCTCGACCTGCACGACCTGAACAGGTTCCTAAGGTCTCGGACCTTCAGGATGGTCACTCTGGCTCAGATAATCCCATCCTTGGAATGAGGCGCGTGGTTCTGTTCCATGGACCTCCAGGACGCGTCCTTTCACGTCCCAATCCGTCCGTCTCACCAGAGAGTCCTCCACTTCAGAGCGGAGGGATCCCTTTACGAGTTCCGGGCCATGCCCTTCGGCCTCTCCCTAGCTCCCAGGGTCTTCACCAAATGCATGGCAGTGGTGACAGCATTCCTGCAGCACCGAAGGGTCCGGGTGTACCCCTACCTGGACGACTGGCTGATTGCAGCCCCCTCCAGAGCGGAGGTGGAGCGGTCCAGATATCTGGCCCTCCAGGTTTGCTCTCAGATTGGCCTCCTCATCAATGAGGCCAAGTCAGAACTCGTGCCAAAGCAGGTGATACATTTCATCGGGGCAGAGCTCGACTCTCTTCGAGCCAGAGCATGGCTCCCGGTGGACAGGGCCAAGGTTCTTTCCTCCTTTGCCCAATCATTTCAGGTTGGGCAATCTCGCCCTGCCCGGGACTTCCTGCGCCTCCTGGGCCTCGTGGCGGCCTGCACCAGTGTGGTCCGTTGGGCCAGCTGGTACATGCATTCCCTTCAATGCGGACTGGCCAGCCAGTGGTCACAGCACTTCGATCCGTTGGATCAGCTAGTGACAGTGACCCAGGGGATATGGAACGCTCTCCAGTGGTGGACCGTTTCGGCACATCTGCAGGAGGGCATCCCGTTTGTCCGCCCCGAGCCGACGGTCTCTCTATCAACCGATGCCTCTCTGATGGGTTGGGGTGCCCATCTGGGGAGCACAAGCGCATGGCCTCTGGTCCCTCGGAGTCCCAATGCCACATCAACCTGCTGGAGCTTGAGTGGTTCGTCTAGCCCTCACCGCCTCGCTCCGTTTCTACGAGGTCAATGGTTCAGGTCGGACGGACAATAACGACCATGTACTACCTAAACTGCCGAGGCGGGGCCGCTCCATGCCTTTGTGCAGGAAGCTCTCCACATTTGGTCTCTTGTGCGCAGCCTGGAGGCGGATCTCCTCGCCATTCACGTGGCAGGAGCCTCCAACACCCTGGCCGATGCCCTAAGCCGGATGGGGGCTGCGTCTCACGAGTGGTCTCTCCTGCCGGAGGTAGTACAAGATCTCTTCTCCCACTGGGGCATGCCTCAGGTGGACCTGTTTGCCTCAAGGGAGAATGTGAAGCTGAGACTGTTTCATGCCGGCCCCCCCTCAGCAGGGCTCGCAGCAGGGGGATGCCTTCTCGAGGCCGTGGACCCCGGGCCTCTTCGGTGCCTTCCCCCATTTCTCTTGATCCACAAGGTGCTTCTCAAGGCGAGGAGGGACAAGGTGCAGCTGATTCTGGTAGCCCCAGACTGGCCCCACCAGTTCTGGTATCCAGATCTCCTCAGTCTCAGTTCCAGGCTTCCGAGGTGGCTTTCAGCCCGCCCGGACCTGATCTCGGTCAATCAGGGGAAGGTATTCCATCCGGACCTTCAATCCCTGCACCTGATGGCCTGGTTCCTGAGAGGCTAGAGTTCCAGGCCTTGGGTCTTTCCGACGAGGTCCTCAACGTCGTTGAGGTGTCCCGTAAGGAGTTGACCAGAAAATGCTATGCCTTCAAATGGAAGAGATTCTCCATTTGGTGTCAGGGCAAGCATTTTGGACTACCTGTGGTCCCTTTCTCAGCAAGGGCTTCAGTCGGTGACCCTTAAGGTGCACCTGGCAGCCATCTCTGCTTACTGGGCGTGGGCCGGGAAGCAGTTGGTGGCGCAGGAGAAGGTGGTCAGGCGCTTTTTCAAAGGCCTTGATCACATATCTCCTCCGGTGCGAGAACCTCCACCTCCGTGGGATCTATTGCTGGTACTGGCTAAGCTCATGGGCAAGCCATTCGAACGTGCACAGGTGAGACATCTCTCACCTGTCGTGGAAGACCGCCTTCTTGGTGGCTATCAAGTCAGCCAGAAGGATGGGAGAGCTCCAGGCACTTTCCATCAAGTCTCCTTATCTGGTCTTCCACAGGGACTAGATTGTCCTGCCCCCACCGAAATTCCTTCTGAAGGTGGTGTCAGAGTTTCACCTCAACCAGGTGTTGACTCTGCGGTGTTCTACCCAATCACACCTCGAGGCCTAATATAGACTCCATACTTTGGACCCTAGAAGAGCGCTCGCTTATTATAAGGAGCGGATGGCTGAAGTTCGGGGAGAGGTTCGCCAGCTGTTTGTCACCTACGCTGAAGTCGCACCTGGCAGACCTGCAGCCAAGAGGATGATAGGCAGGGGGGTCACCTCCTACATAGATCTCTGCTATAGGTTGGCAGGCATGGAGCCTCCCAGAGGGATAAGAGCTCATTCTACCCGCCATACCACTGCATCGGTAGCTGCTTCCAGGGACGTCCCTATCCAGGAAATCTGCAGGGCTGCTACCTGGAAGTCAGCACATACCTTCATCACCCATTACCACATCGACCTTGAGTCACGCCGGGATGCTGGTTTTGGGGCCTCGGTTCTCCAGTCTTTATTCCCTAAGTAGGGGGTGTGCACCTTGCCTCCTTCCTCCAGGAGAATTGCTAGGAGTCTGCCAGACAGTGTGGATGAACAACATATCCATGTCCCTAGAAATACAGGTTACTCACCTGTAACAGGAGTTCTAGGAATGATATATGTTGTTCATCCTACGACTCCCACCTCGGCTTGACACACAACCTGGCTTCCAGCGGGCTACATCTGGCGTCATGGGGCGGAGCCAGAGTTTCACCACCGGTGGGTGGGAGGAGCCAACTTGAAGACCTTCCGGCAAGATTTAAAGCGGCAAGGAACCTGCCAGACAGTGTGGATGAACAACATATACCATTCCTAGAACTCCTGTTACAGGTGAGTAACCTGTATTAACTGACCTCGCAATAATTGAACACTGGGCCCACATAAATAAAATGCACTTCAGTGTTACAAAATGTGCAGTTTTACACATGCGGAAAAATAACCCCAAACAAATATACACTTTGAACAATATTATTATTAGGGCATCTAGTTTAGAAAAGGATCTTGGGATACTAGTAAATAATAAGCTTTCCTCATCTTCTCATTGTAATAAAATTGCCAATCAAGCTAATGCTCTTCTTCGCAGGATAAATGGTACATTTGTCTCTAAGTCAGAATAGTGTATCATGACCATGTATAGGTCTCATGTTAGACCTTATATGGATTATGGCTCCTTATTTTGGGAGTCCTTATCTGGTCTCGGATATAAATAGAATCGAACAAATCCAACGTAGGGCTACAAAACTCATTCCATATTTTGCTCATTTGGATTATGATTCTAGACTACAGAAAACAGGCTTGTATTCACTTAAACAGAGAAGAACTAGAGGCGATCTCTTACAACTATTCAAAATTACGAAATCACCCGTTCTGGTGGAACAATGTGGTATAACTTTATCCACCAGAAAAATTGTAGCTAGGTTACACAGTAAACAATTGGACATTAAAAATGTTAATACAAATAAAAGACAAAACTTCTTCACTATCAGAACTCCCTAGGTTGTGGAATACACTGCCTCAAGATATTATTGATTCACAAACTATTACGATTTTCAAAAACAAACTTGATAAAAGGTTATTAAACTAGAATTAAGAAAAATGATCCACACATGTGGAGGACAATCTTGATAGGCAATGGCCTTCTTTTGTTCATCAAACCGAGTAAACCACATTCACTGTACCATAACCCAACTTCCCCCTCCCACCACACAGATCATTTTACCCCCTACCGTCCTCTGCTGAACTCCCCCCCATCGCAGCAAACTTATACCTCCTAAGTGAAGTCAAATGTAGTCAGTGTGTTTCCTTTCCCCATCCGTGCACCAAAACAAACTCCCTGCCTCTCCCAACACAACCCTATCCCAGTCATCAATTAAATCTCACCACCCAACTCCCCCTTCCCCCTTGGCCCCTACTGCCCTTGCCCCCAAGCACCCAAAAAAAATCTGTTTTTGCAGGATCTGTAAATGATGAAGACTGTTCCCTGGTGCAGATAAGCCCAGTTTGTTCACTGCAAGTATCAGTGATGCCATAAATGAATGGTGACATCTTTGTCAAGTGTCTTTGTGAGACTCAGCCAGTCAGGTTATATTCTACACTATTCAATCTGCAATCACCCGTAAGAAAGCAGAGTTCCTGTCCTGGGAGATTGCAGCTGCTCAGAATCGACCAGCTCAGCTGTTCTGAACTCTGGACAGACTTTGCAACTCAGCCTGTCTACAAGTCCGGAAAGCCTTTTCTCAAGTAGAGTGCGATGAACCCTCGGCTTTCCCGGAGTACTTTCGACTGACTGGAGTTCATGGATGTCATGCGGTTCGTCCAGAGTGCATGCCCTACCTGCTGTAGTTTGGTCCCAGAACCAACTTCCCTGATTCTGGGTTATATGGATTCCATCGATCTGGTCCTAGCGCAGATAATCTGGTGCTCCTTGGAAACAGGTGAGTTCCCTAGCTCCCTGAAAGAGGCGCTGGTGACATCACTCTTGAAGAAAGCTTCTTTGGACCTAGACTACCATGCAAACTACAGACCAATCTCTAATCTTCCCTTTTTAGGTAAGTGATTGAGGAAGTAGTGGCCACACAGCTGGAGGATCATTTGAACATCCATGACATCTATGAACCCCTCCAGTCCGGATTTCGAAAGAGACATAGTACTGAGACAGCGCTGGTTTGGGTGCTCAGTGATCTCCTGATGGCTAGAGACTGGAAGAGCTCCATCTTGGTTCTTCTGGATCTCTCATCAGCATTTGACACCTTGGACCATGGGGTGCTACTGGACCGTCTGAGGTTCACCTGTGAACTGTCAGGTACAGTCCTCGGGTGGTTTACATCTTTCCTCACAGAAAGAATTCAGAGAGTGGTGTCTGGGGTTTATTCCTCTGACCCAGTTTTGCTGTCATGTGGGGTACCTCAGGGGTCAGTGTTGTCCCCCATGTTCAGGGCCCTGTGTTTACTGTGGCAAAGTGAACCTACATTCTGCGGCAGGACCTCATACTTTCTGCGGCAGAACAACTGCTGAATCTGCAGCCATTCTGCGGTAGATAAATTGTGGCTAAACAGCATACCTTCAAAGGGATTAAGTCTTAATTAACCTTTGACTGCCTTCATGCAACCACTCTGCTACACTAAAAGTGGAACAGCAGGCCATTTAACAGTATTTAGTCTTCTTGTCATAAATATTAAACAGCAGTAACCCAAACCTGGCACAGTCTTTGGTATCAGTGTTCTCTTTTAATGAATTTTCCTTCCCACCCCGAATTTGAAGGCTCATCTGTTCTGGAAATTGGTGGCCTTTGCTGTTCTCCTAGGTCATATAATCAGAGAAGGACATATACACTTAGCTAAAACTACACAGAAGGCAAAACCTGCTTGGATTTCTTCTGGTTTATATTTACAGTTAGCAGATATGAAGAGAGGCTCCAACTTGAAGGGCATTTTTTTTTCTGATTTTGATCAATGTTCTTTTAAATTATTATTTTTGTAAACTAGGACTGCTCCAACTGCCTTGCAACAAACATGTTGAGTGCAGTGTATAAATCTGTGTTTTTTTGGGGGGGGGGATTGTCTTCCTATAATAGTGAAGGAGAGTGTAACTTGCAGTGTCTGTAGGTTTTGTTGACTCCTGATTTTTCTTTGGGGGGAAAACACTAAAAAATGCAAGCAAGTCATTCTTATTAAGCTGGAGTAACCTTGGTTAGCATGTTCTCTTCTCTTCGCAACTCAGGGGGTGGTGATGTTCTTCAGTCAGTGACCCTCATTTCACTTTTGCATAGCAGCAATCAAACTCTCCATTCTGATTTTTTTCCATGCCAGCTTGCTCCAGTTCTGGTATACTCTGGTCCCCAACTCTGCTGCAGCTGGGCAACTTGACCCTCCTTAAGAATTGAGCTTGATGCCACCACTAAGGCTGCAGGTTCAGATTGATTTGCCAATAAATTACTCTCACACTTGCAGGTACGGAACTGCAGCCCAGAAATCAAAACTGTGATAGATGTCCACCAGTGGGGACTGAGTCCTCTGCTCAGTCTGCTGCCAGCCCAATGTGTCTGCAATCAGCTTCTCCTCTGATACCTGTCACCACACTGAGATCATTTCCACCTCCACGGGCACCACCGAATCTTCACACTTCTTGACTACAGCTTGCCTTCCAGTTCTTCCTTCCAGATTCATCTTCCAGAGATTCAGCATGCACCATGAGCAGCCTCATAATAAAATATTAACATGGCTGAGCTACCCACATCTACACAGCAGCAAACCATAACTGCCGTGGACCTAATCAAGCTCTGCTACTCTTGTGTCAGTCGCCCCCCCCCCACCACACACACACGCACAATACTGGCTGGAAAAAGTTATGTAACAAAAGCCAGCACGAGTCAAGATGCCATGCAACCACTAGCTTTTCAGCTTTGTAGTGGATATCAGCAGTTTGCTGCCCCTTCTAATGAGCATTTGTGCCATGGTGTACTTAACACATCAGCCTTGCCTTGTGTGATTGCATAGCATAGCTAGCATTTCTGTGGCTGTGTGGCTGGTTTTCCTGATTTCTGCGGCAAGCACTGATTTCTGCGGGCAACCCTGATTTCTGCGGCCACTGCTGCAACCACAGAATTGCAGAAAACACGGGGCCCTGCCCATGTTGTTCACGGTGTATATGCTGCCCCTCGGAGACATTGTAAGAAGGTATGGGCTGAGGTTTCACTGCTATGTTGATGATACCCAGCTCTACCTTTCTTTTGCACCTGACCAGGATGGAGCTTTCTCGGTCTTTAATAGCTGTCTCACTGAAATCCAGGAGTGGATGAATTCCAGTTGGTTGAAGCTGAACTCGGAAAAGACTGAGGTGCTGGTTGTGGTCCCAGGTCACCGAATAGGGGGGTTGAGGGTTGGTTCGCCCTTTGGACTTTTTCTTGGGAGCTTATCACTCCCAACCTCTGAACAGGTGCGAAACCTGGGGATAATTTTGGATGAAGGGCTGACCCTGCATTCGCAGATGTCGGCTGTCATCAGATCTTCCTTTTACCATCTAAGGAATATCTCCAGGATTAAGCACCTTGTTCTGTCCGGTGACCTTCCTACCCTGGTTCATGCCTTTGTGTCCTCGTGCTTAGATTATTGCAACTCCCTTTACCTAGGGCTGTCGGATCAAAATCTGTCGCTTGCAGTTGGTGCAGAACGTGGTGGCCCGGCTTTTGACTGGATCGTCTTGGTCCTGTCATATTTCGCTAGTGCTGCGCAGACTGCACTGGCTGCCTGTTCATTGGCGGATTACCTTTAAAGTCAGTCTTCTGTCTTTTAAAGCCCTACGTGGACTGGGCCCAGACTACCTGAAAGAGCTTCTGGTCCCTTACTGCCCTGGGCAATCGCTCCACTCAGCCGACGAGGGGTTGCTAGAGATTCAGAGGGTGTGTTTGAAATCTTCAAACAACATGAAGTCTTGCTATATTATAGACATTAGCAGTTTGTTCCAGCTCTAGAACTGCCCCGGAGTGAAATGGTTAAAACCATTCCAAAATAGAATTTTGGCATGAGAGCAGCTCTATCTGTGTCATTTCAAACTTGAACTGTCAGATTCTTTACTCTGCCTCAGTGAACAGTCGCTCGGAGATTTCTCCTTCTGCTCGGTTCATTTCTCGGTTTAAAAGTTTTTTCTCGGTTGGATTTAACCGAGAATAGTTTTATTTAACACCAAAACTGTTAGTCAAGCTCTATCTGTGGTAACGTAAGTAAATGAAGGTTTTGTCTGTGTGGAACTTGTAAGTTATCGGTTGGGTTTTGAACCGATCAGTGGGTTAAAACTCATTTAAAACTAAAGTTACTATTTTAGAGTGCGGTTCCGTTCTTATCGGTTCTAAAGCGGATTTATTCGTTTTTTCCAATACCTGTGACCACGGTTAGGAACCGATAAGGGTGTCTTGCCTGGCACTGCCGTTAAAAGGGCAAGTTTTGGTTAGGCTGGCATTATGTCTAGAAATCCAAAAGAAAACCGGGCCCACTGGGTTTCAACACTGTGATGTTTGTGGGGAAGTCTTTGCCAAGGCTGACCCACACACCACATGTGTTTATTGTCTGGGGTTTGACCACCTCCAGTCAGACTGCCAGGTATGTAAGAATTTCCCTGCAGCCACCCTGGAAAAAAGATTGGGCAGGCTCAGGGAACGAGAGGCCAAAAAGTCCGCTGACCCGGATGGCCAGCCCGGTTCGGTGCCAACCGAACCAGAGGGAGTGCCCTCTGACCAGGGCCAGACTTCCTTGGGCAAAAGAAAAGCTGGTTCCGAGGAACCAATTCCAGTAAAGAAAACAAGAAAATCAGCAGGTCTGGAGTCCAAAATTCCTTCTCCAACTGCTGCAGAGATAGCAAAAGCCATACAAATTGTCCAGTCACTGTCTCAGGGTCCGTCCGAACCGCCACTATCTGGTAAAAGGTCGGTTCGTCCGGTCCCAGTGGTTCAGGATTATGATATTGAGGAATTTTATGAACCAGAAGAGGGGGAGGAGGATTATGAACAGTATGAATGTGGCTGGGAAGGTCTGGGTGTGCCCATTGAACTGGACATCTCCCCAGACAGACCTTTAGAATCTCCCCCTATGCTGTCTGAGTCCCCATCTCATTTTATGTTTTATAAAAGTTGCTGAAACCCTCCAGCTTCCTTTAGAAGAGGCTGTGGATGAGCAAGAGGAGCCTGATTTTGTAGAAATGATGGATATTCCAGAGTCTAGGAGATTGTCTATTCCTTTACATAAGTCTTTTAGGAGACAAACAATTAAAATTTTTAAAGCTCCTAATTCTGTCCTCCTGTAGATAAAAGATGGACAGAAGGTATACATTGTCAGGCCCTGATACAGAATTCCTTTCTCACAATGCAGTCATGTTGGGTAGTTCAGGCTGCTGCCTGTGATAAAGCTAATATTCCCTTGGCTTCACATCCTCCTGACAAGGATTCCAGGAAGATTGATGCCATGGCAAAAAACAGTATATGGCAGCCTCTCTGGGACTCAGGCAAGCAAATTATATGGTTTATGTAGCTAGGTATCAGAAATCTAGATGGGATACTGTTATGCAATTGGCCAAGCAGGCCCATGGCCAGCTGGCTAGTGAACTAGAACAGGTGGCTGCTGATGGCATTGAAGCCTCTAAGGTTCAGTTTCATGCTGCTGTGGATGTTAATGATGTTTCCTCTAGGGTCATGGCCACATCTGTAGCTTTTCGTAGGTTGGCCTGGCTCAGGTGTACTAGTTTGTCACAGGATACTCAGACTAAGGCTATGGATTTTCCTGTGGTGGGAAATTCTCTGTTTGGAGAGCAGACAGAGAATTACATGAAGAAGATGGATGAATATAGGACTACTTACAAGAGTGCCCAGGCTAGGAGGCGGCAAGCCACTCCTCAAAGGCATGCCCCAGGGGTAGGGGTAGGCCTTTTCACAGGCCTTTCTACCAGACTCAGGCCTCCTCTGCCTATGCTCAGAGGGGCTTCTTCAGAGCAGGGGCAGACGAGGGGTGGGCAGACCTGCTCCCACCCCAGCCTAAAGCTCCTGCAAACAGGCACCCTGATGGGGTGCTCAGGCCGATTCTCCTGTACCATTGGGGCAGGCTGGCTTACTTCAGTCAGAATTGGGCTTCTTTAACCTCAGACAAGTGGGTTCTGGAAGTAGTAAGCCAGGGTCTGGTTCTCAGCTTCAAAAAGTTTCCCAAGTTGAGAAGCAGACTTTTTCTACCTGCAAGTGCTTCAGAGACCCTTGCTGTGGAAACAGAGGTCTCATCCCTGTTAGCTCTCAGAGCAGTAGAAAGGGTTCCTCCCTGCATCAGGGCAGGGGTCTGTATTCAGATACTTCCTTACCCCAAAAGACAGGAGAATGGCGGCCCATTTTAGATCTCAGATATCTGAACAAGCATCTTTTGAACAAAGTTCAAAATGGTAACTCTGGCAATGATTTTACCTTCCCTAAGGCCAGGGGACTGGCTGGCCTCCTGGACCTCAAGGATGCCTATTTCCATGTCCTAATCAGAAGATCCCATGAAAGTACCTCAGATTCAACTGCCCTCAGGTCATTACCAGTTCAGAGCAATGCCCTTCGGCCCTTACCTCTGCTCCAAGGGTATTCACAAAGTGTCTAGCAGTGGCAGTGGCCCCTTAAGGAGGCAGAGGATTGCTGTTTTCCCTATCTAGACGACTGGCTCATCGTAGGCCAGTCCCCAGAACAGGTAAAATCTCACCTGCAGGTCACCCAGCAGCTTCTCACCTCCCTGGGTTTTCTGCTAAACCTACAAAGTCGGTTCTGGAACCAGTCCAGGTACTCACCTTTATAGGGGCAGAATTGGACACAAAGCTAGCCAGAGCCTTTCTTCCCCAGAAAGGGTAAGGAATTTAGTGGCTCTGGCCTCTTCCTTCACTCTGCAGGTCTCGACCAGCAAGACACTTTCTGCAGCTCCTGGGGCACATGGCTGCATCCACAGCTGTTGTGCAGGAGCCAGATTTCAGATGAGAGACATTCAGTTTCACTTGAGAACCTTTTGGTCTCAGAGAAGAGACCCCCTTTCAAGTTGGTCCCAGTGACTCGAACCTTGATCCTAGCTCTCCAGTGGTGGCAGGATCAGAGCAATTTTAAGCGGGGGTCCCCTTCATTTCCCCTTCTCACGACTTGACTCTCACTACAGATGCTTCCCTTCTGGGTTGGGGAGCCCACATGGGCGACCTTTCCACTCAGGGAGTTTGGTCCCCCCAGGAATCTCTGCTCCACATCAATTTGATGGAACTCAGAGCTGTCTTTTTAGCTCTTCAAGCTTTTTCTGCATCTGTCCACGACAAGGTGATACAAGTCAGAACAGACAACACCACAACAATGTGGTACATCAACAAACAGGAGGGCACTCGGTCTTGGCCTTGTGCACCGAGGCAATGAAGTTGTGGTCTCTGGCCTATTCCTAGAACACTTCCCTCATAGCAGTTCATCTTCCGGGAAGGACAATGTCCTAGCGGATGCCCTCAGCAGGATTTCCCAGGGCCATCACGATTGGTCCCTGGATCCTCAAGTGCTGGGGATAGTTTTTGCCAGGTGGGGCATCCCTCAGATAGATCTTTTGCAGCCCCAGACAATCACAAACTTCCTCTGTTCTGTTGCAGGCCTCCAGTGCTGGGCTCAGTTCCCCTGGATGGCCTTCTTCTGGATTGGGAGGGGAAGTTCCTCTATGCTTCCCCCCCCCCTTTCCTCTCCTATTCAAAGTACTAGTCAAATCAGATCTCAGCCTTGCAGGGTGATTCTGATTGCCCTGGATTGAGGCCAGGCAGCCCTGGTACCCACTCCTTCTGTCTCTGACAGTCCATCTTCTCCTGTGCCTCCCCAGGAATCACAATCTGTTGACTTGTGCCCAGGGAAGGTTTGGTATCGGACCTCAAATCCCTCAACCTCAAGGCCTGGCTCTTGAGGAGTTAGAGTTGCTGATTTACACCTCTTTCAGGGTGTTCTTGAGATCCTAAAGGCTTCCAGAAAGCCTTACACTAGGGCTACTTATAGTTCTAAATGGAAAGGTTTTCCATTTGGTGTGCTGGGAATAATATTTCCCCAGAATCTGCCTAATTGCCCATTTTGTTAGATTACATGGTACATCTTAATTCCTTGGGTCTCAGACCAGCTACTCTGAGAGTTCATTTGGCAGCTGTGTCTGCTTTTGTGTCAGCAGGAAAGTCATCCCCTCTTTCCTCTCATCCTGTGTTTTCCTAGTTTTTTAAGGGATTACTCCATACTAATCCTCCCTTTCGGGAACTGCCCCTGCTTGGGACCTTAATGTTTGCATTGCCCAGTTAATGCAACCCTTTGAACCTCTGTCTTCTGCAGAGCTTAAGTACCTAACTTGAAAACTGTTTTTTCTAGTGGCTATCACTTCTGCCAGATGCATAAGTGAATTGCAAGCCTTGTCAGTGGAGACTGACTTTATTTCTTTCCACAGGGATAAGGTAGTCCTTAGGACTAATAGGAAGTTTTGCCTAAGGTGGTTTCAGATTTCCACCTTAATCAATCTATCTCCTTCCAGTATTTTTCACTGATCACTCCTCTTGGGTGAGGAGGTTGCACAGCCTGGATGTTAAGAGAGCTCTTAGTTATTATGCAGAGCGTACCAAAGGTCTGAGTTCGAATCCTCCAACTTTTCCTTACCTATGGTGAAGTTGGGAAAGGCAAACCTACCACTAAGAGATCAATAGCCAGGTGGATTGTCTCTTGTATCCAATTTTGTTATCAGAAAGTGGGCAGAGCCCCCTCCCAGTTTGAGGGCTCCATTCTACCAGGGGTACAGCTCGTCTCTAGCTGCTGCCAGAGATATCCCTTTATTAGAGATTTGCCAGGCTGCTACTTGGAAAACGGTACATTACCTTTACCACATACTCCTGGATGTCCAGGCCAGGAGAGATGCTCTACTTGGCACAGCTGTTCTTCAGAGCCTATTCTCTAAGTAGGTTCTGCCCTCCTCCATGGAGGTACTGCTGTGTATTCTGCTAATGTCTATAATATAGCAAGACTTCATGTTGTTTGAAGAAAAATTACTCACCTTAGTAATGTTGTTTCTTCTAATGGAGTCTTACTATATCGAACCCCAACCTGCCCCTCTCAGAACCTCTACTTGGTGGGGTGCGGGCAACTTAGTGTGGGCACTACTTATGTCCTGTTAGCATTTGTCCCTTTGGGACTTTGGGGGATGTGTATGTGTATGCGGCGTGTGTGTGTTTTATTATACTTATGTTCCATTTTCATATTATTAGAATAGTGTTAGTATTTCTGGTCCCCTGACTTGAGTCTTGGTGTTGGGACCATCAATGGTTGTTATTATTTAGGTAGCCATTTGGCTAGTGTAGGTTACAGCTTCCACACAGACCTTAGTGAGTTTGGCTCGTAAAGATCTGACAGTTCAAGTTTGAAATGACACAGATAGAGCTGCTCTCGTGCCAAAATTCTGTTTTGGAATGGTTTTAACCATTTCACTCCGGGGCAGTTCTAGAGCTGGAACAAACTGCTAATGTCTGTAATATAGCAAGACTCCATTAGAAAAAACAACATTACTAAGGTGAGTAATTTTTTCTTCTGGGGCCAGAGCATTTATGCATGCATCCCCAACCCTCTGGAATTCTCTACCCCGTTGGTTATGGGAGTGCACAACCATGGAGGGATTTAAGCAAGCCTTGAAAACTTTTTTATGGCACCAGACATTCGATGACTGATGGTATGATGATATTACTGATTTTGTATGATGTATGTTGTTGATGTTTGACTTGTGATTTCAAATCTGTTAGGCGCCCTGGTATTTGAAAGGCGCCAAGAAAATAAAGTTTTATTATTTTATTAGTAGTAGTAGTAGTAGTATTATTTATTTATTATTATTTAGGCATAGATGTCACCATTCATTAGTCCAATATATTTTTATCTGAGCCTGTGGGTGCAGCACTTTCTTGTTTGGGTGTGTTGTTTGGGCTGACCATCCTAGTGCTTGAACCCGACCCCTGCACTGCATTGTGACCAACTCACATGATTACCAGTGTTTCAACTGGCCATTTAATATAGCACCTTGGATGCAGTAGCACTGTACATTATATTGTACGTGTCACTTTTGGCAAAGTAAAGCATTCAGTAAGTAAATTCATGCTGTTGGGTGGGTTTTTATTTGAGACGGTTAGGACACCACTTCCTAGTTTGTGTACTTTGTTTTCTTTTGCTGTACCTGCATCTTGGAACTTACTTGACCCCAGAGAAACTGTGCCGATATGACTGTTTTCTTTACCCGCCTAAAACAAAAGATCTTCCCAGAATCAGTCTCCATAGATTCCTACTAATCGGTCTGTGCTGGAGATGCTAGAACCTTGTAAGAGACAGAACTTTTCTGGAGGGCTGTAGGTGCAAGTAGGCCTGGAGTGCATGACCGCACATGCCTGCTGGTATACAGCGGTGCCAGCCTCCAACTGCCTCAGTTCCTTTTGTCCTGTCATTGAGTGTGCAGCAGCAGTGTTGACACTCTCTACAGCAGGGCCAGAACTACACCGTCTAAATGAACATAGCATTCTGTTCTTCGGTTTTAGTTTAAAATACACAATGGTTTGTTATTTTTGTGTCAGTTTAGTTAGTTTTGTCTTAACCCTATAGAAACATAGGAACATAGACTTTGACCGCTGATAAGGACCGCTTGGCCCACCCAGTCTACCCATTTCCCTACCTATTGGATAAGCTGCAGATCCTAGTTAACCAGCAGCCTACTTCCTCCTACCCTCTCCACTAGAATTGCCTTATGTCTGTCCCATTTATTCTTGAATTCCCCCACTGTTTTTGACCCCACAACCTCCTCTGGAAGGCCATTCCATGCATCCATCACCCTCTCTATGAAAAAATACTTCCTCATGTTGCCCCTAGGCCGTCCCCCTCTATCTTCAAATTGTGCCCCTTGATCTTCCCTTGTCAATCTTCACCATTCATTACTGCTTGGGTTAGTGCTGGGCGTGCACCGCTTCACAGAGGTTTTTGTTTTTTAAATAATCTCGGCGCCACCTCGAGTGACGTGTTGCGTCATGCGCCAGGGCGGCCATTAGGTGCCGCAGACGACTCCTCTATCTCAGTTCTGGTAGCCAGAGAGGTGAAATAAAGAGTAAGAAAAAAAAGAAAGCGAGGCAAGAGAACCGAGGGACAGAAAAAGGAAAGGATATAAACATGAGTTTCCTTGGGGCCAGCAGAGTCAGTACCATTTGTGGTGTATGTCTGGCACTAGGGTTGGGCTCTTGGGGACTACTTCGTCAGCCTCTGGTGCCAGGATCGTTCTCTGCAGAGACAATCCCAGGACCATTATCCGTGCTGCCATCGCCATTCCAGAGGCCCCATCTAGGACTGGGTCCAATATCACCGGTGTTGTCCAAGGCCATGGCCTGCACTGTCACCCTTTTGACCCCCTCCTCTTTACTACCCTCGAGGGTGTGGAGGGAGTAGAAGGGGATGAGTCAGATCCTACCCTCATCATCTCTGATGGTGAGCACAATGACTCATACTACTGTCCAAAGAACCCAAAACCAGTTCCTGTCACTTTATGTCAAGAGGATCTCTTCTTTTAGGGTCTGCTCTGAAATATGCACTCTGCACTGAATTTCGATCCAGCAGCCATTGATCATGCAAGACGCCTACAACTGGGGTTTCTAAACTTGCCTAATATCTTGGCCTCTCTAGTTCTGACAGCTACCACCAAGCAGGCTTTCAGGCTGGCTCCCTACAATCCACTAAGGGGTGCAGGAGTCCACTCTTTCTACAATAAGCAGTCATGTTATGGTAGGAGCAGGAGAGCCTAAAACAATAAATCCCATTCTCCCCAGGCCTAAAAGAAAGTGCAGCCAGAGGCACAGGTGCCAAAAGCACTCAGTGCCATTAGCTAAAGCTGTGACCCCATGTCCACTTCACTTGCCTTGACCAGTTCACTCCGGTAGAGGGGCAATTAACCGAGTTTTACCATTGCTGGGACTCCACCTCGATGAACAAGTGGGTTCTAAGGATCCTCTGAGAAGGGTATTCCTTGGAATTGCTGGAACCCTCCTAGACAATCCTCCCAGAAAGCAATTCCTCTTGTCAGCTTACGTGTCAGAGCTTCTGGCACAGGACATTATGGTCCTTCTGAGAAACAAGGCAGGGGAAATAGTGCCAGAGTCAGAATAGAACACACGGTTTTACTCTCACTACTTCCTGGTACTGAAGAAATCGGGGTATGCACCCTATTCTCAACCTCAGAAATCTGCACAAATACAAGGATCAAGAAAAGCTTTAAATCATTTCCCTGGGATCCTTGCTACCTTACATGAAACATCAAGCCTGGCTAGCATAACTGGATATGCAGGACACATATCAGCACATACTGTTATACCCCAGCCACCACAAATACCCTTGGTTCTGTGTGGAAGGGCAGCACTACTAGTTCAGAGTCTTAACCTTTGGGCTTTTCTGGTTGCCTCAAGTCTTTACAAAGTACTTCTCAGTACTTGCAGCACTCCTCAGAAAGCTATGACTCCAGTGGAGAGATATTCAGTAGTGGGTAAAAATGGAGGTCTGTCCTTGCGCCCGACCCTGAGAATGACATATTTAGTCGGATAGCACTCTGGCACTATCTGACTGAATAATGGGCCATGCCATGGAAACACAAAGATGAGTAGTGCTGCCCCTACATGGATCTGGGTTGTATGCAGCCCATAGGGAAGTGGACGGAACTATGACCCCAGATCTGATAGTGCCGGGAACCCTGGCGCGATATTCAGCTGGCAGCATGCAACTGAGCCCATGGGGCATGCAAGATGCTAAGGGCCATATGTATGCTCATTATGGGCTCATTTGCATGGGAAGCAGCAGCAGGTTTACACCCCTCCTGTGGCACCCCACCACATAAGGCATTTTCAAGTGTCCCCCACGCACCCTGAATGCCCGGTACTGCAACTGGAAGGGCCTCCCTGGTGTTTAGTGGCCCCCCCCACCCCCAATCCTTGACCCTGTATGTGTGTTGCAATTCCCTGCTATCTAGTGGCACTCCCCACCTTCCGAACCCTGTCCGTATAATGGTTTTGGTATTCCCTGGTGTCTAGTGGCACCTCATCCACTGATTGTCCACCGTCGTATCTATGACAAGGTCACTGGTGTTTAGTGGAACCCCCACTCTGCTTGCATGATACTGCATGAACAGGTAGTCCCTCGTGTCCAGTGGCACCCCCCCCCCCGCGCTCCCATCCCAGATGAGAGCCTGGAGTCCCTGGCATCTAGCAGCTCCCCCCTCCCGCACTGAGCACATCACCCTGCCAAACCTCTGTTGCCAGTGCCACGCAAGTCCAATATGGTGACCGACACAGCCCTCCTCTCACCTCCTCGCCACCGCCCTATGGAATGACAGGGAGCGTGTGTACAGTTTATAGGATGTGCTGTAGACTGTGCGTGTGCTCCCTGACATTCCATATGGCGTCCAGCTGAGGTGGTGAGTGGAGGGCAGTGTCGCTCGCATACCGAAGCACTGGAGGTGGAGGGGGGCAAGGTGGTGTCCTTGTTTGGGGGGGCACTAGACGTCAGGGCAGACATTCTCTATGCAGGAACAGGTGCTTGGAGGGTGGGGTACCACTGGACACCAGGGTACTCCATCATAATGGGGACAAGAATGAGCATTTGTGCATGAAACAGGTACTGCAGCTTGATTTGATCATCCAAACCATGTTTGGCACAGTTGGAGCTTGTTTGGATTTGTCAGTGTTGTTCATCTATACTATCCACTGCTGTGGTTAGTGATCTTCAGCATTCTGTGACATGCACAGCAGAGATGGAATGGACTTGCTGTTGTATGGGGTGACCATTTGTGCATGCAAGCTCTTAATTCAGTGCACACAGATACATGTATTAGCAAGTGCATTAGTGTTGTTAGTTTGTAGACGTGCCTAATACTCAGTCTTCAACTCTACTGCACACAAATCAGTACAGTCTGTTCAAACCTCTGGAATCCCTCACTATGCCTAACAACTGCATCATTCCCCTAGAATGAGCTGCCTCCGAGCCTAGAATGCTAATTGTGGAATCTTAGAATGAAATTCAAAACTCTACTGTTGAGTCACACTCCCCCCCCACTAAACATCAGATTTATTTTTCTACCTGAGGAAAAAGTTGTCAAGTAGTTATCTCCAGTACTTCAGTGCTGTTTACTAGTTTTTTTCCCCTATTTTTATAGGTAAGGTTGTTAGTTTCTAGTTTTCAGTACTCTGCATTAGGGTGTTATCTTATTGAATAATTTATTTACTTATTTATTGAATTTTGTTGACCGGGTAGGCCCACTGGGCCCCGGAGGTCCCTTTTTCAGGGGTGACCCGGGGTTAAAAAATAACATACAGGTAAGCAGAACAGTACAAACTGGGTAAATTCCGTAATGTTTAACAGTGTAAGACTTCATAGAGTTACAATCAGATAGGTGGTGGGGGAACATACGGGCCGAGGGACATAAAGAGTTAGACATATATAAGACATTTTTCATACACATATCAAGTAAACTAGGGAGTGCACGAGATAACAGCTAGAAATTGCCAGAGAAACAAGATACCTTTCTTTGGGCTTAATGGGAGGGGGGAAAGTTGTTCCAATAATGCTCACCTTCCAGTGAGGGAGGGGCAGTGACGTAAAGGTCAGGTCCTTAGGCATTGGCAAATGCTCCTGTCGAGCAGATGTGCTTTGAGCTTAGACCAGAAGCAGAGGCCAGACCCTGCCTCCCGTACCTCCAGTGGGAGTTTGATCTTATCTGTGTCAATCGTCACCATTCATCACAGATGGGTACTGGCCAGAGATCAGGATCCCGTGGGAGCCTTTTTTTTTTTTTTTTTTTAAAGGATAGGCGGAGCTGACGCAGCATCGGCGCCGCCCTCGAGGCAGATGTACTACGTGGCGCTCGAGGATTAGCCGTTAGGCTGGGTCGACTCCGCCTGCCTACCAGTTCTTCGTCTCCCGCCGTCGAGGTCGCCTCGTGGGAAGCCTGAAGAAGCCTTATTCAAAATTTTAGGCCTTGAAGCCTGCGTCTTTAGTCGTCGGTCTACTAGTTCTATGTTTGCCTCCACTCGACGTCGCCGGTAAGATCTTTCCTTTTAATTACATTTACAGCGGCGTCGAGTCTGTTTTTGGTGTTTTTCTCCGCGGGTCATGTCGCGGTCGGATAGCAAAATCGCAGAAGGCAGGGCCCCTATCGTCGGTGCCTTCGTGCCTTGGCCGCTACACGACATGGATTACGCCGCGCCTGTCTGATGGACCGCGAGTTTTGGAACAGCGCGTTTAAGGTCGGGCAAGCTCCGCCGACTTTCGGGGAGGCAGCACTCATCAGGCCAAGCCGGCGTTCTCTCGGCCCTTCCTCCGGGTCCCTCCCGGTTCTACGGACATGGAGGAGCCTCGGCCTCTTCTAGCCCTAGCCGTGGCGAGGCTCCTTCCAGCGGCACAGGAGGCCCGTCCGCTTCCTCCCAGGAGGCGGGCGGGGCGCCCGCTCGGCAATCACTCGCCGGGGTGAAGGCTGCCCGTGTCGCTCCAGCGGTCGGCTGGCCTGGGTCGGCCTGCGTCTCAGCGCCGTCGTTCGGTGCCTTCGGTGCCGTCAGCGGTGCCGAGGATCCTGTCGGTGTCGGCGTGGCGCTGACCCAACTGTCGGCGTCGTGGGGCTTGCGGCGCCGTCCGCGGCGCCGACACTGTTCGCGGTGCCCGTGAAACCGCCTTTGGCGTCGTCGCCGCCATGTCTCTCCTCGGCGCCGAGGTTGAGCACGGCACTGTGGAGCCCTGGGGCGCCGTCGTGGTGCCGACTTAGGCACCGTTAGGACTCTTGATACGCTTGCGGTGCCGAGCGATCTCCACGGCGCCGATGTCGGGCGCCATGGTCGAGCCGAGTCCTTCGCGTCGTCGGCGCGCTTGGTCCTCGCTGCCGCACGCGGCGTCGAGCGGCCTGGCGGTGGCGTCGGCTCCGAGACTGGGGTTGCTGTCGGCGCCGTCTCCGTCCCGGGTGCCTCCCCTGGCACCGGTGGACCTGATGGTGCCGCAGCTGGCCCTGGCCTAGGTCTTCTGGCCCAAGCTGCCCTGCCACCTTCTGCTGGCACCGCTCGCGGTGCTGTGGACCAGGCGGGGACTGCCTTGGCTCCTGGGCACCTTCCTCGACCCCCCACTGTTTGGCTTAGGGCCTCGGACTCTTCCTCTTCGGAGTCGGAGTCCAGCTCAGAGTCGAATGGGCAGTCACACCCTTCGGGGTTGTCTGCAAGGGAGGACGAACTGGTGGTTTCCTCTTCGGGTCGCGGCCAGTCCCCCTCCGAGGGGAGTCGGGTTTTCTCTAGGGCTAGGGTCAGTGGTGCTGACCAGCAGGCTGTGGTGCGTGCCACCATCGCCTTGCAGCCTAGCCTTGGGGGGGTTCCTTGACCCCTCTGCGGTGGCATCTCTCGGTCACCCAACTTTGGGGTCTATCGAGAGGGCCACGGAAGGAGAAGGTGCTCCCTCCCAGGATTGCCCGCCGAGGCGGCCTGAAATACCGGAGCTGCCTGAACTGGCCACTTGAGGGCTGGGACCCTTCCGGGACTCCGAAGGGTCGGGGTATCAGGTTCAGCGGCCTTCTCTGGGACCTACCGGGTCCTGGGCGGAGCTGGAGTCGGGACTTCGCCCTTCCCTTCGGGTTCCTTGAAAGGGTCCCATTCTTTCGAGGCAGGGGACCATCCTTTTTGGACCTTCAGCCCCGTGTCGCCTCACTTGGGGATTCTTTTGGCGCAGTCTAGGCAGTACCGAGCGGTTGTGCAGCTGTCGATCTGCGGAGTCTTCAGGACTCCCCAGCGGAGTCCGTGGTCCGCTCCTTAGCCCTGGCAGAGGTCAGCCGACTTCTTCTCTCGGCTCTGTCCACTCCCCTCTGCCGCCTTCTCCTGCGTTCCCAGGTATTTTTGGTCCTAGCGGGCCTCTCACCTGGGAACAGTTCAGAGCGGTGGCTGCTCGGTTCCCTGCTTACGTTAGGGCTTTGGACAGCCAGGTTTTTCAACCTCCCCCCAAGCAGCCATCCTCCGAGCCTATGGTGACCTCCAGCTCCTCATCCCCCTCTTCTCGGGGAGAGGAACCTTCTGTCCACATCTCTCCTGCTGCTGATCTCTCTGAGTATCAGCGTTTCCTCGTGAGGATGATGGAGGACCTTCACCTTTCTCCTTCTATGAGCAATCCAGAGCATGCGGCGCACGCCTTCCTGGGCGATTTTGGGTCAGCCACCCTCGTGGTGCCGCCTTGGCCTGCTCCCTTTCGGGAGGCGTCCTTGCGTTTCTGGCAGAGGCCCTTCTCTGGAGTTCCCGCCCCTAGGGACCTCTGTCAGAGGTATTGCGCTCCCCCGGAGTCTCCAGGTTCCTTGCCTCATCCGCAGTCCGGATTGACGCACCTGGACACTCCTGATGGGCTTCGTGCCCTCCACCGTGACCGGCCCCAGATCAGGACTCCCGAGTTTTGATTTCTGGGAGGAGGACTTTCTACTCGGCACGGCTGCTTCTTTCCATCTCTGCGCATCAGGCCCACTACACTGCCGATAACAGGTACTTGTGGTCAGCTAGGTCAGTTCTAGCTGCTCTGCCTAACTCCGGAGACAAACCAGGCAAGCCATTGCTCTCTCTGCACGTGGCCTGGAGCTAGCAAGGCACTAAGCAAGGGCATCTTCAGCGCCAATGAGGTAGCTACCAGGAGTCGTAGGGACAGCGATCTGCACCAGAAGATCGGCGTAGCCGCCTTTCCGGTTGTCACCCTTGGCCCGGCGTAGGGTGATTTGCTCGCTCACCAGGAACCTCCCTCTTTTCCTGTAGGGGAGACTGCGTTTGTGGGGCAAATTCCTTCCCCTGGGGAACCCTGCCTGCTCTCCCTCTCTAGGGCCTCCTCAGGCCCAGAAGGTTCCCCATAGTGTGTCACCCACTGAGGCTAAGGGACACTGTTCCTTAGGGTGCAATCAGTCAACCCCTTTCGGGGGGCTTGGTACTCACCCATCTGTGATGAATGGTGAAGATTGACACAGATAAGATATTCAAATTACGTACTTACCGTAATTATGATCTTTCTGTGTATCTTCACCATTCATCTATCCTCTACCATCCCCCTTGGGGCTCCAGTCTCTGGAATCCTCCTCCCTCTGTGCCTTCCCTCGCTTCACTGCATAGGTGCGGAAACACTGGGGGCGAGAGAGCGGTGCCCCCCCTTCTATTTCTGTATGGTAAAACCAGTATAGGGGAAAGTGCCCTCTCATTCTCAGCCCCCTCAGCTTTTGCCATCTTCCGGCACCCTTGCTTGAGTGAGATTAGTTGGGACACACAGGGGGGACAGTCTTCCCTAAGGGGTACAGTTCGAGTGGCACCCCTTCTCTTCTTCATATCTTCACCCCTACAGGGTGGGAGCTTGTAGTTGCCCTCCTTCTGTTATCCATCTTAAAAAAAAAAAAAAAAATTTTTCCTTTTTTCACCAAATATTTCCTTAAAGAGAGAGTACTGAGTCCCTGTACCCTGTCCTTCTCCAGAATAGCCGACTCTGCTTTTGGGGTATTGCCAGTTATTCTGTGCCTTGAATTCTGGCAAAGAGCTTTGCTAACTCCTTGCAGTTCCTATACAGTCTGGTGACAGACAAGGGTCCTGGATCCTTGTTTCCTCTCACTCTCCCCTAAATTCTCTCTCCTCCCTTCCCTCCCTTCTTCCGTTTCCAGAGATTGGGGCCCCTACCAATCCCTTAGTCTACTTCTTCTATGCTGTCCTCTCAGTCGTTATTTCTCCTTTTAGTTCAGTTTTCTCTTCCTTTTTCTGTCCCTTGGACTCTCTTGTCCCACCATCCATCCCTTCCTCTTACCTCTCTGGCGACTCAGAACTGGTAGGCAGGCGGAGTCAACCCAGCCTAACGGCTAATCCTCGAGCGCCACATAGTACGTCTGCCTCGAGGCGGTCGCCGATGCTGCGTCGGCTCCGCCTATCCTTTTAAAAAAAAAAAAAAAAAAGGCTCCCGCGGGGTCCTGATCTCCGGCCAGTACCCATCTGTGATGAATGGTGAAGATACACAGAAAGATCATAATTACGGTAAGTACGTAATTTGAATTTCCAGTTGGAAGGGGCTGTGAAAGCAAAGGACCCGGACCCAACTTTAGTCCTTGTTTTGGGGACCACGAGGAGAGTTTGTCCTGAGGTACGGAGACTCCTCAGATTGGATTTAACCCTGACTAGCCCTTTGAGACTAGGGGGAGGTGAGGGACCCAGAAGCTTAAATGTAAGACAGAGTGTCGGGTAGATGAGGCGAGCTTCCAATGACGGCCACTTGAGCTTAGATTGAGCCTCGCAGTGGTGGGTCCTAGGGCGTGATAATGTGGCAGATCGGACAATCTTATCTGTGTCAATCTTCACCATTCATCACAGATGGGTACTGGCCGGAGATCAGGACCCCGGGGGCCTTTTTTTTTTTTTTTTTTTTTTTAAAAAGGATAGGCAGAGCCGACGCAGCATCGGCGCCGCCCTCGAGGCCGACGTACTACGTGGTGCTCGAGGATTAGCCGTTAGGCTGGTCGACTCCGCCTGCCTACCAGTTCTTCGTCTCCCGCCATCGAGGTCGCCTCGTGGGAAGCCTGAAGTAGCGTGTTTTTCTAAATTTTAGGCCTTGAAGCCTGCGTCTCTAGTCGTCGGTTTACTAGTTCTGTGTTTGCCTCCACTCGACGTCGCCGGTAAGATCTTTCCTTATTTTACTGTTTAAGTGGCGTCGAGTCTGTTTTTGGTGTTTTTTTCTCCGTAGGCCATGTCGCGGTCGGAGGGCAAGAAATCCGAGAAGACGGGCGGCCCCCTATGCGTCGGTGCCCGTGCGGCCACAAGTACTCCATCACCGACCAACATGACCGGTGCCTTGGCCCGTTACACGACATGGATTCGTGCTACGCCTGCTTCTCGATGGACCACCGGGTTTTAGAACAGTGCGCGTTCAAGGTCGGGCGAGTTCCGCTGACTTTCGGAGGTAGGCCGCGCACTCGTCAGGCCAAGCCGCGTTCTCTCGGCCCTTTCTCCGGGTCCTCTCCCAGTTCTACACGGACCGAGGAGGAGGGAGCCTCGGCCCCTTCTAGCCTAGCCGTGGCCGAGGCTCCTTCCACGGCGCAGGAGGCCCGTCTCGCTTCCGGGCGGGGCGCCGCTCGGCAATCACCCGCCGGGTGAAGCTCCCCAGAATCCGCTAGGCCTGGGTCGACACCGTCCTCGGCGCGTCATTTGGTGCCGTCGGGGCCTTGGCGCCGCTCGTGGTGCCGCAGGACCTGTCAGTGTCGACATCGGCGCTGACCCGACTGATGGCGCCGTGGGGCTTGTCAGCGCCATTTGTGGTGCCGACACTGCTCGCGGCGCCGTGAAACCGCGCCGGGCGTCGTCGCCGCTATCTCACCTCGGCACCGAGGTTGAGCCGTGTTCCGTGGGGCGGTGTAGCCGTCCACCGGCGCTGTCGCGGCACCGTTAGGACTCTTGGTGCCTTCGCGGTGCCAGTGTCTCGCCCGGCACTGATGTTAGCGCCCGATGGTCGGGCGAGTCCTTGGTCGTCGATGCATATGGTCCCTCAGTGCCATTTCCGGCGGTGTCGAAGCGGCTATCGTCCGGCTCCGAGGCTGAGATTTCTGCCGGCGCCGTCTCTGTCCCGGGTGCCTTCCCTGGCACCGGTGGACCTGATGGTGCCGCAGCTAGCCCTGGCCTAGGACTTCTGGCCCAAGCTGGCACCGCTCGTGGTGCTGTGGAGTGGGTGGGGATCGCTTTGGCTCCTGGGCCCCTCGGGAAGGTGTCCCTTCCTCGACCCCCTACTATTTGGCTTAGGGCCTCGGACTCTTCCACTTCGGAGTCGGAGTCCAGCTCAGAGTCGAATGGGCAGTCACACCCTTTGGGGTTGTCTGCAAGGGAGGACGAGCTGGTGGTTTCCTCTTTGGGTCTCAGCCAGCCCCCCTCCGAGGTGAGTCGGGTTCCCTCTAAGGCTGGGGTCAGTGGTACTGACCAGCGGGCTGTGGTGCGTGCCACCATCGCCTTGCAGCCTGGCCTTGGGGGGTTCCTTGACCCCTCTGCGGTGGTACCCCCTACTGTGACGTCTCTCGGTTGCCCAACTTTGGGGCCTGTCGAGAGGGCCATGGGAGGGGAGGGTGCTCCTTCCGGGATTGCCCCTTCGGGGGCAGCCCTGGGTACTGAGCTGCCTAGGCTGGCCACTTCGAGGGCTAGAACCCTTTCGGACTCTGGAGGGTCGAGGGGTGTGAGTTCGGCGCGCCGGCCCTTCTCTGGGACCCACCTGGGCCCTGGACAGAGCCGGAGTGCGGACTTCCGCCCTTCCCCTTCGGGTTCCTTGAAAGGGTCCCATTCTTTCAAGGCAGGGGACCGTCCTTCTGGACCTTCATGGCCCCGGTCGCCTCACTTGGGGGATTCTTCTGGGCGCAGTCTAGGCAGTACCGAAGCGGTTGTGCAGCTGTCGACTGCGGAGTCTTCCAGGACTCCTCCCGTGGGAGTCCATGAGCCGGCTCCTTAGCCCTGGCAGAGGTCAGCCAACTTCTTCTCTCGGCTCTGTCCACTCCTCTGCCGCCTTCTCCTGCGTTCCCAGGTATCCTTGGTCCTAGCGGGCCTCTCACCTGGGACAGTTCAGAGCGGTGGCTGCTCGATTCCCTGCCTACGTTAGGGCCTTGGACAGCCAGGTTTTTCAACCTCCCCCCGAGCAGCGATCCTCCGAGCCTATGGTGACCTCCAGCTCCTCATCCCCCTCTTCTGGGGGAGAGGAACCTTCTGTCCACATCTCTCCTGTTGCTGATCTCTGAGTATCAGCGTTTCCTCGTGAGGATGATGGAGGACCTTCACCTTTCCCCCTCTTCTGTTAACAATCCGGAGCATGCGGCGCACGCCTTTCTAGGCAATTTTGGGACAGCCACCCTCGTGGTGCCGCCTTAGCCGCTCCCTTTCGGGAGGCGTCCATGCGTTTCTGGCAGAGCCCTTCTCGAGTCCCTGCCCCTAGGGACCTCTGCCAGAGGTATTCGCTCCCCAGGTCTCGGGCTCCTTGCCTCATCGCAGTCCGGATTGATGCACCTGGACACTCCTGGCGGGCTCGCGCGCCTCCGCGTGACCGGCCCCAGATCAGGACTCCTCAGGTTTTGATTTCTGGGAGGAGGACTTTCTACTCGCGCGGCTGCTTCTCTCCATTTCTCGCATCAGGCCCACTCGCTGCTATAACAGGTACTTGTGGTCAGCGCTGGGTCGGCTCTAGCCGCTCTGCCTGACTCGGAGCAAACCAGGCAAGCCATTGCTCTCTCTGCACGTGGTCTGGAGCTAGCAAGGCACCAAGCAAGGGCATCTTACGACGCCAATGAGGTAGCTACCGGGGTCGTAGGGACAGCGATCTGCACCAGAAGATCGGCATGGCTTCACCTCTCCCGGTTGTCACCCTTGGCCCGGCGTAGGGTGATCTGCTCTGCTCACCAGGGAACCTGTCTCTTTTCCCGTAGGGCGAGACAACGTTTGTCGGGGCAAATTCCTTCCCCCTCTGGGGGAACCCCGTCTCGCTCTCCCCACTCTCGGGCCTCCTCAGGCCCAGAAGGTTCCCCCGCTTAGTGTGTCACCCACTGAGGGCTAAGGGACACTGTCCCTTAGGGTGCAATTAATCAACCCCCTTCAGGGGACTTGGTACTCACCCATCTGTGATGAATGGTGAAGATTGACACAGATAAGATATTCAAATTACGTGCCCGTGGTATGAGTCTTTCTGTGTATCTTCACCATTCATCCAATCCCTCCACCATCCCCTTGGGGCTCCAGTCTCTGGAATCCTCCTCCTCTGTGCCGTCCCTCTCTTCACTGCATAGGTGCGGAAACACTGGGGGAGAAGGGGCGGTAGCCCCTCCACTTTTTATTTCTGTATGGTAAAAACCAGTATAGGGAAAAGTGCCCTCTCATTCTCAGCCCCCTCAGCTTTTGCCATCTTTCGGCACCCTTGCTTGAGTGAGATTAGTTGGGACACACAGGGGGGACAGTGTTCCCTAAGGGGTACAGTTTGAGTGGCACTCCTTCTCTTCTACTTATCTTCACCCCTACGGGGTGGGAGCTGGTGGTTGCCCTCCTTCTGTTATCCATCTTATTAAAAAAAAAAAAAATTTCCCTTTTTTTCACCAAATATCTCTTTAAAGAGAGAGAGTATTGAGTCCCTGTACCCTGTCCTTCTCCAGAATAGCCGACTCTGCTTTTGGGGTATTGCCAGTTATTCTGTGCCTTGAATTCTGGCAAAGAGCTTTGCTAACTCCTTGCAGTTCCTATACAGTCTGGTGGCGGACAGGGTCCTGGATCCTTGTTACCTCTCCTCTCTCTAAATCTCTCTCCCCCCTTCCCTCCCTTCTTCCGTTTCCAGAGATTGGGGCCCCTACCCAATCCCCTTAGTCTTACTTCTAGGCTGTCCTCTCAGTCGTTATTTCTCCTTTTAGTTCAGTTTTCTCTTCCTTTTTCTGTCCCTTGGACTCTCTTGTCCCACCCTCCATCCCCTCTTCTTACCTCTCCGGCGACTCAGAACGGGTAGGCAGGTGGAGTCGACCCAGCCTAATGGCTAATCCTCGAGCGCCACGTAGTACGTCGGCCTCGAGGGCGGCGCCGATGCTGCATCGGCTCCGCCTATCCTTTAAAAAAAAAAAAGGCTCCCACGGGGTCCTGATCTCCGGCCAGTACCCATCTGTGATGAATGGTGAAGATACACAGAAAGATCATAATTACGGTAAGTACGTAATTTGAATATCTTGTTGTATAAGGTCTGGAGCCTGCCTAGTTCCGTAGAGGCCACGCCTTGGAGAACAGGGGCCGCGTAGGTGAGCTTAGGGAGAAGGATGCTAGTTGCGATGGCTACTCTGGCTTCGGGGATAATCTGGTCCTTTATTCTGTAGAGGATACCGAGTTTCCCATGGATGGCTTTGGTAAGTTGGTCAACATGATTTTTTAGGGTGAAGCCTTGATCCAGGGTTAGACCAAGGTATTTAGTGGAGGTAACCACCTCAAGTTTATCTCCCCCTCTGGACTGCAGCTGAAGGAGCAGCGACCGCTCAGTTCCCAGGGATCTGGGCCCGAACCGCATCGCCTTAGTTTTGCTGGTATTTAATACCATTTTGTTCAGAGTGAGCCAGTCCTCCATCTGAAGGATGTCCTCTTGAAGGGCATTCTCCAGTTCACCTAATTTGGGGGAGGCTCGGTAAATTATAGCATCGTCCACGTATTGGATGACGCTGCTGCTCCCGCAGTGTAAGTGCAGATCGTTTATAAACAGAGTGAAGAGAAGGGGCCAAGTATTGACCCCTAAGTGTACCCTTCTTTGAGCAGGTGCAGACACGGGAGACATTGTCCTTCCACTTGACCCTCTGGGTACGGCCCGTGAGGTAACTCTGAAACCATCCTAGGGCATGGGTGTCCAGGCCAAGAGAGCATGTTTTTTGTAAAAGGAGGTTGTGGTTTACCAAGTCAAACGCTTTTGAGAGGTCTATGAAGACCGCGCCTGTGCTGACCCCTGAGTCATTATTGCACAGGATTTCTGCTGAGAATTTGGTTAGTGCAGTATCTGTCCCATGCTTGGCTCTGAAGCCGTGCTGAGACGAAGAGATTACCTGGTGTGTTTCCAGGTATTCGCGCAGTTGGGAGTAGACTAGCTTCTCTTGTAGTTTTGCTATAGCGCTCAACAAGGAGATAGGCCTGTAGTTCCCTATAGGCTCGGTAGACCTTCCCTTGTGAATGGGAATCACTAGGGCCTGCTTCCAAGGCTCAGGGCCTGACCCCTCCATAATGGACTGGTTTATCAGCCAAGCTAGTGGCTTCGCTAGTGCTGGGGCACCCTCCTTAAGGATTCTAGTCTGGATCCCGTCGGGGGCCCCCAGTGCCTCTCGCCTGCAGGGATTTAAGGATGAGCAGAACCTCCTTTACCCTAACCAGCCGCAGATGAAACAAAGGGCGGTCTAGTTCTTGGGGCAGGTGCTCGTTAGGCTCATTCCTGTTATCTATGGGTCCCACCTTGTACGCATCCAGGTTCGTGAAGTAACCGTTTAGGGCCTCTGCGATGAGTGGCCCCTCATCGAGTACTTGCCCGTTCACCAGGATAGGCCCGGTTGTTGATTTAGTATGTCCTTTTAGGAGTTCGTTAATGTGTGCCCAGAAGAACCTGGGGTTTCCCAGGTTAGTTTTTTGGAGATTGGTGATATATTCTTTCTTAACTTTCTTTATGGCCTGTTTGCATTGGTTTCTGAGGGCCCTGTAGCTGTCTAAGTCCACAGGAAATTTTGTTTTCCTGAACTTTTTCCATGCTTTGTCCTGGGTAGACATCAGGGCTTTTAGGGGGGGTGAGATCCACTTATAGCAGCTACCCTTAACCCTATGGGTTTTCATAGGGGCTACGAGGTCAGTGATTCTAGTGAGGGTGGCTTAGAAAAATTTTACAGCTTCCTCCAGGTTAGGTAGGTGTCTTATGGGGTTCCAGTCAATGCCATTTAGGTAGCCTATGAACTGGTCAGGATGGAAGTTGGAGTAGTCCCTAGTAGTGATCGATCTAGGCGGGACTTTGATAGCATTGTTCTTCCATATGGCAAAGATAGGCGAATGGTCGCCCAAGGCATCTGCCAGGATCCCGGCCAACTTTACATTACTTGGGGATGAGGTCAGGACCCAGTCTATTGTAGAGTGCCTACCTGATTTATGGTTCATTCTGGTCGGTAGGGTGATAATTTGAGCGAGGTGGGAGTCGTGTAAGACGTCGTTAATGGCAGACTTCACCTCAAGTGCCCAGTTTAAATTGAAGTCACCTAATAGGATAATCTCAGATGCAGTGTCAACCACAGGGCTTTTCAGGAGTGCATCCAGAGAGCCGAGGGCATTGGATGGGGGGCTGTATATGCAGCCAATTGTGAGGTGTTTAGCCCCACCTATTGTGAGCCGTAAGAAGATTGCTTCAGAGTCCAGGGACATGTCAAGGGGCAGCCTGACGAGGGAGGAAGTGATAGTGTCCTTAACATATATAAGCACACTGCCCCCTCTTTTGGAGGGTCTGTCCTTTCTGAAAAGGACGTAACCGGAGATTGCTACCTCGTGATCCAGAATGTGGGGTTTAAGCCAAGTCTCAGAGACCGCTAGTAAATCTGGTTTGTATACTGCCAGCCATGCTTGTACCTCAGAGATCTTCAGTCTCAGGCTGCAGATGTTCATGTGCACCAGCCTCAGACCCTTGGCTCCATCCCAAGCCTTATCAAGGGGGGGGAGGAGATAGAGACATTAGTTGTCCCTGGGCCTGGGTTAGGTTGGACATCTCTTGCCAGTAGTAGTAGGGCAGCTAGTAAGCTCAGGAGAGCGAGGGTTGGAGGTGGTAGAGACAGGATGACTTGACATGGGGTTGGACTCCTAATGAAGAGAAGGACTATGTAGAGGACCCCTTTCCTAGAGAATTCATGAGCTGCTAGGAGAAGGAAGTTACACCTTGGGGAAGGACATAAAAAATGTCCGGCCATATCCTTTCCCGACCCCCCACGGGTGTCGTGGGGGCAGTAGGCATTACTGGCGAGGGAGTCAGTCCCTAGTTGCGCCAGAATGTAAATTGTTGCCAGGATTGCAAGGGGGCATGATGGGGCTTTTCTGTGCTTCTAGCCTTGATAACAAGTGCCAGGCCTGAAGGCCAAGGGTCCATTACAGGCGGCAGAACCTATGTCTAGTCCCACATTCAACACTTCAACTGCTAGTTCCAGAGGCAAGTTCGGGACCCAGCCTGATGCGTTAAACAAGAGCAGTTCACGCCCTTAGGAACAGGTTCGCAGAATGTAAGTAATAGGCATAAATACTTTGGTGTAGAAACCCAGACACAGTCTCTCCAGCAGGGGTACAACATGCAGTTCCCACCTCGGGGAGAAAAAAACAAGTAGCCCTGATTTACTCAGATTAAGAAGTACCTTAGAGAAGAGGAGAAGTAGCAGGTTCCCTGTCTGTAACTGGCAAGGAGTCTAGTTAGCAGCTAGGTTGCATGAGATCCTACGGCAACAGCTTGGCTTGCAACAGTAGAATGTAGGATTAGAGCTTAGAACACAGTACCACCTATTATGTATGTAAACTGCAATAACATGGGCTAACAGTTAAGCTACACAAATACAGAACCTAGTGTTTTATGCATTAGTTTCCTCAGGCTAACGTTATAAAGTCCTTTGGCTACGTTATAAACATCCTTTGGCTAAAGTGTCAGTAGAAGACAGTAGGCAGAAGATTAGATATGATGCAGCTGGAATAAAAACTAACCAAGGCTAACAATACATAAAGATCTTAGGCACAGTGACGGTAGGAGACAGAAAGATTCAAATTATATGTGATGCCGTAGGAGTTTATAGCACAAAGTCAGGCAATATTGCCCCGCAGGAGAATGCTACTTCGAGGCTAGTCTTAGCGCTAATTCGAGAGGAACAGTCTCAGGGGGAAACAGGGCGCTCTCCGATATGCCTGGCAGCAGCAGGAGGGGAGAGAGACAGGGAGATCCTCAGCAGTATGCCGTAGCAGATGAACGCAGCTTGGGAAGTAGTGGGCTGGTGATGTGGAAAGGTAACTCCTCCTAGTGAAGTGAGTGCGGGATATGATTGGGGAGAGTCAGAGCCTGGGCAGGGCTTCATCCCGACTACAGCCTATTTAGGTCACCACTTCCACAGGGCGGGTGGGCGGGAAATTCAAAAGGACAAAGGGCTTTATCTTCCTCCGCTTGCTGGCTTGTGCTTTGAGGCAGGCAGAAGGTCAGGGAGGTCCACCGGCTGTGGAGCTGCGGCCTCGACCGGGAAAGCGTGTTGACGAACTCGGAGTTCCGATGAAGCCAGTGCCCCCAGCAGTGCATTGCAGGAATCTCTAGAAGTGAAATAGGGCAGCCTTTTAAAAGCCTTCCGAGTCGCCGCCGACCCTTGCAGCCAATCCCGAGAGTCCTCCTCTATGTGCCAAACAGAACAACGAAACGACAAAGGAGCTTTATCTTCCCTCCGCTTGCTGGCTTGTGCTTTGAGAGCAGGCAGAAGGTCCAGGGGAGGTCCGCCCGGCTTTGTGGAGCTGCCGGCGCCTCGACCCTGGGAAACGTGTTGAAGCAAACTCGAGGGGAGGGACCCGATGAAGCCAGTCGCCCACCGGCCCCAGTCCGTTGCAGGGAATCTCTAGAAGTGAAGCAGGGCAGCCTTTTAAAAGCCCTCCGAGTCGCAGCCGACCCTTGCAGCCAATGCCGAGAGTCCTCCTCTGCGCGCCAAATAGAACAACGAAACGACAAAGGAGCTTTATCTTCCCTCCGCTTGCTGGCTTGTGCTTTGAGAGCAGGCAGAAGGTCCAGGGAAGGTCCGCCCGGCTTTGTGGAGCTGCCAGCGCCTCGACCCCAGGAAACGTGTTGAAGTGAACTCGGGGGGGGGGGGGCCCGATGAAGCCAGTTGCCAACCCGCCCCAGTCCGTTGCAGGGATAATGTCTTTCATTTTGTAATTCTCCGTTTCCACATTGGTTTCCCAGAACCAAAGAAGGATCTTCCTGGACTAAGTCTCCATCACTCATTCACACTTCTGGGATAGCGCCAGAGGCGCTAGGATCAAGCGGGAGCCTAAAGTTTTCAGAAGGGTCGGCGCAAGAGGACCCGCATGCGCAACTTCTGAGACTAGCTCGGCGCCTGTGTAGGCTATCTCGTCGACCCTCCAACTCCCTCTCAGTTCCTTTTCTCCCGCCGTCGAGTGCGCTTGGATGTCGACGTCGCTCGTCTGCTGGAGTCGAAGTTTTCGTCTATACGACAACAGCTCTTAATGTTTTAATATTTTAAAGTAGTAATTTATTATTTTACGAAGAAGAAGAAGATTGTGAAGAAGAAAAAAAATCTTTCCTGCCATCAACGAGTCGTCCTTAGACGATAGCGGTGACAGTAGGAGGACTTCGTTGAAAGTTTTATGGCAGAGGGCTGTGTCCGGTCCGCCGCCCTTAATTAAGGAGGGGTCTGACTACGGACAGTCCTGTGCTCGGGGGGAGGACAGCCCTCCGAAGCACAAATCTAACGGTTCCGGTGATCCGGCTCCGCTTGACCTCGAGCTCCTCTTCCTCGTTTGGGGAAGAAGAATTGGTGCTGCTCGAGGTTGCCCTTTGGTATGTCTGCACGAGGAATGTTCATCTGGAGGGGTGATGGGCCCGAACCGACTTTGGTGGGTTCCTCTTGGCCCCGCTCCTAACAGCTGCTTTCTCGACTCCGAGCTCCATCTCTGTCCTCGTTGGCGCTCCGGTGAGCAGTTTCACCTTTGGGTCGCTCCTATGGAGCAGGGGGTTCGACTCCAGTTTTTCCTGGCTCTGTTCCTGATTTCGGGACCTCTGGGCCTCGGAGCCATTGGACCGGAGCCGGGTTGATTGGATCACATATGGTGAGGTGCCCTCTGGGTGCCTTTGCCATCGTGTTGACCCCTCGTGCCTACCCCCCTCTCCTTTTTCCGTGCAGGGGCTGGCACGGGCACCACCTTTTTCCTTCTCCCCTTTTCAGGATTTCCATTGGCATTTCCCTTCTGCGCCATGGCTTGGTGCCGTGGCTCGGAGCCATAGTCTGCACCGTGCCTTGGAGCTTTGGCTCAGTGCTTTGGTCAGTGCCGTGCCTTGGTCGGCGCCGTGGCTCGGAGCCATGGTCGGCGCCGTGCCTCGGTGCCTTGGTCAGCGCCGTGGCTCGGAGCCATAGTCGGCGCCATGCCTTGGAGCTTTGGCTCGATGCCTTGCTCGGCGCCGTCCCTTGGTGCCTTGATCGGCGCCGTGTCAGAGCCATGGCTTGGTGCCTTGGTTGGTGCCGTGGCTCGGAGCCATGGTCGGCGCTGTGCCTCGGAGCCATGGCTCGCTACCTTGGTCGGCGCCGTACCTCGGTGCCTTCTTCGGGGCCGTGGCTTGAAGCCATGGTCAGCGCCGTGCCTCGGAGCCATGGCTCAGCGCTGTGGGTCAGCACCGTCACTCTGTGCGGCACCGTGGGTGCTCTCTTTGCTGCCACTGGTTGTCGGTGCTGTCAGTAGTGCCGTGCACCTGTGGGCGGATGCCAGCGGTGGCGCTGGGAGCACCCGTGGGTGCCGTGGGTACACTGTGGCCACCTATGGGTTCCATGCATGCTTCAGGTGCCATGGGTGCCACTGGTGCCTTGGGTACCGGGTTGACACCCGTGGGTACTGCGGGCTGGTGCCCTCGGGTGCCATTCTTGCCATGGGTGTCAATGGTGCCATGGGTGCCATGGGCGTTGGAGGTGCCCTCAGTGCCATTGCTACATGGGTGCCGGGAGTTCCTGCGGATACTGCCATGGCTGCCCTTGGGTTTCGCCCAGGTTGGCATAGGCACTGCTTGGTGCCCTCCTGTGCCACGAGTGCTGCTGATGCCACACGGGTGCTACTGGGTGCTGTATGGCAGAATTAGTGACACATTTTTCCTTTCAGACTCATTTCCACAGAACTTGTGGAGGGATGTTTACCGCAGAATGAACTCCTGTTCTGCGGATTATTTTTTCCACACTTTTTAGTGAGTGGTGGTCTTGTGGGATCTTGTGTCATCCAGCGGTTTTCTGCTATGGACCCTGCTGCCATTCTGCCATGCGATCTCATTCTGCTCAGCACTTTCTCTGCCCCTCAGTGGTATCAAGCTCCTTGACATCCTCCTGATGGCGGAGTCTCTAGTGGCTCTGACCTAGGCCTCTATTGGAGGTCTTTCTGGGGTAGAGGTGTATCTAGATGAGTCTTTCCCTGTCCTTCTGGTCAGTAACGCAGCGGACAGCTCATTTTATATACCGGAGGGTGCGTCATCTCTATCTTCAGAGTCCATGATGGAAAATCCTTTCAGTAGTTCCTCAGTAACTGGGTCCACTATAGTATTTCACTGCGTTCGTGGACCATACTCTTCTGCGTCTAGATTTTTTCAATCGTCAAGACAGTTATACTCTATGGAACATTTTAATTTAATGGTCAGGGGCCGCTCTGACTCTTCCGCTCCTTTGATAGGGGTATATAGCCCCCTTGTGATATTGCCTCTTCAGTGGCTTCTTCGGCACAGGTGGTTAACTTCCCTCCAGCTGTGATTGTTAGTCCGGTCATGATTTCAGTTTGGACACTCAGGCTCTTTCCACACTCAGATGGAGAACATCTTCGTCTTTTTGTATCAAGACAATCCTCAAAATAGCAGCCTGAAGGCCTTCTCAGGCTCGGACTAAAAAAAAAAATTTTATATCATATGGTTTTATCACAGCATGGCCTAGCCGAATTACAGGTCCCCCCTTTTTTTTGAGGGGATCTGTCAGGTCCTCCTCAGCCCTGAGGCTCCGTCTCCTGGATACGGTAAAGAGTACCTGATTTCTTCTTCCCCTACGGGGAGTCCGATCCGGCGACGATATGGGTCGTCTCTTTCTCTAAGAGATTGCTCTCATTCACAGACATTTTCTAGACCTAGGCGTCTGCCCAGTCTGTTAATTCCTATTCTTTTTATCAGGCTTTCTTCTCTCGAACAGAGCCTTACAGCAGCAGAAGCGACTCTCCACAGAGTCGGAACTCAGTTTCCTGTTTCCTTGCTTGCTTAATTTAACAGGCGATTTCTCCTTCTTGATGGATGGTCAAGTAGGTCCCTTTTTCTGAGGAAGCTTCTCAAATATTCACACCTTCGGTTCCTGCACTCTGGTCCATGCCAGTCACTCACGAAGCTATCCTCTTCAAGTGTGAGAGGGAGTAGTGATGTTTCTTTTTCAGCAAATGAACTAGAATCCTTTCCTACTCCTTTCAGGAAAGCCAGAGTGGCTAGTGCCTCACTGCATTGGCTCACTGTCTCTCTCAGTCACTTCAACAAATGGGTTAACCCTAACTTGGTCCAGCTGTGTCCCTCCTCGACGCACATCTGCCTCTGTTGACCTTAGAAATCCAGCCCCTGTTTTTTTGTTGGAATGTTTTTTTCCACAGTGGACACATCCTCCTGTGCACCTTTTTCCTTTCTTCCCTGAGTTCAGAGACTGCTGCTACAGTTGTACACACAGGGGCAGAATTATTCCTCTTGGAATATACAATGGGTAGGATATGTTTTTACTAGACTACCACGAGAGGCTTCTAAGTCGTGCTTGGCCTTCCATCAGGAAGATCCTGTTACTAAGTGGAGACCATTCTCCTTGATGGACTAACCCCACCTGGACCCCCTTGCTCACCAAGTAAGGGGTTCAAGTGCTTCTGGACCTGTTGTTTACAGGTCAACCATACTGGATGGTGGGGTTCCCATCTGCACTTTCGGTCTTCCCTGAACCAGTAGACTTTACCTCCAACTCTTTCAGTTCCTGAGGGTCCTTTACATTACATTAGTATATATCTTTGACACTATTTCTTTTGGTCCTAGACCAAATTGTGAGACAAGGTTCTTACCACTCTCCTAAAGTGGTTGTGGTTTCCTAGCAGACTTTCATTTGTGCCCATTGCAGTCGTCTGTAAAGTGGTGAGTTACAACTCGGCGCTTATCTTGTAAACACTATGTTCTAGATGCTCTTTACAAGACCGCTCTTTTTATTAGCAGGACAGTCCTTGGCGTCCTTTCTGAGTGAGCCCTATCTCCTACCACCCTACTCAGGGTTGTTGGTTTTAGCATGGTACTCTCCCACAAGTGTGAATGAGTGATGGAGACTTAGTCCAGGAAGATATGGAAATTACGTACTTACCGTAATTATTGATCTTCTTGGACAGTCTCCATCACTCATTCACACGCCCACCCACCATCCCCTGGGTTCACTCATTTTCTTTCCTGGTCTTCACAGTCCTATGATTCGGACTGTGAGGACATTATTCTTCAGCCTTTCTTGCAAAGGCCATCTGGGCCCTCTCAGGCCCAGAAACTCAGGATGAGTTTTTCTCATTAGTAACGCTGCACCTCCTCGGTCGAAAAGGTACTGAGGTGGTTGGAGGGTCGACGCCGAGATAGCCTACACAGGCGTGAGCTAGCCTCGCGGTGCTGCACATGCGTGGTCCTCTCTTGGCACCGACCCTTCTGAAAACTTTAGGCTCCCGCTTGGTCCTAGCGCCTCCAGCGCTATCCCACAAGTGTGAATGAGTGATGGAGACTGTCCAAGAAGATCAATAATTACAGTAAGTACGTAATTTCCATGTCCTGCAGCTTGGTTCCCATCTTTAAAGAACCACCTTTAAGAAAGGAAAAAAAAAAAGAAATGCACATATCTGAATACTTTTTAGTAACCACTTTTTAATTTTTAATTGTCTTTCCCCAGCTCTTTTTTTACAGTGGAGCCGAGGTGATATTTGGCCTTTTTTCATGAAAAAACACAAACACTCCTTCCGCACGTCATCTTGCTTTAAATAAAATGAATAAAGTTTTATCATTTAAATTATTCTGCACTAATGACTAACCCCACAGCCTGCAACTAAAGACAGAAACAAAACAAAACCATGCCCTGTATCATACCACTATAAAGCTCCCTCTGCAGCAGATCTTCCTGGACATAAAGTCTCCACCACTCATTCACACTGATGGGATCTATGCTGGAGGCACTAGGACCCAGCGGGAGCAAACTTTTTTTGCAAGAGAGTCGGCGCCAGAGATGGAGCCACAAGGAACAGCACCGCGAGCCTCGGCTCGTGCGGCAGTGACTATCTCAGCGTCGACCCTCCAACCGCCTCAGTTCCTTTTTTCCTGCCGCCGTAATGCGCATTGACGGTTAAGGCCACACTCCACATGGAGTCAAACTTCAAACTAGCAGCAAGTTTTCAGGTTTTTTTTTTGTAGTATTTCTTGAATAAGGACTGCTTACTATAATTTAATTTTACTACAAGACAGAAGTCTCAGCCTACATTGACGGAGTCGAACATGAGCGGGTTAGGTGATGGTAGGGAGACTTCGTATGAAAGCTGTTCAGTCAGCCGGGCTGGGTCTGGTCCGCCGCCCTCTCCGGGGGGGGGGGGTCTGATAACGGACATTCCAGTGCCTGAGGGAAGGGGCGGTTCCCCCAGAAGCATAAAAGAAAACGGTTGCACTCTCAGCACTGTTCTGCCTTGAGCTCTTCCTCGACCCACAGCTCAAGAAAGAGAAGGCATCAGTCGCGGTCGCCTTCTGGTATGTTTTCGCATCGACGATCAGTCATTGGGGTCAGTTGCCAGTCTCCTCCGGAGTCGCTGGTTTCTGTTTCCGGTCCCTGAACTCTTTGACATCAGAGCCCTTCTCCGTCTTCTGGTAGGGCTTCAGTTGAGCAGTTTCATCAGTGGGCCGCTCTGATGGAGCAGTGGGCTAAGAGGTTGGTCCAGCTTACTGGCCCAGGCACTCAAGGGCCCTTGGACCCTTTGGGGGATCGGATAGGGTGGTTGGGCCTCCCTAGTCGCGCTGCGCTTTCTTCTCAGGTGTTTTCTAACCCCAGTAATGCTCAGGATATTCATAACTTTGTGCAGTCAGCCTGGTGGGTTGGACTGCCTGGAGAGATGGAACACGTGCAAATGATGGAATTCTTTGCATGTGAGCATCTTTCAAATACTGCCTCTACCAACTGTAGTGTTCTAAACCCTTAAGATTTTTCTCTCCGCCTGAAAGTCTGGTCGCCCGGAGTCTCTGTCACCCTCTTTCGCATGAAGAAAGATAAAAAATCATCAAAACCATAAATATATTTAATTTCTTTTACTGCCTGTACTGATTGTCAGTTTAGATCTAGTTTATTATTAAAGTAGTTGTTTTTTCTCGGTTCGGCATAACCGTGACTGATCCAAGTTAGTTTAGTTTAATTTGGGTTCTCTGACTAAAGAACCCATATAATTATCGCTAAATTCTTGGTCCTTACAAACTTTATTTGTAATCGTTTTTATCGGTTACAGAACCACTGAACTGGTTCATATTTCATCTCCCTACTTGGTTCTTCCGGTTCTCTATCGGTTCCGGAACCGACCGCAAAAAAAAAAATAATTTTAAAAGCTGTTTAAATAACCGCAACAGTATCTATTATTTAGTGTTTGGTGTTTTTCCTCTTTGCTTTTCACCATGGCAGAGAAACCTAAGAAGAGAACCGGGGATCCTGGGTTTAAAAACTGTTTAAAGTGTGGAGATGTGTTTGCCAAGGCAGACAAGAACACCTTATGTGTAGCTTGTCTGGGTTTCAAACATCTGGACCAGGAATGTGAGATATGTAAAACTTTTCCAGATAAAACCGTGGAAAAGTGCCTTGAACGACTCAGTAAAATGTTTCCTAGGGGTCCCTCAGTCTCTGACCAGCTGACACCCCAATCTGTTGTGGCTGAACCCGCAAGTGCTACTAACTCTGCCCCTGATACGGGCGAAAAAGGGGCAAAAAGAGGAAAAGAACTGGCTGACTCTCTGGTTCCCTCAAAGAAAACAAAGAAACTTTAACATGCAGAACCCTCTCCTGTTAACCCAGGGACTTCTGCACAGGTGTCTACAATGTCTTCAGCTCTGGAGATAGCTCAGGCATTCAAAATTATTCAGGCTCTACAGTGCATCATCCCGCAGCCTTCTGCCCCCTCACAGGGTCCCCAGGTTGCTAGTACTGTGTTGCCCTCTGCACCGGAGCAAGTATATTTTGAAGAGGATGATGAGCCTTATGAGGAGGACAAACCTTTCCCTCCAGAGGTGTCCCCTGAGCAGGATTTTGGCTCGCCTCCCAGGGTGTCTGAGGATTTTTCCTTCCATTTTTCCTTCGTAAGGAAAATGGCAGATGCCTTAGATATCGCCACAACAGAGCAAGTGGAGGATGAGGAGGAAATTGAGTACCTTATTATGATGGGTTTAACACCCACAAAGTCCCTCCTCCTCCCAGTATATCAATTTTTTTAAGAAGGATGCAATGAAGCTCCTGCAGACCCCTAATTCTATTCCTCCAATTGACAGGAGAATAGACAAAAAGTACCAGTTGGATTGGGAGGGAGCTGACTTCCTCTTCTCCCATCCTGACCATCAAGGGGTAATACAACAGGCAGCCTGTGATAAAGCTAAAGTCCCTCTGTCCTCACACCCACTGGACAAGGACTCCAGAAAATTGGACAGTATGGCCAAAAATGCTATTTGTCAGCCTCACTGGCCATGAGACAGGCTACTTTCCAAGCTTATGCTGCCCAGTATCAGAAATCCCTGTGGCAGTCGGTACTGGCAATGTCCATGAAAGCCACCTCACCCTTGTCAGATGACCTGGCTGAACTGCCAGGTTTGGGCTAGAGGCGGCTAAGTACCAGTTCCAAATGACTGCTGATTTGAATGACACTGCAGCCAGATGGATGGCTAACACAGTGGCTCAGAGGAGGTTTGCTTGGCTTAGGGCTACAAACCTCACTCAGGATATCCAATCGAAGGCCCTGGATTTTCCATTAGAAGGAAATTCTCTTTTGGGGAATCCACGGTGGCCTATATGAAAAAGGTGGATGAATATAAGGCTACTTATAGAAGTAACTCTGCCAGAGACAGAGCTTCTTCATCCACCAGGCCCTATGGAAGGGGGGGCAGAGGTTGCTCTTTCATGACAAGACCTTTTTTCCAGCCAGTAGCCATGCCCCAATACCAGCAGTACCCCCAACAGGGCTACTCTAGGGGTAGGAGTAGAAGGGGCTCTAGGCGAGGGTCTCAGGCACAACCTCAACTCCAGCCTAAACAGAACACCTGAGATGCAGGCCGCTGTCTCCTCCCTACCTGTCAGAGGCAGACTGTCCCATTTCCTCCACCTTTGGTCAACCATCACCACAAACAAATGGGTGTCGGAGGTAGTGGGCAAAGGTTTGTCTCTGGACTTCAAATTTCTTCCTCAAAAAAATTCCAGGGTCTCCATCTCTCCTCCCCTAGCACAAACTTCATTGCAAGAGGCACAGGTTCAGAAGCTGCTACAGCTCAGAGCAGTGGAACCAGTTCCTACAACCCTGAGAGGAAGAGATTTTTACTCCAGATACTTCCTAACAACAAAGAAAAATGGGGAGTGGTGGCCAATTTTGGATCTCAGAGCTTTTTAAACAAGCACCTGAAAAGGCCAAAGTTCAAAATGGTAACTTTGGCTCAGATTCTGCCAACAATCCAAAAAGGGGACTAGCTGGCATCTCTGGACTTACAAGACGCCTATTTTCACATCTCCATAAAAGAATCTTTCGGGAAATATCTCAGATTCAGACTCCCATCAGGTCATTATCAGTTTGCAACCCTGCCCTTCGGCCTTTCCTCAGCACCAAGAGTGTTTACAAAATGCCTAGCAGCTGTGGTGGCATTTCTTCGAAGACAGGGAGTGACTGTTTTCCCATATCTGGACGACTGGCTGGTGGTGGGCAAATCACCAGAACAAGTCAGAACCTCTCTAAAGCTCACACAGGATCTTTTGGAGTCCTTGGGTTTCATAATAAACTAGAAAAAAATCTGTCTTAACCCCTACACAGACTTTACAGTTCATAGGGGCAGAGATCAGTACTCTACAGGCCAGGGCCTTTTTGCCACTGGACAGGGTGCAAAGTCTTCAGGCCGTAGCAAATTCCTTCAAGTTGCAACAGGCAAAAAACAGCCAGGCAATTCCTGCAGCTCTTGGGTCATATGGCTGCATCCACAGGCACAGTGCAGGGTTCCAGGTTTCACATGAGAGACATCCAGTTTCCTCTCAGGAATCACTGGAGTCAGAAAAAAGATCCCTTTTCAAAACTCATTCCAGTGACAGGGCCTCTGTTACAAGCCCTTTTGTGGTGGAAAAAGGAATCCAACCTAAGGCAAGGAGTCCCTTTTCAGAAGGAGGATCCTTCACTAGTCCTCATAACAGATGCATCCCTTCTGGGCTGGGGCGCCCATCTTGGAGAGCACACAACTCAGGGTACCTCCAGCATATAAACTTGCTGGAACTCAGAGCAGTACGGCTGTCACTAAAAGTTTTCTGTACACTGGTGATGGGAAAGGTGGTACAGGCCAGAACAAACAATACCATCACTATGTACTACATAAACAAGCAGGTAGGCACCAGATCAGGTTCCCTATGCACAGAAGCCATGAAAATTTGGACTCTGGCATATTCTCTAAAGGTGTCCCTGCAAGCAATCCATCTGCCAGGAAAGGACAATACCTTGGCAGACACACTGAGTTGAATCAATCAGTCCCATCATGAATGGACACTGAACAAGCAGGTGGTGCAGGTAATTTTCAGGAGGTGGGGCATTCCAGATATAGACTTGTTTGCATCCCACCAGAACCACCAGTTGCCTCAGTATTGCTGCAGACCACCAACCCAGGGCACAGTCCCTCTGGACACCCTGGTACTGGACTGGTCAGGCAAGTTTCTTTATGTCTTTCCCCCTTTTCCTCTGGTTTTCAGAGTACTACTGAAGCTCAAATCCCTCTCAGCTTCTCTGATCTTGATAGATCCAGATTGGCCCAGGCAGCCATGGTAATCTCTTCTGCTGTCCATGTCAGTGAGCAAACCAATAAGTTTGCCTCTCAGGCACAATCTCCTGACCTCCAATCAGGGAACATTGTTGTACCCAAAACTCAAGTCCCTCCACCTCAAGGCATGGCTCTTGAGGAATTAGAGTATGCAGACTTAAACCTTTCTGAAGCTGTATTAACTATCTTGAAAGGATATAGGAAGCCCTCCACTAAGAAAACATATTCTAAGTGGAAAATATTTTCTTTTTGGTGCTCTGGTAGGAATTTCACCCCAGATGACACAGGAGTCTCAGTGGTGTTGGATTATCTGACTCACATTCACAAGGTCTACAACCCAGTTCTCTAAGGGTTCATCTTGCAGCAGTGTCTGCATATCTTTCTGCTAGGGCAAAGGTGTCAGTAGCATCAGATCCCATTTTCAAAAGATTTTTTAAAGGCCTGGTACATTTGCATCCTCCTCACAGGGCACCAGTGCCCGCTTGGGATCTTAATATATGTATAGCTAGATTAATGAGGGCTCCTTTCAAACAACATGAAGTCTTGCTGTTTTCTGACTAATTGGAGTGATCCCCAACCTTTGAACTGTCCCGGAGAGGAAAGAGTTAACTTTCCATGCAAGGCATGGAACGCTGAGCCCGAGCTTGGTTGAGCCTCTGTCTGCTGTTGTTTGAACCCCAACCGCCAGATTCTTTACTCCGCCTCACTGAACAGTCGCTCCGGAGATTTCTCCTTCACTTGGTTCAAAAAAGTCGGTTAAAGTGTCGTTTTTCCTCTCGGTTTCAACCAAATTTCCACAATCTAACCTGTTGGTTAAGTCTCTGTCTGTGGCACTGTGAGTACTAGATAGGTTTCTATATTAGTTTTCTATGTGGAACTTGTAAACATTGGATCGGTTTGGTTTGAACCGATCAGGTTTGTGAAAAAGTTTCTTCTGATTTATTAGTGTGTGGTAACCGGTCCGTATCAGTTCTAAAAAAAACGGATTTCATTACGTTTTTTTCCAAGACCCGTAACACGGTCAGGAACCGATAGGGGTGTCTTGCCTGGCGGATTGCCAAAAAAAGGGTAAGTTTGGTTAGGACTGGCCATGTCTGGGAAACCCAAGAAAAAAACCGGGCCCACTGGGTTTCAGCACTGTAGCGTGTGTGTGGGGAAGCCTTTGCTAATGCTGATCCCCACACCACCTGTGTTTATTGTCTGGGGTTTGACCACCTCGATTCAGACTGCCAGATTTGCAAAAGTTTTCCCAAAGTTACCCTGGATAAAAGAGTAGGTAGACTGAGGGAAAGGGAGGCCGAGAAGTCCACTGACCCAGATGGCCAGCCCGGTTTGGTTACGACCGAACCAGAAGGAGTGCCCTCTGACCAGGGCGAGACTTCTTCGGGCAAAAGGAGAACCGACCCTGAGGAGTCGGTTCCGGTTAAAAGAAAAAGAAGGGATAAGTCAGCTGGTTTGGATCCACAAGTTCTTTCTCCAACCGCTGATGAAATAGCCAAAGTGATAAGGATTGTTCAATCGCTAACTTCGGTTCCGACTGAAATGGCACCATCGGTTAGGGGCTCGGTTCGGTCGGTTCCCCCGGTTCCGGATTATAATTTAGAAGAATTTTATGAACCGGAGGAGGAGGAGGGAGAGTATGAAGATAGTGATGGTGATTATGAAAGTCTGGATGTGCCCATTGACCCGGACATCTCTCCAGACAGACCTTCAGGTGTTTCTCCTCCTAGGCTTTCTGAGTCCCCTTCCCACTTTGTTTTACAAAAGTGGCTGAAACCTCCAGCTTCCTATGGAAGAAGCAGTAGAGGATCAAGAGGAGCCTGATTACGTTGAGATGATGGACATCCCAGAGTCCAGGAGATTGTCTATTCCCCTCCATAAGTCTTTTGGGAAACAGACATTTAAAATTCTAAAAACTCCTAATTCCATATCTCCTGTGGACAGAAGAATGGACAAGAGGTATACTCTTTCAGGCTCAGATACGGAGTTCCTTTCCCAGCAATGCAGCCATGTTGGGGTAGTGCAGGCTGCTGCCTGTGATAAGGCAAATATACCCTTGGCTTCACACCCCCCAGATAAGGACTCCAGGAGGATTGGTGCCATGGCAAAGAAACAGTACATGGCAGCATCTTTGGGACTCAGGCAGGCTAATTATATGACCTACACAGCTAGATACCAGAAGTCCAGGTGGGACACTGTGATGGCTCTAGCTAAACAGGGCCCTGACCAGCTTGCCAAGGAGCTGGAGCGGGTGGCTGCAGATGGGATTGAGGCATCCAAGGTGCAATTTTATGCTGCTGTGGACTCCAATGATGTTTCATCTAGAGTCATGGCTACATCTGTGGCCCTTCGAAGGATGGCTTGGCTCAGATGTACTAGCCTGTCACAGGATACCCAGACTAAGGCCATGGATTTTTCTGTCATTGGTAATTCTCTGTTTGGGGAGCAGACAGAGAATTACATGAAGAAAATGGACGAGTACAGGACCACCTACAGGAGTGCTCAGGCCAAAGAAAGGCAAGCTACTCCCCAGAGGCAGCATTCCAGGGGCAGGGGCAGACCTTTTCATAGGCCTTACCAAGCCCAGGCCTCCTCTTCTGCTTTCGCTCAGAGGGGGTTCTTTAGAGGGAGAGGCAGACAGAGTATGAGCAGGCCTGCTCCCACTCCTCAGCCTAAAGCTCCTGCCAAGCAGACACCCTGATGGGTCTGCCTGGACCGATTCTCCACTACCTGTAGGGGGCAGGCTGGCTTACTTTGTCCAGGACTGGAAGTCTTTAACATCAGACAAGTGGGTCCTGGAAGTAGTAAGCCAGGGACTGGTTCTCAGCTTCAAAAAATTCCTCAAGATGAGAACCAGATCCTTTCCACCTGCAAATCCTTCAGAGGCCCTTGCCCTAGAGGCAGAGGTCTCTTCCCTCTTGGCTCTCAGAGCCATAGAAAGGGCTCCACCTTTACACAGGGGAAAAGGATTGTACTCCAGGTACTTCCTAACCCCCAAAAAGACAGGAGAATGGCGGCCCATCCTGGATCTAAGATATTTAAACAAGCACCTTTTAAAGCCAAAATTCAAAATGGTGACTCTGGGAATAATTCTGCCCTCTCTAAGGCCAAGGGACTGGCTAGTCTCCCTGGACCTCAAGGATACCTATTTTCACATTCCCATCAGGTGCTCCCACAGAAAGTACCTCAGGTTCGAGTTGCCCTCAGGCCACTATCAATTCAGAGCAATGCCCTTTGGCCTAACATCAGCCCCAAGGGTGTTCAGAAAATGCCTGGCAGTAGTGGTTGCTTTCCTAAGGAGAAAAAAGATCTCCATCTTTCCATACCTGGACGACTGGCTCATAGTGGGTCAGTCTCCAGACCAAGTCAAGTCACATCTCCAGATAACTCAGCAATTGTTCACTTCCTTAGGGTTCCTCCTAAATCTCTCAAAGTCAGTTCTGGAGCCAGTACAGCTCCTCACCTTTATAGGAGCAGAACTGGATACAATAAGGGCAAGAGCCTTCCTTCCCCTGGACAGGGCAAGGACCCTTATGAAACTGGCCTCTTCTTTCACCCTTCAGGTGTCTCGACCAGCAAGGCACTTTCTGCAGCTCCTGGGCCACATGGCAGCCTCTACAGCAGTGGTCCAGGGAGCAAGGTTTCAGATGAGGGACATTCAGTTCCACTTAAGAGCCTTCTGGTCCCAGAGAAAGAATTCTCTGACCAAACTAGTCCTTGTGACTCGAACCCTGATCCAGGCTTTGAAGTGGTGGCAGGATCAGGACAATCTAAGGCAAGGAGTTCCTTTTGTCACTCAATCTCATTCTCTAGTCCTTACCACAGATGCCTCCCTCTTGGGTTGGGGAGCCCACTTGGGAGATCTGACCACCCAAGGGCTGTGGTCACCTCAAGAATCTCTGCTTCACATCAATCTCTTGGAACTCAGAGCAGTGTTTCTGGCACTGCAAGTTTTTTCCAAGTCTGTTCAGAACAAAGTAGTCCAGATCAGAACAGACAATACCACCACAATGTGGTACATCAACAAGCAAGGGGGCACTCGGTCTACGGCCTTGTGCACAGAAGCAATGAAGTTGTGGTCTCTGGCCTATTCCCTGCAAACCTCTCTGATAGCAGTGCACCTCCCAGGGAAGGACAATGTCCTGGCAGATGCTCTCAGCAGGATATCTCAGGGCCATCACGAATGGTCCCTAGATCCCCTAGTTTTGAAGGTGATTTTCTCCAGATGGGGCACTCACGGATAGATCTTTTTGCAGCCCCAGACAATCACCAACTCCCCCTTTTTTGCTGCAGACCCCCAGTATTGGGCTGAGTCCCCCTGGATGCTCTAGTTCTCGATTGGGAGGGGAAGGTTTTGTATGCTTTTCCCCTTCCTCTCCTGTTCAAGGTACTAGTCAAAATCAGGTCTCAACCCTGCAAAGTGATTCTGATTGCTCCAGACTGGGCCAGACAGCCTTGGTATCCACTGTTGCTGTCCTTAGCACTCCACCTTCCCCTGTCTCTTCCCAGGAATTACAAACCTGTTGACATCCTCTCAGGGGAGGGTTCGGTACCCGAATCTCAAATCTCTCAATCTCAAGGCCTGGCTCTTGAAGAGTTAGAGTTTGCTGATCTGCATCTCTCTCAAGGTGTTCTGGAAATTCTAAAGGCTTCTTGAAAGCCTTCCACCAGAAAGACTTACAATTCCAAATGGAAAAGGTTCACTATTTGGTGCTCTGGTAAGCATATTTCTCCAGAGTCTGCTGGGTTGCCTACAGTTCTGGACTATATGGTTCATCTCAATAGCTTGGGGCTCAGACTAGCTACACTCAAAGTACATTTAGCAGCTCTCTCTGCTTTTTTGTCAGTAGGTAAGCCCTCTTCTCTTTCAGCTCATCCTGTATTTTGTAAATTCTTCAAGGGATTGTTGCACACCAATCCTTCCTTCAGGGATCCTGCTCCTGCTTGGGACCTAAATGTTTGCATTGCTCAGCTTATGCAACCCCCTTTTGAGCCTTTGTCCTCATCAGAGCTTAAGTACTTGACTTGGAAAACTGTGTTCTTGGTAGCCATTACTTCTGCCAGACGCATCAGTGAGTTACAGGCCTTGTCAGTGGAGCCTGATTTTATCTCTTTTCATAGATAAGGTGGTCCTAAGAACTAATAGGAAGTTTTTGCCCAAGGTGGTCTCAGGTTTCCACCTTAACCAGTCTATGTCTCTTCCTGTTTTCTTCACTGACCATTCCTCCTCTGCAGAGAGGAGGCTGCACAGCCTGGACGTGAAGAGGACCCTTAGCTACTACATAGAGCGCACCAAGGGTCACAGGTTTAACTCCCTCTAATTGTTCCTCACTTATGGGGAGGTTGGTAAGGGAAAACCTGCCACTAAAAGATCTATTGCCAGGTGGATTGTCTCTTGTATACAATTCTGCTATGAAAAATTGGGTAGGACTCCACCCTCAGACCTGAGGGCTCACTCTACTAGAGGTACAGCTGCTTCCCTGGCTGCTACCAGGGATATTCCTATCTTAGAGATATGGCAAGCAGCCACCTGGAAAACAGTCCATTCTTTTACCAAACATTATTCCCTGGATATCCAGGCTAGGAGTGATGCTCGGTTTGGCACAGCAGTACTTCAGAGCCTGTTCCCAAAGTAGGTTCTGTCCCTCCTCCATGGAGGTACTGCTTGGTAGTCTGCAGTTAGTCAGAATACAGCAAGACTTGGTTTGCTGGCCAAGGCACCTAGCTTCACCTGAGCTCTTTCCTTCTAAGACTGCTTGAAAGGCAGAGTAGAGAAACTTACCAGAGCAAGGGAGAAGGATTAAGACTTAGTTTGGCTAAGCAGATTTACTGTGTGGTGGTGTTTTAATTTTTTACTCACAGGGATTGCTACTGTTTGTTGCTAACATTTCATTGCTTTATTTTTTCTCTGATTCAAATTGTTGTTGCTGGTATACCTTCTTCTGCATTATTACAAGGTGTGCCTACAGGTGTGTGCTAACAGATTACTGCTGTAATCTTCTGATTCAAATTGTCTTTTGCAAGGTATATCTTCTGTTACTGCTTTATTTTTCTCTGGAGCAAAGTGTTTCTTACAGGGTATATCTTCTCTGAAATTACTGTATTACAGGTGGAGCTTACATTTTTGTGACTTTTTTTATCATTGGGCTAAGCAAAATTACTGTTTTGACACTGGTTTTATTTTATTCTTGTTTGTTGAAAGGTTTGTTGTCTCAGAGGTGTTTAGTCTCCTTCTCACATTGAAGGAGCTAATTGCTTTTCTCCCAAGCTCTTCCAAAGGATTAGGTGTGTATGTGGGGGTGGAGCTGGCAAACTGTCAGTAATTTCCAACAGAAAGAAGGGTTAAAAAGTCAGGTTAGTTGATATCTTGGAGGTAGAAGACTTGGTTTGCTGGCCAAGGCACCTAGCTGCACCTGAGCTCTTTCCTTCTAAGACTGCTTGAAAGGCAGAGTAGAGAAACTTACCAGAGCAAGGGAGAAGGATTAAGACTTAGTTTGGCTAAGCAGATTTACTGTGTGGTGGTGTTTTTATTTTTTACTCACAGGGATTGCTACTGTTTGTTGCTAACATTTCATTGCTTTATTTTTTCTCTGATTCAAATTTTGTTGCTGGTATACCTTCTTCTGCATTATTACAAGGTGTGCCTACAGGTGTGTGCTAACAGATTACTGCTGTAATCTTCTGATTCAAATTGTCTTTTGCAAGGTATATCTTCTGTTACTGCTTTATTTTCTCTGGAGCAAAGTGTTTTTACAGGGTATATCTTCTCTGAAATTACTGTATTACAGGTGGAGCTTACATTTTTGTGACTTTTTTATCATTGGGCTAAGCAAAATTACTGTTTGACACTGGTTTTATTTTATTCTTGTTTGTTGAAAGGTTTGTTGTCTCAGAGGGTGTTTCAGTCTCCTTCTCACATTGAAGGAGCTAATTGCTTTCCTCCCACAGCTCTTCAAAGGATTAGGTGTGTATGTGGGTGTGAGCTGGCAAACGTCAGTAATTTCCAACAGAAAGAAGGGTTAAAAAGTCAGGTTAGTTGATATCTTGGAGGTAGAAGACTTGGTTTGCTGGACAGGCACCTCATTGCACCTGAGCTCTTTCCTTCTAAGACTGCTTGAAAGGCAGAGTAGAAACTTACCAGAGCAAGGGAGAAGGATTAAGACTTAGTTTGGCTAAGCAGATTTACTGTGTGGTGGTGTTTTTATTTTTACTCACAGGATTGCTACTGTTTGTTGCTAACATTTCATTGCTTTATTTTTCTCTGATTCAAATTGTTGTTGCTGGTATACCTTCTTCTGCATTATTACAAAATTGTGCTACAGGTAGTGCTAACAGATTACTGCTGTAACTTCTGATTCAAATTGTCTTTGCAAGGTATAATCTTCTGTTACTGCTTTATTTTTTCTCTGGAGCAAAGTGTTTCTCATGGGTATAATCTTCTGAAATTACTGTATTACAGGTGGAGCTCATTTTGTGACTTTTTATCATTGGGCTAAGCAAAATTACTGTTTGACACTGGTTTTATTTTATTCTTGTTTGTTGAAAGGTTTGTTGTCTCAGAGGTGTTTCAGTCTCCTTCTCACATTGAAAGGAGCTAATGCTTTTCCTCCCACAGCTCTTCCAAAGGATTAGTAGTGATGTGGGGTGGAGCTGGTAAACTGTCAGTAATTTAATAGAGACAGTTAAAAAGCTGTGTTAGTTGATATCTTGAGGTAGAAGACTTGGTTTGCTGGCCATGGAACTTAGCTTCACCTGGAGCTTTTCTTCTAAGACTGCTTGAAAGGCAGAGTAGAGAAACTTACCAGAGCAAGGGAGAAGGATTAAGACTTAGTTTGGCTAAGCAGATTTACTGTGTGGTGGTGTTTTTATTTTTTACTCACAGGATTGCTGTTTGTTACTAACATTTCATTGCTTTATTTTTTCTCTGATTCAAATTGTTTGTTGCTGGTATACCTTCTTCTGCATTATTACAAGGGTGTGCCTACAGTGTGTGCTAACAGATTACTGCTGTAATCTTCTGATTCAAATTGTCTTTTGCAAGGTATACTTCTGTTACTGCTTTATTTTCTCTGAGCAAAGTGTTTCTTACAGGGTATATCTTCTCTAAATTACTATTACAGGTGGAGCTTACATTTTGTGACTTTTTATCATTGGGCTAAGCAAAATTACTGTTTGACACTGGTTTTTTTTATTCTTGTTTGTTGAAAGGTTTGTTGTCTCAGAGGTGTTTCAGTCTCCTTCTCATTGAAGGAGCTAATTGCTTTTCCTCCACAGCTCTTCCAAAGGATTAGGTGTGTATGTGGGGTGGAGCTGGCAAACTGTCAGTAATTTCCAACAGAGAAGGGTTAAAAGTCAGGTTAGTTGATATCTTGAGGTAGAAGACTTGGTTTGCTGGCCAAGGCACCTAGCTTCACCTGAGCTCTTTCCTTCTAAGACTGCTTGAGAAAGGCAGAGTAGAGAAACACAGAGCAAGGGAGAAGGATTAAGACTTAGTTTAGGCTAAACTTCACAGATTTACTGTGTGGTGGTGTTTTTTTTTTTACCTCACAGGGATTGCTACTGTTTGTTGCTAACATTTCATTGCTTATTTTTTTTCTGATTCAAATTGTTGTTGGTGGTATACCTTCTTCTGCATTATTACAAGGTGTGCCTACAGGTGTGTGCTAACAGATTACCTGTAATCTTCTGATTCAAATTGTCTTTGCAAGGTATCTTCTGTTACTGCTTTATTTTTCTCTGGAGCAAGAGTGTTTCTTACAGGGTATATCTTCTCTGAAATTACTATTACAGGTGGAGCTTACATTTTTGTGGCTTTTTTTATCATTGGGCTAAGCAAAATTACTGTTTGACACTGGTTTTATTTTATTCTTGTTTGTTGAAAGGTTTGTTGTCTCAGAGGTGTTTCTAGTCCCTTCTCACATTGAAGGAGCTAATTGCTTTTCCTCCCCAGCTCTTCCAAGGATTGGGTGTATGTATGTGAGGAGTGGAGCTGGCAAACTGTCAGTAATTTCCAACAGAAAGAAGGGTTAAAAAGTCAGGTTAGTTGATATCTTGGAGGTAGAAGACTTGGTTTGCTGGGCAAGGCACCTAGCTGCACCTGAGCTCTTTCCTTCTAAAGACTGCTTGAAAGGCAGAGTAGAAACTTACCAGAGCAAGGAGAAGGATTAAGACTTAGTTTGGCTAAGCAGATTTACTGTGTGTTGTTATTTTTATTTTTTACTCACATGGATTGCTACTGTTTGTTGCTAACATTTCATTGCTTTATTTTTCTCTGATTCAAATTGTTGTTGCTGGTATACCTTCTTCTGCATTATTACAAGTTGTGCCTACAGGTGTGTGCTAATGATTACTGCTGTAATCTTCTGATTCAAATTGTCTTTTGCAAGGTATATCTTCTGTTACTGCTTTATTTTTCTCTGGAGCAAAGTGTTTCTTACAGGGTATATCTTCTCTGAAATTATTACAGGTGGAGCTTACATTTTTGTGACTTTTTATCATTGGGCTAAGCAAAATTACTGTTTGACACTGGTTTTATTTTATTCTTGTTTGTTGAAAGGTTTGTTGTCTCAGAGGTGTTTCAGTCTCCTTCTCATTGAAGGAGCTAATTGCTTTTCCTCCCACAGCTCTTCCAAAGGATTAGGTGTGTATGTGGAGGTGGAGCTGGCAAACTGTCAGTAATTTCAACAGAAAGAGGGTTTAAAAGTCAGGTTAGTTGATATCTTGGAGGTAGAAGACTTGGTTTGCTTGGCCAAGGCACCTAGCTTCACCTGAGCTCTTTCCTTCTAAGACTGCTTGAAAGGCAGAGTAGAAAACTTACCAGAGCAAGGGAGAAGGATTAAGACTTAGTTTGGCTAAGCAGATTTACTGTGTGGTGGTGTTTTTTTTTTTTACTCACAGGGATTGCTACTGTTTGTTTGTAACATTTATTGCTTTATTTTTCTCTGATTCAAATTGTTGTTGCTGGTATACCTTCTTCTGCATTATTACAAGGTGTGCCTACAGGTGTGTGCTAACAGATTACTGCTGTAATCTTCTGATTCAAATTGTCTTTTGCAAGGTATATCTTCTGTTACTGCTTTATTTTCTCTGGAGCAAAGTGTTTCTTACAGGGTATATCTTCTGAAATTACTGTATTACAGGTGGAGCTTACATTTTTGTGACTTTTTTATCATTGGGCTAAGCAAATTACTGTTTGACACTGGTTTTATTTTTATTCTTGTTTGTTGAAAGGTTTGTTGTCTCAGAGGTGTTTCAGTCTCCTTCTCACATTGAAGGAGCTAATGCTTTTCCTCCCACAGCTCTTCCAAAGGATTAGGTGTGTATGTGGGGAGTGGAGCTGGGTAAACTGTCAGTAATTTCCAACAGAAAGAAGGGTTAAAAGTCAGGTTAGTTGATATCTTGGAGGTAGAAGACTTGGTTTTGCTGGCCAGGCACCTCGAGCTTCACCTGAGCTCTTTCCTTCTAAGACTGCTTGAAAGGCAGAGTAGAAACTTACCAGGAGCAAGGGAGAAGGATTAAGACTTAGTTTGGCTAAGCAGATTTACTGTGTGGTGGTGTTTTATTTTTACCCACAGGATTTACTGTTTGTTGCTAACATTTCATTGCTTTATTTTTCTCTGATTCAAATTATTTGTTGCTGGTATACCTTCTTCTGCATTATTACAAGGTGTGCCTACAGGTGTGTGTAACAGATTACTGCTGTAATCTTCTGATTCAAATTGTCTTTTGCAAGGTATATCTTCTGTTACTGCTTTATTTTTCTCTGGAGCAAAGTGTTCTTACAGGGTATATCTTCTGAAATTACTGTATTACAGGTGGAGCTTACATTTTGTGACTTTTTATCATTAGGCTAAGCAAAATTACTGTTTGACACTGGTTTTATTTTTATTCTTGTTTGTTGAAAGGTTTGTTGTCTCAGAGGTGTTTCAGTCTCTTCTCACATTGAAGGAGCTAATTGCTTTTCCTCCCACAGCTCTTCCAAAGGATTAGGTGTGTGTATGTGGGTGGAGCTGGCAAACTGTCAGTAATTTCAACAGAAAGAAGGGTTAAAAAGTCAGGTTAGTTGATATCTTGGAGTAGAAGACTTGGTTTGCTGGCCAAGGCACCTAGCTTCACCTGAGCTCTTTCCTTCTAAGACTGCTTGAAAGGCAGAGTAGAAACTTACCAGAGCAAGGGAGAAGGATTAAGACTTGGTTTGGCTAAGCAGATTTACTGTGTGGTGGTGTTTTATTTTTTACTCACAGGGATTGCTACTGTTTGTTGCTAACATTTCATTCTTTATTTTTTCTCTGATTCAAATTGTTGTTGCTGGTATACCTTCTTCTGCATTATTACAAGGTGTGCCTACAGGTGTGTGCTAACAGATTACTGCTGTAATCTTCTGATTCAAATGTCTTTTGCAAGGTATATCTTCTGTTACTGCTTTATTTTTCTCTGGAGCAAAGTGTTTCTTACAGGTATATCTTCTCTGAAATTACTGTATTACAGGTGGAGCTTACATTTTGTGACTTTTTATCATTGGGCTAAGCAAAATTACTGTTTGACACTGGTTTTATTTTATTCTTGTTTGTTGAAAGGTTTGTTGTCTCAGAGGTGTTTCAGTCTCCTTCTCACATTGAAGGAGCTAATTGCTTTTCCTCCCACAGCTCTTCCAAGGATTAGGTGTGTATGTGGGGGTGGAGCTGGCAAACTGTCAGTAATTTCCAACAGAAAGAAGGGTTAAAAGTCAGGTTAGTTGATATCTTGAGGTAGAAGATTTGGTTTGCTGGCCAAGGCACCTAGCTTCACCTGAGCTCTTTCCTTCTAAGACTGCTTGAAAGGCAGAGTAGAGAAACTTACCAGAGCAAGGGAGAAGGATTAAGACTTAGTTTGGCTAAACAGATTTACTGTGTGGTGGTGTTTTTATTTTTACTCACAGGGATTGCTACTGTTTGTTGCTAACATTTCATTGCTTTATTTTTCTCTGATTCAAATTTTTGTTGCTGGTATACCTTCTTCTGCATTATTACAAGGTGTGCCTACAGGTGTGTGCTAACAGATTACTGCTGTAATCTTCTGATTCAAATTGTCTTTGCAAAGGTATATCTTCTGTTACTGCTTTTATTTTTCTCTGGAGCAAAGTGTTTCTTACAGGGTATATCTTCTCTGAAATTACTGTATTACAGGTGGAGCTTACATTTTTGTGACTTTTTATCATTGGGCTAAGCAAAATTACTGTTTGACACTGGTTTTATTTTATTCTTGTTTGTTGAAAGGTTTGTTGTCTCAGAGGTGTTTCAGTCTCCTTCTCACATTGAAGGAGCTAATTGTTTTTCCTCCACAGCTCTTCCAAAGATTAGGTGTGTATGTGGGTGGAGCTGCAACTGTCAGTAATTTCAACAGAAAGAAGGGTTAAAAAGTCAGGTTAGTTGATATCTTGGAGGTAGAAGACTTGGTTTGCTGGCCAAGGGCACCTAGCTTCACCTGAGCTCTTTCCTTCTAAGACTGCTTGAAGGCAGAGTAGAGAAACTTACCAGAGCAAGGGAGAAGGATTAAGACTTAGTTTGGCTAAGCAGATTTACTGTGTGGTGGTGTTTTATTTTTTACTCACAGGGATTGCTACTGTTTGTTGCTAACATTTCATTGCTTTATTTTTCTCTAGATTCAAATTGTTGTTGTGGTATACACTTCTTCTGCATTATTCCAAAGTGTGCCTACAGGTGTGTGCTAACAGATTACTGACTGTAATCTTCTGATTCAAATTGTCTTTTGCAAGAGTATATCTTCTGTTACTGCTTTATTTTTCTCTGGAGCAAAGTGTTTCTTACAGGGTATATCTTCTCTGAAATTACTGTATTACAGGTGGAGCTTACATTTTGTGACTTTTTATCATTGGGCTAAGCAAAATTACTGTTTGACACTGGTTTTATTTTATTCTTGTTTGTTGAAAGGTTTGTTGTCTCAGAGGTGTTTCAGTCTCCTTCTCACATTGAAGGAGCTAATTGCTTTCTCTCCACAGCTCTTCCAAAGGATTAGGTGTGTATGTGGGGTGGAGCTGGCAAACTGTCAGTAATTTCCAACAGAAAGAAGGGTTAAAAGTCAGGTTAGTTGATATCTTGAGGTAGAAGACTTGGTTTGCTGGCCAGGCAGGCTAGCTTCACCTGAGCTCTTTCCTTCTAAGACTGCTTGAAAGGCAGAGTAGAGAAACTTACCAGAGCAAAGGGAGAAGGATTAAGACTTAGTTTGGCTAACAGATTTACCGTGTGGTGGTGTTTTTATTTTTTACTCACAGGGATTGCTACTGTTTGTTGCTAACATTTCATTGCTTTATTTTTTCTCTGATTCAAATTGTTGTTGCTGGTATACCTTCTTCTGCATTATTACAAGGTGTGCTTACAGGTGTGTAACAGATTACTGCTGTAATCTTCTGATTCAAATTGTCTTTGCAAGGTATATCTTCTGTTACTGCTTTATTTTTCTCTGGAGCAAAGTGTTTCTTACAGGGTATATCTTCTCTGAAATTACTGTATTACAGGTGGAGCTTACATTTTGTGACTTTTTTATCATTGGGCTAAGCAAAATTACTGTTTGACACTGGTTTTATTTTATTCTTGTTTGTTGAAAGGTTTGTTGTCTCAGAGGTGTTTCAGTCTCTTTCACATTGAAGGAGCTAATTGCTTTTCTCCCACAGCTCTTCCAAAGGATTAGGTGTATGTGGGGTGGAGCTGGCAAACTGTCAGTAATTTCCAACAGAAAGAAGGGTTAAAAAGTCAGGTTAGTTGATATCTTGGAGGTAGAAGACTTGGTTTGCTGGCCAAGGCACCAGCTTCACCTGAGCTCTTTCCTTCTAAGACTGCTTGAAAGGCAGAGTAGAGAAACTTACCAGAGCAAGGGAGAAGGATTAAGACTTAGTTTGGCTAAGCAGATTTACTGTGTGGTGGTGTTTTATTTTTTACACAGGGATTGCTACTGTTTGTTGCTAACATTTCATTGCTTTATTTTTCTCTGATTCAAATTGTTGCTGGTATACCTTCTTCTGCATTATTACAAGGTGTGCCTACAGGTGTGCTAACAGATTACTGCTGTAATCTTCTGATTCAAATTGTCTTTGCAAGGTATATCTTCTGTTACTGCTTTATTTTCTCTGGAGCAAAGTGTTTCTTACAGGGTATATCTTCTCTGAAATTACTGTATTACAGGTGGAGCTTACATTTTTGTGACTTTTTATCATTGGGCTAAGCAAAATTACTGTTTGACACTGGTTTTATTTTATTCTTGTTTGTTGAAAGGTTTGTTGTCTCAGAGGTGTTTCAGTCTCCTTCTCACATTGAAGGAGCAATTGCTTTCTCTCCCACAGCTCTTCCAAAGGATTAGGTGTGTATGTGGGGTGGAGCTGGCAAACTGTCAGTAATTTCCAACAGAAAGAAGGGTTAAAAAGTCAGGTTAGTTGATATCTTGGAGGTAGAAGACTTGGTTTGCTGGCCAAGGCACCTAGCTTCACCTGAGCTCTTTCCTTCTAAGACTGCTTGAAAGGCAGAGTAGAGAAACTTACCAGAGCAAGGGAGAAGGATTAAGACTTAGTTTGGCTAAGCAGATTTACTGTGTGGTGGTGTTTTTATTTTTTACTCATAGGGATTGCTACTGTTTGTTGCTAACATTTCATTGCTTTATTTTTTCTCTGATTCAAATTGTTGTTGCTGGTATACCTTCTTCTGCATTATTACAAGGTGTGCCTACAGGGTGTGCTAACAGATTACTGCTGTAATCTTCTGATTCAAATTGTCTTTTTTGCAAGGTATATCTTCTGTTACTGCTTTATTTTTCTCTGAGCAAAGTGTTTCTTACAGGGTATATCTTCTCTGAAATTACTGTATTACAGGTGGAGCTTACATTTTGTGACTTTTTATCATTGGGCTAAGCAAAATTACTGTTTGACACTGGTTTTATTTTATTCTTGTTTGTTGAAAGGTTTGTTGTCTCAGAGGTGTTTCAGTCTCCTTCTCACATTGAAGAGCTAATTGCTTTTCCCTCCTGAGCTCTTCCAAAGGATTAGGTGTGTGGGGGTGGAGCTGGCAAACTGTCAGTACTTTCAAACAGAAAGAAGGGTTAAAAAGTCAGGTTAGTTGATATCTTGGAGGTAGAAGACTTGGTTTGTTGGCCAAGGCACCTAGCTTCACCTGAGCTCTTTCCTTCTAAGACTGCTTGAAAGGCAGAGGCAGAGAAACTTACCAGAGCAAGGGAGAAGGATTAAGACTTTAGTTTAGATAAGGATTTATCTGTGGTGGTGTTTTTATTTTTACCTCACAGGAATTGTTACGTTTGTTGCTAACATTTCATTGCTTTATTTTTCTCTGATTCAAATTGTTGTTGCTGGTATACCTTCTTCTGCATTATTACAAGGTGTGCCTACAGGTGAGTGCTAACAGATTACTGCTGTAATCTTCTGATTCAAATTGTCTTTTGCAAGGTATATCTTCTGTTACTGCTTTATTTTCTCTGGAGCAAAGTGTTTCTTACAGGGTATATCTTCTCTGAAATTACTGTATTACAGGTGGAGCTTACATTTTGTGACTTTTTATCATTGGGCTAAGCAAAATTACTGTTTGACACTGGTTTTATTTTATTCTTGTTTGTTGAAAGGTTTGTTGTCTCAGAGGTGTTTCAGCTCCTTCTCACATTGAAGGAGCTAATTGCTTTTCCTCCCACAGCTCTTCCAAAGGATTAGGTGTGTATGTGGGGTGGAGCTGGCAAACTGTCAGTAATTTCCAACAGAAAGAAGGGTTAAAAGTCAGGTTAGTTGATATCTTGGAGGTAGAAGACTTGGTTTGCTGGGCAAGGCACCTAGCTGCACCTGAGCTTCTTCCTTCTAAGACTCGCTTGAAAGGCAGAGTAGAGAAACTTACCAGAGCAAGGGAGAAGGATTAAGACTTAGTTTGGCTAGCAGATTTACTGTGTGGTGGTGTTTTTATTTTTACTCACAGGATTGCTACTGTTTGTTGCTAACATTTCATTGCTTTATTTTTCTCTGATTCAAATTGTTGTTGCTGGTATACCTTCTTCTGCATTATTACAAGGTGTGCTTACAGGTGTGCTAACAGATTACTGCTGTAATCTTCTGATTCAAATTGTCTTTTGCAAGGTATATCTTCTGTTACTGCTTTATTTTTCTCTGAGCAAAGTGTTTTTACAGGGTATATCTTCTCTGAAATTACTGTATTACAGGTGGAGCTTACATTTTGTGACTTTTTATCATTGGGCTAAGCAAAATTACTGTTTGACACTGGTTTTATTTTATTCTGTTTGTTGAAAGGTTTGTTGTCTCAGAGGTGTTTCAGTCTCCTTCTCACATTGAAGGAGCTAATTGCTTTTCCTCCCACAGCTCTTCCAAAGGATTAGGTGTGTATGTGGGGTGGAGCTGGCAAACTGTCAGTAATTTCCAACAGAAAGAAGGGTTAAAAAAGTCAGGTTAGTTGATATCTTGAGGTAGAAGACTTGGTTTGCTGGCCAAGGCACTCTAGCTTCACCTGAGCTCTTTCCTTCTAAGACTGCTTGAAGGCAGAGTAGAGAAACTTACCAGAGCAAGGAGAAGGATTAAGACTTAGTTTGGCTAAGCAGATTTACTGTGTGGTGGTGTTTTTATTTTTACTACAGGGATTGCTACTGTTTGTTGCTAACATTTCATTGCTTTATTTTTTTCTGATTCAAATTGTTGTTGCTGGTATACCTTCTTCTGCATTATTACAAGGTGTGCCTACAGGTGTGTGCTAACAGATTACTGCTGTAATCTTCGATTCAAATTGTCTTTTGCAAGGTATATCTTCTGTTACTGCTTTATTTTTCTCTGAGCAAAGTGTTTCTTACAGGGTATATCTTCTTGAAATTACTGTATTACAGGTGGAGCTTACATTTTGTGACTTTTTATCATTGGGCTAAGCAAAATTACTGTTTGACACTGGTTTTATTTTATTCTTGTTTGTTGAAAGGTTTGTTGTCTCAGAGGTGTTTCAGTCTCCTTCTCACATTGAAGGAGCTAATTGCTTTTCCTCCCACAGCTCTTCCAAAGGATTAGGTGTGTGTGTGGGGTGGCGCAAACTGTCAGTAATTTCCAACAGAAAGAAGGGTTAAAAGTCAGGTTAGTTGATATCTTGGAGGTAGAAGACTTGGTTTGCTGGCCAAGGCACCTAGCTTCACCTGAGCTCTTTCCTTCTAAGACTGCTTGAAAGGCAGAGTAGAGAAACTTACCAGAGCAAGGGAGAAGATTAAGACTTAGTTTGGCTAAGCAGATTTACTGTGTGGTGGTGTTTTTATTTTTTACTCACAGGGATTGCTACTGTTTGTTGCTAACATTTCATTGCTTTATTTTTCTCTGATTCAAATTGTTGTTGCTGGTATACCTTCTTCTGCATTATTACAAGGTGTGCCTAAAGGTGTGTGCTAACAGATTACTGCTGTAATCTTCTGATTCAAATTGTCTTTTGCAAGGTATATCTTCTGTTACTGCTTTATTTTTCTCTGGAGCAAAGTGTTTCTTACAGGGTATATCTTCTCTGAAATTATTACAGGTGGTGCTTTACAGGTTTTACAGTTTTATCTAACATTAGGATAAGCTTTCAGGGTTACTGCATTTGTTGTTGACTGATTGTTTCTGCTCTTACCTCCTTGTTCTTTCGTCCGTGGTTCTTCTTTTTTGGCAGGGGAAGGGCCCAGCCACCCACCCCCATCCCCAACCACCCCACACTACACTCCTTTTATAGGGTACCACAGTTGTAACATTTCCTGTGGCAGAACAGGAAGGGGCGGATCAGTGGGGCCTCCACAAGGTGATCTCATTTACAGGGCACTAGTAATTTAACTTGTTATAACAAGTTAAACAAAGCACAATTAAACCATTACTTGCATTTTTTTTTCCTTCTAATTACTCTGACTAGGTTACAAACCCAGCAACTTATTTGGAATGGATTTCATTAACTGCAGGTACTGTGGAACAATTTTCAGAAGGACAGTCTTACAGGATTTAGGACACTGTCCTACATGCTGGGCCTTTGGAGATCTTAGGTCTCAGCTCCGGGCAGCATGGGCAGAGATTGCACGCCTCAAATTTCATATTGAAGAGGAAATACATTATAAGAACCACCGCCATTTCCCAGCATCCAACAGAAAACCTCGACTGCAGAGGGTAATTGGTCCAGGAGGTTGGCAGGTGGTTAGGAGGAGCAAATCAGGTGCCCCATCACTCTCTGCTCTCCAACACATTACCTCCAAAACCATATAAACACTACAAACAGGTATCTGCCTCTATCTCTGAAATCAAATAAAGAGGCAGAAGACACTGCAGAGCAGGACATCTGCACAGGAGCTAGCACAACAATACTCACCCAAATCAGGAACCAAACTAAACAAGCACAAAGGAAATCCAAAAACTTCTGATCATAGGAGACTCCATGATTCGGGGAGTTGATACCCATCTCCAGCCAGGGTGATGGTCAGATGTCTCCCAGGTACATCAGCATGGAGAGACACTGACCGCATTGCTAAAATTGTTCACAAAGCAGGAGAAAACACTGATGTCCTAGTACACATAGGGACTATGATCCGCCAGCCGGTCAGTTGAGGAGACCAAGGAACACCTGACTAGGCTGGGTGACAAACTATCATCTATTTCGTCTGGCATCTCCTTCTCTGAGATCCTGCCAGTCTGGGAGAAGGGAGCAGATGGACGGAAGGTCAGAGAAGGGGAGATAGGGGAGCTAAACACGTGGCTCAAGGACTGGTGCCAGGAAAAAGGACACAGATTTGTAGGGAACTGGCAACAGTTCTGGGAGCGAAAGTTCTTTAAATTTGATGGACTGCATCTGACTAAAGAGGAGTCAGTGCATTGGGGCAGAAGTTTGACGTCTTTGCAGAATATTTAAACTAGCAATGGGGAGAGGGTGCAGCACCCCATCGTCGAATGGGAAGAACACCCCTCCCCTCAGCTAGTGGTCAAACAGGAATTCAGCGTGTTTGCCATTCATTTGCATCACCAGGTAAGAAAAAAGGTTTGTCTCCCCCATATGATGCACAGGGGTAATGCCAAACTTCACCCAACAACTAACACACCAAAATCTGGCCAATGGAAAATCATGTACACAAATGCTCACAGCCTGGGAAATAAGATCCCAGACCTGCAGGCAAAATGTCAGAGGCTAAACTGGACATAGTAGCAATTAGTGAGACGTGGTTTACCAGTAACCACACTTGGGAGACTTCAGTACCTGGATATGTATTGTTCAGAAGAGACCGAGGTGCAAAAAGGGGGGGAGGGGTGGCCCTGTATGTTAATGAAAATATCAAAGCTACAGAAATTCAGAATACACATAAGGAGCCAGAAGAACTGTGGGTCACCCTGGAAACAGGTAATGGGACAGCCATAAGAACTGGGGTTGTCTACAGGCCCCCAGACCAGAGGGAGGACATAGACACATTACTGTTAGAAGATATACAAAACATGACAGCTAAAGGGGAGGTTCTGATAATGGGAGACTTCAACATGCCAGATACAGATTGGTCAATACCAGCAGGAACATCTGCCAGAACTAGACTCATAGTGGATTCCTGCAGGGGAGGGCCTCAAACAACTGGTACAGCAACCCACAAGAGACAGGGCTATCCTAGATCTAGTACTGACTAACAAAGAAGGGATCACAGATCTCCAGGTAGAAGGTCACCTGGAGCCAGTGACCATCACATGGTATGGTTCAATTTGGCTACTACATCTAAATCATCACATTCCAAGGCAAAATATGGGACTTCAGAGGAGCTGACTTTGATAAGATGGCCAACAGAGTTAAGCTAGCCCTGGCAAAAAGAAACACAGGTGAGGAGGTACAGGCAAAGTGGGGCATTAATGATACAATACTTGAAGCAACATCCCATTGTGTTAGACAGAAAAGGAAGTGCAAAGAAGAAGGAAACCACTTTGGTTCTCAAATATAGTAGCAGAAAAGGTCAGAGCCAAAAGGCTGGCCTTCAGAAAATATAAGGGAACACAGGGGATGAAGATAGGAGGCATACCAAACTGCCCTAAGGGAAGCAGGTAAGGCAGTAAGGCAGGCAAAGTCCCAAACTGAGGAAACACTAGCACTTAACAGTAAAAGAAGGTGACAAGACTTTCTATAGATACATTAGTGAAAGGAGAAAGTCCAGAGGGGTATTGCTAAGCTTAATGGAGAAAAGGGAGCATGTGAGGAGGAGGACCCTGTAAAGGCATCTATCCTAAATAGATACTTTTGCTCAGTATTTACTGAAGAGAAGGTAGGCAGGGCCCACAGCTCAGCATCATGGACACAGGGGAGGGAGGTGAGCACTACCCCTTCACATAAGAAAGGGTCCTACAAGAGCTTGCTAAGCTCAGGGTGGATAAGGCAATGGGACCTGATGGCATACATCCCAGGGTACTTAAGGAGCTAAAGGAGGAACTAGCAGAGCCATTAGCAGAATTGTTTAGTGAGTCTCTGAGCACAGGAGAGGTCCCAGAAGACTGGAGAAAGGCTCATGTGATCCCACTCCACAAGAGTGGTAGCAGGGAGGAGGCGGGAACTACAGACCGTCAGTCTTACCTCAGTAGTGGGCAAGATTATGGAGGCACCTCCTTAAGGAAAGGATAGTGCAACACCTGGAACCATAGGGCACAGGATCCAAGACAGCATGGGTTTACAAAGGAAGGTCCTGTCAAACAATCTCATAGATTTCTTTGACTGGGTAACCAGAGTGGTGGACCAAGGGAGCAGTTGATGTCGCCTACCTTGACTTCAGCAAAGCTTTGACACTGTTCCACATAGAAGATTGATAAATAAGCTAGGTAGGCTCTGGTGGTTAGAAGTTGGTCAACTGGGTGGCAAACTGGTTGACTGGCAGAAAACAGAGAGTGGTGGTAAATGGTATACAGTCAGAAGAGATGCAAGTCACAAGTGGGTACTCTCAGGGATCAGTCCTGGGGCCAGTCCTATTCAACATCTTCATTAGTGACCTCGCAGATGGACTAGAGGGTAAGGCTTGTCTGTTTGCAGATGACACCAAGATCTGCAACAGAGTAGATGATCCAGATGGGGTGGGCAGAATGAGAAGAGATCTGGATAAACTAGCAGAATGGTCAGAAGAGTGGCAACTGGATTTAATGCAAAGAAGTGCAAAATCATGCACATAGGGAAGAGAAACCCTGAAGCCACTTATAGGCTGGGGAGTTGCTAGCAGTCACAAAGGAAGAAAGAGACTTGGGCATCATCATCACTGATGACCTAAAATCATCAAGCAGACCTCTAAAGCAGTAGGTAAGGCTAGGGGTTGTTAGGGTGTATTAGTAGGAGGTATCACAAGTCAAGAGGGAGGTAATAATCCCTCTGTACAAGACATTGGTTAGGGCCCCATCTGAGTACTCATGCAGTATTGAGGCCACACCTTCACAAGGACATTAACCAAATTGAGGCAGTCCAGAGAAGGGCAACAAAATGGTGCAGGGACTGCATCAGAAGACATATAAGGACAGATTAACGGAGCTCAATATGTATACCCTTGAGCAAAGGAGGAGAGAGGTGATATGATCGAGACATTTAAACACCTTAAGGGCATAAACAAGGTGAAAGAGTCTAACATGTTTAAATATAAGAAAAATAGCAGGACAAGAGGACACAGCATGAGATTAGAGGAGGCCGATTAAGGGGAATGTGAGGAAATTCTTTTCACAGAAAGGGTGGTAGATGCATGGAATGGCTTACCACAAGAAGTGGTGGCTATGAATACAGTGCAGGGCTTCAAACAGGCATGGATAGGCATAAGGAGCAATACAAATGACTATGAATAGATAGGTCACTGACAGAGCAAAGGCCGATGGCACATTTATAAGGTAGAAAAAGAAATGGGCAGACTGGATGGGCCTTGCGGTCCTTATCTGCCGTCAACTTCTATGTTTCTATGTTTCTATGTTTCTAAGACTTCATGTTGTTTGAAGAAAAAATTACTCACCTTAGTAATGTTTCTTCTAATGGAGTCTTGCTGTATTCTGACCTCCCCCCCTGCCTCCCCTCTCAGAACCTGGTTTTGGGATGTGGGTGGGCAGGAGCAGTGTTGGCACCCTAGAGGTGCCTCCTTTTCTCACCCTCTTTACTTTTTGGGTGTATGTTGTGTTTTGTTTTTTGGGTTTCCTGAGTTGAGTCTTTGCTTTGAAACCAAAAAGCCCTTTTTATTAAATTTAGTTGCCAGTTGGCTAGTGTGAGTTTACAGTTTCTACACAGGACACCCAGTGAGCATAGCTCATAAAGATATGGCGGTTGGGGTTCAAACAACAGCAGACAGAGGCTCAACCGAGCTCGAGCTCAGCATTCCATGCCTTGCATGGAAAGTTAACTCTTTCCTCTCCGGGGGCAGTTCAAAGGTTGGGGATCACTGCAATTAGTCAGAATACAGCAAGACTCCATTAGAAGAAACAACATTACTAAGGTGAGTAATTTTTTCTTTGAGCCCATGGCTACAGCCCATTTAAAGTATGTTACCTGGAAAACAGCTTTTCTGGTAGCAATTACCTCAGCAAGAAGAATCAGCGAGCTTCAGGCTCTCTGTGTTGACCAGGACTACATCTCCTTTCACAGAGATAAGGTAGTCCTCAGAACAAACAGACAGTTCCTTCCCAGGGTCGTTTCAGACTTTCATCTGAACCAGTCAATCACTCTGCCTGTCTTTTTTCACAGACCATACAAGCTCTGGTGAAAGAAGACTTCATAGTCTGGATGTGAAAAGAGCTCTCAGATATTACATGACAGCTACTAAGGACCATAGGAAGACAAAGAACAACTTTTCCTTACATATGGGGATGTTGGAATGGGCAAACCAGCCTCAGAAAGATCCATTTCTTGATGGATTGTCCAGTGTATTCAATTCTTCTACACTAGAGCAGGTAGAGAGTCCCCAGCTGGGCTGAGGGCACACTCGACAAGAGGAACAGCTGCCAGTCTTGCAGCTGCTAGGGAGGTTCCATTATTGGATATTTGTAAAGCAGCTACTTGGAAATCAGTACACACCTTTACAAAGCATTACAGCTTGGATGTTTTGTCCAGAAGTGATGCCAGGCATGGCACAGCAGTCCTGCAAAGTCTGTTTCCAAAATAAGTTCTGTGCCCACCTCCAGGGGGTACTGCTTGGTAGTCTGCACAAAATTATGAATATCCTGAGCATTACTGGTTTTAGAAGAAAAAATGACTTACCATAATAATCTTCTTTCTTCCCAGTGATGCTCAGATATTCATTAACTCCCTCCCATCCTCCCCTTCCAAAACGTCAGCCTCTGCATTCCGCATGCTAGTGCCACATAGCTATACCCTTCTGGGTACACTTCTCTATACCAAATAGATTTTAACAGAGTTTTTCTGTCTCTCTCAATAGTTTTCTCATGCTGTCTGGTGAACACCATTGTTATTTGATGTAGTTCCTCCTTAGGAGTTTTTTTGGGTAAATTCTTTTTATTAGGATAATCCTAAAAAATGTTTTAATTAATTAGCTGTTGGATTTTTTCATAATGCCTGACTTCCAGGCTTCTTACAAATCTGAAGGGTTTAGAACACTACAGTTGGTAGAGGCAGTATTTGAAAGATGCTCACGTGCAAAGAATTCCATCATTTGCATGTGTTCCATCTCTCCGGGCAGTCCAACCCACCAGGCTGACTGCACAAAGTTATGAATATCTGAGCATCACTGGGAAGAAAGAAGATTACTATGGTATGTAATTTTTTCTTTAAACCCCAAGTCTGATAAGAACTCTGGTGTGGGTAACAAATCTGTGCCCAAAGATGTTATTTGCTGTAACTGTAATGAGCCAGGTCGCATTGCAAGAAATTGCCATAAGAAGAATGACACTGGAGCAGATTTGTCCTTGGTAAATTGGGGCAAGTGCATAACAGATGTGAAGGTGGGGGATAAGACTGTAAAGAGACTCTCTGACTCGGGAAGCAGACAGACCCTAGTGCATGTTGGACTGCTGGGAAAACACTGTGCAAAAGGACCAGGTGCTAGGTGTCATCTGCATCCAGGGGAACACTCGATACAATCCCACCATCCAAGTGACTCTGACAATTAAGGGTGTGTCACACCAAATGAAAGTGGGGGTAGTACCTAAGTTACCTGTACCCATAATTATTGGAAATGACTTTCCAGGATTTACTGAGTTATTCTCAGAGGAACTAAACCCTGCAGTTTTAGCAGCAGTGGTAACAAGAGTGCAGGCAAAGAAAATCTCGGATGGTGGGGACACTTTTCCTTTCAGTGACTTTGATTCAGACTTGTTTGAGCACAGCTCCAAGATCCTGAAATCCAGGAAAGAAAGACGATGCCTGAAGAAACTATGGCAACAAATGACTGAAGGACATAAGGGGTTAACATATGAAAATGCTGAAACTAAGCTGATAACTGATTGTGATTTTCTTTCAGAGCAAGCTAATAATGTTTGTCTCTAGGGTTATTTTAAGCAGCTGAGGGTGAAACCAAAACAGGGTGGACCAATGTTTAAAAAATGTAATGGGTTACTGTACAGAGTTTGGGTTAAACCTCAGATATAGGAACAGACAGAACAATTGGTTATACCACAGAAATATAGAACAGAATTTTTACATGATAGTCCTATGGCTGGTCACTCATGAAGGGATCACACCCTTGCCAGATTGCTGTACAGATTTTACTGGCCTGAAATTCCTGAAGATGTTGCTACCTACTGTATTGTAATTCTTGTGCTGAGTGTCAGGAAGTAGCCCCAGTCACTAGGAAAGACAAGGTGCCCCTGCTGCCCCTACTCTTGATAGATGTGCTTTTTGAGAGAATTGCAATGGATGTGGTTGGTCCTTCAGACCAAAGTAAAAAGGATAATAGAGTTATCCTGGTAGTATGCAACTGTGCTACTCGATACCTAGAAGCAGTTCCAATGCGTACTGTCACAACTTCAAAAGTGGCAGCAGAGCTTGCAAACATTTTCAGCAGAGTGGGCATACCTAAAGAAATTATTACTAATCAGGGTAATAGCAACGCTGGTGCTGCATTACTTAAGGAGCTGTACAGACTACTAGGTATTAGTGCCATAAGAACCTCCCACTATCACCCTCAGACAGACAGTCTTGTTGAACATTTTAACCAAACCCTAAAATGCATGTTAAAAAGGTAAAAAGGTTTGTAAACTGGGAAGGGAAAGATTGGGACCAATACTTGCCTTACCTACTTTTTGCTGACAGAGAAGTGCCACACGCATCAACAGGGTTTTCACCATTTGAAATGCTATATGGTAGGCAGCCAAGAGGGCCACTGGATGTGATAAAAGAAATGTGGGTAAATAACCCCACTCAGAAAAAATCTATAACGTCTTATTTGTGTGCCCTAAGAAAGAAGCTTGCAAAATATGTTGAAATTGCCCATAGTAATCAGGAAGAGGTCCAAAACCAGCAGAAGGTATATTATGACCATGGGGTAGAAGAAAAAGTTTTTGAGCGAGGTGAAAAGGTTTTGCTACTGTTACCCACAACAGAAAATAAACTGTTAATGAAGTGGCAAGGGCCTTATAGAGTGCTTGGACGTACTGGCACCGTTAACTATGAGACTGAGACCCCTGACAGGAAAAATCCTACCAAGATATACCATACTAACCTCCTCAAGAAATGGGTTGAAAAAATGCTAAAAGGTGCTTTGCTGGTTTTACCAGAAACTGATAAAGAAGATATTGATGTAGCTTATGATGGGCTGGAATAAACTGTAACTGCTGATGCTATAAAGGTGAATGTTTCCTTAACCCCCGAACAAACTGCAGAAATTCATAATGTGCTAAAGACATTTAACAGTACTTTTACCACAGTACCAGGCTGAGCAAAAGGGGTCGAGCACATAATAGTGCCAAGGAATGCTCGCCCTGTTAGGCAAAAGACATACAGGTTACCAGAGCGGTTAAGGGCTGACTTGGTTAAGGAAATACAAAAACTGAAAGAATTGGGTATTATAGAGGAGTCGAGGAGTGCTTGGTCATCTCCAATGGTAATTGTAAACAAACAAGAAGGGGGTGTTAGAATCTGCCTTGATTTTAGGAAGCTTAATCAAGTGTCTGAATTTCACAGTTGTCCTTTGACCAGAACAGAAGATTTGGTGGACAGACTGGGTATTGCAAAGTATATCAGTGCCCTCTATCTCAACAAGGGTTACTGGCAAATACCTTTAGCTAAAGAATCCAGAGACAAAACTGCATTTGCCACTCCTGTTGGATTCCATCAGTTCACCACCATGCTATTTGATTTACATGGTGCGCCAGCTACATTCCAGTGGTACATGGATGAAATTTTATCACCTCATACTGGTTATTGTGCTGCATACTTGGTTGATGTCATGGTGTACAGTCCAGACTGGAAAAAACACTTGGAACACCTACGAGCAGTTATCCAAGCTATCAAAAATGCAGGTCTGACTATTAATCCTACCAAATGTACATTGGGCATGCAGGAAACCAGAAATTTGGGCTATGTGTTGGGAAATGGAGAAGTTAAGCCAGAAATTTATAAAATAGAAGCTGTAGCTAACAGCCCTGTCCCAAAACAAAGAAACATGTCAGGTAATTTTTAGGGCTGGCTGGTTATTATCGAAGATTTGTTCCCAGCTTTGCTGAGTTAGCTACTGCCCTCACTGAATTCACAAAGAAACTGTTTCCAAATAATGTGAAATGGACCCCAGGGTGTGACAAAGCTTTCAAACAACATGAAGTCTTGCTATATTATGACATGTGCAGTATAACCCCAGGTTAGAACTGCTCCGGAGGTGAAAGAGTTAACTTTCCATGCAGGGCATGGAATCTTGAGCGCGAGCTCGGTTGAACGCTCTGTCTGTTGAAGCTCAAACTTAAACTGTCAGATTCTTTACTCCGCCTCACTGAACAGTCGCTCCAGAGATTCCTCCTGCTGCTCGGTTCGTTTGTCAGTTTTAAAGTGTAATTCTCGGTTTATTTTACCGAAATTTAACCGCAATCGTCGGTTCAAGCTCTGTCTGTGGTATTGTAAGTAATAGATAGGCTTATTTATTATTTTTTCTTCTGTGTGGAACTTGTAAATGTCTTTTTCGGTTCGGTTTGAACCGATCAGATGGGTTTTAAACTTACCTTCTAGTCCTTTAGAGTGCGGTTCCCAGTTCTTATCGGTTCTAAAAAAAACGGATTTTATTACGTTGTTTTCCACGACCCGTGACACGGTTGGGAACCGATAAGAGAGTCTTGCTTGGTGGATTGCCATTAACGGGCAAGTTTGGTTAGGCTGGCACTATGTCTGAGAAACCCAAAAGAAAAACCGGACTCACTGGGTTTCAGCACTGTGGCCTCTGTGGGGAAGCCTTTGCTAAGGCTGACCTACACATCATTTGTGTATATTGTCTGGGGTTTGACCACCTCAATGCAGACTGCCAGATTTGTAAGAATTTTCCTGCTGCCACCGTGGAAAAAAGAGTTGGTAGGCTCAGGGAAAGGGAGGCCAAAAAGTCCGCTGACCCGGATGGCCAGCCCGGTTTGGTTCCAACCGAACCTGAGGGAGTGCCCTCTGACCAGGGCGATACTTCCTCGGCCAAACGAAGAGCCAGCTCTGAGGAGCCGGTTCCAACTAAAAGGACTAGAAGGTCAGCTAGTTTGGGGCCAAAAGTTATTTCTCCAACCGCTGAGGAAATAGCCAAAGCTATTCAAATTGTCCAGTCTCTTTCCCCAGTTCCGTCCGAACCGGCACCATTAGGAAGTGCCTGTTGGTCGGTTCCCGGTTCAAGATTATGATTTTGAGGATTTTTATGAACCGGGGAAGGGAGGAGGAGATGAGAGAGTGAGTGTGATTTTGAAAGTCTGGATGTGCCCATTGAACCGACATCTCTCCAGACAGACCCTCAGGAGTGTCCCTCCCAGGCTATCTGAGTCCCCTTCTCATTTTTGTTTTACAAGAAAGTTGCAGAAACTCTGCAACTCCTGTTGAGGAAGCTGTTGATGATCAAGAAGAGCCTGAGTTTGTGGAAATGATGGATATTCCAGAGTCTAGGAGACTGTCTATTCCTTGCATAAATCTTTTAGGAAACAGACAGTAAAATTTTGAAAACTCCTCATTCTATCCTCCCTGTGGATAAAAGGATGGACAAGAGGTATGCTTTATCAGGCTCTGATACGGAGTTCCTATCCCAGCAGTGCAGCCATGTGGGGTAGTGCAGGCTGCAGCCTGTGACAAGGCTAATATTCCTCTAGTTTCTCACCCTCCTGAAAAGGATTCCAGGAGGGTGGATGCCATGGCAAAAAAGCAGTACATGGCAGCATCTTTGGGACTCAGACAGGCAAATTATATGAGTTTACGCAGCTAGGTACCAGAAATCCAGGTGGGATACTGTCCTGGCCCTAGTAAACACGGCCCCTGACCAGCTTGCCAGGGAGCTGGAGCAGGTGGCTGCGGATGGGATTGAGGCATCCAAGGTGCAATTTCACGCTGCAGTAGACTCTAATGATGTTTCATCAAGAGTCATGGCTACATCTGTGTCTCTTCTCAGAATGGCCTGGCTCAGATGTACTGCCCTGTCACAGGATACCCAGTCTAAGGCTATGGATTTTCCTGTTGTAGGCAATTCTCTGTTTGGGGAGCAGACAGAGAATTATATGAAGAAATGGATGAGTATAGGACCACCTATAGGAGTGCACAGGCCAAAGAAAGGCAAGTCACCCTCAAAGGCAGCATATCAGGGGTAGGGCAGGCCTTTTCATAGGCCGTTTACCAAGCCCAGGCCTCCTCTTCTGCTTATGCCCAGAGGGGTTCTTTAGAGGAAGGGGCAGAAGGGGTTCTAGTAAGCCTGCTTCTACCCTCAACCCAAAGCCCTGCAAAACAGGCTCCCTGATGGGGTAGCCAGGGCTGATTCTCCACTCACGGTGGGCAGGCTGGCTTACTTTGTCCAGGACTGGAAGTCTTTAACATCAGACAAGTGGTCCTGGAAGTAGTAAGCCAGGGACTGGTTCTCAGCTTCAAAAATTTCAAGATGAGAGCCAGGTCTTTCCACCTGCAAACCCTTCAGAGGCACTTGCCCTGGAAGCAGAAGTTTCTTCCCTCCTGGCTCTCAGAGCCGTAGAAAAGGTTCCACCCATACACCAGGGCAAAGGGTTGTACTCCAGGTACTTCCTTACTCCAAAAAAGACAGGAGAATAGCGGCCCATCCTGGATCTCAGGTATTTAAACAAGCACCTTTTAAAACCAAAGTTCAAAATGGTGACCCTGGGATTATTTTACCTCTCTAAGGCCAGGGACTGGCTAGCCTCCTGGACCTCAAGGATGCCTACTTCCATGTTCTCATCAGAAGCTCCCATCGAAAGTACCTCAGATTCGAACTGCCCTCAGGCCATTACCAGTTCAGAGACAATGTCCTTCGCCTCACCTCGGCCCCAAGGGTGTTCACAAAATGCCTGGCAGTAGCAGTTGCTCATTTAAGAAGGCAAAAGATCGCCATCTTTCCTTATCTGGACGACTGGCTCATTGTAGGCCAGTCTCCAGAGCAGGTCAAACTACATTTACAAGTAACCCAGCAACTGCTTACATCTCTAGGTTTCCTTCTCAATCTTCCAAAGTCAGTTCTAGAGCCTGTCCAGCTTCTCACCTTCATAGGCGCAGAACTGAACACCAAAGAAGCCAGAGCCTTCCTTCCTCTGGAAAGAGCAAGGACCCTGGTGTCTCTGGCCTCCTCTTTCACCCTGCAGGTCTCTCGACCAGCAAGGCATTTTTCATAGCTCCTGGGGCACATGGCTGCTTCTACAGCAGTTGTGCAGGGAGCGAGATTTCAGATGAGGGACATTCAGTTCCATTTGAGAGCCTTTTGGTCTCAAAGGACAGACCTAACCAAATTGATTCCAGTGACGAACCCTGATCCAGGCCCTTCAGTGGTGGCAGGATCAGAACAATCTGAGACAGGGGGTTCCCTTCACTCCCCAGTCTCATTCCTTGACCCTTACTACAGAGGCATCCCTCTTGGGGTGGGGAGCTCACATGGGCAACCTTTCCACCCAAGGGCTGTGGTCCCCTCAGGAATCCCTGCTCCACATCAATTTGCTGGAACTCAGAGCAGTTTTCTAGCACTCCAGGTTTTTCACATCTGTCCAGAACAAGGTGGTTCAGGTCAGAACAGACAATACCACTACAATGTGGTACATCAACAACAAGGGGCACTTTCGGTCTGACCTTGTGCACCAAGCAATGAAGTTGTGGTCTCTGGCTTATTCTCTGAACGCCTCCCTTACGACAGTTCACCTCCCAGGCAAGGACAATGTCCTAGTGGATGCTCTCAGCAGGATTTCCCAGGGCCATCGCGAATGGGCACTGGATTCTCTAGTACTGGAGGTAGTATTTGCCAGATGGGGCACCCCGCAAATAGATCTCTTTGCAACCCCAGACAATCACCAACTCCCCCTTTTTTGCTGCAGGCCCCCAGTGTTGGGCTCATTCCCTCTGGATGCCTTCCTCCTCAGTTGGGAAGGGAAGTTTTTCTATGCTTTCCCCCTTCCCCCTTCTTTTCAAAGTGCTAGTCAGAATCAGATCTCAATCCTGCAAAATGATCCTGATTGCTCCAGATTGGGCCAGGCAGCCCTGGTACCCACTCCTCATGTCCTTAGCAGTCCACCCTCCCCTATGTCTTCCCAGGAATCACAACCTGTTAACCTGTGCCCAGGGGAGAGTTTGGTATCCGAACCTCAAATCTCTCAATCTCAAAGCTTGGCTCTTGAAGAGTTAGAGTTTGCTGACCTCACCTGTCTCAAGGTGTATTGGATATTTTGAAGGCCTCTAGGAAGCCTTCCACCAGGGCTACCTATAATTCAAAATGGAAGAGATTTTCCATATGGTGCACTGGAAAGCATATTTCCCCAGAATCTGCTGGCGTGCCCACGATCCTGGATTATTTGGTGCATTTGAATTCCTTGGGGCTGAGACCAGCTACCCTAAAAGTGCACTTGGCAGCTGTGTCTGTCTTCTTATCAGCAGGTAAGCCCTCTTCTTTATCAGCTCACCCTGTGTTCTCCAAGTTTTTTAAAGTGTTGCTTCACACCAACCCTCCCTCCATTCAGGGACCCTGCCCCTGCTTGGGATCTTAATATTTGCATCGCTCAGCTTATGCAACCCCCTTTTGAGCCATTGTCTTCAGCAGAGCTTAAGTACTTGACTTGGAAAACTGTGTTTCTGGTAGCCACCACCTCTGCCAGGCGCATAAGTGAGCTACAAGCCTTGTCAGTGGAGCCTGATTTTATCTCCTTTCATAGAGATAAGGTGGTCCTCAGGACTAACAGGAAGTTTTTGCCTAAGGTGGTTTCAGACTTTCACCTTAATCAATCCATGTCTCTTCCTGTGTACTTCACTGACCATTCCTCCTCTGGTGAGAGGAGATTACACAGTTTAGATGTCAAAAGAGCCCTTAGTTACTATATAGAATGTACCAAGGGTCACAGGTTCGAATCCCCTCCAATTGTTCCTCACGTATGGTGAGGTTGGTAAAGGGAAGCCTGCCACTAAAAGATCCATTGCCAAGTGGATTGTCTCTTGTATCCAATACTGTTATGAAAAACTGGGTAAGGTTCCTCCCTCAGGCCTGAGGGCTCACTCTACCAGAGGTACAGCTGCGTCTCTGGCTGCTACCAGGGACATTCCCTATCCTAGAGATATGTCAAGCAGCTACCTGGAAAACAGTTCACACTTTTACTAAGCATTACTCCTTGGATATCCAGGCTAGGAGTGATGCTCGATTTGGCACAGCTGTGCTTCGGAGCCTATTTCCCAAGTAGGTTCTTTCCCTCCTCCATTGAGGTACTGCTGTGTAGTCTGCATATGTCATAATATAGCAAGACTTCATGTTGTTTGAAGAAAAAATTACTCACTTTAGTAATGTTGCTTCTTATAATGGAGTCTTGCTATATTATGACCTCCCCCCCAGCCTGCCCCTCTCAGAACCTCTATTTTTTGGGATGTGGGTGGGCAGTGCAATGTTGGCACTTCACTGATGCCCACTTTATTTTCACCCTTCTGGGTGCTTAGGTGTTATACTTAATTTTTCTTTCTTGAATCCCCCGACTTGAGTCTTTGCTTTGGGATCAAGAACAAAAAGGTGTTTTTGTAGTTAGTAGCCAGTGGCTAGTGTAGGTTTACGGCTTCCACACAGAACCTTAGTGAGTTTTTGCTCGTAAAGATCTTACAGTTTAAGTTTGAGCTTTAACAGACAGAGTGTTCAACCGAGCTCAGCTCAAGATTCCATGCCCTGCATGGAAAGTTAACTCTCTCACTTCCGGAGCAGTTCTAACCTGGGGTTATACTGCATATGTCATACTATAGCAAGACTCCATTAGAAGAAACAACATTACTAAGGTGAGTAATTTTTTCTTTCAAGCCATTAAGGCTGCATTATGTTCAGCCCCTGTTTTAAGAAGCTCAGACTTTGAGAAACCATTTTTGTTACAAACAGATGCATCAGAGGTAGGTCTAGGTGCAGTCCTGAGTCAAAATATAGATGGGATGGAACATCCTATTATGTACATCAGTAGGACATTGTATAACAGAGAAAAGTTACTCCACCATTGAAAAGGAATGTTTAACAGCAAAGTGGGCCATGGAGTCCCTTAAGTTTTATTTGCTAGGACCTGACTTTGTACTAATAACAGGTCACAATCCTCTCTTTTGGCTTAACCAAATGAAAGATAAAAATTCCAGAATCACAAGGTGGTACCTGGCACTACAGCCATTTAAATTCAAGGTAATACACAGATCTGGTAAAGAGAATAGCAATGCTGATTTTCTGTCAAGATATGGATCAGGAATTGAGGGTTCTGAAGGTTGAAAAATAAATGTATGAGTTTAAACTTTACTGTTTGCTGTACTGTTATAGAAAAAAGGATACTGCATGCGTGCTTAATTTCTGAAACTTAGAAGCTAATATTAATAGAAAGTTTTGGAAACCTGTTTAATAAAACAGGTTCCCTCTTAAGTAGGGAGGTGTATGTGACAGGGTTGAATAGGACCTGTCCCAGTTGTTATGGAGAGTTTGAATGCAGGGATCTTCCTGGACATAAGTCTCCACCACTCATTCACACTAATGGGATCTGTGCTGGAGGCACTAGGACCCAGCGGGAGCAAACTTTTTTGCTGAGGGGTGGCACGGAGATGTGGTGCATGAGGAGCTTCAACACCACGAGCCTCGCTCATGCGATGGCATGTCGGTGTTGACCCTCCAACGCCTCAGTTCCTTTTTCCCTCCGCCGAAGTGCACTTCACGTGACGACAGGAAGTCAAACTTCAAACTAGCAGCATAGTTTTCAGTTTTATTGTTTTGTAGTAATATCTCGAATAAAGTATCGCTCAGTTTATTCTTATTTAAGGAAGAAGTCTCAGCCTACATTGACAGAGTCAACCATGAGCGGGTCAGGTGACGGTAGAGAGACTTCATATGAAAGCTGTTCAGTCAGCCGGGCTGGGTCCGGTCTGCCGCCTTCTCCAGAAGGGGGGGTCTAACAACGGACAGTCCAATGCCCCAGGGGGTGGGCAGTCCCCTCGAAAGCATAAACGTAAACAGTTGCACTTTCGGCACCATTCGGCCTCGAGCTCTTCTTCGGCCCACAGGTCAAAAAAGAGAAGACATCGCTCGAGGTCATCCTCTGATATGTCTGCACGTAGACGGTCAGTTATTGGGGCTAGTTGCCAGTCTACTCCTTCAGAGTCGCCGGTTTCTGTTTCTGGTAGCCGACGTCTTCGACATTGGAGCCCTACCCCGCCCTCTGGTAGGTCTTCTGATGAGGAGTTTCATCCGTGGGCTGCTCTTATGGAGCAGTGGGCTTGGAGGTTGGTCCAGCTACCTGGCCTGGTCACTCGGGGGCCTTTGGGTTTTCTGGGAGATCAGGTAGGGCGGTTGAGCCTCCCTAGTCACGCAGTACCATCTTCGGTGCTGTCGACTCCATGCTTAGGTGTTTCCCCCCTCACACGGCCGTGGCACAGCGGGCCACACCGATGCCTCTATCTCCTGGTATTCATCCTTCTTTTTCCTCAAATCCTGTTTTTCAGAGTCTTGGGATGTTTTTGATGCCCTCGGCGTCGATGGCACGCTTGGCGCCGACGCATCTCTCGGTGCTGTCCTCGGTGCCGTTGAGTTTCTCGGCCTCGTCGGCACCATCCTCGGTGCCATGCAGCCTCTTGGCGCCATCCTCGGTGCTGTGCAGCTCCTCGGTGCCGTACGTGTTTTTGGTGCCGCGCTCTTCGGCGCCGGGCCCTGTTAGGGCGTCATCCAGTTTTCAGGGCTCCTCTTCTTTGAATCCTTTTCCTTCCTCGTTTTCTTCTGATTTTCACTCCTTTCCTGTTCATACAGTCCCTTCTGGGCTGTCGGGAGATGACATTGAGCCTGACCCAGACCTTAGGCTGGGTGACGATGTGGAAGGAACAGGATCTATTCCTGCTGCAGAGCCTGTGGTCGAGGACCTGTCATTTAAGTCTCTGCTGAAAAATTTGAATTCCACTCTTTCTCTCCAAACTACAGGTATCGATCCTGGGAAGCTATTATGACTCCAATACCTCCATGTTCCAGAGATCCCTATGGATTTGACTCCTCCGGTACAGCCCTCCTTTGAGACGCTTTCTCAAATGGTATGGAATAATCCCACTCTCATTCCTTCTGTGGCTAAGTCCATAGATAGTAAATATGCTGCCCCCAAGGATCGACCCATTTTGGCATCCCAAGCCTTTGCGGATCCTATTGTAGTCTTGGCAGAGAATGATAAGGTCATCCTTCCCCAGACTACTACAGCTCGACCTATTAACAATGACTCTCATAAGATAGACACTTTAGGTAAGAGAGTCTTTGCTGCTTCCACCCTAAGTATGCGTATTGCCAGCTACCAAGGCTATTTCTCTCAATATGAGTATATTCTTTGGCATTCGCTCAAACAAATGGTTGAAGCTCTGCCAGAATCAGACACTAATTCAGAGCTTCTTCAAACCATAACCAGGGGTGTCTAGTCCAACAACCAGCAAGTTAAGGTAGCTATGAACGCCTTCGATACTGCCTCCTGATCAGCGGTGGCGGGCATTTGTACCCGCCGTCATTCCTGGCTGCACACTTCAGGTTTCACAAATGATGCCCAGCAACAGGTAATGGCGTTGCCTTTCGATGGTGTGTATCTCTTCAGTCCTCAAGTAGAACAGGTTCTAGAGGCCACACAAAAGACTAGGTCAGCCATTAAACTGGCTCGACCTCCTCCTGTCCCCTCTCAAGGGGGTGTTAACAAACGCCAGTTTCATAACTTCAGTCCTTTCGAGGAAAAGGCAGGGGAAGTTTTATTAAAAACCAAGCCCCCCAGCCTCAAAAGAAAATGCAGCAGAAGGCGCAACGACCCAAAGCGCCTAGTGCCGCCTTCTGGGTTGTTGGCCCAAGTCCCACCTCCGCTGCCCGAAGGGGACTCTTCCTCAGCGGTATGAGGTCATCTGACTCACTTCTACAATCAATGGAAGTCCATAACATCAGACAAATGGGTCCTCCGGATAATCTGCAATGGGTATTCCCTCAATCTTTTGGAGACCCCTCCGGATCGTTTCCCCAGATGACAGCCCAGGCTGTCAGTTCTTCAGTCAGAACTTCTCGCCTCCAAGATACAAGGCCTTCTGAACAACAGGGCAGTGGAAGTAGTCCCGCTGAATCAACGGAACATAGGGTTCTACTCCCATTACTTTCTGGTTCCAAAGAAAACCGGGGGCATGCGCCCCATTTTGGACCTCAGAAAATTAAACAAATTCCTTCCCAAAGAAAAATTCAGAATTATATCACTAGGAACCCTGTTACCTTTGCTTCATCAACACGACTGGTTAGCCTCTCTGGATGTGCAGGATGCTTACCAGCACATTCCTATACACCAAAAGCATCACAAATACCTAATGTTTGTGGCTTTGGGACAGCATTATCAGTTCAGAGTCCTGCCCTTTGGGCTATCCTCGGCGCCGCAAGTTTTTACAAAGTGTTGTGCAATTCTTGCAGTGCATCTCAGAAAAATCGGAATACAAGTGTTCCCATATCTGGACGATTGGCTTCTAGCAAGTCCTTCCAGGCAGGGAACTCTAGACGCCGTAGCTACGGCTTCACACTTTCTTATTTCCGTGGGAGTCCTGCTAAACCTCAAAATCGCAGCTGCAGTGGCTCCTTTTCATAGGAACTCTCCTGGACACCACCTGTGCGAAAGCATTTCTTCCCGAGGACAGGAGGAACGATATCCTTCAGATGGCCCGATACATCGGAGAAAGCAGCTCGGTGACAGCTCTCTCGATACAATGGATGCTAGGTCTCATGGCATCCTCGGTGTTCACTGTACCCCTAGCACGCCTCCACATGAGAACCTCTCAATGGATGCTCAGTATTCAGTGGTCCCCGATCACTCACTTGGTGGTCGCAAGAGGACAACCTTCTGGAAGGATACTCCTCTGGATCATCAGATTGCCATTACCACGGACGTGTCCCTGATGGGGTGGGGAGCTCACTTTCAGACTCTCCACACTCAAGGTACGTGGACTCAGGACGAGTCCCAGCTTCACATAAAAGTCTTAGAAATGAGAGACATCCTTTTTGCAGTCTGGGCTTTGAAGGACATTCTCTGTCACAAGAACATTCTCCTTCAAACGGACAACAAAGCTGTGATGTATTACATCAACAAGCGGGGCGGAGCTCACTCTTACCCCTTATGCAGGGAAGCAGTGAGGGTGTGGGAATGGTGTTTAGAGCACAAGGCTCTAATTCATGTGGGCTACCTGCCAGGGGTACAGAACGAACTGGCAGACCATCTCAGCAGAACAGAGACAAATCCTCACGAATGGTCTCTCGATTCAGCCATAGCTCAGTCACTATTCACAGAGTTGGGAACTCCAGACCTGGACCTTTTTGCATCCCCACTCAACACAAAACTGCCTCTCTTCTGCTCCAGAAATCCAGGGCCTGGCATTTTCTGTCAGGATGCGTTCAGGCTGCGGTGGACAAAACTCTTTCTATACACCTTTCCGACTCTTCCTCTAATTCAGAGAGTACTTCTCAAATTCGAGTCCCAGGGGGACAAAATGATCCTCATTGCTCCCTTCTGGCCTCGACAGATATGGTTTCCACTACTCAACACTATGTCGGAAACTCCTCCGAAACCGCTTCCCCTTCAGACGAACCTTCTGACTCAGGGGCCTGTGGTCCATCCCAATCTGAGGTTGCTTCACCTTCACACTTGGCTCCTGAAGAAATAGAAGTGAACAGGTTCAATGTGTCTTGCAGGGTTTCTGATATTCTTTTGGCTGTGCGCAAGCCAGCCACTAGGAAAACTTACACAGCCAAATGGAAGCGTTTCTCGCTCTGGTGTGCAAAATCCTCTTTGAATCCTTTTTCCTGCCCACCAGATAAAGTTCTAGAGTACCTTTTAGATCTCTCACATTCAGGTCCGCAATACTGTACAGTTAAGATTCACCTTTGTGCCATTTCAGCTTATCATGAGCCAGTACTTTCCTTGTCACTTGCCCAGATCTTCCTGGACATAAGTCTCCACCACTCATTCACACTATTGGGATCTGGGCCGGAAGCACTAGGACCCATTGGGAGCAAACTTTTGCTGGGGATTGACGCCAGAGATGGCGCCCAGCGAGGCATGAAGCCTAGCTCGGCTGCAATGACTATCTCGGCGTCGACTCCCCAACCGCCTCAGTTCCTTTTTTCCCGCCGTCGAGTGCGCTTCAGTGACGACGTCGCTCGCCTGTCGGGAGTCAAACTTCAAACTAGCAGCATAGTTTTCAGTTTTTATTATTTTGTAGTATTATCTCGATACAGTATCGCTTAAGTTATTCTTATTTTTAAATAAATGATAAAGAAGTCTCAGCCTACACTGACGGAGTCGACCATGAGCAGGTCAGGTGATGGTAGGGAGACTTCGTATGAAAGCTGTTCAGTCAGTGGGGCTGGGTCCGGTCCGCCGTCTTCTCCGGAAGGGGGGTCTGACGACAGTCAGTCCAATGCCCGGGGGGATGGGTGGTCCTCATGAAGCATAAAGCAAACGGTCGCATTCTCGGCAACGCTCGGCTCAGCTCTTCTTCGCCCACAGGTCAAAAAGAGAAGGCATCACCGAGGTCACCTCTGATATGTCTGCACGAGATGGTCGGTTATTGGGGCTCAGTTCCCAGTCTCTCCTTCGGAGTCGCCAACAGCGGCTTCTGGTAGCCGACGTCTTGACATCGAGTCCTACCCGCCGCTGGTAGGTCTTCAGATGAGCAGTTTCATCAGTGGACCACTCTTATGGAGCAATGGGCTCGGAGGTTGGTTCGGCTACCTGGCTCGGTCGCTGCATGGGCCGCCGGGTTTCTGGCTGAACAGGTAGGCGGTTGGATTTTCCTGATGCGTGCGCACCTTCTTCGTGCCGCCGACTCCGGCTTAGGTGTCTCCCCTCACATGGCTTCGGCGCAGGGGCCACACCGATGCCCTTATCTCCTGCTCTTTTCCTTCAAACCTGTTTTCTGTCTCTGGGAGTGCCTTCAGCGCCGTGTGGCCTCACGGCGCCCGTGCGGCTTTCTCGGCGTCGCCAGCGGCTGTCTGACTTCTACAGCCTCGCCCTGGCTTCCCTCGGCATCGGCTGGCGGCGCCGTGCGGCCGTTTGCGTCGTCAGCGGCACGTTGGGCCGTTTGCGTCGTCCCAGCACCGTTTCCGGCGCTGCTTGGTTCCTCTGTGCTGTTTTCGGCGCCATGTGCCTCCTCGGCACCAGGGGCCCTTGGGGACTCCCCTTTTCTCTCGTTTGCTCCTTCATCTTCTGGATTTCATCCCTTTCCTGTCCATACAGTGCCTCCTGGACTGTCAGGAGATGACGTTGAGCCTGACCCAGACCTTCGGCTGGGCGATGAGGTGGACGAAGCAGGATCTTTTACTGCTGCAGAGCCTGTGGTCGAGGACCTGTCATTTAAGTCTCTGCTGAAGAATATGATTTCCACACTTTCTCTCCAGACTACGGACATCGATCCTGGGAAATTGTTAAGACTCCAATATCTTCACGCCTTGGAGATCCCTACGGATTTGACTCCTCCGATTCAGCCTCCTTCGAGACACTGTCTCAAATGGTATGGAATAATCCTGCTCTCTCTTCATCGGTGGCTAAATCCATTGATAGAAAATATTCAGCCCCCAAGGATTGTCCCATTTTGGCATCTCAGGCCTTTGCGGATCCTATTGTAGTCCTGGCAGAGAATGATAAGGTCGTCCTTCCTCAAACCACTACAGCTCGACCTATTAACAAGGAATCTCATAAGATAGACACCTTAGATAAGAGAGTCTTTGCTGCTTCTACCCTAGGTATGCGTATTGCCAGTTACCAAGGCTATTTTTCTCAGTACGAGTATATCCTGTGGCACTCTCTCAAGCAAATGGTTGAAGCGCTTCCGGAGTCGGATTCAAAACCAGAGCTTCTTCAAACCATTACCAGAGGTATTGAATCTAACAACCAACAGGTTAAAGCAGCCATGGACGCTTTCGACTCCGCTTCCCATTCAGCGGTTGCTGGTATTTGCACCCGCCGCCATTCCTGGCTGCACACTTCAGGCTTCACCAATGATGCGCAACAACAAGTAATGGCATTACCCTTTGATGGTGCATATCTTTTTGGTCCTCAGGTCGAGCAAGCTCTAGAAGCTACACAAAAGACTAGGTCAGCCATTAAGTTGGCTAGACCCCCTCCTGCCCCCTCTCGAGGGCATGCCAGTAAACGTCAGTTTCCTTACCGTCAGTCCTTTCGAGGCAGAGGAAGTTTCCATAAGAACCAACCTGCCCAGCCTCAGAAGAAGGCGCAACAGAAAGCACAAGGGCCCAAAGCGCCCAGCGCTACCTTATGAATTGCTGGCCCAAGTCCCACCTCAACTGCCTGAGGTGGACTTTTCCTCCCCCGGTGGGAGGTCGGCTGATGCACTTCTACAGCCAGTGGAAGTCCATAACCTCAGACAAATGGGTCCTTCGGATAATCCGCGAGGGGTACTCACTCAATTTTGTGGAAACCCCTCCAGATCGTCCTCCCAAATGGCAGCCCAGGCTGTCTGCCCCTCAGTCAGACCTTCTCACTCCTGAGATTCAGGGCCTTCTAAGCAACAGGGCAGTAGAACTTGTGCCACTGCATCAACGAAATACAGGGTTCTACTCTCATTACTTTCTGGTTCCAAAGAAGTCTGGGGGAATGCGCCCCATTCTAGATCTCAGAAAGCTAACAAATTTCTCCCCAAGGAGAAATTCAGAATGATTTCTCTAGGAACCCTGTTACCCTTGCTTCATCAGCATGACTGGTTAGCCTCCCTAGACATGCAGGATGCTTACCAGCATATTCCCATTCACCCGAGGCATCACAGATTCCTGAGGTTTGTGGCTCTGGGACAACATTATCAGTTCAGAGTCCTGCCTTTTGGGCTATCCTCGGCGCCGCGAGTTTTTACAAAGTGTTGTGCAGTTCTCGCAGTGCATCTCAGAAAACTCGGAATACAGGTGTTCCCTTATCTGGACGATTGGCTTCTGGCAAGTCCTTCCAGGCAAGGGACTCTGGATGCCATAGATACGGCCTCTCGCCTCCTTACGTCCATGGGAGTCCTGCTAAACCTCAAGAAATCGCAGCTGCAGCCCTCCCAAAGGCTCCTTTTCATAGGGACCCTTCTGGACACATCCTGTGCGAAGGCTTTTCTTCCAGAGGACAGGAGGAGCGATATCCTTCAGATGGCCCGTTACATCTGAGAAAACAGGTCAGTTACAGTGCTCTCGATGCAACGGATGCTGGGCCTCATGGCATCCTCAGTGTTCACTGTACCTCTGGCTCGTCTGCACATGAGAACCACTCAGTGGATGCTCAGTACTCAGTGGTCTCCAACCACTCACCCGCAGTCCTATCTCATCAAGGTGACAGAACCCTTAAAGAGGTCTCTCACCTGGTGGTCTCAAGAGGACAATCTCCTGCAAGGATACCCCTTGGCCCCTCTGGACCATCAGATCTCCATTACCACAGACGCCTCACTAATGGGGTGGGGAGCTCATTGTCGGGCTCTCCACACTCAGGGTGTGTGGACTCAAGTTGAGTCCCAGCTTCACATAAATGTCCTAGAAATGAGAGCGGTCTGAGCTTTGAAGGACATTCTCTGTCACAAGAATATTCTCCAAACGGACAACAAAGCAGTGATGTATTACATCAACAAGCAGGGTGGTGCTCATTCTTACCCCTTATGCAGAGAAGTGATGAGGGTATGGGAATGGTGCTTGGAGCACAAGGCTCTAATTCAAGCAATCTACCTGCCAGGTGTGCAAAAAGACTTGGCAGATCGTCTCAGCAGAACAGAGGCAGATCTTCACGAGTGGTCTCTCGACTCAACCATAGTTCAGTCTCTATTCGAAGAGTGGGGAACTCCAGATCTGGATCTTTTTGCATCCTCACTCAACGCAAAACTGCCTCTCTTCTGCTCCAGAAATCCAGGGCCTGGCATTTTTTGTCAGTATGCGTTCAGGCTGCGGTGGACAAAACGCTTTCTATACGCCTTTACGCCTCTTCCTCTAATTCAGAGAGTACTCCTCAAGTTCGAGTCTCAGGGAGACAAGATGATTCTCATTGCTCCCTTTTGGCCTCGACAACTGTGGTTTCCACTTCTCAACAGTATGTTGGCAGTTCCTCCAAGACCACTTCCCCTGCAGATAAACCTTTTAACTCAGGGACCGGTGGTCCATCCCAATCTGAGATCTCTTCACCTTCACGCTTGGCTCCTGAAGAGGTAGAAGTAAATCGGTTCAATGTCTCTAGAGTTTCTGATATCCTTCTGGCTGCGTGAGCCAGCCACTGAAAACTTCTACACGGCTAAGTGGAAGCGTTTTTCCCTCTGGTGTGCAAAGTCCTCTTTGAATCCCTTTTCCTGCCCTCCAGATAAAGTTTTAGAGTACCTTTTGGACCTCTCAAATTCAGGTCTCCAGTACTCTACAGTTAAGGTTCACCTTAGTGCCATTTCAGCGTATCATGAGCGGTTTCCTCCTTCACTGGCTCAGTTATCTATGGTTAAGAGATTTCTTAAGGGCATTCTGCACACCAGACCTCCTACAAGACGTTCTGTTGCAGCCTGGGACATTAATCTTGTGCTAGACATGCTCACTCGGAAACCTTTTGAGCCTCTAGCTACCTGTGAACTAAAGTTCCTCACCTGGAAGACTGCCTTCCTAGTGGCCATTACCTCAGCCCGTAGGGTCTCTGAGATACATGCCCTGGTCACAGACCCTCTGTATACTGTGTTCCATAAGGACAAAGTAGTCCTTCGTACTCATCCTAAATTTCTTCCTAAGGTTGTGTCAGAATTTCATCTTAACCAACCTTTGGTCCTTCCGTCTTATTTTGCGGACTTCCAAAATGAAGGGGAACACTCTCTTCATTCTCTGTATGTTAAGAGGGCCTTGCGTTTCTACTTAGATAGAACCAAGGATTTTCGTAAAGCCCAACAACTGTTCGTTTCCTTCAGTGAGGCCCGGCTGGGTCAGCCTGTCGCTATTAGATGTATCTCAGCATGGCTAGTGGTGTGCCTTCGTCACTGCTATTCCATGGCACAGGTTAAGTTGGAAGGTAGAGTTTACGCACACTCTACCAGAGCGGTAGCGGCATCCCTAGCAGAAATTCGCAATGTGCCCATTGCAGACATCTGCAGTGCAGCCACCTGGAGCTCAGTGCATACTTTCGTCAAACATTATGCACTCGATGTCCATGCCAGACGACATTCTTCTTTTGGCAGAGCCATCCTTAATGGACTCCTGTCTTAAGAAACGTGAGCTCTTGGTTTTTCCTGCCGCCCTCTCGGGGGATTATTAGCTCGGTACTCTCCCAGTAGTGTAAATGAGTGGTGGAGACTTATGTCTAGGAAGATATGAAAATTACGTACCTACCGTAATTCTTGATCTTCTTGGACGAGTCTCCACCACTCATTCACATGCCCACCCTCCATCCCCCGAGCTCACCTCTCTTGTTGGTCTTCACTCCCTCAAATTTTTAGGCCTTGAAGACTTCTTTGTTGGCCCTTCTTACACGAGTCGTCCGGACTATCTTATGTCCGGTTTTTAGGTTAGGCTACCTTTCTAGGTTAGTTACGCTGCACCTCCTTGGTAAAAAAGGTACTGAGGCGGTTGGGGAGTCGACGCCGATAGTTTACTGCTGCCAGCTAGGGCTCGCGCTGCCTCGCTGGCGCCATCTCTGGCGTCGACTCCCCAGCAAAAAGTTTGCTCCCGATGGGTCCTAGTGCCTCCGGCGCAGATCCCAATAGTGTGAATGAGTGGTGGAGACATCGTCCAAGAAGATCAAGAATTACAGTAGGTACGTAATTTTCATTTACCTGTGGTTAAGAGGTTTCTGAAGGGAATTCTGCATACCAGATCTCCTATAAGATGTCGAGTCATAGCCTGGGACATTAATCTTGTGCTAGACATGCTCACTCGAAAACCTTTCGAGCCTCTAGCTACCTGTGAGTTGAAATTTCTCACTTGGAAGACGGCCTTCCTGGTGGCCATTACCTCAGCCCGCAGGGTCTCTGAGATACATGCCTTGGTTACAGACCCTCCGTATACTGTGTTTCATAAAGACAAAGTGGTTCTTAGGACCCATCCTAAGTTTCTCCCTAAGGTTGTTTCAGAATTCCATCTAAACCAACCTCTGGTCCTTCCTTCTTACTTTGCGAACTTCCAAAATGAAGGCAAGCATTCTTTTCTTTCCTTGGATGTCAAAAGAGCTTTACGTTTCTATCTAGACAGAACAAAAGACTTTTGTAAAGCTCAACAACTGTTTGTTTACTTCTGTGAGACCCGGCTGGGTCAATCTGTCGCTATCAGATGTATTTCTGCATGGCTGGTTGCATGCCTTCGCCACTGTTATTCCATGGCACAGGTTAAGCTGGAGGGCAGAGTATACACTCACTCTACTGGAGCGGTCAAGGCATCCCTAGCGGAAATCCACAACATGCCCATCGCAGATATTTGCAATGCGGCCACCTGGAGCTCAGTGCATACTTTCATCAAGCACTATGCCCTGGATGTCCATGCCAGACGACATCATTCATTTGGTAGGACCATCCTTAATGGAATTCTGTCCTAAAATTGCGAGCTGTTGGTCTCTCCTGCCGCCCTCTCGGGGGATTATTAGCTCAGTACTCTCCTATTAGTGTGAATGAGTGGTGGAGACATGTCCAGGAAGATATGGAAATTACGTACCTACTGTAATTCTTGATCTTCTTGGACGAGTCTCCATCACTCATTCACACGCCCACCCACCATCCCCCGAGCTCACCTCTGTTATTGGTCTTCACTCTCACAATCTTTAGGCTGTGAAGACTTCTTTGTTGACCCTTCTTATACAGGTCATCTGGACTATCTTATGTCCAGTTTTTTGTTAGGCTATCCTTCTAGGTTAGTTACGCTGCACTTCCTCGGAAAAAAAGGTACTGAGGCGGTTGGAGGGTCGACGCTGGGATAGTCATTACCACACCAGCGGAGGCTCACAGTGCCGCTCCTCACGGTGCCATCTCCGGCACTGACCCTCTAGCAAAAAAGTTTGCTCCCGCTGGGTCCTAGTGCCTCCGGCGCAGATCCCATTAGTGTGAATGAGTGGTGGAGACTCGTCCAAGAAGATCAAGAGTTACTGTAGGTACGTGATTTCCATTTCTATTCTCTCTTTTTCTGTCTCTTCTCTGTCTGGTTGCGCAGCCAAATTTTCCTGTGAGACCTAGGATTTGATCACTTCAACAGTCTGGCAATTCTCTGCCTCTCACGGTCTTAGTCTTCCCTTGCTCTTCTGTCTTTTCCTCCCTGGCATATCTGCTGATATAAAAATATATGCAAGTCATTATGTGGAAATGTAACCGATATTGGGATCCTTTTGCTTAGAAATTATATAATGTTAATTTTTGAAATGTATATAATAGTTTGAGATGATTGCAAAATTCTATTGGAAACTCAAGAGGTTACCTTAGTGCAATTTTTAAGTCTTTTGCAGAAGCTGTGGAGAAAGGGAACTCAGTTCTGGGACATTGTGTTCCTGCCAGCACCTGCCTGAAATATACTAGACCATTTTAGAAAAAAACAGGATGCTTGTTAAGAAGGGAGGTTGCAAGGACTTATAAAAAGACAGAGTTGCAATTGCTTGCGAGAAGGGACACACAGAGATTGAAGGAAAACTTTGATGGATCTTCTCTGATTTTTTGGCCTTTATAAATAGTTATGCTGTACAGTTTTATTTTTTTATGTTACTGCTAGTAGAAATAAATAATCGTGTTGCGAATTTTACAACTGCTCCTGGTTTTTCCTATGCTTCCTGACCTGTGCCTCAACTACACAAATCCTATTGCACCCTTTCCATGGCAAGTAAATTTTCTTGAAGGGCAAGTACAGAAAGAGAGCTAATTTCATAGGGGCAAGGGAAAATTCAGCTACAGTCATGGCTGGGGAAGCCTTAAGTTTTGATTTGAACACCCCTGCATAAAAACAAGCATTTGTCAGTGCCGAATGTTGCTTGCTTGTATGTGCTGTTTAGGTATTTGGAAGTGACAGTTTCATGCCTTCCTCCCAAGACATCCACTGTGTCTTTCCATTCAGTATTCACAGAAGAGTGGGAGGGGCAAGGGCCACAGCAGTACAGCAGTTGCCAAGGGGGTGAAGAGGTGGACAAAAGAGTGCTGCAGGAGCTCACTAAATTGAAGGTAGACAAAGCGACGGAACCAGATGGCATACGCCAAAGGATATTAACAGAACTGCGAAGGGAGATAGCAGTACCTCTGGCAGGCATGTTCACTGAGTCATTCAACATGAGTGAATTGGAGGAGGGCACATGTGGTCCCTCTACACAAGTCCGGCAGCAGGGAGGAGGTAGGGAACAATAGGCCATTCAGCCTCACCTCAGTAGTGGGAAGATCATGGAGACATTGCTTAAAGAAAGGATAGTGGGGCATCTAGATGCCATCGGAACCCAGAACCGTAGACAACATGGATTCACAGTGGGGACATCATGTCAGATAAATCTGGTTGATTTATGTGACTGGGTGACAAAGGAAGTGAATCAGGGTGGGGCAGCGGACAATGCTTACCTTGATTTCAGCAAAGCCTTTGACACCATCCCATATAGGAGGCTGATAAACTAGCTGGGTAGGCTGATCATGGGGGAAAGGGTGGTAAACTGAGTTAGAAACTGGCTAACAGACAGGAGGCAGAGAGTGGTGGTAAATGGTATGCAGTCTAGGGAGAGGGGGCGACCAGTGGGGTGCTGCAGGGATCGGTCCTGGGGCCAGTTCTGTTCAATGTCTTCATTAGTAATATTGCAGAACATCTGAAGGAATTTTCACCAAATTTTCAACATAGCCATTTTAAGACCTCTGCTCATGAACAGTGTCACTGTGATTTTCTTAATTTGTCCCGTGCATTGATTTCGCACACCGACTGCGCCATTGTGCGCTACATGGGCGGAAACACATTTTGGGTGAGATGTGAAAAATGACAGCGATACTACTCATAAGAAGGTGTGGTAAAATGGCAATGTTGAAAATCTGGAGTGAAAATATTGAAAATTTGCGAACTTACGAGCGTGCGTAGGAACTGTACAACGCACGCTCGTAAAACAGTCATTTTTTGGAATTTTTTTCACCAAATTTTCAACATAGCCATTTTAACACCTGAGCTCATGAACAGTGTCACTGTGATTTTCTTAATTTGTCCTGTACATTGATCTCGCACAATCGACTCGCCCATTGTGTGCTACATGGGCAGAACACGTTTTGGGTAAGATGTGAAAATGGCAGCTGTACTACTCATAAGAAGGTGTGATAAAATGGTAATGTTGGAAATCTGGAGTGAAAATATTGAAAATTTGCGACCTTACGAGCGTGTGTAGGAACTGTGCAACGCACGCTCGTAAAACAGTCATTGTTAGGAATTTTTTCACCAAATTTTCAACTTAGCCATTTTAAGACCTCTGCTCATGAACAGTGTTACTGTGATTTTCTTAATTTGTCCCGTACATTGATTTAGCATCACCGACTCGCCATTCTCGCGCTACATGGGCAGAAACACATTTTGGGTGAGATGTGAAAAATGACAGTTGTACTGCTCTAAGAGGGTGTGGTAAAATGGCAATGTTGAAAATCTGGAGTGAAAATATTGAAATTTGCGAACCTACGAGCCGTGAGGAACTGCGTAACGCTACGTCAGAAACAGTCTATTTTGATTTTATCAATTTTAACATGGGGTTGTTGGGACCCCTTCATGAATGATGTCACTGTCATGGCGGTATTCGGGCCCGAAGGGTGATTAAGCAGTCACTGTGCGAAATCACCCTTTGGGCCCGAATAACGCCATGACAGTGACATCATTCATGAGAAGGGGTCCCAAAAACCCCATGTTGAAAATTTGGTGCAAAAATTCCCCAAAATGCCTGAGCTATGCAACAAAGTTGAAACCCCCCTATCTAGCCCATTATACAGCTTACCGGCATTTCCTCAGTTCGCGGTCGGCTTTGAAGAGTGCAGACGGTTCCCGTCCACCAAAGATCGCCGTGCCAGAGTCCGGAGGTAAGTATGGGGTGGGGGGTGGGAGGCTGGGCGCAGTGGGTGGGTGCGGGTTGTGGGGGTTGGGAGACACGCCGTGGGACCGTTTTTGTTTACAGGTTTTAAAAAAAAAAAATGACTACGTGGGGCGTTTGCCCGCTGCTGGGGTGGAGCTCCCAGCGTGGCACAAGATATTGAGGCGTTCAGCCGACGGGGATTGGGCACCTCTTGTCGCCCGCGAGATGAGCGTTACCGCTTGGGGTGGCCTCAGCGTGGTACAAGGATCGGAAGTGCTCTGAGCCGACGGGGATTGGGCACCTTGGCCGGCCAAAGGATTCACTTGCCACGCTGGGTGGGCTCCCAGCATGGCACCTACTACTGGGGAACGCAGCTCAGCCGGCGGGATTGGGCACCCGTCGGCTATACAGTGTGTATTGCGGGAGCCGCCTGCATGTGTCTGTGGAGGCTGCGCGGAGCAGCCGATATCTTATCGGTGCTCACCGAAGCGTAGCTCCCCTTTCAATCAGAGATACTGCATTTTGAGCGCACAGACAGCTCCAAAATGCATTGGTTTACAGGGGCCGTGCCTGCCAGCACACTGACTGAATTGGAGGAGGAGGTGACACACCTCCGAAATCTCCGATGATGGCACTATGTTTCTTGCACATGCGTGCAAGCAACATAATGATAGCATGGAGGAGGCAGGGAATTATAGGCCTGTAAGACTGACTTCTATAGTAGGGAAATTGATAGAAACACTGTTAAAGGAAAGGGTCGTGGAACACCTGGAATCCAACAGCCTGCAGGACCTGAGGAAGCATGGCTTTACAGAGGGGAGGTTATGTCAAACGAATCTAATAGATGTTTTTGACTGGGTAACCAAAGTGTTGAATCAGGGAAGGGCAGAGGATGAGACCTACCTGGACTTCAACAAGGCCTTTGATAAAATTCTTCATAGGAGGCTGGTGAACAAGTTGGGTGCCATGGGGGTGGGCAATAAGGTGGTAACCTAGTTAAAAAAAAATAGGGGATAGGAAGCAGAGGGTTTTGGTAAATGGAGTTTGCTCAGAGGAGGCTACAGTGACCAGTGAGGTACCTTAGGGGTCAGTACCGGGGCCAGTCCTCTTTAATGTCTTTATTAGCGACATAGCTGAGGAACTGGAAGGGAAGGTCTGCCTTCTTGCATATGACGCCAAGGTCTGCAACAGAGTGGACACTCTGAGGGGGAGGGGGTGCAAAGGATGGAAAGAGATTTAAAATGGCTGAAGGAATGGTCAGAAGTTTGGCAGCTAAGGTTTAATGCAAAAAAGTTCAAAATAATGCACTTGGGTCACAGGAACCCAGGGGTGGAGTACAAAATGGGGGGGGGGGGTTACTTGCAATGACCAAGCAGGAAAGGGACCTGGGGGTAACCATATTGGATGACCTGAAGGTGGCCAGACAATGTGACAAAGCAATCAGAGGAACTAGTGGTATGCTGGGGTGTATAAGTGGTATCACCAGCCGGAAGAGGGAAGTCATATTGCCCTTGTATAGGTCATTAGTAAGACCTCGCCTGGAGTACTGTGTCCAGTTCTGGAAACCACATCTCAGGAAAGACCTAGAATAGATGCAGTCCAGAGGAGGGCTACCAAGATGGTTCAGGGTCTGCATCAAAAGCCCTGTTATGGGAGGCTAAAGGAACTAAACATGTACTCACTGGAGGAGAGGCGGGAGCAGAGATATGATAGACACCTTAAAATACCTCATGGGGGTGAATAAGGTACAGGTGGGAGATATTTTTTTGAGGAAAGGCTGCTCTAGAACAAGAGGTCATGATATGAAGCTGGAAGGGGTAGGTTCAGGAGAGATGTGAGGAAATACTTCTTCACAAAAGAGTGGTGGATGCCTGGAACAGTCTTCCAGTGGAGGCTGTGGGGGAAAAAACAGTGGTGGGATTCAAAAAATATCTAGGACAGGCACAAGAGAATCAGAAGGGATAGGAAAGGGATGGAAGAGAAAGTACCGTAGACCTAGATGAGTCTACAGTGAAAGAAATTACAATGAAAAAAGGCAGACTGGATGGGCCGAGCAGCCCTTTTCTGCAGCAAGTTTCTATATTTCTGTGACCTTCATCACCTCTCTAATAACCAGAAGAGGTGGTTACATATGGCATGCATCATGGCTAAAAATGTGATATTAAGACATTGGAAAAAAATAATCCATCTCCTGTTTCGGAATGGACTGAAGAGCTAGCTGTCAGGGCGACATATGCGAAATTTGCTCATAAAACTCAAGACAGAGAAAATTAAATTCTTCCAAGATCTGGAACCATTTCCTTAACTCACCACTATGCGAAATGATAGAATAAAACTTTTAACAGAATCTTAGTGAAATCTGAATATAAAACATTATTGGGATACTTAGCACCTTAACCTCCTCCTCTGTGCCCTTTATTGTAGATAATGTTATACATACCATAGCAGATAAAATATACTGTATGTAATTATTTTCAAGTTATTTAGTTCTTATGTCATTATTCTGTTAGAACTTTATTGTTGAATGTATGAAGTATGGTTGTATTTTTTGAAAAACAAACTATTAATTATAAAAAATGAAGGAATATTTATTATAAAAAAAAAAGTGGTTTACACCTGCTAAGGATCTGTACAAATAATAAAGTGCTACTTTTTTCCATTGCAGAGTTCTGAGGATGAATCCAAATGGGTTGAAGATCTAATTAAGATGCACACGGCACGGGTGAGGGATGTGGAACTGCTTACTGGGTTGGATTTCTACCGCAAGACTAGCAGAAGCTATACAGAAGTGCTATCCCTAAAGGCATATCTGCATACCTTTGAAAGTGAAATCTAACCTGTCTGCTGCTGCTCCTTCTTGCATCTCCTAACAGCTGGTGTATATTTTTTATACTTGTATTATATTTATTAATTTTCAAGGCAAGACATTAAAAACTATTAGTATTTTAATCAGTTGTATTAAACCCCATGTAATAAGCATGTCTGTATTTTTTTATGCTCTGATTCTTGTTTTTAATTTAGCTGTACATCGGTGTAAGTAGTCTCATTACACAGTCGCTTGTTTAACCCAAGTTCACAAATTGTGCTGCACAAGTATGACTTGCACTGAGAAAAGGCTCATTTTCCAGTGCACTGTTTACAAGTATGTATGTAGTCAGTTTTGTGGTGTGTCTTGAACTAATGACTGTAAAAAATTGCATTTATTCCTTACTGTTAACAATGTGGCATTTTGAAGTATTGTAGGTGAAAGGCTCAATATATAATAAACACGAATCTGATTCTGATTTTCTTGTATAAGGTGTTGGTATGCAATGTATCAGTCAGAATCTGTCACTGCTCAATAATTCTGCTTTGTTCAGACAAAACTTGAGACATGTATATGTACAGAGAAGTGATTTTTGAATTACTTGGATTCAGTTCACTATCCACATTTAGTCAGTCTTACACTGCCCATGCTCAGACACTGGGAGAGTCCCCAAGCTCTATCTCCTACCGCACAACCATGTGGTACTCCAGCTCTGCTTCCACTGCACTCGAATCTTCTGTTGGATGGGACATGTCCCCTGCTTCACAGCTCCTGCTAGTTAATTGGGATTCTCCTGAGATATTCAGGCTTTTCAGGGACTTTTTCAAAGTTTTGCTTCAGTTTTTCATTGATTTCTGTCACTTCAGCATCGGTTTCCTGTGTCGTTACTGAATTTCTCCATAGAACAGAAAAAAGCTGGACTTCAAGAGCATTATGTTGTGCAGGTACCTGTGTCCATAGCCAGCAGTGCTTGCATTTACTGCCTGGGCATTGCCTATTGTGTGCAGCTTTACTTCTGGGGCTAGGCCAAGTATCTGCAGGCACTGGATGAGTGCCAGCTGTGGATGCTGATGAGTTCTTGCTCTGGACCTTGTGATGTTGGAAGAAGTGTACACATTGGATATCCTGACTCCTCAGAAAGACGAAGATTTTCATAATTTTCTTCAGTCTCTCCACTCCTTTTTTTTTATTTTTTTATTTTCTCTTTATGCCCCCTTCTCGCCGCTGAACTCCCATTTCTTCGGGAGTCTCCAATGGCCTTGTTCGTCTCTGCTCCTGCTTACTGGCGACCAGTGCAGTCCATCCCCCAGTCCATCCCCCCCACGGAGCCTTGGATATTCCCCCCAGGCAGGTACAGGGTGGGGCCCTTACACCCGGACGTGTCTGTATTTAGTCGGGAGATGCTGGTACTGGCGCCGGTAGGGGCATTGGGGATCGTGGCCAGGAGTTCCGTCTACTGGGAGTCCCGCGGGGTATTTCCTGGTTTTCTGGTGTCCTTCCCCTGAGGACATAGGCACATAAGGAGAGCCAATGGGTGAGGCACATATTGACGTGCAATCTCCTCCCGACTCTCGGTCTACGTCCTCCCCTCCCCACTGACTGTCCCAGCTGCACCGACGCCTGTGGTCACCCAGGTGGCAGTGGAGTAACGGGACAGGCAATCCTCCCCACCCCGGAGAAAGAGTGCGGCCGATGGGTGCTCTATCCTTCAAACAACATGAATTCTTGCTGTATTCTGACGATTGCAGTGATTCCCACCCTTTGAACTGCCCCGGAGAACTAAGGGTTAACTTTCCATGCAGGGCATGGAACGCCGAGCTCGAGCTCGGTTGAAGTCTCTGTCTGGAGTGTTTTGCACCTAAACCATCAGATTCTTTACTCCGCCTGACTGAACGGTCGCTCCGGAGATTTCTCCTTCAGCTCAGTTCAAAATCGGTTAAAGTTTTCAGTTTTTTCATCGGTTTAAACTGAAAAAAAGCATCCACATAGTCGGTTAAGTCTCTGTCTGTGGTGCTGTGAGTACTAGATAGGAATTATTCTATATTTTCTGTGTGGAACTTGTAAAAGTGTGGTCAGTTCGGCTGAACCGACCATTTGATTGTGAATTTTGCTATATTTAGTGTGTGGTTACCGGTTCTCATCGGTTCTAAAAAAAAAAAAACGTGTTTTAACCGTTGTTTTTTCCAATACCCATGGCACGGTTAGGAACCGATAAGGGAGTCTTGCCTGGCGGTTGCCAAAAAAAGGGTAAGTTTGGTTAGGTTGGCCATGTCTGAGAAACCCAAGAAAAAAACCGGGCCCACTGGGTTTCAACACTGCAGTGAGTGTGGGGAGGTCTTTGCCAAGGCCGATCCCCACACCACCTGTGTTTATTGTCTGGGGTTTGACCACCTCGATTCAGACTGCCAAATATGTAAAAAATTTCCCAAATCTACCCTCGAGAAGAGATTAGGTAGACTGAGGGAAAAGGAGGCCGAGAAGTCCGCTGACCCGGATGGCCAGCCCGGTTCGGTTTCGACAGAACCAGAGGGAGTGCCCTCTGACCAGGGTGATACTTCTTTGGACAAAAGGAGAGCCAATTCTGAGGGATCGGTTCCAACAAAAAGAAAGCACAAAGATAAATCGACCGGTTTGGATCCAGAGGTTCATGTTCTGACCGCCAAAGAGATAGCCAGGGCGATTCAAATTGTGGAATCGCTCCATCCGGTTCCGACCGATCCAGCTCCTTCTGGCAGGGGTTCGGTTCGGTTGGTTCCCCTGGTTCAAGAGTGTACCCTTGAAGAATTTTATGAACCGGAGTTTGAAGAGGAAGGGGAATTTGAGGATTATGATGTAAGTGAAGGTCTGGATGTTCCTGTGGAACCGGACATCTCCCCAGACAGACCATCAGGTGTTCCCCTCTAGGCTTTCTGAGTCCCCTTCCCATTTTATGTTTTACAGGAAAGTGGCTGAAACCCTCCAGCTTCCTATAGAGGAGGCTTTGGAAGATCAAGAGCCTGATTATGTAGAGATGATGGATATCCCTGAGTCCAGGAGGCTGTCTATTCCCTTCCATAAATCTTTTGGGAAACAGACACAAAAAATCTTAGTGTCCTAACACTGTACCTCCTGTGGATAAAAGAAAGGACAAGAGGTATACACTCTCAGGTTCAGGCACAGAGTTCTTATATCAGCAGTTCAGCCATGTTGGGGTAGTGCAGGCTGCTGCCTGTGACAAGGCAAATATTCCCTTGGCTTCACACTACCCTGACAAGGACTCCAGGAAGATTGATGCCATGGCAAAGAAGCAGTACATGGTATCTTCTTTGGGACTCAGGCAGGCGAATTACATGGCCTATACAGCCAGGTACCAGAAGTCCAGGTGGGACACTGTACTGGCACTGGCTAAACAGGCCTCTCCCCAGCTAGCCAAGGAGCTGGAGACGGTGGCTGCAGATGGGATTGAGGCATCTAAAGTGCAATTTCATGCTGCTGTGGACTCTAATGATGTCTCGTCAAGAGTCATGGCTACATCTGTGGCTCTTCAGAGGATGGCTTGGCTCAGATGTACTAGCCTCTCGCAGGACACGACAGGCTAAGGCTATAGATTTTCCTGTAGTGGGTAATTCTCTGTTTGGGGAGCAGACGGAGAATTACATGAAGAAAATTGACGTGTACAGGACCACTTACATGAGTGCTCAGGCCAAGGAAAGGCAGGCAACTCCTCAAAGACAGCAGTCTAGGGGCAGGGGCAGGCCTTTTCAAAGGCCTTTTTACCAATCACAGGCATCTTCTTCATTTTCACAGAGGGAGAGGCAGAAGGAGGATGAGCAGGCCTGCATCCACCCCTCAGCCTAAAGCCCCTGCCAAGCAGACACCCTGATGGGTCTGCCCGGGTCGACTCTCCTATTCCAGTAGGGGGCAGGCTGGCTTACTTTGTCCAGGACTGGATGTCTATTACATCAGACAAGTGGGTCCTGGAAGTAGTAAGCCAGGGACTGGTTCTCAGCTTCAAAAAATTTCCAAAGATGAGAGCCAGATCTTTTCCACCTGCAAATCTTTTGGAAACCCTTGCCCTAGAGGCAGAGGTTTCTTCTCTCCTAGCTCTAAGAGCTATAGAGAGAGTACCTACCCTACACTGGGACAAAGGACTGTACTCCAGATACTTCCTGACCCCCAAAAAGACAGGGGAGTGGCGACCCATCCTAGACCTCAGATATCTGAACAAACATCTTTTAAAACCAAAGTTCAAGATGATAACTCTGGGAATAATCCTTCCCTCTCTAAGGCCAGGGGACTGGCTAGCCTCCCTGGACCTCAAAGATGCCTATTTTCACATTCCCATCAGGTGCTCCCACAGAAAGTACCTCAGGTTCGAGTTGCCCTCAGGCCACTATCAGTTCAGAGCAATGCCCTTTGGCCCAACCTCAGCTCCAGGGGTTTTCACAAAGTGCCTGGCAGTAGTAGTGCCTTTCTAGGAAGGCAAAAAGATTTCCATATTTCCTTATCTGGACGATTGGCTATTAGTGAGTCAGTCTCCAGACCAAATCAAGTCTCACCTGCAAGTGACCCAGCATGTGCTCACTTCCCTAGGATTTCTTCTCAACCTTCCCAAGTCAGTTCTCGAACCAGTCCAGCTCCGTACCTTTATAGGGGCAGAACTGGACACACTCAGAGCAAGAGCCTTTCTTCCTCTAGAAAGGGCAAGGGCTGTTATGGGACTAGCTTTTTCTTCAGCCTTCAGGTATCTCGACCAGCAAGGCATTTCCTCCAGCTCTTGAGCCACTTGGCAGCTTCAACAGCAGTGGTCCAGGGGGGCAAGATTCCAGATGAGGGATATTCAGTTCCACCTGAGAGCTTACTGGTCTCAGAGAAAGGACTCCCTTACCAAACTGATTCCAGTTACTCCGACCTTGATCCAGGCCCTCCAGTGGTGGCAGGATCAGGACAATTTAAGGCAAGATGTTCCTTTTGTTGCTCAGCCTTGTTCGGTGGTCCTTACCACGGATGCTTCTCTTCTGGGCTGGGGAGCCCACCTAGGGTCCCTCACTGCCCAGGGCCTGTGGTCCCCCCAAGAATCCCTTCTACACATCAGTCTTCTAGAGCTCAGGGCAGTTTTTCTGGCTCTAAAAGCGTTCTCACAGTCAGTTCAGAACAAGGTGGTTCAAGTCGGAACAGACAACACTACCACCATGTGGTGCATCAGCAAGCAGGGAGGCACTCGGTCCACGGCCTTGTGCACGGAAGCCATGAAGTTGTGGTCCCTAGCTTATTCCCTGCAAGCATCTCTTGTGGCAGTTCACCTTCCAGGCAAGGACAATGTGCTAGCAGATGCACTGAGCAGGATTTCTCAGGGCCATCACAAATGGTCCCTGGACCCTCAGGTGTTGAAAGCAATTTTTTCAAGGTGGGACACTCCAGAGATAGATCTCTTTGCAGCTCCAGACAATCACCAACTTCCTCTCTTTTGTTGCAGTCCTCCAGTCTTGGGCTCAGTCCCCCTGGATGCCCTGATTCTGAATTGGGAAGGGAAGTTTCTGTATGCCTTTCCCCCCTTCCCTCTTCTGTTCAAAGTTTTAGTCAAAATAAGGTCTCAACCTTGCAAGGTGATTCTGGTTGCTCCAGATTGGGCCAGACAGTCCTGGTACCCCCTGTTGCTGTCCCTAGCAGTCCATCTCCACCTGTCTCTTCCCAGGAATTAGAACCTGTTAACATCCTCTCAGGGGAGGATTTGGTACCCCAGTCTTCAGTCTCTCAATCTCAATGCATGGCTCTTGAGGAGTTAGAGTTTGCAGATCTGCATCTTTCCCAAGGGGTTCTGGACATCCTCAAGGCTTTTCAAAAGCCCTCCACCAGAAAGACTTACAACTCCAAATGGAAAAGACTCAACATTTGGTGTTCTAAGAAGAATATTTCTCCAACCACTGCTGAACTGCCTACAGTTCTGGATTATATGGTCCATCTTAATGGCCTAGGCCTCAGACCAGCTACTCTCAAGGTACATTTGTCAGCTGCTTCTGCATTTTTGTCTGTGGGGAAGCCTTCCTCACTATCTTCCCATCCTGTGTTTTGTAAATTTTTTAAATGATTATTTCACACCAATCCCCCCTTTAGAGACCCTGCCCCTGCCTGGGATTTGAATGTTTGCATTGCTCAGCTTATGCAACCCCCCTTTGAGCCTATGTCTTCAGCAGAGCTTAAGTACTTGACTTGGAAAACTGTGTTCTTGGTAGCCATTACCTCTGCCAGGCATATCAGTGAATTGCAAGCCCTGTCAATGGAACCTGATTTTATCTCCTTTCATAGAGATAAAGTGGTCCTTAGAACCAATAGAAGGTTCTTGCCAAAAGTGGTTTGACTTCCATTTAAACCAGTCTGTCTCTCCCTGTTTTCTTCACTGATTGTTCTTCCTCAGGAGAGAGAGAAGGCTTCACAGTTTAGATGTCAAAAGAGCCCTTAGTTACTACATAGTGCGTACCAAGGGTCACAGGTTTGACTCCCTCCAGTTGTTCCTCACTTATGGAGAAGTGGGAAAGGGCAAACCTGCCACCAAAAGATCTGTTGCCAGGTGGATTGTGTCTTGTATACAATTCTGCTATAAAAAACTGGGAAAAACTCCACCATCAGGCCTGAGGGCTCATTCCACAAGAGGTACAACTGCTTCCCTGGCTGCGGCCAGGGATATTCCTCTCCTAGAAATTTGTCAAGCAGCCACCTGGAAAACAGTCCATACCTTTACCAAGCATTGCTTTCTGGATATCTAGGCTAGGAGTGATGTTCGGTTCGGCACAGCTGTACTTCAGAGCCTATTCCCAAAGTAGGTTCTGTCCCTCCTTCTTGGAGGTACTACTTGGTAGTCTGCAATTGTCAGAATATAGCAAGACTTCATGTTTTTTGAAGAAAAAATTACTCACCTTAGTAATTATATTTCTTCTAATGGAGTCTTGCTGTATTCTGACCTCCTTCCCTGCCTCCCCTCTCAGAACCTGTTTTTGGGAAGTGGTGGGCAGGTGCAGTGTTGCACCCCAGGGGTGTATTTGCTGGCACCCTCCTCCCTTTTGTTTGGGTGCTTATTTATTATTATTTGTTTTAAGTACATTGGGTTTAGTTTTTGGGTTTCCTGACTTGAGTCTTCCTTGGGAATCCAAAACTTTTCAGCCAGTTGGCTAGTAGAATTTTTACAATTTCCACATAGAATTTTTAGTTTAGTTGGGCTCATAAGAATCTGACGGTTTAGGTTCAAAACACTCCAGACAGAGACTTCAACCGAGCTCGAGCTCAGCGTTCCATGCCCTGCATGGAAAGTTAACCCTTAGTTCTCGGGGGCAGTTCAAAGGTTGGGAATCACTGCAATTGTCAGAATACAGCAAGACTCCATTAGAAAAAATATAATTACTAAGGTGAGTAATTTTTTCTTCTCCCCCCGGTCGGCCCTCCAGTTTCCCTGAGTCCATTCCCGAACCCGGGTCGCTGGTGCAGCAAGCGTTAAACCTACCGCTGCACCGACAGGCCAGCCAATCTCTCCACTCCTTTGATGGTGAGTTTCTATCTCAGTGCTGAAGGCATAAGAAGCGTCGACACTGTCACGTGTCGCATCAAGATTTAAAATTTGGACATGCAACAGAGGTATGTCCGATGAATAGCTCTCTCTGGGCAAGTGCACTGACAGTGGGCAGTCCAGTACCCAGGGGAAAGGACAGTCCTCCTGGCAACAGACAAAGAAATGCTTGAGATCCTTAACACACTTAGCGTCACAGTCTTTGCACCGTTTACCTACTGCCTCTTCCTCTACTTGCAAGAAAAGGGGAAGAAACAGCATGAGTCGAGGTCATCCTCTGACCATTCTGCTGCAAGTCACCTGACTTCCATTGCCCCAGCTTCTCCACCATCATCGCCAAGAAAACCAGGTCACCTGAGCCTGTGAGGTTGTTATTTCATCCCTGAGCCTCCGTTTGTCTTCTGGGGGGGTACCCCGGTGGGCACTTCAGTCACTAGGCAGCTTTTACAGAGGAATGGGTATAGCATATAAGTCTTGTGGCACTGTTTCTGGCAACACCCTGGCTCCTCAGGATCCTGCTGGACTGGTGCCACCTTTGGCACTACTTGACTTAGGTGTGCGGCCATCTACAGCACCATGGTTGGGACCCTCAAGGCCTACCTCACTGCCATTTGTAGAGCTGTATGGGACATCACATGAGTCTGATGCACCAGGACCATCCCCAGCACCTTTCAGGTCATTAGCCTCAGTACCGCTGGCAGTTTCCCAGGCCCCTAGGGCCAAGCCCAGTGTCATTTGTTGCCACAACCACACACTGTGCTGTTGACTCTTTGATCCCCCTTTGTCTGTTACTCCCCAAGTGCGGAGGGTGTAGAGGGATATGAGTCAGACCCTGACCTTATAATTTCTGATGGTGGGGACAATGACTCATTTTATGGTCCAGAGATCTCAGACCCAGTTTCTTTGTGCCTCAGGAGGACGTCTCCTTCCATGCTCTGCTCAGAAATATGCATTCAGCATTGAATTTCAAGCAGCAGCCATAGACCAGGCTAGGCACCTCTAACTGGAGATTTTAAACGTGCCTAATACCCTGATCTGCCTAATTTCTTCCAACCTGCCCGTCCTAGAGACACGCTCAGAGACAGTTTGGAGGACGTGCCTAAAACTAATCCCTTGTATTTCACTCTGTGTATATCTGATGCAGTTGTTATTCTAGCAGAGAATGACAAAGCCGTAGTACCCAAGGAGGTCACAGCATAACCTACTAACGAAAGAGTCAAGCAGAGTAGACACTATAGAAAAGTGGATCTATGTCTTGACTACCCTTGGCATGAGGATAGATAGGTACCAAGGTCACTCTGCTAAGTATGAGTATACCCTCTGGAACAAGCTTGAGTCACTGGCAGAAGCTGTACCAGGCACAGAGGCAAAACAAGAGGTGCCGCTAGCTGTTAAGCAAGGTATAGAATGTAGCAGCCACCAGCTTAAAGCCCCTATGGATGCCTTTCATGCCGCAGCTCACTCTGCAGCTGCAGGTATCTGCATCAGGAAGCACTCCTGGCTAAGGACTGCTGACTTCACCCTGGATGTTCAGCAACAGATTATGAATGATGCTCTTCGACTGCAGATATCCATTTGAACAGCAGTTAGAGCAGTCTCTTGAGTCTGGACAAAACTAGAACAATTTTTAAGACCTCCAAGCTAGTCCTTTTCAGCCCACAGAGGGGTAGAGGACATGGCTATTTTCACAACAAGCAGTCCTTGGGAACCCAAAACATTAAAGCCTAGCCTCCCCAACCCCAAAAGAAGGCACAGCAGAAGGCACAGGCACCAAAAGCACTTAGTGCCATTGTCTGAAGCTCCAGCCCCTGTCTTGCTTCAGCTGCCCGAGGTGGACCTCTCCGCCCCAGTAGGAGGAGTCTAATGCATTTTTATTGTCAGTGGTAATCCATCTTGATGGACAAGTGGGTCTTCAGGATTATCCAAGAGGGGTACTCCTTAGAATTGTCAGAAACCCCTCTGGACTCCCAGAGGGCAGCTCCCCTTGACAGCTTATGTGTCAGAGCTCATGGCAGAGGAGATTTCAGGCCTTCTTAGAAAGTGGGCAGTGGAAACAGTACCAAAGTCAGAACGGAACACACGGTTCTATTCCCACTATTTCCTGATACCAAAAAAATTAAGGGGATGCACCCCATTCTTAACCTCACAAATCTAAAGAAACACATGGATTGAGAAAAATTCTAAATTATTTATTTGGTCTCTCTGCTACCCTTACTGAACAGGACTGGTTAGCACGTATGGATATTCAGAATGCATACTAGCACATACTGGTGCATTCCAGCAACTAAAAATACCTTTGGTCTTATCTGTGTCAGTCTTCATCATTCATCACTGGTAGGGTTCTGTCCGGAAGAGCAGGACCCCGCAAGAGCGTTTTCATTTTTTTTTTTGTAAAGGGGGAGGAGTTGGTGCCATGGGTAGTGCTGCCCTCGAGGCCAAAACACTGCATGGCACTCACAGGTTGGCCAGTAACTGACGCCGACTCCTCCTCCATCCTATTTCTGCTAAAAACCACCCATTCTCAGTGCCATCAACCTGGTAAGACCTTTCCTTTTATTTTCTTTGGCGCCGAGACTTTTTGCTATTTGCTGTTGATTTTTTCGTTCAATCATGTCTTGTTCAGGGGACAAGAAAAAGAAGATTTCGAAGGTAGGCCAGCCCCCAATGTGGTGGTGTCCCTGTGGCTGACTTTATTCTGTCTCGGACCAGCATGATCGGTGTTTGACCTGCCTGGGCCCTAACCTCGATATGGACCATTGTGATGCCTGTTTTTTTATGGATCACAGAGTTCTGGAATACCATGCGTTTAAAGTCGACTGTATGCCGCCGACTTTCAGAGGACAGGCGCACACTAGGGACACCAGATGTAGGTCCCTTGATCCTTCCTCCGGGTCCCCTTTTGGTTCTATACAGACCACGGAGGAGGGGGCTTCTGCCTGATCTTCCTGGACATAAGTCTCCACCACTCATTCACACTATTGGGATCTGTGCCGGAGGCACTAGGACCCATCGGGAGCAAACTTTTTGCTGGAGGGTCAGCACCAGAGATGGCACCACGAGGAACGGCGCCACGAGCCCTAGCTCGTGCGGTAACGACTGTCTCTGCGCCAACCCTCCAACCGCCTCAGTTCCTTTTTTTCTCCCGCTGTCGGCGTGACTTCAGTGACGACGTCACTTGCCTGTCGGGAGTCAAACTTCAAACTAGCAGCATAGTTTTCAGTTATTATTATTTTGTAGTATTATCTCGATACAGTATCGCTTAAATTTATTATTTTTAAAATAAATATAATAAAGAAGTCTCAGCCTACCTTGATGGAGTCGACCATGAGCAGGTCAGGTGACGGTAGGGAGAGTTTGTATGAAAGCTGTTCAGTCAGTGGGGCTGGGTCCAGTCCGCCGCCTTCTCCGGAGGGAGGGTCTGACAACGGTCAGTCCAATGCCCGGGGGGACAGGTCCCTGGAAGCATAAAATAAACGGTCGCACTCGGCACCATTCGCCTCGAGCTCTTTTCGCCCACAGGTCTAAAAAGAGAAGGCATCATTCAAGGTCGCCCTCTGATATGTCTGCGCCTAGATGCTCGGTTATCGGGGCTAGTTGCCGCTCTCCTCCTTCGGAGTCACCAACCTCAGCTCCTGGTAGCCGATGGCTTCGACATCGGAGCCCTACCCCGCCCGCAGGTAGGTCTTCAGATGAGCAGTTTCATCAGTGGGCCGCTCTTATGGAGCAATGGGCTCGGAGGTTGGTTCGGCTACCTGGCTCGGTCGCTCGTGGGCCTTCAGGCTCTCTGGGCGACCAGGTAGGGCGGTTGGACCTTCCTGGTCGCGCGGCTCCTTCTTCGGTGCCATCAACTCCGTGCTTAGGTGTTTCACCCCCTCACATGGCTGCGGCGCAGGGGGCCACACCGATGCCCTTATCTCCTGCTCTTCTTCCTTCAAAACCTGTTTTTCGGAGTCTGGGAGTGTTTTTGGCGCCCTCGGTGTAGTGTGGCCTCTCGGCACCATCCTCGGCGTCAATGTTGTGCTCGGCGCCGTCCTCGTCTTCTCGGCGCCATCCTCGGTGCCATGCAGCTTCTCGGCGCTGTTTTCAGCACCGCGTGGCCTCTCAGCATCGTTCTTGGTGCCATGCGCCTCCTCAGCGCCGGCGGCTCTCGGGGACTCCTCTTTTCACTTGTTTCCTTCTTCCTCCTCTTCTGAATTTCATTCCTTTCCTGTCCATACAGTCCCTCCTGGACTGTCAGGAGATGACGTTGAGCCTGACCCAGACCTTCGGTTGGGTGATGAAGTGGACGAAGCAGGATCTATTACTGCTACAGAGCCTGTGGTTGAGGACCTATCCTTTAAGTCTCTGTTGAAAAATCTGAGTTCCACACTTTCTCTCCAGACTACAGACATTGATCCTGGGAAATTGTTGAGACTCCAATATCTTCATGCCTCGGAGATCCCTACGGATTTGACTCCTCCGATTCAGCCTTCATTCGAGACGCTGTCTCAAATGGTATGGAATAATCCTGCTCTTACCCCTTCGGTGGCTAAATCCATTGATAGGAAATATTCAGCCCCCAAGGATCGTCCCATTTTGGCATTTCAAGCCTTTGCGGATCCTATTGTAGTCCTGGCAGAGAATGAGAAGGTCATTCTTCCTCAAGTTACTACAGCTCGACCTATTAACAAAGAATCTCGTAAGATAGACACCTTAGGTAAGAGAGTCTTTGCTGCTTCTACTCTAAGTATGCGTATTGCCAGTTACCAAGGCTATTTTTCTCAGTATGAGTATATCCTGTGGCATTCCATTCAACAGACGGTTGAAGCCCTACCGGACTCGGATTCAAAGCCAGTGCTTCTTCAAACCATTACCAGAGGTATTGAATCTAATAACCAGCAGGTTAAAGCAGCCATGGATGCTTTTGACATGCTTCCGTTCAGCGGCTGCTGGTATTTGCACCAGGCGTCATTCCTGGCTGCGCCGGGCTTCTACGAATGACGCAGCAGCAGCAGGTGATGGCATTGCCCTTTGATGGTATATCTTTTGGTCCTCAGGTAGAGCAAGCTTTAGAAGCTACACAAAAGACTAGGTCAGCCATTAGTTGGCTCGACCACTCCTGCCCCCTCTCGAGGGCATGCTAGTAAACGACTAGTTTCATAATCGCTAGTCCTTTCGGGAGGCAGAGGCAGAGGAAGTTTCCATAAGAACCAACCTGCCCAACCTCAAAAGAAGGCACAACAGAAAGCAAGGGCCAAAGCGCCCAGCGCTACTCTTATGAATCTGTCGGCCAAGTTCCATCTCAGCTGCCCGAGGTGACTTTTCCTCTCGTGGAGGTCGCTCTGATGCACTTCTACAACCAGTGGAAGTCCATAACCTCAGACAAATGGGTCCTTTGGATAATTCATGAGGGGTATTCACTCAATCTTGTGGAGACCCCTCTGGATCGTCCCCCCAAACAACAGCCCAGGCTGTCAACCCTTCAGTCAGACCTTCTCGCCGCCGAGATTCAGGGCCTTCTGAACAACAGGGCAGTAGAAGTGGTGCCACTGCACCAACGAAACACGGGGTTCTACTCCCATTATTTTCTGGTTCCAAAGAAGTCCGGCGGAATGCACCCCATTCTAGATCTCAGAAAGCTAAACAAATTTCTTCCCAAGGAGAAATTCAAAATGATTTCTCTGGGAACCCTGTCACCTCTGCTCCACCAACACGACTGGTTAGCCTCCCTAGATATGCAGGACGTTTACCAGCACATTCCTGTTCACCCGAGGCATCACAAATTCCTGAGGTTTGTGGCTCTGGGACAGCACTATCAGTTCAGAGTCCTGCCCTTTGGGCTATCCTCGGCGCCGCAAGTTTTTACAAAACGTGCAGTTCTCAGAGCGCACCTCAGAAAGGTCGGAATTCAGGTGTTTCCTTATCTGGACGATTGGCTTCTAGCAAGTCCTTCCAGGCAAGGGACTCTGGACACCGTGGAGACGGCCTCACGCTTCCTTACGTCCATGGGAGTGCTGCTCAACCACAAGAAATCGCAACTGCAGCCCTCCCAGAGGCTCCTTTTTATTGGGACTCTTCTGGACACCTCCTGTGCGAAGGCTTTTCTTCCAGAAGACAGGAGGAACGATATCCTTGAGATGGCCCGTCACATCGAGGAAAACTGCTCAGTCACAGCTCTCTCGATGCAATGGATGCTAGGCCTCATGGCATCCTCAGTGTTCACTGTAACCCTAGCACGTCTGCACATGAGAACCACCCAGTGGATGCTCAGTACTCAGTGGTCCCCAACCACTCACCCACAGTCCTATCTCATCAAGGTGACAGAACCTTTGAGGAGGTCACTCACCTGGTGGTCTCAAGAGAGCAATCTCCTGGAGGGGTATCCCTTTGCTCCTCTGGACCATCAGATCTCCATTACCACAGGCGATCTCTAATGGGGTGGGAGCTCACTGTCAGGCTCTCCACACTCAAGGTGCGTGGACTCAAGTCGAGTCCCAGCTCCACATAACGTCCTAGAAATGAGAGCCGTCCTTTATGCAGTCCGAGCTTTGAAGGACATTCTGTGTCACAAGAACATTCTCCTTCAAACGGACAACAAAGCAGTGATGTATTACATCAACAAGCAGGGCGGGCTCACTCTTCACCTTATGCAGAGAAGCAATGAGGGTATGGGAATGGTGCTTGGAGCACGAGGCTCTAATTCAAGTGGTGTATCTGCCAGGTGTTCAGAACGAACTGGCAGACCATCTCAGCAGAACAGAGACAGACCCTCACGAGTGGTCTCTCGACTCAACCATAGTTCAGTCACTATTCGAAGAGTGGGGAACTCCAGACCTGGACCTTTTTGCATCCCCACTCAACGCAAAACTGCCTCTCTTCTGCTCCAGAAATCCAGGGCCTGGCATTTTCTGTCAGGATGCGTTCAGGCTGCGGTGGACAAACGTTCTTTATGCCTTCCCCTCTTCCTCTAATTCAGAGGGTACCCTCAAGTTCGAATCCCAGGGAGACAAAATGATTCTCATTGCTCCCTTTTGGCCTCGGCAGCTGTGGTTTCCACTGCTCAACAATATGTTGGCAGTTCCTTCGAGACCACTTCCCCTGCAGATGAACCTTTTGACTCAGGGACCGGTGGTCCATCCCAACCTGAGATCACTTCACCTTCACGCTTGGCTCCTGAAGAGGTCAAAGTAAACCGGTTCAATGTCTCTCGAAGAGTTTCAGATATTCTTCTGGCTGCACGGAAGCCAGCCACTCAGAAAACTTACACAGCCAAGTGGAAGGGTTTTTCGCTCTGGTGTGCAAAGTCCTCTTTGAATCCCTTTTCCTGTCCACCAGATAAAGTTTTGGAGTTCCTTTTGGACCTCTCGAATTCGGGTCTGCAGTACTCTACAGTCAAAGTTCATCTTAGTGCCATTTCAGCGTATCATGAGCCCGTTATTTCCTTAACTCTAGCTCAGTTACCTTTGGTTAAGAGGTTTCTTAAGGGGATTCTGCATACTAGACCTCCTACAAGATGTCCAGTCGCAGCCTGGGACATTAATCTTGTGCTAGACATGCTCACTTGGAAACCTTTCGAACCTCTGGCTACCTGTGAGCTTAAATTTCTCACTTGGAAGACTGCCTTCCTAGTGGCCATTACCTCAGCCCACAGGGTCTCTGAGATACATGCCCTGGTCACAGACCCTCCGTATACTGTGTTCCATAAGGACAAAGTAGTTCTTCGTACTCATTCTAAATTTCTTCCTAAGGTTGTGTCAGAATTTCATCTAAACCAACCTTTGGTCCTTCCCTCTTATTTTGCGGACTTCCAAAATGAAGGGGAACGTTCTCTTCATTCTTTGGATGTTAAGAGGGCCTTGCGTTTCTATCTAGATAGAACCAAGGATTTTCAAAGCTCAGCAACTGTTCGTTTCCTTCAGTGAGACCGGCTGGGTCAACCTGTAGCTATCAGATGTATCTCATGGTTAGTGGCGTGCCTTCGTCACTGCTATTCCATGGCGCAGGTTAAGTTGGAGGGTAGAGTTTACGCTTACTCTACCAGAGCGGTCGCGTGATCCCTAGCGGAAATCCGCAATGTGCCCATTGCAGACATCTGCAATGCGCCACCTGGAGCCTCAGTGCTTACTTTGTTAAACATTATAGCACTAGATGTCCATGCCAGACGACATTCTTCCTTTGGCAGAGCCATCCTCAATGGACTTCTGTCCTAAAATGTGAGCTCTTGGATTCTCTCCTGCCCCCCTCGGGGATTATTAGCTCGGTACTCTCCCAATAGTGTGAATGAGTGGTGGAGACTTATGTCCAGGAAGATATGAAAATTACGTATCTACCGTAATTCTTGATCTTCTTGGACGAGTCTCCACCACTCATTCACACGCCCACCCTCCATCCCCCGAGCTCACCTTTCTTGTTGATCTTCACTCCCTCAAATCTTTAGGCCGTGAAGACTTCTTTATTGACCCTTCTTACACGGGTCGCCGGACTATCTTATGTCCGGTTTTTAGGTTAGACTACCCTTCTAGGTTAGTTACGCTGCACCTCCTTGGTAAAAAAGGTACTGAGGCGGTTGGAGGGTTGGCCTTGAGATAGTCGTTACCGCACGCAGCTGGGGCTCGCGGGCACTGTTTCGGCGCCATGTCTGGCACCAACCTCCAGCAAAAGTTTGTTCTCGATGGGTCCGAGCCCTGCGCAGATCCCAATAGTGTGAATGAGTGGTGGAGACTCGTCCAAGAAGATCAAGAATTACGGTAGGTATGTAATTTTCATATCTTATCTGTGTCGGTCTTTACATTCATCATCTTTGGTTACGGCGAGGCCATGACCCCGTGAGGCTCTTTTTTTTTTTTTTTTGGGATGGGCGGTGTGACGCACCATCAGAGCCACCCTCGGCCGATGCACTGCATGGCACTCAGCGGGTTGGCTGTTAGGTGTTGTCGACTCCACCCTCCCGCCAGTTCTTCATCTCCTGCCATCGAGGTCACCTCGTGGGAAGCTCATAAGAAGTTTTTCTAGAGGCCTACATCTGCTGTTGAAGCCTTCAGTTGCTATGCAGTTTTCTCAACCCTGTGTCATGTTAATAGTCCGTCGACTGAGTTATCCTGCCGGTTCTGTTCGCTCCACTCGACGTTGCCTGGTAAGACTGTTCCTTATTTTATTTTGCTTTGCGACGTCAGGTCTTGTTTTGGTGTTCTTTTTTCCATAGGTCATGTCTCATTCGGAGGGCAAGAAATATTCCAAGACGGGACGGCCCCCCCATGGGACGGTGCCCATGTGGCCGTAAGTACTCCATCACTGACCAGCCCGACCATTGCCTTGCGTGTCTTGGCCCGCATCACGACATGGATTCATGTGACACCTGTTTCTCCATGGACCGGTGGGTCATCGAGCAACGCGCGTAGAAAGTGGGGTGAGCTCCACCGACTTCAGGGGGGGTGGACACACACTCGTCTGGCCAAGCCACATTCTCTCGGCCTTTCCTCCAGATCCCCTTCCGGTTCTATACGGACCAAGGAGGACAGGGCCTGTGCAGGAGGGTCTCTCCCCACCCAGGGACAGTCGGGAGGCGCTGCTTTGGCCATTGCCCCTTCGGGGGCTAAGGCTCCCCTGGTGTCGTACCTGCGGCTTGGAAGGCCTGGGTCGGCACCGTCCTCGACACCATCTGTTGGCACCATTTTGGGCCTCAGCACCATTCACAGTGCCATGGGCCCTGATGGCGCTGTCGTCAGCACCGTTGCTGCTGTCGGTGCCGTTCGCGATGCTGATGGGGCTGTTGGTGCCTTAGAAGGTTCTACGGCATTGTCCCTGTTTCTTGCCCCAGCGCCATTCGCAGCACCAGGGTTGAACTTGGCACCGTGTCCAGTTGGGCCATTCGCGGCTCCGAACAGGGACACGGCGCAGTGGGGGTTTTGGACCTCATTGCCATTCATGACACCGAGAGCGCTGTTGGGTCTGTCATCAGTGCCATCTCTGTCCTCAACACTGCTCGTGGCACTGTGGGACGGGTCGGTGCAGTTGGGGTCTCCGGCCTCGGCACCATTCGTGGCACCGAGAGCGTGGTAGGAGCCATCATCTGCGCCATTGCTGATCTCGGCACCACTTGCAGTGCCATGGGTCGGAATGGTGCCATGTCAGACTCCGGCTCTGAGGCTGCTGCCCTTGTTTGGGCCGTGTCCTCTTCTGACACCGTTCGCGGTGCGGAGGGGGGCACCGGCGTTGACTCTGGTGAAGTCTCTGGTCCTGGTGCCCTGTTCACCAGGGATGGCAACAGGCATCTGTGCACTGTTTGGCACAGGACTTCGATCTCCACCTCTTCGGAGGAGGAGTCGGACTCTGAATCAGATGGGCAGTCTGACTCCCTGGAGTTGACTGCAAGCGTGGACACCCTGGTAGTGTCCTTGACAGACCGGAGTCAGCCCCCCCTCTGAGGAGTGGACAGTGACTGCCGGGGCCAGGGTCAGGGGTTCTGACCAGCAGGCAGGGGTGCCGGCCACCATTGCTCTGCAGCCTGGCCTCAGAGGGTTGTCTGACCCCTCAATGGTGGTACCCTCTCCTGTGGTGTGCCTGGATCGCCTGACTTTGGGGCCAATCAGAGCACCCACAGGAGGGGAGTGTGCTGCTCCCTGGATAGCCCCTTCAGGGGCTGACTGGGGCTGTCTGTTGCCTAGGCTGGCTCTCTCGAGGAGGAGGGCACTCTTGGATTCCAAGGGGTCGAGGGGCATGGGGTCTATGCAGCGGCTTTTTCCCGGAACCCACCCAGGCTCTGGGAGAAGCCATAGTGTTGCTCTCCGCTCTTGCCCCTCAGTTTCCTTGAGTGGGCCTCGTTCGTTGGAGGTAGAGGACCGTCCTTCTGAATCTACATGGCCCTAGTCACCTCACAGGGGGGATTCTTCAGAGCGCAGCCTAGGCAGTACCAGTTTGGTTGTTCAGCTGTCGGCTGTGGAGTCTTCCGGAGCACCTTCTTTCCCTAGGGCTCCCGGTGCACTCTCTAGCCCAGGCGGAGGTCAACCGATCCCTGTTGTCAGTTCTACCCCTATTCCTCTGCCACCGTCTCTTGTGCTTCCAGGCATTCATGGTCCTAGTGGGCCTCTCTTCTGGGAGCTGTTCAGAGCTCAGGCTGCTCAGTTTCCCTCTTATGTTAGGGCAATGGACAGACAGGTTTTTCAACCTCCTTCTGAGCAGACAGCTTCTGAACCTTTAAGGTCCTCTGATTCTTCATTCCCCTGTTCTGGGGGAGAGGAGCCGTCTGTCCACATCTCTCCAGCTGCTGATCTCACTGAGTATCAGCAATTCCTCGTGAGGATGTTGGGGGACCTGCACATTACCCCTCCCACTCTACAATCCAGAGCACTTGGCGCATGCCTGTCTAGGCGATTTCAATGATGACACCCTTGTAATGCCCCCCTGGCCTGCTTCCTTTCGGGAGGCATCATTGTGTTCCTGGCAGAGACCCTTTTCTGGAGTTTCTGCTCCTAGGGATCTCTGCCAGTGGTATTGTGCCCCCCCCCCCCGGAGTCTCCAGGTTCCATGCCTCATCCTCAGTCAGAATTAATGCAATTGGACACTCCTGATGGGCTTTGCGCCCTGCACCGTGACCAGCCCCCAGATCAAGATTCTTCGGATTTTGAGTCTGGGGGAGGAGGACCTTCTACTTGGCATGGTTGCTGCTCTCTATTGCAGCACATCAGGCCCACTATGCATCCTATGACAGGTTCTTGTGGTCCAGGCTGAGTCAGCTCCTAGCCTCCATGCCTGACATGGAGCAAACTAGACAAGCCATTGCACTCTCTGCACGTGGCCTGGAGCTAGCAAGGCACCAAGCAAGGGCATCGTATGACGCCAGTGAGGTAGCTACCATGGTCGTAGGGACAGCGATCTGCACTAGGCGGACGGCGTGGCTGCGTCTTTCCTGGTTGTCACCCTTGGCCCGGCATAGGGTGATTAACTCCGCCCACCAGAGAACCTATCTCTTCTCCCATAGAGTGAGGCAGCGTCTGTTGGGGCAACTTCCTACCCCCTCTTGGGGGTCCCTGTCTCACTTTCCCCACACTCAGGCCTCTCCAGGCCCTGAAGGTTCTCCCTCTTAGTGTGTCATCCACTGAGAGCTAAGGGACTCAGTCCCTCAGGGTTTAAAACCCCCTTCGGGGGGTCTCGGCACTCACCCAAAGGTGATGAATGGTGCAGATTGACACAGATAAGATATGGAAATTACGTACCTACCGTAATTCTGATCTTTGTGTATTTCCACCATTCATCACAATCCCACCCTCCATCCCCATGGGGCCTCAGTCTCAGGGTCCCCCTCCCTCTCTGTGCCCCCTCTCTCACTCCCCTCCTTTCTGTGGGTCAGGAGTGGGGTAAACTGGGGCACATAGGGGGATAATTTTTCCTTAAGGGTGGAGTAGTCAGGAGTGGGGGCATTCCTTCCTCATTGCTTCGGCTCCACCTCAGTGTGGTGGGGGTTGGTATTTGCCCCCTTTTCTTTCCTTCTGCCCTTCTCCCCGTCAGTCCTTGATTTCCTTTGATTTTTTTGTCCTGTGGACATAACCTCAATTCATTTAAGAAATTAGGTTTCTTACACCAAAATCTCCTTTTGGGGATAGCCCTGTTTTTCCTGTCTTTCTTCCAGAATAGCCGATTCTGCTTATAGGAGTTGTACCAATAATTCTGTGTCTGCAATTCTGGCAGTTAGCCTCTTGGCTACCCCTTCACAGTTCTTATATAAAGTGGAGACTAGTTAAGGGTACAGGGTATGTTTCTCCTGTCTCTCCCCCCTCTCTAAAATTTGTCCTTACCTCTAAAAACCTTTACCTCCTTCCCTCCCTCCCTCCTCCTTTCTACTTCCAGAGATTGGGGCCCCTACCCAATCTCCCTTAGTCTTCGAACTTATTCTGTCCTCTCAGTCATTTATTTCTCCTTTTAGTTTTATATCTTTCCTTTGTCCTTAGTTTCCTTGTCCCTCTCCCAACCCTCTTTCTAACCTCTCGGCAGCTCAGAACTGGCAGGGAGGACAGAGTCGACAACACCTAACGGCCAACCCATAGCGCCACGCAGTCGTCGTCCTTCGAGGGCTGCTACTGGCGAAAAGTGCCGGTTCGCTTCATTCAAAAAAGAAAGAGTCTGTGGGGTCATGACCTCTGGCCAGTAACCCAAAGGTGATGAATGGTGAAGATACACAGAAAGATCAGAGTTACGGTAGGTACGTAATTTCCATTTCTAGCCTCGCCTCAGTAGAAGCCCCTTTCATGGTGCAGGGGGCCTGATCTGATTCCTCTAGGAGTCGGGCTGGAGGCACCATTTTGACAGTCACCTCTTCAGAGGGGAAGGCTCCTTTGGCATTGCGGCCTGTGTCTGCCAGGCCTGGCATTTTTCTCGGTGCCACCCGTTAGCACCGCTTTGGTCATCAGGGTGGCACCGTGGGCAGTGTTGGGCCAACACCGCTTGTGGTGCCGTGAGTGGGGGGGGGTTCGTAAGATTGTCTGGATCCCTGCCTCCTCTGGGGATAACGATGATTCAAGGTGGATCCGGACTGATTTCCGGTTCTTCGAGTCCTCAGACTGCCCCCACCCCACCCAGCACTTTGGCATCTGTCCAACCCCTCCTTGGGGACCAGTGGTCTCTACTGGCACGGTGTCAGAGCCACTTGCAGCGCCGACGGAACTTCTGGTGCTGGGAGCGGCACCGAAGGGTCCACTGGAGCTGGTGGTGCCTCTGGACTCAGAGGATGCGAAACCCCTGATCTTCTCTTGATAATCTTCACCATTCATTACTGTTTGGATGTAAGCCGGAGGCACACACCCGCCACGAGAGGTGGGTTTTTTTTTTTGAGAGGAGTCTATGCCGATGGCGCCGCCCCCAAGAGTGACGCACTACATGGTGTGTGAGGGGCAGCCATTAGGCGCCGCAGACTCCTCCTCCATCCCAGTTCTGTTTCTCCCACCATCAAGGCTGCTCAAGTTTCAGTGCGAAGTATGCCACTGGGCCTGGCTACAACTCCGTCATTCACCGACACCGTCTGCGACTCCTCAATCCTGGTTCTATCCCGATGCCGGTAAGTTTGTTCCTTTTATTTCTTAATGGCGCCGGGAGTTTTTTCTGTGTTATATTTTATTTCGCATCATGTCTAGTTCAGGAGCTAAGCGTAAGTCTAAAGTGGGCCATGCCCCCATACGTTGGTGCACCTGTGGCTGGCATTTCTCTGTGATGGACCAGTCTTGAGGAAGAAGAGATCCCTCTCTGAGACTGAGGGGTTGAGGGGACAGTGTAAGAAGCAGCATCCTTCTCTGGTAGCCCACAAGGGTTAAAGTAGGAGCCACAGCACTGGCCCTATCTTCTCCCCTGAGGTCTCCCCGGGGGGAAATCTCGTCTTTCATGGCTAGGGGCCACCCTTCTGGACCCATGCAGCCCTAGTCGCCTTACAGAGGGGAATCCCCTTTAGGGCTCAGTCCTGACCATTTCAGAATGGTTGAACCGCCGGTGACTTCCTCGACCGACGGATCCTTCCAGGGTGTTAGTGCGTCTGTTCGGTCCCCAAGCCCTGGCAAAGGTCATTCAAACAACATGAAGTCTTATTGTATTCTGACTAATTGCAGTGATCCCCAACCTTTGAAGTGCCCCGGAGAGGAAAAAGTTAACTTTCCATGCAAGGCATGGAACACTGAGCTCGAGCTCGGTTCAGCCTCTGTCTGCTGTTGTTTGAACCCCAACCGCCAGATTCTTTACTCCGCCTCACTGAGCAGTCACTTCGGAGATTTCTCCTTTGCTCGGTTCAAAAAAGTCGGTTAAAGTGTCATTTTTTTCTCTCGGTTTCAACTGAATTTCTACAATCTAATCTGTCGGTTAAGTCTCTGTCTGTGGTACTGTGAGTACTAGATAGGTTTCTATACTAGTTTTCTGTGTGGAACTTATAAACATCAGATCGGTTCGGTTTGAACCGATCAGGTTTGTGAAAAAGTTTTTTCTGATTTATTAAAGTGTGGTAACCGGTCCGTATCAGTTCTAAAAAAAACAGATTTCATTACGTTTTTTTCCAAGACCCGTAACACGGTCAGGAACTGATAGGGGTGTCTTGCCTGGCGGATTGCCGAAAAAGGGTAAGTTTGGTTAGGACTGGCCATGTCTGAGAAACCCAAGAAAAAAAACGGGCCCACTGGGTTTCAATAATGATCAGTGTGTGTGGGGAAAGCTTTGCTAAGGCTGATCCCCACACCACCTGTGTTTATTGTCTGGGGTTTGACCACCTCGATTCAGACTGCCAGATTTGCAAAAGTTTTCCCAAAGCTACCCTGGATAAAAGAGTAGGTAGACTGAGGGGAAAGGGAGGCCAAGAAGTCCGCTGACCCGGATGGCCAGCCCGGTTTGGTTCCGACCAAACCAGAAGGAGTGCCCTCTGACCAGGGTGAGACTTCTTTGGGCAAAAGGAGAACCGACTCTGAGGAGTCAGTTCCGGTTAAAAGAAAAAGAAGGGATAAGTCAGCCAGTTCAGATCCACAAGTTCTTTCTCCGACCGCCGATGAAATAGCCAAAGCGATAAGGATTGTTCAATCGCTAACTTTGGTTCCGACTGAACCGACACCATCGGTTAGGGGCTCGGTTCGGTCAGTTCCCCCGGTTCTGGATTATAATTTAGAAGAATTTTATGAACCAGAGGAGGAGGAGGGAGAGTATGAAGATAGTGATGGTGATTATGAAAGTCTGGATGTGCCCATTGACCTGGACATCTCCCCAGACAGACCTTCAGGTGTTTCTCCTCCTAGGCTTTCTGAGTCCCCTTCCCACTTTATGTTTTACAAAAAAGTGGCTGAAACCCTCCAGCTTCCTATGCAAGAAGCAGTAGAGGAGCCTAATTACGTCGAGATGATGAACATCCCGGAGTCCAGGATATTGTCTATTCCCCTCCATAAGTCTTTTGGGAAACAGACATTTAAAATTCTAAAAACTCCTAATTCCATACCTCCTGTGGACAGAAGAATGGACAAGAGGTATACTCTTTCAGGCTCAGATATGGAGTTCCTTTCCCAGCAATGCAGCCATGTTGGGGTAGTGCAGGCTGCTGCCTGTGATGAGGCAAATATACCCTTGGCTTCACACCCCCCAGATAAGGACTCCAGGAGGATTGATGCCATGGCAAAGAAACAGTACATGGCAGCATCTTTGGGACTCAGGCAGGCTAATTATATGGCCTCACAGCTAGATACCAGGAGTCCAGGTGGGACACTGCAGATGGCTCTGGCTAAACAGGTCCCTGACCAGCTTGCCAAGGAGCTGGAGCAGGTGGCTGCAGATGGGACTGAGGCATCCAAGGTGCAATTTCATGCTGCTGTGGACTCCAATGATGTTTCATCTAGAGTCATGGCTACATCTGTGTCCCTTTGAAGGATGGCTTGGCTCAGATGTACTAGCCTGTTACAGGATACCCAGACTAAGGCCATGGATTTTCCTGTCATTGGTAATTCTCTGGGGAGCAGACAGAGAATTACATGAAGAAAATGGACGAGTACAGGACCACCTACAGGAGTGCTCAGGTCAAAGAAAGGCAAGCCATTCCCCAGAGGCAGCATTCCAGGGGCAGGGGCAGGCCTTTTCATAGGCCTTTTTACCAAGCCCAGGCCTCCTCTTCTGCCTTTGCTCAGAGGGGGTTGTTTAGAGGGAGAGGCAGACGGGGTATGAGCAGGCCTGCTCCCACTCCTCAGCCTAAAGCTCCTGCCAAGCAGACACCCTGATGGGTCTGCCCGGGTCGATTCTCCACTACCTGTAGGGGGCAGGCTGGCTTACTTTGTCCAGGACTGGAAGTCTTTAACATCAGACAAATGGGTCCTGGAAGTAGTAAGCCTGGGACTGGTTCTCGGCTTCAAAAATTCCCCAAGATGAGAACCAGATCCTTTCCACCTGCAAATCCTTCAGAGGCCCTTGCCCTAGAGGCAGAGGTCTCTTCCCTCTTGGCTCTCAGAGCCATAGAAAGGGTTCCACCCTTACACAGGGGAAAAGGATTGTACTCCAGGTACTTCCTAACCCCCAAAAAGACAGGAGAATGGCGGCCCATCCTGGATCTAAGATATTTAAACAAGCACCTTTTAAAGCCAAAATTCAGAATGGTGACTCTGGGAATAATTCTGCCCTCTCTAAGGCCAGGGGACTGGCTAGTCTCCCTGGACCTCGAAGATGCCTTTTTTCACATTCCCATCAGGTGCTCCCACAGAAAGTACCTCAGGTTCGAGTTGCCCTCAGGCCACTATCAATTCAGAGCAATGCCCTTTGGCCTAACATCAGCCCCAAGGGTGTTCACAAAATGCCTGGTAGTAGTGGTTGCTCTCCTAAGGAGAAAAAAGATCTCCATCTTTCCGTACCTGGACGACTGGCTCATAGTGGGTCAGTCTCCAGACCAAGTCAAGTTACATCTCCAGATAACTCAGCAATTGCTCACTACCTTAGGGTTCCTCCTAAATCTCTCAAAGTCAGTTCTGGAGCCAGTACAGCTCCTCACCTTTATAGGGGCAGAACTGGATACAATAAGGGCAAGAGCCTTCCTTCCCCTGGACAGGGCAAGGACCCTTATGAAACTGGCCTCTTCTTTCACCCTTCAGGTGTCTCGACCAGCAAGGCACTTTCTGCAGCTCCTGGGCCACATGGCAGCCTCTACGGCAGTGGTCCAGAGAGCAAGGTTTCAGATGAGGGACATTCAGTTCCACTTAAGAGCCTTCTGGTCCCAGAGAAAGGATTCTTTGATCAAACTAGTCCCTGTGACGCGAACCCTGATCCAGGCTTTGCAATGGTGGCAGGATCAGGACAATCTAAGGCAAGGAGTTCCTTTTGTCACTCAATCTCATTCTCTAGTCCTTACCACAGATGCCTCCCTCTTGGGTTGGGGAGCCCACTTGGGAGATCTGACCACCCAAGGGCTGTGGTCACCTCAAGAATCTCTGCTTCACATCAATCTCTTGGAACTCAGAGCAGTGTTTCTGGCACTGCAAGTTTTTTCCAAGTCTGTTCAGAACAAAGTAGTCCAGATCAGAACAGACAATACCACCACAATGTGGTACATCAACAAGCAAGGGGGCACTCGGTCTACGGCCTTGTGCACAGAAGCAATGAAGTTGTGGTCTCTGGCCTATTCCCTGCAAACCTCTCTGATAGCAGTGCACCTCCCAGGGAAGGACAATGTCCTGGCAGATGCTCTCAGCAGGATATCTCAGGGCCATCACGAATGGTCCCTAAATCCCCTAGTTTTGAAGGTGATTTTCTCCAGATGGGGCACTCCATACATAGATCTTTTTGCAGCCCCAGACAATCACCAACTCCCCCTTTTTTGCTGCAGACCCCCAGTATTGGGCTGAGTCCCCCTGGATGCTCTAGTTCTCGATTGGGAGGGGAAGGTTTTGTATGCTTTTCCCCCTTCCCTCTCCTGTTCAAGGTACTAGTCAAAATCAGGTCTCAACCCTGCAAAGTGATTCTGATTGCTCCAGACTGGGCCAGACAGCCCTGGTACCCACTGTTGCTGTCCTTAGCACTCCACCTTCCCCTGTCTCTTCCCAGGAATTACAAACCTGTTGACATCCTCTCAGGGGAGGGTTTGGTACCCGAATCTCAAATCTCTCAATCTCAAGGCCTGGCTCTTGAAGAGTTAGAGTTTGCTGATCTGCATCTCTCTCAAGGTGTTCTGGATATTCTAAAGGCTTCTCAAAAGCCTTCCACCAGAAAGACTTACAATTCCAAATGGAAAAGGTTCACTATTTGGTACTCTGGTAAGCATATTTCTCCAGAGTCTGCTGGGTTGCCTACAGTTCTGGACTATATGGTTCATCTCAATAGCTTGGGGCTCAGACCAGCTACACTCAAAGTACATTTAACAGCTCTTTCTGCTTTTTTGTCAGTAGGTAAGCCCTCTTCTCTTTCAGCTCATCCTGTATTTTGTAAATTCTTCAAGGGATTTTTGCACACCAATCCTCCCTTCAGGGATCCTGCTCCTGCTTGGGACCTAAATGTTTGCATTGCTCAGCTTAGGCAACCCCCTTTTGAGCCTTTATCCTCAGCAGAGCTTAAGTACTTGACTTGGAAAACTGTGTTCTTGGTAGCCATTACCACATCAGTGAGTTACAGGCCTTGTCAGTGGAGCCTGATTTTATCTCTTTTCACAGAGATAAGGTGGTCCTAAGAACTAATAGGAAGTTTTTGCCCAAGGTGGTCTCAGATTTCCACCTTAACCAGTCTGTGTCTATTCCTGTTTTCTTCACTGACCATTCCTCCTCTGGAGAGAGGAGGCTGCACAGCCTGGACGTGAAGAGGGCCCTTAGCTACTACATAGAGCGCACCAAGGGTCACAGGTTTGACTCCCTCCAATTGTTCCTCACTTATGGGGAGGTTGGTAAGGGAAAACCTGCCACTAAAAGATCTATTGCCAGGTGGATTATCTCTTGTATACAATTCTGCTATGAAAAATTGGGTAGGACTCCACCCTCAGGCCTGAGGGCTCACTCTACTAGAGGTATTAGCTGCTTCCTGGCTGCTGCCAGGATATTCCTATCTTAGAGATATGTCAAACAGCCACCTGGAAAACAGGCCATACTTTTACCTAGCATTACCTCTGGATATCCAGGCTAGAGTGATGTTTGTTTGTACAGCAGTACTTCAGAGCCTGTTCCCAAAGTAGGTTCTGTCTCTCCTCCATGGAGGTACTGCTTAGTAGTCTGCAATTAGTCAGAATACAGCACGACTTCATGTTGTTTGAAGAAAAAATTACTCACCTTAGTAATGTTGTTTCTTCTAATGGAGTCTTGCTGTATTCTGACCTCCCCCCTGTCTCCCCTCTCAGAACCTGGTTTTGGGATGTGGGTGGGCAGGAGCAGTGTTGGCACCCTAGAGGTGCCTCCTTTTCTCACCCTCTTTACTTTTTGGGTATGTGTTGCGTTTTGTTTTTTGGGTTTCCTGACTTGAGTCTTTGCTTTGAAACCAAAAAACCCTTTTTATTAAATTTAGTTGCCAATTGACTAGTGTGAGTTTACAGTTTCCACACAGGACACCCAGTGAGTATAGCTCGCAAAGATCTGGCGGTTGGGGTTCAAACAACAGCAGACAGAGGCTCAACCGAGCTCGAGCTCAGCGTTCCATGCCTTGCATGGAAAGTTAACTCTTTCCTCTCCGGGGCAGTTCAAAGGTTGGGGATCACTGCAATTAGTAGTCAGAATACAACAAGACTCCATTAGAAGAAACAACATTACTAAGGTGAGTAATTTTTTCTTCTCTTCCACAGAGGCATTTGGCCCCTCTACCTCTGCCAACCCCCTCCCCTCTCCCGGGCCGCTCTGGTCCTACGGGGCCTCTGACCTGGGAACAGCTTAGAGCCACAGCTGCCCTATTCCCAGCCTACGTTAGATCCATGGAGGAGCAGGTGTTTCACCACTCTCCCCCGGTGGGCCAGTCTCTGACTCTCCGGACTCGTCAGCTTCCTCATCATCGTCTCAGGAGGGAGAGGATCCTTCTATCCACCTTTCCTCAGACGCTGACCAGATCAATTATCAGTGCTTCCTTTTGGGGTTAGTCGATGACCTCCACATATCTAGACTGGCAAGACAATCCTGAGTGGTTGGCACACGCTTTTTTAAGTGAATACAGTATGGGCAACCTGGTAGTACTTGCTTGGCCTTCCCCCTTTAGGGAGGCATTGTACCGTGTTTGGCAGCATCCATCAGCCACTTCCCCAGCCCTGATGGACTGCTGGCACAGGTACCGCACAGCACAAGGATCTCTGGGAGATCTACCTCACACCTCCTTCAGGCGTGACACTCCTGGACATTCCTTCTGGACATAGAAGCCCAAGACGTGACCGGCCCGTGGATGCAGACTTCTCGGAGTTTGACTCCTGGGGGCAGAGAGTGTTTTCCTTGGCACGTCTTTCAAACAACATGAAGTCTTGCTGTATTCTGACAATTTGCAATTAGCTCCAGCTCTTGAACTGCCCTGGAGAGTAAAGGGTTAAATTCTATGCCAGGCGTAGAACGTTGGGCTTGAACTCGGTTGAAAACTCTGTCTGTGTCCTTTCAAACCCAAACTGTCAGATTCTTTACTCCGGCTCACTGAACAGTCGCTCCGGAGATTTCTCCTTCTGCTCGGTTCTTCACGGTTAAAGTTTCGGTTTTAGTCCGATTTTCTTTCCGTTTTTCGGTTCAAGACTCTGTCTGTGGTACCGTAAGTACTTAGATTAGTAGCTGTTGTGTGGAAATTGTGAACATTTTTCCAATCGGTTCGGCTGATCCGATCTTGTAGTAAGATCTTGAAAAGGAAAAAGTTAGTGTGTGGTTACCGGTCCATATCAGTTTTAAAAAAATGTAATTTTAGTGTTTTTTTTCCATCACCTGTGACACAGTGTGAAACCAATAGGGGAGTCTTGCCTGGCGATTGCCATGTAAAGGGAAGTTGGTTAGGTAGGCCATGTCTGAGAAACCCAAGAAAAAACACGGGCCCACTGGGTTTCAACACTGCAGTGTGTATGGGGAGGTCTTTGCTAAGGCCGATCCCCACACCACCTGTGTTTACTGCCTGGGGATTGACCACCTTGGTTCAGACTGCAAAATTTGTAAGAGTTTTCCCAAAGCTACTCTGGATAAGAGAGTAGGTAGACTGAGGGAAAGGGAGGCTGAGAAGTATGCTAAGTCTACCCTGGAGAAAAGGTTAGGTAGACTTAGGGATAAGGAGGCCAAGAAATCCGCTGACCCTCAAGAACCAGAAGGAGTGCCTTTTGACCAGGGCGATACTTCTTCGGGCAAGAGGAGAACTGATCTTGAGGGATCAATTCCTACAAAAAGAAAACAAAAGGATAAATCGGCCGGTTCGGATCCAGAGCTACATGTTCCAACCGCCGAAGAAATAGCCAAAGCAATTCGAATTGTGGAATCGCTTCGTCTGGTTCCGACCGATCCGGCGCCTTCTGGCTGAGGTTTGCTTTGGTCGGGTCCCCCAGTTCAGGATTATTCCCCTGAAGATTTTTACGAACCGGAGATTGATGGGAAGGGGGATTTTGAAGAGGATGATTTTGACAGTGAAAGTCTGGATGTGCCTGTGGAACCGGACATCTCCCCAGACAGACCTTCTGATGTTCCCCCCCTAGGCTTTTTGAGCCCCCTCCTCACTTTCTATTCTACAGAAAAGTGGCTCAAACCCTCCAGCTTCCTATTGAGGAGGCTGTAGAGGATGAGGAGGAGCCTGACTTCATAGAGATGGTGGACATCCCAGAGTCTAAGAGACTGTCTATTCCCCTTCATAGGTCATTTGGGAAACAGACACAAAAAATTCTTAGGTCTCCCAACTCTGTACCTCCTGTTGACAAGAGAATGGACAAGAGCTACACCTTGCCAGTCTCGGATACGGAATTTCTTTACCAACAATGCAGCCATGTTGGGGTAGAGCAGGCTGCTGCCTGTGACAAGGAAAACATCCCCTTGGCTTCACACCCCCCAGACAAAGATTCCAGGAAGGTAGATGCCATGGCAAAGAAACAGTACTTGGCATCATCTTTGGGACTCAGGCAGGCTAATTATATGGCCTATACAGCCAGGTACCAGAAGTCCAGGTGGGACACTGTGCTGGTACTCACTAAACAGGCTTCCCCCCAGCTAGCCAAGGAGCTGGAGGGGGTGGCTGCTGATGGGACTGAGGCATCAAAGGTGCAATTTAATGATGCTGTGGACTCCAATGATGTGTCTTCAAGAGACATGGCTACATCTGTGGCTCTTCGGAGAATGGCCTGCCTCAGATGTACTAGCCTTTCACAGGACACCTAGGCTAAGGCTATGGATTTCCCTGTAGTGGGTAATTCTCTGGGGAGCAGACAGAGAATTACATGAAGAAAATGGACGAGTACAGGGCCACTTACAGGAGTGCCCTGGCCAAGGAGAGGCAGGCAACTCCTCAGAGGCAGCAAGCTAGGGGTAGGGGCAGGCCTTTTCACAGGCCTTTCTACCAGGCACAGGCCTCTTCTTCCTTTTCTCAGAGGGGGTTCTTCAGAGGGAGAGGCAGAAGGGGGATGAGCAAGCCTGCATCCACCCCTCTGCCTAAGGCTCCTGCCAAGCAGACACCCTGATGTGTCAACCCGGGTCGACTCCCCCTTTCTAGTAGGAGGCAGGCTGGCTTACTTTGTCCAGGTCTGGATGTCTGTTACCTCAGACAAGTGGGTCCTGGAGGTTGTAAGCTCAAGGGGCTGGTTCTCAATTTCAAAAGTTTTCTGAAACTGAGACCCAGATCCTTTTCACCTGAAAATGCTTCAGAAACCCTTGCTCTAGAGGCAGAGGTTTTGTCTCTACTGGCTTTAAAGGCCATAGAGAGAGTTCCTACTCCATACAGGGGCAAAGGTCTGTACTCCAGGTACTTCCTAACCCCGAAAAAGACAGGGGAATGGCGACCCATCCTAGATCTAAGATACCTAAACAAGCACCTAGTAAAGCCAAAATTCAAGATGGTGACTCTGGGAACAATTCTTCCCTCTCTGAGGCCAGGAGACTGGCTAGCCTCCCTGGATCTCAAGGATGCCTGTTTCACATTCCCATCAGGTGCTCCCACAGAAAGTACCTGAGGTTCGAATTGCCCTCGGGCCATTATCAGTTCAGAGCAATGCCCTTTGGTCTAACCTCAGCTCCAAGGGTGTTTACAAAGTGCCTAGAAGTAGTGGTGGCCTTTTTAAGAAGGAAAAGAATCTCTGTTTTTCCATATCTGGATGATTGGCTTCTGGTGGGCCAGTCTTCAGACCAAGTCAAGTCAGATCTGCAGGTTACCTTGAAAGTTCTCACTTCCCTGGGGTTCCTTCGCAATCTTCTCAAGGCAGTTCTCGAACCAGTACAGCTCCTCATTTTTATAGGAGCAGAGCTGGACACCCTCAAGGCAAGAGCCTTCCTTCCTTTGGAAAGGGCAAAAGCCATCTCTCAGCTGGCCTCTTCCTTTCTCCCTCTGATTTCTCAACCAGCAAGGCATTTTCTGCAACTTCTGGGCCGCATGGCAGCTTACTGGACTTCAGAAGGGCTGACTTTGGCAAAATGGGTGAATACCTGAGGAATGCATTAGCAAATGGCCAGAAAGGAGGGGTGGAAGAACAATGGAGAAAAATCAAAACTGCCGTCATGGAGGCAACAAGCCTTTGTGTGAAACAAAGAAAACAAAGCGGAATAAAAAACCACTATGGCTCTCAAAAGAAGTGTCAGGGAAGGTTAAGGAGAAAAAGGCTGCATTCAAAAAGTATAAGGAATCACAGATAGAGCACGACAGGGAACTGTATCAATTAAAGCAGAAAGAAGTGGGGAAGGCAGTCAGAAAAGCAAAGGCCCAAACCGAAGAAAGGATAGCCAACTCAGTTAAGAAGGGGGATAAAACCTTTTATAGGTACATTAGGGAACACAGAAAGGTTAAGGGAGGGATAGGGAAGATTAATAAAGGAGAGGGGAAGTGGGCAGAGGGAGACAGTGAAAAGGCAGAGATAATGAATGAATACTTTTGCTCAGTATTCACAAAAGAAGAAGAGGAGGAGTTACCTAAACCAAACAGTAGAAGCACTCTGGATAGTGGGGTTGATACCAGTCCATTTAAAGAAGAAAGAGTACTGAAAGAACTTCTAAAACTCAAGGTGGACAAAGCAATGGGGCCTGATGGATTCACCTAGAATCCTAAAAGAGCTAAGGGAGGACCTAGTGACACCACTAACCACACTTTTAATAAATCATGGGAAGATGGGGTGGTACCTGAGGACTGGAGGAGGGCAGATGCGATTCCCTTCACAAAAGTGGGAGCAAGGCAGAAGCAGGAAACTACAGACCTGTTAGTTTGACCTCAGTGGTGGGGAAAATGATGGAATCACTTGAAAGAAAGAATTGTTGAGTATCTAGAGGCCAGCGGGCACTGGACCCAAAGCAGCATGGATTCACAGCAGGAAGGTCATGTCAGACAAATCTAATCGATTTCTTTGACTGGGTGACCAAAGTAATAGACCAGGGAGGGGCTGTGGATATGGCCTACCTAGACTTTAGCAAGGCATTTGACACAGTCTCGCACAAAAGATTAATAATCAAGTTAGCCAGCCTGGGAGTGGGTCCCAGGGTGGTAGCCTGGGTAGAAAACTGGCTTCACAACAGGACACAGAAGGTAATAGTGAATGGAACACATTCTGAAGAAAGGGGATTACTAGTGGAGTACCTCAGGGCTCAGTACTGGGTCCAGTCCTCTTTAACGTCTTTATAGGTGACATTGCAGAGGGTCTGGAAGGAAAGGTATGCCTCTTTGCGGATGACACAAAGATCTGTAACAGAGTTGATACACAAGGGGGGGTAGAAAGGAGAAGGGACTTGGCAAGGTTGGAGGAATGGTCAGACATATGGCAACTTAGATTCAATGCAAAGAAGTGCAAAGTAGTGCACCTGAAATAAAATCCAGGAGAAGAGTACACAATAGCAGGGGAGGTACTAACAACAACAATAATGGAAAGGGATCTGGGTGTAGTCATATCAGATGACCTAAAGGTGGGTATGCAATGTGAGAAGTCAGTAGGGAAAGCCAGGGGGATACTAGGATGCATAGGGAGGGGCATCACAAGTAGAAAAAGAGAAGTGGTTATCCCTCTATACAGACAGTTGGTGAGACCCCATCTGGAGTACTGCTTGCAGTTTTGGAGACCTCATCTACGCAAGGGCATAGACAGGATGGAAGCAGGCCAGAGGAGGGCAACTAAAATGGTGCAGGGTCTACATCAGAAACCATATGAAGAGAGACTGAGAGAGCTTAATATGTATACCCTTGATGAAAGGAGGGACGGGGGGGACATGATAGAAACTTTTAAGTACCTCAAGGGAATCAACAAATTTCAGGAGGGTAGCATCTTTCAGAAAAAGAGATGTGTAAGAACAAGGGGGCACAATTTAATGTTAGAGGGGGGACGGCTCAGGGGTAATGTGAGGAAATTATTTTTCACGGAGAGAGTGGTGGACATGTGGAACCGCCTTCCTGGAGAGGTTGTGGGGTTTAAAACAGTGGAGGAATTCAAACATGCATGGGACAGACATAAGGCAATTATAGTGGGGGGGTTGCAGGAAATAGGCTGTTGGTTAACTAGAATCTGCAGCTTATCCAGTATGTAGGGAAATGGGCAGACTGGGTGGGCCAAGTGGTCCTTATCTGCCGTCAAAGTCTATGTTTCTATGTTTCCACAGTAGTGGTCCAAGGGGCCAGGTTTCAGATGAGGGACATTCAGTTCCATCTGAGAACCTTTTGGTCCCAAAGGAAAGATCCTCTTACCAAGCTAGTTCCTGTTACTCAGACCTAAATTCAGGCCCTTCAGTGGTGGCAGGACCTGGACAATTTGAGGCAGGGTGTTCCATTTGTCTCTCAGACTCACTCTGTGGTTCTTACCACAGATGCTTCCCTTTTGGGGTGGGGAGCCCATCTGGGGGCTCTCACTGCCCAGGGACTGTGGTCCCCTCAGGAATCCCTTCTTCACATCAACCTTCTGGAGCTCAGAGCAGTACATCTTACCCTAAAAGCTTTCTCTCAGTACAGAATAAGGTGGTTCAGGACAGGACGGACAACACTACCACCATGTGATACATCAACAAGCAGGGAGGCACTCTGTCCACGGCCTTGTGCATGGAGGGCATGAAAATATGGTCCCTGGCTTATTCTCTACAGATCTCTCTGGTAGCAGTCCACCTCCCAGGAAAGGACAATGTGCTAGCAGATGCATTGAGCAGGATTATCCAGGGCCATTACGAATGGTGTCTGGGTCCTTTGGTATTGAAGGTGATTTTCTCAAGGTGGGGCACTCCAGAGATAGATCTCTTTGCAGCCCCAGACAATCACCAACTTCCTCTGTTTTGTTGCAGACCCCCAGTCTTGGGCTCAGTCCCTCTGGATGCTCTGATTTTGAACTGGAAAGGGAAATTTCTTTATGCCTTCCCTCCCTTCCCTCTACTGTTCAATGTTCTAGTCAAGGTAAGGTCACAACCTTGCAAAGTGATTCTGATTGCTCCAGACTGTGCCAGGCAGCCTTGGTACCCCCTGTTACTGTCCATAGCAGTCCCATCTTCCCCTGTCTCTTCCTTGGAATTACAACCTGTTAACCTCCTCTCAGGGGAGGATTTGGTACCCCAATCTTATGTCACTCAATCTCTAGGCATGGCTCTTGAAGAGTTAGAGTATGCAGACTTGCATCTGTCCCAAGGGGTTCTGGATATTCTCAAAGCTTTTTGAAAGCCTGCCACCAGAAAAACTTACAACTCCAAATGGAAAAGGTTCAGCATTTGGTGTTCCAAGAAGCATATATCCCCAGACACTGCTGAGTTGTCTACAGTCCTGGATTATATGGTTCACCTTAATGGCCTAGACCTCAAACCAGCTACTGTCAAAGTTCATTTGTCAGCTGTTTCTCCTTTCCTGTCAGTGGGGAAGTCCTCCTCTCTGTCATCTCACCCTGTATTCTGTAAATTTTTCAAAGGATTGCTTCATACCAATGCCCCTTTTAGGGATCCTGCTCCTGCCTGGGATTTGAATATTTGCATTGCTCAGCTTATGCAACCCCCCTTTGAACCTATGTCCTCAGCAGAGCTCAACTACTTGACTTGGAAAACTGTGTTTCTAGGGACGTGGATATGTTGTTCAATCCACACTTATTGGCAGGTTCCTTGCTGCTTTAAATCTTGCCGGAAGGTCTTCAAGCTGGATGCTCCCCACCCACCCGGTGGTAAAACTCTCTTCTTCCACCCCATGACTCCAGATCTTCCTTACTGCTTGGAAGCTCAGGTTCCCTCCTTAGCGCTCTGCGTTTTAGGCCTGGATCCACACTCTTCGGTTAATCCGAAACTTACTCTCAAATTTACAAGACTTCAGTCTTCTTTTTCCCTCGTGGCTGCGATGGACAAATCGACTCCCAGATTTCATCGGTGCCCCTGTGGGCAGAAGATGTCCTGGACTGACCAGCACTCCACGTGCGTTTACTGCCTAGAACTCAGCCACGATTCGAAGGCTTGCGATTTGTGCAAATCCTTTTCAGCTTTGGTCTTGGAGGACCGTGCTGCTTGACTTCTTTTGGGCCGCTCTAAAAAGCGATATCCACCGGTCAAGTCGACGGAGGCCCATTGGGTGGTGTCTGGTGGCGGGCTGCGCGGATCAGTTGGAGCAGATGATCACCCTCAAGGAGGAGGCGGCCCAGGCCGCATCATCTTCTTCCTCGGTCACGGCATTTATCCCGCTTTCCTTGGGCTCTTCATATACAGCTTCTTTTAAGGAGCTTTGCCAGTCCCTCTCCACCAAGGGAGAAGGACCATTGGGACATTCCAGTCTGTCCAAAAAGAAGGTCTCCAAAGGTAAGTCCCACCATCGACGTTCGTGGGAGCGGGAGAGATCCCCTTCACCTGATGGTCTACTTTAGACTTCAGTCAAGGTTGCGGCTCAGTCCGCTGCCTTCGTGATGTCCCCGTCAGGTCAGCCGGCTGAGACACCCGTTGACACAGTTGAGATTTTTCTCAACCCGTCGGACGGTTTGTTGACTGGTGATGCCAACAACGCTACTTCACCGGTTCCCCCGGAGGAAACCGAGGACCCTCCTGTGCCGGAGTCCCCTGTTAAGGTCCCTGAACCGAGGGAGGAGCAGGTTTCCCCCATCCCCTCTCTGACCCACCCTCAGAATCCCTGAGGGTCTCAGTCTCGGACCTCTTCCAGGTCCAGCCGGTACCGCCGACGTCAGCTGTCTCGGTCTTGGCACCATGGAAAGCGGCGATGCCGCTCATCCTCGTCATCCTCTTCAGAGGATAGGTTCCGGTGGAAGTTGCATCGGTGCTACGAGGATTTAATGTGGCAGCAACTGTTATTGTCCGGGAATAAGTCGACTCCGTCATCTTTTCCGGCCATTAAGTGGCTGTCACCTGAGTGGCTGAAGCAACCCCTCGTAGTCAAGGAGCCTAAACCGGCACCAGTTGTTCGTCCGAAACCGGCTGCTCCACCCATTGTGGTGGAACCTCCGCCTCCACAACCGAAGACTGGGGCCCCAACCAAGGATTCTCGGTCAGGTCAGGGTTTGCCCCATAGGTTGTCGGTCACCTTCACTTCCGATCGACCTCGGCACGTGGAGGGTGGCTCAGGCATTCAGCAGCTGTTCACAGACTCCTCGGAGTCTGACGACGACAACTCCTTGTTCTCCAGGCTGCTTGACCTGGAGTCTATGGAGGTCAGTTGGTGGATGAGAGCCCATCCTCATTTTTAGGAATGCTTCAACTCATCTCTGAGTCCACTGGGACGAAGCTTGAACCCGTTTCAAAATGGGCCAAGTATCCCCTCACAGAGATAATGGACTGAGGGGATTCCCCTACAGAGGCCTTTCCAGTGGCCAAAGCCATTGTTGGCCTGTCCCTGGAGCTGTGGCAGCGGCCAGCATCTTGTCTCACACCTTCGGTCAGGATGGCTCGAAAGTATCCGGTCCCTACAGGTTCACTCTCCGGCTTCTCAGAGCACCCCTCTGTGAAGGGGTTAGTGACCGACAGCGTTTTCCGGCGTTCCGGGAATGCTCGGGATGTGGACAAACCACCTGATAAGGAGTCCAAGAAATTGGACTACTCAGGGCGGAAGGTATATGCTGCTTCCTCCCTAGGCCTTCGTCAGGCTAGCTCGGCCGTTCTGATGGCACACTTTTCACACGCCCTTTTGGGCTCCCTGGATGAGGTGATTCCTCATCTCCCGGCTGACCTTCAAACGACAGTCAAGCAGGTGCAGGATCAGGGAAGGGTGGTGGCTAAACAGCAGCTCCAAACTTCTTTGGACATCGCTGATTCGTGTGCCCGGTCAGTAGTGGCCGCAGTGGCCATGCACCGCAGAGCTTGGGTGTGGATCTCCGCCTTTATGGCTGATACCCAGTACAAGCTGGCAGATGTCCCCTTCCTGGGTACCGACTTGTTCGGACCCGGGGTGGAGGGTCATCTCCAAAGGAATGAAAAGTCTAACACCACCTTGGACTCGGTCATGTCTGCCCAGAAGGACTAAGGCCGCCAGCAGCAGCGTAAGCCATTTCGTCCTTCAGCCCCTGCAGCACGTCCGGCCCAGCAACACCAGCATCGGGGTCAGCATGCTCATACTTGGCACCCCAAAGCCAAGCCTGCTGCTTTCTCCAGCAGGAAGCCAGGAGGAAAAGGCCCAGGTGGCTCCTCGGCTGGCCCTACCTCCAAGCCTGCCCAGTGACGGGTTGAGGGGTGTTGCCCCCAACCTCATCACCCCAACCTCCCCGGGTTCCCCCCGTGGGGGGACAGCTCCGCCACTTCCTTTCCACCTGGTCCAATATCACCACGGACCGCTGGGTGTTGGAAGTGGTAGGCAGGGGTCTGCCTCTGGAATTCGAGCAGTCCCCTCCTGTTGAGTCATCGCCCCACGGGGGGCTACGGGTTCCGCAGCCTCTCTGTTGGCTCATTGAGCCAATATTGCCCTGCTCTTCCAGAAGGAGGTGATCAGGGAGGTGGCGGACCCCCTCCAGACCCAGGGTTTGTGTCCAGGTACTTCCTGGTCCCAAAACGGATGGGGGCTGGTGCCCCATTCTCGACCTACATGACCTGAACAAGTTCCTAAGGTCTCGCACCTTCAGGATGGTCACTCTGGCTCAGATCATTCCATCCTTGGAACAAGGTGTGTGGTTCTGTTCTCGGGACCTTCAGGACACGTTCTTTCATGTCCCAATCCGTCCGTCTCACCAGCAATTCCTCCGCTTCAGGGCAGAGAGATCCCATTACGAGTTCCGAGTCATGCCCTTTGGCCTCTTTCCAGCTCCCAGGGTCTTCACCAAATGCATGGCAGTGGTGACAGCATTCCTGCAGCGCCGAGGGGTCCGGGTGTACCCTTACCTGTATGACTGGCTGATTGCAGCCCCCTCCAAGTTGGAGGTGAGCGGTCCAGGGATCTGGCCCTCCAGGTCTTCTCTCAGATTGGCCTCCTCATCAACGAGGCCAAATCGGAACTTGTGCCGTTGCAGGTGATTCATTTCATCGGGGCAGAGCTTGACGCTGTTTGAGCCAGAGCACGGCTCCCGGTGGACAGGGCCGAGGTCCTTTCCTCCTTTGCCCAATCATTTCTGGTTGGGCAATTACGCCCTGCCTGGGACTTCTTGCACCTCCTGGGCCTCATGGCGGCCTGCACCAGTGTGGTCCATTGGGCCCGCTGGCATATGCATCCCCTACAATGGGGGCTTGCCCACCAATGGTCACAGCGTTCCGGTCCTCTGTACCAGCCAGTGACAGTGACCCAGGAGATGTTGTATGGCCTCCAGTGGTGGCTCATTCCAGCTCATCTGCAGGAGGTTATCCCATTTGACTGCCCAGAGCCAATGGTAACTCTGACGACCAGCGCCTCTCTGATGGGTTGGGGTGCCCATCTGGGGGAGCTCAGAGCCCATGGCCTCTGGTCCCCTCAGGAGTCTTGATGCCACATCAACCTGCTGGAGCTTCGAGTGGTCTGACTAGCCCTCACTGCCTTTGCTTCGTTTGTACGGGGTCAAGTGGTCCGGGTCCAGACGGACAACACCACGACCATGTACTACCTCAACTGACAGGGCGGGACACGCTCTTTGCCTCTGTGCAAGGAGGCTTTCTGCACTTGGTCTCTTGTGATCAGCCTGGAGGCGGATCTCCTAGCCATCCCTGTGGCAGTAGCCTCCAACAGTCTGGCCGATGCCCTCAGCCGGATAGGCGCTGCATCTCACGAGTGGTCTCTCCTGCCGGAGGTAGTACAAGATCTGTTCTTCCACTGGGGCACCCCTCAGGTGGACCTCCTTCACCTCCAGGGAGAATGCGAAGCTGAGGCTGTTTCACACCCGTCCCCCTCAGCAGGGCTCGCTGCAGGGGGATGCCTTCTTGAGGCCGTGGACCCCGGGCCTCTTCTATGCCTTCCCTCCATTTCCCTTGATCCACAAGGTGCTTCTCAAGGTGAAGAGGGACCAGGCGCAGGTGATTCTGGTATCCCCAGACTGGCCATGCCAGTTCTGGTATCCAGATCTCCTCAGCCTCAGCTCCAGGCTCCTGAGGCTGCTTCCAGCCCGCCCGGACCTGATCTCAGTCAACAAGAGGAAGGTACTCCATCCAGGCCTTCAATCCCTGTACTTGACGGCCTGGTTCCTAAGCGGCTAGAGTTCCAGGCCTTGGGTCTTTGCGACGAGGTCCTCAACGTTGTTGAGGCATCCCATAAGGAGTCGACCAGAAAACACTATGCCTTCAAATAGAAGAGATTCTCCATTTGGTGTCAGGGCAAGGGGTTGGACCCTTCCTCCTGTTCATTGGTTAGCATCCTGGACTACCTGTGGTCCCTTTCTCAGCTAGGGCTTCGGTCGACGACCCTTGAGGTGCACCTGGCAGCCATCTCTGCTTATCGGGCGTGGGCCGGAAAGCAGTCGGTGGTGCAGGAGAAGGTGGTGGGGTGCTTTTTCAAAGGCCTTGATCACATATCCCCTCCGGTGCGAGAACCTCCACCTCCGTGGGATCTACTGCTGGTATTGGCTAAGCTCATGGGCAAGCCATTTGAACCAATGCACAGGTGTGACATCTCACCATCATGGAGGCCGCCTTCTTGGTGGCTATTATGTCAGCCAGAAGATGGGAGAGCTCAGGCGCTTTCCATCAGTCTCCTTATCTGGTCTTCCACAGGGACAAGGCTGTCCTGCCCCCACCGAAATTCCTTCCGTGGGTGGTGTCGGGAGTTCACCTCAACCAGGTGTTGACTCTGCCGGTGTTCTACCCCAATCACACCTCGGAGGCCGAATATAGGCTCCATACTCTGGACCCTAGAAGAGCGCTCTCTTATTATAAGGAGCAGATGGCTGAAGTTTGGGGTGAGGTTTGCCAGCTGTTTGTCACCTACGCTGAAGCCGCACCTGGCAGATCTGCAGCCAAGTGGATGATAAGCAGGTGGGTCACCTCCTGCATAGATCTCTGCTATAGGTTGGCGTGCATGGAGCCTCCCAGAAGGATAAGAGCTCATTCTACCCACCATACCGCTGCTTCGGGGGCTGCTTCCAGGGACGTTCCTGTCCAGGAAATCTGCAGGGCTGCTACCTGGAAGTCAACACACACCTTCTTTACCCACTACCACATCGACCTTGAGTCATGCCGGGAAGCTGGTTTTGGGACCTCAGTTCTTCAGTCCTTATTTTCTAAGTAGGGGGTGCGTGTTTTGCCTCCCTCCTCCCAGAGAACTGCTAGGAGTCTGCCAATAAGTGTGGATTGAACAACATATCCACGTCCCTAGAAATACAGGTTACTCACCTGTATCAGGAGTTCTAGGAATGGTATATATTGTTCATCCACACAACCCACTTGACCTCCCCAGCTGCGACGCGCAACCTGGCTTCCAGCGGGCTAGATCTGGCATCATGGGGCGGAGCCGAGAGTTTTGCCACCCGGGTTGGTGGGAGGAGCCAGCTTGAAGACCTTCCGGCAAGATTTAAAGCGGCAAGGAACCTGCCAATAAGTGTGGATGAACAACATATACCACTCCTAGAACTCCTGTTACAGGTGAGTAACCTGTATTTTTGGTTGCTGTTACCTCTGCCAGACGTATTAGTGAATTGCAAGCCCTGTCAGTGGAGCCTGACTTTATCTCTTTCCATAGCAATAAGGTGGTCCTTAGAACCAATAGAAGGTTCCTACCTAAAGTGGTTTCTGATTTCCACTTAAACCAATCTATGTCTCTTCCTGTGTTCTTCACTGATCACACCTCCTCAGGGGAATGGAGTCTACACAGTTTAGATGTTAAAAGGGCCCTTAGTTACTACATAGAACATACAAAAGGTCACAGGTATGAGTCCCTCCAGTTGTTCCTCACTTATGGGGAAGTAGGTAAGGGAAAACCTGCCACCAAAAGAACCATTGCCAGGTGGATTGTGTCCTGTATTCAATTCTGCTATGAAAAACTGGTAAAAACTGCACCCTCAGGCCTGAGGGCTCATTCCACTAGAGGTACAGCTGCATCTCTGGCTGCAGCTAGGGATATCCCCTTGTTAGAAATCTGTCAAGCAGCCACCTGGAAAACAGTTCATACCTTCACCAAGCATTACTCTCTGGATATCCAGGCTAGGAGTGATGCTAGGTTTGGCACAGCAGTACTTCAGAGCCTATTCCCGATGTAGGTTCTGTCCCTCCTCCTTGGAGGTACTGCTTGGTAGTCAGAATACAGCAAGACTTCATGTAGTTTGAAGAAAAAATTACTCAACCTTAGTAATTGTATTTCTTCTAATGGAGACTTGCTGTATTCTGACATCCCTTCCTGCCTCCCCTCTCAGAACCTGTTTTTGGGAAGTGGGTGGGCAGGTGCAATGTTGCACCCAAGGGGTGTCTTTACCCCACTCCTGTTGTATTGGTTGCTTTGTATTTGTTTAATTAAGAGTTTTTTAGTTCTTATTATCTGGCTTTGGTTCTTTGGGTTTCCTGACTTGAGTCATTTGGGGACTCCAAAGTCTTTTTTGCCAGTTGACTACTAGGAGTTTTTACAATTTCCACATTTAGTCAGTGAGTTTTAGCTCATAAGAATCTGACGGTTTGGGTTTGAAAGGACACAGACAGAGTTTTCAGCCGAGCTCGAGCCCAATATTCTATGCCTGGCATAGAATTTAACCCTTCACTCTCAGGGGCAGTTCAAGAGCTGGAGCTAACTGCAACTTGTCAGACTACAACAAGACTCCATTAGAAGAAATACAGTTACTAAGATGAGTATTTTTTTCTTCTCTTTCCATCACAGTGCATCAGGCCCATCATGATGCCTACAGCAGGCACTTATGATCTTTGCTAGGGCAAATCCTAGCATCTATGCCTGATACGGAGGCAACCAGACAAGCCTTTGCCCTCTTCGCATGTGACCTGGAGCTTGCAAGGCACCAAGCTAGGGCATCGTATGACGCCAGTGAGGTGGCATCCAGGCTAACAGGGACAGCGATCTGCGTAAGGTGGATGATATGGCTTCGTTTACCCCAGTCATCACCCATGGGCCAGCGAAGGGCGATTGTCTCCTCCTTCTGGGGAACCCACCTTTTTCCTGCAGGGGAGATAGGAACTTCAGGGGCAAATTCCTTCTCCCAGCCAGAGGGAGGCCCTGCCTCATCCTGACCAGTCCCAGGCCTACTTAGGCCTGTAGGGGTCTGTCCCCTCCTGTGTCTCCCCCACAGGAGGCTGAGGGACACTCTTCCCTCAAGGAGGTACCAGGTGGCTTGGTAATCACCCACCAGTGATCAATGATGAAGATTGACACAAATAAGATAATTACATACGTACTGTAATTCTTGATCTTTCTGTGTATCTTCACCAGGGCCCTGTGTTTACTGTGGCAAAGTGGACCTACATTCTGCGGCAGGACCTCATACTTTCTGCGGCAGAACAACTGCTGATTCTGCAGCCATTCTGCAGCAGATAAATTGTGGCTAAACAGCATACCTTCAGAAGGATTAAGTCTTAGTTAACCCTTTGACTGCCTTCATGCAACCACTCTGCTACACTGAAAGTGGAACAGCAGGCCATTTAACAGTATGTAGTCTTCATATCACAAATATTAAACAGCAGTAACCCAAACCTGGCACAGTCTTTGGCATCAGTGTTCTCTTTTAATGAATTTTCCCTCCCACCCCAAATTTGAAGGCTCATCTGTTCTGGAAATTGGTGGCCTTTGCTGTTCTCCTAGGTTACAATCAGAGAAGGACACATACACTTAGCTAAAACTACACAGAAGGCAAAACCTGCTTGGATTTCTTCTGGTTTATATTTACAGTTAGCAGATATGAAGAGAGGCTCCAACTTGAAGGCCATTTTTTTGTCTGATTTTGATCAATGTTCTTTTAAATTATTATTTTTGTAAATTAGGAATACTCCAACTGCCTTGTAACAAACATGTTGAGTGCAGTGTATAAATCTGTGTTTTTTTGGGGGGTTGTCTTCCTATAATAGTGAAGGACAGTGTAACTTGCAGTGTCTGTAGGATTTGTTGACTCCTGATTTTTCTTTTGGGGGAAAACACTAAAAAATGCAAGCAAGTCATTCTTATTAAGCTGGAGTAACCTTGGTTAGCATGTTCTCTTCTGTTCGCAACTCAGGGGGTGGTGATGTTCTTCAGTCAGTGACCCTCATTTCACTTTTGCATAGTAGCAATCAAACTCTCCATTCTGATTTTTTTCCATGCCAGCTTGCTCCAGTTCTAGTATACCCTGGTCCCCAACTCTGCTGCAGCTGGGCAACTTGACCCTCCTTAAGAATTGAGCTTGATGCCACCACTAAGGCTGTAGGTTCAGATTGATTTGCCAATAAATTACTCTCACACTTGCAGGTACAGAACTGCAGCCCAGAAATCAAAACTGTGATAGATGTCCACCAGTGGGGACCGAGTCCTCTGCTCAGTCTGCTGCCAGCCCAATGTGTCTGCAATCAGCTTCTCCTCTGATACCTGTCACCACACTGAGATCAGTTCCACCTCCATGGGCACCACTGAATCTTCACACTTCTTGACTACAGCTTGCCTTCCAGTTCTTCCTTCCAGATTCATCTTCCAGAGATTCAGCATGCACCATGAGCAGCCTCATAATGAAAAAATTAACATGGCTGAGCTACCCACACCTACACAGCAGCAAACCATAACTGCCGTGGACCTAATCAAGCTCTGCTACTCTTGTGTCAGTCGCCCCCCCCCCACACACACACGCACAATACTGGCTGGAAAAAGTTATGTAACAAAAGCCAGCACGAGTCAAGATGCCATGCAACCACTAGCTTTTCAGCTTTGCAGTGGATGTCATCAGTTTGCTGCCCCTTCTAATGAGCATGTGTGCCATGGCATACTTAGCACATCAATAGCTATGCCCTTGCCTTGTGTGATTGCATAGCATAGCTAGCATTTCTGCAGCTGTGTGGCTGGTTTTCCTGATTTCTGCAGTCAGCCCTGATTTCTGCGGCCACTGCTGCAACTGCAGAATTGCAGAAAACACGGGGCCCTGATCTTCGTCATTCATCACTGCTTCCTGCCCCTCCTTCCACACTAGGGCCTCAGTCTCTGGGCAGTGCCTCCTCGCTGCTTGTCTTTTCCCAATTGATGCCAAATGTGGGCTGGGTCCTGAGCCCCTTGAGCTTGAATTGGCGACTCAGATTTTCAAAACGTGGGATCCCCCTCAGGTCTGTAGCTGTTGAAGGCCCAGGTGACCCCTTAAATTCTTCCTTCAGGAGATGTAGCTCCCTCTTTTCTGCTGGTTGCAGCTATCTCTATCCCTATGTAGGGTCCCTCTCAGGGAGGTTCTGTCTCTACAGTCTGTTGAGGGGAATCCCTGTTCTAGGGGACCCTGCAGTGGCGTGGGTCTTGCCCCTGCCCTATGGGTTTGTTAATGACAGGAGCGGGAGACACTCACCCTCCCCTTTTTCTCCACCTCTGTTAGCCTGGCGGTAAGGGCCTTTTTCAAGTCTGGTTCCTGACTTAGTCTGTTTTCTGGGCTGTTGCCTAGCTAGCCTTCTCCCCCTGGGGTTTCTTCTCAACCCAAGGATGTTGTTTTCTGCTCCATTTCAGTGGAGATGTAAAAAAAAAAATATGGCTGAAGACAGCGGTCCCCTTATCCAGAGCCCCAGAGAATCCTCCAGCCCTCTTCAGGGGTGGCACACTGTCTCCCTCTCCTCTCTTCCCTATCTTTCCTATCTTCTTACTCTCCCTCCCTTTCTCTATCCCTCCCTTGCCTGCACAGAGGTTTGGGGCCCCCGTCCCAGATCCCTAGGTTACCTTTTCTGTCCTCTTAAGTTGGCTTCATTCCTTCTTCTGTTTATATCCTTTCCTTTTCCTCTCTCTCGGGCTCCCTTGCTCCATCCTCCTTCTTTTTCTCTTTCCTAACTTCACTCTCTAGTGTGCAGAACTGGGATGGAGGAGGAGTTGGCATTGGTTACTGGCCAACCCGCGAGCGCCACACTGTGCATCGGCCTAGAGGGAGGTGCCACCCACAGTACCGACTCCTCCCCCATTACAAAAAAAAATGCTCCCGCGGGGTCCTGCTCCTCCAGCCAGAACCCCACCAGTGATGAATGGTGATGATACACAGAAAGATCAAGAATTATGTTAGGTACATAATTTTCATTTTTTGTGTGTAGGATCAACACTGCCAGTTCAGAATCCAGTCTTTTAGGCTTTCCTCGGTGCTGTGAGTCTTCACAAAGTGCTTTGCAGTACTCGTAGTGCACCTCCAAAAGCTAGGAGTCCAGGATTTCCCTATCTGGAAGATGGGCTAATCTCAAACCCATCCAAACATGAGATGGAGCATGCAGTAGCCACTGCCTCTCACTTCCTAACATCCATGAGTGTCCTGCTGAGCCCCTCAAAGTTTCAGCTAGAATCCTTCCAGAAGCTACTGTTCATAGGTTCTGTTCTGGACATGACACAGACTCAGGCTTTTCTTCCAGAAAACAGTCTACGAGCAATCCTGCAGATGGAGTGCTACATCATGAAATGCAAGATTATACAAGCCCACTCCATGCAATGCCTAACTGGGCCTGTTTACCTTCTCAGTGTTCATAGTCCACCTAGTGCAACTACATGTGAGGACAACTCAATGGATGCTTAGTACTCAGTGGTCACAGCATCACACCCCCTGGTGAGGTCCCTGATGTGGTAGTCAGTGGAGGACCACCTCCTCTAGGGCTTTTCTTTCCCCCTGCCAGAGCCAAAGGTGGTTCTTACTGTGGATTTCTCCCTGTGAGGGGTGGGAGCTTACTGCTAGAGCCTTAAGACACAAAGGGTCTGGGATCCATCAGAGACTATTCTCAACATCAGCATATTGGAGATGCGGGCAGTTCTGTATGATCTAAAAGTTCTAGGGGACATAGTCAGCTGAAACATGGTTCTTCTCCAGCCAGACAAGTCTATTGTTTATTATATCAACAAGCAAGTGGGGAATGGGCCCAGTGTCGCTGAAGACTGAGGCGCTAGGTGCTGTACCTCACGCTACGCCAGCGACCCATGCTCGGGAACGAACTCAGGCCACCGGTATTGGCAGGGGAGGAGAAGGATCGAGCATCTGATGGACTGCACTCCTTCTCCGGGAAGGGGGGTCACCAGTGGTCGGTGTCTGACTGGCCCCTACTGGAGGCTGGGGGACAGTGCACTGATGCTGCAGAAGAGGGGAGGAGATGAGGCAGACACTTGGAGGAGCACGTGCGGACATGTGTGATCTCTTTCCATGGGTGTCATTGCACACCTCATTTCTGCAAGGGAGAAAAATGGAGGAAAAATGGTTGCCGCTGCGAATGACAGAGGGCGCCTCACAGGCTCTGCTCCCGGTTAGCCATGGCACTGGCCACACTGGATCTGGTCTCTGGTGGGGATTAGGGAACCCCGATGGACTCACTGGGGGGTAAACCCTGGGAGAATGAGTCAGCGCCAGATGGTGGGTGCTGGGGGACAGGCTGAGGGCTTCCTCCTGAGGTAGGGCCATGGCACAAGAGCATAAATCATCTGAAAAAAAGGAAAAAAGCAAGTGGGAACACACTTTTATCCTCGCTGCAGAGAGGCAATGAAATTGTGGGAGTGGTGCCTGGAACAAGGGATCCTGTTCCAAGCAATCTATCTGCCAGGAGTCCAGAACACTCTCGCAGATGAGCTCTGTTGAACAGAGACTAATCCTCACCAGTGGTTACTAGCACCAGATGACATGCGATTGCTATTCGAGTGGTGCGCCTCAGAAATAGACCTTTCTGCATCCTCAGTCAATGTCAAACTGACTTGGTTCTGCCACAGAAGTCCAGGACATGGCATTTTCTGTCAGTATGCATTCAGACTATAATGGCAAAATATGTTTCTGTATGCATTCCCTCCAATCCCTCTTATACAGAGAAGGTTGTTCAAACTGGAGGCACGTGGCTGCAAGATGATTCTAATTACCCACTGCTGTCCTTGGCAGGTGTGATTCCCTCAACTGAATTGACTTCCAGTCAGCAAACAGAGTATCCTGCCTCTCAGGATGGACTTATTGACCCAGGGTCAGCTGGTCCATCCAGCCTGCTTTCCCTTCATCTCCAGGCCTGGCTCCCAAAGTGATAGAAGTGAACAGGTGCAAGGTATCTCAGAGGGTCTCTGAAACTCTTTTGGCTTCTGTTATCGAGGCACAGAACAGGAAGCATAGGAAAAACCAGGAGAAGTTGTAGAATTCGCAAAAAGTGTTTATTAGTACTAGCAGTATTATAAGAAAAATAAACTTGTTCAGTATAACTATTTACAAAGGCAGAATAAACAGAGAAGATCCATCTAAGTTTTCCTTCAATCTCTGTGTGTCTGTCCCAAAACATTGCAGCTCTCTCTCTTTTATGTCTTTTCAACCCCCCCTTAACAATCATCCTGTTTTTTTCTAAAATGTTCTTGTTAATTTCATGCAGGTGCAGCAAGAACACAATGTGCCAGAACTGAGGCCCCTTCTCCACAGCTTCTGAAAAAGGGCTTAAAAACTGCTTTCAGGTTAACCCCTTACATTCCCAATAGCTTTTTTGCAATTATCTCAAACTATAATTATATACATTTCAAGAGTAACACTATATAATTTCTAAACAAAGGGATGCCAATATCAGTTACATTTCCACATAATAATTTGCATATATTTTTATACCAGCAGATATGCAAAGGAGGAACAGACAGAAACAGCAACTGAAGATCGAGAGATGGTGAGAGGAAAGAATTGCGAGACTGTCGAAGTGATCAAGTTCTAGGTCTTACAGGAACATTTGATTGCGCAACCAGATAGACAAGAGACAGGAAAGGAAAGAACAGAACAGATCCCTGCATTCAAACTCTCCATAACAACTGGGACAGGGTCCTATTCAACCCTGTCACATACACCCACGTCCTTAAGAGGGAACCTGTTTTATCAAACAGGCTTCCAAAACTTTCTGTTAATTCTGTACTAGCATTAGCTTCTAACTTTCAGAAATTAAGCACATGTGCAGTATCCTTTTTTCTATAACAGTACAGCAAACAGTAAAGTTCAAGCTCATATATTTGTTTTTCAACCTTCAGAACCCTGAATTTCTGATCCATATACTGACAGAAAATCAGCATTGCTATTCTCTTTACCAGATTTGTGTATCACCTTGAATTTAAATGGCGGTAGTGCCAGGTATCACCTTGTGATTCTGGAATTTTTATCTTTCATTTAGGTAAGCCAGCACAGGGCATTGTGATCTGTTATAAGTACAAAGTCGGTTCCTAGCAATTAAAACTTAAGGGACTCCATGGCCCACTTTGCTGCTAAACATTCCTTTTTAATGGTGGAGTACCTTTTCTCTCTGTCATGCAACTTCCTTCTTATGTACAGAATAGGATGTTCCATCCTAGCTATATTTTGACTCAGGACTGCACCTAGACCTACCTCTGATGCATCTGTTTGTAACAAACATGGTTTCTCAAAATCTGGGCTTCTCAAAACGGGCTGAACATAATGCAGCCTTAATGGCTTGAATAATAATTATACATTTGATTTGTTTAGTGCTCTTGAGCAATGTATCAGAGCACTGCACAACAAAACAATTACAATAAAATATTAAAATACAATAATTAATAAACAACAATACCATAAAATAATTAATTACAAAACGACACCAGATGTCAGCTGAAATAAATAGGTCTCAAGGGCAGTCTTAAAGCTCTCCACTGTCAGGCACTCTCATACCCGATGAGGCAGAGAATTACACAGTAGGGGACGCACATGAAAATGCCCTGACTCCAGGGGCTGGATATTCAAACTGCGCTATTTTGTGGCGCAAGCCCTTGCGCTGCCCAAAATAGTTGCACAGGGGTGTGGCCAGGGTGATATTCAACTTGCGCTATTGAGCAACTCCTTTGACTATCACCCCCCCGGCCACAGCCACTGTGCATGGTGCAGTGGAACTTGCGCCACCGCAAATGGTCAGAGTAGAGCATTCAAGATGCGGTGGCGCAAGTACCATTGCGTCATGTGCAAATTTCCGATATTCAAAAGGTGACATGCAAATGGGGCCATAATTCATGCAAGGCACAGGGGGGGCCATTTGCATCTATTTATGACCCCATTTGCATGCCATTAGCATGCAGGTGAGCCGATCTCCGAGGACTTGCGCCTGGTGCCCTTCCAGGCAGCAGCCGTCGGGGACCGACGCCCCCTGCAGCCCGATCGTGGGCATAAGTTAAGAAATCCCCCCACCTCCCGACTGGCCCAATCGTAGGCATAAGTGAAAATAAAACCCCACCCCCCACTAGCCCGATCACGGGCAGCAAAAGTCAACCCCCAGGACATATCCCTGGTGGTCCAGTGGACCTGAAGCTGATCACAGGCAGCAGAGTGTTCAAACCCCCAAGGACCACCTGCCTGGTGATCTAGTGGCCCCCATCCCACCCACCCCGAAGCCCCACCCTGCTCCCCGTCAGGCGGCGGCGGCAGCATTCCACCCGCCTGCTGCGCGCCACCTGCCGACTGACTGCCTGTGAGGGCTGCGCCCATTGGTTCAGAGCAAGAGCCAATGGGCATGCAGCTCATATCTAAGCAGTCCAGATATGTGAATGAATAATCATTCATATCTGGACTGCCTTACAGGTATAGCTGCACGCCCATTGGCTCTTGCTCTGAACCAATGGGCTTGCAGCCTCACTGGGCAGTCAGTCGCAGGTCGCGGCGCAGGCAGGTGAGATGCTGCCACCCGCCGGCTGACTGGGGGAGCAGGGTGGTGGGCTCGGGGGTGGGGGGGGCCACTAGATCACCAGGGTAGGTGGTCCTTGGGGATTTGAACACTCTGCTGCCCACGATCGGGCTTCGCAGTCCACTGGACCACCAGGGATATGTCCTTGGGGGTTGAAATCTTTGCTGCCCACGATCGGGCTTCACGGTCCACTGGACCACCAGGGATATGTCCTTGGGGGTTGATCTTTGCTGCCCGGATCGGGCTAGTGGGGTGGGGTTTATTTTCACTTATGCCCGCGATGGGGCCAGTTGGGGGTGGGAGGGTTAACTTATGCCCGATCGGGCAGTCGGGGGTTAACATGCCCACGATCGGGCCAGTCTGGGGGTGGGGGTTACTATATGCCCGTGATTGGGCTGCAGGGGGGCACAGGGAGTACGTTGAGGGCCACTCACAGGTGGCAGCTGCTGTGTTGCGCCCTGCAATGTGGCAGCTCACCTGTGGGTGGCCCTCGACTTACTCTTTTTTTTTTTTGCTCAAAGTTGTGCAGGCGCAGGTTGGGGGTTGTGCCTGCACAACTTTGCACAGCCTGCTGAATATTTAGCTGTGCAGTTTATGCATGGTTCCTCCCCCTCCGATTCAGCATGCCTTCATTAGCATTGCGCTGTTGCTCAGCTTGACTTGGGGGGTGCAACTGCCTCCTGCTGAATATGGCAGAATGGCGCAATTTCGGACTTGCGCAGGCGCAACCCTATTGCGCATGGTGCAACCCTTTTAAATATCTAGCCTGCGATGTTTTTAGTGGTACCCTGGGAATCTCCAGCAATCCCTCGGTCGAGCGGGGTGGCTGGAGAGGACAGTAAAGCTGGAGGAGGGCTTGCAGATAGCTTCATCACACTCTGGGGTCCATTTCACATTATTTGGGTACTGTTTTTTGTGAGTACATTGAAGGGAGTAGCTAACTCGGCAAAACTGGGAACAAATCTCTGATAATAACCAGCTAGCCTTAAAAATGACCTGACACGTTTCTTGGTTTTGGGGGCAGGGCTGTTAGCTACAGCTTCTATCTTAGAAACCTCTGGCTGACTTCATTTCCAAACACATAGCCCAAATATCTGGTTTCCTGCATGCCCAATGCATATTTGATAGGATTAATAGACCTGCCTTTTTGATAGCTTGGATAACTGTTCATAGGTGTTCTAGGTGACTTTTCCAGGCTGGACTGTACACCACAACATCATTCAGGTACGCAGCACAAAATTACATCCATGTACCGCTGGAATATAGCTGGCACACCATGTAAACCAAATGGCATGGTGGTGAACTGATAGAATCCAACAGGAGTGGCAAATGCAGTTTTATCTCTGGATTCTTTAGCTAAAGGCATTTGCCAGCAACCCTTGGTGAGACCGAGGGTACTGATATACTTTACACTCTTCAGTCTGTCCACCAAATCATCTATTCTGGGCAAAGGATAACTGTCAAATTCTGACACTTGATTACGTTTCCTAACATCAAGGCAGATTCTAACACCCCCTTCTTTTTTGTTTACAATTACCATTGGAGATGATCAAGCACTCCTCAACTCTTCTATGATACCCAGTTCTTTCATTTTTTGTATTTCCTTAACCACGTCAGCTCTTACCCACTCTGGCAACCTGTATATCTTTTGCATAATAGGGCGAACATTTCTTGGCACTGTTACGTGCTCGACCTCTTTTGCTTGGCCTGGTACTGTGGTAAAAGTACTGTTAAATGTATTTAGTACATTACAAATGTCTGCAGTTTGTTCTGAGGTTAAGGAAGCATTCATCTTTACAGCATCAGCAGTTACAGTTTGTTCCAGTCTATCATAAACTACATCAATATCTTCTTTATCAGTTTCTTTCAAAACTAGCAAAGCAGCTTTTGGTGTTTTTTTTCAACCCATTTCTTGAGGATGTTAGCATGGTATATCTTAGTAGGATTTTTCCTGTCAGGGATCTCAGTCTCGTAGTTAATGGTGCCAGTACGTCTAAGCACTCTATAAGGCCCTTGCAACTTCATTAACAGTTTATTTTCTGTTGTGGGTAAAAGTAGCAAAACCTTTTCACCTCGCTCAAAAATGTTTTCTATTACCCCATGGTCGTAATATGCCTTCTGCTGGTTTTGGGCCTCTCCCTGATTACTAAGGGCAATTTCAATATATTTTGCCAGCTTCTTTCTTAGGGCACACATATAAGATGTTATAGATTGTTTCTGAGTGGGGTTATCTTTCCACGTTTGTTTTATCACATCCAGTGACCCTCTTGGCTACCTACCATACAGTATTTCAAATGGTGAAAACCCTGTTGATGCGTGTGGCACTTCTCTATAAGCAAAAAGTAAGTAAGGCAAGTATTGGTCCCAATCTTTCCCTTCCCATTTTACAAACCTTTTTAACATGCGTTTTAGAGTTTGGTTAAAATGCTCAACAAGACAACCTGTCTGAGGGTGGTAGAGGAGGTTCATATGGCAGTGATACCTGATAGTCTGTACAGCTCCTTAAGTAATTCAGCACCAAAATTACTACCTTGATCAGTAATAATTTATTTAGGTATGCCCACTCTGCAGAAAATTTTTGCAAGCTCTGCTGCCACTTTTGAAGCTGTGACAGTACACATTGGAACTGCTTCTGGGTATCATGTAACATAGCCACATACTACCAGAATAAATATATTACCCTTTTTACTTTTGTCTAAAGGACCAACCACATCATTGCAATTCTCTCAAAAGGCACATCTAGCAAGGGTAGGGGCAGCAGGGGCACCTTGTCTTTTCTAGTGACTGGGGCTACTCTTTAACACTCACCACAGGAATTACAATAGGTAGCAACATCTTCATGATTTACAGGCCTGTAAAATCTATACAGCAATCTGGCAAGGTTGCGATCCCTCCCTGAGTGACCAGCCATAGGACTGTCATGTGCTATCTGTAACAACTCTGTTCTATGCGTCTGTGGTATAACTAATTGTTCTATCTGGTCCTGTGTCTGAGGTCTAACCCAAACTCTGTACAGTAACCCATTACATTTTTTAAACATTGGTTCACCCTGTTTTGGTTTCACCCCCAGCTGCTTGAAATAACCCTGGAGAGAAACATCATTAGCTTGTTCTGAAAGAAAATCACAATCGGTGATCAGTTTAGTTTCAACATTTTCATATGTTAACCCCTTATGTCCATCAATCATTTGTTGCCACAGTTTCTTCAGGCATCGTCTTTCTTTCCTGGCTTTCCGGGTCTTGGAGTTGTGCTCAAACAAGTCCGAATCAAAGTCACTGAAAGGAAAAGTGTCCCCACCGTTCAAAATTTTCTGTGCCTGACCTCTTGTTACCACTGCTACTGAAACTGCAGGATTCAGTTTCTCTGAGATTAACTCAGTAAATACTGGACAGTCATTTCCAATAATCATGGGTACAGGTAACTTTGGTGCTATCCCCACCTTCATTTGGTGCAACACACCCTTACTGGTCAGAGTCACTTGGGTGGTGGGATAGTATTGAGAGTCCCCGTGGATGCAGATGACACCAGTACATGGTCCTTTTGCACAGAGTTTTCCCAGCACCTCAGCATGCACTAGGGTCTGTCTGCTTCCTGAATCAATCAGCCCCTTTACAGTCTTATCTCCCACCTTCACATCTGTTAAGTACTTGCCCCAATTTGCTAAGGACAAATTTGCTCCTGGGTCACTCTTCTTATGGCAATTTCTTGCAATATGATCTGGCTTATTACAGGTGTAGCAGATAACTTCTTTGGGCACAGATTTGTTACCCCCACCACAGTTCTTATCAGACTTGGAGTTTAAATGGGAAAAAGAGTGTTCTACCAGTGCTTGGCTGTTACCTCTCTGCTGTGGCATCTGTCTGGCCATTTTGCTGAACGCTTGTTTACAGGTGCGACCTGGGAGCACATTGGTAGTCCTCAACCAAAGAAGCAGCCTTTTTCCCACTTTCTGTAGGCAGGATGTTGATGAATTGTTCCATTGCAAATGTGTCAGTGATCTGTGGGACTGTTTTGCCCTTTGGTTGAAGCCATTTTATCAGGAGTTCTCTGAGTCGGGTGAAGGCTTCTCGAGGATTGTCGACTGAGTTGTACTTCAGAGATCAAAATCTCTGCCTGTAGGTCTCTCCTGAGATGTCATACCTTTCCAGGATTTCGCTTTTCACCAGGTCATAGTTTTCTGACTGTGCAGTGTCCATATTGCTGTAGGCAAGTTGGGCTTTCCCTGTCAGGTAGGGTACCAGTCTGACTGTCTATTGCTGCTTTGGCCATTGGCAGGCAGTGGCAACTCTTTCAAATGATATCAGATATGCCTCGATGTCATCTGAGGGACACAACTTTGTAAGTTTAATGACTTTAAAGTTGCTTGTGTTTTGTTGCTTGTCTGGATCTGTGCTAGATCCTCTGCCTTTGATAGCTTGCAAGGCATCCAGCCATCACTGCTCCTGTCACTGCATCTCTTCTCTCATCTACTACTTCTATTCTCTCCTCTGCTGTGCCTGTCGCTGCATCCTTTCGCTCCTCTGTTTCTCCGTCTGTTTGTTGTGTAGCCTGCCATTTGAAAAAGATAGTCAGGCTTTCAGGTTCTGTCACTGCCTGTTCTTTTTCCATAACTGGTGCTAGCTGTACAGTCTCAGCTGGGACTTCTGTCTCTGTTAGTTTGGCTGCCATTCTCCTGATAATCATTCCTGGACTTGCTGCTGCAGAATCCATACCTTTCTCTATGCTTCCCTGGTACTAGGTCCATTACCCATGCACAAAACTTCTGGCTTAGAGCATGCATGGCGTAAATCCCACTTAGGCTGACACCATCTGTCATCAAGGCACAGGTCAGGGAGCATAGGAAAAACCAGGAGCAGTTGTAGAGTTCGCAAAAAGTGTTTATTAGTACAAGAAATAACATAAAAAAATAAATGTGTTCAGTATAATTATTTACAAAGGCAGAGTAAACAGAGACAATCCATCTGAGTTTTTCTTCAATCTCTGTGTGTCTGTCCCACAACATTGCAGCTCTCTCTCAAGTCTTTTCAACCCCACTCCTTAACAGGCATCCTGTTTTTTCTAAAATGTTCTTGTTAATTTCATGCAGGTGCAGCAAGAACACAGTGCCCCAAAACTGAGGACCCTTCTCCACAGCTTCTGAAAATGGGCTTAAAAACTGCTCTCAGGTTAACCCCTTGAGTTCTCAATAGCTTTTTGCAATCATCTCAAACTATAATTATATAACTTTCAATAATGCGTTCTTAAACCTCGTCAGTGTCCTCCCACCTGACTTCTTCAACGCCCCTTCCTCAAGCACCCTGTGGCATGACATCCCATGTACACACGGCTCCACAGTTTTTCTTCAAGGAGGTCCCTATGCACATAGCTTGATCCTATATTTACAAGGCCATCTACAAAGCTGGGTATAGCGGTGATGCACTTGACCAGAAGCTGTCTGTGCTAGTCCTAGCTGATATCCTTGAACCCGTGACTAAGATCTTCAACCTTTCACTAAAATTGGGCCAATTCCCATCACTCTGGAAACAGGTGACTATAACACCAGTCCACAAAAGTAGAGACAAGTCACTGCACACCAACTACATGCCTCTCTCCACCCCCCTTATCCAAAGCACTTGAACGTATAGTCTCGGACCAGATAGTCCAGTACCTGGACAAGTATGACATCCAATTCCTGGAACAGCATGGCTTCAGAAAAGGGCATCACACCACCACCGCACTGCTGGAATTTACAGGACTCCTAGATGCCACCCTAAACCAAGGTAACTGTGTGGGGGCAGTATTCATCGACCTTACTAAGGCCTTTGATACCGATAACCACCCACTTCTACTTGGGCAACTGTCAACCATTGGGCTGTCCAATGAGGCATTGCCCTGGTTCGCTAGCTACTTCGGGGGAAGGGTCCAGCATGTTAGAATTGCTGGTGTCTGAAGAAAAAAACAGTCCTTTCCAGAGTTCTGCAGGGGTCCATACTTGGTCCTCTACTCTTCTCTTTTTTCCTGAGTAACCTCCCTAGTGTTTACCACCAGAAAATACTACTCTACACAGAAGATGCAGTCCTGTTTACTAGTCATCATGACATTAAACACCTAGAGAGTCTATTGCAGAGAGACTTTAGTCTTGTTGAAGAATGGTTCATATCTCACAAGCTCATCTTAAATTATACCAAAACCAAGGTCATGACTTTCTGCAACACGTGGAGCAAGTACAAATCTCAGTCTCTCACTATTAAAAAACAGTCAGGGACTTCACTCGAACATGCACCCGAGTTTAAATATCTTGGCATCATACTGGACAGCTCCCTGTCCTATGCATAGCATATCGACAATGTAGCAAAGGCTGCCAACATATGAATCAGTCTGCTCCACAGACACAAACACTGCATGACTGCAGATGCCCTTAGACTGGCTATCTACAGCTTTGTCACCTCCATCATTGACTACGGTCTAGCTGTCGATGGCTCTGCTTCCCTACTGCTCTCCGCAGGATATCGGTGACACTCAACAAAGCCTGCAGGCTCCTAACTGGCACTGCCTGCCGAACTCACACCTGTGACCTGTACACACAGGCTGGTTGGCTTCCACTTCATAGTAGAATTCAGTATCAGACATGCCTGATCACCAAGAGGTTCTCTTGGGTCTCATGTCGCCAGGTGTTCAAAGGCTCCTCACTGCACACAGCAGTACCCAACATACACATAGTGCTCAACATCAAATCTGCCAGGTCCCAAGATGCAGGACCACAATGGGCCAAAGGTCATTCACCCGTAGAGCTCCTCAGTGGTACAATTCCCTCAACAATGAAGTACTTACACCTACAACACTTGGACCCTTTAAAAGGCAACTCTGACCCTACCTAACATCAACCACACAATGTGACTGCTTCTCCTAGGGGCAGCCTCCTCTCTCTCACCCCAGTCTAAGGTGACCTGTTACCCACCCCTCAGCATTCTCCCCTGTCATGTGCTTCCCTCCTCCCACCCCTACCCTTCCCCATCACCACCCTGCCTTACCCTCCACCTACCCTCTTGTAGACACTTTCAGATTTTGGGTCCCCCAACCCCTATCTACCCTTACTTATGCTACCCATCCATCACCCTCTGACAATGGCCCTTCAGCCTGCCCACCCCTTTCTTTACTCCTACTACTCCATAATCACTATCTGTTCTATATAATGTACTGTCTGCTCTGAAACATCTTTTTCTCATAAATTGGCTCATTATGTCTCTCCATTATGTACTTTAAATTTAAAGCCTTGTGTTATACCTGTAACCATGGTCTACCTCTGTGTGTATGTTTCCCCTCCATCCTTTGACATGGAACCTTTGTAAATGAGCAGTAATTGCTCAAAGGTATTTGTAATCCTAGAGACTAATAAAATAATATAAATAAAAAAATACATTTCAACAGTGACACTATAATTTCTAAACAAAGGAATCCTAATATCAGTTACATTTCCACATAATGATTTGCATATATTTTTGTACCTATGCAAGGGAGGAAAAGACAGAAATAGCAAGTGAAGATTGAGAGATTTTGAGAGGCAAAGAATTGCGAGACTGTCAGGGTGATCAAGTCCTAGGTCTCACAGGAAAATTTGGTTGCGCATTCAGACAGACAAGAGACAGGAAAGGAGAGAACAGAACAGATCCCTGCATTCAAACTCTCCATAACAAGTGGGACAGGGTCCTATTCAACCCTGTCACAGCTGCCTGTAAATCTTCCAACAGGAAGACACACACAGCCAAATGGAAAAGATTTTCAATCTGGTGCTGCAAAACCTCCATGGACCTCTTTAGGTGTCTATCCGACAAGGTTGTGGAGTACTTACTGGACCTTTTCAATGCTGGCCTACAGTACTCAATGGTTGATGTCCATTTATGTTCTATTCCAGCACACCTTTGACCTGTGGGTACTCTCTACCTAGCACAGCTGCTGTTTTTTAAGAGGCTCCTTGAGGGTATGTTGTACATAAGGCCTCCCACCAGGAAGCCAACTCTCTGGGACATCAATCTTGTGTGAGAATATGCTCACTTGCAAGCCTTTCAACCCCATCGTGGCTTGTGACTTGAAGTTTCTAACTTGGAAAGCAGCATTTCTGGTAGCTCTCACCTCTGCACACACTATCTAAAATCCATGCTTTGGTCACAGGTTTTCCATATACCATTTTCTGTAGAGATACGGTAGTGCTATGCACACATTCCAGGTTTTTTGGTGTTGGAGTTCCATCTTCATCAAGCCATAATCCTGCCTACTAGCTTTGCTAACTTACACCATGAGGGAGAGAGGATTCTCCAGTCACTGAATGTTAAGAGGGTCCCTAGGTTTTACCTGGACAGGACTAAGGAGTTCAAACAGTTTTAAACAGCTCTTTGTCTCTTTTGACCCTAATCGTAAGGGGCAACCTGTTACAATCAAGTATATTTCTACCTGAACTGTATATTGCCTTCACCACTGCTATGCTATGGCTCAGATTAAACTTGAGAGCAGCATGTGTGCCTACTCCACCAGAGCAGTTGCCACAAACCTGGCAGAAATTCTCTCTATTTTTTGAAATTTGCAGGGCTGCAACTTGGAGCACATTCCACACTTTTACCAAGCACTATGCCCTTGATGTCCATGCCAGACAGCATGCCACTTTTGGCAAGACAGTTCTGAATGGATTGCTATCCTGAGTGAGCCCTGAGCTCTGGCTTCCATAGTCCTGGGGACTTTCTCTGAGCTTGGTACTCTGACCCACTAGTGGGAATCAGTGGTGAAGATTGATTCCTGGAAGATACGAAAATTACGTACTTGCCATAATTGTTGACCTTACAGAATAGAAACAGAGAATTTGTCAGCAGATAAGGACGGCTTTGGTCCACCCAATCTGCCTATTTTTCCTTACCTACAGTACCACTGCAGAGCCTAATTGATCTCTGGTTCTTTCTCCCTACCTCTATTCATTTTCACTGAGATTCTCTTATGCCTATCCTATGCATTCTTGAACCCCGCCACTGTTTTCCTCCATCACCCCAGCTGGTAGGCTGTTCCAGGAATCTACCACTCTTACTTCCTCACATCTTTCCTGAATCTGCTCTCTCCTTCAGCTTCATAGCATGTTCCCTTGTTCTTGTATACTTTTTTTCTGAAAAATACTTTCTTCCTGTACCTTATTTACTCCCATGAGGTACAGTATTTAAAGGTCTCTATCATATCCTCCATTTCCCTTCTCTTTTCCAGGGTGTACATACTAAGTTTCTTTAGTCACTCCTCATTAGGCTTTTGATGCAGACCTCATAAGATTTTAGTTGCCCTCCTCTGAACTGACTCCACTCTGTTTATGTCCTTCTGTAGATGTGGCCTCCTGAACTGTACACAGTGTTCTAAGTGAGGTCTTACCAGCAATCTCTTCAGAGGCAGCACCACCTGCCTTCTTCTGCTGGTGATATCTCTCCCTATGCATCCCATTAGCCCTCTCAACTGCCTTGTCACACTGCCTGGCCATCTTTATGTCATTAAAGATTATTACCCACAGGTCTCTTTCCTACTTGGCTGTCGTAAATAGCACTCCCTTATTTTGTACTCTGCATCTGTGTTTTGTACCCCAAGTGCATTATTTTGCACATTTTCACGTGACCTCCCTCCTGTGAATCCATGCTGTCTTGGATCCTGTAACCCATTGGATTACAGTTCTGAAGCGCTCACATTGTCAATGGGTAATCATAACAACTGGGTATATTGCACCCCTACCAGGGGAATGGCACAGCCCAAACTTTAGAATGTTGGGCATATGAAGATTCCAAGCAGCAGCAACTCCCCAGTTTAGCTGTGCCATTTGAAGGGGACAGAGCTACTTTTATCGTCTCTCAAGTTTTTCAAGTTTCAGGATTTCAAGACTTCTTTTGGGGCTGCAGTTCTAAATAACAGGTTGAGGCTGCCTGTTCTGGGGAGCATCTCTAAATTAAAATTGTACCTGCTAAGCTGCGGCTTTCAAATTGACTAACGTGCTTTTTTTCCCATTTCTTGCGTGGACTGGGAGCCACTTCTGCCTTGTTAGGGTGTTTTTAATGGTCTCCATTTAAAAAAAAAAAGATGCCCCAGGTAGGTACAATTTTTATTTGTTTCTGGGAGTGTAGGGTCTCTGTGGGGGCCCTTCGGCTCGGATGTCGGTCCCCCCCAACCTCAGGTTCTGTGTTTAGTGTATTTCTGCAGCTATTGTGTGCTTTTGGTATACGGCTGAGGTTTTTTTGGTGTTTTTTCTCCCCAGACCTCTGTTTTTCCATTTGCACAACTGCCAAAAGGGCTGAAGGGGTACTCCTCCATCAGGCCATTTTTGAATGTTGTTTGGATAGTGCCACCATAGATCTACCAGTGATCCGGCAATTGGGGTCATTATTCAAGTTGGATCCATCCCGGGATCTGGCCGAATACGGAGGTTGGATCCTGCGTTATCCGGTGCTGGATTCAGGGATCCAGTGCTGGAGTTCAGTGCCCACCACCTGGTGGTACCATCCTGGCCTGTTCCCTTCCAGGAAGTATCTATCCGTACCTGGCAGTCTCCAGCCGACCCTTCTCCAGCCCCGGCAGACTGCAGGAGGAGGTATTGTGCCCCACGTGAGTCTCTATGATCTTATCTGTGTCAGTCTTCACCATTTATCACCTTTGGGTAATGTGGCCGGAGGTCATGACTTCACAGGAGCTTTTTTTTCCATTATCACCTCTACTCAACGCTGTTGCTAAGACTGTTCCTTCCTTTATTTTCTCAGTGACGTTGAGTCTTGTTTAGCTTGTTTTACCATAGGTCATGTCTCAGTCGGGGGGGCAAGAAATCTTCGAAGACGGGATGGCCCCCTATGCGTCGGTGCCTGTGTGGCCATAAATACTCCATCACCGACCAACATGACCGTTGCCTCACGTATCTTCGCCCACTTCACGACATGGATTTGTGCGATGCCTGCTTCTCCATGGACCGCCATGTCATCGAGCAACTCGTGTTGAAAGTTGGACGAGCTCCGCCGACTTTGGCGGGATGGGCATGCATTCATCTGGCCAAGCCATGGTCTCTCAGCCTTTCCTCTGGGTCCCCTCACAGTTCGATACAGACCGTGGAGAAGGAGGCTTCTGCTTCTAGTAGCCTCGCCATTGCAGAAGCCCCTTCCACGGTGCAGGAGGCCTAGTCTGTTCCCCCGGGGAGCAGACGGGAGGCACCGCACTGGCAATCACTCCTTGGGGGGGTGAAGGCTCCCCCAGTGTCGTTTCCTCAGGCTGGGAAGTCTGGGTCGGCACCGTCCTTGACGCCATCCGTCAACGCCGTCTTGGGCCTCTGTGCCATTTGTGGATCTGTGGGCTCTGATGGCACAGTGGTTGGCGCCCGGTCCATCACTCGGTACCGTCTCTACTTTGAACGCCGTCTACGGTACCGATGGTGCTGATAGCACTGTGGGAGGTTCTACAGTGCCATCTTCAACCTCTTTTCACCTCGGCACTGTCCACGGCACCGAGACCAAGGACGGTGCCGTGTCTAGCTCTGGTACACTTGCAGTGCCAAGCAATGACACGGTGCCGTGAGGGGTGTCATCATCCTCGGTGCTGCTAGCAGCGGTGAGGGAGCTGTCGGAGCCATCATTGGTGCTGTCCCTGACCTTGGTGATGCTTGCGGTGCCATGGGTCGGGATGGTGCCATGGCAGGCATCGACACCACTTCTGCTACCGCCCTCTGCACCATGTCTTCTTCTGGCACCATTCACGGTGCAGTTGGAGACATTGGTGCTGGCTCTGGTGCAGACACCCGGACTGGTACCCCCTTCGGTTGGGATGGGAGCGGGTGCCCGCGTACTGTCTGGCATCAAACTTCAGTCTCTACCTCCTCAGAGACAGAGTTGGAGTCTGGTTCGGACAGGTTGTCTGACTCTTTGGAGTTGGCGGCCCACATGAGCACCCTGGTAGTTTCCTCGACAGACCAGGGACAGCTCCCTTCTGAGGGGCGGGCAGTTCCCCCTGTGTTCAGGGTCAGGGGTGCTGACCAGCAGGCAGTGGTGCAGGCACTATTGCTCTGCAGCCTGGGCTCGGAGGGTTTTATGCCCCCTCAAATGTGGTACCCCCTCAGGTGGTGTGCCTGGATTGCCCAACTTTAGTTCCGATCGGAGCACCCACAGGAGGGAAGGGTGCTACTCTTGGGATGGTCCCTTCAGGGACTGACCAGGGGTACCAGCTGCATAGACTGGTCTCTGCGAGGAGGAGGGCTTTTTTGGACTCTGAGGGATTGAGGGGTCGGAGTTCGATGCGATGACCCTTTTCTGGGACCCACCCAAGTTTGGGAAGGAGTTGAAGCGCGGCCCCTCGTCCTTCTCTCTTGGTCTCCTCGAGAGGGCCCTGGTCTTTGGAGGGTAGGGACCATCCTTTTTGAATTCCATGGTCCCGATCACCTCACGGGGGAATGTTCAGGGTACAGCCTAGGTAGTTCCGGTATGGTTGATCAGCTGTCGGCTGTAGGGTCATCTGGAGCCCCTTCTACCCTTGGGGCCCCTGGTGTGCCTTTTTGCCCAGACAGAGGATGGTTGCCTTCTGCCGTTGGCCTTGTCCCCACTCTTCTGTCACCTTCTCCTGCTCTCCCAGGCATTCTTGGCCCTAGCAGACATCTGTCCTGGGAGCACTTCACTGCTGTGGCTGCTCATTTCCCTTCATATGTCAGGGCCATGGACAGGCAGGTGTTCCAACCTCCCCCTGAGCAACCAGCCACTGAATCTATGAGGTCCTCCACTTCCTCATCCTCCTCCTCTGTCCACATTTCCCCTGCTGCTGATCTCGCAGAGTATCAGTGTTTCCTCATGAGGATGTTGGAGGGCCTGCATGTCACCCCACCCACTCAGCACAAACTGGAGCACTCGACGCATGCCTTCCTAGGTGATTTCAGTGCGGAAACCCTTGTGGTGCCCCCTTGGCCTGTTCTCTTTCAGGAGGCGTCATTGCGTTTCTGGCAGAAATCCTTTTCCAGAGTCCCAGCCTCTAGCAATCTCTGCCAGAGGTATTGTGCCCCCTGGAGTCTACAGGTAGTTTGCCTCATCCTCAGTCAGGACTGGCGCAGTTGGACACTCCCAATGAGCTGCGCGCCCTTCACCGTGACCAGCTCCCAGATGCAGATTCCATGGATTTTGACTTCTGGAGGAGGACCTTCTACTCAGCACAGTTGCTGCTGTCAATTTCAGCATATCAGGCCCACTATGCTACCAATGATAGGTTCCTGTGGTCCAGGCTGGGTCAACTCCTAGCCTCTATGCCTGATTCAGAAGTAACCAGACAAGCCATTGCACTCTCTGCACGTGGCCTGGAGCTAGCAAGGCACCAAGCGAGGGCATCTTACAATGTCAGCGAGGTAGCTTCCAGGGTTGTAGGGACAGCGATCTGCACTAGGCGGATGGCATGGTTACGTCTCTCCCAGTTGTCACCCTTGGCCCAGCATAGGGTGATTTCCTCCGCATACCAGAGAACCCATCTTTTCTCCCATAGGGTGAGGCAGCATCTGTTGGGGCAACTTCCTGCCCCCTTTGGGGGGGTCCCCGTCTTACTCTCCCCAGTCTCATGCCTCTTCAGACTCAAGGAGGTTCTCTCTCCCAGTGTGCCACCCACTGAGAGCTAAGGGACTTAGTCCTTTAGGGTCCAGGGCCCCCTTCGGGGGGGCATGGTACTCACCCAAAGGTGATGAATGGTGAAGACTGACACAGATAAGATATGAAAATTACGTACCTACCATAATTCCTGATCTTTCTATGTATCTTCGCCATTCATCACAATCCCACCCTCCATCTCCCTGGGCCCTCAGTCTCTGGGTCCCCCTCCCTCTGTGTGCCTTCCTCCCCCCCCTTCCTTTACATTGGTCAGGAGTGGGGTGACCTTGTGTGCACAGGGGAATTTTTTACGTTCTGTCAGGGGGAGAGTGATTGGGAGAGAGGGCACTTCTTTCCTTAGTGCCTCGGCTCCACCCCTGTGGGGTGAGGGTTGGTGGTTGCCCTCTCTTCTTTTTCTCTCTCTCTCTCTCTCTCCCTCCGCTATTCTCCCTTGTTCTTGTCCTTAGAGACTCAACCCTAAAATTAATTTAAGAAACTTGCTCTTATCTGTGTCAGTCTTCACCATTCATCACTGTTGGGTATTTGGCCGGAGGTCAGGACCCCGCGGGAGCTTTTTTTTTTTTTTAGGTAGGTGGAGCTGATGCACCATCAGCACTGCCCTCAAGGCAGACGCACTGCGTGGCACTCGCGGGTTGGCCGTTAGGCTGCATCGACTCCTCCTGCCTGCCAGTTCTTCGTCTCCCACTGTAGAGGTCACACCTCATGTGGAGCTGCTGCGCTAGAGGCCTAGTTCAACTCCGAAAAACACTTTGACACCAAAAAACCTTTGATGCCGTCTCTATGTTTCCTCCGGTGCTGAAGTCTGTTGGTTCCTGCCAGTTCTGTTTTGCCATACTCGACGTCACCTGGTAAGATCTTTCCATTTTTTTATATTTCTGTGCCGTCGAGTCTGTTTTTGGTGTTTTTTTCCCCCATAGGTCATGTCTCGGTCAGAGGGCAAGAAAACTTCTAGGACGAGTTGGCCCCCCATGCGACGGTGCCCATGCGGCTGAAAGTATTCTGTCACCGACCAGCATGACCGGAGTCTTTCGTGTCTTAGCCCACTTCACAACATGGATTCATGCGATGCCTATTTCTCCATGGACTGTCAGGTCATCCAACAATGCACATGGAAAGTGGGGTGAGCTCCGCCGTCTTTCGGGGGTCGGGCACGCACTTATCAGGCCAAGCCACACTCTCTCTGCCTTTCCTCTGGGTCTCCTCTCCATTCTACATGGACCGAGGAGGAGGGAGCCTCAGCTACTAGTAGCCTAGCCATTGCCAAGGCTCCTTCCCCGGCGCAGGAGGCCATCCCGCTCCTTTCGGTGGGCAGGTGGGAGGCACTGCCACAGCAATTGCCCCTTTGGGGGTGAAGGCTCCCCCGGTGTCAGACCCGTAGTTCATAAGGCCTGGGTCAGCGCCATCCTCGACGCTGTCAGTCAGCGCTGTCGGTTGGCACCATTGCGGGCGCGCCTTTTGGCCATTTGCACCTTAAGGCCCTGATGGAGCCATCGTTGGTGCTGACTTATTGGCGGCGCCGTGGCTTCTGTTGGAGCTGTTCGCGGTGCCGACACTGCTCGTGACACTGTGGGAGCTGCTACGGCACTGTCTTTGTCCATGTCTCGCCTCAGCACCATCCTCGGCTCCGAGGTTGAGCACGGCACTGTGTCCTTGGTGCCAAGGGGCCATTGTATTCTGATGTTGGCGCAGTCAGAAGCACCGCCTCTGTCCTCGGCACCATTGGCAGCGCCATGGAGCCAGCGGCACCGTCCTCGGCACTGGTGGCACCGTCATCGGCTTTGCCTCTGCCCTCGGCGCCATTGGCGGCACCGTCCTCAGCACCGGTGGTGCCATTGGGGCCATCGTCAGTGCCGTATTCATCCTCGGTGCTGCTCGTGGCGCCGTGGGGCCAGATGGCACCATGGCTGGTTCTGACTCTGGAGCTTCTGTTCGGGCTGGAGCCATGCCCCCTGTGAATTCCACTCGTGGTGCTGTAGGGGGCACTGGTACTGGCTCAGGCACGGCTTTGGGTTCTGGCTCCTTTGGCAAAGATGGCAGTGGGTGCCCTCCTACGGTTTGGCACAGGGCCTCGGCCTCTACCTCCTCGGAGGCGGAGTCGAGCTCTGAGTCATATGGACAGTCTGACCCTTTGAGGTTGGCTGTTGTGGTGGGCAGCCCAGTAGTCTCCTCGACAAGCCGGAGTCAGCCCCCTTCTGAGGTGGGGTCAGTGGCTACCAAGACTAGGGTCAGGGGTGCTGACCAGTGTGCAGTGGTGCAGGTCACCATTGCTCTGCAGCCTGGTCTTGGTGGATTCACTGACCCCTCAGCAGTAGTGCCCCCACCTGTGGTGTGCCTAGATTGCCCAACTTTTTGGCCGATCAGAGCACCTACAGGAGGGGAGGGTGCTGTGCCCTGGATAGCTCCTTTGGATGCTGACCAGAGCTGTCAGCTTCCTAGGCTGGCCCTCTCGAGGAGGAGGGCTCTTCCGGATTCTGAGAGGTCGAGGGGCGTGGGGTCAGCACGGCGGTCTTTTCCGGGGGTCCACCCGGGCTCTGGGAGAAGCCGTAGTGCAGATCTCCACTCTTCCTCCTCGGTCTCTTTGAGAGAGCCCATTCTTTTGAAGTAGGGGACCGTCCTTCTGGACCTATACAGCTCTGGTTGCCTCACAGTGGGTATTCTTCTGGGTGCAGCCAAGGCAGTACCAAAATCATTGTTCAGCTGTCGGCTTTGGGGTCTTCTGGGGCACCTTCTTCTGTGGGTGCTCCCGGTCTGCTCCTTAGCCCAGGTGGAGGTCAGCCGACATCTCTTCTTAGCTCTGTCCCCATTCCTCTGCCACATTCTCCTGCGCTCCCAGGCATCCTTGGTCCTAGCGGGCCTCTCTCCTGGGAGCAGTTCAGAGTGGTGTCTGCTCGGTTCCCAGCTTACGTTAGGGCGATGGACAGTCAGGTTTTTCAACCTCCCCCCCGGGCAACCACTCCCTGAACAGCCGGTGCCCTCCAGTTCCTCATCCCCCTCTGCTGGGGGAGAGGAACCTTCTGTCCACATCTCTCCAGCTGCTGATCTCACTGAGTATCAGCACTTCCTCATGAGGATGTTGGAGAACTTGCATCTCACACCTGCCACTATTAGCAATCCTGAGCACTCGGCGCACACATTTCTAGGCGATTTTGGCGAAGCCACCCTTGTGGTGCCACCCTGACCTGCTCTCTTTCGGGAGGCATTGTTGCATTCCTGGCAGAGGCCCTTCTCTGGAGTTCCTGCCCCAAGGGATCTCAGCCAGAGGTATTGCGCACCCCCAGAGTCTCCAGGTTCCATGCCTCATCCGCATTCCGGATTGATGCAGTTGGATACTCCTGATGGGCTTCGCGCCTTTCACCGTGACCGGCCCCCAGATCAAGACTCCTCGGATTTTGACTTCTGGGTAGGGAGGACTTTCATCGGCATGATTATTGCTTTCTATTTCTGCACATCAGACCCACTATGCAGCCTATCCAGGTTCTTGTGGTCCAGGCTAGGTCAGCTCTAGCCCTCATTGCCGATCTGGAGCAAACCAGACAAGCCATTGCACTCTCTGCATGGCCTGGAGCTAACAAGGCACCAACAGGCATCCTATGATGCCAACGAGGTAGCTACCAGGGTCGTAGGGACAGCGATCTGCACTAGGTGGACGCATGGCTGCGTCTTTTCCCGGTTGTTACCCTTGGCCCGGTAGGGTGATTAACTCCGCTCACAGAGAACCTATCTCTTCTCCCATAGGCGAGGCCCAGGCTTGTTGGGCAACTGCTTCCCCACCTCCGGGAGACCCTGTCTCCTCTCCTCTTGGGCCTCTCCAGGCCCTGAAGGTTCTCCCTCTTAGTGTGTCACCCACTGAGGCTAAGGGACTTGTCCCTTAGGGTCTAAGAAACCCCTTCGGGGCTCAGTGCTACTCAACTAGTGATGAATGGTGACGATTGGACACAGATAAGATATGAAATTACGTCTCTACCATAATTATGATCTTTCTGTGTATCTTCACCATTCATCATGATCCCACCCTCCATCCCCTGGGGCCTCAGTCTCTAGGTCCCTCCTCTCTGTACCCATCCTTCCCCTCTCCTTTCTTGGTGGGGTAAAACAGGGCAGACAGGGATAATGTTCCGGGAAAGTGGACAGTGAGGGCACTCCTTCTCCAGTGCTTTGGCTCCACCCCTGTGGGGTGGGAGGTTGACAGTTGCCCTCCTTTCTCTCCTCCTCCTGTTCCCGTCCAACCTATTTCTCCTTATATATATATATATATATATATATATATAAAATTTCCCTTTTTTCACCAACAATCTTTCCTTGAGAGGGTATTAATTCTCTGTACCCTGTCCTTCTTCCAGAATAGCTGACTCTGCTTATCTGGAGTGTTTGCCAGCCATTCTGTGCCTTGAATTCTGGCAGAAAGCCTTTGGCTACTCCTTGCAGTTCCTATGTAATCTGGAGACGGACCAGAGTCTGGAATATTTAACCCCCCCTCCTAAATTCTTTACCCACCCTACCTCCCTCTTCCTTTTCCAGAGATTGGGGCCCCTCCCAATTCCTTTAGTTTCCAACTTTTCTCCCTTTCTGTCTCTCAGTTATTTCTCCTTTTGGTTCCTGTATCTTTTCCTTTTTCCTTTTGAGGAGGCAGTATAGCGCAGTGGTCTAAGGCTCTGAGCTGCAAATCTGGTAACATCCAGCAGACCAGACCTGGGTTTGAATCCCACAGCTTCCACTTGCATACTGTGTGACCCTGAGCAAGTCACTTAACCTCCTTGTGCTCCCAGGTTGCTCCTGTAAAAAAGCTTTCAGCTTAGTGTGCTATACCTGGTTAAATAAATAAATAAATAAATAAATTTCTGTCCCTTGGACTTCCTTGTCCCTCCCTCCACTCCCTTCCTCTTAACTGTCCAGTGACTCAGAACTGGCAGGCAGGCAGAGTCGATGCAGTCTAACGGCCAATACGCGAGAGCCACGCAGTGCATCGGCCTCGAGGGCGGCACTGATGGTGGGTCGGCTCCACCTACCTAAAAAAAAGAAAAAGCTCCTGCGGGGTCCTGACCTCTGGCCAAGTACCCAACAGTGATGAATGGTGAAGATACACAGAAAGATCATAATTACGGTAGGTACCTAATTTTCATTTTCTTACCACCAAATTTGGTTTCGGGTGGGGTACAGCCCTGTATCCTGTCTTTTCTTCCAGAATATCCCACTTCTGCTTATGTTGGAGTTTATTGCCAGTGATTCTGTTCCTTGAATTCTAGCAGTATAGCCTTCTGGCTACTCCTTCTTAGTTCCTATAGAGTCTGGAGGCAGGTCAAGGTTTCAGGGTACGTCCCCCGCCACACACATCCTTATTTCTAATTCTTCCCTTCTTCCCTCCTCCCTCCTCTTCTACTTCCAGAGATTGGGGCCCCTTCCCAATCCCCTTAGATTTTCAGCTCTCTTTCTGTCCTCTCAGTAGTTTATTTCTCCTTTAGTTTGTATAGCTTTTCTTTTATCTGTCCCTTGGACTCCCTTGTCCTTCCCTCCCAACCTTTTATTACTCTATGGCGATTCAGAACTGGTGAGAGGATGGGGACAACGACACCTAACAGCCAACCCTCAAGCGCCATGCAGTGCATCGGCCTTGAGGGCGGTACCGATGGTGTGTCGACTCCGCCCATCCAAAAAAAAAGCTCCCACGGGGTTGTGACCTCCGGATACATTACCCAAAGGTGATGAATGGTGAAGATACACAGAAAGATCAGGAATTACGGTAGGTACATAATTTTCATTTCTCTCCCTCACCCTCCTTTGGGTTTGACGTCCTTAGATACTCCTTCCGGGCATCAGCGCCTGGTGCACAACCAACCACCGGATTTGGATTCTCTGCAAATTGACCAGTGGGGTCGAAGAGTTTTCTCTTCTTCTCATGTGTTGATGTGTATTACATCACATCAGGCACACCATGCTGCCTATAACAGGCCAATGCTAGCTCAGGTGCTTGCATTTCTGCCTGATTTGGAGCAGTCTGCACAAACCATTGCCCTCTCTGCCATAGGTCTGGAACTGGCAAGGCACCAAGCAAGGGCATCTTATGATGCCAGTGAGGTGGCTTTCAGGCTTTCGGGGACAGCAGTCTGTATTAGATGGATGGCGTGGCTTTGTCTACAAGGTTGTCACCCCTGACCTGGCGTAGGGTGATCTGCTCCACCTTCCGAGGGACCCACCTTTTTTCCAGCAAGGCTAGGAGGCTTTTTCAGGGGCTTCCTCCGTTCCCTCATCTTCAGGGGACACCTTCTAGCTCTCCTCAGCCTTAGACTTGTCAGTCGAGTATGGCTAGGGTCTCTTCCTCCTGTTTTCCACCAGCAGGAGGTTGAGGTCCTGTTCCCTCAGGGCTGTGCTAGACCCTCTTCGGGGGGCTTGGTACTCACACAACAGTAATGAATGGTGAAGACTGACAAGGGAAGATATGAAATTACATACCTACCATAATTCTTGATCTTTTCTTGTATATTCATCATTCATTACTGAATCCCACCCACCTTCCCCTCATGGGCCTCATTTCTTTGGCATCTCCCCCGCCTGCTCTCCCTCCCCCCTCCAGACCAGTTGGGAGCTGAGTCCTCTTGGTACCTCAGGACCTTCTGTTCCTTCTCTGAAACCACAGAGAGTTTCATCTGAGAGGAGGGCAAGTAGAGCTTCTCCCTACCTTCTGAGTGAACTGTTTCTGATTCTCTTTTTCTGTGGTGTCCCCTATTTTGGGCCTCTCTTCAGAGGTCGAATTTGGTTTTGAAGCCACCAGCCAACAGGGTTAGTGTCTGGGAAAGCCCTCTAGCCCCTCAGTCTTCCACTGGCCTAGCTGGTGTGCTTTGAAACATTGCCTTCTGCAAGTACAAGCCCAAGGGCTAGTTAGAGGAAAATTTACTAGCCCGATTTGAATCTACCAACATTGGCTGGTGGACTGGTACCAATTTCAACCCCTGCCTTATCAGTCCAGGGAGTCAGAAGGAGTTTCCTTCCCTATCTCTATTTTCCGAAAATAGGTTGCGCCCTTCTTAGGGACCCCTTTTTCTAGTACTTGATCATATGACTGTGTACTAGTGTTTTTTTTTCCCTACACCTAGTTGGGGGCTCTTTCCTCTTCAGAACAGATATTTTTTCCCTTGGGGCAACCTGTGAGCTCTCAGCTTGAGTTGTGGGTAATTGGATAGCGGGGTGAGTAGGGAAATCTGCCTCTCTCATACCAAGCTGTGAAGAGGGTTCAGTTGAACCATCTAGAACAGTTTCTTCTTCTTCCTCCTCTCTCCCTCTCCCTTTATCTGATCCTCCCTCAGAGCCGCCCAAGGATTGAGGCCCTGCGGTCCCTTAGGGTAGGGTCCTCCTTCTGTCCTGTCCTCTCTTCGGCTTATTCCTTTTTCAGTTTGTTTCCATTCCTTTTTCTACCCTTGGCTCTCTTGCCTCCCTCTTATTTTTTCTAACCCTTTTTTTCACCTCTCCAGCTATACAGAATTGGGATGGAGGAGGAGTCTGCGGTGCCTAACGGCCACCCCTCGCTCACGTCGGCACCAACACCTCAAAAAAAACAATGCTCCCGTAGCGGGTGCACACATCTGGGTTACACCCAACAGTAATGAATGGTGAAGATACAAGAGAAGATCAAGAATTACAGCAGGTACGTAGTTTTCATATTCTGTCACGACCCGGGAGAGTTACACAACAGAGAAGCAGGTACAAACAGGAGTGACATTGTTCATGGTGCAGCATGAGGGAGCACAAAAAATATAGCAGTGTTTACAGACTAAGAGCAAGCCAATTCTACAGGGCTATATCGGACCCCGATGTCCCACAGGACATCCCAGCAGATATACCTGACCCTAAACCTGGCCCCTCAGGTAAGGGGGGGGACAACACTGGCACATCCAGGTGCATTGCAGCAAGAAAAGGCTGCAGAATTAGATGTGCAGGCAGATCCTGACCCTGACCTCAAAAAGGCCAGGATGAGGACTTTTAGGATCTAAAAGAACTAGTGACACCACTGACTACCCTCTTTAACAAATCATGGGAGGATGGGTTGGTACCTGAGGACTGGAGGAGGGCAGATGTGATTCCCCTTCACAAAAGTGGGAGCAAGGCAGAAGCAGGAAACTACAGACCTGTTAGTTTAACCTCAGTGATAGGGAAAATGATGAAATCACTTCTGAAGGAAAGAATTGTCGAGTATCTAGAGGCCAGAGGGGCACAAGACCCTAGGCAGCATAGATTCACAGTGGGAAGGTCATGCCAGACAGAATCTGATAGATTTCTTTGACTGGGTGACCAAAGTAGTAGATCAGGGAGGGGCTGTGGACATGGTCTACCTAGACTTTAGCAAGGCATTTGACACAGTCCCACACAAAGATTAATATACAAGTTAGCCAGCCTGGGAGTGGGTCCCAAGATGACAGCCTGGTAAAGAATTGGCTGGAGAACAGGACACAGAGAGTAATAGTAAATGGAGTCCACTCAGAAGAAAGGGAGGTTACTAGTGGGCACTGCAGGGTTCAGTATTAGACGGTCCTCTTCAATGTCTTTATAAGTGACATTGCAGAGGGACTGGAAGGAAAAGTATGTCTCTTTGCAGATGACACAAAGATCTGCAACAGAGTTGATACACACAAGGTGGGTGGAAAGGATGAGAAGGGACTTGGCAAGGTTAGAGGAATGGTCAACTGTATGGCAGCTTAGATTCAGTGCTAAAAGTGCAAGGTAATGCACCTGGGAAACAAAACTCAGGGAAGAGTACACAATGGGGTGAGATACTAACAACAAAAAAAAATGGAAAAGGACCTGGGGTAGTCATATCAGATGACCTAAAGGTGGGCAAGCAAGTGAGAGGGCAGCAAGGAGGGTTAGGGGATACTGGGATGCATAGGAGAGGCATCACCAGTAGAAAACAGGAAGTTATTATCCCTCTGTACAGACAGCTGGTGAGACCCCATCTGGAGTACTGCGTGCAGTTCTGGAGACCCAATCTCCGCAAAGACATAGACAGGATGGAGGCTGTCCAGAGGAGGGCAACTAAAATGGTGCAGGGTCTGCACCAGAAGACATATGGAAGAGAGACAAAAGGAGCTTAATATGTATAGCCTCGAGGAAAGGAGGGAGAGGGGACATGATAGAAACGTTCAAGTACCTCAAGGGAATCAACAAAGTCCAAGAGGGTAGCATCTTTCAAAAAGAGAGGTGTGCAAGAACAAGGGGGCACAATTTGAAGATAGAGGGAGGCGGCTCAGAGGTAATTTAAGGAAGTATTTTTTCACAGAGAGGGTTGTGGATGCATGGAACGGCCTTTCCGGAGGAGGATGTGGAGTCAAAAACAGTGGTGGAATTCAAGCATGCATGGGACAGTCATAAGGCCATTCTAGGGGGTGGGGGTAGGAAGAAGTAGGCTACTGGTTAACTAGGATCTGCAGCTTATCCAGTAGGTAGGGAAATGGGCAGACTGGGTTGGCCAAGCGGTCCTTATCTGCCATCAAATTCTATGTTTCTATGTTGGTAAAGGCACTGACCTTAAAAAATTTATCTTCCTGGACATAAAGTCTCCACCACTCATTCACACTAATGGGAGTATACCAGAGGAGCTAGGACCCAGCGGGAGCAAACCTTTTCGGGAGGGCTGACACCTGAGATGGAGCCAGGAGGAGCGGCACCACAAGCCGGGTGGTGTCGACCCTCCAACTGCCTCAATTCCTTTTTTCCCCACCGTCGAGTGCGCTTCAGTGACAACGTCGCTCGCCCGCCAGCAGTCAAATTTCAAACTAGCAGCATCGTTTTCAGTTTATTATTTTGTAGTATTTTTTTGAATAAAGTTCCGCTATTGATAATTTATTCTTATCAAAGGAAGAAGTCTCAGCCTACATTGATGGAGTTGACCATGAGCGGGTCAGGTAACAGGAGACTTCATATGAAAGCTGTTCAGTCAGCCGGGCTGGGTCCGGTCTGCCACCTTCTCCGGAGGGGGGGTCTGACAACGGACGGTCCAGTGCCCGAGGGGATGGGCAGTCCACCCGGAAGCATAAAAGAAAACGGTCACATTCTTGACACCGTTTGGTCTTGAGCTCTTCTTCAGCCCGTAGGTCAAAAAAGAGAAGGCATCACTCAAGGTCGCCCCTCTGATATGTCTGCACGTCGACGGCCGGTCATTGGAGTCAGTTGCCGGTCTCCTCATTCAGAGTCACTGGTTTCTGGTTCTGGGCACAGACCTCTTCGACATCGGAGCCCTTCCCCACCTTCTGGTAGGGCTTCCGATAAGCAGTTTCCTCAGTGGGCCGCTCTGATGGAGCAATGGGCTCGGTGGCTGGTCCAGCTGCCTGGCCCGGTTATTCCGGGGCCCTCGGGGATCAGGCAGGGCGATTGAGCCTCCCTAGTCACGCAGCACCCTCTTTGGTGCCATAGACTCCGTGTTCAGGTGTTTTCCCCCCTCACATGGCTGCGGCACAGGGGGGGGCCACACTGATGCCTCTATCTCCTGGTATTCTTCCTTCTTTTCCCTCAAATCCTAATTTTCGGGGGCCCTGGGTTGGTTTCAGAACTATCAGAGTCGGTGGATCACTTAGCGCCGTTTTTGGCACCGATGCACCTGCCAGTGCCATCCTCGGCACCAATGTGCCTGCTGGCGCCGTCCTCGGTGCCGTGCGGCCTTTCGGCGCCATTGAGTTTCTCAGTGCTGTGTGGCCCTTTTCGTCGCTGTCTTCATCGCTGCGGCGGCTTTTGGCACCATGTTCTTCTTAGCTGGCCTGTTTGTCGGTGCCGTTGCCTCGGGCGCCAGAAAGTTCTTCTTCAGCCAAGGCTTGGCTTTTCATCTGCCAATCTTCAGGGCTTCTCCTCTCTGAATTCTTTTCCTTCCTCTTTTCCTGCTGATTTTCATTCCTTTCCTGTCCATGCAGTCCCTCCTGGACTGCCAGGAGATATTGAGCCTGACCCAGATCTTAGACTTGGAGATGATGTGGAAGGAGCAGGACCTAATCCTGGTGCAGAGCCTGTGGTCGAGGACCTGACATTTAAGTCTCTGCTAAAAAATTTTAATTCCACTCTTTCTCTTCAGACTATGGACATCGATCCTGGGAAGCTCGGACTCCAATACCTTCGTGTTCCGGACATCCCTATGGATTTAACTCCCCCGGTACAACCCTCCTTTGAGACGCTTTCTCAAATGGTATGGAATAATCCTGCTCTCATTCCTTCTGTGGAAGTCCATAGATAGGAAGTATGCTGCGCCCAAGGATCGACATATTTTGGCTTCCCAAGCCTTTGTGGATCCTATTGTAGTCTTGGCAGAGAATGATATGGTCATCCTTCCTCAGACCACTACAGCTCAACCTATAAACAAAGAATCTCATAAGACAGATAGTTTAGGTAAGAGAGTCTTTGCTGCATCCACCCTGGGTATGAGTATTGCCAGCTACCAGGGCTATTTCTCTCAATATGAGTATATTCTTTAGCATTCCCTCAAACAAATGGTTGAAGCTCTACCGGAGTCGGACACTAATTCAGAGCTTCTTCAAACCATAACCAGGGGTATCGAGTCCAACAACCAGCAGGTTAAAGCAGCTATGGAAGCCTTCGATACTGCCTCCCGAGTGGCAGCGGAGGGCATTTGTACCTACCGCTATTCCTGGCTGCACACTTCTGGTTTCATGAATGATGCCCAGCAACAGGTCATGGCGTTGCCCTTTGATGGTGTGTATCTCTCCGGCCCTCAAGTGGAACAGGCTGTAGAGGCCACACAAAAGACTAGGTCGGCCATTAAATTGGCTCGACCTCCTCCCACACCCTCTCGGGGGGGGGTGTTAACAAATACCAGTTTCATAACCATCAGTCCTTTTGAGGCAAAGGCAGGGGAGGTTTTAATAAAAATCAAGCCCCTCAGCCTCAAAAGAAAATGCAACAGAAGGCACAAGGACCCAAAGCACCAAGTGAGTTTCTGGCCCAAGTCCCACCTCAGCTGCCCGAGGGGGGCTCCTTATCAGTGGGAGGTCATCTGACTCAATTCTACAACCAGTGGAAGTCCATAACTTCAGACAAATGGGTCCTCCGGATAATCAGCGAGGGATATTCCCTTAATTTTTCAGAGAACCCTCTGGATTGTCCCCCCAAATGGCAGCCAAAACTGTCAATACTTCAGTCAGAACTTCTCGCCTCAGAGATACGAGGCCTTCTGAACAACAGGGCAGTAGAAGTAGTTCCGCTGGATCAATGGAACACAGGGTTCTACTCCCATTACTTTCTAGTTCCAAAGAAAACCGGGGACATGTGCCCCATTTTGGACCTTAGAAAATTAAACAAATTTCTTCCCAAAGAGAAATTCAAAATGATATCACTAGGAACCCTGTCACCTTTGCTTCATCAGCACGACTGGTTAGCCTCCCTGGACATTCAGGATGCTTACCAACATATTCCTATTCACCCAAGGCATCACAAATACCTAATGTTCGTGGCTTTGGGCCAGCATTTTCAGTTCAGAGTCCTGCCCTTTGGGCTATCCTCGGCGCCGCAAGTTTTTACAAAGTGTTGTGCAATCCTCGCAGTGCATCTCAGAAAAATCGGAATACAAATGTTCCCATATCTGGATGACTGGCTTCTAGCAAGCCCTTCCAGGCAAGGAACTCTCGATGCCGTTGCCACGGCCTCAGACTTTCTCATGTCCATGGGAGTCCTGCTAAATCTCAAGAAATCACAGCTGCAGCCCTCCCACGGGCTCCTTTTCATAGGAACTCTTCTGGATACCTCCTGTGTGAAAGCTTTTCTACCAGAGGACAGAAAGAGCAATATCCTACAGATGGCCCGATACATCAGAGAGAACAGCTCGGTTCGAGCTATCTCGATGCAACGGATGCTAGGTCTCATGGCATCCTCGGTGTTCACTGTACCCCCTAGCACGCCTTCACATGAGAACCTCTCAATGGATGCTCAGTACTCAGTGGTCCCCAACCACTCACCCTCAATCCTTTCTCATCAAGGTGACAGAACCTCTGAAGAAGTCACTCACCTGGTGGTCACAAGAGGACAATCTTCTGGAAGGGTATCCCTTTGCTCCTCTGGATCATCAGATTTCCATTACCATGGACACGTCCCTGATGGGGTGGGGAGCTCACTGTCAGACTCTCCACACTCAAGGTACGTGTACTCAGGACGAGTCCCAGCTTCACATAAATGTCTTAGAAATGAGAGCCGTCCCTTATGCAGTCCGGGCTTTGAAGGACATACTCTGTCACAAGAACATTCTCCTTCAAATGGACAACAAAGCAGTGATGTATTACATCAACAAGCAGGGCGGTGCTCACTCTAACCCCTTATGCAGGGAAGCGATGAGAGTGTGGGAATGGTGCTTGGAGCACAAGGCTCTAATTCAAGTGGTCTACCTGCCGGAAGTGCAGAACGAACTGGCAGACCGTCTCAGCAGAACAGAGAAAGATCCTCATGAATGGTCTCTCGACTCAACCGTAGTTCAGTCACTATTCGCAGTGGGGAACTCCAGACCTGGACCGTTTTGCATCCCAACTCAACACAAAACTGCCTATCTTCTGCTCCAGAAATCCAGGGCCTGGCATTTTCTGTCAGGATGCATTCAGGCTGCAGTGGACAAAACGCTTTCTATACGCCTTTCCGCCTCTTCCTCTAATTCAGAGGGTACTTCTCAAGTTCGAGTCCCAGGGGGACAAAATGATCCTTATTGCTCCCTTCTGGCCTCAACAAATATGGTTTCCGTTACTCAACAGTATGGCAGAAACCCCTCCGAAAGTGCTTCCCCTTCAGACGAACCTTCTGACTCAGGGGCCCATGGTCCATCCCAGTCTGAGATCACTTCACCTTCACGCTTGGCTCCTGAAGAGATAGAAGTGAACAGGTTCAATGTCTCTCACAGAGTTTCAGATATTCTTCTGGCTGCGTACAAGCCAGCCACTAGGAAAACTTACACAGCCAAATGGAAGCATCTTTCGCTCTGGTGTGCAAAATCCTCTTTGAATCCTTTTTCCTGCTCACCAAATAAAGTTCTAGAGTACCTTTTAGACCTCTCAAATTTAGGTCTGCAATACTCTTCTGTCAGGGTTCAACTTTGTACCATTTCAGCTTATCATGAGCCAGTACTTTCCTTGTCACTGGCTCAGTTACCCATGGTTAAGAGGTTTCTTGAGGGGATTCTGCATACCAGACCTCCTATCTGATGTCCAGTCACAGCCTGGGACATTAATCTTGTGCTAGACACGCTCACTCGAAAACTTTTCGAGCCTCTAGCTACCTGTGAGTTGAAATTTCTCACTTGGAAAACGGCCTTCCTGGTGGCCATTACCTCAGCTCGCAGGGTCTCTGAGATACATGCCTTGGTCACAGACCCTCCGTATACTGTGTTTCATAAAGACAAAGTAGTTCTTAGGACCCATCCTGAGTTTCTCCCTAAGGTTGTTTCAGAATTCCATTTAAACCAACCTGTGGTCCTTCCTACTTACTTTGTGAACTTCCAAAATGAAGGGGGAGTGTTCTCTTCATTCTTTGGATGTCAAAAGAGCTTTGCATTTCTATTTAGATAGAACAAAACAATTTCGCAAAGCTCAACAACTGTTTGTTTCCTTCAGTGAGACCCGGCTGGATCAACCTGTCGCTATCAGATGCATTTCAGCATGGCTAGTGGCATGCCTTCACCACTGTTATTCCATGGCGCAGGTTAAGCTGGAAGGCAGAGTGTACACTCACTCTACTAGAGTGGTCGTGGCATCCCTGGCGGAAATCCGCAACGTGCCCATTGCAGGTATTTGCAATGCGGCTACCTGGAGCTCAGTGCATACTTTCATCAAACACTATGCCCTGGATGTCCATGCCAGATGACATATTTCGTTTGGCAGAGCCATCCTTAGTGGACTTCTGTCCTAAATTTGTGAGCTCTTGGTCTCTCCTGCCACACTTTCGGGGGATTATTAGCTCAGTACTCTCCCATTAGTGTGAATGAGTGGTGGAGACTTTATGTACAGAAAGATATGGAAATTACATACCTACCATAATTCTTGATCTTCTTGGACGAAGTCTCCACCACTCATTCACATGCCCACCCACCATCCCCCGAGCTTACCTCTGTTGTTGGTCTTCACTCTCTTAATCTTTAGGCTGTGAAGACTTCTTTCTTGACCCTTCTTATACGGGTCTTCCGGACTATCTCATGTCCGGTTTTTGGTTAGGCTATCCTTCTAGGTTAGTTACGCTGCACCTCCTTGGAAAAAAAGGTACTGAGGCAGTTGGAGGGTCGATGCCAAGATAGACGTTGCCACACAAGCAGAGGCTCCCGGCACCATTCCTCATGGCTCCATCTCTGGTGCCGGCCCTCCTACAAAAAAGTTTGCTCCTGCTGGGTCCTAGCACCTCCGGCGTAGATCCCATTAGTGCGAATGAGTGGTGGAGACTTCGTCCAAGAAGATCAATAATTACGGTAGGTACGTAATTTCCATTTCTTCACATAGCTGGGCCATGCACCCAGACTTATGTGCACTGGTGCCAGTCAGTACAGGGATATCATCATAAAGTCTGGTTGAAGGGCAGACCAGGGCCAGCATCTCCACAGAATCAACACACATGTGAGAAGAGCCATTCTTTTTCCACACCACAACAATTGGGGAAGCATATAGGCTGCGTGACTCTTGTATGATGCCAGCTGCTAACATCTCTTGTAGGTGACGTTGGACATCGTCTATGTCAGCAGGAGCTATGTGTTTCACTGAACCCCCACACATGCAGTCCATCAAGAGGTTGTAATGGGTGATCCGACAGATGATACTCATAACAGTCTTGGAAAATTATTGTGCCTTGAGACCTGCTGTCTAAAACTGCTTGAGCTGGAATCCCGTCTATGTGTACAGTAGTATCCATGGAAGGGCCCACTAATGTAGACCAGTCTGGAGGGACTTTAGGAGGAACCTGGACAGATGATTTAGCCACAAAGAAATTGGAATTTGGATTTCCTGAACCTCCACTGTAATCATTTCATGCACCCCTCTGCAGTTGGTTTGCTTTTCAGAGCTCCTCTTGGAGTCTGTTTACCACCTTTTCTAAATTCTTTTGAGACCAGCATTCTTTCTTCATATGCCCATCCTTTCCACAATCATGACAAATTACAGGTTCTTGAATCCACCTTAGCTGAAACACTACATTAGGAGCTAGTCTCCATTCACAGTTAGAAGGTTGAGCAGAGTACACATTGGGTGCTGAAGAGCACTAACAGAAGATTGTGGGTTCGCCCACTGCCTGCGGTGCTGGAGGTGATGCAGTATGTCTCAACAACTTTTTTTTTCGGTTGCCGTTAATTCACGGTTCTCAGTCTTGGAGCTGACCTCAGTAGAGGATGCCTGAGCGTGCACTTCCACCCCCATAGCAGACACGCTCTGAGAGGGACCAGGGTCTCTGTTTGTGGAGGAACTTTCGTAGAAGCACCCGCTTTCACTTCTCTAACTTCTCTTAACAGCTCATCTCTCAACAGCTCAGTCCATGACGGAATATTCTTAGCAGTCTCTTAGTGCTCATCAGTGCTAGATTCCACCTTTGAACCTCACTCACCTGATCATCCTCTGTCACTTGTGAAGCAGCAGCAGATATGTGAGAAAGCCCCCCACATGGCCGCCTTTGCTCAACCCCCTGAATTTCTCTCATTAATTCATCATAGGAGGGAGGCGAATCCAGCTGGGTTGCAAGTCGTAACAGAAGCAGTAATAATTCAGAGAACTGGGCAGACTTAAGGATCCGGTCCAACCTACTCTGATCTAACTTGTCTGAGGCCACACTACCCTTTCTGAGGCATTCCTGTAGCACCTTTTCAAGTCGAGGTACATACACTGATAAGGGCTCCCCTTGGTATTGCTGAGTGTTTCTTACCCTCCACCATAGGTCCTCATCTGAATCTGGACTCCCGTACACATTTTACAGTGCATTTAAACAGTCCTGTGCAGTTGCTTCAGGGTTAGTAGCCCGCTCGGCATGGATAGTAGCCAGAGCAGGACCTCAGAGGCTTTCACTTAACCTCTTTCTCTTCTCCGCTTCAGAACATTGCCATTCGGGTACCAAGGGAGCAACATAGTCTATCCAGGTCTCCCAATCATCCTCCCCATGGGGGGTGGGAAGAGTGCCCGAGAATATCCTCAGCCTGCGGTAAGAGTCATGACTAACTGTGGGCACAGGAGTGGATGCCTGTACTGGTGTGGGCATGAGAGCTGGTGAAGGGACAGGTGCTGAGACTGGCGTGGGCAGCAGGGAAGGAACACCCCCAGATGGCATGAATAACTTTTTAAAGTCCTCTATGGTTTTACCCTCCTCCAATAACAACTTGTCAAACTTTTCCTCAAAGGTCTCAGATAATGGTGGGGGCTTGTTCTCTAAGGGTCCTTACTATCTTTAGTCACCACCATCCAGGTGGCTGGGAACCCCTCAGCAGCAATAGTGTGGGGCACCTTTGTGCTGTTCACAGGACTGCTACACTCCACTAAGGCCATTAAGGGCTGGGCAGTCAAGTCAGCATGTTGGCTTACCATCACAGCTTTTCCCAAGCATTCAGTTTTTGAAAGTGCCCCTTTCACAGTGTCTTTACTAGTGCCCAGGGATTTATTCAGTATTAACAAGGCATTGTGGGGGTCAATCTCATGCCCCATACACCATCCCACCAACTGATACACAGCCATGACCACTAGGAGGTGTTAATCCCAAGCGATGCCTTCAAGATGTAACCCCTAAGTGGCACTATCCTAAGGGCTACTACCGCTGCCTGCATGACTAGGTGCAGGTTGAGGGGCCTGATCTTGTTGAACAGGTGCCTCCACCCGGAAGAATGGTTCTGGGGTAGCATAACTGCTGTTGGTATAGCCCTCCAGGATACTATAACCCCCTACCAACCCCTCTAGTGGCCTACACAGTATAGCAGCAAAACAGTCACATGTACCATATGGCAATAATGACTTGCTCACACCCCTTGCACTTACCACCAGGGCTGGATCCTCTGCAGCTGCCCTGGAGACCCCCTGTAAAGTAAGACCTGTAATGCAACAGTTCAATGGCAGTACAATACCCCCACCAAAAACTTACACACTAGCCAGGTTAAACGCAAAAAGAACAAAATCTGATTTATTCAGGGGGAAGTGAACAGGGGTGGGGCATGAATCTAGCGGATGACTGACAGATCTGATTAATTCAGGCTGAACATGCATGTATACTGAGCCCCTTGTATACAGTCACACAACCCTGGGTACCAAGTTGTTAAGCAAGCTAGCCTGAAGCAATGCCTGAGGTAGGCCGGCATTGCAGCTGTTGTTGGGGCCCTTAGAAGAGAAAACAATTAGTATGCACATCAACCCAGAATTTGTAATCTGGAGCCGGATGGCTCAGTTCATTGTAATAAACCGAAACAAATAAATCAGATGACACAATGGCTGCAGCTTTGTTGCAGGGAGCTACCCTGTTTGGTACTCATGCTAAAGATAGAGGTGGGACAGCTCAGGGATAATGTGAGGAAAACATTTTTCATGGAGAGAGGTGGATGCATGGAACCACCTTCCTGTGGAGGTTGTTGGGTCTAAAACAGTGGGGGAATTCAAACATGCATGGGACAGACATAAGGCAATTACAGTATAGTGGGGGGTTGCAGGACGTAGGCTGTTGATTAACTAGAATCTACAGCTTATCCAGTAGGTAGGGAAAGGGGCAGACTGGGTGGGCCAAGTGGTCCTTATCTGCCATCAAAGTCTATGTTTCTATGCTACCCAGACCAAGATGCAGAATTGACGAGATGAAGATCTTCCTGGACTAAGTCTCCATCACTCATTCACACTAGTGGGATAGCGCCGGAGGCGCTAGGATCAAGCGAGGCAAAATTTTCTGAAGAGTCGGCGCCCGAGGAGTAGGACCCGCTACCTTGACGCAGCGAGACTGACTCGCTCCTGTGTAGGCCATCTAGGCGTCGACCCTCCAACCGCCTCAGTTCCTTTTCTCCCGCCGTCGAGTGCGCTTGGATGTCGACGTCGCTCGTCTGCCGGAGTCAAAGTTTTCGTCTCTACGACAGCAGCTTTTAGTGTTTAATTTAAACGTTTTAATTTAACTGTTTAGTGGTAATTTTTTTATTCTACGAACAAGAAGATTATGAAGAAATTCTTTCCTGCCATCCACGGAGTCATCCTTAGATGGTAGCGGTGTCGGTAGGAGGACTTCGTTTGAAAGTTGTTATGGCAGAGGGGCTGTGCCCGGTCCGCCACCCTTAAGTAACGGGGGGGGGTCTGACTACGGACAGTCCTGTGCTCGGCGGGGAGGACAGTCCACCGAAGCATAAATCTGGCGGGGCCGGGGATCCGGCTCCACTTAGCCTCGAGCTCTTCTTCTTCGTTTGGGGAAGAAGAATTGGTGCCTCTCGAGGTTGCCTGTTGGTATGTCTGCACGAGGATTGTTCATTGGTAGGGGCAATAGACCTGAACTGACTTTCGTGGGTTCCCCCTTGGCCCCGCTCCTAATGGCTGCATTCTTGACTCTGGACTCCATCTCTGTCCTCGTTGGAGTTCCGGTGAGCAGTTTCACCTCTGGGCTGCTCCTGTGGAGCAGGGGGTTTGACTCCTTTTTTCCTGGTTGTGTTCCTGGTTTCGGGGCCTCCGGGCCATGGAGCCATTGGACTGGAGCCGGGTCAATTGGATTAGAATGAGTGCGGTGCCCTCTTGGTGCCTTCGCCATCGTGTCAGCCCCTCGTGCCTACCCCCTCTACCTTTTCCATGCTGGGACCGGCATGGGCACCACCTTTCTCCATTTTTTCCTTTGGCTTTCCACTGTGTTTTTCCTGGTGCTGTGCCCGACACCTTGGTGGCACCGCAGGTTCAGTGCCATGCCACTGGTTTGGCATTGGTGCCATAGGCGGCGCTGCTGGTGTTTGGGTCAGTGCCATGGATTGGCACTGTGGCTTGGTGCCATGGTCAGCACCGTACTCGGTGCCGCAGTCGGCGCCATGGCTCGGTGCTGTGGTCGACACCATACTTGGGCCGCAGCCGCGCCGCACCGTGCCGTGGTCAGCACCGTACTCGGTGCCACAGTCGGTGCCATGGCTTGGTGCCGTGGTCGGCACCGTATTCGGTGCTGCAGTCGGCGCCGTGGCTCACGCTGCACTCGGCACCGTGCTCGGCTCCGTGGGTGCTTCATTGCTGGCACCGCTAGCAGTGCTGTGGGTGTCTCATGGTGCCACTGATGCCCGCAGGCACCTGCGGGTGCTGCAGGTGGTGCCGGGCACCTGTGGGTGGTGCCGTGCACCCGTGGGTGCTGCGGGCAATGCCGTGCACCCACGGGCAGTGCCATGCACCCGTGGGTGCCGTGGGTGGTGCTGTGCACCCGTGGGTGCCGTGGGTGATGCCGTGGGTGGCACGGGGCATCCGCAGGTGGCACCTGGCACCCATGGGTGGCATGGGACCATGGGTGCCCATGGGTGCCATGGGTTTCTTGGGTGCCAGGGTGCCATGGTACCAGGGGTGCCATGGTTTTCTTGGGTGTCATGGTACCATGGGTGCCATGGGCCTCGGGGTGCCATTGCTGCCATTGGTACCGAGGATACCTGTGGGTTTCACTGTGGGTGCCCTCTGGTGTCTCTCAGGTTGGCAAGGGGACTGCTTGGTGCCCTCCTGTGCCACGAGTGACACTGGTGCCACAGGGGTGCCAGTTGCTGCTATCTGACAGAACTAGGGAAAGATCTGTTTTGCAGACCTCTCTTCCACAGGACTTGTGTTGGGATGTTTCCATGGAATGAAGTCCTATTCTGTGGATTATTTTCCACACATTTTAGTGGGTGGTGGTCTGCATCGGATCTCCTCATCCAGCAGTTTTCCGCTGATGGGACTCTTCTGTTCTGTTCTGTCAGCGGAATCTCTCATTCCACTCAGCACTTTCTCAGCCCCCTACGTGGTGCCAAGCTCCTCGACACCCTTCCTGGTGGCGGAGTCTCTAGTGGCTCTAACCTAGACCTTTTTTGGGGTCCTTCAGTGGTAGAAAGGCATCTAGATGACTCTCTCTCTGTCTTTCTGGTCAGTGATACAGCGGATGACTCATTTTATATACTGAAAGACACGCCGTCTCTATCATCAGAGTCTGTGATGCAAGCTCTTTTAGTAGTTCCTCATTTATGGGGTCCACCATAGTGTTCAGACTGGATCTGTGGACTATATACCTCTGCGTCTAGACTTTTTCAGTGGTCAAGACAATTACACTCTTTGGAACATTTTAATTCAATGGTCAGGAGCCACACAGACTGCTCCGCTCCTTTGTTAGGGGTATACAGTCCTCTTTTGATGCTGCCCCTCTGGTGGCTGCTTCGCCACAGGTAGTTAACATTTGTCTAGCTATTATTAGTCCAGTTAGGGGTTCGGTTATGGATCCTCAGGCTCCTCCTGCTCCTCAGAGGAATGACATCCTTGTCATTTCTGTATCAGGCAATCCTTGCCAAATAGCAGCCAACAACCTTGTCAGGCTCGGACTAATGATATTAAAAAAAAAAAGGGGGTCAAATTATCACAGCACAGGGCCTAGTTGGAATTTCCGATGCCGCACTTGGATCTGATCAGGTTCCGCCTCAACCCTGAGGCAGTCATCTCTAAACCTCAGTAAAGAGTACCTGTTTTCTTCTACCCCTAGGGGGCAGTCCAATCCAGCGGTGGTATAGCTCACCTCTTTTCTCTAGAGAATGTCTCTTATTCCGAGATATTTCCAAAACCTAGGCGTCTAACCAGTCTGTTAGTCCCTTTTTGTTTTTTAATCAGGCTTTCTTCTCTTGATCAGAGCCTTGCACCAACAGAAGTGACTCTTCAGCAAGTCGGAACTTAGATTCCTACTTCCATGTTTGCTTCAACTTAACAGATGACATGCTCCTTTCTTGACCATTGGTCAAGTAGCTCTTTTCTGAGATGGCTTCGCAATATTCACATACAATCATACACATAGGGGCAGGATGACCCCCTTTTGGATTATGCAGTGACTAGGATTTGATTTTACTAGACCACTACAAGAGGCTTCTAAGTTGTGCTTTGCCTTCCATCAGGAAGTTTTCAGTGACTTAGTACAAACCTTTTCCTTGATGAGCTAACCCCACCTGGACCTTCTTTTGCTCACCAAGTAAGGGGTTCAATGCTACTGGACCTGTTGTTTGCAGGTCAGCCATACTTGATAGTGGGGTTCCGTCTCCGCTTGGTCTACCCTGAACCTGTACACTTTACCTCTGGCTCTTGCAGTTCCTGAGGTCCTTTACATTAGATTAGTGCATGTCTTTGACACTATTAATTTTGGTCCTAGATCAAATCGTGAGGCCAGGTTTTGCCGCTCTCCTAGAGTAGTTGCGCTGCCTGGCAGACTCATTTTTGCCCATTGTAGTCGCGGCAAGGTGACGAGTTACAACTGAGCTGCTTATCTTGTAGGCACTATGTTATAGATGCCTTACAAGACAGCTCTTTTATTAACAGGACAGTCCTTGGCTGTCCTTTCTGAGTGAACCCTATCTCCTACCACCCTACTCAGGGTTGTTGATTTTAGCATGGTACTCTCCCACTAGTGTGAATGAGTGATGGAGACTTAGTCCAGGAAGATATGGAAATTACGTACTTACCGTAATTATTGATCTTCTTGGACAGTCTCCATCACTCATTCACACGCCCACCCACCATCCCCTGGGTTCACTCATTTCTCTTTCCTAGTCTTCATGGCCTATGGTTTGGACTGTGAAGACATTGTTCTTTGACCTTTCTTACAAAGGCCATCTGGGCCCTCTCAGGCCCAGAAACTCAGAATGAGTTACTCTCATTAGTTACACTGCACCTCCTTGGTCGAAAAGGTACTGAGGCGGTTGGAGGGTCAACGTCGAGATAGCCTACATAGGCGCGAGTCAGTCTTGTGGTGCCCGCGCGTGCGTGGTCCTACCTCAGCGCCGACCCTTCAGAAAATTTTTGGCTCCCGCTTGGTCCTAGCGCCTCTGGCGCTATCCCACTAGTGTGAATGAGTGATGGAGACTGTCCAAGAAGATCAACAATTACGGTAAGTACGTAATTTCCATATCTCTGGATGTGTTCTGGTTTGCCTGGGGAAGTAGGGTCTACACGACTCATCGAGGTGATCGCTACCTGTTTAATAGTGCTGAGCAGGGAGTCAAATCCCCCAAGCAGGTCTTTCTTTGGAAATGTCTCTGCAATGGAAGTGGCAGTCTAGGCCGAGATGGCAGGGCCCAGAGCAGGCAGTTCAGATTTAGTCCATGCGAGTGCTGGAGCAGCTTCCAGCTATCAAAACACACTTGAAAGCGGGGAATCATATCACGACCCACACAGCACATTCAGCACACTTATAAGCAACACAACTCTTAGTCACAGTTTGGGTAAAGTCCGGTTGCAATTTAGTAGAAGTTCTGCACAAACCTTTCAATCCGTGACTCACTTCGGTACCAGCAGGTTGATCACTTCTGGAGCAAGTCTTCAGTCCCAAATTCAGGCAATGATCACGCTCTTTCTGTTCAGGCTTCAGATCTCAAACAAAGGAATTAGATTTAAGTCCAACTTTCACATTCACTGGATTTCTCACTGGAAGATGTGACAGGCAGGCAAGTGCAGCCTTCTCGCCAATTCTCCTACGCTCCTATACAGGAGCAGCTGCTCAATGGCTCGAGCTGTTCACTCTCCAAACTCCAGCTCCCATCTGACTCAGCTGCAGGCAGTTTTGTGGATTTCTTCTGAGATCCAAAAGGTTTGGTTGGCTGAGGGAACTGTCTGTCACAGCAACAGCTCCCCCTCCAGGTCCATTTAGGCGCCAAACTAAAAAAAATATAATTCCTACAGATTTCAATACCACAAGACCTCTGGAGGCAGTCTCCATTTTAGGTCCACTGAGGTTCGATTGGTTCAACACTGGCAGTCAAGAACCAAAATGGTGGCTCTTATGCAAAAAGTCCATGCTGCAAGAGAAGGCAGATTAAACAAACTTCTAGACTATTATTATTAAGGCAGATAAACAGTAAATGAACACAGTTCCTAACAGAGCTCCCCTCTGCGCATATAGTGACTGCAGAATGGAGCAGAAATACCACTCGCCTGGCTGGTCACAAGCCCTAAACTACTTGGACCCAGCCCAGACTAATTTCTAACACAGCACAGTGACTCTCTTAAAGAGACAGGCACAGAGGCTTTCTATAGCACTCTCATGCAGACACATACAACTGCTACAGACACAGGACACCATCCTTACAGTGGGCATTAAGCAGCCCCAGGAAGACATCTTAGCAAACCCCAATAGTGGGGTTACACCAGTTATTAGTGCCATTTCTCTCAATACGAGTACATCCTTTAGAATCCTTGAGTTAATAGTTGAGAACCTCCTGGAGTCTGCCATTAAGATGGAGTTTCTCCAGAATATCACCAGGGGCATAGAGTTCAATAGTCATCAGCTGAACGCTTCTATGGATGCCTATGACACTGCAGCTAGGGCTGCTGCCACAGGGATCTGTATCAGATGGCACTCCTGGCTCAAAACATCAGGTTTCTCACCTGATGCTCAACAGCAGGTTATAAATGTCCCCTTTGATGGTGCTTATCTGTTCAGCCCTCAAGTCGAACAAGCGCTAGAGGCTGACCAAAAAAGCAGGACTGCCATTAAAACAGCCAGGCCAGCTCCTACTGCTCCACAAAGGGGCAGGAACCATAGAAAATTCTGTAACAGGCAGTCCTTTCGAGGCAGAGTCCTAGGAGACTTTAACAGAAACCAGACTCCTCAGCCATAAAAGAAAATGCAGCAAAAGGCACAGGGCCCAAAAGTGCCCAGTGCCACTCTCTGAAAATCTGGCCCTGGTCTCAACTCAACTGCCCGAGATGGACACTTCCATGGCAGTGGGAGGTCATCTGACTCACCATGGATAAATGGGTCCTCAGGATTATTCGAGAGAATTATTCTCTCAATTTTGCAGAGATCTCCCCGGATCTTCCACCCAAGCGGTAGTACAGCCTGCCCATTGCTCAGTCAGACCTTTCACTTCCGAGATTCAGGGTCTTCTCAGAAACAGGGCAGTAGAAGTGGTTCCCTGGGCAGAAAGGAACATGGGTTTCCTACTCCTGTTACTTTCTGGTTCCTTAGAAGACTGGCAGCATGTGCCCAATTCTCGACCTAAGAAAATTAAACAAATACCTTCTGAATGCTACTCATTTAGCTTTTACCTGTCCTGCCACCTCTTTCAAGAACCATCGTGGTCTCCTCTTCCTTTTGCTTACTTGCTTGATGCAGAAGTTTGTTGCCTTCCCTGTGCCATCTTTTAGTTTAGCCCACTGTTCCTCCACCCGCCCCCCCCAGGTCATCTCCTCCTGCCAGGTCATTCCTGAGGCATTCACCCAGCTTTATAAAATTAGCCCTTCTGAAGTCCAGGACTCTTGCCACTATGTGGTTAGATTCTGCAGCTGTTCTTATGTATAATCACACAGTCCGATGATCACTGGTCCCCAGATGGCTTCCCACCTTGATGTCATGAGGGCTCCCTTACTAACCCTCTCCTACACCAACACCAGCATTTGGATCTAGCCTGCCACACCTCACCTCGGCGCTCTGGCAGCTGGATCACAGGTCGTGAGGGCTCCCTTACTGGCGCTCCCACAAACCAACACCAGAAAAGGGATCCAGTCTACCACTCCTCACTTCGGCGCTCTGGCAGCTGGATCACGGGTTCTGGGGTCTCCCTTACTTGCCCTCCCCCACACCAACACCAGCAAAGGGATCCAGCCTGCCACTCCTCACCTCGGTGTTCTGGCAGCTGGATTGTTGATCACAAGGGTTCCCTTACTTGCCCTCCCCCACACCAACACCAGCAAAAGGATCCAGGTATGGGACCACGTCACTCCGGTGTTTGGCGCCATTTTGTATCAGCACATAGCTGCTGATTGTTTTTTTACAAGAAGATTTTGTGTCTGCCCCAATGTGTCTGCCTATTTCAGGCTATGCTTTAATTGTCCTGAGCTCATTTACTATTTGCTTTAAAATACTTGATTTCATAGACAATTATCTGTAATATTGCTCTAAATTAAAGGTATATGCCTGTACTTTCCTCCTCTGTATTTTATAAGTGCTGCCACCCTCCCACCCTAAGGTGGTGTTCTTTTTATGGGGAAGCCTGCGTGCGATAACCAATCAGCTTTGTTTTGCAAACCCATTGACAAGTTAACTTGGTCTATCCCATCCCTCCCCTTTGTCAAGCTCTGTTGGTAGCTTCCTCTCCCGGACACTTTTCCACCTATAATATTCATGTTATTTTTATATGGTTTAGTTAATAAGGTAGAGTGCTGCACTGATTTCAGCTGCTGCCTGTTAATCACTCTCGAATTTTGGTAGGTGCCCTGGCTTTTTTACCTATTTTCACTCCCCTAACCATGCCTCCTGAGTTGTACCACTAGAAAGTCCATTCGTTATCATAAAAATAAATAAATAAATACATACATTTTATCCAGGGATTTTTACACCCTTGATGCTGGACTTCCCCTTGCAATCCCCACCCTGCACCATGGCCCAACCATGCCTGGCTGTGTTGTTACTCACCACCCTGACTGCTTTAACTATCATTACAGACACATTGCCCACTGATCTGGATTCAAGCGATAACCTGCCATACCTCAATGATTTCTCCCTGTCCAACACTTTAATAGCCTTCCCTGCACACCCTCACAATTCACATTCTTTGTTATGCAAGCAACGGTACTCTATTGTTAGCTACGTGAATAAACACTACCGATGTTGCATTGTCTCTGTGTCACACCCCTCATGGTTGGCCCTTGTCTTTCTTGCATTGTCTCTCTTACTTTTAGGTGGCAACATTGAGCCTAACCCTGGGCCCCCTCTCCCCCCATCCTCCAAAGGGTCTTTGCATCGTTTACCTAAATGCCAGGAGCCTGCATCCTAAAATGGATTTCATTAAAGTCTGGATCACTCAGCATGCCCCAGACATCCTGTGCATCACTGAATCCTGGCTGCATGCCAGGATTCCTGACTCTATCCTCTCCATCCCTGATTTCAACCTATACTGCCAAGAACATAGCAAATGTGGTGACGGTGTAGCCTTGTATGTAAGAGATTCTCTATCATGCTCTATTTCATTGAGTGAGTCTCATCCCATCTCCCATGAACTTCTTGGCACCCTCCTTTCCCTTCCCTCCTCTACCCCTATCTTTATTGGTGTTTTGTACTCCCTCTCCCAAGATAGACAATCTACTCCCTGGTCACTTGTATCTCCTCCATCTCCTCCATCACCTCCCTCACGGCCAAGGGTGAGCTTATTCTTTGCAGGGATTTTAATCTAGACTGGTTTTCCCCCTCCTCTAATTTTACACTCATCAAGTTAGAGCTTTACTCAATTGATGTCAGAGCCAATTTACCTAAAATCCTAATTCCATGAACCATTCCCTCTTGGATTGGGTGTTGTCCTCACACCCCCACCACATCTCAGCCACTGGCGTGCTCCCTGATGGCTTCAGTGATCATTGTGTCATCTACTGTATGAGAAAAGTGTCTGTACCCAAAACAACCCCCAAATACATTTAGTACCGCCCTGTCTGAACCCTGGCTTTGTTACCCTTCTTCAAGACCTGTCCCCCATACTATCTGCTCCTGCTATTGACTCGGCCCTCCACTTTTTCATAAACACCCTAACGTGGATCTGGGATACCCATGCCCCTCTAAAAAAGGCCAGAGTCAGGAATTTCCATCACCCGTGGATCTCATCAGATCTCATAACTCTTTGTAAAACTCGGGACAAATACTGTGCACTATACAAAGCCTCCCTGTTTCCAGTCCACCTGCATTTATACAGAACCCACAGAAATGGTTCTGTAGTGCCCCAAAGTTTAGGGCATCACAGAGAGTTGAATAAATAAACAAAATACACCAGGGCCCCAGGTCAGAGTGGGTTGGGCAGGGGTACTGCGAGGTCCCCCAGGTAGAGCATGTTCCCTCCATCAAGCCAGGCAGTACAGACTGCGTTTAAAAATAAAATAAAAAGAAAATTTTTTCTGTTACCATCCCTGTGCTGCAAAATACCCCCATGAGCAGGCAGCACACACCAGGGCACCAACGCGCTGGTAATGCTGTCCTTGCCTGGTGCATGGTGCTCGTTTTTGAAAAAAGGAACCAGCATGGCCAGGCATGGGTTCGAGAATTGGAACCCTGTGTGAGTTTCAAAAAGAAAGAGACATTTTTTTAGAGAGTTCAGCGAAATGTTTGTGGCTGGAGGTGAGCAGGGCAGGAGCAGGACCAAGAAAGTGATGGGAACCTGGGCTTACCTGAGTGCTGAAGCTAATTTATTCTGCTCTGCTGTGGTGCCTCTCCTCCACTTCCCAGCTGAAGACTGTCCTCTTCTAGTGGGTAGTGTGCAGTGGTCCCGGTCTCCGCTGTCATCCCATGGTGTGGGATCTCTTTTGCCCCATTTTTTATTTTTATTTTTTTTAAAAATAAAATGGCTCCCCATTAGGTGGCATGACCAAGCATTAACCCTCCTGAAGTCCCTAGCCATCCGCCGCATTGCCTGTAGATCTTCCCTTGTCAATCTTCACCATTCATTACTGCTTGGGTTAGTGCCAGAGGCGCGCACCCGCTACGGGAGTTTTTTTTTTTTTTTTGGGAGTCGGTTTCAACGGCGCCGCCTCTGTGCTGGCTACAGCTCTTAAGTGCGAGGGCGGCCTTAGGTGTCAGAGACCTCCTCTCTATCTCAAGTTCTGTTTCTCCCACCATCGAGGCTGCACCTGCTGCAAGGTAGTTCAAGTGTTTCTGCATCAAGACTCCTCATTTTTCTCCAGTGACTCTCACTTGATGCCATCTCCTGGTAAGACCGTTCCTTTATTTTCTGTCGATGGCGCCGAGTGCTTTATTGCTGTTTTTTGCCTTATTTAGTTCGCATCATGTCAGGTTCGGGGGCAAAACATAAGTCGAAGGCGGGCCGTGCCCCTATGCATCGGTGCTCCTGTGGCCGGCATTTCTCCGTCTCGGACCATCATGATGTCTGTCTCCGTTGCCTGGGACCCAACCATGATATGGACGCGTGCGACGCCTGTTTCTCCATGGACCGTTGTGTCCTCGAAGTCCACGCATTCAAGATCGGCAAGGCCCCGCCGACCTTTGGGGGACGGCATCGCTCAAGGGATTCCCAGGTAAGGTCTCTAGGCCCTTCCTCCGTGTCCCCTCTTGGGCCTATACGGTCCATGGAGGAGGAGGCTTCCTCCTCTTCTCTTGCCGAAGAGGAAGCTTCTTTTGCAGTGTCAGATGAATGTCGTGGTCCCTCCCGGGGACACCGCCTCAGCAGTCACCTCCTCGGAGGTGCAGGCTCCCCCAGTGTCGAGGCCTGCACCTGCTGGGCCCGGCACTGGTGGACCCTCGACGCCGCCCTCCAGCGCTGTTTCAGATCCCGGCGCTGCTGGTGATCGAGACGGTGCTGTTGGTGGCGCCGCTGTGGCCTTCGGCACCGCAGGCCCGGTTCGCTCTCTCGGCAGTGCCGGGTTGGGTTCCAATGCCGGGGGCGGCACTGTGGGCCTAGCCGGTGCCGCTGGGGAGCCGGGGCCGGGCCTAGCGGGTGCGGGTGGGCCAGGGTCGTCCAGCGCCACCTCTGGCACCGGCGCCATTCGCGGCCCCGTTTCTCCGGGGACCCCCGGGTTTGCTAGTATTGTGGTCCAGCTGGTCTCTTCCTCTTCGGAGGTCGATGACTCAGACGTGGACTCGTCCTGGCAACCTGACTCTTCGGAGTCGGGTCCCTGGTGTCATGTGGTGCTAGGTGGAACAGCGGGCCTCTCCCGCTGTCCCCGCTGCTGTCCTCCCCTGAGGGCCCTTGGGCTAGGGGTGGTCCTGGGTCCCTGGGGGGCGATGGAATGGGGGCGGAGGAAGGGGCTCTCCCTCCTGGGGGGCTTGTGACAGCTACCCTCCCTGGTGCTGTTGCAGCCATTCGGAGTGGGAGAATGCTGGGTTCAAGGAGGAGGGTGCTCTCGGAGTCCGAGGGGTCGAGGGGCGGGGTGCAGTCATTGCAGTCTCTGCCAGCCACCCCTCAGGGGGTGGCTAGGAGCCATAGCGCTGGGCCCCGCCTTTCCCTCTTGGACCTCGGGTTCCCCTCCGTTGGTGTTACTGCGGACTGCCCTTCTGGATCCATGCAGTCCCAGGTTCATCACAGGGGAGGATCCCCTTCTGGGCTCTTCCAGGTTTCGCTTTCCCAGGGTTCCGTTTTGCGACCTGGTCTGTTGTCCGGAATCCCGCCAGCTCAGGCTCCGTTCTCCAGATTTCAGAGCCCTAGCAGAGGACAGTTGCCTCTTCGTAGGTGCCCATCTCCCATTCCTCTGCAGCCACCCCCCGCTCTTCCAGGCCATGTCAGTCCTATGGGCCCGTTATCCTGGGAGCAGTTCAGAGGGCTGCGGCGGCCTTCCCCTCATACGTCAGGTGTATGAATGAGCGGGTCTTTCGCCTATCCCACCGCCGCAAGAATCTTCTGGACACTCGGGCTCTCCATCATCCTCGTCTCCCTCCTCTGAGGGAGAGGAACCCTCTGCTCATATCTCCTCTGATGCTGATTTCACTGAATATCAGCGATTCCTTTCAAAGATGGTGAGGGATCTTCGAATCTCCTACGTTAGGCGAGACAATACCGAACGGGAGACGCGTGAATTCCTTGGAGAATTCAGTGCCCAGCACCTGGTGGTACCTTCCTAGCCTATCCCCTTCCAGGAGGCATCTATCCATTCCTGGCAGTCGCCAGCCGTCCCTTCTCCAGCCCCGGCAGACTGTCAATAAAGGTATTGTGCCCCTTCGGAATCCCTGGGTACTCTCCCCAACCCACCCTCGGGTTTGGTATACCTGGAGACTCCCTCTGGGCGCCGCCTGGCTACGGGCCGTCCACGGTTCGAGTTCCTACAATTCGACCGGTGGGGACGTAAGAGTGTTCTCTTCCTCTCGTGCGATGGCTTGCATTGCGTCACATCAGGCTCATCGCACTGCCTACAGTAGGCATTTGTGGTCGATGCTCTCTCAGCTCTTAGCATCAATGCCTGATATGGAGCAAACCGGACAAGCTATTGCCCTCTCTGCTATAGGCCTGGAGCTGGCAAGACACCAAGCAAGGGCATCTTATGATGCCAATGAGGCGGCTTCCAGGCTTGCGGGGACAGCGATCTGCATTAGGCAGATGGCATGGCTTAGTCTATCAAGGTTGTCACCCCTGGCCTGGCGTAGGGTGATTCGCTCCGCTTTCTGGGGGACCCGTCTCTTTTCCTCCAGAGCTAGGAGATTACTGCAGGGGCTTCCTCCGTCTCCCCGTCCTCGGAGGGCACCTCCCAGCTCTTCTCTCCCATAGGCTTCTTTGATTAGCCCAGGTCTTCCCTTCTGTTTCTCACCAGCAGGAGGCTGGGGGTCTTGTCTCTAGGGTTCTACCCCTTTTTTCTAAGGGGGGCTTGGTACTCACTCTGTTAGTAATGAATGGTGAAGATTGACAAGGAAGATATGAAAATTACGCACTCACCGTAATTCTTGATCTTCTTGTATCTTCACCATTCATTACTGATACCCACCCACCTTCCCCTCAGTGGCCTCCTTCTGTGTCGTCTCCCCCTCCCGTCTCGTTCCTCTTCCTTCCCTTGGCCTTTATGCCAAAAAAAACCCCAAAAAACTTTGTTTTCCATTCTTATGAATGGTTCCTTTTTTCCTCAAGGTAAAGAGGAACGAGTACCGTTGTACTTTTCTCTAATTCTGAGGGAACTCTTTCTGACCGCCCTTAGGGTGCGATTCCTAAATACCTTCTTCAGGTTATGCAGTTTCACAGCCCAAGAGGCCATGCTCTGACTTGGCCTCGGCAAAGTCTAGAATCCTCCTGGCAGGTATTATTTGAGCTCTTCTAGCTGATGATTGAACTTGTCAGCTCTGAGCGTCTGCTTGCCTTGCCTTAGGGAGTCTGATTGAGTTCCACTCTATCTTTCATACAAAACTGCCTTCGAGAAGGCATAGTCTTTCCCATACACTACTGTGTTAGCACTTAACAAGGTGCTAAGGGACTTAGTCCCCTTCCTGGGTGGGCGCTCTACCCAGAACAGGTTCTGTCCGGGCAGTCTAGGAACCCTCAGCTAGGATGAAGGGACTTGACATGTTGAGAGTTCAGAGAATGTGCCCTCATTCGGATCTGTTCAGGTGGTTCGGTTGAACCTCCCCTCAGTCCTAGCAACTGGGATTCTTGCTCCCTTGTTAGTTTCGAGCCTATAAGCCTCTCAACCAATGCTCGATGGGCACTGTTCTCCCTCTCAACATGCCTCTTTTTCTTCTTCTTCTTCTACTTTCTCTTCCTTCTCTCTGTTCCTCACCTAGAGCCGCCCCGGAAAGGAGGCCCTGCGGTCCCTTAGGTTGGAATTCTCTCTCCTCTGTCTATTCTCTACCGGCTTATTCCTTTTTCAGTTTATATCCTTTCCTTTTTCTGTCCCTCGGCTCTCTTGTCTCGCTTTCCTTTTTTCTTACCCTTTATTTTCGCCTCTCCGGCTACCAGAACTGAGATAGAGGAGGAGTCTATGGCACCTAAAGGCCGCCTGCCAAGATGATGCAGTACGTCGCGCTCGAGGGCAGCGCTGTTGGAGCTGACTCCAAAAAAAAACCAAAAAACTCCCGTAGTGGGTGCATGCCTCCGGCACTAACCCAAGCAGTAACGAATGGTGAAGATACAAGAGAAGATCAAGAATTACGGTAGGTACGTAATTTTTATTTCTGCACCCCTGCTTCCAAGAATGTCCCACCACAAACACCTCCCAGCTTCCCAGAGCAGCGCCTTCATTCCAGGGTGGGGCGATGAGTCGGTGGCAGCACAAAGCCTGAAGTGCTGTCCACCAGAAAGAAATTTTAAAGTTCAAAAGTACCAGTGGGGCATGAAGGGGAGTGATGGAAGGAGCCCTTGGGGAAGAAAATAAATATTAATAAAGAGCACTGCCTAGGCTGAGTTGGGACCAAGGGCGACCAGGCCCAGTAACTTAAAGGGGCCCAGCCAGTAGACCTGATAGTTTAAAAGGGCGACCAGACTCAGTACCTTGAAGGGGCCCCCAGGGTCAGTATCTTAAAGGGGCCCAGTCAGTGGGCCTCATATCGTAAAAGGGTGACCAGGCCCAGTACCTTAAAGGGGCCCAGCCAGTAAGCTCAACAGTTTAAAAGGGCTACCAAGCCCAGTACCTTAAAGGGGCCCAGCCAGTAGGCCCAATAGTTTAAAAGGGCGACCAGGCCCAGTACCTTAAAGGGGCCCAGCCAGTAGACCCGATACTTTAAAAGGACAACCAGACCCAGTACCTTAAAGGGGCCCAGCCAGTAGGCCCAGTAGTCTAAAAGGGCAACCAGGCCCAGTGTGCTAGAAGGGGCCCAGCTACAATAGGCCTATACGCAGAAAGGGACGCAGGAGTTGGATAGTGACTCTTGAGGTGGGTAAAGAAGACCACAGGGTATCCAGCAGTTTGGTTGTAATGGCTGTCTGGACATTTCTAAACTGTGCCTGCTACAAAAGCTACCTGAACTGTGTCCTTTACCGAATGTTAACTGGACTGTGGTACATTGCCTGAGAACTACTTGAACTGTGTCATTGCTCTGGAACTGTGCAATTGCCCCACAGTCATTTGGTTGCTCCGAATTGTGTAACTGCCCCAGGTTGCAGTTACACCACCGTGTGTCAGCATCTTGTACTAAGTTTATTCCTGAATCAGTCTTCAGCAAGCCTGCAAAGGGCATTCAACAAGTGTATTCCTGAATCAGTCAGCAACCTTCAAGAGGGCATTCAGCAAGTGAATTCCAGAATCAGTCTGCAGTAGGATTTTCTGAAGATCCTCATCCATGGCCATACCCCAGAAATGTCACGTTTGTTGTTTTCCACTAAGTCCCAGTGTACTGCCATCTGTTTTCCTTCTTCAACTCAGTTATTTCAAGATCTTCAATGTCCCATTTATTGTTCTGTGTCTGTCCTTGACTCGTCCGGCCTTGGTGCCCAGAACTCTACCATTCACCTGGTTTCTGAAAAGATCCTCATCTAGGTTTTCAGTTTCCATGGGGTCCTCCCAGTGTCGACTTGGCAGTCCACCCTTGGGCTGTGGCAGGGTAGTCTTCTGCATCTATCTCTACCTGGCATTCCACAAGTAGGCTATTACGGGGGTGGTCTTCTGCATCTATCTCGACCCAGCATTCCACAAGTGGACTGTGGCATGTTGATCTTCTGCATCTATCTTGACCCAGCAGTCCACAAGCGGGTTGTGGCAGGGTAGCCTTCTACATCAATCCATCCCCGTCAGTTCACATGGGAGCCATGGCAGGATGGCTTCTGCACCGGTCATCTCATCCTGGCTGTCTGCCTGAGGACTGTGGCCGGATCCTTGTGCTTTGTCTTCAGTTCCAGTGGCCCAGCAGTGGGTTTTTAGCTGAGAGAGTTCTTATGCTTGTTCTTCAGTTCTGGTGGCCCACCAGCAGGTTTTTAGCCAAGGAGGTCATGTGTTATTCCTTGTTTCCGGCAACCCTGAAGAGGTGGGTGCTGTTGATGGAACTATGGCCTGTCTAAAAAAAACTCTCCACATCCCCTTAAGCCCACCAAAATTCTTTAAGTCATGCCAGCCGGCGAGCCTGCTTGTTGCCCTATCAGGATTTTCCTTGATTCTCCTTACCTTTCTGAAACAGATTGATCCTCCCATGGACAGAGACTTTGATAGTTGTGCATGAACTGCAAATTGTATCATTTTAGAGTCTTGCTATAACATACAGTAACAGTTATCAGTTTTGGAGTACTCCGGGGGGTAGTCACTTAGATAGAGGTGAACCTCGGGGTCATGGCAGAGTGACTTGAATGGTAATTAGTCTTCCTCTTATAGGAAATGGTAGAGAGATCTGTATAGGAATTACAGCACTCTCACAGTCTAGAGGCTCTTACAGCTCTCGCATTACAGTACCGTTACAAGTTTAGAAACTTCCTCTTATAGGAATTATAGATTGCTTAGTCTACCCCCTTCCCTGTGACCGTGTCTTCATTTCCCTGGTTACAAAATAACACAAAAGGTATCTGAAGCTCATTTATGACTCCTGCCTCTTTTTGTCAGGTGATACCATCCACCTTCCTTAGAACCTGAGGTGTTTTCTCACCATTCCACCTGCTGGGAGTGAGACTTTTGTTGGTAATTAGTATGCAATTTACCTGGGTCTTCACAATACTTCTGCTCTAGTCACCCTTTTACTGTAATTGGACTTCAGCACACCACTAGACCACTACATAAATTTCTTGCGCACCAAGCAGGGTGCAGAGCGTATTTTCCAAAGAGCCTAAAGCCGGAGAAGGAATAGAGTCGAGATACTGTTAGAATCCAGAAGTAGTAGTGAGATGGACGGAGGACTAGGAGAAGGCCCAGGGCAGATGCATCCTTCCCTGTTGACCATGCCATACTACATTGGAGCACCATGGCTCCCATGCTACCCTTGAGAAGTAGGAGGCAGAGACTCCAGCAGTTTAGGAGAGTTCTGAGTGAAAATGCAGTCAATGTTCTGGCTCCACCAGGTACCAGAACACCAGCGAGTAGAAATTCTGCTGGGACAGTTGAAAGGAGCTGCCCACCGAGAAATGCAGTCATGGCCTGAGACAGTGAAGGTGACTGTGGATCAGATTTTCCAGAGGTTACGAGACACATTTGATATCAGAACTGTGTCTGACCTTAAGATGAAGTTGTTCTCCAGGACTTGGAGGCCTCGGGAGATGTTGAGGGGGTATGCCGTAAGCCTACACTCCAAGCCATAGAGAGGGTGAACCCTAGAGAAATGCAAGACCTGGACAGGACCCTCACAGAGAAGTTCATCGATGGAGCTTATAGTGAAGCTTTATGGAGGGAACTGCACATGCCCCAACTGCAGGATCCTGATGCTTCCTTTTTGGATTTCAAGGAAAAGGCAATATGCACAGTATCCCAGGCTCTAGCTGAGCAGAGCAAGAGAAGAGGCTGCTATGTGTCAGCAACAGTTGATGTCTGCCAGCTCAGCATGGCTAGAGTATCCCACCGTAGGATGGAGACTGGAGAACCGGTGGTTGTCAGGACCATGTCCAGAGATACTGTTTTCACCAAATAGTTATCCCAGCTATTCCACACACACTGAAGAGGCCTATACTCAGATTGCACAAACACAGGTTCATTCTGAGTCTGAATGAACTGAGCAGATAACAGCTCTCACCCTCAAAGTCATGGAAGTGTGTCAGAAGATGCAAGACCTTAAGAAGGGTTGGAGACAGGGACACATTGGGGATCAAAAGGAGAGAGATTGGAGACCTGGAGATAAGACATCCTATCCAAGGAAAGGAGAATGCCGACGCCCGACTGACCATTTTGATGGCCAGGGAAGACACATATGTCAATGGTGTGGAATTGCAGGACATGTTGAAAGGAGATATGGACAGGCTGCTACCAATGCTGTGGCTTTAAACAGCGAGTCCCTGGGAATGCAGACCAATTCTTAGAGAATAGTGGATCAGTCCAAATTTCAGTAAAAGACAATCCTTTTTCATGGGAAGGTACCCAACAGTGACTGTACAAGTGAATGAACATGACCTTCCAGCATTGCAAAAGTACGCGCCGCTCGCTACGCGTGAGCGCCACTCCTAAACAAAAAATTGTTCTTGAGGTTTGCTGAGGCTGTTTGGGGTGAGTGTTTTAATTAGTTCCTTGCAACACCTAAGTAAATGCTTGTGACTCCAAGTAGTCCAAGCTAAATTAGTGTTTGTATTTGCCTGATGTCGCAGGGACAGGAGAAATTTTTAACCATATACTGAGTATAACAAACAGTAACTTCTCCATTTTATTAAGCAAAATAAGGCACAATTTTGGGCCTGAGTTGTTTTAAAAAGGACATATGCCCCTTTAGTGAATAGTTTGAGCAGGAACTCATTTGAAATATGTCTAGCCTGACTTTCATAACCTACTTGAATATTTTGACTTGAAATTGGTAGCTCAAGGTTAGTGGTGTTGATCTCACTCTATTTTTTTTTATGCCTGCAGACTGGTACCCCAAGGTTACAGCCTTGGTCTTCAAAAAACTTGATTATTTATCCTCATGGGAGAGAGACATCTGTTGCCTATAACACCTGACGTTATTGTGCAAATTTACTCCCCAACCTTAATCCATTGACAGGAAACATACAGTATATAGAGATATGGTCAAATATGCATTGGTAATTAAGAGGAATTTTTGCAATCATATAATGACTGCAAAGTTCCCTTACATTTTAGGACTTTAAGGGAGATGAATGAAAATGAGATATAATATGTTGAATATTAGTAGATGTTTAAGTTTTCTGTCTTTGGTGTTATGTGGGGATATACACCCCAACCTGGGCCCAGGTGATTTTGCTTCAGTAAGCACTGATACTGTGGTACCTATTAACAGTGATTTATTTTTAAAGGGAGATTTTGGGATAGTGCACTTCAATTCTCAAAGTGTCTGGAAAAAGTTTGATACAATTAGAGACTGGGTTACCATGCACTAGCCAAAGGTTATAGTCATAATTGAAACCAGGTTAAATGGTAGGATTGAGGATTCTCAAATTTAGCTAGACAATTACCAAATGTATAGAAACGACAGAAAGAAGAAAAAAGGTGGTGGGATTTTGATTTATATTAAATCAAACTTGGTGTCTGTTAAGCTCCAGAAATGTATTATTGAGACAGGTTTAGAAACTTTAATGTTGGATTTAAAAATTCCATTTGATAAACCAATGCTTTTAGGTGGTATCTATAAATATCTTAAAACTAACCAAGATGTATTTGATTCCCTCCAGATTTTTCTATAAAAATACAAAAGTTCACATGAAATCCTCCTTCTTGGGGATTTTTAATGTGAATTGGACAGCAATTAAGGAATCACATAGGCTGCTGGATTTTCAAATTGGTATGCATTTGAGCCAATGAATTCAGGGTCCCACAAGATTGAATAACAGAGATAATTCAAAATCTACCACCTTAGATCTTATTTTTACAAATAGTCTAAGTCTCTATCTAAATAGTGGGGTCCTACCGGATACCTTTTCTGATCACCAAATTATTTTTGCTATTCGAAAAAAAGTGAGGGTAACTGGCCGAACCCCTAGTTATATATATCTGAGAAATTTTAGGAAATTTGATTACATTAATTTTATGCTAGATATAGAAGGCATTGATTGGAATAGATTGTATCTTGTCTCTAGTGCATCGGATGCTTGGAGTTATTTTCTTCATATATTATGGCCACATTTGCATGTGCACTTTTGAATTGGAATATTGGAATACGCGGTTGTTGCGCATAGTGCAAGGGAACTTGTGCTAGCACATCCCCCTGCTCCACTCTGGCCACTTGCGCTGGCACATTGCCACTGCGCCATATGCACTGCGGGTGGCCAGGGTGCGATATTCAACAATGCTGTGCCATGGTGCAGCTCCGTTGAATGTCACCCAGTCAACGCTCCTGCATAGCCACGTTGCGCTATGCCCAGGTTTGCGCCACAGCCTGGCGCAGTCTGAATATCTGGGCCAATGTGTCTATTTGTATTTTTGTACTTTTGTAAACACTATTTAAGTATGCAAATGTGTGAAAGGTAACAGTATGAATGTACATTTGGGTCACCTTGAAAATGAGTTCGCTCAGTGGTGTGTTATCCACTTCATGGCATTGTCCTGAATAAAATATATTACTTACTACTACTAGACACAAGTTCTCAAGTGACCACTATGCAACAGAAATACTTTCAGCAACATTGGTCTCTGCAAAACTTACAACCCCCACCTCAATCCTGGATCAGACTAATCACCAGTAATGGGACTGATGTTCCGTACCTTGGCTACATTAAAGCTGACATTCAATTGGGAAACCACATCCAACTTCACCAAGGCATCATAGTCAGTGATGCCAATAGTAATGAATTGTCTCCACTCATCCTGGGGATGAATGTCCTACGGTATTGTTTCAAAGAACTAGTTCACCTCTTGTGTCAACAGGTTGAACAGCTACCAACAGAAGATAAACAAGTGCTACATCAGACCATCCACTTACTACAGTGTCATCAGTGCTTCACCAACATGGTCAGAGAAATAGGGAAGATGAGAGTGACAGACTCCCATCCCATCACCCTGAATCCCGGAACTGAAACTACATTATGGTGCAAAGCCAAAGTGGGACCAAAAGGACATGATTATGAAGTGCTGGTGGAACTGTACCCTAGTACCAATGAAGAACCCATCATTGTCGCTTGCTTCATTGCCACCGTTAGCAAAGGATAAATCACTGTCTGAGTCCTCAACTATGGGAACCATGCAGTTCAGTTTCATAAGAATCAGCCCATTGCCAAACTGCATGCTGTCAATATTCAAGATGTTGTGGAACCAGAGAGTCAATCCAACCTGCTGACCTGTCAACAGGTCGTAATGGAACCAAAGAGTGAATTGGAAAGTGAAGATCTGCCCAAATGGTTAAAGGAAATTGACATTGGCATGTCTGAAATGACAGAAGCTCAGAGGGAAGACATCTGAAGAGTAGCAATTTGACACCAGGAGGCATTTAGTGAGCATTCATTGGACTTTGGTCTGGCCAAGGGAGTTCATCACTACATCCCAACTAATCAGCATCCCCCCATCAGAGGGAGGTTCTGACCTATCCCTCCAGTCATGTATCAGCCAGTGAAGGACATGCTGAGAGAGATGAAAGAAGCAGATTTAATCCAAAAGAATCACAGTCCTTGGGCCGCACCACTGATGCTGGTGAAAAAGAAGAATGGGAAGATCCAGTTTTGTGTCGATTATCGGAAGCTCAACAACATAACTCATAAAGATGCATACCCTTTGCCTCGAATCAAAGACTCACTGACCACACTGAAATTTACAGTTGTATTCTCTACCTTGGATCTGACCAGTGGTTACTGGCAAGTACCCATTGCACCCACAGACATAGAGAAAATAGCCTTTATTACTCCTATGGGACTGTTTGAATTTACCCGTATGCCTTTTGGCTTGTGTAATGCTCTGGGTACATTCCAGCGACTAGTAGAACATTGTCTGGGAAGCTGCAACTTCAAAATACTGTACTTAGATGACATTATCATTTATTCCTAACACCATGAAGATCATTTATAGCACTTAGCAGAGGTCCTTGAATGTCTGGCACAGTATAGGTTCAAACTTAAACCATTCAAGTGTCATGTTCTGAAGCCACAAGTTAACTATCTGGGACATGTTGTGTCGGCAAGTGGAGTGTCCCCAGACCCTTACAAACTGCAAGTTGTACAAGAGTGGCTGGTCCCCACTACTGTGAGAGACATCAGAAGGTTCTTGGGCTTTGCCAGATATTACAGAAGGTTCATCAAGAATTTCGCTTGACTAGCTGCACCCCTTCATGAACTGCTTTGTGGGTTTATGACAGGGCATACACACAAAAGTCAACCTGTCATCTGGACTATCAGACACCAAACTGCTTTTGACAGTTTGTGACAAGCCCTAATAGAAGCTCCAGTTCTGGTCTGCCTGGACTACACCCAGCCTTTCAGATTACATATAGATGCCAGCAACCAGGGCTTAGGTGGCATTGTAGCACAAGAACAATTCAGAACAGAAAGAATCATTGCCTATGCTAGTTGCAGCTTGAGAGGCTCAGAACAAAATGATGAATGCTACAACTCTTTTAAATGAGAGCTCTTCCTGGCCATAAAGTCTCCACCACTCATTCACACTAATGGGACTACACCAGAGGCACTAGGACCAAGCTGGAGCCAAAAATCTTCAGGAGGGTTGGCACCGAGGTAGGGCTGTGAGGAACCGGCACTCACGCCATATAGGCTACCTCAGAATCGATCTTCCAACCACCTCAGTTCCTTTTTTCCCCGCTTTCGAGTGCGCTTCAGTGACGATGTTGCTCACACACTTGGAGTCAAGTCTTCAGTCTATATGACAGCAGCTATAGTTATTTTTAGTGTTGTTAGGTTTTATTTATTTTACTAGTTTCTTACATAAATAAAGTAATTTTTGAAAAGAAGAAGTCTTCAGCCCTCCTTCGATGGAGTCGACCATGAACGGGGCAGGTGACAGTAGGGAGACTTCACATGAAAGCTGTGTTTTCAGCAGGGCTGGGTCTGGTTCACCACCCTCTACGGAGGGGGGGCATCTGACTATGGGCAGTCCAGTGCTTGGGGGTATGGGCAGTCCTCCCAAAAGCACAAAAAGAAGTGGTCCCATTCTCGATCTTCATCCAGGACTCAGCACCGTTCAGCCTCAAGTTCTTCAGCCTCCTGGTCAAAGAAGAAATGGTACCACTCAAGGTCACCCTCTGGTATGTCTGCACATCAGTCATCGGTGGCTAGGGGCAAGGGCTTGACTCTGACTCCTTTGGGGTCTCCTACAGCCTCTGTTCCTTGTGACTGGCATCCTTGACTCTGGAGTCCCTCTCCGTCCCCTAGGGGGTCCTCTGGTAAGCAGTTTTATCATTGGGCCGCTCATATGGAACAATGGGTTCAGCGGTTGACCAACCTGCCTGAGCCAATGAGTCTGTTGCCGGGGCCTTCGGGCTTACCGGTTTTGGACCTGCGGGCAGGGCGGTTGGGACTTCCTAGTCATACGGCATCTTCTTTGGTGTCATCAACGCCATGCTCTGGTGCTTTTCCCTCTCATATGGCCGTGGTGCTGGTGCCAGCACAGGTGACATTCTCTCCTGCTGAATTTCTCTGATCTTCCCTCCCGAGTGGGTTGTTAGGGGCCGCTGGATCTGCGGTGCCGGGTGTGGTGCTGGCTCCTCTGGGTGTGGCGCTGGCTCCTCTTGGTGCAGCACTGGCTCCTCTGGTGCTGGCTCCATGACCGGTGCTGTGCTCTGTGCCAGCTCTGCCTGTGTTTTCAGTGCCGCATTCTGTGCTGGCACCAGGGGCACCTTCGGTGCTGCATAGGGTGCCGGGGTTCTCGACTCCAATTCGCGGAGCTCCTCCTCCTCCTCCTCTCTTTCCTCCCTTTCCTATTTATTCTGTCCCACCGGGACTAGTAGGAGATGATATTGAGCCTGACACACAACCAGGACTCCTCTGTGCTGAAACAAAACGGTCGTCTGCAAGCACCACAAAAGAGGCACAATCCAGAAATATGTAGTGCGCATGGAATACAGAATGCAGTATTGCTTTTAAGCAAATATTTTACTTCAAATGTGATTACAAGTACTTATAAAAGTGAGCAGAAACGTAATGAGTAGTTATCCCTAGGGCCTCGACTACATGAGTCTGCAAGAGGGTTAAGCCATACAGGTGAAACTCTATTTAATAAACCAATCAGTGCTTACATCATAATGTCAGTATCAATGCTGGCTAGCTCAGAAAACATTTTCAATTTAGAAAAAAATATAAGTAGTACAATTACTTCTTATTAGAATATAAATTCTCTCATTATTTAGACAAAAAAACTCTACAACATCAAAAATACTGACCATATAACACTACTACAAAACTATTCTATAAACATCTAAATAGTGGAAAACACTTTTAAACAATTTAATTAAACTTTCTGATGATAGAAAAATCAGCAGTTTCAGAATTTATCTAGCACTAATAAATCCTCTATCTGTAATGTCAAATATAATACAAAAAATCCATTCTGGAGTCTAGACAATAAGTTCTTGTTATTCACAACTCCCACATAACTTTTATACAGATAGAAAAATAGCATCCAAGGAAAGAGAGAAAAGTCACAGTACCACATCCTTAAAAGTTCAAAGTCCAAGGACTAACAGGCAGTTAATATGCCAAACTCCATAGTGGCCAATGCCAACCGGGTAGGTAGGAGCCCAGAAAGGATGGGTTACTGACACCTGAGAGAAAGAGAGAAAAAAACAAAAACATGTTAAACATCTCAATAAATGCAAAATATGTACAAATTACAAAGGAACATATTCTAATTTTCCCCTACCATGTTTCAAAATTATGTTTTTAAATGTTCAACTAGCATCTCCTTCTATGTAAAAAAGGCTTAATGTCCCAGTTATTATTTAGACCTTTAGGTTTCACTGCATCCAATTTAAACATCCACATACTCTCTTTTTGCAATAATTTGTTTGCTCTGTCACCACCCCATGAGTTGAATAATGCACAATCAATGCCCTGAAATTTCAAGCAATCTGGTTTAGAGTCATGATGTTGGAAAAAGTGGGTATCTACAGGGGTGTCATTCCTGGCATTAATGATAGATCTTACATGTTCCTGTATACGTTGTTTGAGGGATCTTACTGTTTTTCCTGTATATACAAGATTACAATCACACCAGAGTGCATATACTACATGTGTACTATCACATGTGATCAGGTCTCGAATTTCTACAATTGCTTCTGGTCTGTCTGGATGTATAAAGTTATTCCCCTCTAACCCAAATTTACATATATTACATCTCCTGCATTTATAGAATCCTTTTGTTCTTTGAGGGAGCCAAGTCTGTATTGTATTTGAAAAATTCCTTTTACTGAGACGTGTATGAACTAGTCTATCTTTAATGTTCTTACTCCTACGGAATGTTACTCTTGGTTTTGGTCCCACTGCAGATCCTACATTTACATCACTAATTAAAATGGGCCAGTTCTTATATATAACATTACCAATCTGTCCTGCAAGATGAGTGTATTCTGTTATAAAAGTGCACTGTGCATCTTGAACATCACCCCTTGTAGTTTGTCTGAAGAGGGAATCCCTTGGAGTCTGAGCCACTTTTTCTTTTACTTTTAGTAGGGTTTCTCTATTGTATGCTCTCCGTTCGAATCTTCCCATTAACTCATGTGCCTGGGAGTCAAAATCACTCTTCTGACTACAATTTCTCCTAAGTCTCAATAATTGACTATAGGGAATTGATGTCTTTAAATTAGGGGGATGCGCACTTGCAAAATTCGAACTGAATTGGTAGCAGTGGACTTTCTGTAGGTCTTAGTATGAATTCTCAAATCTCCATTCACAATAGTATCAGTAGATAATTCAAGATCTAAGAAATTGAGCGTATTAGTATCCAAATGGTGAGTAAATCTTAAATTAAGGTCATTGTTGTTAAGCCAGGACATAAATGCTTCCGCATCTGCTGTATTGCCCTCCCAGATACAAAGTACATCATCAATAAATCAGAACCAGTGTCTGGAGAAATATGGATTTAATGATGGGTTCATCACAAAATCCCTTTCCCATTGACCTAGGAACAAGTTTGCATAACTCGGTGCCATAGCAGCACCCATAGTTGTATCACATGCTTGTTGGTAGAATCTACCCTCAAATTCAAACACATTATTTTTTAAAATAAATTCCAATGCCTCCAGTATAAATTTCACTGGAACACCTGAGTCCTCTGGCTTGTTGAGAAAAGATTCCACTGCTGTCAATCAATCCTTGTTCATGGTTAATGGAGGTCTAGAGAGATTCTACATCAATCTCTAACCATTTATAGTGTGCATTCCATTCAACACCATTTAATTTTTCCAATAAATCGGTAGTATATCTTATGTGGGAATTTAATGTAGTAACATCAAATTGCAAGAAAAAATCTATGAATTTCCCCAAATTCTGTGTTAAAGAGCCCACCCCTGAAACAATAGGACGTCCCGGTGGCTTGTCTCTATTTTTATGAATTTTTGGTAAAATATAGAAACTAGGAATGGTTGGAAATTCTTCCCACATAAATCCATACTCTGCTTGTGTAATGCTACCATTTCTAACAGCCTTGGAGAGAATAAATGACAAATCTTTTTTCTGTTGTATTATTGGATTGCTTAACAAACATTTATAATGCATTTCATTCTCTAGGAGGTCTCTCATGATGTCTCTATAATGATCTATATCTAAGATCACAATGTCACCACCTTTATCTGACGGCTTGATGACAATGCTTTTATCTTGGGATAATTCTGCAAGTGCATTCCTTTCCTTTCTAGTGATGTTAAAATTAAGTGCCCTATTTTGTGATTTAATAAGTACCCTTACTTGATTAATAACTGTTCTTTCATACACCTCTATCACTGTATTATATGTTTTAGGACAGAAAGTAGATTTGGGTTTAAATAATTTCTTCCTGACAGTCTTAACATCAGAGCTAGCCCCCAGCATCCCATATCCATTTTTGTTTAGATTAAAATCTTCTCCTAACATACATCCTTCATTACAAAGTTCTTCTAGGGCTGCTAAATTACTGAAGTCACTGTTTGTAAGTTCGCAGCTGTTCATTTCATATGATCTAATTTCCCTAATTGATCAAGCACTTCAGTTCCTTCAGTATTTGAAAAAGTCTCAGCATTACCAGTATTTCCCTCAATTTCTTGCAAAATCAAGTCAATGTCCTCAAGCTGTATATCTGGCATGAAACCCATGTTTGTGAGGTCAGAATCAGGTGTCTCACTGTTACTGTCTCTAGAGAAGTATAATTTAAGACGGAGCTTCCTAAAAAATTCACGGAGGTCCAGGATCACTGAAAATTCGTTAATCAGTGGTGTACGAATGAAGCTTAAACCTCTCCTTAATATTTTTTCTTGATCTGTGGTGAGGTTAACATGGGAGAGATTTAATATCTGTATGTTGGAGTCTTCTTGAGGTCTCTCAACGGTCTCTCTGTCTGTTTTTCTACCCCCTCTGCAGCCTCTCCTTGTTTTTCGTTTCCTTTTTCTTTGTCCCTTGTATCCTGTCTCTTCTGAAAATGGTAACTCGATCTCAAATTCTCATTAACACCTGCTGCTGTTTTATGTTGACTCGGTTTGTTATAATCCTGTCTTTGAAATCTAACTCTCGATCTCCCACAGAGCGAGGTTTACTCCATTTTAAAATATCACCTCTATCGTAATCATTACGGTTTCTCTGTAATTTTGTGCTTTTCCTAATAATTAATTCTTGTTCATACTTAAGAATCTTTTTCTTGAGTTGTTCATTAAAATCAAAATATTCCTCAGAGGCCTTTAATTTGATGGTAACCTCTTTAGCCTGATTCAGTTCAGTGGTCAAGTCCTTAAATTTACTCAAATCATCTCGTAATAAGAGCTCAATGAAAACTTTTGAGCACTCACACACAGCTTTGATCCATTCATCTTTGAATTGAAAATTCTCCAAGCCACAAGAGGGTGCAACATTGATACGTAGACCCCTCGGAGCCTGACCATGATCTAAATATTCATCAAGAGTACTTATATTATATGACAATTCTAGTTCCTTAATCAACAGCTTCTCTAAATTAATGAAGGCTTCTTTCATGTCTTTTTTAACACCAGTATCAGGACTTTCTGTATTATTTAACGTACTATGTAACCTTCTCCAATGAATTTCTAAGGTATCAGGATTAGTTTCTTCCCAATTGTAATCAGCGATGTCAGAACCTGTTGACACAGCTGCCGAGTCTGAATAAGACATAATAAGCAAGTGCAAGTCCCAGGGATATAGTCCAATGCTTTAGATTACAAAAAGACTTTCTGCTCACATTCACAGTATTCCAACCGCCCTGACGCTGACCCCTCGGTGAGTAAAAGCTGCAGTGGAAACAGCACCTGCCAAACACACAACCAGGACTCCTCTGTGCTGACACAAAATGGTCATTTGCAAGCATCACAAAAGAGGCGGCTAACCTCCACAAAATGGCACAATCCAGAAATATGTAGTGGGCAAGGAATATTAAATGCAGTATTGCTTTTAAGCAAATATTTTACTGCAAATGTGATTACAAGTACTTATAAAAACAAGCAGAAATGTAACGAGTGGTTACCCCTAGCGCCTCGACTATATAAGTCTTCAAGGGGGTTAAGCCACACAGAGGAAACTCTACCTAATAAACCAATCAGTGCTTACGTCATAATGTCAGTATCAATGCTGGCTAGCTCAGAAACCATTTTCAATTTAGAAAAAAATATAAGTAGTACAATTACTTCTTATTAGAATATAAATTCTCATTATTTAGACAAAAAAACTCTACAACATCAAAAATACTGACCATATAACACTACTACAAAACTATTCTATAAACATCTAAATAGTGGAAAACATTTTTAAACAATTTAATCAAACTTACTGATGATAGAAAAATCAGCAGTTTCAGAATTTATCTAGCACTAATAAATCCTGTATTTGTAATGTCAAATATAATACAAAAAATCCATTCTAGAGTCTAGGCAATAATTTCTTGTTATTCACAACTCCCACATAACTTTTATACAGATAGAAAAACAGCATCCAAGGAAAGAGAGAAAAGCCACAGTACCACATCGTTAAAAGTTCAAAGTCCGAGGACTAACAGGCAGTTAACATGCCAAACTCCATAGTGGCCAATGCCAATTAGGTAGGTAGGAGCCCAGAAAGGATGGGTTAGTGACACCTGAGAGAAAGACAGAAAAAAACAAAAATATGCTAAACATCTTAATAAATACAAAATATGTACAAATTACAAAGGAACATATTCTAATTTTCCCTTACCATGTTTCAAAATTATGTTTTTAAACATTCAACTAGCATCTCCTTCTATGTAAAAAAGTCTTAATGTCCCAGTTATTATTTAGACCTTTAGGTTTAGGTTTATAAGTATTTGTAATCACATTTGCAGTAAAATATTTGCTTAAAAGCAATACTGCGTTCTGTATTCCTTGCGCACTACGTATTTCTGGATTGTGATATTGAGCCTGATCCTGATGACTTTGATGATGATTCCTCTCTAGGGACGACGAATAAGCCTTCTATTCCAGCAGAGCCTTTGATCGAAGACCTTTCTTTTAAGTCTCTGCTTAAGAAAATTAATACCAATCTCTCTCTCTCTCTCTCCAGACTTCAGAGCTTGATCCTGGGAAATTGTTGCGTCTGCAGTATCTGCATGTTCTGGATATTCCTGTGGAATTGACTCCTCCCGTGCAACCCTCCTTTGAGACTCTCTCACAAATGGTGTGTCATAATCTAGTGCTTATTCCCTCTGTGGCCAAGTCCATAGATAGGAAATACACCCCTCCCAAGGATTGTCCTGTTCTAGCCTCACAAGCCTTTGCTGATGCCATAGTTGTCCTGGCAGAGAATGACAAAGCCATTCTTCCTCAAGAATCTACGGCACATCAAGGAATCATACAAAATTGACACTTTGGGGAAGCGAGTCTTCACTACTTCCACCCTGGGTATGTGCATTGCTAGCTACCAGGGTTATTTCTCTCAGTATGAGTATACCCTCTGGCATTCACTCAAGGCCAGTGTAGAAGCTCTTCCTGAGTCGAACATTAGCACAGAGCTTCTTCAGACCATTACTAGAGACATTGAATCCAATAATCAGCAGCTTAAAGCCACTATGGATGCCTTTGACACTGCTTCCAGAGCAGCAGCAGCTTGTATATGCACCCAATGCCACTCTTAGTTACACCTGCAGGATTCACAAATGATGTCCAGCAGACAGTTATGAGTTTACCTTTTGATGGCACATATCTGTTTGGTCCTCAGGTCAAGCAAGCACTAGAGGCTACACAGAAAACTAGAACAGCTATCAAAATGGCAAGGTTACCATCTGCAGCCCCTCAACAAAGTGGGAATTGGCAGCAATTTCATAACCGTCAGTCCTTCCGTGGCAAAGGACAACTATGGCATCAGCAAAGGCTTGCGAGGCCAGAATAGAAGGATCCTTGGGGGGGGGGCGTATTTTCTATCTATGGACTTGGCCACAGAGGGAATGCTCAAAAATAAAGCCCCCCAGTCACAAAAGAAAATGCAGCAGAAGGCACAGGGCCCCAAATGAACTAGTGCCACCCTCTGAGTTTCCAGCCCAAGTCCCACCTAAGCTGTCCGAGGGGGACTCTTCCTTGGCAGTAGGAGGGTAGTCTGACTCAGTTTTACAACCAGTGGAAGTCAGTCACTTCAGACAAGTGGATACTAAGGATAATCCACGAGGGATACTCTCTGAACCTTTCCGAAACCCCTCCGGATCATCCACCGAAATGACAGCTCAAGCTATCTATCTCTCAGACCTTTTCGCTTCCAAAATTCAAGGCCTTCTGAACAACAGGGCAGTAGAAGTAGTTCCAATAGATCAGAAGAATTCAGGTTTCTACTCCCAGTACTTCCTAGTTCCAAAGAAAACAGGTGGCATGCACCCTATTCTCAATCTAAGGAAGTTAAACAACTTCCTTTACAAGGAAAAGTTCAGGATGATATCTCTTGTCTCCCTGTTACCTCTGATTCATCAAAATGACTGGCTGGCCTCCCTAGACTTGCAGGATGCCTACCAGCATGTTCTCATACATTCAAACCACCACAAATACCTCAGGTTTGTGGCATTGGGTCAACATTACCAATTCAGAGTCTTGCCCTTTGGGCTATCCTCGGTACCTCGAGTCTACTAAGTGGTTTGCAGTTCTCCCAGCACATCTCAGGAAGCCCAGAATTCAAGTGTTCCCATATCTGGATGACTGGTGTCTAGCAAGCCCATCCAGCCAAGAGACTCAGGAAGCCATAGCTATGGCTTCCAAGTTTCTCACGTCCATGGGAGTTCTGTTGAATTTTGGAAAATCACAGATGCAGCCCTCCCAATGGCTCCTCTTCATAGGGGCCCTTCTGGACACATAAATATCCTAGAAATTAGAGCTGTCCTGTACACAGTCTGAGCTCTGAAGGACATTCTCTGTCACAAGAGCATTCTCCTTCAAATGGACAACAAAGCAGTGATGTACTACCTCAGCAAACAGGGCAGAGCACACTCTTACCCCTTATGCAGGGAAGCGATGAAAGTGTGGGAGTGGTACCTGGAGCACAAAGCCCTGATCCAAGTGGTTTATCTGCTGGGGGTGCAGAACAACTTGGCGGGATTGTCTCAGTGGAACTGAAATGAGATCCTCATAAGTGGTCTCTCGACACAAGCATCATGCAATCGCTCTTCGAAGAGTGGGGAACTCCAGAACTGGACCTTTTTGCATCCCCACTCAATGCAAAACTGCCTCTATTCTGCTCCAGAAATCCAGAACCTGGCATTTTCTGTCAGGATGCATTCAGACTGTGGTGGACAAGACGCTTTATGTACGCATTTCCTCCTCTTCTCTTAGTTCAAAGGGTGCTGCTCAAACTGGAGGCATGGGGGGCAGAATGATCCTCATTGCCCCATTCTGGCCTTGTCAGATCTGGTTTCCATTAATCAACAGATTATCAGAAACTTCACCAAGACAGTTTCCACTTCAAATGAACCTGCTGACCCAGGGCCCAGTGGTCTATCCCAACCTGAGATCCCTTCACCTCCACGTTTGGTTCCTGAGGAGATAGAGGTGAGTAGGTTTGATGTTTTACATCGGGTCTCAGATATTCTGCTAGTGGCCTGCAAGCCAGCTACTAGAAAAACTTATCCAGCTAAGTGGAAGCGGTTCTCCATCTGGTGCGCAAAGTCCTCCTTGGACCCTTTTTCCTGCCCACCAAACAATGCCCTGGAGTATCTTCTGGACCTGTCAAATACAGGACTGCAATATTCAACCATGAGGGTTCACCTCTGCGCAATCTCAACATACCACGAGCCTGTACACTCCATGTCTCTGGCTCAGTTACCTTTGGTTAAGAGGTTCCTTAAGGGCATACTCCACACTAGGTCACCGGTCAGATGACCAGTAGCCACCTGGGACATTAACCTTGTGTTAGACATGCTCACCTGTAAACCTTTCGAGCCCCTAGCAACTTGTGAGCTGAAGTTCCTGACCTGGAAAACCACCTTCCTTGTAGCCATTACCTCCACTCACAGTGTGTCTGAAATACATGCTTTGGACACAGACCCCCTGTATACTGTATTTCATAAAGACAAGGTGATTCTGTGAACTCACCCTAAGTTTCTCCCTAAAGTGGTCTTAGAATTCCATCTGAACCAGCCCTTGGTTCTTTCGACCTACTTTGCGAACTTCCACAATGAGGGGGAGCTTACCTTACAGTCTCTGGATGTTGAGAGAGTTTTGCGGTTCGATTTAATAATAATAATAATAATAATACTAATTTTATTTATATAGTGCCTTTCAATATATCAAAGCGCTGAACAAATTAGTATCATAAATTCAAGTTTTCAATACAAAACATAAAAGCATATAAAAATACATAATAAAATACATCATAAAAACATAATAAATTACAATAAAATTCCAATCATATTACAACTAGCTTAACTCTCCAAAAAGGCCAGTTTCCATAAATAAGTTTTTAGTTCTTTCTTAAATATCTCCACAGAGGTGCACTCCCGTAACTGGCCTGGTAGAGAATTCCAAAGAGTCGGTGCAGCATGAGAAAATGCTCTGCTGCCTGAAGATTTTAAACTCACTCTTGGAATCTCCAGCAACCCTACGTCGTACAGATGAGCGATCGCCAGGGCAATAGGAACCAGTAGGTCTTCAGATAGGACGGACCCTGATCGCGAAGGGCTTTAAAAGTCAATAAAATGACCTTAAAGGTGATCTGCCACTGCATAGAAAGCCAGTGCAGTTCGCGCAGCACCGCGGTAATATGACAGCACCTACTTGTCCCAGTCAAAACCCAGGCTGCAGCGTTCTGCACTAGCTGTAGGCAGCGGATTTCAACCCCAGAAAGCCCAAAGTAAAGGGCGTTGCAGTAGTCTAGGCACGAGGACACAAAGGCGTAGACCAACGTTGGCAAGGAGTCAGACGGAACAAGGTGCTTAACCCTGGCAATATTCCTAAGATGGTAAAAGGAAGTCCTGACAATGGCTGACACCTGAGATTGAAAAGTCAGCCTATCGTCAAGGATCACCCCAAGGTTACGCACCCGTTCAGAGGTCGGTAGTGACACGCCGCCAAGAAAATTTCCAGAAGGCGCGCCAGTACACGACCTCTCAATCTGACCACCCGGGTCCACCACCAAAACCTCAGTCTTCTCCGAGTTCAAATTTAACCAACTAGAATCCATCCAGTCTTGGATTTCCCCCAGACAGTTGTTAAACACCGAGAGAGGTCCATCCTGGTCAGGTACAAAAGACAGGTATAGCTGGGTATCATCTGCATAGCAGTGAAACCTCAGCCCATACCGTCTTATAATGTTTCCGAGGGGCAGCATATATACTGCAAATAGCATGGGTGACAGCACAGAACCCTGAGGCACTCCACACAACAAAGAGACTGGGCCAGAGGAAAAAATCCCCGACACAACTCTTTGTGATCTCCCAGTAAGGAATGAAGTGAACCATTGCAAAACGGTTCCCGACGTTCCGCAGATTTGCCTCAGGCTTGCTAACAACACCACGTGATCCACAGTGTCGAAAGCTGAAGAGAGGTCAAGGAGAACCAAGATGGATCATCTCCTTTGATCCCTCGCCCTCAGAAGATCATTAAGCACCCGAACCAGTGCAGTCTCGGTTCTATGTCTTTTACAGAAACCAGACTGGAAGGATTCATAGATACTATGGATGGTTAAATGGTCATCCAATTGAGCAGCTACAACCTTTTCAATAACCTTCCCAATAAAGGGAAGGTTAGAGATAGGTCTGTAGCTTGAAAACCAGTCTGGGTCTAAGGAAGCTTTCTTCAAGAGAGGTGTCACCACCGCCTCTTTCAGGGAGCTGGGAAATTCACCTGACTCCAAAGAACACCAGACTATTTACGCCAAAACTGGACCAATGATATCAATACAACCCAAAATTAGGGTAGTCAGTCCAGGGTCCAAGCTACAGCTTGTGGGGTGCACACTATGGATAAACCTCATAATATCCACAAACTCAGGTCGATAAAAGGAACTCCAGGAGAATTGAGGCACTGTGTTCTCACACGCTCTTACGACATCACCCTTAGAGGTTGTCGGACACAGGTCCGCCCTGATGTCAGCCACCTTAGTTGCAAAGTATCGAGCGAGCTCATCGCACTCTATTTGCGAAAAGGCTTTTCGAACTTGCAGATAGGCTGGGTTGCACGGTCTCTCTGCAGTTCGAAACAGCTGAGCCGGTTGATTCTGAGAAACTGCAGTCTCCCTGGACAGGAACTCTGCCTTCTTATGGGTGATCGCAGATTGTTAGCTAGCATAATGTTCTATCAATCTAAGGTGGTCGGCTTCAAGGGCGGACCTACGCCAACAATGCTCTAACCTTCGCCCTTGTCTCCGCATCTCCCTCAGAGTCCCGTCAAACCAAGGGGCCCCGGGGTGAAGGGATAGGGGGCACTCACGAACAGGAGCAATAAAATCCAGGGCAACCATGATGGCCTCATTATAGGCCAACACCAGTGCCTCTGGGTTACTGCTCACCAACATGGGGGATGATAGCTCAAGGACTGCCGCTAGGCCTTGTGAGGTAACATTCCGTAATGGGCGGTACCTGACCATCTCCACAGGGGATGGCCTTCAAAGGGGGGGTGCAAAAATTGAACCTCACGGTGTCGTGGTCAGACCAAACGACTGGTTCCACCCCCACGTCAGATGCATCAATCCCTAGAAGGAAGGCTAAGTCCAGAGAGTGTCCAGATTTGTGTGTAGCAGTGGAAACTACCTGTGTAAGGCCCAAAGAAGACATTAATTGGAGGAAGTGGTTACCAAATTGTGAGAGTTCATCGTTGACCCAGGCGTTGAAATCACCCAGCACCATCAATCTGGGCGACTCAATGACACGTCAACGAGGAAGTCTGCCACTTCCTGTAAGAAGCATTTCCCATCTCCGGGTGGACGGTAGATGAGAACAATTGGAACGCCTACACCTGCTACAACTGTACACTCAAAGGACTCAGCCTTCCCTACTACTACATTCGTGAGGCCCAATTCAGTCTTAAAACAGACTGCAACCCCCCCTCCCCTGCGGTCCAATCTCGGGCGATGTATCACTGAGTACCCGGCTGGAATCATGGCCTCTACTGTAGGGCCAGAATTTTCATCCAGCCAGGTCTCAGTGATGCAAGCCAGGTCAGCAGAGCCAAAAAGATCAGCAATAATGGCGGTCTTGTTCCTAACAGACCTGGCATTGCATAACACCGCCCGAGTTGGACAAACCTCGGAGGTTGTCGGGCCTATCTGCCCACTGAAATTAGTAGAGCCCTTGGGTATGGATACCAGACAAGGCAAACCCCAATCTGGATTCCATTTCACCCCAGGGCGCCTTCTGAACTTAATAACCTCCAATACGATGGTTCGCTCATCCTCCCTGTTCGTGAACCCCAACCCCCCCTCACTCTCCCACGAGCAATCCCTAATGCTCTACACTGCTGGTAGATGTCAAAATGTAAGGGAGGAGTATAAAAGGGGCAGAGGGCACGAAGAAAGGAGGATGAATAGTGCACCACCATGGGGGATAAAGGCCAGCACATGTCGCTTCTTAACTAAAATAATAAACACTAAAATACAAAAACCCAATCTTATAACAATAAAAATTATCAAATAATCCCTAAACTTATCCAAAAGTAAACAAAAGCAAAAACAAAACCCAACCCAAAATATACAAACTAACCTAAACTAACAGTCCTACTAAAATAAAGAAAATTAAATATACAATTTCAATGACATACAAATTTAAACGAAAATAAATAATAAATTCCTGTATAATCCCCTCTCCCCAGTACTCTCATCACCGGGGAAAGAGGATACAATGGCACTCTCACTGCCAAACCAACATGAAAACATACAATTTTAAACAAAAAAGGAAAATAAACTCCCCTAGTTCTCTCACAACTGGGGAGGAATAATATCAATCTTTCTCACTGCTAGGAGAAAGACACAACCTGTAAAGTCAAATAAACAAAAAGAAATTAAAACAACAGAAGTTTATGGACCCAGGGTCCTCTCACCACCCGGGTGTCCAAATCAAAATCTGGAAGAAGACAACAGTCAGCAACCTCTTGAAGCAGATCCAAAAATCCACATAGGTTCCGAAAATCCAAGTCCAAGGAAGGCAGCCAAGTAAACCCAAATGGGAAAAACAGTCCAAAGTGGAGGTCCACAAAAACTCTATACAGCAGGATCAAAAATCCACAAAGAGATTTAGTCCAGAACACAATTCCAACCCCTCTACTCCCCGCCAAGTGCACACCTGGGCAGTTAATGCCACTCACACCAAAGGACCATGAGAAAAGCCACTATAGCAGCAATTTCCATGGTCCAAGGGAGCAAGGCACTCCACTCAGTTCCCTGACTGGAGAATACCCCAGCCCCCTGTGGAGTGGCAAACCCTAGAGAGCACCAGCTAGAGTGAGTTGCTAAAATGTTCACCTGAAGTTTCAGGATAATCAAAGGGGACACCTACAGTCTCCAACAAAGCCCCAGTCCAAAAAGATCCTCCGTCGACTCTTGCCAGCATTCACAGTATCCAAAACTCCTCTAAATATGCTTCAAGCTGATCAGTAACTCCTCACCCTCCACACAATAAAAAACACTTCCACTGGAGGACACAGAGTACAAAACACAAAGTCCCCACCTCAGTCCGTGGAGGAGATGAAAAACCCAACTGGCGTCTCCTCTCCAAGGACTCATGTCAATCCACAGAAGAACAGCAAAAGAGAAGCCCGACTGGCATCTCTCTCCAGGTCCAAAACCAGGAAATAAAGCCAGCCCGGCTTCAGACAGTACTAAAGAAATCCGCACATCAAAACAACTGTTTGTTTCTTTCAGCATGGCCTGGCTGGGTCAGCCTGTTGCTATCAGATGTATTTTGGCATGGATAGTGGCATGTCTTCACCAATGCTACTCCATGGCACAGGTTAAGCTGGAAGGCAGAATATATGCTCATTCTACCAGGGTAGTTGCGGCATCTCGGGCAGAAATTTGAAATGTGCCCATTGCAGACATCTGCAATGCAGCTACTTGGAGCTGTGTGCACATGTTTGTAAAGCACTATGCTTTGGATGTCCATGCCAGACAGCATCAGTCCTTTGGCAGGACAATCCTTAATGGACTTCTGTCCTAAGTGAGCTCCTTTCTCCTGCTGCCCTTCTCAGGGGATTATTTCAGCTCAGTACTCTCCCAATACTGTGAATGAGTGGTGGAGACTTTAAGTCCAGGAAGATATGAAAATTACATACCTACCATAATTCTTAATCTTCTTGGACAAAGTCTCCACCACTCATTCACACACCCACCCTCCATCCCCTGAACGCACTTATCTGTTTTTGGTCTTCACTCTCCTTTGATGACTGGGCTGTGAAGACTCTGTTGTGTTGACCCTTCTTATATGGGTCATTGGGAACAATCTTATGTCCGACATAGGTTAGTTTCACTAGGTTAGTTTGCACTGCACTTCCTTGGTAAAAAAGGTACTGAGGCGGTTGGAGGGTCGATGCTGAGGTAGACTATATGGCGCAAGCTGGGCTCATGGTGCTACTTCCTCATGGCCCTACCTCGGTGCCGGCCCTCCTGAAGATTTTTGGCTCCTGCTCGGTCCTAGTGCCTCTGGCATAGCCCCATTAGTATGAATGAGTGGTGGAGACTTTGTCCAAGAAGATCAAGAATTACGGTAGGTACGTAATTTTCATTTCTTAGCTCTAGTGTGGGCAGTCACCAAAAAAGTTTTGACGCTATCTGGCTGTCCCACCATTCAGTGTACTCACAGATAACAATCGTCTGTCTCACCTTAACATGGCAAGGTTAGAAGCTTTGGAACAGAGATGGGCCTCATGTCTGTCCAGCTACCAAATCACTCCTAAGTTCTAGTCTGGGAAAAGCAATGCCAATGTAGATGCTTTGTCCAGATTACCCCAGCAAATAGAGCCTGAAAGCGAGGACCACACCTTGGAAGATCTGGAAATACATGTTTTCTGCAAGACCTGGCAGAGTTGGTGCATGCCTGTTGTCAAGTCAGTTATATCACAGTAACCAAGGAAGAACCCAACTCTTCAGCTTATTTGGCAGATCAGAACAATCTGTGGGCTCAACTCTAGGACTAGAGTTCCGTTGTACAGAAAATCAAAGTTTTCCTGAAAAATAACCAGTGTCTCCCACCCGAGCTTAGAAAGAATGCAGATCCCAAGTTCATAAAACTGTGGTGCCATCGCAACCACCTGATGTTAAAGGACTCTAAGTTAATAAGACAAAGCTGAGACCCTCATACTCATTGCAAAAATCACCTAAGTGATTGTACCATTGGAGAATGCACCAATAGGTCTCGAGTCATACCACGACAAGTCTGGACATTTTGGGTGCAAGAAAACAGAATCTAACATAAAAAGATTCTACTGGGTGGGAATTAAAACACAAAATCAAAGATGGTGCGAGGAATGCCCATCCTGCAACCTAAAGAGAAGTTGTAAGACCTAACAGAGCTCCTCTTCAACCTCTCCTCAGCCATGCTCTTTCGGAACTGGTAGCCTTGGATCATCTAAAGCTTGAACTCAGTCGAAGGGGTGTTAAATACGTTCTACCCTTGGTAGATCATTATTCCAAGTTCATTGTAGCCATACCTGTCCAAGATCTCACCGCTAATAGTACCACAGAAACATTCCTTAAAAACTTTGTGAAACCTTATGGTTTTCTCACCAAAATCCTTATAGATCAAGGGCCGTCCTTTGAGTCTCAACTGTTCCAGGAATTATGTAAATTGTATGGAAGTCACAAAATTCGAACCACTGCTTACCATCCTCAGACAAATGGGTTGTGTGAGAGGGCTAATCAGACTTTGATCTATATGCTGAGAGCACTGCCAGAGCACAGACGCCCATACTGGCCCACCGTTCTACCAGAATTAACTTACCTTTACAATAACACTGTACAAAGTTTGACCAGATATACACCCTATTATCACTTGTTCAAACACCATGGTCACCTGCCAATGGACCTTGTGTTTGATGTTGACTTTCATTTTCATTTCATTTTATTCTTTTTCTTAACGAGGTAAAAACACTGGACCAAAGGTCCCTTTTCAGGTCCAACTCTGACAAAACAAATAAACAATACAAACATCAACATTAAGTTACAAATAACAATTACAATGAGATTTTAACAATAAATATTGCTTTAACTTCAATTTAAAATTAGGTAAAGAAGTAGCCTGGCGGATACCGACTGGAAGGGCATTCCAATAGGTGGGGCAGCCACACAAAATGCACGTAATCTGGTCTTCAGCCTGTGTTGGGGAATGTGAAATAAAGTACTATTCGCTGACCTTAAACAAGGCAACACAACTCTAGATGAAACTAATTCAGAAAGGGCAAATAAAGATTTAAAATGAAAACATTTAAAAATGATACACCCCAATGAATATTTGATCCTTTGGATAGGCGACAACCAACCCAGGAGCTAATACAAACTACAACGGTGAGTACAAACAGGGACTGCAAGAACACCTCTGCAAATATTATTATAAGTGACAGTCAAAGCATGCATTTCCTTTAACCCAATTTTGAAATATAAACTTGATACGTAATCAAAATGGGGAAGGAGTGATCAAATGGCAACAGCTTTCCTAGTTTCAGCAGTAAAGTAGGATTTAAGGACTTGAGACACTTTTGCAAATAAACAGTATGCAGACTGGGTTACTGAACACAACCATAGATTGCAAGAAGCCGGACAGATCTTAGACAAACATATGGCTCAAGTGAGGCTAAAACAAAAAGTTATATACTATGCCAAGGCAAATGCAAGTCTGTTGCAAGTTGGAGAAAGATATTGCTAAAGAAAACTCAAAGGTTCAATAAGCTGTCTCCAAAATGAGAATCAGAACCCTATCTTATTGTTGAAATCCCTTACCAAGAACTTCCCGTATACATAATTCAAAGTGAAGCTGGAAAAAGTACGAAGTTTGTGCATCGAAATCTGCTAAAACTCTATCTTCTGAGTAGAATCAGACAAAGAGGTTGGCCCCAGATCAGAGCCAACAGAGAAGAGTCTCGTTCATGTGAGTTTACAAGGTTGAAAACTCCAACAGACTGGTATGTAAATCCTTGGGGTTACTCATTTGCAGCTAACCAAGACTGTCCCGAAAGGTCGATGCCCACAGATGAGACAGAGACAGAACCTGTTGTTAATGAGCTTCCAGTTCCTAGATCTCAAAGAACAAATTCTGGGACTACTCCTAAGAAGTTCATATCAGAAACTCTTTAGCTTCGACCTCATGCAGTACAATAATTTGGGTAAGTTATCAAGACACGATCACTTTAGGTCCATAGTATATTCTTTAAGAACTACAAGAGTTACCTTAGAGGTTAAGAGATATGATGAATGGTGTTAACTCATTTTTAAGTTATAGTTCATAGCAATTATAGATTTCAGTTACAAAAACTGCATCAGAATTTGTAAAGTTTATATAGAAGTAGAGTTAAGAAAACAGTCTGCTTAAAAAATCTTTTCAAACAACATGAAGTCTTGCTGTATGCTAACAAGCTGCCTCACCTCACAAACGAGGCACGCCATTGTCCAAAAAATTATTCTTCCTGTACTCGACTATGGTGACATAGTATACACTATTGCCCCTGCATCTGCCCTGGCCAGCCTAGACACCCTGTTCCACTCTTTCTGTCGTTTCATCCTCGACTGCCCACAATCCACACACCATTGCATCTTATACAGCTCCCTAACCCTGCCGTTCCTCCATGATCGTAGATTAATTAACTGCGCTAGGTTCTCTGCCAAATATTGGTCCCTCTCCCTTCCCCCCTACCTGGCCTCTACCCTCTCCCAACAACCTCCACCTGCATACTGCGTCAGAAGCACGGACCCCAGACTACTCCATGTCCCATTTATGTGCACAACCAAAGGCCAGGCTGCTTTTAACTACAGATTTGGAACGCCCTACCTGCCCCCATAAGACACGCACCAAATCCCTACCATCGCAACCTACTACTCAGAGTGCATTTCTCCTCCAGCTGCTCCTGTTTCAACTAACAATTTTACTACTATGATGACGAAGTCTAGTCGCATATTAAATGTACTCTACCCTCCAATCTTTCCCACTGTATGTATCTACCCCTGTCAGTAACTTCCTGCCAAATGTTTGCCAGGAGTAAGCCTTTGCATTCCAATACTGAACTGTCTATGTATAAAATTCCATGTTATGTATTGGGTCTCAACCCCCAGGTCGCATCTGGAATTAAGCATGTTGCTCAGTATGCCTTCCTGGTAAATCTCGTAAATAAATAAATATGCAGTTAACCTCAGCACTTGAACTGCCCCAGAGAGGAAAGAGTTAACTCCATGCAGGAAGCATAGAACGTTGGGCTGGAGCTCGGTTTCAGACTTCTGTCTTTAGTGCTTCAGAGTGTAACCGTCAGATTCTTTACTCCGCCTAACTGTTCAGTCACTCCTGAGATTGCTCCTTTGCTGCAGTTCAGTACAATTCAGAATTCGTTGGTTAATTCAACCGATTTGTTGTTTTTTCATTTTTCAAGTCTCTGTTTACAGTGCAGTAAGTGTTTAGTAAGGTAGTGGACTGTATTTGTTTAATTTTCTGTGTGGAAGTTGTAAAGCTTTCGGTCGGTCTGGTTCGGAACTGACCGCTTGTGGGCTTTTACTCCTTTCTGGGTTTTAGTGTGAGGTGCCGGTTCCTATTGGTTTAAAAAACCGTGATTTCACACGTGTTTTTTCCATTACCCATAACACGATTGGTAACCGATAGGAGTGTCTTACCTGGCAAATAAGCTTTAAAGGGTAAGTTTTGTAGCCTGACCATGTCTGGGAAACCCAAGAAAATAACCGGGCCCACTGGGTTTCAACACTGTGGTGAGTGTGGAGATGCCTTTGCTAAGGCAGACCCTCACACCACTTGTGCTTACTGTCTGGGGGTTGGCCACCTCGATTCAGGCTGCCAAATTTGTAAACATTTCCCAAAGGCCACCCTGGAAATATGTTGGGTAGGCTCAAGGAAAAGGAGGTAGAGAAGTCCGCTAACCTGGATGGCTAGCCCGGTTCGGTTCCTACCGAACCTGAGGGGGTGCCCGCTGACCTGGGCGATATGGAGATATGGAGCCCAGGGAGATCCAACCCTGAGGGGTCAGTTCCATCGAAACGCAAAAGGAAATTGGCCGGTTCAGATCCAGAACCGCATACTCCAACCACCGAAGAAATAGCCAGAGAGATAAGCATAGTGGAATCGCTCCATTCGGATCCTCCCGATCCGGTGCCGTTCAGTAGGCACTCGGTTTGGTCAATTCTCCTGGTTCCGGAATATGTTCCGGATGAATTTTATGAACCAGAGTGGGAGGGGGAGGAAGAAAAAGATGATGATGATGATGATAACGGTGATGAAGGTCTGGATGAGCCCATTGAACCGGACGTCTCCCCAGACAGGCCTTCCCATGTTTCCCCTCCCAGGCTTTCTGACTCGCCATCCCACTATTTGTTCTACAAGAAAGTGGTTGATACCCTCCAGCTTCCCTTGGTTGAAGCTGTTGTGGAACAAGAGGAGCCTGATTTTGTGGAAATGATGGACATCTCAGAGTCCAAGAGGTTGTCTATTCCCCTCCTTTGGGAAACAGACACAGAAAATTCTTCAAACTCCAAATTCTTTGCCTCCTGTGGATGAAAGAATGGACAGGAGGTATATGCTTTCAGGCTCAGGTACAGAGTTCTTGTTCCACCAATGCAGCCATGTTGGGGTAGTGCAGGCTGCAGCCTGTGACAAGGCTATCATACCCTTGGCTTCACACTCCCCAGATAAAGACTCTAGGAAGGTGGATGCTGTGGCCAAAAAAACAATACTTAGCATCCTCCTTGGGACTCAGGCAGGCTAATTATATGACCTACACAGCCAGATACCAGATGTCTAGATGGGATATTGTTCTGGAGCTGGCTAAACAGGCCTCCCCCAGCTAGCCAAGGAGCTGGAGGAGGTGGCTGCTGATGGGACTGAGGCATCCAAAATGCAATTCCATGCTGCTGTGGACTCGAATGATGTGGCATCACGAGTCATGCCTACATCTGTGTCTCTTAGGAGGTTTGCTTGGTTCAGATGTACTAGCCTCTCACAGAACACTCAGGCTAAGGCCATGGATTTCCCTGTGGTAGGTAATTCTCTGTTTGGGGAGCAGACAGATAATTACATGAAAAAAATGGATGCATACCGGACCACCTACAGGAATGCACAGGCCAAGAAAAGGCTGGCAACTCCTCAGAAGCAGCAGTCTAGGGGCAGGGGCAGGCCCTTTCACAGGCCCTTCTACCAAGCTCAGGCCTCTTCTTCCTTTCCACAGAGGGTTTTTTTAAGAGGGAGAGGTAGGAGGGGGATGAGCAGGGCTGCATCCTCCTCCCAGTCCAACGCTCCTGCCAAGCAGACACCCTGATGTATCAGCCCGGGTTGACTCCCCAATCCCAGTAGGAGGCAGGCTGGCTTACTACTTCCAGGCCTTGAAATCTGTTACCTCAGACAAGTGGGTCCTGGAGGTAGTAAGCCAAGTACTGGCTCTCGGTTTCACAAAGTTCCCAAAATTGAGAGCCAAATCCTTTCCACCTGCAAACCTTTCCAACACCATTGCTCTAGAAGCAGAGGGTTCCTCTCTGCTAGCCCTCAGGGCTGTAGAGAGAGTTCCTACTCAGCACTGGGGCAATGGTCTGTATTCCAGATATTTCCTTACCCCAAAAAAGACAGGGAAGTGGCGACCCATCCTAGACCTAAGAAACATAGAAACATAGACTTTGACGGCAGATAAGGACCGCTAGGCCCATCTAGTTTGCCCATTTCCCTACCTACAGGATAGGCCGCAGATCCTAGTTAACCAACAGCCTATTTCTTCCTACCCCCCACAAGAATTGCCTTATGTCTGTCCATGCATTCTTGAATTCTCCCACAGTTTTAGACCCCACAACCTCCTCAGGAAGGCTGTTCCATGCATCCACTACCCTCTCTGTGAAATAATACTTCCTCACATTGCCCCTGAACCGCCCTACTTCTATCTTTAAATTGTGTCCCCTTGTTCTTGCAAGTCTCTTTTTCTGAAAGATGCTACCCTCTTGGACTTTGTTGATTCCACTGAGGTACTTAAAAGTTTCTATCATGTCCCCCCTCTCCCTTCTTTCCTCAAGGGTATACATATTAAGCTCCTTTAGTCTCTCCTCATACGGCTTCTCTTGCAGACCCTGCACCATTTTAGTTGCCCTCCTCTGGACTGACTCTATCCTGTCTATGTCTTTGCGGAGATGGGGTCTCCAGAACTGGACACAGTACTCCAGATGGGGTCTCACCAACTGTCTGTACAGAGGGATAACAACTTCCTGTTTTCTGCTGATGATGCCTCTCCCTATACATCCCAGTGTACCCCCAGCCCTCCCTACTGCCTTCTCACATTGCTTGCTAACCTTAAGGTCATCTGATATGATTACCCCCAGGTCCCTTTCCTTTTTTGTTGTTGTTACTACCTCCCCACCCATTGTGTATTCTTCCCCTGGGTTCTTGTTTCCCAGGTGCATTATTTTGCACTTTTTGCATTGAATCCTAGCTGCCATACTTCTGACCATTCCTCCAACCTTGCCAAGTCCTTTCATCCTTTCCACGCTCCTTGTGTATCAACCCTGTTGCAGATCTTTGTGTCATCTGCAAAAGGCATACCTTTCCTTCCAGTCCCTCTGCAATGTCACTGATGAAGACATTAAAAGGACTGGACCCAATACTGAACCCTGCGGTACCCCACTAGTAACCCCCTTTCTTCAGAGTGGACCCATTTACAATTACCTTCTGTGTCCTGTTGTCCAGCCAATGTTTTGCTCAGGCTACCACCCTGGGTCCCACTCCCAGGCTGGTTAATTTGACTATTAATCTTTTGTGGGACTGTGTCAAATGCCTTGCTAAAGTCTAGGTAGGCCATGTGCACAGCCCTCCCTGGTCTACTACTTTGGTCACCCAGTCAAAGAAATCTATTAGATTCATCTGACATGACCTTCCTGCTGGAACCCATGCTGCCTTGGGTCCTGTGCTCCACTGACCTCTAGGTACTCAACTATTCTTTCCTTCAAGTGACTCCATCACTTTCCCTACCACAGAGGTCAGACTGACAGGTCTGTAGTTTCCTGCCTCTGTCTTGGTCCCACTTTTGTGAAGGGGAATCACATCCGCCTTCCTCCAGTCCTCGGTACCACACCATCCTCCCATGATTTATTAAAAGAGTAGCCAGTGGTTTCACTAGTTCCTCCCTTAATTCTTTTAGAATTCTGGGATGAATTCCATTCAGGACCCATTGCTTTGTCCACCTTCAGTTTTAGGAGTTCTTGCAGAACCCTTTCTTCGTGAAAGGACTGGGATCGACCCTCTATCAAGAGTGCTTCTGTTAATTGGATTAGGCACTTCCTCCTCTTTTGGAATACTGAGCAGAAATATTCATTCAGTATTCCTGCTTTTTCACTGTCCCCCTATGCCCACCCACCGTTTATTCTATTCAGCCTCACTATCCCTCCCTTTGTCTTTCTACGCTCGCTGATGTACCTATAAAAGGTTTTATCCCCCTTCTTAACTGAGTTGGCTATCTTTTCCTCAGTTTGGGCCTTTGCTATTCTGACTTCCCTCCCTGCTTCCTTCTGCCTTAACTGGTACAGCTGTCTGTACTGCTTCTTCTGTGTTTCCTTATACTTCCGGAATGCTATCTTTTTCTTCCTGACTTTCACAGCCACCTCTTTTGAGAACCATAGTGGCTTTTTCTTTCATTTTGATTTGTTTATTTGCTTCACACAAAGGCTTGTTGCCTCTGTGATGGCAGTTTTGATAATTCCCCGTTGTTGCTCCACACCTCCTTCTAGCCTGTTTGCTAGTGCTTTTCTGAGGCACTCTCCATCTTGCCAAAGTCAGCCCTTCTAAAGTCCAGTACCCTCACTTTTGTATGGCTTGACTCTGTAGCTGAGTTTAACGTGAACCACACTGTTTGATGGTCACTTGTCCCCAGATGGCAACCCACTTCTAGATCTGAGATCCTCTCACTGCCCCCTTTTGAGAGTACGAGGTCTAAGATTGCTCCCTCACGAGTGGGTTCTGAAACTAGCTGTCTAATGCCTGCCACCTGTAAGGTATCTAAACAAGCACATCTTAAAACCAAAGTTCAAAATGGTGACTCTGGGCATAATTCTTCCCTCTCTAAGGCAAGGGGATTGGCTAGCTTCCCTGGACCTCAAAGATGCCTACTTTCACATCCCAATCAGGTGCTCCCACAGAAATTACCTCAGGTTTGTGTAGCCTTCATGCCATTATCAGTTCAGAGAAATGCCCTTCAGCCTAACATCATCTCCAAGAGTGTTCACAAAGTGCCTAGCAGTAGTAGTGGCCTTCCACAGGAGACAAGGGATCTCCATATTCCCATACCTACACGACTGGCTTATTGTGGGGCAGTCTCCAGACCAGGTCAAATCAGCTGTACAGGTTACTCAACAGCTGCTCACTTCTCTAGGTTTTCTTCTCAATCTGCCAAAGTCGGTTCTCGAACCAGTGCAGCTTCTCACCTTTATAGAGGTAGAGTTGGATACTGTGCAGGCAAAGGCCTTTCTCCCTTTGGCAAGGGTGAGGGCCCTTACAGATCTTGCTTCCTCTTTCCGCCCTCCGGTGTCTCAACCAACAAGACATTTTCTGCAGCTCCCAGGCCACATGGCAGCTTCCACTGGGGTGGTACAGGGAGCCAGATTCCAAATGAGGGACATTCAATTCCACCTGAGGTCCTTTTGGTCCCAGAAAAAAGATCCTCTAACCAAATTGATTCCAGTGACTCAGACTCTGATCCAAGCTCTCCAATGGTGGTTGGATCAGAACAATCTCAGGCAAGGTGTCCCATTCATCAGCCAGACTCATTCAGTGGTACTAACCACAGATGCCTCTCTCCTGGGTTGGGGATCCCACCTGGGAGCCCTTACAGCACAAGGTGTCTAGTCTTCTCAGGAGTATCTACTTCATATCAATCTCCTGGAACTCAGGGCAGTATTCCTGGCCCTCCAAGCTTTCTCTGACTCAGTGAGGAATAAAGTGGTTCAGGTCAGGACAGACAACGCCACCACCACGTGGTACATCAACAAGCAGGGAGGCACTCAGTCTACGGCCTTGTGCACGGAAGCCATGAAGCTATGGTCTCTGGCTTATGCCCTGCAAGCATCCCTAATTGCAGTCCATCTACAAGGGAAGGACAATGTGCTAGCAGATGCTCTGAGCAGAATATATCAGTGCCACCACGAATGGGCCCTAGATCCCTTCATTCTGAAAGTAATCTTCTCCAGGTGGGATACTCCAGAGATAGATCTCTTTGCAGCCCCAGACAATCGCCAACTTCCTCTCTTCTGTTGCAGGCCTCCAGTCCTGGGTACAGTCCCCCTGGATGCTCTGGTTCTGGATTGGGAGGGCAAATTCCTTTATGCCTTTCCTCCCTTCCCCCTGTATTCAAGGTCCTAGTCAAGATCAGGTCACAACCGTGCAGGGTTATCCTGATTGCTCCAGACTAAGCCAGACAGCCTTGGTATCCTCTGTTGTTGTCCCTAGCAGTCCATCATCCCCTATCTCTTTCTAAGAGGCACAATCTGCTAACCTTCTAGAGTATGCAGGCCTGCACCTATCTCAGGGGTGTTGTATATTCTTAAGGCCTCTCGAAAACCTGCCACCAGAAAAACTTATACTTCCAAATGGAAAAGATTCTGCATTTGGTGTTCCCACAAGGATATTTTACTGGATACTGCTGATCTTGCTACAGTTCTGGATTGCATGGTTCATCTTAATGGCCTAGACCTCAGGTCAGCCACTTTAAAAGTTCATTTAGCAGCTGTATCTGCATTTCTGTCAGCAGGGAACAAGTCTTCCCTGGCATCTCACCCTGTCTTCTGTAAGTTTTTTAAAGGTCTGATTCATATCAACCCTCCCTTTAGGGACCCCACTCCTGCTTGGGATCTCAGTGTTTGCATTGCTCAGCTCATGCAACCTCCTTTCAAGCCTCTGGCTTCAGCCGAATTCAAGTATTTGACCTGGAAGACTGTGTTCCTGGTAGCTATCACTTCTGCCAGGCGTATTAGTGAATTGCAGGCCCTGTCAGTGGAGCCAGGTTTTATTTCATTCCATAGAGATACAGTGCCTTCAGAAAGTATTCGCCCCCTCTTGGATTTTGTCACTTTTTGTGATGTTGCAAACTCAAATTAAAATACATTTATATGGGATTTTTTTGTCGTGTATCTACACAAATTACTCTATAATGTCAAAGTGGAATGAAACTTCTGGAATTTTTTGTACATGTAATTTAAAATAAAAACCTGAAATGTCTTGATTTGATAAGTATTCACTCCCTTTGCTATGACACTCCAAATTGAGCTCAGGTGCATCCAATTTCCTTGTGAGATCACTCTAAAACTTGAATGGAGTCCACCTGTGGTCAGTTCAAATGGTTGACATGATTTCAGAGGAAATACACCTGTCTATATAAGGTCCCACTGTTGACAGTGCATGTCAGAGCAGAAACTCTACCATGAAGACCAAGGAGCTGTCCGTAGAACTCTGATAGAATTGTGAGGAGGCATAGATCTGGGGAGGGGTATAAAAACATTTCTAGGGTGTTGAAAGTTCCCAGGAGCACAGTCAAGTCCATCATTAGGAAATGGAAAGATTACGGAACCACCCAGACTCTTCCTAGAGCAGGCCGTCCTCCCAAACTGAGCAACTGGGCAAGAAGGACTTTGGTCAGGGAAGTGACCAAGAACCCAATGACCACCCTGACAGAACTACAGAGTTCCATGGCTGAGATGGGAGAACCTGTCCAGAGGACAACAATCTCTGCAGCACTTCACAGATGTAGCTTCTATGGGAGAGTGGCTAGACGGAAGCCACTCCTGAGAAAAGGCCACATAATAGCATGCCTGGAGTTTGCAAGAAGGCACGTGGCAGACTCTGAGACCATGTGAAAAATATTCTGGTCTGATGAAACAAAAATTGAACTCTTTGGCCTGAATGCAAAGCGCTATGCCTGGCGAAACCAACACAGCTCAGCACCCATGTAACACCATCCCTACCATGAAGCATGGTGGTGGCGGCATCATGTTATGGGATGCTTTTCAGTGGCAGGAACTGGGGCACTTGTCAGGATAGAGGAACAATGAATGGAGCCAAATACAGGCACATCCTGAGGAGAACCTGCATCAGTCTGCAAATAGACCTTGGACTGGGGCGAAGATTTACGTTCCAACAGGACAAGGACCCCAAGCATACAGCCAAAGCAACACTGGAGTGGCTTCAGAACAAGAAGGTGAATGTTCTTGAGTGGCCCAGCCAAAGCCCAGACTTGAATCCCATTGAGAATCTGTGGAAAGACTTAAAGATTGTGGTTCACCGATGCTCCCCATCCAACTTGACAGAGCTTGAGCAAATCTGCAAGGAAGAATGGGCGAAAATCCCCAAATCCAGATGTGCAAAGCTGATACAGACATACCCAAGAAGACTCAAAGCTGTAATTGCTGCCAAAGGTGCTTCTACAAAGTATTGACTCGGGGGGGTGAATACTTAAGTAAACAAGATATGTCAGTTTTTAATGTTTCATACATTTTTGTTACACAATACAAATATTTTTGCCCCTTTCAATTGTTGAGTATGCTGTGTGAATCAAGGGGGAAACAAATCATTTAAATGCATTAAAAATTCTGGTAGTAACACAACAAAATGTGACAAAATCCAAGAGGGGGTGAATACTTTCTGAAGGCACTGTAAGGTGGTCCTCAGAACCAATAGGAGGTTCCTTCCCAAGGTAGTCTCAGATTTTCATCTGAACCAGTCCATGTCTCTTCCTGTGTTCTTTACTGATCACTGTTCTTCAGGGGAAAGAAGATTACACAGTTTAGATGTTAAGAGGGCACTTAGCTATTACATTGAGCACACTAAAGCACACAGGAAGGAATATCTTTAATTGTTCCTCACTTACGGTGAAGTGGAGAAGGGTAGACCTGCCACTAAGAGAACTATTGCCAGGTGGATTGTCTCCTGTATACAGTTCTGCTATACTAAGCTAGGTAAAACACCTCCCTCAGGCCTGAGGGCTCACTCGACTAGGGGTACAGCTGCTTCCCTGGCTGCTGCCGGGGATATACCTTTACTAGAGATATGCAAAGCAGCCACCTGGAAAACTGTCCATACTTTTACCAAGCATTACTCTCTGGATATCCAGGCTAGGAGTGATGCTCAGTTTGGAACAGCAGTACTGCAGAGCCTATTCCCAAAATAGGTTCGGTACCCCCCTCCATGGCAGTACTGCTTGGTAGTCTGCATATGTCAGAATACAGCAAGACTTCCTGTTGTTTGAAGAAAAAATTACTCACCTTAGTAATTGTGTTTCTTCTAACTGAGTCTTGCTGTATTCTGACCTCCTTCCCTGCCTCCCCTCTCAGAACCTGTTTTTGGGAAGTGGGCTGGCAGGTACAGTGTTGCACCTCAGGGGTGTACTTGGCACCCCTCCTTCCTAGAAGGGGGGAGTTGGTTATTGTTATGTTTTTACTATAGTTATATATTGGTTCACTACCTGTTTTTCTGTCTTGGGTTCTCGACTTGAATCTTTGGGGGACCCAATCTGTTGTCTGTTGGCTATATGTTCCTTTACAGTTTCCACTATAGGAGTGTAGTTAGAAATTAGTAGCTCATAAGAATCTGACGGTTACACTTTGAAGCACTACAGACAGAGGTTTGAAACCGAGCTCGAGCCCAACGTTCTATGCTTCCTGCATAGAGTTAACTCTTTCCACGCTGGGGCAGTTCAAGTGCTGGGGCTAACTGCGTATGTCAGAATACAGCAAGACTCCATTAGAAGAAACACAATTACTAAGGTAAGTAATTTTTTCTTAGAGATGGCAGAAATGCTTCACATATAGTTAGTGCTATGTTAGCCATTTGAAATGTAGTAGGTGTTATAAAAAGAAATTTGGGGATACATAGGAACGTATCATTTGGCGGGCCCAAATCTGTAGTGCCCAAAGTTTAGGGCACCACAGAGAGTTGAATAAAGAAACGAAATACCCTGTGGCCCCAGGTCAGAGAGGGCAGAGCATGGGTAATGCGAGGTCCCCTCCCCCAGGTAGAACGTGTTCCCCCATCAAGCCAGGCAGCACAGGCTGCATTTAAAAATAAAATAAAAAGAAAGTTTTCTCTGCTGCCTGTTCTGTGCTGCAAAATACTCCCGCGAGCAGGCAGCACATATCAGGGCACCCATGCACTGGGACTGCTGTCCTTGCCCAGCACATGGTGCTTGTTTTTGAAAAGAAGGTACCAGTATGGGCATGGATAGGCTCAGGGTTCAAGAATTGGAACCCCAAGCGAGTTTAAAAAAAAGATAACTTTTTTAGAGAGTTCGGTGAAATGTTCATGGCAAGTGGTGAGAAGGGCAGGAGCAGGATCGAGAGCAACGGGAATCTGGGCTTACCTGAGTGTTGAAGCCAGTTTCGTCAGCTCTGCTGTGGTGCCTCCCCTCTGCTCCTCAGCTGAAGACTGTTCTCCTGTTCTGGTGGATAGTGAGCGGCGGTCCCAGTCTCCGCTGTCATCCCGCGGTGTGGGCTCTGTTTTGCATCATTTTTTGTTTTTTGTTTAAAAATAAAAATAAAATGGCTCCCCATCAGGTGGTGTGATTGAGTGTTGGCCCTCCCGAAGTCCCTAGCTGTCCTCCACTTTGCCTGCAGCTCCGCCCCTTCCCCCCACTAGCAAGAACCTCCCAATGCAGTCACCTCCCAGCCTCCCAGAGCAGTTCCTTGCACAGAGCCTGAAGTCCTGTCCTCCAGAAGTTTTATTAAAAAGAAATTTTAAAGTTTGAAAGCACCGGTAGGGTGTGAAGGGGAGTGACCGAAGGCCAAAGGAGGCGGGCCAAAGGGCCGTATCTGCATAATTAAATATTCGGTGGGTGCAGCAATGCCCAGAGAAGGGGCTAAGCGGAAGGAGCCCTTGGGGGAGAAAATAAATATTAATAAAGAGTACTCCCTAGGTGGTGCCAAATTGGGACCAAGGGCAACTAGGCCCAGTACCTTAAAGGGGCCCAGCCCGTAGGCCCAATAGTTTAAAAGAGCGACCATGCCCAGTACCTTAAAGGGGCCCAGCCAGTAGGCCATATAGTTTAAAAGGGCAACCAGGCCCAGTACCTTAAAGGGGCCCAGCCAGTAGACCTGACAGTTTAAAAGGGCAGGCCCAGTACTTTAAAGGGGCCCAGCCAATAGGCCCAATAGTTTAAAAGGGTGACCAGGCCCAGTACCTTAAAGGGGTCCAGCCAGTAGGCTTGATAGTTTAAAAGGGTGACCAGACCCAGTACCTTAAAGGGTCCCAGCCAGTAGGCCCACCTGTCTAAAAGGGCAACCAGGCCCAGTGTGTTAGAAGAAGCCCAGCCACAATAGGCCTAACTGCAGAAAGGGACCCAGGAGTTGGCTAGTGACTCCTGAGGTGGGTAAAAAGGACCACAGGGTATCCAGAAATTTGGCTGTAGCAGTTACCTGGACATTTCTGAACTGTGCCTGCTATGAAAGCTACCTGAATTGTGTCCTTTTCCCAAAGTTAACTGAACTGTGGTATGTTGCCTGAGAACTGCTTGAATTGTATCATTGCTCCGGAACTGTGCAATTGCCCCACAGTCATTTGGTTGCCTTGAACTATGTAACTGCCCCAGGTTGCAGTTACACCACCATGTGTCAACATCTTGTACTAAGTGTATTTCTGAATCAGTCGTCGGCAAGCCTGCAAATGGGAATTCAACAAGTGTATTCCTGAATCAGTCTTCAGCAGCCTTTTATGGGCATTCAGCAAGTGTATTCCTGAATCAATCTTCATCCATCTTCAAGTGTTCAGTAAGTTAAGCAAGTTAATTCCAGAATCAGACTGCAGCAAGATTTTCCAAAGATCCTCATCCATGGCCGTACCCCTGCAATGTCACGTGTTTTGTTTTCTGCTAAGTCCCAGTGTACAGCCTAGCCCAATGCAGATTCTGCCATCAGTTTTCTTGTTTTCCTTCTTCCTCTCAGTTATTTGAAGATCTTTCATTCCAGTTTCCCAAAACCAACATCCTTTTTATTGTTTTGCATCCATCCTTGGCTCATCCGGCCTTGGTGCCCAGAACGCTACCATTCACCTGGCTTCCGAAGAGATCCTCATCTTGGTTCTCAGTTTCTGTGGGGTCCTCCCAACATCTTCTGCATCTATCTCAACCTGGCAGTCAACAAGTGGGCTGTAGCAGGATGGTCTTCTGCATCTTTCTCGACCTGGCAGTCCACAAGTGGGCTGTGGCAGGGTGGTCTTCTGCATCTATCTCAACCCAGCAGTCCACAAGCAGGCTGTGGCAGGGTGGTCTTCTGCATCTATCTTGACCCAGCAGTCCACAAGCAGGCTGTGGCAGGGTGGTCTTCTGCATCAATTGAGCTCTGGCAGTTCACAAGCGGGCTGTGGCAGGGTGGTGTCTGCATTGGTCGTCTCATCCGGACTGTCCACCTGAGGACTGTGGCTTTATCCTTATGCTTGTTCTTCAATTCCAGCAGCCCACCAGCGGGTTTTTAGCCCAGAGAGTTCTTGTGCTTGTTCTTCAATTCTGGTGGTCCGCTAGTGGGTTTTTAACCGAGGAAGTCGTGTGTTGTTCCTTGTTTCTGGCAACTCTGGAGAGGTGGGTGCTGCCGATGGACCTATGGCCTGCCTAAGAAACCTCTCCACATCCCCTTAAGCTAACCAAAATTCTCTTAGCCACACTGGCCTGCGAGCCTGCTTGTTCCCCTCAGGATTTTTCTTGATTCCCCTTACCTTTCTACAACAGATCGATCCTCCCTCGGACAAAGACTTTAATAGTTGTGCATGAACTGCAAATTGTATCATTTTAGAGTCTTGCTATAGCATACAGTAACAATTATCAGGTCTGGAGTACTCCAGGGGGTAGTCACTTAGGTAGAGGTGCACCTCATGGTCAGGGATTTACAGCTTCCTGCATATCCTCATCATCTGTTGCCAATGAATTTGAATGTCTAATACTCAAAGTGAAGATTACACAGATTAGTGCACTCTGCATAATAGGATGCTACAGGCCACCGTCCGCTGGCTTGCAGCTTGTGTCTTATCTAAGTAACAAGCTGGGACAAGGGCTGCTAGAAACTATTATCTATTATCCTAGGAGACCTCAACCTTGACTGGCTCTCTAATACAGCAGCCCCACTTGCATCTTTCTGTGATGCCCATGGGTAGACACAACTTATTGCTGAACCAACGCGCCCAAACATGAAGAACCCAGTAAAAGTACCCTTTTGGATGTGCTAATGGTGAGCAAACCTCATCTTTTCTGCCATGCTGATGTCTGCTTCTCAGACGCCAGCGACCATTGTTTTATTGCGGGTGTAAGATCAGCCAACAACTCATCACCCATGACTAAGTTTTCTATGAAGAGATCCAGATGCAACTTCGATGTATACGCCTATCTAAATGAGCTTAAGTACTCCCCACAGTGGCAGAATTTCCACCTGGCCAAAATGGTTACATCAGCTTACAATATCTTCCACGGCATCCTGTCGTGGGCCCTTAATAAGTATGCTGGCTTGATTAAAGTTTGGGTAGGAACAAAACCTGTAAATGGTTCTCCCCTCAAATCAAGTCTCTGCTCCAAGAAAGAGATAAACTTTAGAAAAAAGTACACAGACTGAACACTCCTAAGGATTGGAATCAGTTCAGGAGGTTACGAAATGTATGCACTAAATCAGAGAATCGAAGGCTACTTTCTTCTGCTCCAAACTTGACTCTGCCACAAACAGCTCAATTAAGTTCTGGAACACTATTAACGATCTGCTAGGCCACTCCCCAGGAAACTCACTCCCTACCAAGATTACCTCTGGCAACTCAACTATCACTGAAAAGATGGATATACTTGATTATTTAATAACCATTCTGCTACTGTAGGCCTGGCATTTGATAACTCCCCTGCAAACATACTTCGCTCCCAGATTGCCAACCACCTTCCTGAAACATCGACCACTTCCTCTCTATTTATGCTTCAACCTGCCTCACTGAAAGAGGTAGAGGACCTCTTGCTACAGTTGGACATTAGAAAAAGTGCTAGGGCCGACACCCTAGACCCTTACTTCCTAAAAATTGCCTACCATGTCCTAGCAGTACCCATTACCCACCTATTTAATTTATCCCTGTCCCAGGGCATCTTGCCACCTGAATGGAAGACAGCACATGTCATCCCGCTGTTCAAATCGGGTGATCCCTGTGATCTCAATAACTACAGGCCAATTTCTCCCTTCCAGTCCTGTCCAAACTTCTGGAGAAAATTGTAAACGTACAGCTGACAGCTTACCTTGAATCAATGAAACTGCTAAATCCTATGCAGTCCTGATTCAGAGCTAAACATAGCACTATCTCGGCCCTCGCTAAAGTAACCAATGATTGGCAGCGTGATCTTGAGAACAGTAACTTTATTTGTGCTGTTTTCCTAGATCTAAGCAAGCCTTTCGACACCGTCGACCATAGCCTGCTCCTCTTCTCCCTACAAAACATAGGTGTGGACCCTCCTCACTGCGTTGGTTCACAGACTATCTTACAGGGCGCCGTCAGCAAGTTAAAGCTGAAGGAGGCCTATCTCCTTTAAAAACTCTTCAAAGAGGGGTACCCCAGGGATCTATACTAGGTCCCTTACTATTTGCAATCTACATTAATAATATCGACCACTGCATTAAAAATGCCAGCATCCATCTGTTCGCAGTTCTCTACGTGAGTCGCCCAACATCCGAAACTGCCTGCAATGATCTACAGTCTGAATTCAACCTTCTACAAAGCCAACTTCTCCTAAAAAAGCTACTCCTCAATGCCAAAAAAAACAAAAGCGATGGTCCTCTTTCCATTCATCCATACAGCAAACCCTGTGTTTAGTGGGACAGTTCCCCAGATTACCACAGTTCTAGGAGAAAAACTAGAATTTGTTACAAAATTCAAGTATCTGGGAGTTTGCATAGACCACAGACTCTCCTTCATCGAACATATCGAGGACTTGCTAAAATGACTCCGACAAAGGCTTGGCCTTTTTTTTAGAATCAACCGATTTCTCACCAGAGATGCCAAGCAACAGCTGGTCCAATCAACTTTTCTATTGCTGGTTGATTATGCTGATTTCCTGTACAGCCAATGCCGCAGCTGTTACATGGCAAAGCTGGACACGCTCTACCATCGAGCACTGAGGTTTATTATGGGACTTCCCTTTGCCACGCATCACTGTACCCTAAATGCGGCAGCGGGGTGGACCTCACTCAAGCTCAGGCATCACAGAAATGCCGCACTCTGGACCTATAGAGCTATCTCTAATAAACTGCCTCACTATATCTCCTGCTGTCTACCCCTAAGTGTAGTCAGGGAAATACGCACTAAGAAGTTACTCAGTTATAACACTTAAAGTACCCAAGGCAAAATCTCGATTTGGTAGGGCAGCTATAAGCTTTGTGCTGTCTACCTTATGGAACAATCTGCAAAAAACTCTCAAATTAAGCACTTTAATCTGTTTAAATGCCTTCAAGACACTATATTTCCATACAATCAAAGAAGCGTGTAACTGCTTCCCTCACTCAGATCCAGTACCAGTGCCTGCACTGGTAACCAGCTCCGCCTAGACCCAACTATAAGCATAACAACCCCTTGCCCGCTCCTTCTAAGCCTAAATGTCCTATCTTCCAAATCCCCTTGACTTATTGACTCTATGCCCCTACCTCCTCCTGTTCTCCCTATGTCGGGTAGGAGCTCATTAGCCTCTGGTTGAGACAACCTCCCTGTCCCTCACTTTATATCCTACAACCCTAGTGCCACCACTCTTTTTCCCTTCCCCCATCTCTACATCCCTATGTTCTCCCTCTCTGTTCTGTGCCTCACACCCTCCTAGCCTTCTTCCTCCCTCCATCCCTCCCTCCCTTCCCTTCTATCTCTGCCTCTACCTTGTGTACTTTTTTCCAACTACCTTATATAACTATGCCCTATAGCTGGCTGTAGATACTTATGTATATGTAGATACCTTGCACACTGTACAATGTCTGTATAATTCCATGTATATATGAATTACTGTGGTATCTTATTTTATACTTGCAACTATTGTTATTCCCTGTTACCTGATTGTTAAATATCTGTGCTGCCTTGTAAACATCTGTGTTGCCCTGTATAAACACTTGTCCATGCTCAACCCAGGTCCATCTTGCAAATGAGCTTCGCTCAATGGTGACCGCCTGGTTAAATAACGACTTGATTGATTGAGGGCAGAGTGACTTGAATGGTAATTAGAGTCTCCGTCTCATAGCAAATGGTAGAGAGATCTGTATAGGACTTACAGTACTCTTACAGTGCAGAGGCTCTTACAGCTCTTGCATTATAGTACCATTTTGAGTTTAGAGTCTTCCTCTTATAGGAATTGTAGATTGCTTAGTCTACCCCCTCTTCCCTGTGACCATGTCTTCATTTCCTTGGTTACAAAATAAACACGAAAAGTATCTGAAGCTCATTTATAACTCCTGCCTCTCTTAGTCATTGTGATACTATCTACCTTCCTTAGAACCTGAGGTATTGTCCTGCCATTCCACCAGCTGGGAGCAACACCTGTGTTGGTAATTAGTGTGCAATTAATGTGGGTCTTCACAACGTCTGCTCTAGTCACCCTTTTACTATATTGGACTTCAGCACACCACTAGACCACTACACTACTACCAAGGCTATCCTTCAAGTGAAAATCCAATTACTTCAAGTCTCAACTGCATGCAAGCTCCAGCAATCCTACAAACTTTTGGAATGTTATTCACTCTCTCCTCGACCCTTCGGCAACTCTTGCCCACTAGTCCTTAATTTTGAAGGCTCCACATTCTCTGACTGTATCTCTATTATTGAGTCCTTCAACAAATTTTTCACTACCCGCACTCTCCCTGACCATCCCACTCGCACACCTACAGGCCTCCCCTCTTCTTCACAGAAATGGCTTCAACTTCCCCCTGTCTCTCCTTCCAAAGTCTTTCACGCACCAATGTCCCTTAACCCACAAAAACTAGCCCAGACCGATTACAGCCCAAGCTCCTCCGCATCTTAGCCTCTGCTATTGCCACCCACCTTGCAAACTTCCTCAACCTCTCCACCTCCACCAGTACCATCCCTCAGGTATGGAAACTGGCCAAAGTGATACTGCTCCACAAAGAGAGGGACCCTCCTCACAAGGCAACTATATGCTCATCTCCCTCCTGTTGTCTCTTGCCACACTACAAGAGTCACTGATTTACTCCAGGTTCCTCGAACATCTTATAGCCTCTGAGACTGTCTCACTATTCCAATCAGGCTTCAGAAAACAGCACTCTACTATCACCTCCCTGCTATGAGTCACTGACTCTGTCCACTCTGGATCAAGGCCTAATCACCATTGCCATCTTTGTAGACCTGGCAAAGGCCTTTGACTCCATTTCCCACCACCTTCTGCTCCACAAACTTCTTTCAGCTGGCCTGGCTCCTTCCACAGTAAACTGGTTCAGCTCATGCTTGCATAACAGACAGCAATCAGTCCTAGTGGGGTAATGCCCTATCCTTCCCCCTCTCTGTACATGCCAGCGTCCCCCAAGGTTCCATACTCAGTCACATTTTATTTTCTGTCTTTATCAATGACCTTCCCTCTGTCTGCTCTTCATCCCACAGACATATGCATGCTGACAACACTGTGACTTACACCACTAGCTCCTCCTCTGCCAACGCTTTTCCCCCCAAACAGGATGACTTTGGCAAAGTTCAACTCTGGTTTCAGAAATACCAGCTAAAATTAAATAAAAAGAAATCAGTTTCCATGATCTATGGGTCCAGGCAGATGCTAGCTAGACATCACTCCCCACCTACATTTGTCACTCTGGATGGCTTCCCTCTGGAGGTTGTCCTCACGTTAAAATATCTAGGGGTCTGGCTGGACAGTAATCTGGATTTTGCCTCCCATATTGATACCCTCCGCACCAAACTTCTCCCAAAACTTGCTATCCTCTATCGACACAAAGACTGCCATCCTTTAACCACTCATCGTGACCTTATCTTGAAAACCATTTCCTCGTCTTTGATTATGCAGACGTTGTTTATGGCTCAGCCCCTGCAACATCCCTCTCTAGACTTGATACTCTCTTTAATTCTTTCTGTCGCTTTGCTTCTTCCTCCCCTCCCCTCCCCTCACTTATCACTGTCTCCTCTACTCCTTCCTCTCTTTCTCACCACTTTCCCACAGGCACAAGATCCATTGCCTCACCATCATTGCCAAATACTGGTTCGCCATGCTCCCTTTTTATCTATGCTCCCACCTCTCCCTTGAATCTACCCCCTTCACTCCAGGAACATAGAAACATAGAAACATAGAATTTGCTGGCAGATAAGGACCGCTTGGCCCACCTAGTCTGCCCATTTTCCTAACTGATGGATAAGCTGCAGATCCTAGTTAACCAACAGCCTACTTCCTCCTATCCCCCACTAGGACTGCCTTATGTCTGTCCCATGCATTCTTGAATTCCCCCACTGTTCTTGACTCCATGACCTCCTCAGGAAGGCTATTCCATGCATCCACAACCCTCTCTGTGAAAAAATACTTCCTCACATTACCTCTGAGCCGTCCCTCTATCTTCAAATTGTGCCCCCTTGTTCTTGCACACCTCATTTTCTGAAAGATACTACCCTCTTGGACATTGTTGATTCCCCTGAGGTACTTGAATATTTCTATCATATCCCCCTTCTCCCTTCTTTCTTCAAGGCTATACATATTAAGCTCCTTTAGTCTCTCTTCATATGTCTTCTGGTGCAGACCCTGCACCATTTTGGCTGCCCTCCTCTGGACAACCTCCACTCTGTTTATGTCTTTGTGGTGATGGGGTCTCCAGAATTGCACACAGAACTCCAGATGGGGTCTCACCAACTGTCTGTGCAGTGGGATAAGAACTTCCTGTTTTCTACTGTTGATGCCTCTCCCTATGAATCCCAGTATCCCCCCCCCCCCCAGCCTTCCTTACTGCCTTCTCACATTGCTTGCCCACCTTTAGGTCATCTGATATAATTACCTCCAGGTCCCTTTCCATTTTTGGTGTTGTTAGTATCTCACTCTCGCTCTTTCTCCCACCCCTGCCCTCACTCCAAAGCAGGGCAGTCTGCCTTCTCCTATCACCTCCCTTTTCTCTGGAATCTACTACCCTGTAACTTATGACACTCCCTCTTGCTTTCTTCCTTCAAATTCTTGCTACACCTGCTTCCTGGCTCCAGATGCTCACGCCCCCCTCCTCTCCTTCAGCCTTCTATCTAATGTACCCCTGCTATACTCCCGAGCATTTCATGCATCAGCTGTTTGGTCCCCTATGTACTTAGTACCTTCCATATTGTACTGCATTGTTTTCTGCCACCACTATGGTAATTATTGCTGTACTCCTATTGTTTGATTTTACAGTGATACTTTGCACTGTTCTCCTACAGTATATTGTTGAAATGTTGTGGCTAATTTACATTTCCTTTTGTTGTATTTATGTGCCCTGATTGTGCCACTGGGTCGCACCTGGAAATGAGCCTCAGCTCAGTGTGCATTTCCCGGTTATCAACTTTTAAATAAAATGACTGCCTTTGTTACTAATCACCAGGTCCAATATTGCCCAGTCACTAGTGGATTCATTGACTAGTTGCCTGAGAAACGCTCCCTGCAGGAAGTCCAGGATGTCCCTGCTTTTAGCTGAAGCCACAGCAGGGAGGCTCCAATCTACATCCAAAAGATTGAAGTCCCCCACCAGCAACACCTCCCCTTTTTCAGCCATTATGCCAGTTGCTTCCAACATTTCCTCATCTAACTCCTCCCTCTGTGCCGGAGATCTGTAGATCACGCCAGTCCAAACAGTGGCTCTGTTTCACGACTCGAGGGTGACCCACAACACCTCTGACTCCCTGAATTCTCTGTATTTCTGGAGAAAACAAGAATTTGCATGCACACACTCACGCTCATAAACAGCTGCAAGAAGGGTAGTCCCAGAACACAAGGCTAATGTGCTGGAATAACACTTTAATAAATTGCGGCAAACAGAGTGACCATCAAAAGAGCAGAAGACTCTTCTGTTTCTTACTGGCACGCTTTGTCAAGGAGTAACAATTGCAAGTAACATCTTTCATTAACTAGCTCGCTGCTTAAAGAGACAGTCACATATTAGTAACACATGTATTATACAATGGCAAAAAAAATATTGTGCTCTGATTGGTCAGTCTGAGACTGGACCCGTGATGTTATCCCAGTACAACATCACGGGTCTAGTCCCAGCACACACAAGACCGTATCAAATGTTATCCGAATCATGCCACAGCCCATGTCCAAGTTGCCCACACTTGCCATGGCTACTGTGGCTTTTGCCAGTACTTGCTCGTTTTTTTTTTAATAAATCACTCCTTCCAACAGGCACTAAAAAGTCCAACACACCCATCACGAATTAAAACTGTCCACTTTAACAGTAGCACAGTATACCTTTCCTATCTAGCTTCGGATTTTAAGACATATTTTACACAAACTAACCTGCCATTAATGCGATTGCCCTCAACACTCGTCACTCATTTCCCGACCCAAACACAGTAACCATCTGACACAGCGCTTCCTTAAACTCAAAATAGATACATCACGTCTTCACTTTTTTCCTCTCAAACACACCATGACTGTAGTAAAGCAAGAAAAGACTACAGGAACAGAACACTGTGGCAGTGCATAAGAAATAATTTTTTTCACACACTCAAATATCCACTCCATTTCCAACTTGTCACAGCTGTCCCGCCGAAACCTCTGCCGGAACAATCAGCCACCAAATAAAGCAGGAGCAAACGGGCGGTTCGGGGGCTAGAGAATTAATCTACAACACTGGCAACGCAAAAGAAATAATTTCTTCACTCCCTCACATATCTGATCCATTTTCAAAGCAGGAGCAGCGGGGGATTCCCGGGCTACAGAATTAATCTGCAATGATGCACAGTGTGACAACGGCACCAGCGTTGCACGCAAGTCAGATCTATGGGGTGATGAAGAAGCCACCGTAAACAGCATCACAACCAGAAACAAATTAAAAAATGAAAACATAGAAGGGAAAAACGAAGTGGCTTAACAACAATACAGCTGACTACCACAAAAACCAACAAGGCACAGGTTACTACAAGGACTGAGTACTGCAAAGCTATAATTACAATGCTACAGCTCCACCCACTGGCCAGATCAATACTGACAGTACCATCTAGTGTCCAAAAGAAAAACTGCGCACTTTTTTTTTAAAACAGATACTTCCACACACCAAAAATGATTAAAAAAACCACAAATATATATTTTTTCTACTTTTTATTTAATATAAAAACAAAAGAACCATTGATAATAGCAATAATGCACTCAGGGTGTGTGTTGTGCTGGGATAACGTCACTTCTGGGGTGATATGACCGGCCGCGGCCTGCGCCTAATCACCCCAGGCGTGACATTATCCCAGCACAACACACACCCTGTCGTGCATTATTGCTTAATTGAGTGCCACAGTTCTCATAGTTGGAGTAAGTGATAACATCAAAAAAGCAAAAGCTCAGTAAGTGATACATAGCTACAAACCATTAAGAAACTGCAGACTTCACTTGCATATTCAAGAAATTAACTATATGGTGTTAGCAACTTGTTCAATGACTGACTAGCTAAACAATATGTTATATACATATAAACAAAGTGCAAGTGATAATATTCCTAAGACCGAAGATTAAATACAGAGCAATATTTACAGTTATAAATTTTGTACCGATTTTATATTTACATACAATATCAACAACTTGTATTTTAAAAATAAGCAGAAAACTCCAATCTGTCATTTAAGCCAGGAGGAACTGTTGCCCACAATTTATATATCCAGAACGTCTTCCACTTTGCAAGCATGAGTTTTAAATCCCTACCCCGTGGACCGATAGTACCCTCTCAATGCCACTACAATTCCTTTTAAGGTTACCACTGTCTGTAGAACAATGAAAGTGTTCAGCTGTCTCACATAATCCAAGTTAGAATTGGTGATAGTATGCATGTGATTTCCCGTATATTCTTTGAGTGTCCTCTTAGTCCTGCCAATATAAAAGGAACCACAGATACATTCTGCCAGGTAGATCACATTTGTTAAATCACTGTTGATACATTTTTAATCTCAAGTGTGTTGCCAGTACTTGGATTAACAAAGGGTAGTGATCTGCCTAAACACTTCACAATATTTACAGTGCAAGCACTTAAAGCAACCCAGAGGCTTGGAGGGTAGCAAAGTGCTTGGTTTGGCATAAGGTTGTAAACTGTGGGTGACATGATCACCGATATTACAAGGTCATCTATATACCATATGAAGAAGAATCAGAAGAATCTGCATTTATATAGTGCTTTTCATACACAGTATCCCAAAGCGCTTTACAAGCATTGCTAGACTGGTAGTGAAGTGACTGAATGTGTGGTGGCAGCCATATCGCACATCATCACCCACACACACGGCCTGGATAATTGCATGAACCAGTTTATGAGAAGGGGAATGTTGGCCAGGACACCGGGAATGTTCACTGCTCTTTACGAAGAGTACTCTGGGTTCTTTTACTTCCACCTGGACACCCACTAGGACAACACCAGGATGGGCAGAAGGGACCTCGGTTTAACGTCTCATCTGAAGGACAGCACACCCCAGCAGTACAGCACCCCCCAATACTGCACTTGGATGCCAATTTTTATGTGCAAGTTCATCCCGGTGTAGGATGAGAACCCATGACCTTCTGGTCCAGAGGCGGATGTGCTACCAGCTACGAGGTAGTACTTTGTAACATCACATAACTTGGTTTCTCTCTGTAAAATAGACCAGTTTTTCCTAATCACCTGTTCCAAAATACCAACTTATGTATTGAACGTTGTAACAAAATGCATTCTCTCCTCTATTTTGAGAACATGTGGATTGGGGTACAATAAAGATTTCCTGTCTGTATTTTTAGCTGTGTCTCTAGCTCTGTGTATATCATCCCAGCTATATCCCCTCTCCCTAAAGCAAGCTGACAACAAATCAGCATGTTCCTCAAAAGACAAAAGTGTACTATAGTTGCTGCGTACACAAATAAACTGACTGATGGGAATATTTTTTATTATGTGGCAGTAATGGCAGGAGTTGGCTAACAGAACCGTATTGCAGTCAGTAGGTTTCTGAAAAAAATTGGTGTCAATACCAGACTCGTTGTTTTTAATTATACAAATATCCAGAAACAAAATGTGTGACCAGCTCTTTTTAACTGAAAACCGCAAGTTCTCATTGGTGGATTAAAAAAAAGCCACAAATTGACACAAGTCATTCTGTGTACCCCGCTAAATCATCAGTATATCATCTGTGTACCTATGCTAGAGCAGAATTTTGTCAAGGTAACTGTTGACTTCCTCATTATATGCAACCCTCTTCTCCCAATGGCCTGTGCATAAATTGTCAAACTTGGTGCCCTATAGCAGTTCCACTAATTTGGGTTTGTAAAAATCCTCCATATAGCTGAATGTATTGCAAGTCAATACAAATCATGATAATTCCAATAAAAACTCTGCTGATGGTTTGGAGCCCTCAGGACAGAGATCTAAATAATGTTTTATAGCAGCTAGCCCACCTTTATGAGGAATATTTGTATATAATGCTTCCAAATCCAGTGTCACTAACAAATGTGTCTGCTCCAGATAAACACTACCAGTAACACAAGGGCTTCAGTAGAATCCCTGATATGAGAGGGCAAACCAGTAGCAAGACAGTCAATCACTGAACAGGCTGTTAACACCATATGTTTAATTAATATCTTGAATGTGCAAGTGAAGTCTGCAGTTTCTTAGTAAAAAAAATATTATGTATCACTTACAAGGGGTTTTGCTTTTTTGATTTTATCACTTACTCCAACTATGAGAACTGTGGCACTCAATACATGTGTTACTGATAGGCGACTGTCTCTTTAAGCAGTAGACTATTTAATCAGAGATGTTAGCTGTAATTGTTACTCATTGACAAAGTGCACAAGTGCAAAACAAAGGATTTTTCTGCACTTTTGGTGGTCACTCCATTTGCTGCGAATTATTAAAGTGTTATTCCTGTACATTAGCCTTGTGTTCTGGGACTATCCTTCTTGCAGCTGTTTATGAGTGTGAGTATGTGCACGTGGGTTTCTGTTTTCTCCATTGATGTGCTTTTCCACCTGCACCACAACGCCTGTTTGAGCGGCCCTTTCTGCTTAAATTCCTGTATTTCAGTTGCTTTTACAGTATACTTTCCTTCGCATCAAGCACCACATCCCTCCTTTCCTTCCCATCCTGTACTTTCTGAACAGCGTGTAGCCTGGCGTGGCTATGTTCCAGTCATGGCTGTCGGTGCACCATGACTCAGTAGTGCCCACAATATCTAGGTCGGCCTCTTCCATGATAGCCTCTAGGTCTGAAATCTTATTTCCCAGACTTCTAGAATTAGCACACATGGCCTTCCAGATTTTGTTAGCTCTGCTTGTTTCTCCCCCTTTATTCCTTATGTTCTCCTTATTCCCCCTTTTGCTTTAATTGCTTCTTTTCTAACCCCTTGCCTCTTCGATTAACTTGCACCCTGGTGGGACTCTCTCCCCTTGGGATCTCTCTACTATGTATCTCAGCCTGTGGAAGGGGAGCAGTTTCTGACCCCCTTATTCCTCTGCCATCCCCCTCGGCTAGTTTAATTGTTCACTGAAGTAACATTTAAACCGTCCACTGAGGACAGTGGTTTTACTCCTCGATGGATGCAGGCCATCACCTCTGTATAGGCTCTCATCCTTCTAGGTGGGCCCCCAGTCCCAAATGTAGCCATACCCCTCCTCTCTGCACCATTCCTTCAACCATGAGTTGCACCTTCAAATGTCACATTCAAAATAAAATATATCAGGTATGATTATTATACAGTGTAAATTCCTGTTGGGATGTGATTATGGACTGATCACCCATGGAAAATATTTAATTGAGCTGGCAAAATTATTATGTGTATTCTACCTTAGACCCTGATGCCTTGAGGAAGTCAGTCCAGTGGTGAAAATGTTGACACCATATGCAGGTCTGATGTTTGGAACTTGAATAAACACTTATAAACTTAAATATACGTGGAGTGGGTCATCATTCTTACTGTTGTACTGTGTGGGTTGGGACACTTTGTGGGAACTGCACTCCTTGCAGTTTTATTTCTCTTTCAGGTCAGGGAGACAAGAGGGCAGTACTGTTCTGATTAGCTAGCCATTAACATAAATCTTGGGGGTGCTGTACTATTTTTGAAATAGTATTGTACCTTGATCAGCATGTAATTAGTCTTTACATATACGTTAACTAAAGATTAACATAAGGTTAATAGAATGCTTGTATAGCCAATCAGAATGCACTATTTGTCAGACCCTTTCTATAATTATTTTTTTTTTATTTATTGTATGTGTTAATATGTCCCTTGAATTAGAGTAAAACTGGTTTCAAAAATAATGAGAGAAAAGCCAGCCCAGTGGTGCTGGTGGCTGAGGCGCTGGACGCCTTACCTCACGCTGGCGCTGGTGAATCTGTGATTCGAACCAGCATGGGTCGCTGGGTTGAAGTGAGAGATAGATAGATGCCCCTTGGACTGCTCTCCTTCTCTCTGGGGAGGGGGGTTTCACTTCCTGATGCCCGATTGCCCCTGGCAGAGGCTGGGGGTCAGAACACGGAGTGACAGCATTGGGAGGAGTCTGGGCAGATGCCTGGGGGAGAGGCGTGTGGACCCATGCACCTCTGCCCCCACTGGCATCATTGCACGCCCATGACTCCAGTAATGGGAGGGGAGGAACGAACAAGGAATAAGGGGGCACCTCTTGTGCGGTTTGATGGCCGCCCATCAGTGTTCATCAGGAGCTGGCACCCGAACTGGATCCGTGAGGGTGGGGAGTTAGGGAGCTCCCTGCCGCCCCACTGCGGGGGGCAAGCCACAGGGGTTTCAGGGTGCCAGCGGTCCCGGTTGAGATGGACGGCGGCCGGATCCCCGGATGGGATGCGAGGAGTACCGGGGCAGAGAGGTGGCCCAGGAGGATAAAAAAATACACACAAAAAATTAATAAATAAATAATGAGAGAAAAAAGCAAAGCTGAAGTGAAACACTCATACTACAATGAGTGACTGTAAATGACATTAATTGAGCATTAAGGTGTGACAGATTAAACATTATTGTATGATAATTGCACACCTAAAGAACTGAGGCAGACAAGAAAACCAAGTGCTTTACATAGTCTTGAAGTGCCATTATCCAACAGATAAACACTTTGTGAAATGCCTTACTTCATTTATAAAATTATACCCCAAAGTTTAATTTTCAAACTGAAAAATGAAGTTTATATTTCTGTTAATGTAGAATGAAGTTTAGATTTCTGACCTTGGTTGTGCTGCAATGATGCATATTTCTAGGGACATGGATATGATGTTCTATCCACACTTTCTGGCAGTGCCTTTCCCTTTAAGACTTCACCGGAATGTCTTTAAGCTGGCCCCTCCCACCCACCTGGGTGGTAACTCGCTTGGTTGTGCCCCATGATGCCAAATCTTCCTTTCTACCGGAAGAAGCAGGTTCCCTCCTTACCACTCTCGTGCTGAGTAGGCCCTTTGCTACTAAATCTGGTGCCCAATGTCAGAGGGTGTTTTCCCAATGGTCTTGAAAGAGGTCTTCGTGAGACCCCTCTTGCAGAAACCATCTCTCAGCACAGACGTCCTGGTGAACTACCGTCTTAACTCCAACCTGCCACTTTTGAGCAAAGTTGTTGAGAAGCTTGTGGCGCAACAGCTCGAGGATCACCTCATGTTCTTTGACATCTATGAGCCATTCCAGTCAGGTTGCAGGGCCAGACATTGCACAGAAATGGCTTTAGGGTGAATAATTACCTCCTCAGGGCTGGAGACAGAGGAGACAGGTCAGTTCTGGTTCTTCTAGGTCTCTCATCAGCTTTTGACACTGTGGATCACACTGTGCTTCTCAATCATCTCTGTGAGTACTGTGGACTTGCCTGTACCATCATCAACTGGTTTGAGTCCTACCTCTCTGACAGGTGCAATGGGTAGAGGTGGGGAATTTCTCCTCCTCCCCAAAGCCCCTGTCATGTGGAGTACCACAGGGTTCGATCTTGTCGCCAATGCTGTTCACAGTGTACATGCTGCCCCTGAGTGTGATCATTCTGCAATACATTGTGGACTTTCACTGCTGTGCAGATGACACCCAACTGTATTTGTCCTTTGCCCATGGAACACCCAATACTGTGGATGTGATTAACATCTGCCTGGCTGAAATTAATGACTGGATGTCCTCCAGCTGGTTGTGACTGAACCCAGACAAGACGGAGGTGTTGGTGATCGAGTCAGGTCATGGGTATGATGGGAGTGCTCCCAAAATAAACACAGGATTGGTTCTGTGGTCTGCTCCATTGGTAGCCTCCCTGAGGGTGTAAGATTGTGGTGTTGTCCAAGACAGCAGATTGATACCTGAGGCTCAGGTGTCTTCCGTTGTCAAGCGTGGTTTCTACCACTTGAGGAACGTTGCCAGGATTAAGCCCCTCATTCCACCCGATGACCTGCCAACACTAGTGCACGCCTTTGTTACCTCAAGGCTCTACTACCATCACTCTCTTTACTTTGGGGTCACTGGAGGGAACCTCTGCTGGTTGCAGCTAGTGCAGAACCCAGCAGCCCGGTTGCTGATGGGCCTGCCCAGGTCCAGTCATGTGACCCCCTGGTCCTTCGAGCTCTGCACTGGCTGCCTGTCAGGTGGAGGGTCCTCTTCAAGGTGGGCTTGCTCACCAATAAGGCCCTATATGGATTGGTTCCTGGCTATCTGGCTGAGCTCTTGACACTGACCACCTCAGTCTGCTCCTTGCGCTCTTTGACTAAGAGCCTCCTGGACGTTCCTAGGGTTCAACTCAAGACATTGGGTAACCAAGCATTTAGTGTCGCTGGGCCAACACTATGGAACACTTTACCAGCTGTTGTCTGGGAGGCTCCGATGGTCAAAAAGTTCAAGTGGGGGCTTAAGGCTCACTTGTTCCACCTGGCCTTTCTGGATAAGACTATATATTTTATTGACCGGGTAAGTGCACTAGACAAATTCTGCCTATTTTCAGGCATGACCCGGGGAAGGGGGATACAGATGAATGCCAACTGACCTTGAACCAGATGAAGCTGTTTATATATGACCTGCTCTGGCTATTATTTAATTGCTGAAGTATTTTATCCTGACTTTTTTTTTAATATTGTTATGATAAGTCTGTTTTATTTAATTTTAATATTATTTGTCTGTAATTGTTTTTGTTCTATTGTAAGGCACCCAGAGCCTCCGGGATTGGGTGCCATAGAAATAAATTTGCCTTGCCTTGCCTAAATCTCCAGATTTACTTCCAAAACTTATTACCAGACTTTGTCTTCATGCTCAATGTTCGATCGCGACCGCAGTGGATGATGACAAGTTCACTCCGGGGCTCCTTCAGTGCCTTTGCTGGCAGAAGATGGCTCGAATGGATTCACACACTGCGTGTGTCTACTGCCTGGGTCATGAGCATGATCCCCAGGCCTGCGACATTTGTCAGTCTTTCCACCCTTCCGTTCTCGAGGACCATCAAGCCTGACTCACTTTAGGCTGCCCGAGTGAACTGTACCCCCGATCAAATCTAAAGATGCCTATTGGGTGGTCTCTGTGGCTACAGGATCCAATAAACAGCTAGCGGCGTTTGAGGAGGCAGCAGCGGCCCAGGCCACAGCTCACACCTCCTCAGCTTCGGCCTTCATTTAGCTTTTGCTGGGTGCCTCTTTTATGGAGTTGCTTAAGGAGTTGTGCCAGTCTCTACCAACTCTCAGTCACGGCCTGTTTTTGGGGCACAAATCTAAGTTGAAGAAAGAGACCAAAAAACAGTCTCACCATCATTCATAGGATCGGGAATGCTCTTGGTCAAGGGCTTCAGATTCCAGCGCTTCTCCTGATCTGACTTCAGTCAAATCTTCGGCCTAGGCCACAGTCTCCATGGTAACCCCATTGGGTCAGTTGTCTGAGATGCTGGTCGATCTTCTGGCTAAGATTTTTCTTGAGCCAGTCGACCAGTTGTCAACTGAAGAGGCCGACACTTCACTTTCCAGGACTCCGGTCCTGACTCAGACCATTGGAGAGATGATCAGTCCGCTGACCCACTGCTTCTTGTCACCAACCAAGACCCAGAGGTGCCTCGGCTTTCCTCGGCTCCCTCCAAGACCCCCCGGTGGTCGTGGTCATGGTCTCAGTCCTAATCCTGGTGGTCAAGTGTTTCCCGCTGACATTGACACTCCCGCTCTTGATGCCCTGAGAAGTGCTGCCACTGCTATTCTTCATCCTTGTCCTTGGATGAGGAGAGGCTTCGACGCAAGTTGCATCAATGCTATGAGGATCTTATGTGGCAACAGCTGGTGTTCTTCGGTATGAAGCCAGTCCCGGCTTCTACACTGGTCATCACTTGGCTTTTGCCTCAGTGGCTGACACCTTCTCTGCCTCAGGAGCCAACAAAGATGGTCCCGGATCGGCTGACCCCGGTGTCTCCACCAATTCCCATGGAGCTGCGACCTGTACTGTCGAAATCAGGCGCTCCGATCAAGGAGTCTCGGCCAGCCAAGGAGCTTCCCCATTGGCTGTCAGTCACCATTCCTCCTGACCATCTGCAGAGTGTCAGCGGGGACTCTGGCTGTTGACCCCTCTTTAACGACTCCTGGGAATCAGAGGGTTCCTCCTTGCACTCCTGTCTGGTTGACATGGAGTTGGTTGGGGGTCTCTCGATGGATGAAGTCCCCACTTCCGTTATGGGCCTTCTCCACCTGACATCAAAGTCCACAGGTATGAAAATGGAGCCTGTCCAGAAATGGGCTCGATCCTGGACTGGGGAGATACTCCTGGGGAGGCCTTCCCAGTGGCAGAAGCCATCCTTGGTCCTGCCTTGGAGCTTTGGCAGTGTCTCGCTTCCTGCCCTGCACTGTCTGCCCAGATGGCTGGCAAGTACACGGTCCCTAATAGTTCCCTGTTGGGATTCACAAAACACCCCTCGACTGTGGGTTTGGTGACTGATTCTGTGTTTAGGCACTCTGGCAACACTGAGGATGTCAACAAGCTGCCTGAGAAAGAGTCCAAGAAACTGGACCATGCAGCTAAAAAAAGTCTACTTTGCCTCTTTGCTTGGCCTTCGCCAGGCGAGCTCGGCCCTTTTCATGGCCCACTTCTTCCATGCCCTGCTGGGCACCCTGGATGAGGTGCTTCCTCATCTGCTGATGGACATCCAAACCATGGTCAAACAGGTCCAGGGCCAGGGCCAGGGCCAGGCTGTAGCAAAGCAACAGCTCCACACAGCCATGGATGTTGGGGACTCCTGTGCCCACTCTGCAGTGGCCTCGGTGACCATGCGCCACAGAGCTTGGCTGCAGATCTCTACTTTGCACAAGCTGGTGGATGTCCTTTTCCTGGGTACTGACTTGTTCAGGCCCAGAGTTGAGGGCCACCTCACCCGCATTGAGAAGTCCAATGCCATCTTGGACTTGGTGATATCCATTCAGAAGGACCCAAGGGCTCCAAGCATCAGAAAAAGAAGCTCTTTTGGTCCACCTCCACTCCTGCAGTCAATCCAGCCCAGCCCCGAGCTAGTCAGCAGGTGCAGGCCTGGTGACCTCGGCCCAAGTCAGTGGCCTCGGTCATCGGCAAGCATGGAGGGAGAGGCCCTGGTGGTGCCTCAGCTGGACCCTCCTCCTCCAAGCCTGCCCAATGACGAGATGAGGGTTGCCTCCCTCATGCCCATCACACCGTCCCTGGGTCCTCCTGTGGAGGCAGGCTCCACCACTTCCTTTCTGCCTAGTCCACCATTACCATGGACAGGTGGGTTCTTGAGGTGGTCAGTCAGGGTCTGCATCTGAAGTTCAGGCAGTACCCTCCTTGCCAAGCCTGCACCTCACGGGAGGACTTGGTGTCCATAGACATTCTCTTGACTATTCGAGCTGACATTGCCCAGCTCCTCTGCAAGGAGGTCATGGTTCCTGTCGCAGATCCTCCGGAACACCCAGGGTTTGTCTCCAGGTACTTCCTGGTGCCAAAACGGATGGGGGGGGGGGTCTGGCACCCCATTCTAGATCTGCATGACCTGAACAAGTTTCACAAGTCGCAAACCTTCAGGATGGTAACCTTGTCACAGATCATACCATCTCTAGAGCAGAACATGTGGTTTTGCTCCCTGGATCTTCAGGACGCATTCTTTCATGCCCCAATCCATCCATCTCACAGATGGTTCCTCCACTTCTGAGCAGAGGGAGCTCTCTACAAGTTTCAGGCCATGCCATTTGGCTTGTTTTCGGCCCACAGGGGCTTCACTAAGTGCATTGCAGTGGTGTCAGCCTACCTGATATACCTAGTGGTCTGGGTTTACCCCTACCTGGATGACTGGCTGATCCCAGGTCCCTCCAGGCAGGAGGTGGAGCGGTCCAGGGGACCTGGCCCTCCAGATCTGCATTTCCCTTGGCCTCCTAGTCAAAGAGGCCAAGTCAGAACTTGTGCCTTCGCAGGTGATCAACTTCATCGGTCATTGGGGCGGAGCTCAACTTTTGCAGAGCCAGAGCCCAGCTCATGGTAGACAGGGCAGAGGCTCTCTCCTCCTTTGCTTGATCATTTTGGGTTGGTCAATTGCGCCCTTCTCGGGACTTCCTGTGCCTGCTGGGTTACATGGCGGCCTGCACCAGCGTGGTCCATTGGGCCTGCTGGAGAATGCGCTCTCTGCAGTGGAAGCTGACCAGCCAGTGGTCTCAGCACAAGGGTCACTTCGACCACCTGGTCACTGTTACCCAGCAGATGTGGAACGCTCTTCAGTGGTGGTTAGTCCCAGAACATCTGCAGGAAGGGATCCCATTTGTCTGCCCAAAACCAATGGTACATAGATACATAGATACATAGACAGTGTCGGCAGATAAGGGCCTATGGCCCACCTAGTCTGCCCATTTGAGCTTGTAAGTTCAGTTTGTTTTCCTAGAAGTCTATTTCCCTTACCCCTGACCTCTAGAATTCCTTTATGTCTATCCCATGCATTCTTAAATCCGTGATTGTTTCAGCCCCCACCACTTCCTCTGGCAGGGTGTTCCACTTGTCCACCACCTGTCTGTGAAGAAATTCTTTCTCATGTTTCCTCTGAATCGTCCTCCCTCCAACTTCATCCCATGCCCTCTAGTCCTGAAACATCTTTTCATTTAAAATAGTGTTTTCCTGCACCCTGTTCCTCCCTGTAAGATACTTGTATGTCTCTATCATATCCCCTCTCCTCCTCTCCTCCAGGGAGTACATGTTCAGTTCCTTCAACCTGTCTTCATAGGATTTGTGATGCAACCCATGCACCATCTTTGTTGCCCTCTTCTGAACCTTCTCTACCCTGTCTATGTCCTTACGTAGGTAGGGTCTCCAGAACTGTACACTGTACTCCAGGTGGGGCCTCACTAGTGTCTTGTATAGCGGAATTATGACCTCCCTTTTCCTGCTGGTGATGCCCCTGCCTATACATCCCCCATCCTATTTGCTTTACCTGATGCCTTGTCACACTGTTTCCTACCTTGAGGTCATCAGAGATGACAACCCCAAGATCCCTTTCCTGCTTGGTGCATGCTATATCCTCACCCCCAACTGATATATTGTGCCAGGGTTTTTGTGCCCCATATGCATTATCTTGCACTTCTTTGCATTGAATTTCAACTGCCAAACCCTTGACCATTCTTCAAGTTTCTGCAGGTCCCTTCTCATTCTGTCTACACCTCTGGTGTGTCTACTCTGTTACAGAGCTTTGTGTCATCAGCGAACAGTGAAATTCTGCCTTCTATATCCTGTGCAATGTCACTGATGAAGATGTTGAATAGGACCGGTCCCAGCACTGATCCCTGTGGTACCCACTGGTCACTCTTCCTCTGTGGAGTGACAGCCATTTACCACCCTCTGTGTCCTGCCACCCAGCCAGTTACCTACCCACCACACTACTGCCCTGCCCACACCCATATTCCCCAGTTTGTGTAATAGTCTTCTGTGCACAGTGTCAAAGGCCTTGCTGAAGTCCAGATAGGCCATGTCCACTGCCCTCCCCTGATCCACCTCCCTAGTCACCCAGTCAAAAATTCAATGAGGTTGGTCTGACATGACCTCCCTGGTGAAACCATGCTGCCTTGGGTCCTGTAGTCCATTGACAACCAGATGTTCCACCAATCTCTCCTTCAGTAGTGCTTCCATGATCTTTCCCACTACCGAGGTAGGCTGACTGGTCTGTAGTTCCCTGCTTCCTCTTTGTTCCCACTTTTGTATAAGGGACTACATCTGCTGTCCTCCAGTCTTTGGGTACCTCCCTGTTTCCAGTGATTGGCTGAACAGGATAGACAGAGGTTCAGCCACCACCTCTCTTAGTTCTTTAAGACCCTGGGGTGCACCCCATCTGGCCCATTGCTTTGTCAACTCTTATTACTTCCAGTTCCTTCCAGGACCCTTTCTCGTGTAAAGGGACTTGTGTCCATTTCTGCACCATTCTCACCCCTTTACTCCCTTCAGACCCATTACCCCTCTTCCTTAGTAAAGACTGAGCAGAAATACCTGTTCAATATGTCAGCTTTACTGTTGTCATCCTCCACGCTGCTCCCATCCTCCCCTTCAGTCTAACTATCCCTCCTTTGTCCTTCTTTTTTCACTTATGTACCTGTAAAGGTTTTGTCCCCTTTAACCACTGATTTTGCAATGTGTTCTTCTGTCTGAGCTTTGGCTTCCTTACTGACTTCCCTGCCTCCTTTGTTTCTCCTGGTACTTCTCCTATCCCCTTCTGCCTGTGTCTTTTATATTGCCTGAATGCAGTCTTTTGGCTTTCACTTTCTTTGCTACCTCTTTGGAAAACCATAATGGTCTCCTCTTTCTTTTCCTCTTGCTAACCTGCTTAATGCATAATTCTGTTGTTCTTATAATCCCCATTTTAAATACTGCCCACTGTTCCTCAATCCCTGATTCCTGTCCCATTCCCTTAATGCCTCTTTCAAGCATCTCCCATTTTCCCAAAGTCTGCCCCCTAAAATCCAGGATACGTGTTTTTGTGTGGTTTGGTTCTGCTCTTTCTGTGATTTCAAACCACAATGACTGGTGGTCACTGTTACCCAGGTGCTCCCCACTGTTACCCCATCACACTGTCCCTGTTTGTGAGCACAAGGTCCAATATTGCCTTCTGCCGAGTTGGTTCCATGACCAGTTGCTTGAGGAAGGCACCCTGAAGGAGTCCAGGATAAATCTGCTCCTAGTTGATGCTGCTGCTGGGATGCTCCAGTCCACATCTGGTATATTGAAGTCTCCAACCAGTACTACCTCACCCTTGTCAGCCATCCTTTGGATGGCTAGCATCAACTCCCTATCTGTTTCTTCCTCCTGGCTGGTGGTCTATAGACCACACCTGTGCGGATGGCTGGCCCCATTTTCCTTTCCAGCTTAACCCACAGTATCTCTCCCCCATTTTGTTCCTCCTGGATCTGTGTGGCCCTTATGTCATTTTTTCACATACAGTGCCACTCCTCCTCCCTTCCTGCCTGCTCTGTCTCTTCTGAATATGTTGTAGCCAGGTATGGCCATCTCCCAGTCATGGTTATCATTACACCAGGTTTCAGTGATGGCCACAATGTCCAGGTCTGACTGTACCATGACAGCCTCCAGATCTTCCATCTTGTTGCTAAGGCTCCTGGCATTTGCACACATGGCTTTCCATGATTTGACCTCCCTAGACTGCTTCACTGTTCTACTCCAGCCCCTTCCTTGGTTGTCATTTATCCCTGGTTCTCCTTGCTGTCTGCCCTTCTGCTGAATCCTGATGACTGATGCCTCTCATGGGCTGGGGTGCCCACCAGGGGGAACACAGAGTCCACGGGCTCTGGACCCCCAAGGAGTCCCGATGCCACATCAACCTGCTGGAGCTCCAAGCAGTTTGGCTGTCGCTGAGCACCTTTGCACCTCAAATTCGGGGTCAGGTGGTACAGGTCCAGATAGACAACACAACCATGTACTACCTCAACAAGCAGGGTGGGATGCATTCCCTGCCACTGTGCAAGGAAGCTCTGCGTGTGTGGACTCTCATGCACAGCCTGCAGACTGATCTCCTAGCCAATCAATGTCGCAGGGACATCCAACCAGCTGGCGGATGCTCTCAGCCATGTGGGTGAAGTGTCTCATGAGTGATCTCTCCACCCAGAGGTAGTACACGGTCTGTTCTCCCAGAGGGGCTACCTTCAGGTGGACCTGTTTGCCTCCACAGAGAACACAAAGCTGAGGCTGTATTGTGCCCACCCCCCTCAGCAGGGAACGCTGTGGGGGGATGCCTTCTTGAGGCCCTGGCCCCCGGGCCTCTTCTATGCCTTACCTCCACTTCCCTTGATTCACAAAGTGTTGCTGAAGGCCAGGAGAGACAAGGCACATGTGATCCTGGTGGCTCCAGACTGGCCCTGCCAGTTCTGTAACCCCAATCTCCTCAGCCTCAGCAACAGGCTCTGAGGTGTCTTCCTCTCTGCCTGAATCTGCTCTCCATCAATCAGGGGAAGGTGCTCCATCCAGATCTTCAATCCCTGTGCCTGACAGCCTGGTTCCTGAGCTGCTAGAGTTCCAGGCTTGGGTATCTCTGAAGATGTCCTCACTGTTGTGGAGGCATCTTGGAAGGAGTTGACCAGGAAATGCTATGCCTTCAAATGGAAGAGGTTCTCCATTTGGTGTCAGGGCAAGGGGTTGGACCCTTTGTCCTGTCCAGTGGCTAGCATCCTTGATTACTTGTGGTCCCGCTCTCAGTCAGGCCTTCAGTTGATGACCCTAAAGTTGTACCTAGCAGCCGTCTCTGCTTACCAGGTGCAGGCCAGTTAGCAGTCGGTGGTGCAGGAGAAGGTGGTCTGATGCTTTTTTAAAGACCTTGATCAAATTTACCCTCCAGTACATGAACCTCCACCACCTTGGGATCTGTTGCTGGCTTTGGCAAAACTCATGGGAAAGCCATTTGAACTGATGCATAGGTGTGATATAGCTCACCTGTTCTGGAAAACAGCCTTCTTGGTGGCTATCACACCAGCCAGAAGGATCGGTGAGCTCCAGGTGCTTTTGGTGGAGTCTTCTTACCTGGTCTTCCACAGGGACAAGGTTGTCCTATGCTCCAACCCAAAGTTCCTCCCGAAGGTTGTATCAGAGTTTCACCTTAACCAGGTGATTAATATCCTGGTGTACTTCACCAATCACACCTCATAGGTCAACCACAGGCTACATAATCTGGACCTGAGGTGAGCACTCGCTTATTACAAAGAGCGCTTGGGTGGAGTTCGGGGAGAGGTTTGCCAGCTGTTTGTCACCTGTGCTGAAGCCGCACCTGTCAGACTGGCAGCCAAGCGGACGACTGGCTGGTGGATTGTATCCTGCATTGATCTCTGCTATAGTTTGGCTGGTAGGGAGCCTCTCGTAGGGCTTAGGGCTCATTCCACCTGCCATACTGCTGCCTCAGCTGCTACCAGGGATGTCCCTATCCAGGAAATGTATAGGGTAGCTACCTGGAGGTCAGCACACACCTTCATTTCTCATTACCACATTCAATCAATCAATCAATCACTTTATTTAACCAGGCATAAATACCATTGAGCAAGCTCATTTTCAAGGTGATCTTGAGTCACGCCGGGATGCTGGATTTGGGGCCTCAGTTTTCCAATCTCTGTTTCCCAATGTGGGGGTGTGCGCCTTGCCTCCCTCCTCCCGGAGAACTGCTAGGAGTCTGACAGAAAGTATGGATAGAATATCACATCCATGTCCCTAGAAAAACAGGTTACTCACCTGTAACAGAAGTTCTAGGAGTGGTATATGATATTTATCCACACAGACCCACCCAACCTCCCCTGGCGTTGGCGCACACAACTGCTTCCAACGGGCAAGATCTGGCATCATGGGGTGGAGCCGAGGGAGTTACCACCCGGGTGGGTGGGAGGAGCCTGCTTGAAGACATTCTGGGGAAGTCTTAAAGGGAAAGGCATTGCCAGAAAGTGTGGATGAACATCACATACCACTCCTAGAACTACTGCTACAGGTGAGTAAACTGTTTTTATGTGATCACGTTTGACCAATCACATGGCTTGATTTCTCATACCCATTTTATAATGAACAGGGTATAGCTTCTGTTCTCATTATCAATACCTTTAAGGATTAAGACATACTGTAACTAGGAATTTGGTTACTGTCTGTTAGTCTAACCCTAGTGAGTTCATGAAACATAAAGCATAGCCAAGCACCTTTGGCCCCAAGGTTTAGATTAACAAATGCGCCCCAATCCCTGGAGGGAAGGGCCTTAATTATGTTATTATACAAATACCCAGTTAGTCTGTAAAGCAAGGTAGTAGGGTTTAACAATGCTGTTAGTTGAGTTCTGCATAGAACTGAGGTGAAGTTTACCCAGATACCAGAGGTATTAAATCCTACCATCTTGCTCACAAAGAGTGTGCAGAGTTTGGATCTTCTTTGCCTCTATTTATTTATTTCATTTTGGTAACCAGGTAAGCTCACTAAGACCAGAGGTCCCTTTTTCAGGGGTGACCCGGAATTAATTACAGATATATGTGACAAAGTACATTACATAAGGAATTAAGACAAAACACAGTGTACAAGGTGAACAAGTACATATTAAATTCAGACTATTTAGACAGTAATAAATTCAAGGAGGCAAGGGAATCCTCAACTGATAGAAGTATCATAGGGCAAACTAGGTGGGCTGTATCGGTCCTTATCTGCCGGCAACTGTATGTATAAATAAAACGGTGACTAGGTTACAGTAGAGGGTTTGGGTACACAGTGATCAAGTGCATGGAGTACATCATCATGAGCAATAAAATGTAGATCATTAAGTAATAAAACATAAATTATTAAGTAGGAACAATCACTGATAACAGGTACATAAACAGCTTTCAAGATGATATGTCTTAACCCTTCGACTGCCAACGGAATTAGAACATATAGGAACTCAGCATTTTCTAACATGTTGCATTTTTGTGACCCTAATATTATCTTAACATAGCTTTTGGAAAGAATTTCCATTTTTAATGGAAATTTCTCTCATCATGTCTGAAAGAAAGTTTGTAGAATTCAGTGGTACCCCATCCCTTACCCTATCTCAAAGGAGGTCCACTTTAGGAGTACATCTCTTGTAGAGGGGAGAACTGCAGAGAAGCCTTTTGATGGAAAATGAGAAGAAGAATCAGCATTTATATAGTGCTTTAAATACACATTGTATCCCAAAGTGCTTTACAAGCAGTGCTAGACTGGTAGTGAAGTGACTGAATGTGTAGTGGCAGCTATATTGCACATCAACACCCACACACTGCCTTGGACAATTGCTTGAACCAGTTTTATGGGAAGGGGAATATTGGCCAGGACACCAGGAATGTCCCCTATTCTTTGAGAAGAGTGCCTTGGGTTCTTTTACTTCCACCTGGACACCCACCAGGACAGCACCAGGATGGGTAGAAGGGACCTCAGTTTAATGTTTCATCCGAAGGAGGGCACACGCCAAAAGAACAGCACTCCCCTAATACTGCACTCGGGTGCCAGTGTTATAGGTATGAACTCAGTCCTGATGTTTGACTAGAACCCACAACCTTCTGGTCCAGAGGTGGATGTGCCACCAACTGAGCCATGTTGAACTACCTTGACCTCATATAGCAGGACTTCTTTGATGCTTTTGACAGTCTTACCCTGGAGTTAATTTTACAGATTAAGTTGGCAAATACCTTTTTATGGCATGCCAAGTTTGAGATGTCTATGGATGATGATGTTTTTCTAAACATGCCAAATGTCACTGAGTATTTCAAAGGATCTTCTTCTCATGAGCATCCAAGACTTCTGTATAGGACGCGTTCTCCATTTGGCACCACCTCTGAGGGACAGACATAGCAAGTACAATGGCCCTCATGAAATGCACCGTGCCCTGCTTATCCAGTTTACACAGCAGGCACTGTCTATGCCATGTTCATGTTCAAGTTTATTGCAGGAAGACTCCATTGAGCAAGCTCATTCACAAGGAGGTCCTGTAGGTTATTCACATATAATGGCATATTATACAGTACAGTACCTCGATAAACAAATATACAGAGTGTGCTCAAGGCTCTAATCAGGTAATACATAGCTATATACAAGGGTACAGATATATGTACAATTATACAATGGCAAGAGAGAATCCTATTCCCTGATTGGTCAAACTGGGACTGGAGCCGGGAATGTTATCCCAGCATAACATCCCGGCCATAGTCCCAGTACACTCGGGACCGCATAAGTAATTGAAAAAGAACCGCTCCGCAACTGTCTGTATGAGCAGCTTCAGCAATCCGTGTTCTGCTCGAAATCGGCGGTCCCTGCCCAGCTCACCAATGACGCACAATATAATTGTTCTGCTTAAAAGAACTCTAAATGCCCCACCACACACACACAAAATACTGTTTTAAAAAAAAACTAACAGAAAGATGAGAGTGGGCAGCGAGTGAACGAGCAAACAGCTATTGAAACTGCCACCACGCGGCTCTCGCTCACACGCTCGCACTTAAAGGAATTTCCTTATGTTATTTAATTTCAAGTCCATGAAGCAAAAAAACTGAAAAATCTTCTCCCTACCAAGTCCAGACGTTCATTTCTGTAATCACATCCACCTGGCACCAGTTGGACGGTGTAAACAGCGGAAACCACAGGCGGGGGGAGGTATACGATGCCGCAGATCCAGACGGCAGCTGAAGGAGCAAAGAACGGGAAACAGAGACGGAAGCAATATGAAAAAATAACAAATGCAAACGTTACAGTGGGGAAGTACATACCTACAGAAGCAGCCGCTTAGTTTGATACGATAGACATTAACAGCAGCTCCACCCACTGTTCACAACAGTAAAACAGCACTATTTTTTTAATAAGTACACCTACACATGAAATAAACAGCAAAAAAATCCAGTTTTAAATGTAGTTTTTTATCTTTTCATTTTTTTTACAGTAGTGAGCCATTGTATAATAGGAATAATACCCTCCTGGGTGGGTGTTATGCTGGGATAACATCCCATCTTATCTGTGTCAATATTCACCATTCATCACTGCTGGGTACTTGGCCGGAGGTCAGGACCTCTCGGGAGTTTTTTTTGTTTGTTTTAGGTAGGTGGAGCTGATGCACCATTGGCACTGCACTCGAGGCTGACTCACTGTGTGTTGCTCACGGGTTGGCCATTAGGGCTGCGCTGACCACTTCTGCCTGCTAGCTCTTTGTCTCCCACTGTGAGGTCGTGACTGTATGGAGCTGCTGCGCTAGATACCTAGTTCGACACCGAAAATCCTTTGATGCTGAAAAACCTTTGACGCCATCTCTATATTCCTGCCGGTTCCGTAATTAATTTACCTTTGGTGCCGAAGTCTTCAGTTCCTGCCCGTTCTGCTTTGCCATACTTGACGTCGCCCGGTAAGATCTTTCCATTATTTTATTTTCTGTGATGTTGAGTCAGTTTTTGGTGTTTTTTTCTCCGTAGGTCATGTCTCGGTCGGAGGGCAAGAAGACTTCCAGGACGGGTTGGCCCCCCATGCAACGGTGCCCATGCAGCCGAAAATATTCCGTCACCGACCAGCACGACCGTTGTCTTTCGTGTCTTGGCCCACTTCATGACATGGATTCGTGCAATGCCTGTTTCTCCATGGACTGCCATATCATCAAGCAACGCGCATGGAAAGTGGGGTGAGCTCCGCCGACTTTCGGGGGTCAGGCGCGCTCTTGTCAGGCCAAGTCACGCTCTCTCGGCCTTTCCTCCGGGTCCCTTCCCGGTTCTACATGGACCGAGGAGGAGGGAGCCTCGGCTACTAGTAGCCTAGCCATAGCCGAGGCTCCTTCCGCGGCGCAGGTGGCCCGTCCCACTCCTTTCTGCTTCCAATTGCCCCTTTGGGGGTGAAGGCTCCCTGGTGTGGGACCCGCGGTTCGCAGGAGCCAGGGTGGGGTGCCCGTCCTCGGCCTTCGTCGGTCAGTGCCGTTGTGGGCCTCGGCACTCATGCATTGGTACCACGGGCCCTGATGGATCCGTCGCCAGCGCTGAGTTGTCGCATGGCACCGTGGCTTCTGTCAGAGCCATTCGTGGTGCCCACACTGCTAGCAGTGCTGTGGGAGCTGCTATGGTGCTGTCTTTGTCCATGTCTCACCTCGGCGCCGTCCTTGGTGCTGAGGTTCAGCACGGTGCCATGTCCTCAGGGCTCAGCACCACAGGGCCATCAGATTCCACCATCAGTGGCGCCTCTGCCCTCTGCGCCGTTTACGGCACCGTGGAGCCAGGAGGCCCCATCCTCTGCGTCAATGGCGCCATCAGCACCGTCGTCGGTGCCGCCTCTTCCCTTGGTGCCATTTGCGGTGCCATGGAGCCGGGCAGCACTGTCCTTGGCACCGATGGTGCCATCGGGACCGTCGTTGGTGCTGTCTTCATCCTCAGTGCTGGGCCAGTTGGCGCCATGACTGGTCCCGACTCTGGAGCTCCTGTTCAGGCTGGAGCCATGCCCTCTGTGGATTCTGCTCACAGTGCTGTAGGGGGCACTGGTACCAGCTCGGGCACGGTTTTGGTTTCTGGCCCCTTTGGCAAAGATGGCAGTGGGCACCCTCCTACAGTTTGGCACAGGGCCTCGGATTCTACCTCCTCTGAGGCAGAGTTGAGCTCTGAGTCAGAGGGACAGTCTGATCCTTTGGGATTAGCTGTTGGGGTGGGCAGCCCGGTAGTCTCCTCGACAAGCTGGAGTCAGCCCCCTTCTGAGGTGGCGTTGGTGGCTACCGAGACTGGGGTCAGGGGTGCTGACCAGCGGGCAGTGGTGCAGGCAACCATTGCTCTGCAGCCTAGTCTTGGTGAGTTCACTGACCCCTCAGCAGTGGTACCCCCACCTGTGGTGTGCCTAGATCACCCAACTTTGGGGCCAATCAGAACACCTATGGGAGGGGAGGGTGCTGTGCCCTGGATAGCTCCTTCGGTGCTGCCCAGAGCTGTCAGGTACCTAGGCTGGCCCTTTCGAGGTAGAGGAGGGCTCTTTCAGACTCCAGGGGGTCAAGGGGCATGGGGTCAGCATGGCAGCCTTTTTCAGGGGTCCACCCGGGCTCTGGGAGAAGCCGTAGTGCAGATCTCTGCCCTTCCTCCTCGGTCTCTTTGAGAGAGTCCCATTCTTTTGAGGTAGGGGACCGTCCTTCTGGACCTATATGGCCCCGGTCGCCTCACAGGGGGGATTCTTCCGGGTGCAGCCAAGGCAGTACCGAAATGGTTGTTCAGCTGTCGGCTGTGGGGTCTTCCAGGGCACCTTCTTCTGCGGGTGCTCCCAGTCCACTCCTTAGCCCAGGCGGAGGTCAGCCAACATCTCTTCTCGGCTCTGTCCCCATTCTTCTGCCACATTCTCCTGTGCTCCCAGACATCCTTGGTCCTAGTGGGCCTCTCTCCTGGGAGCAGTTCAGAGCGGTGGCTGCTTGGTTCCCAGCTTACGTTAGGGCGATGGACAGTCAGGTTTTTCAACCTCCCCCTGAGCAGCTGCCCCTGAACAGCCGGTGCCCTCCAGCTCTTCATCCCCCTCTTCTGGGGGAGAGGAACCTTCTATCCACATCTCTGCAGCTGCTGATCTCACTGAGTATCAGCACTTCCTCGTGAGGATGTTGGAGGACTTGCACCTCACACCTGCCACTATTAGCAATCCTAAGCACTTGGCGCACGCCTTTCTAGGCGATTTTGGCGAGGCCACCCTTGTGGTGCTGCCCTGGCCTGCTCCCTTTCGGGAGGCGTCATTGCGTTCCTGGCAGAGGCCCTTCTCTGGAGTTCCTGCCCCAAGGATCTCAGCCAGAGGTATTGCGCACCCCCGGAGTCTCCAGGTTCCATGCCTCATCCACAGTCCGGATTGACGCAGTTTGATACTCCTGATGGGCTTTGCGCCCTTCACCGTGACTGGCCCCCAGATCAAGACTCTTCGGATTTTGACTTCTGGGGTAGAAGGACTTTCTGCTCGGTACGGTTATTGCTTTCCATTTCTGCACATCAGGCCCACTATGCAGCCTATGACAGGTTCTTGTGGTCCAGGCTAGGTCAGCTCCTAGCCTCATTGCCTGATACGGAGCAAACCAGACAAGCCATTGTACTCTCTGCGCATGGCCTGGAGCTAGCAAGGCACCAAGCGAGGGCATCCTATGATAACAACGAGGTAGCTACCAGGGTCATAGGGACAGCGATCTGCACTAGGCGGACAGCATGGCTGCGTCTTTACCGGTTGTCACCCTTGGCCTGGTGTAGGGTGATTAACTCTGCTCACCAGAGAACCTATCTCTTCTCCCATAGAGCGAGATAGCGCTTGTCGGGGCAACTTCCTTCCCCCTCCGAGGGACCCCATCTCACTCTCCCCACTCTCAGGCCTCTCCAGGCCCTGAAGTTTCTCCCTCTTAGTGTGTCACCCACTGAGAGCTAAGGGACTTTTTTCCTAGGGTGTAAAGAAACCCCTGCGGGGCTCGGCACTCACCTAGCAGTGATGAATGGTGAAGATTGACACAGATAAGATATGAAAATTATGTACCTACTGTAATTATGATCTTTCCGTGTATCTTCACCATTCATCACGATCCCACCCTCCATCCCCTTGGGGCCTCAGTCTCTGGGTGCCCATCCTTCCCCCCTCTCCTTTTTCAGGAGTGGGGTAAAACAGGGGCACACAGAGGGATAATGTTCTGGGAAGAGTGGACAGCAGGGGGGGGACCGCCTTCTCCAGTGCTTTGGCTCCACCCCTGTGGGGTGGGAGTTGACAATTGCCCTCCTTTCTCTCCTCCTCCCTGTTCCCATCCAACCTATTTCTCCTTGTTTATATAAAAAAAAATACTTTTTTTCCCCTTTTTTTCACCAATAATCTTTCCTTGAGAGGGTGTTAATTCTCTGTACCCTGTCCTTCTTCCAGAATAGCTGACTCTGCTTATCTGGAATGTTTGCCAGCCATTCTGTGCCTTGAATTCTGGCAGAAAGCCTTTGGCTACTCCTTGCAGTTCCTATGTAATCTGGAGACAGACCAGAGTGTGGGATGTTTAACTCTCCCCTCTCCTCCTAAATTCTTTACCCACCCTACCTCCCTCTTCCTTTTCCAGAGATTGGGGCCCCTCCCAATCCCTTTAGTTTCCGACTTTTCTCCCTTTTTGTCCTCTCAGTCGTTATTTCTCCTTTTGGTTTGTATATCTTTTCCTTTTTCTGTCCCTTGGACTTCCTTGTCCCACCCTCCACTCCTTCCTCTTACTTCTCTGGTGACTCAGAACTGGCAGGCAGGCGAAGTTGACACAGCCTAACGGCCAACCCGCGAGCACCACGCAGTGCAGGCCGGGTTTTAGGCGCGCTGATGGTGCATTGGCTCCACCTACCCAAAAAAAAAGTTCTCAAGGTCCTGACCTCTGGCCAAGTACACAACAGTGATGAATGGTGAAGATACACAGAAAGATCATAATTACGGTAGGTACGTAATTTTCATTTCTTGGGTGTTGGATGCCCTCGGCTGCTGGCCTCGGGCCCAACCACCCGAGGCGGGATGTTATCCCAGCATAACACCCACCCTGTTGGGCATTATTCCTTTATTACGTGATAGTCAGTATCAGGTGTGGTTAAACACTTTGTTGCTGTATGAGGCAGTAGTTAATCAGAAAGTGGTGAGGAACTGGCAGAATGAAGCAATAATAAGAGTGAGCAGGGTTGGGGGAGGGGTAAGTTAGCAAAAGGTAAAGTAGGTTGAGGGCTAAAGGTCTCAGTATGGCAGGGGCCGATAGAGACAGTAGACAAGAAGCACACATAGGGATTAGAGGATGCTTAGTGGCAGTTACAAATATCTTTTATTTTAGATGTTTAAAAGGGACAGGAAATTTGTGCTAATTGGCAGCAGCTAGTAATGTTCCCAGTAACAGAAATGAGTCTTGCCTCCAAATGAGCCATATTTGACTGTACCTGAATAAATAGTGATGTGAAAAACTATGACCTTACTTTGAGAATATCTCTTCCTTTAAGCTACACCTTTGGAACAACAGCTGTCTGGCATTATGACCACACAGAAGGTTTTGCCAAGCTGGGACCACTCATGTTAACGTTGCATGTCAGTGTGTATATAACTGTGGGTACCCCTACCTCTCCTTAGTTCTGTTTCTGCCATCGATTAGCTTCATTAGACCTGTTATGGAAATGACCACTGACATAACTTAATTCTATAGAAAATTTACTTCTCATTGCCTCTGCATGACTTCCAAGCATTTGATGCTCTTCCAATACTGGGACTGCAGAGAGAAGATTTTCAGGAACAACACACATGAAGTGTGTGTCTGCTGCCTTGGCCTCTTTCATGACATCCAGGCCTGAGAGATTTGCCAGGGCTTTAACCAAGCCACTCGGTGATGCCGTTGAAAAGACCTACTTAAGAATATGTTTGTGGTAACCATGCAAAAACTCTGCCAGAGTGAAAAACCAGCATCACCTGCTCCTTCCATGAGCTCACAGTCATCAAAGCAGAAAGAATGTGAAAAACAGAAGTCTTTGTCAACTCATAAACACAAACACAGGGATAAGGAAAAGGCGTCCTGCCCTGAGAAATCTTGGTCACTGCTGTGCCTTCAGGTATGCCTTCTTTGTCCACTTTGGCGATGGTGTCTAAAGCCCCTCCCCAACTGTTGATCAGACACCAAGGTCGGGATCTGGCTTCAGTGCTACTGGGCCTACTACAGCCAGTACATCATTGTCATTGTCTAGTCTCGGCCAGTCACCAACCATTCCGAGCACAGCCCCTAGTCAGGGTTCCATAGACTTGCAGATAGTACTGGTGTCTTTCTTGAAGGTGATTCAACGCTGTTTGCCAGGACTGTCATTGCAGCCCATGTTACAGTCAACAGGACCGGGACCTCTGTCTATTCAAGCCCTGTTGACTGCTGCTTCCAGTTCACTATCTATTCCTTCCTCACAACTGATGCCGGTGTCGTCAGCCCCGGTCATCCATCCCTCTTGTTGACAGACCTACCCATGATGATGTGGAGTACAATCCTGACCTCGGGAGAGAGGCAGAATTACGATAAGGAGGAGAAATATGAAGAACAACCATATAATCCCCATTCCAGTTCTACGCTGTCTTCCTGTAGTGAAAACTCTGCATTATATATACCAAGGTCTCCTCCTGAGGATCCCTCTTTTCAGTCTTCAATGCAGCAAATTCAGGCTGGGCTAGGATTTGCATTGGAGGAAGCAGATTCCACTAAAAACTATTTAATGGAGTTTTTAGTAGTGCCCTGCACTCCCTCAATCCTCATACCTCCTATTTATCTAGCTCTGGAGGATGCTACCTTTGCTGCCTGGCACAGGCCAAATACTATCCCTGCAGTGCCATGCAAAGCTGACAAGCAGTATCCTGCATCTAATGCTTAACCATATTATGCCACTCAGCCAGAAACAGATTCTGTTGTGTTTATGGCTGCTCATGACAGCGCTACAGCACCTAAGCATCTTAGTTCCCTGCCACCTGTTAAGGAACCTAGGCGGCTCGTCATGGGCAAAGAACATATGCCTCAGTTTCACTGGGCCTCAGAATAGCTAACTTTCAAGCCCATATGATTAAATATCAAAATGTCATCTAGGAAAATGCCAAGGCATCTGCACAGGCTTTACCAGATGTTCTGCTAAAACTGAGTTACTACAACAGTTAAATGCTGGTGCTGGGGTAGGTAAACATCTATTATGCTCAGTCTATGATGTCTCAGATGCCTCTGCCAGGGCTATCTTTTATGGCATCTGCATGAGATGATATTCATGGATAAGAGTGGCTGGCTTTGCCACCAATGTCCAGCAGGCAGTAATAAATGTACCATTTAAGGGCTAGAAACTATTAAATTATGATGTTGGAGAAACTTTAAGAAATCTTCAGTCATCCAAAATGACTCTTGGGTCTGTTAAGTCCCTCTATCCCACACCTGGAAGAGGTAGATGGTCTTTTCACAACACTGCTTCCAGAGGTAGTCATGCCACCTTCCATATCTCCCTTCATTTTCCAAACTAGAGGCAGATCACCACAGGTGAATGGGTACTGGAGACAGTTGCAAAGGGGCATAGAAACATAAAAATTAACAGCAGATAAGGACCGCTTGGCCCACCTAGTTTGCCCATTTTCCTTACCTACTGTAATATCACAGACCCTACTTGATCTCTGGCTCATTCCTCCCTGCCCTAATCACTTCCCTAACAACTAGGGTTCCTTTATGCCTATCCCATGCATGGAAGACTAGGTTTGCTGGCAAAGGCACCTAGCTTCACCTGAGCTCTTTTCTTCTAGGTTTGCTTGTAAGGACAGAGCAAGGAATGTTATCAGAGCAAGGAAAAAGATTAAGGCTTCTTTTGGCTAGGCAGATTTACTGTGTGTTATTATTTTCTTTTTTACTCGCAGGGTTTGTTACTGTTTGTTGCTAACATTTTACTGCTTTATTGTTCTCTGATTCAAATTGCTGTTGCAGGGTATACTTTCTGCTGCATTAGTACAGGGTGTGTCTACAGGTTGGTTACTGTTGTCACAAACCCACTTTGCAGGTCAGCCCTCTACTACCAAAGTGCCAGCCTCCGAGCGCAGTCTTTTGAACAGTTAACAGAAACAGGGTAACCCTCCTGTCTGTTTTTGTGGGTTCGAATCAACTTTTGATCTCAAGTCTTGGAGGGATTCAAACTGTGAACCTCTTATTAGCATACCCAATGCACAGGCTCAGATAATTCTGTCTTCAGGGGGCCAGATATCTTTGCCTACGGGCATCTAACCAGGTGTACAGAAATGAACCCTTAAAAACTCTAATAAAAGACCTCAGATTAAACCCTTACCTTTTTCCAGTTTGGTATCACCATTCAAGCTTATGCACAGTGTCTGCTTTAACCATATATACTCCACTTGCTAAAGAAAAGAAATCAAAGACAGACCAAGTAGGCTCTAAAAATAGAGTTTTACTTAAATAGATACAAAATATGTAAAACATAAAATACAGAACCATATATCACAAAACATACGAATCTTTTAAAAGAACAAGGTTTTAACAGTGCAATTCCTACTACAGTACTTAGATTTTGTCTCTCTCTACCTGTATACTTGTTTAAAGTGCTCAAAGATGTTTCTGTCAGAGTCTAGATAGAAGTCTCTGAATGAAAACAGAATACTGTTTAAAAAAACTGTCTTGGCCAACCCCTTGGCATGAGGTCACCTGGCTCCTCACTGTCAGGGTATATAAAAAATATATATCTATACATAAACAGGATGTCTTATCCAAGTATTAAATTCTGTAACCTCAGTATAACTCATTTTCCTTAAAATGACTCTCTTTGATCTTATGATCAGCTTCCCCTTTCCAGGACATCAAAGGGACTTATGCCTTTCTGCCAGATCTCATGGAGGTGCAACATGCTTTTATATCACCATGTGAATTTCACTGTGTTTCCTCTGAACATCATAAACGTTTATGATTCTAGCCTAGCATCTGGTAAGCTACCATAAATCTAGACAAACAGGTAACACCTTGTATCTAAAACCTGCGTGTGTGTGTGTGTGTGTCATACTCACATGCTGTTTCAGCATTTCTCATGAGAGACAGTCAATAACACATTTTTATTTTTCCAAAAAATCATGCAGCACTCAGAACTGGCTGTCTACATCACAACTGTTTTGTGCTTACAGATTACTGCCGTAATCTTCTCTGATTCAAATTGTTTTTTTGCAAGGTATATCTTCTGTTACTGCTTTATTTTTCTCTGTAGCAAAGTGTTTTTTACAGGGTATCTCTTCCGTGAAATTATTATAGGTGGTGCTTTACAGGTTTTACAGTTTTATCTATCATTAGGCTAAGCTTTCAAGGCTACTGCATTTGCTGTTGGTTGATTGTTTCTGCTCTTACCGCCTTGTTTCTTTCATCTGTGGTTCTTCTTTTTCAGCAGGGGAAGGGCCCAGACACCAACCCCCATCCCCAACCACCCCATGCTACATTTCGTTAATAGGGTAGCACAATTGTGCCATTTCCTGTAGCATAGCAGGAAGGGGAGGATCAGTTGCGTATCCATACAGTACCCTCACTTACAGGGGCACAAGTAATTTAACTTGTTATAACAAGTTATAAAAAATAACAAACAAAACAAAAAATCAAACTTTTGTTTTTATTTTCCTCCTTCTAATTACTCAGAGCAGGTTATAAACCCATCAACTCATCCGGAATGAATATTATTAACTGCAGGTACTGCGGGGCACTTTTCAAAAGGGCTCAGCTCCAGGCAATATTGGGCAGAGATTGTGTGCCTCAAATTGCATTTTCAGGAGGAAATATATTACAAGAATGGCCCGCCATTTCCCCAACATCCAATTGAAGCATCTTGACCACAGAGGGTAGTTGGTCCGGAAGATTGGTAGGTGGTTAGGAGGGGCAAATCGGATGCCCCATCACTCAGTGCTCTCCAGCGTATCACCTCCACAAACCATATAAAAACTACAAAAAGGTATCAGCCTGTATCTCTGAAATCAAACAAAGGGGCAGAGAACACTGCAGAGCAGGACACTGCAGCACAGGAGCTAGCGCAACAAAACTTGCCCAAAACAGGGACCAAAACCAAAAAAGCAAAAAGGATATCCAAAACACTTCTGATCATAGGAAACTCCATGATTCAGGGAGTTGATATCTACCTCCAGCTGGAGGTAATGGTCAGATGTTTCCCAGGTACATCTGCAGGGAGAGACATTGCTAAAATCATGCAGGAAGCAGGAAAAATCATTGATGTCCTGGCACACATAGGGATTAACAATCTTGCCAGCCAGTCAGTTGTGGAGACCAAGGAACACCTGACCAGGCTGGGAAACAAACTGTTATTCATTTCATCCGGCATCTCCTTCTCTGAGATCCTGCTGGTCTGGGGGGGGAGGGGCAGATGGACAGAAGGTCAGAGAAGGGGAGATAGGGGAGCTAAACATGTGGCTCAAGGGCTGGTGTCAGGAAAAAAAAAACAAATTTGTAGGTAACTGGCAACAGTTTGGGGAGCAAAAGTTCTTTAAATTCGATGAACTGCATCTGACTAAGGAGGGAGTCAGTGCATTGGGGCAGAAGTTTGACATCTTTGCAGAATATTTAAACTAGTAAATGGGGAGAGGGGTGCAGCACCTGATATGTCAAATGGGAAGAACCCCCCTTTACCCTCAGCTAGTGGTCAAACAGGAGTTCAGTATGTTTGTAGTTAATTTGCATCACCAGGTTAGGAAAAAGGTCTGGCTTCCCATACGATGTGCAGGGGAAATGCCGGACCTTGCCCAAGAACTAACACACCAAAATATGGCCAATGGAAAATCATGTACACAAATGCCCGCAGTCTGAGAAACAAGATTCCAGACCTGCAGGCAACAATGGCAGAGGTTAAACTGGACATAGCAGCCAATAGCGAGACATGGTTCACCAGTAACCACACTTGGGAGACTTGAGTACCCAGCTATGTACTGTTCAGAAGACACCGAGGTGCAAAAAGGGGTTGGGGGTGTCCCTTTATGTCAATGAAAACATCAAAGCTACAGAAATTCAGAATACACTTAAGGAGCCAGAAGAACTGTGGGTCACATTGGAAACAGGAAATGGGACAGCCATACGAACTGGCATTGTCTACAGGCCTCCAGACCAGGGGGAGGACATAGACACATTACTGTCAGAAAATATGCAAAACATGACAGCTAAAGGGGAGGTTCTGATAATAGGAGACTTCAACATGTCAGATACAGATTGGTCAATACCAGCAGGAACATCCACCAGAACTAGACACATAGTGGATTCCCTGCAGAGGGAAGGCCTCAAACAATTGGTACAACAACCCACAAGAGACAAGGCTATCCTTGATCTAGTACTGACTAACGGGGAAGGATCACAGATCTCCAGGTAGAAGGTCACCTGGGAGCCAGTGACCTTCACATGGTATGGTTCAGTTTGGCCACTAGAACTAAATCATAACATTCCAAGGCAAAAATATGGGACTTCAGAGGAACTGATTTTCATAAGATGGCCAACAGAGTTAAGCTAGCCCTGGCAAGAAGAAATACAGGTGAGGGGTACAGGCAAAGTGGGCAAGCATTAAGGATGCAATACTTGAAGCAACATCCCATTGTGTTAGAGAGAAAAGAAAGAGCAAAAGAAGGAGGAAACCCACTTTGGTTCTCAAAAACAGTAGTAGAACAGGTCAGAGCCAAAAGGCTGGCCTTCAGGAAATATAAGAGAATGCAGTGGGATGAAGATAGGGAGGCATACCAAACTTCCGTAAGGAAGCAGGGAAGGCAGTAAGGCAGGCAAAGGCCCAAACCAGGGAAACACTAGCACGAACAGTAAAAGAAGGGGACAGGACTTTCCACAGATACATTAGTGAAAGGACCAAGGGGGAGCAGTTGATGTTGCCAACCTTGACTTCAGCAAAGATTTCGATACTGTTCCACATAGAAGATTGATTAGCAACCTGGGTAGGCATGGGGTGGGTCAGAAGTTGGTCAACTGGGTGGCAAACTGGTTGGTGGGCAGAAAACAGAGAGTGGTGGTAAACAGTATACAGTCAGAAGAGATGCAAGTCATCAGTGGGGTTCCCTTAGGGATCAGTCCTGGGGCCAGTCCTCTTCAATATCTTCATCAGTGACATTGCAGATGGACTGGAGCATAAGGTTTGTCTGCAGATGACACCAAGATCTGCAACAGAGTAGATGATCCAGATGGGGTGGGCAGCATGAGAAGAGATCTGAATATTCTGGCAAAATGATTGAAAGAGTGGCAAATGGGGTTTAACGCAAAGAAGTGCAAGATCGTGCACAAAGGGAAGAGAAACCCTGAAGCCACCTATAGGTTGGGAGGGAAGTTGCTGGCAATCATAAGGGAAGAAAGAGACTTGGGCATCATCATCACAGATTACCTGAAATTATCCAAGCAGACCACTAAGGCAGTAGGTAAGGCTAGAGGGATGTTGGGGGTAAGGCTAGAGGGATGTTGGGGTGTATTAGTAGGGGTATCACAAGTCGGAAGAGGGAGGTAATAATCCCTCTTTATAAGACACTGGTTAGGCCCTATCTGGAGTACTGCGTGCAGTACTGGAGGTCGCACCTGCATAAGGACATTAACAAAATGGAGGCAGTCCAGAGAGGGGCAACCAAAATGGTGCAGGGACTGAATCAGAGAACATATGAGGACAGATTAACGGAGCTCAATATGTATACCCTAGAGCAAAGGAAGGAGAGAGGTGATATGACCGAAACATTCAAACATCTTACGGGCATTAACAAGGTGAAAGAGTCTAACATGTTTCAGTGTAAGAAAAATAGCAGGACAAGAGGACACAGCATGAGATTAGAGGGAGGCTGATTAAGGGGTAATGTGAGGATGTTCTTTTTCACAGAAAGGGTGATGGATACATGGAACAGCCTACCTCAGGAAGTGGTGGATATGAATACAGTGCAGGGCTTCAAACAGGCATGGGATAGGCATAAGGGAGCAATACAGATGAGTATGAATATATAGGCCATTGACAGAGTACAGGCCTATGGCACATTCATAAGGTAGAAATAATGGGCAGACTGGATGGGCCTTGTGGTCCTTATTTGCCATCAACTTCTATGTTTCTATGTTTCATGAATTCCATTACAGTTTTTGCACTGGAGCTTGTACAAACTCCTCTAGTGCATCCTCCATATCCTTCCAGCTGTCCTCCAGAACACATATTGCTACTGAAACAGGAAATACAATCACTGATACAGAAATGTGCCATAGAACCAGTTCCCCCCCTCAGGTGAACAAAGAATTCTTTTCCAGGTACTTTCTAGTTCCCAAATGGACAGGGGATCTGAGGCCTGTACTAAATCTAAGGGAACTCAACTTTTTCACAGACTACAAGAAGTTTTGTATGGTCTCTCTTCAGACTGTCATTCCCCTTTTACAATCCGGGGATTGGCTGTGCTCTCTGGATATGAAGGGCGCTAATCTTCTCACCAAGGTCAGAAAGAATAACAGACAATATCTATGCTTTATGATGGAGGAGGGGCATTACCAATTCAAAGTATTACCCTTTGGCTTATCCTCTGCATTATGGGTCATAGAAACATAGAAACAGAATTTGACAGCAGATGAGAACCGCCTGACCCACCCAGTCTGCCCATTTTTCCCTACCTACTGCAACACTGGAGACCCTCTTGCCCCCCCCCCCATCTTGGTCTTCACTAAATGCTTACCTGTGGTGGCAGTAGTCCTTCGCAGGGAAGGCCTATATGTTTTCCCATACCTGGACAACTGGCTCCTAAAGGCCAGCGCCAGGGACAGTCTTCTGTATACCCTGTCTCGAATAAGACAGCTCTTTGAGGATGTGAGAGTCACAATTAATATCCCAAAGTCAATCCTAGAACCATGTCAATGTCTGCACTATACAGTATAGGTGCAGTCCTAGACACTGCTCAGTGCAAGGCCTTCCTGCCATTAGACAGGGCAGAACACATTATTGATCAAGCCCAACTCCCCAACAATAGTTACAAGGTCCCAGACAGATCTTTCTTATGTCTCCTGGGTCTTATGGCTGTGTCCATTGTTATAGTACCTCTGACATTCTTTCATGTACTCTATGAAATCCACAGTGGACTCCAAGGGCCCAATTCTAAAAGAGTTACACCTGGAGTAACAGCACGTGCGTCATGTAGAATGACGCAAGTAGCAACTTATGCCAGCTGTTGCGACTTGCGGGATTCTACAATATGGCTTGTGACATGACCTCAGGCCACTCTTGCGCCCAGACAGCAGTTATGCCAGCAGTTGCGCCATAAACCCCCTGTGACATGGTGCTAGGGGGTTTTCGGTAGCAGTTGCGCCCTATTCCAGTAGGGCAGCAACAAAGTCCCCAATGTTGGGATCCTACAATAACACCCGGAGGAGAACCGGCAATGTAAGTTACGCCAGCATTTAGCTGGTGTAACTGTACATATGTCCTCCGGGGGTTCTGGAGACCCACTGTACCCACTTCAGGAGTCCCCCCCCATGTCCAGAACACCCCCATCGGTGCCCCACAGGGAGGCCCACAATCCCCAGCCCCTGATCCCCCACAGCAGATGTGCCCAGCTGGGCATCTCACACCCCAGAACCCCCAAACCCTCAATGCCCTGTAGGGCAGCCCACACACATCAATCAATCAATCAATCAATCAAAATCTTTATTTATTCAGGCGAACATCATTGAGCATAGCTCATTTACAAGATGGACCTGATTGGTCAGAAACAACATAAAGGTATAATTTCACATATATACAAATACAAATTGAGTAAAGAACAGAGACTTTATAAATGGACAGGTACAATAATATACACATATATACAAGGCGGTTAACCAATGATTTTGGGCACCAAAGCAAAAAGAAAAAAAAGACAGATTTGACTAACTAAAGGTAGGGTATTGGGATTTTGGAGATAATCTGGTAAGATGTAAGTGGATGAATGCTTAAACAAGTAAAGGTGGGGGAATATAAAAGGGGTGGGGGTAAGGGGTATGAAGGGACTAGGCCTTGTGGAAGCAATTGCATATCTCTGGGAAGAGACTTATATACAGCTTTTTAAAGGATGCTATAGGAATGAAGGTGTTCAACTTCAGGGTCTTCTGCAGAGAATTCCAGATAAGTGCTAGAAAGTAGTTGACTGCAGCCCTCCCATGCCAGGTACTGGCATTTGGTACCTTCAAAGTGATGAGGCTATTGCTTCTTAGGGCATATGGCCTGGGTGTAACCAAGTAAAGCAATCTGAGATGTAGGATGGTAGTTTGTTTGTCAGAGCTTTGTAGATCCATAAAGCAGCATTTTGTTCCTTCTGTGATGTAGGGATGTCCAGCCAACTGCAGTATAGAGAACAGTGGTAGGTGCTAAAGGAAGGTCTGTGATGAATCTTAGAGCTCTATGGTACAAGGTATCCAGTTTATTTAAGTAGGACAGAAAGCAGTGGCCATATAGGAAGTCTGCATAATCGATGAGGGATAGAAATGAGGCCTGGATTAGTCTCTGTTTAGACTCTCTGGTTAGATAATGTTTGATCCTGAAGAATAGGGCCGAGTCTCTGTCTGAGTTTTTCAGGAGCTCGTCAATGTGCTGAGTGTAATCAAGCCTGTTATCAATCCAAACCCCCAGATATTTGAATTTATCAACATGTTCAAGGCTTTCTCCAAGGATGGTAGATAGTTGGGGAAGAATGTTCGGTGAGAGAGCGGTAGAATATATATTGGTGGAGAAGAACATAGCTTTAGTCTTTTTAGCATTTAATAGGAGTTTCTTTTCAAGTAATTTGTGTTGCAGCAGGGAGAACTCAGATTGTAATAGTTCACATGCCTTTGTTGGTGATGGATTGCTGACATATAGGACAGTATCATCTGCAAAAAGGTGAACATTGGCTTTAGTGAGGCTGGAATCAATGTTGTTGATGTAGATGGCAAAGAGGATAGGGCCCAGGATGGAACCTTGAGGTACTCCTCTTAGGAGTGGTTTTGAGGAAGATAGGTCGCCTTCACTTTTTACCTGCTGTATTCTACCAGTGAGGTAACATCTGAACCATAAGAGGTTGGGTCAAGGCCTAAGGAATGCAGTGAGGAGATTAGTAGATCATGATCCACAGTATCGAAGGCTTTACTTAAGTCCAGAAATACAGCACAGATATTATTTTTTTTGTCTAATTCAGTCTGCCAGTCATTTGTAATTTTTGCTAAGGCAGAAATGGTGCTATGCATGGTCCTAAACCCAGATTGAGCAGGATTAAGGAGGTTATTAGCATCGAGGTAGTCACTTAGTTGGATGCTTACCAGTTTTTCTAGCATTTTGGACAGCACTGGTAAGATGGATATAGGCCTATAATTGTTGAGATCCATGGGGTCCCCTGCTTTAAGGAGGGGAAACACTTGTGCTGTTTTCCACAATGAAGGAATAGAACCAGTGGATAAGGACAAGTTGAAAAGGTGAGTTGGGGGGCTGCAATGGCAAGCAGTGCAATTTTTAGAAAGTAGGGGTCCAGAGAGTCTGCTCCTGCGCTTTTAGTGGTATTCAGATGGAGCAATAGGTCTTCTACTTGTTTTAATAATATTGTCTTGAAAGAGAATGTAGAAGCAGCCTTCTGTCCCTCAGTAGACTGGAAATTAAGTTGTGAACGCATTAGATTTGCTGGAGTGGAGTCGAAAGCTAGGCCGGCTGTAGTGAAGTGATTATTGAAAGCATCTAAAATCTCATGCTTGTCAGTGATAACCACCTTATTGAGATGTACTTGGGATGGTAAAGAAGTGCTAGAATCTTGACCTAGGATCCCCTTGATAGTGCCCCAGAATCTGGTTGGTCATCATCATCATCATCATCATCATCATCATCATCATCATCATCATCAACATCATGCCCCCGACCCCAAAATGCTAGCGCCGAGCAGGTCAGCTGTGTCTCCCCATCCATTCACAACCCATATGTAGCCGCAACAATGTAAAATTAAAACCTGAGATCCCTGGTAGTCAGTATTTACCACCCACACAGCACTGCCAGTCACCCCCATGCATCCCAGCTAGTGACTGGCACAGCCCACCTCACCTCCATGGCCAGCCGCCCGACTAAGCGTCGCAGGCGCTTACTGTATAGGCGTGCTCAGAAGAGAATGAGTATTCATTCATTTCTGAGTGCATCTTATAATGGCGCTCATGCGGTCTTTCAATCCATGCCTGGCCATGGAGGTGGTCAGGCTGTGCCAATCGCTGACTGGAAGATGAGTGAGGGGGATACGGACTGGCACTGCTGGGTGGGATCGTGGGGCCACTGACTACCTAGGGCTCTCAGAGGGTATTAAATAATTATCCGCTTGTGGCAGAACATCGGGTCAGGGACTGGATGGGGGCACAGCTGCCCTGTAGGGCTTTGGGGGTCACTTACGCTTGTTGGGGCTGCAAATCTCACATGCCCCCAGGTGGCACGATAGGTTGGCATACCTTCCGCACGCTGCAAGTCACGGGATTTAACTGTGGGGACCCTACCCTTTCTAGAATAAGGCGCAGGGTCCATGTCACAGTGGCATTTGGTGCAAGTCACCTTTGGTGGTGACTTGCACCAAGCTTCTAGAATCGGGGCTCAAGAGTTCAGTGAACCCATTTAATGGACAACCTGGATCAGCTGGTTCTTGTAATATCCCCACTGAGAAAAACTCTGCTATGGTGGATGGACCACACCAATCTGTTAAAAGGGCATCCCATTTGTGACTTCAGTACCAATGCAAATCCTCACCTTGGATGCATCCATCTCCGGTTGGGGGGGGCTCATCTGGCACCCTATCAAACACAGGGCTTATGCAGTCAACAAGAAACCATTCCACACATCAATATATTGGAAATGTATGCCATACAGTAAGTCTCTGAGCCTTTCTTCAGCTAAAACAAGGCCTTCTGTTGGTCCAGACGGACAATATCAGTGTAATCCACCTTGTCAACAAACAGGGAGGGACTCATTTGTATCCCATACTCCAGGAGGCAATGAGAGTCTGGTACTTGGCACTGGAACATTGCCTAGAGCTATTAGCCATGCAACTCCCAGGTGCCCAAAATGTCTTAGCAGACAAGCTAAGCAGGTCACCATCCCAGATGCATGAATGGGAACTTCTGATCGCAGTAGTTGAAGACATATTCACAAAATGGGGTTATCCAAAGTTGGACCTTTTTGCATCCCCATACAACACAAAACTGCCATGTTTCTGCTCACTTCCTCCAGGGTCTGGAGTCTTCTTGTGAGATTCATTGTCCCCCTCCTGAAAAGGGAGGTTCCTGTATGGGTTTTTTCCAATTCCTCTTTTACAGAGTACTACTCAGATTACAAATGGAGAGTGCCACCCTCATCCTCATAGCCCCTCTGTGGCCATACCAAATCTGGTTTCCCCTTCTGCGTCAGTTAGCGGTAGAACCTCCACTACCCTTGCCACTGTGTCAAACCCTTCTCTCACAGAACAAGAGCTCCCTGTTACATCCAGACCTGAAGTCACTGCATCAACAGATTTGGTGTCCACCATTTCAATGACTTTCTTACTTTGTCTGTTAACTGTATTGTGGTGTTTATGTTCTCCTCCATTGCTGACCCTTACGGTATTGCCAAGTTTTGCAATGGATGCATGTTCCATCTGGCCCATGGTACTACTGTAGGTCTATGCATGAAGTAAGCCCCGCAGTACCCGTGCTACCTGTAGCAATATTGTTGATTGTTTTGCCATTAGCTGCCAAGCTAGTTTCTGATTTTTTTTCTATTCTTCTTGTTGATGGGTGTACTAGACCTGCTATCATGTCTACATCTGCCCCATGTGCTTTAGTCTCTATGATGAGTCCGGCGAGCTCTTTTCTTTGTTTATTACCCACCCGTGGGCTGTGAGTCTTTTAATGACCATGTGTGTGTCCCTTTCAGCCTGCATTCTGGACCTGATATGTATGAGCCAGTCTTCAAGGTAGGGGATAACGTGTATGCCCTGCTCTGTCTGTACATCAATTACTAAGGCCACCTTCGTGAATACCCTGGGTACTAACACTAGACCAAATGGTAGAGCCTGATATTGGTAATGTCTGCCCAATGTAGAACTGTAGATATTTGAAGTGTCATTCTTACTGGTATGCATCCCAGAAGTCTATGAAGATTAGAAAGTCTCCTTGTCTTATGGCTTCAGGATTGATATTATTGTCTTCATCTGGAATGCCTGAGATTTTACTGACAAACAAACAGTGTAGTTGCCGTATTGGTCCTAGTAAGAACAGATCCAGAAGCAAATGGTCTGATACCTTTTATTGGACCAACATAGATGTTACAACAAAACAACAAGGTGCTCTAGCTTTCAAACCAACCAAGTCCTTTTTCAGAAGCTTTATGACAGTTATTTAGAAAATCCCATACTATTAACACCCATATAATGCATAAAAAAACAGAAATAATTCTCATTGGTTTAACATTCTTATTCAAAACATAATAAAAAATTATGTCATAGAAGCTAATTAATACCAGTATGCTTTTAGCTGTAAAGCCATTGAAGGTCAAAGGTTATCAGAAGATAGCAACAAGCAGAGATTTCTCCTCACATACATTTTAAACTGTCTCAGTATGTTTCAGGAAAACAGTCTAATGAAAACAAAACCTTATGATACTAGTCTTCCTAATTACATGTAAGATGAGGAGCTTACAACTTAATTGCAAGTGTCCTTAGATTTTAAAGAACACAAACCTGTGGATAACAATACATGCTAAAGTGAAATGCAATTGCAAATACCAAAAATAAAATAAACAGAAATTATATATATATGTGTGTATATATATATATATATATATATTTATGCAACAGGGGTCAGGATAAAAACTGTAGGATAAAACCATTTATCTTCGCTACTATGGTAATAAATTTATTTATCCACATAGTAACTACATCATCACCCATTTATCCACACAGTAACTACATCACTAGCTTATTTATCTACACAGTTCTCTTCAGAATTCATTTAGAATGTTAGGCCTCAGAACCAGTACTAATCATATTTAAATGTCAATAACTTAAAAGCGAAAAAGATAACATGGTACTGTGAGCAATTGTTCAGCACAAAATTATCTACAAAATGAATAATGTTTCATTTACATAAACCCTGTATATTGTATATGGTTAGCAAGAAAACAGAAGAAAATGTAATTTTTTGTTCACTTTTGACAAACAAATATAAATAACTTTAAAACAAAAAATGATAGCATGGTACTGTGAGCACGAAAAATGTTCAGCTCAAAAATATCTACAAAATGAGTGGTGTTTCATATATAGATACCATTTTGTTTTTTTATAATTAGCAAAAAACAGCATAAAATTCAGTTTTCTTTTCCCTTTTTTGACAAATTAGTTACACCTACCAAAATCAAAATGTTCACACAACATCTAAACCTGTTGCATAAATGGAATATGCAGCGGTTCAGTGTGTGATAATGCATTTATCTTGTACAGTTTCCAGTGACCTCTCGTAACTCTCACTCGTGCCTTCGGCACTCGTGAGGTTACTTGAGGTCACTGGAAACTGTACAAGATAAATGCATTATCACACACTGAACCGCTGCATATCCCTTATATATATATGGTATACAGAGGATTTAAAGTGAAGTGTACTCAAAGTGAGCAAATGTTTCACACATAATGTAAGGTAGAACTTAGCTTGAGACATTTTTCCAACTATAGTCTCAACCAGTTAATACATTCCATAAACTTTAAGGCCTTCAGTGTTGTAACACGATTTTATACATGATATCAGTTGTAAGTATAAGTGCCAAATAACAAAACTACTTGTCAAGAACCACCAAGAAACTAAGACCATGAGCCTGATATGTACAGATTTCAATACAGTGTCAGTGTATAACAAACATGTATTTGTACAGAAACGGTCTAAGGAATCTGAATAAAAACTCATAGGAATTAGATCCCCCCCATCTCCCCCCCTTTCCCGGGGAAAGATAACTACAGTAGTTAGGAGATATACGTACAAGAATCCTAATACACCATCATTCACACCAGTCATTGCAATATTTACCCAGAGGAATTAAACCTTTCATGAACCCCCAAGTAAATGAGATATGCATCTTAATATGTACTGAATTTAAAACTGTGACAGTATGTAATCCCATCACAGACGACTAGTAGAAGGAAGTAAATATTCACTATAACATTTAACATTTGCTCACTTTGAGTAAGCTTCACTTTAAACACTCTGTATACCATGTGCATATATATATATATATATATATATATATATATAAATTTCTGTTTACTTTATTTTTGGTACTTGCAATTGTGTTTCATTTTAGCATGTATTATTATCCGCAGGTTTGCCTTTCATTGACTGTGTTCTTTAAAATCTAAGGACACTTGCAATTAAAGTTGTAAGCTCTTCATCTTACATGTAATTAGGAAGACTAGTATACTAAGGTTTTGTTTTCATTAGTCTGTTTTCTTGAAACATACTGAGACATTTTAAAATTTATGTGAACTCTCTGCTTGTTGCTATCTTCTGATAACCTTTGACCTTCAGGGGCTTCTCAGCTAAAAGAATACTGGTGTTAATTAGCTTCTCTGGCATAATCTTCTGTTATATTTCAAATGAGTATGTTAAACCAATGATAATTATTTCAGTTTTTTGATGCATCATCTGGGTGCTAATAGTATAGGATTTTCTAAATAACTGTTATAAAGCTTCTGAAGAAGGACTTGATTGGCCCGAAAGCTAGAGCACTTTGTTCTTTCGTTGTAACATCTATGTTGGTTCAATAAAAGGTATCAAACCATTTGCTTCTGGATCTGAGATTTTACTGATCAGTTTAGAAATTTGAGATCCAAGACTGGTCTGAGGTTCCATTCTTCTTTGGAACCAGGAAAATATGGAGTTGATGCCCTTGCACTGCTCTGCCTTTGAGACTTGTTGTATTATCTTGTTTTTTTTAATATCTCTTTGAGTTTCTTCTCTGCCTGGCCTCTAAGCATGGTTGACCCATCAGCTGGAATGATGGTCCTCTTGCTCCAGGCTGCTATCTGAGGCTCAACCATTAATGTGGTGCACCAGAATTTGAGTTTGTCCTCTTGTATGGAGTACATATGGTCTACAGCCTGTCTCTCCAGTAGACAAGCAGGGTCAGGGGCTTCCCATTCTTTGGTGAATATGTCCTCAATAGCAGGGCATATGGTGAAGAAGTCCATAGTGTTTTTGTTTTTGTTAAATCATGGGATCTAACTTGCTTTCTGAGTGTGGAGGAGGCAAATCAAACCCCATGGTGACTTTGATAGATATCAGTAGGTTAAAAATGGCTACAAAGGAACATAGTTTTAATGTGAGCAATGGCTCTTCTCATAGGTTTCATAGGTAACCCTGAACTCTATAAAGACTGAAGTCCATTTGGCTCACCTTCTCAATCAACTAATACCCCTCAATGTTTTTACTGTTCAGGTAGCAGTCAAGGGAATGCTTGAAGGTTAACATTGTTTTACTTTCAACCACCTCTATTGTCAGTGCATTCCAAATTTTAACAACTCTTACTGAGAACTAATGCATTCGTACCCGCATATTGAATCTTTCACCCTTAAGTTGTTGGGGGTAGGCTCGCGTATTATAAATCTGGTCTCTGAGATTAAGGCCCAATTGCTCCCACAGCTGATGATCAGACAGAGCCCGGTAGATAAGGCATATGTCCCCTCTTAGCCTACAATATTCCAATGAATACAGGTTATCTTTTCAGTCTTTCTTTGTAGTCCAGTCCCTGCACTTCTCTAATTCTTCTTGTTGCCCTTCTCTGCACCCTCTCTCAGGCATTTATATCACCCTTGTTCTGCCTCCATTGGCTCCCTTGGTTCATCTGCATTGTGTCCTGACCTCTCATCTTCATCTGGCTCTTGGCCATTTGGGTCTGTGGGGGCTTCAGCACTGGAACCGGCTGTGTCCCCTGTGTTGTTGTCCCCTGTGTTGGGGGGTGGTGGTGGTGTTAGTGGACCTCTCTAGTGGAGCTTGATTTTTAAGACTGGGCTTTGACAGGGTCTTCAGACTCTCCATTATCTTGAGCATGAAGCTCTGTTGGCATTCCATTATGGCCACAGTGGCCTGTTTTATCATGAGCACTGAGGGGTCTAGCCATCATTCCAAATTTCCAGAGGTCCCAGCCTCTGTTGGGGAGTTTGCCAGTGAAGAGGTCTGGTCTGACTCCTCAATTTCGCATGTGGGGCAATGTTGGCCGTTGTGGTGTGGTAGCAATGTCATTTTACATGAAGGGCACTTTCTAGATTTTGCCATCTGGGAAGATAAAAGACATCAAAAGTATATAACCTGTTAGAGTGTGTATGCAATTGTTTTGTTTATTGTTATGCTGGGAGGCAGAGGAAAAACAGAACTTTGTATGCCTTATATGGCTGCACTGCCTTTAAGTCTTGGCTTCTTTGTGTGTGTAGCTTTAAGAATCGGCCCTGGTAGCTCCAATATGGCTTCCCCAAGGATTGTTCTCCTTCACTAAGATGGCCTCCATCCTCAGGGAGCCACCATCTTGAGTGCCCCCCCCTTTTTTTATATATGTACACATGCATAGTATTTTCTGGGGCTTATATGCATAGAACCTTTCTACTTACATATGTGCTGCTGGGCTGGGTGTTAAGGGACCTATCCAAGATGGCCACCATTAGCATGACATCACCACCTTGGGTGTCCTTTGTTGTATGCAGTGGAGATTCTGATTATAATTCCTTTGTGTTTCTTTTTGGGTCCCCAGGAGTTACAGCTGAACGGCTGAGGATGCCATGGCAATTAGAGGTGTGCAAATACCTTATTTTGAATATTCAAGCCAAAAATTCTATTCAGGCCCCAAATATTTGGGTGTTCATTATTCACATTTGGGGAGGGGGGATGTAATTAAAAAAAAACAAGAAAAAATTAATAGTCCCCCACCCTTCTCCCTAGCCCAAATCACTAAATCCAAGTCCCCCTGTCCCTCCACCCTCTATTAGTAGCTCAATCCCACCCCTCCTCCCCCCCAGCACCCAATTCATATATTAATAATAAGATGACCGGCACAAACCTGCCCCTTCTCCACGGCCGACTACTTACAGAATGAAGTGTTCCACCCCACGCTTGCTCACTCTCTGTACTGTAATGATCGGATCATCTGAGCATTTCAGTACAGAGACTGGAGAGCAAGCATGTGCAGGCAGGAAGCAAACTTCATTCTGCAGGCAGCTGGCTGTGGAGGAGGAGGAGGAGGACGAGTTTGTGTTGGTTGCCTTAATTCATTTAAAATATATGATTTTGGGTGATGGGAGGAAGCGGGTTGGTGGGTGCTGCTAGTAGAGGGCATTCTTTTTTTGAAGCACCTAATGAGCACTTAGATTACAGCCACTGTGGAGGAGGTAGCAGCCGGGGTCACCACAAAAATATATGAATTGGGTGCTGGGGTGGAGGGTTGTGGGTACTGCCAATGGAGGAGGGTGTTGGGGCATTCCTTTTTCAAGCACAAACAAGCTAACTTAAATATGTGGCTGGCCACGGAGGAGGTGGGTTTGTGCGGTCACCAAAATATATGAATTGGGTGTTGGGGTGGAGGAGGGTTGGTGGGTTGGTGGGTGCTGTCAGCGGGGGGAGGTGGTGTGGGGGACATTCAGTTTTTCAAGCAGATTGGCCATGGAGGTGGGTGGGTTGTGCCGGTCACCCATCGTGGGACTTTTGAAAATGTCCAAGTGTGGGTGCGGGGAGGGTGGGATTGGGTTACTGACAGAGGGTGGAGGAATGGGTGGCTTGGATTTAATGATTTGGGCTGGGGACTGTTTCTTTTTCTTATTTGTTTAAATAGCATTTTCTGAATAGCAGGTCATGATTAGTACCACTATTCATTATTCAGGATCTGAATACCAAATAATGCATTATTCATAGTATTTGGAAAATTATATTCATTATTCTCACACTCCTAATGGCAATATGGTGCTAGTGTTCTTCTTCCACACCAGAATGGCATCTCTCTGGGCACCAATTTAAGAGGAGGGGGCTCTGTGATGAAATCCCTGATTGACCCTACTGGATGGATGATGCACCAGTCACTTGGCGTGTGGGCACCCTGGTTCCAGGAATAAGTTGGAGCGAGTTGTGCTCCTGTCTTCTCCCCCCCTTTTTTTTTTGCAGTGGAGGAAATGACCTGATTAAGGATGGTTGTGGAATTTGTGGTAATCAACTCTGGTGCTCTTACCCTTTTTTTCATTTTTTCTTTTAAAATATGTACCCCATTAGCATTGCATTAGCTGGGCTGTCAGGAACTCTCCGCTCATAAGGTGAGAGATCTTCCTGACTGAATATCCATGGTCCATTGCTGCGGTGGTCCTCTAATCAGGGAAACATCCAGCATTTGTCCATTCATTTTATTCCTCATGTAAATATAAAGTACAATTTGAGGGTCTTTGTATGTGCTCCTTTGTATGCACTAGATCATTGACTGCATAGGCTAGAAAGTTAGGCATTCCCACTCAGCTGGGGGCATGCCTAAAGGAATAACATCCAAGTGCCAAATTTTGTCTTCCTTTACCCTTATGAAACTGATTTGAGTCTTATCCTAGAATATACAGTAGGAGGACAAGAAAGGATAAAGCCTGACAGATGGTCCTGCCCTGACAAACACATGGTCTTGGATAGCTAGATTGTAACCAGGCTGAATTAGCCTTTAAATGTTAGTTAGAGAGAGAGAGAGAGAGAGAGTTGTACAAGTCTGAGCCTGCCTAGTTTTTTGTTTATATAGGAGCTCTTACCTTCATAGTAGATTCAGTGTTTCTATCACAGGAATTCAGGGACTGTGCTGCAGCCTTTTCAGATGCACGTATGGAACTGATGGAATTAAGAGCTATGGGGCTCAGGTGGGATCTTAAAATTCGAGACAAAGTCACATATGCATCTCACAGTCTATCAAGTGAACATGATCCTGCTTGTAAGGACTTGAAGAACCACAGATATACATACAACACAATGTGAAAGTGGAAAAAGCAATGGGGCCAGACGGAGTGCATCCACAGGTGTTAAGGGAGTGCAGGGGAGTACTGGCTGCATCTTTGACTGTCCTGTTTAACAGATCACTAGAAACCAGAGTGGTTCTGGAGGACTGGAGGAGGGCAGATGTAGTACCAGTTCACAAAAGAGGTGGCAGATTCCTCTAGCCTTAATCAACTTATAAAAACTGCATCATACTGTGGTTATTAACTGATGCCGATCCATTAGTTTTTATAGTGCATGGGCACCAGTTAAAGGAAATGTGTCCTTACTTTTTGTTTTTTTAACTTTGCACCATTCTTCTTTAGGTCCAGCTCTCACTGCTATGGCCATTTGTGTCTGAGAGACATGCATGCGCTAGAGACCCCTCAAACCTCATTCCTCCTGAACGGCCATGTTGGTAAAACATCTACCCAGAAATGAATGGCACTCAATAAAAAAATAAAGGCACAATAAGAATATAGTTGTCAAGGTAAGGTGCCGGACTAAAGCCCCAGTCGGAATGGAGCTGTGGCTCGAATCGGTTCCTCCACCCCTGCAGCAGTTTCCCCTATTCTCATGAACCCATTGGGACAGTTGCTGATGTTCTTATGGTATTGTTGTGATGTAGTCAAGACAGTATAACAACCTCTTGATGTCACAACGATACCAAAACAAGGATAGGAATTAACTGACTTCCATCCTTAATCACCCTCTCCCATACATTATAAGAATAGTAAACCACTCACTAAAACATTATCTGGACTGACACAGCAAGGCTCTGTTGCAGACGTGAGTACTGCAGCAGCTGTATCAGCTGAGAACCCTGCATTGGGAAAGAACTCTACAGGTGGGACTCCCACTGCAATCAAAGCAGCGATTATGGAAAAACCAGAAACAAATGAGAATACTGCAAACCCAGAAAAGTCATACATCTTTTTTAAGAAAGTTGACTAGCTTCAGACATTTGACTGATGTTTAGAAGCTCTTAATTCCAAAATAGACTTTTTATAGCAGGACACCAAACAGAACAAATATCAGTACCATGGCTGCACAAGTTAAGAGTAATTCTAAAAACATTACTAAAATAACAGACAAAGTGAAAGAAGCAAAAGCAACAACTAATGGCATAATAAAAGAACAGTATAACATGAACAGAAATGTTGAGAGTTTGGAAAATCAAATACGTTACCGAAATCTTAGAACTGTGGGGATACCCTTAAAATTCGACGCTGAATTTGAAACAGAGACCTCGTTAAAGATATTTTACTCAAGTTTTTGATCTTTCCCCAGACAATTTACCATTTGTTACAAAAGCATTTGGAGTCGTAAAAAAACCAAAAATTCCGTTTCAAAGTAACTCTGTCACTCAACCATCAGTTCCAGAAGCAAACATAATCTTTTTCTCACTGGCTTTTGAGTCAGATCCAGATCTTATTCTGAGGCTGTCAAGGATTAGAAGAATATTATTACACAAATCTTATAGATTTTTAATTTCCCCAGACTTCTCCTTTTCAATCCAACAAAGACGCATGAAATTCCTTTCTTGTTGACAAGATATCCTTGGATTAGGTGCTAAATTTCAGCTATCAGCTCCTGCCAAAGTTTGTGTGACACATAAAAGTCGAGTATATATTTTTTCGAGGTGAACCAGTTGGCAGCTTTCTTACATGGGCAATATGACCAGGATTCAGAACATGATGAGGAATCACCCACAAACTCTAACAAGAAGATCTCTCTTCTTGTACAAGAGACTGATGAATTAAAATGAGAATTTTTTTTTTTGTAGAGAAATATTTTCTACTAAACGAAAGAATTAGAAGCTGTTTAGATTGTTCAGATTGTTTAGACCAGGTTTAGATCAGATATTAGGCATGTAACTGAAAAGAGATATATGTTAAAATAATTTATTTTTTAAAACCAGTTAACAGGGGATGGGGAAGATACTCTGTATAGAATATGATTAATATGGTTTGGTACATTTTTTAAAGCTTGGATGTCTGTTTAGTTATATTTAGATGTGTAGTGTTACTTGACTATACTGTACTACTTGCCTCCTCCTGTTGAGATGGACTTGATCTGTTTTATTTTATTTCGTTTTTTGGATGCATTTAGGGTAATGTATTCAAATGTTTTTCCTTGAATGTATTTAAAAATGTAATAAAATATAAGTATAAAATAAACAAAAAAGGTAGCATGGCAGAGACTGGCAATTATAGGCCAGTCAGCCTGACATCAGTGGTGGGAAAGTTAATGGAAACACTGATAAAGGAAAGGATTGTGGAATATATTGAATCCAGCGGGAAACAACACTCGTGGCAGCATGGATTCACAGTGGGGAGGTCATGTCAAACAAATCTGGTAGAATTCTTTGTTTGTGTGACCAAGGAATTAGATCAGGGAGGAGCACTGGATATGGTCTACCTAGATTTCAGTAAGGCTTTCAACACCGTTCCATGTAGGAGAGTAGCAAGCAAACTGGGTAGCTTAGGGATGGGTAAAAAGATGGTAAGCAAGTTAAGAAATTGGATAGGGGACAGGTGACAGATGACAGAGGGTGGTAGTAAATGGAGTTCTTTCTGAAGAAGGAAGAGTGACCAGCAGGGAACCTCAGGGATCAGTTCTGGGACCATTCCTCTTTAAAGTCTTTATATGTGACATTGCAGAAAAGCTGGAAGGGAAGGTCTGCCTCTTTGTGGATAACACCAAGATCTGCAACAGGGCGGACACTCCACAGGGGCAGATGGCAGAGGGGGAGATGGACATAGTTGCCATTACTGAAACAATGAGCCACCCAATACCAGGACTGGGACCTGGTGATCCCAGGGTATAGGCTATACCGCAGGGATAGGGAGAAAGGGAAAGGGGGTGGGGTGGTTGTTTATGTGAGGGAGGGGATAAGGTGTGCTAGGGAGGAGGGAGAGGAGGGCAGAACAGAGGCAGTATGGATGCAATTTCAATATTTGAAGAACAGGACACTTAGGATGGGGGTAGTGCATAGGCCACCATCTTAGGCGGAGGACTTGGACACAGAACTAGCAGAGCCGATAAGGAGGGCCAGTGGAAAGGATAACACAGGGATCATGGGTGACTTCAATCTGTCAGGGGTGCATTGGAGCACTCCAGCCATCTTGAGTACAAAGGAGCAGGTTCTACTTGAAGCTTTCCAGGACAACTTCCTGGTACAGACTGTAAATGAGCCGACCAGGTTAGGCAACATTCTGGACCTCATGCTGACCAATGGAAAGTTTGTCAGAGAGCTCGGTGTGGAGGATCCACTGGCAGGGAATGACCACCACACAGTGTGGTTCTCACTCAATATGGGCAAAGAGGCTGCAGGAACAGGGACCAGGGTGTTAGACTTCAGATGAGCTAACTTTAGTTGGAGGGGGGGATAGTGGCCAGGCACCTAGCTAGCATCCACCCACACATGGATGCTAACCAGAAATGGGACGTTATCAAGCTAGGGTTCATGGAGGCCACTAGCTCTTGTACTAAGACACAAAGCAAAATGGCTAGGCCCAAAAACACAAGTTGGTTAAGTTGGAAAAGGTGAGGGAAAAAAGGGCAGCCGTCAGAAGATTCAAGAGATCCAGACAGGGAGAAGACAGAGAGGAGTACCTGAAGAATTCAAGAGAGGTGACCAGAGTAGTCAGAGCAACCAAGGCTTCTAAACAGCTTAGGCTGGCATAGGGTATCAGGGAAGGGGAAAAAGACTTCTTTAAGTATATAAGAGAGAACTGCAAAGATCAAATGGTAAGGATCAGGAAGGATGGGGTGGGCAGAGAAAGGGTTGGATAAGACAGAAGCACTCAATGAATATTTCTGTATTTACTAAGGAGAAGGATGGATCAGTGCCTCAGGGGTTAGGAAGGGTAGGCACTGGGGGGTGGATGACAGATGGGGAAATCTCAGAGGGCAGGGTACTAGAAGGTTTAAGGGCACTGCAGGTAGATAAGGTATCTGGCCCAGACAGGCATATACCCCCGGATACTGAAGGAACTGGCAGTGTCCTGGCAGAGCCTTTAGCAGACTTGTTCAATACCTTGCTAGGTACAGGGTGCATACCCCAGGACTGGAGGATGGCTCACGTGGTGCCCCTCCACAAAAGCGGACCCAAGGATGAACCAGGCAACTATAGACCAGTAAGCCTTACATCCATTGATGATCCCTAAGGAGAGGTTGGTAACCTTTCTAGAAGGTAATGGTCTCCAGGATGGAAAGCAACTTGGGGGTTAACTATTATAACTCGGTGGCTAGGGAACTAGACAAGGGCCATGCAGTGGATGTACTGTATCTGAATTTCTGCAAGTCATTCGATTCGGTGCCACATGGGAGGCTGATTAGCAAGTTGGGATACCAGGGAGCAGGGACAAAGATGGTGAATTGGATCAAGAACTGACTGCAAGGGAGACAACAGAGGGTGGTGGTGGGAGGGTAACTCTGATCTCCAAGGGCTGTAATAAGTGGGGTACCACAGGGATCAGTGCTGAGCCCAGTGTTATTTGGCATTTTCATAGCCGACGTCTCAGATGGCATTAGGAACAAGTTTAGTCTTTTTGCGGATGACACAAAAATCAGTGTGGTGGTGAATGACATAGTAGGGTGGCAGGGGCTGCAGATTGATCTTGCTGAACTTGAGTACTTGTCAGATACATGGCAGCAGTGGTTCAATGCAAAGAAATGCAAAGTCATGCTCTTAGGAGCAAGGAACCCAAGGAGGTGTTATCAGTTGGGAGGGGTACAGATAGCCACTCAGAGGAGGAGAAAGATCTCGGGGTGGTAATAACAAGGCACATGAACCACTCAGCACAGTGCAGAAAAGCAGCAGCTAAAGCCAATGTACTGCTGAGGATGTATTGCTAGAGGAATCACCTCCAGGAGAGGGGAGGTGATCCTGCCCTTTACAGGTCATTGGTGAAGCTAAACCTGGAGTATTGCATGCAGTATTGGTGCCCATACTTAAAGAAGGATGTTAAATTACTGGAGGGGGTCCAGCGCAAAACAACGAGGATCATCCTGGGATTGGAAGACAAACCCTATGAGGAGAGGCTGAGGGAGCTTAACATGTTTCCCTGGAGGAGAGGAGGGATAGGGAGGATATGATAGAGTAAAACCTTTAATGTCGGGCTACCCACAGAGCGGAAAAAAGACCTCTGAGTTAGGTCTCAATAAAAAGCATTTCATTAATTATAAACAGCGACATGCAGATTACCAATAAATCACGCACCCCCTCGTACACTTGTAAGCGCATGTTTCACGTCAACAGATGCTTGTCAATACCATGAGCTTCTAGTGCAAATTACCTCATTTTATAGGGCAGCAGCTTAAAGGGGCAATCCTCCGTATAAAACATCAATTTAAAACATGACAATCGGTCTACAAATAACTGAAATCACAATATTTCTCTCTCCATTACAAACAAATACACAAATTCAGCACCAATACTATGAAAAAATATTTAACTAAAGAATAAGAAACCTGTATAAATACACACAGTTAAATAAGGAATCACTGTCAATCCATAAGTAAACAAGTTATAATAAAGCACTGAACACTGAATAATGACTTCTATCCTTTAGAAACGGGACAATACTGAAAGCTACATTAAGTCCCTTTTCTTTATGGGCTGCCAGAAGGCATTGCCATCTGCTTCCCATCTGCAGTAATTTATTGTCTAAATCTCCACCCCCCCGAATGCTTGAAAATATTTTTGTAACCCCTGAAACTTAAAATGATGTCCCATACCTTTGTTCATAACGTGTACAGCTAAAGCATTATTTGGATTCAAATTAGAAATGCTTCTGAGGAGTTCTGCAGTTCGATTCTTAAAATTTCTTTTGGTCTTGCCGATATAAAAATCATTGCAACAACAAGCAGCTATATATATCACATAAGTCGAAGAACAATTAATAAAATCTCTGTTGACATATTTTTTCCAGTCACTGGATGCTGAAACACAGATCCCCACTGTATGTGAACACAAAATGGACAATTTCTGCATGGAAAGATCCCACCTGGTAAATTCTGTTTATCAGTATCGGTTGTGCTTGAAAATGGCTTTTAGTCACAAGATCTGCCAGGTTCCGACCCTTCTTGTAAATCATCTTTGGAGGGGGGGGGGGTCCAACTTTTTCTATTGCCAGTCTTGGTTCCAATTTAAGTAAATCCCAGTGTTTTCTCAAAATCTCCCCAATCTGGACACTGCACAATGTATATTCTGTAATAAAACCTAATAACCTGTGTCTGTCTGTCCATCCCACTTCTTTTATTTTTAACAGTTCAGATTTGTTGAATTTTCAAATTTCTGCTCCAAATATGTAGCATCACTTTCAAACTGTACAGGGGAGGAGGTGTTTCTCTTAAGGCGCATCATCTGTCCCTTAGGGGTACTTTTGACCATGTGCCTGGGATGACAAATGTCATATTTCAGCAATGAATTTCTAGCCATTGGTTTTGTAAACAGCTTAGTATCCAACCCTCCCTTCCCATCTTTAAAAATGCATAAATCTAGAAATGCTATCTGAGACTGTCCTATTTGTTTGGAAAAATGTAGGTTAGGGTTTGTACCTTCCATATAGAGTACAAACTTATCAAAAGATGATAAAGGCCCTCTCCAGACAATAAATATATCATCTATAAAATGGACATAAAAAGTTAACTGTGATCCATATGGGTTTTGATCTGAGATTACAAACTTCTTTGCCCTTTGCATAAGATATACATTAGCATAGTTGGGGGCTTCGTTAGCCCCCATTTCTGTTCTCTTAACCTGAAGAAAAAAGTAATTATCAAACACAAAAACATTACTATTAAGAGCCAAATCTGTCAGTCCTAAAAGACATTTAATAAATGGATCAGCATAGTCAGTATGTTCCACTAATGCTACTCTCAGAGCATCCAACCCCCCACTGTGGGTGATATTAGTATATAGGGCACTAATATCTAAAGTTGCCAATATGTAATTCTCTTCAACATTAAAATTTTGTATTCGTTGGATCACCTGTATTGTATCCCTGACATGTACAGGCCAAATGGGAACTATATGCCGAATGTGCTGATCCACAAACTGTGCTAAGGGTTATGAAACTGACCCAACAGAGGCCACAATAGGTCTAGCTGGGGGCTCCCGAAAGTTTTTATGAATCTTCGGGAGCCCATAAAACGTGGGACGAACAGGAAACTCTACTATCAGAAAATCATACATTTGTTTTGTTATAACACCATTCATAAATATCTCATACAGATATAAATCAATACATTTCTTACAATCCAATATAATATCTTTTGATAATCTGGAATAAAATTCAGTATTACTGAGCTGAGTAACTAGCTCCTGTTGATACTTAACTTTATCCAAAAACTACTATAGCTCCACCTTTGTCCGCCCTTTTGATGATAATAGATGGATTTTCCTGTAGTCCTTTAATAGCCTCTCTTTCTCATGTGCTGCAGTTGTTAAATCTCATCGTTGGATGACTCGCAATAAGTTGTGAAATATCCTGTTCACAGGCTTTGTGAAAAGCGTTCACGATCAAATTTTTTGAGGGTATATACAGTAAGTCGAGGGTTTCCTAAGCACATTCTCCACTTGTTCCCTCTCTCTTTTTTCCTCCATTTGAACATTCTGATGAAATGCAGCCTGTAAATCCAGCTTCCTAGTAAATTTATGTAAGTCCAGCATAATCTTAAATTCATTTATGTAAGTTGTTGGAATAAATTCAGACCCTTTTGTAACACTTGTTTCTCGATATCAGTAAGGGCATAGTTTGAAATGTTTTTTTTTAGGATATGATAGAGACCTTTAAATATATGAAGGGTATAAACAAGGTCGGTACAGAGTCAAGGGGGTAGGGGACACTGAGGGGCACAGTCTGAGACTGGAGGCACTTTTTCACGGAAAGGGTGGTCTTGATGTGGAACACATTGCCAGAGGAGGTGGTATCCCATAAGCTGGTGGGCAGTTTTAAAAGGGGATTAAAACATAGAAAAATAGAATTTGACGGCAGATAAGGACCGCTTGGCCCACCTAGTCTGCCCATTTCCCTACCTAACGGATAAGCTGCAGATCCTAGTTAACCAACAGCCTACTTCCTTCTACCTCCCCACGAGAATTGCTTTATGTCTGTCCCATACATTCTTGAATTCCTCCACTGTTTTTGACTCTATGACCTCCTCAGGAAGGCTGTTTCATGCATCTACAACCCTCTCTGTGAAGAAATACTTCCTCGCATTACCTTTGAGCTGTCCCCCCTCTATTTTCAAATTGTGCCCCCTTGTTCTTGCACATCTCTTTTTTTGAAAGATGCTACCCTCTTGGACTTTGTTGATTCCCTTGAGGTATTTGAAAGTTTCTATCATGGCCCTCCCCCTTTCCTCGAGGCTATACATCTTAAGCTCTTTTAGTCTTTCTTCATATGTCTTCTGTTGCAGACCCTGCACCATTTTGGTTGTCCTCCTCTGGACAGCCTCCACCCTGTCTATGTCTTTGAGGAGATGGAGTCTCCTGAACTGTACACAGTATACTCCAGGTGTGGTCTTATCAACTGTCTGTACAGAGGACCAACAACTTCCTGTTTTCTACTGGTGATGCCTCTCCCTATGCATCCCAGTATCCCCCCAGCCCTCCTTACTGCCTTCTCACATTGCTGGCCCACCTTTAGGTCATCTGCTATGACTACCCCAGGTCCCTTTCTATTTTTGTTGTTGTCAGTATCTTACCCCTCCATTGTGTTCTCTTGCCCTGGGTTTTTGTTTCCCAGGTGCATTACTTTGCACTTCTTTGCATTGAATCTAAGCTGCCATACATTTGATCATTCCTCCAACCTTTCCAAGTCCCTTTTTTTATCCTTTCCACCCGACCTTGTGTATCAACCCTGTTGCAGATCTTTGTGTCACCTGCAAAGAGACAAACCTTCCCCTCCAGTCCCTCCACAATGTCACTTATAAAGACATTAAAAAGGGCCAGCCCCAGTACTGAACCCTGCGGTACCCCACTAGTAACCCTCCTTTCTTCAGTGTGGACTCCATTTACTATTACCTGCTGTATCCTGTTGTCCAGCCAGTGTTTTACCCAGGCTACCACCCTGGGACCCACTCCCAGGCTGGCTAATTTGTTTATTATTCTTTTGTGCGGACTGTGTCAAATGCCTTGCTAAAATCTAGGTAGACCATGTCCACAGCCCCTCCTGGTCTACTACTTATCACCCAGTCAAAGAAATCAATTAGATTTGTTTGACATGACCTTCCTGCTGTGAATCCATGCTGCCTTGGGTCCTGTGCCCACTGGCCTCTAGGTACTCAACAATTCTTTCCTTCAGAAGTGATTCCATCATTTTGCCTACCACTGAGGTCAAACTGACAGGTCTGTAGTTTCCTGCCTCTGTCTTGCTCCCACTTTTGTGAAGGGGAATCACATCCGCCCTTCTCCAGTCCTCAGGTACCACACCATCCTCCATGATTATTAAAAGGGTAGTCAGTGGTGTTAGTAGTTCTTCCCTTAGTTCTTTTACAATTCTGGGGTGAATCCCATCAAGCCCCATTGCTTTATCCACCTTCAGTTTTAAGAGTTCTTTCAGAACTCTTTCTTCCGTGAAAGGACTAATATCAACCCCCCCATCCAGCGTGCTTCTATTGACTGGATTAGGTCTCTCCCCCTGCTTTTCCATTGTGAATACTGAGCAGAAACATTCATTCAGTATCCCTGCTTTTTTACTGTCGCTGTCTGCCCAACCACCTTCCTCTTTATTCAGCCTCAGTATCCCTCCCTTTGCCTTTCTTCTCTCCCTAATGTACCTATAAAAGGTTTTATCCCCCTTCTTAACAGAGTTATCTATCTTTTCCTCAGTATGGGCCTTTGCTATTCTGACTGCCTTCCCCGCTTCCTTCTGCTTTAACTGGTACAGTTCTCTGTCCTGCTCCTTTTGTGTTCCCTTATACTTCGTGAATGCTATCTTTTTCTCCCTTACCTTACCCGCCATTTCTTTTGAGAACCATAGTGTTTTTTTCTTTCATTTTGATTTGTTTATTTGCTTCACACTAAGGCTTGTTGCCTCTGTGATGGCAGTTTTGATGTTTCCCCATTGTTGCTCCACCCCATCTTCTTGCCTGTTTGCTAGTGCTTTTCTGAGGCACACTCCCATTTTGACAAAATCAGCCCTCCTGAAGTCCAGTACCTTCACTTTTGTGTGGCTTGACTCTACAGGTAAGTTTATTGTGAACCACACTGTTTGGTGGTCGCTTGTTCCCAGATGGCTACCCGCTTCAATATCAGAGATGCTCTTTCCATCCCTATTTGAGAGTACAAGGTCTAAGATTGCTCCTTCCTGAGCGGGCTCCAAAACTACAGGTAGCTGTTTGAGGCATGCCCCCTGTAGGGCATTGAGAATGACCCTGCTCTTGGTTGTGGCTGCAGCAAAGGTGCTCCAGTTAACATCTGGCATATTTAGGTCCCCCATCAGCAATATCTCCCCTTTCTCTGCCATCCCAAGGATGCCTTCTATCATTTCCTTGTCCATTTCTTCCCCCTGAGACAGGGGTCTGTATACAACCCCTGTGTGGACTGTGGAGCCATTTCCAGTCTGGGATGGGACAAAATGAGGGGGAAGGTCATTGTATGGGGATGGGGGGCAACTGCAGTATAAGAGATTGCTAGCTGCACACTCGAGCAGACTTGATAGACCATATGGTCTGTATCTGCTGGCAGTTTCGTATATTCGTAGGGGTAGAAAGGATGAGCTGAGATGTGAAAAAACTCAAGGAGTGGTCAAGGGTATGGGAGCTAGGTTTTAGTGCAAAAAAGTGCAAAATCATGCACTTAGGGCACAGAAACCCAGGGATGGAACACAAAATGGGTGGAGTGGTATTGGTGACTACCAAGTAGAAAAAGGCCTTGGGGTGATCATAGTGGATGATCTAAAGGTGGCCAGGTAGTGCAAAATGGCAGTCAGGAGGGCTAGTGGGATGCTGGGGTGCATAGGAAGGGTAATCACCAGCAGAAAGAGGGAGGTGATGTTACCCCTGTGTAGACTGTTGGTAAGACCTCCACCTTGAGTACTGTGTCCATTTCTGGAGACCATATCTGTGGATGGACATAGTCAGAGTGGAGATGGTCCAGAGGATGGCAACTGAAATAGTGCAGGGTGTGCATCTAAAGCCCTATGAAGGAGACTAAATGACCTCAATATGTACACCCTTGAAGTGGAGGGATATAATAGAAACCTTTATATACCTCACAGGGGTAAATAATGTACAGGAGGGAAGTATTTTTCATAAAAGAAGGTGCTCTGTTGCCAGGCATAAGTTAAATCTTGGGAAAACTAGGGTGCTCATGCTTAATGCCCTTGTGAGTAATGGGGCGATTATGCACCTAGGTCTCAGCTGGGAACCTCATACTCTTATGTATCTGGGTATTAAACTTTTCAGACATCCCTCCGAACTGCTCAGGAATAATTTGAATCCCCTCCTACATACTATCAAGTTAGATCTTTGCCGATGGTTCACTCTCCCACTGTTCCTGTGGGGACGTATTAGTGTCCTCAAAATGAACATTCTTCCCCATTTATTATATCCCTTGGGTATCCTAATATTTTTCTTACTAAAGGATGGTCCATTCATTTTCAGTCACTTCTTAATACTTTTCTTTGGCAGGGAAAGGTGGTTCGGAGGGCATATTTTAAAGTTCCAGTTCCAGTAAAGTTCAGGGGTTGAAACTCCCCAACTCTTTTCTTTATTGTGCTCTCCACACCAGTAAGTTCCTGCGTTGGGTGTCATTGGAGCCAGGGGACATGACCGCCTCAGATGTTCCCTCCTGGTTACATATTGAGAGGGATCTTCGTGGGGCAGCAGGCTTTCAGCCACAGAGTCTCTTATATTAAACCCACCAGGCCTCCTATACATTTTAAGGAGGCTAATTTTTTGGTCGCTTAAATCTTTAGCATAACTTTCTTCCTATTTTCATTTAAATCTCCCACTTGGCACATCACAGCCGGTATATGGTAATCCTAATATACAGATTAATAGACAGCTCATACCCTCTACCTTTTGGCCACAAGTTGCTCTTACCTCAGTAGTGTCCTTGCTCTCTAATGGGAGATCTTTCCCACGTCAATATTCACCATTCATCACGCTTGGGTCTAGGTCAGAGTACTGAACTCTGCTCAGGAGCTTGTCTCTTTAAATTTTTCAGTGCTGGGGGAGCCAGCATTGGAGATGGTGCCACCCACAAGGCTGACATATTATGTGGCACTTGTGGAGTGGCCAGTAACCGATGCCAACTCCTCCCAGCTCCTCAGATCTGGTTTTCCCCACCGAGGAAGGTTCTCAGTGAGGGAAGTCTCAGAATCTACTGCATCAGCTCTGCTCCATTCTGCCTATATGATTTATTCAACCAATCAACTACAGTTCAACATCATACTCAACGCCGTAAGTCCAGTTCTGTTTAAGGCACTGTTCTTATTTTTTTCTTTATTTTTCTCAGTTTTTTTCTTGGTGCCGAGAACTTTTCCCCTTTTTGTTTTTCTTTCTGTTCAGCAGGGAAGTTGGGTTCAGTGCATAAAAAATCTTCTAAGAAAGCGGGAGTTCCCCCATGCGTCAGTGTCCCTGTGACAACTCCATGACTGTGACAGACCCCCACGACTGCTATTTTTTTTGTTTAGGTCCCTGCCATGCTATGGACGACTGTGAAGCCTGCTTCTCAATGGATTACTGCACCCTAGTTATCTGTGCAGTGAGGTTGGAAAGAGACCAGACAACCTTTTCGGTCATCAACGCAATCAGGATGCCAAAACAAGGTCTCTGGGCTCCTCCCCAGAGCCCCTCCCTGACTCTATCCAGGCCAACAGAGAGAAGACCCCCTCTGTTTCAAATCTTGCTGAAACAAGAGGTCTCAGCAAGAGGTTGGTGGGACAGTCATCCTCCTCCCGGGGGGTGACTGGGCACCCCTTCCAGTCTGGGGTCTCTTCGGAGACATGGACAATCCCCAGGTGTGGTGCTGCAGCTATACGCTGGGCCTACTCTGGTGGTCCCCTTGGTGCTGTGGCCTGGTGCCATCTCAGCTCCTGATGCTGATGCTGTTGAGCAAGATAGCACTGGCCATGCCCCCAGTCTCCCCTCCAATGCTGCTGTCGGTGTCAGAGGGCCTAGGATCCAGGGGGTGGCCAGAGTGGAGATCTCCTTGATGTCATCCTCCACCTCAGAGGGTGAAGATCAGGATGATCCTGACAGGCTGCCTGGCTCTGAGAAGCCCCTGGAACTTTCTGGGTCACCCCAAGGCCTACAGTGTCTCTATAGCCTGCAGGATATCTCAATGGTGCTGCCCGTGGTGCCACCTCCCCTGAGCCCCCCAGTGCTGTTTCCGGTGCCTGGGACTCTCTCGGTGCCAATCGTGGTACTCCTGGGATGGCAGCACTGGGGCCAGAAACAGTTTGGGAACCCATGCTGTCTCCAATGCTGAGTCCGCCTCCTATGTTTCTGTTCAGATGGGGGTGACCTCTGCCGCTGGGGATGGTACTGAGAGCAGGCCTCCTCAGTGACTGGACCATCTTCTTCTCCAGCTAGCCTGGGCTCATCTGTTAGATCTCCTCTGCAGGGCAGATTTCTCTCTTCAGGTGCAGGGGTTGGCAGGGCTTGTTCGGTGCCAGAAGCCCTCCTGTGGAGCCTCTAGGGGTTAGGGAAAGAACTGTAGCACTGATGCTGCCTTGTTTTCCCCTCCTCCTAGGGGGAGTTATGCAGGTGGTGGGGATGGGGGCTTCCCTTCCAGCACTGTACGGCTCCGTTCTTCTCACCTGGGGGCCCCCCATCAGGGCACCACCGTGTCTGACCCTCTGCCATTGGGTGCACTGATGCGGGTGGGACAGGCAGTCCCACTCCTTCGATAGGGGTCTCCTGCACAATCTCACAGCCCTTGCAGAGGACCTTCCAGGCTTGCAAGGCTGCTCCCACTTTTCATCCTCTGCCACCCCCCCACTTCCTAGTCTCCTTGGCCTGAGAGACCCCATGACCTGGAAGTTCAGAGGGTCAGCGGCCACATTTCCCCAGTACTTAAGGGCACTTAGTGAGGTAATCTTTAGACTTCAAACCCCAGTGCCACCTCCTTCTGAGCCTAGCTCCTCCGAATCTTCCACTTCCTCCATCGAGGAAAAGGATGCTTCCCTTCACTACTCTGCTGACACGGACCATGTCTTATCAGTGCTTCCTGGTGGAGATGTTGGAGGAGCTTCACATCTCCCATTTTGCCAGACACAACCCTGCTTGTATGATACTGTCATTCCATTGGAAGTACAGTGTTGACCATTTGGTCATACCTCCCTGGCCCCGGCCATTCGTGGATGCCTCGTACACTGTCTGGCAAAATCACGCTGCCCCAGTTCCTGACCCTAGGGACTGCATGCACAGGTATTGTGCTGCTATGGGGTCTCCAGGTGCCATTTCCCACCCCTCATTGGGAGTGGAGCTCCAGGATACCTCCTCTGGGCATCGTTGCCCCTGGCAAGACGGCCCCCCAGATGTTGACTCGGCTGAGTTAGACCACTGGAGAAGAAGGGTGTTTTTGGTGGCATGCCTCCTTTTATGTATTGTAGCCCATCAGGCACATCAGATAGCCTATGCCAGGCATCTCTGGGTGCTGCTAGGTCAGCCCCTAGCAGCAATGCCTGATTGTGAGAAAACCCAGCAGGCTATTAGTCTTTCTGCACGTGGCCTGGAGCTCGCAAGACACCTCTCTAGGGCAGTATATGATGATAATGAGGTGGCTCCCGGGCTGGTAGGAACATCAGTCTGCATAAGTTGGATGGAATGGCTTCACTTATCGAGGTTGTAGAAGTAGTAGTAGTAGAGTGTATTTCGGGCACCCTTCCCCGAAGACTCAGGGAGCCCTTACAACAAATAATAAAACACAAATACAGCAGAATGAAAACAGACAATAATACAACATATAAAAAAATTTTCATTAACCCAATAAAAAGTCTAAAAGCAAGCTGCTTCCTAAGCTGTCTGATGGTCCCAGACTAAGTTCCTCATGTCCCAAAGGCCTGCTCGAACAGAAAGGTCTTTATATGTTTTTTAAAGAATTCTACAGATGAAGCCTCTCGGAGGTACCCCGCCAGTGAATTCCAGAGGACCGGAGCTGCAACTTCTAATGCCCGGTCCCCAGAAGATTTTGTCCTGGCCCAGGGGACCTCCAGGAGGGCCTCACCCACTGATCTGATGGACAGCGGGTGTAGGGATACAGAAGCTCCTTCATGTAGCCTGGATGCAACCCATGTAGGGCCTTGTAGGTCAAAAGACCTACTTGAAAGGTGATGCACCAGCACATTTGAAGTCAATGCAGTTCGCACAGCACTGGTTTAATGTGACTGAACTTTGATTGTCCCGTCAACAGCCGGGCCACTGCATTCTGCAGAAGCTGTAGGTGCTGCATCATACCTCCTCTGACTCTGAAGTAGAGTGCATTACAGTAGTCAAGCCTCGAGGTGATGAAAGCATGTACCAGTGTGGCCAGGTCATCGGGGAAGGGGGGATAAGGGACTTAATTTGGGCAATGTTCCAGAGATGGTAAAATCTGGTCCAGACAATGGCTGACATCTAAGCATCAAGTGTCAGCTCACTGTCCAGAACAGTGCCCAAATTCTTCAACTTTGAAGAGGCCTCCAACTCGGCTGGGCCAATAAAAAGCCCCAACCTACCCCCAGAGGCCTCCATTCGACCCCTTTGAGCCGGCTCAACCACCAGAACCTCAGTCTAACCCCTGGTAAAGTCCCAACCAGTTAGACACCATCCAGGCCCAGATGTCGGCCAAGCACTCATTCAGCACATCGACCGTGTCAAATCTTTCAGGTGCAAAGGACAGGTAGAGCTGAGTGTCATTGGCATAGCAATGAAAACTCAGCTGATACTGCCTTATAACCTTGCCCAGGGACAAGCATGTACACTGTGAACAACAGGGGGGAGAGTACAGAGCTTTGGGGAACTCCACAGGGCAGGTCTGTTGGGCCCGAGGAATAGTTCCCCAGTATCACCATCTGAGACCTGCCCCAGAGAAAGGACTCGAACCAGCTGATGACCTTGCCGGTGAGTCCTAAAAAACTCCCTCAGCCTGTCCAATAACACCCCATGGTTCACAGTGTCAAATGCTGAGGAGAGAGCGAGGAGAATGAGAATCGTTCACTCTCCTCTATCCCTCTTCCTAAGCAACTAAGAAACAGACTGACTGCAGATAAGGACCACTTGGCCCACCTAGTCTGCCCATTTCCCTACCTATTGGATAAGCTGCAGATCTTAGTTAACCAACAGCCTACTTCCTCCTACCTCCATCTAGAATTGCCTTATGTCTATCCCGTGCATTCTTGAATTCCCACATTGTTTTTAACCCCATGGTCCCCTCAGGAAGGCTGTTCCATGTGTTCACCACCCTCTCCATGAAAAAATACTTCCTCATGTTGCCCTGAGCCACCCCCCCATCTTCAAATTGTGTACCCTTGTTATTGCACATCTCTTTTTCTGAAAGATGCTTCCCTCTTGGACTTTGTTGATTCCCTTGAGGTACTTGAACGTTTCTGTCATGTTCCCCCCGCCCTCCTTTCCTCAAGGGTATACATATTAGGCTCCTTTAGTCTCTCTTCTTATGGCTTTTGGTGCAAACCCGGCACCATTTTAGTTGCCCTCCTCTGGACTGCCTCCATCCTATCAATGTTCTTGGGGAGATGGGGTCTCCAGAATTGCACGCAGTACTCCAGATGGGGTCTCACCAACTGTCTGTACAGAGGGATAATAACTTCTTGTTTTCTACTGGTGATGCCTCTCCCTATGCATCCCATTATCACCCCAGCCCTCCTTGCTACCTTCTCGCATTGCTTGCCTACCTTTTGGTCATCTGATATGTCTACCCCCAGGTACCTTTCCATTTTTTTTGTTGTTAGTATACCCCCCTGCTGGGTTTTTGTTTCCCATTTGCATTACTTTGCAATTTTTTGCATTGAATCTAAGCTGCCATACTTTTGACCATTTCTCCAACCCTGCCAAGACCCTTCTCATCCTTTCCACCCCCACTGTGCATCAACCCTGTTGCAGATCTTTGTGTCATCTGCAAAGAGGCATACTTTTCCTTCTAGCCCCTCTGCAATGTCACCTAAAAAGACATTTAAGAGAACTGGTCCCAGTACTGAACCCTGTAGTACCCCACTAGTAACCCCCCCCTTTCTTCGAAGTGGATTCTGTTTACTACTACCCTCTGCATCCTGTTTTCAAACCAATTTTTACCCAGGCTACCACCCTAGTACCCACTCCCAGGCTCGCTAACTTGTTTATTAATCTTTTGTGTGGGACTGTGTCAAATGCCTTCATAAAGTCACACTAAGGTAGGCCACATCCACAGCGCCTATCTGGTCTACTACTTTGGTCACCCAGTCAAAGAAATCTATTAGATTCGTCTGACATGACCTTCCCACTGTGAATCCATGTTGCCTTGGGACTTGTGCCCCACTGGCATCTAGGTACTCAACAATTTGTTCTTTCATATGTGATTCTAACATTTTTCCTACCACTGAGGTCAGACTAACTGGTCATATAGTTTTCTTTCTCTGCCTTGCTCCCACTTTTGTGAAGGGGAATCACATCCACCCTACTCCAGGCTTCAGGGTACCACACCATCCTCCCATGAGTTGTTAAAAAGGGTAGTCGGTGGTGTGACTAACTCTCTCCTTAGTTTCTTTTAGAATTCTGGGGTGAATCCTATGAGGCCCCATTGCTTTGTCCACCTTATGTTTTAGGAGTTCTTTCAGGACCCTTTCTTCTGTGAATGGACTGGTATCGACCCCCCTATCCAGAGTGCTATTGTTGTTTGGTTTAGGTACCTCCCCCTCCTCTTCTTTTGTTTATTTATTTATTTATTTTATTTATCAAGTCTAGGATTACAAATACCTTTGAGCCAAGGCTCTTTTACAAAGGTTCCACGTCAGAGAAATACAAATTATGGGGAACATCGAGACAGATATTACAACAATGTGGACATTGCAAAGAGATTACAGATTAATACAATTCAAGGGTAACATTGTAAGCAAGGCAGCCAGCGGCATTTGTCAGAGAAAACAGACAAGAGATAAGAAGTGCCAGAGTCATAAGGAGAGGGAAGAGGGGAGGGGGACGGGGGAAGAAGGAATGTAGGTAGGGTGGGGAGAGGGTGAAAAGTGCAGCATTGGGTATACCAAGATGTGAGGGTAGAATCCAGTGAGGAGGGAAGGGGGGACCACTACAGCAGGCAGGGAAGTGGAGAAACAAGGTTAAGTTGGGCAGTCACAGGAGCTGTTTGTAGTGAGATAGTCCCGGAGCCTAGTTTTAAACATACCAATTGTCAGGGCAGAGGAGATGGTGGGGCTGAAGCCATTGAACCAGAGTGGCACTCGATAAGCAAAACAGCGCTGTCCCTGTGAAGTGTGACAGTGGAGGACTTTCAGTAGCTGTAGCATGGATCTCCGAAGGCACCGTTTGTTGGTTCGGTGTTGTAACAGAGTTGAGACCCCAGAAGGTGCAAAGCCAAGGTAGATTTTTTTCGCCATGGAGCAGATGAGAAACATTATGCGGTTTGATAGTTGAAGCCAGACAGTCTGGGTGTACAGGTCACATGTGTGGGTGAGACAGTGAGCACCAGCGATGAGCCGACATGCCTTATTTAAGGCAGTTGAGAGGCGTCTAAGGGTAGTGGTTATGGCCGAGCCATAAATGATGAGATCATAGTCTATTACATAGATCACAGAGCTCAGGACTGCAGCTTTCAAAGCTTCTGGCATGAGGTGTTGTCTGTATTTGTAGAGAAGACCAAGCCATGTATTAGCAGCTCTAGCTACGTTATCTATGTGAGGTCCATAGGAGAGATTAAGGTCAAGTTGTATCTCTAAGTATTTAAAGGACCCCACCTGATCTAGAGTGTTCCCCTGGGTGGTGGAGATAGCCAAGTGGTGTAGCTTGTGTGGGTTATGAGAGCTGCAGAAAAGCATAAATTTGGTTTTCTTGTCATTGAGGACCAGTTTATGATTAAGAAACCATGTCTCTACAGAACTGAAACCAAGTTGAAGGATGTGTTGAAGAGTTGCAGGATCTTTGTGAGTGGAGAATACAACAGCGTCATTGGCATATAGTATGATCTGCTCAGAGCAGTGGTAAGGGAGGGAGTTTAAGAAAAGGCTAAAAAGGAGGGGGCCCAGTATGGATCCCTGTGGGACACCCGAGCGAACAGGCAGGGTGTCAGAAACAATGTCAGCAATTTTTACTGTCTGCGACAGGTTTTCTAAGTAGCTTTTAAACCAGAGCTAAGAGTCAGGTGATAGCCTGGCATTCAGTAGTTGGTCAATTAGTAGTCCATGGTGTACTGTATCGAAGGCCTTGGAGAGGTCAACAAAAACGGCCCCTGTGAGAAGGCCGTTGTCAAGGAATTTGTGCAAAGCTCCAGTGAACTCAAGAAGGGCTATGGTGGTGCTGTGACCTTTCCGGAAACCGTGTTGCTGTGGATAAGGTATATTGTATTTATCCAAGTGGTCGGTAACTTGATCAGTCATGATGCGCTCGAGTGCCTTACAGAGTGGGGGCAGTATGGAGACAGGGTGATAATTTGAGTGATTTGTCTTATCCCCACTTTTATGGACAGGTGTCACGGTGGCTGTTTTCCATAAGTCCTGGAATTTTCCGCAGATGAAAGAGAGGTTTAGGATTTTTGTTAATGGATAAATTACCTCATTGAGGCTGAGCAACAGAAGCTTAAGATCCAGGGTGTCACTACTAGATCTAGATTTAGAGATAGCTGCAGTAATATAGTGACGAGCTTCATTCAGCCTTACCTCCCTGAAGTAGAAGAGGGGATGGTTAGACTGTGGGGCTGAGGTATTTGGGGAGTAGGCCCTGTTTTTGAAAAAGTCATGGGGTAGGACAGCACTAAGGTCTGAAAAAGCCATGTTAAAGATGTTTGCGATCACCTTGGGGGCGAGGGTTGAGGATCCATCAACCATTAACATGGCCAGAGAGGTTTTTGGCTGCTTCACCGTGACATCCTTGATATTGTCCCAGAAAGCATGACCATTTCCCCATGTATTGTGAGAGCGTCTTTGAAATAGGTGGATTTTGTGAGCTGGATGGCTTTTGTGCAGGCATTTTGTGCTTGTTTGTAATTTTGGATGTCCAGTTGTTTGCCAGTGGCCCTGGCAACTGCACAGAGGTGGCCCCTTAGTTTCAGCTGTGAGAGAAGAGCCGCAGTGAGCCATGGGTTAGAGAGAGATTTTGTTTTGCACCTTTTGTCAGGGGCAAAGAGGTCACAGGCTTTGTTGAAAATTGAGATGAAGTGATCAAGAGCCAAGTTAACATCTGTTGCTTTGTAGATGGGTAGCCAGTCTTGTAGAAGCAGGTATTGTTTGAGATGTGGAAGTTTTCCAAGAGGAAGGACTCTCCTAGCAATAATTTTGGGAGGGGGCTTGAGGAATTTGTTAGACCATGCACATATGACTGGGGAGTGGTCACTGAGAGAGTCTGGGAGAATGGTCATACGAGAAATCCTTGTGGAGTGAGTGGTGAGGACCCAATACAGGAGGGTACTGGTGCCAGTCTTGTAGTTAATCCTAGTAGGGGAATTTACCATTTTGTGAATACTGAGCTGACGCATTTGTTCAGCATCCCTGTCTTTTCTCTGTCACCCTCTGCCCACCCCCTCACCTTTATTAAGCCTCACTATCCCTCCCTTGGTCTTTCTTCTCTTCCTAATGTACCTATAATAGGTTTTATCCCCCTTCTTAACTGAGTTGGCTATCTTTTCCTCAGTTTGGGCCTTCGCTGTTCTGACAACCTTCCCCGCTTCCTTCTGCTTTAACTGGTACAGTTCTCTGTCCTGCTCCTTATGTGTTTCCTTATACTTCTTGAATGCTATCTTTTTCTCCCTAACCTTCCTCCCCACCTCTTTTGAGAACCATAGTGTTTTTTTCCTTCATTTAGTTTTGTTTATTTGCATCACACAAAGGCATGTTGCCTCTGTGATGGCAGTTTTGATTTTTCTCCATTGTTCCTCCACCCTTCTTCTTGCCCATTTGCTAGTGCATTTCTGAGGTACTCTCCCATTTTGCCAGAGTCAGCCCTTCTAAAGTCCAATACCCTCACTGTTGTATGGCTTGACTCTATGACTGTGTTTATCGTAAACCACACTGTTTGGTGGTCGCTTGTTCCCAGATGGCTACCCACTTCTAAATCTGAGATCCTCTCTCCATCCCCATTTGAGAGTACCAGGTCTAAGATTGCTCCCTCCCAAGTGGGTTCCAACATTAGCTGTGTGTGTCATGCACCATATAGGGCATTGAGAATGACCCTGCTTTTGGATGTGCCTGTAGCAAAAGTGTTCCAGTTAACATCTGGCATATTCAGGACCCCATCAACAATATCACCCCTTTTTCTGCCATTCTAAGGATGCCTTCTATCATTTCCTTGTCCATTTCCTCCCCCTGAGATGGGGGTCTGAATACTACCCCCATGCAGATTGTGGTGCCATTTCCTGTCTCCAGGGTGACCCACAGTGCCTCCTCTCCTCCATGTTTACCCTTTAGTTCCATTGTTTTGATCCCTTCCCTTACATAAAGAGCTACTCCTCTTCCTCCTTCTTTACCCTCCCTGTCCCTCCTGTAGCTTGTGTACCCTGGCATGTTGACATCCCAGTCATGGTTCTCTGTGTACCATGTTTCTGTGACTGCCATGATATCCAGGCCTGCCTCTTCCATCAAGGCCACTAGTTCAGGGAGCTTGTTACCCAGACTACGGGCATTGGTAGTCATCGCCCTTCATTTTTTGATGGCCTTACCCCTTTTAGCCCCATCCCTGTCCTTACTGCCTTTGTATTTTTCTCCATTTACCCCTGTCTTGTTCTGTAGCTCCATATCGACTTCTGTACCTTGGTGTTTACATCACTACCTACTCTGTTTTGTGTGTGGGTGGGCTGGGATTTCCCTGTTCCTTTTCAGTGCTTCCACCTTGGCTAGTTTAAATGCTTGCCAATGAAGCATATGAACCTATCACCTAGGATGCTGGTTCCCCTCCCGGACAGATGCAGACCATCACACTGGTATAGGCCTGTATCCCTCTAGGTGGAACCCCAGTCCTCAATGAAGCCAAAACCCTGAGATCCACACCTGTTTTTCAACCATTCATTTAATCTTATGGTACAGAGTACCCTAGCCTCATCCATGCCATAGACAGGCAGCATCTCTGAGAAGGTTACCGTGCGTGCTACTTGTCTAAGGTCCCTCCCCAACTCCACAAACTCCTCCTGCACTGCTCATCCCATTCCCAGTGAGGTCATTTGTCACAAGGTGGACAGTGACATCCAGATCCCTCTCCTGTGCTGCAGCTCCTGTGATCCTGAGGATTTACTTCCTGTCCCTCCCAGCCATGGTGCCAGGCAGGCAGGCATCTTACCTCCCTTTCCCCTCCCTCCCCCAGTTCTACACCCCTAACGATTGAGTCCCTCACCAGGAGTTTTTTCCTTCCCCATGGGGTCCCATGCCACCCTCCTATGGGTCTTCTTTGTGGAGGTTCCCAGCATCCTCCTTGGTCTCTGCTGTGGGTGCCTCCACAGAGGAACCACGCTCTGCCAGAACAGCATATGAATTGTGGAGCAGTATCATTGGAGGGATGCACCTCTGTTCCACCACCCTCACCCCCGAGCCCACTGTGGTCCAGTTGCTCCTCTTTCTTGGCAACCTATGAGGCAGCAGTGGCAGCCCTGGTGGTCCCTGGGTGGAGGAGGAGGTTTCCCAAATTCTCACCAGGTCAGCCTGGAGACAGGCAGCCTCCTTCCTCAGATCAGAGAGATGTTTGAACATATGGCAGTATTACAGCCTCCAGATTATCTCCCAGAAGACTGCTGCCCTAAAGCCAGTGCATTACACCACTCCCCACATCTCTCTCCCTTCCTGTTTAATTTTTTTTTTTGTTAGTGTGTGTGTGAGCATGTGCATGTCTCTATCCTCTACACAGCATGCTGGGCTGTTAAGGATATGACAGGTGCATGTCCTTTGCCCTTTTGTGGAAGTGATGTCAGAACCCCTGGTATAAAGGAAATGACACCCTTGGGGTGGGTGGGGAGGGGAGGTGGGTGGGACCAATGCCATGCCCTCCAGAAACAATCAGCTACAGCTGTGACCCACCACCCCAGTGAATGCATTCCTTCCTTTCAGCAAGACAACCTGCACAACAATTTAACAGAAAATATACCCTGCATAAAAAACAATTTCAGCTGCTGCTCTCTTGGTTTCCCTTTCTTCTCTTCTGTCTTCCTAGTTTGCTGGCTCTGTCAGAATTTAAAGGCTTTGTGGGTAGGCAAGTCTGGGAAAGTCCTGTTTTCAGCTGCTGCTCTCTTTGTTTCCCTTTCCCCTCTCTCCTGGCAGGTCATTCAACACCCTAACTGCTGCTAATTGTTGCTGTTTCTGACAGAAGAGAACTTTGGTTTCAGAGCAAGAAACAGAAGCAGGAGTTAGTACTTGTTTGGATTAACAGAAACTTTATTAGAAGAAGGGGGTCTCATTTAAGTAAAAAAAGAAGAAAGTCACTGTGTGTTTCTCTGAGGAAGGGGTCTGTATCAGCTTAATTTACTGAGTCAGAGCAGAGCGTGATCTAATTGGGGGTGTGGCTTAGCAGCTTAGATGTACAAAAGCAGCTGTATCCAATTATAGCTTCCTGCTGTTTCTGACAGAAGAGAACTTTGGTTTCAGTGCAAGAAACAGAAGTCTAGAACTACAGATTTTTTACTAATTGCCCTCCTTCCCACTCTTCCACCCTCCCACCCAAAGCCAGTTCTACTTTTATAGACACTGGATTTGACTGACAACAGGAACTTCCTGTTTGGCAGTAGGAAGGGAAGGATCACTAAAACACATTAGTTTCATCAACCTTGAAGGAACCTAAAAAATAACTCTTTTTTCCCCCCACTGCTGGAGGTCTGAATCCAAGCACAGAAGAAGGAGACTGCTGAACACTACAGGAAGTTCCTGTCCCAGAACAGGAAGGGCGTGAGTTGTAAGGGCACATAGGCAGTAGGAAAGTAAGTGTAAAAATACATAGAATGAGGAGACAGTAAGCATACAAAGCAACAGGAGAGGGGACACAAAATAAGTCGAGATCGGAGTGGTGCAGTGCAATGGCTGTGGAGCAGCAGTGTTCTGGGAGACATTCTGGAGCTGCGATGCTGCCCTGTTTGCAGGCACCTCTCTGGTCTGAGGGAGGAGGTTGCCCATCTCCAGGCTGACCTGGCTAGGATTTGTGAAACCTCTTCTCCCACCCAGGGACCACCAGGCCACCACCGTTACCTTAGAGGTTGCCAAGAAAGAGGAGTGGTTGGACCAATGTGGGCTCAGGGAGGGAGAGGGTGGTGGAACAGAGGTGCATCCTTCCAGTTGTACCTCTCCACAATTCTTATGCTGTTCTGGCAAAGAGTGGTTCCTCTATGGAGGCACCTGCAGTGGAGACCAAGGAGGATGCTGGGAACCTCCACAAAGGAGACCCACAAGAGGGTGGCACGAGACCCCACAGGGGAAGGAAACAACTCCTGGTGGGGGACTTGATCATTGGGGGGTAGAAGTGGGGGAGGAAGGGGATAGGGAGGTAAGGTGCCTGCCTGGCACCATGGCTGGGAGGGACAGGAAGTGAATCCTCAGGATCGCAGGAGCAGCAGCACGGGAGAGAGATCTGGATGTCATTGTCCACCTTGGGGCAAATGACCTGGCTGGGAATGGGATGAGCAGAGCAGGAGGAGTTTGTGGAGTTGGGGAGGGGCCTTAGACAAGTAGCAGGCACGGTAACCTTCTTGGAGATGCTGCCTGTCTATGGCATGGGTGAGGCTAGGGTACTGTGCACCATAGGATTAAATGAATGGTTGAAAAACAGGTGTGGAGCTCAGGGTTTTGGCTTCATTGAGGACTCAGAGGGACAGGAAGCGAATCCTCAAGATCATGGGAGGAGCTGCATGAGGGAGGGAGCTGGATGTTATTGTCCACCTAGGGACAAATGACCTAGCTGTGAATGGGATCAGAGCGGTGCAAGAGGAGTTTTTGCAGTTGGGGAGGGGCCTTAGACAAGTAGCATGTATGGTAACCTTCTCGGAGGTGTTGCCTGTCTATGGCAAGGATGAGGCTAGGGTATTCTGCACCATGGGATTCAATGAATGGTTGAAAAACTGGTGTGGAGCTCAGGGTTTTGGCTTCATGGGGGACTGGGGAGCCACCTGGAGGGATGCAAGCTTATACTGGCACGATGGTCTGCATCTGTCTGGGGGGGGACCAGGATCCTAGGTGACAGGTTTAAATGCTTCATTGGCAAGCATTTAAACTAGCCAAGGGGGGAGGACTGAAAAGGAGCAGGGAAATCCCAGCCTCCCCCCACAAAACACAGTAGTTAGGTAAACACCAAGGTAGAGAAGTCAGTAGGGAGCAGGACAGGGATAAATGCAGAAAAAGGCAGTAAGGACAGGGATGGGGCTAAAAGGGGTAAGGCCATAAAAAATAAATGGAAGGTGATGAGTACCAATGCCCGCAGTCTGTGCAACAAGCTTTCTGAACTAGTGGCCTTGATGGAAGAAGGATGCCTGGATATTGTGGCAGTCACTGAAACATGGTACACAGAGAACCATGACTGGGATGTCAACATACCAGGATGCACAGTCTACAGGAGGGATAGGGTGGGTAAAAGAGGAGGAGGAGTAGCTCTGTATATAAGGGAAGGGATTAAAGCAACATAACTAAAGAGTAAACAGGAAGTTGATAAGTCACTATTGGTCACCCTGGAGACAGGAAATGGCACCACAATCCGCATGGGGGTTGTGTACAGACCCCCATCTCAGGGGGAGGAAATGGACAAGGAAATGATAGAAGGCATCCTTAAAATGGCAGAAAACGGGAAGATATTGTTAATGTGGGACCTGAATATGCCAGATGTTAACTGGAGTACCTTTGCTGCAGGCACATCCAAGAGCAGAGTCATTCTTGATGCCCTACAGGGGGCATGCCTCAGACAGCTAGTGTTGGAACCACTCAGAAGGGAGCAATCTTAGACCTGGTACTCTCAATTGAGGAAGGAGAAAGGATCTCAGATTTAGAAGTGGGTAGCCATCTGGGAACAAGTGACCACCAAACAGTGTGGTTCATGTTAAACACAGCCATAGAGTCAATCCATACAAAAACAAGAGTATTGGACTTTAGGAAGGCTGACTTTGGGAAAATGAGAGAGTACCTCAGAAAAGCACTAGCAAACGGATAAGAAGGAGGGCGGAGGAACAATGGGGAATAATCAAAACAGCCATCGTAGAGGCAACAAGCCTTTGTGTGAAGCAAATCAACAAAACAAAATGAAGGAAAAAAACACTATGGTTCTCAAAAGAGGTGGCAGGGATGGTTAGGGAGAAAAGGATAGCATTCAGGAAATATAAGGAAACACAGAATTAGCAGGACAGAGAACTTTATCAGTTAAAGCAGAAGGAGGCAGAGAAGGCAGTCAGAATAGCAAAGGCACAAACTGAGGAAAAGATGGCCAACTCTGTTAAGAAGGGGGATAAAACCTTTTATAGGTACATTAGGGAGCAAAGAAAGACCAAGGGAGGGATACAGAGACTTAATAAAGGGGAGGGAATGTGGAGGATGGTGACAGTGAAAAGCAGGGATACTGAGCGAAGATTTCTGCACAGTATTCCTAGGAAGAGGAGGGAGTATCTAAACCAAGCAAGGGAGAAACTCTGAATAGGGAGGTCGATACCAGTCCATTCACAGAAGAAAGGGTTTTGAAAGAATTCTTGAAACTGAGGGTGGACAAAGCAATAGGCCTGATGGGATTCACCCAAAATTCTAAAGAACTAAAGGTAGAACTAGTAACACCACTAGCTTCTCTCTTTAACAAATCATGGGAGGATGGGGTGGTACCTGAGGACTGGAGGGCCAGCAAATGTGATTCTACTGCACAAAGTGGGAGCAGGGTAGAGGCAGGAAACAACAGACCAGTTAGTTTGACTTCAGTGGTAGGGAAAATGATGGAATCACTTCTGAAGGAAAGAGTTGTTGAGTACCTAGAAGCCAGTGGGGCCCAGGACCCAAGACAGCATGGTTTCACAGCAGGAAGGTCATGTCAGATGAACCTAATAGATTTCTTTGACTGGGTGACCAAAGTAGTAGACCAGGGAGGGGCTGTGGATATGGCCTACCTAGATTTTAGCAAGGCATTTGACACAGTCTCACACAAAAGATTAATATACAAGTTAGCCAGCCTTGGAGTGGGTCCTAAGGTTTTAGCCCTTTATAAAAAACTGGCTGGACAACAGGATGCAAAGGGTAATAGTAAACGGAGTCCACAGTGAAGAAAGGAGGGTAACTAGCGGGGTACTGCAGGGTTCGGTACTGGGAGCGGTCCTCTTTAATGTCTTTATAAGTGACATTGGAGAGCACCTGGAAGGAAAAGTATGTCTCCTTGCAGATGACACAAAGATCGGCAACAGAGTTGATACACAAGGTGGGGTGAAAAGAATGAAAAGGGACTTGGCAAGGTTGGAGGAATGGTCAAATATGTGGCAGCTCAGATTCAATGCAAAAAAGTGCAAGGTAATGCATCTGGGAAACAAAAACCCAGGGGAAGAGTACACAGTGGGGCATAGACACGGGAAGTAGGGGTGCTGGGGGTGCAGTGTTTTTTTTATAAATCCATCACAGGGTGCCCGCACCCGGCATCCACGACAGTGCAGAATGGGGGGGGGGGGTGAGGTCACATGATGTGCTGGCAGGCTAGGGAATGAGGTCAGGTGGTAGGCTCGAGGGGAATTAGGCACCGTTTCCTTTGTAGCACTAGCACATAGTGTAGAGTGTGACGTGGAGTGAGAGGTTACTTGTGTTTGAACAGAGAGAGATAGCTGTGAGCGGGAGCCAATTGAGCAGTTAGGTGGACTGGACTGTCGGGTGGTGGCCAGGTATAAATCTATCCATCCATCCCTCCAGTCTAGATCAAAATTAAATATTTATTTTGTTTACTTGTTCCCACTTCCTCGTGATGTGAAGCTCACTGACTGAGCCTGGGAGCTGCCTGAGACCCAACCAATTTGACCAGACTCATCCAATTCAAGATTCAGTGTAGTAGTGAGAGGCTGAGAGCAGCACTGAGCAGTTAGGGCAGGGGTGGACAGTCTCCAGCCTCCAGGCATCCACTCCAGTCTACATCAAAATATATTTATTTTTTTTACGCGATCGCAACCGCACGACGTGAAGCTCACTCACTGAGTTGCCTGACTGACCCCCCAATTCCGATCCGATGTCATTTTATCATGTCATCAACAATGATCATCAGTTTGGTTCACTGTCTGTGTGTGTGTGGTTCAGCAAAGTAGAAATGCAGCAGAGCAAGAGCTGCAGAGAACTACTGTCATGACTACTGGGAAAGGTTTATTGGAGCAGTGCATCGACCCAGTTAACAAATAAAAGAAATAAATAAAAAATGCATGAGAATCCCCCCATATTTAAATGACATTGAACAGACTATCTTTGACTATGAACAGCACAGCACTGTAATTTAATCATGTTTGATCTTTCAAGTAAATCAGAGCTAGAATCAGCACAAGCACAGCCTACCTTATTTGAAACAGTAATAAACTAAAATCAGGGAGTAGTTTGTTTCTCTGCTATTCAAACCAAATAAATTAATGTCAATCAGATAGGATTTACACACCCAGTTATTATAAATACATGCATTGAGGCACTGAAAGGTGGTCCAGGAGGACAGCAAAGCATTTTATTTAAGAATTAGAAATTCACATTTAAGGGATTGGAAATAAGAGGGCTCATTTGAAATAACCTGTCCACCCTAGCAAAGGTGTATGTCACTCTGGAATGTTGGTGGATCATCAGGTTATTGCTGAATTCTCTGAAACTAAACATTTGCAGTTATGTTTACCAACTGGGATGAGAGTTCTATTTCCAGTGCCTGCATCTTTCAAGTAAGTCCATGTTAGATGCATAACTGTTGCCTTCCTTCTATTATTTGTATATATTCACCTAACACATCCATTTTTTAGTAGTCAGCTCTGTGCCAGTGAATGCTGCTTGATGACCAAATCAATTTTCAAATTGTATTGTATCATACTCATCCCTGCCGTTTGTCCTGTACCTTTGCACATAGTTTTGAGCTAGAGGTACCAGTCATATAACCACGTGTTTACTACTCGGGATATATATGTTGTTCTTGCGTTTATATAAACAACATTGCACAGCACACAAATGCCTAAATGTGTTATTTATAATTCTTCAGATTTCTATATAAAGTTAGTAGTTATTAAGCCTTTCTAAGCTAACTTAGCTTAGAAAGGCTTAATAGCACCCCTTCCATAACTTTATATAGAATTACAGAGAAACAATCAGTTATCTGCTGTGGCTGTAATTCAAAAGTCTTCTGTACTCAACCATTTGCCTTCAAATATGTGAAGCCCACGCTATGGATGTGGCCATTTCCAAAGTTTGTAGGTCCCCCCTTCTGGTTTTAATGAAGTGACTGCTTGCCATTCCACGCAGGCTACATGTATATTATTTTAGAACTGGGGATCAGGGCCATAATTATCTCATTAGGGAGACCTTGGCCTGTCCCCGGGGAGGTGACACAGATCATGAGACGGAGAAAGCCATTGCCTGTTAAATATTTTTGCAGACACTTCATTCTTCCTCTCTTGCTCATTTACGAGGTCCTGATGTCAGCTGGGGTCAAGTCCCTTTTGAATGGAATATTTGTACAAAGCTGTCGAAAGGGCTCTTAATCACCCCTCCTGTCGTCCTCGAGCCGGGAGCGGCCAGGCCATGCTGGACTCCACGGTCCACACACACAGCTCCCGCCGTCTCTCTCTCTCTCTCTCTGTCTTTCTCTCTCTCCCCCTCTCCCCCTTGTGTTGATAAAAGTACTTAAGCTCACTTTTCAGAAAGAAAAAAAGTTTGGCAAGAAGAGAAAGTTTTGAACATTTTTTTTGTAATGCTAGGCAGGGGAGGGGTAAGGGTCTATGATTTCTTGGAGGGGGCATGTGGAATGGTTTAACATGTTGGGAATGGGGGGGTTGTTTTCTTTCAGACATTAGCTAAGCAGAACAGAGTTTGGAGAAGACAGAGATAAACAATTTTTGTGGGTGACTGATTGAGCTGACTCCTGCATGAGTGCTGAGCTAGGAAGTGAAAGGTCAAAACAACATGATGCACATCCTTCAAATAACATGATAAGTACGCTATGTCATGTGTAAACAGTGTAAATGACATAAATCTCCTGCAATGTGAAGAATTTATGGCATAACAACTATAGTTGGCCACAACAGCTAGCTTTATCAAGGGTTTATGCTCCTGTAAATTATGACAAGTTCAGATTTGTATTTGATGCAGATGTTCAAAAGTCACTGTTTCATGCTCACCATGTAAGATGATAGTTATAGTTCTATAATCTTTGTGCTATCTCTGCAGCAAATTCCAGTAGGGCATATGACTGCTTGCTGAAACTTCTGTAACAAATGCCAGTTAGCACATCTAAATTGGTGATCACCATCCTTTTGCCTTCCTGCACTGCCACAAGGTTATGACATGGTGACATGAGATACAAGGCACCGGTGTGTCTGATGTCGTCCAGGTCCAGGTGGCACCAAGTGCTTTCACTTGAGTGCTGAGTGCTGTGGGTGGTGATGGTAGTATGCTGCAATCCCCCAGATCATTTTGCAGTTTCTAAAAATAATTAGTATCTTCCAAATCTTCAAAATATGTATAACATTACATTAATAAAAAATCCAAAAGCCCAGTATTCTACACTGGCCTTTACAAGTTAGAAAAAGAGCATGGTTTGAAAAAAAATGTTTAAACGAAGACCGTAGGGGTGCTGGGAGGGCAGCAAAAACGGATTAAGGTCAGGAAAAACTGTTTAGCCAAGTAAGTGTATCATTTTGATAGCTGGCTTGACACAAGTGCACAATTTATCTGTGCTACGCATTATTATTTTTGCAGTATGCCAAATGTAAACAAATGAAATATATATAAGTGTATATTTAAAAGCAAAACCACTACATATAATAATAATCATCAGTTATTTAGTATGTCCAGTCTCTCACTACTGTGAGATAATAATTTTATTTGTATAGCGCCTTTCAGCATATCATGCGTCGAGAGCTGAGGAATGCAGGGGAGGGGATTGGGTGTGTGTGCATTTAGGCGGTTTAGGGGCGGTGGAGGGAAAGAGGGTAGTGTGTGGAAAAAGGGAATACAAAGGGAGGAAAGGGAAAATCAAGGCAGCAAACCTTAGGGTGGCTCAGCACCTGGTGCATCTGACATCACCGGCCACATCCTAGTAGTAATTTTGCTTACAGTTCTCTTACCCAAAGAACTTGACAATGCAATCATATCCATAGAGGCACAGTAACTGAATATAAAACATACAGTATAGAAGGGCATGAGGATGGTGAATGCCATTACGGATGTGTTGAATGGTGTTGCTACAGGAGTGCTGACAAGCAGTCAGATGCCCTGCTGTGATTTGCTGCAGAGACAGTACAGAGATTGAAGAACTCTATTATCTTGCATGGTGAACATGAAACTGAATGGCATTCGAAAATGCTTAACTTAAAGGAAAACAGTGGCTAAGTGCAGGCCACTCACTGATGTGATCAGTGCCCCATCCACTGTTAAGTTTGCTGGATGTTTGTCATTTGTTTTTCTTTTTTTATCATTGCATTTTTTTCTGTTTATTTAAGTTGCATTGCCCTTTCCACATTCTCTGTTACCACGTCTCTCCTTAGCAGTAGCAGTAAAGGTCAAAGCCAAAAGGCTGGCCTTCTGGAAATATAAGAGAACGCAGCAGGATGAAGATAGGGAGGCATACCAAACTTCCCTAAGGGAAGCAGGGAAGGCAGTAAGGCAGGCAAAGGCCCAAACCGAGGAAACACTAGCACAGACAGTAAAAGAAGGTGACAAGACTTTCTATAGATATATTAGTGAAAGGCGAAAGTACAGAGGGGGTATTGCTAAGATCAAAGGAGATAAGGGGGTGTGTGAGGAGGAGGGAGGACCACGTAAAAGCATCTATCCTAAATAGATACTTCTGCTCAGTATTTACTGAAGAGAAGGTAGGGCAGGGCCCACAGCTCAGCACCATGGACACAGGGGAGGGAGGTGAGCACTAGTCCCTTCACAAAAGAAAGGGTCCTACAAGAGCTCGATAAGCTCAGGGTGGACAAGGCAAGGCAAGGGGACCTGATGGCATACATCCCAGGGTACTAAAGGAGCTAAGGGTGGAACTAGCAGAGCCATTATCAGAACTGTTTAGTGAGTCTCTGAGCACAAGAGAGGTCCCAGAAGACTGGAGAAGGGTTCATGTGATCCGGCTCCACAAGAGTGGTAGCAGGGAGGAGGCAGGGAACTATAGACTAGCCAGTCTTAACTCAGTAGTTGGCAAGATTATGGAGGCACTCCTTAAGGAAAGGATATTGCAACACCTGGAATCCATAGGAGCACAGGATCCAAGACAGCATGGGTTTACAAAATGAAGGTCCTGTTAAACTAATCTCATAGATTTCTTTTGACTGGGTAACCAGAGTGGTGACCATGGGGAGCAGTTGATGTTGCCTACCTTCAATAGTGAACATGGGTGGTGGTTGATGCTATTGAGTGTCAGCCAGTTGCACACCACATTAGCAGCTGCAGACTCAAAAGGCCAGCTACAGTGTCCCACCACCCAGAATACAGGAAAAATAATGTTTTCCATTTAAGTCAGGGGTAGTGAAGACATAGCAAAAATGAGCTTTTCCTTCAGTAAAAGCCCCAAAACTCACCACAGAGCATCTAAAAACCTAGAGCTTCTGGGGGCCTGGTGGCTCCCAGTCTCGGACCCCAGAACTTTATGTAAAAAATCTTTCACAGTAAACTACAATAGTGAGCATGGGGTGGGTGGTTGATGCTATTGAGTGTAAACCAGTTGATCACCACATTAGCAGCTCCAGACTCAGAAGGCCAGCTACCGTGTCCCACCACCCAGAATACAGGGAAAACATTTTTTTTCCATTTAAGTCAGGGGTAGTAAAGACATAAACAAGCATTTGTCAGTGCTGAATGTTGCTTGCTTCTATGTGCTGTTTAGGTATTTGGAAGTCATTGAGTGCAAATATTGAAAATTTGCTAACTTACTAAGTGTGTAGAACTGTGCAACGACGTCAGAAACAGCTCACTTTTTGGAATTTTTCACCAAATTTTCAACATAGCCATTTTAAGACCTCTGCTCATGAACAGTATCACTGTGATTTTGTTAATGTCCCACATTAAGTTTGCCATTAATCGACTGCGCCCACTGTGCGCCATGGGGGAAAGACGGTTGGCAGGATGTGAAAATGAAAGCTATACTGCTCATAAGGAGGTAAATGGCAATGTTGAAAATCTGGAGTGAAAATATTGAAATTTATGAACTTACGAGCTCATGAGGGAACTGCGAACGACGTCAGAAAACAGTCATTTTTAGGAATTTTTTCACCAAATTTTCAACATAGCCATTTTAAGACCTCTGCTCATGAACAGTGTCACTGTGATTTTCTTAATTTGTCCCTGCACATTGATTTCAAGACACACGACCGCACCCATTCTGCGCTACATGGGCAGAAACACATTTTGGGTGAGATATGAAAATGACAGCCTATACTACTCATAAGAAGGTGGTAAAATGGCAATGTTGAAAAATCTAGGAGAAAATATTGAAATTTTTGCTAACTTACTAGCCAGCGAGGAACTGCTTAATGCACGCTCAGAAACAGTAATTTTTGAATGTTTGCACCAAATTCTCAACATGGGGTTTTGGGATGCCTTCATGAATGATGTCACTGTCATGGTGGTATCTGCCCAAAGGGTGATTTCGCAGTCACGCGCCGAAATCACCCTTCGGCCCGAATAACGCCATGACAGTGACATCATTCATGAGAAGGGGTCCCAAAAACCCCAGTGTTGAAAATTGGTGCAAAATTCTAAAATGCCTGAGATATGCAACAAGTTGAAACCCCCTATCTAGGCCATTATACAGCTTACTGGCATTTCCTCAGTTCGCGTCGGCTTTGAAGAGTGCAGACGGTTCCCGTCCACTCAAGATCGTTCGCCAGAGTCCGAGGTACGGCATGGGGTGAGGGGGTATGGGAGGATGGGCGCGAGTGGGTGTGCGGTTGTGGAGGGGGTCGGGAGACGCCTGCGACCATTTTCGCTTTTCAGGTTAAAAAAAAGACGTCGTATTGTTTGCCACGCTGCGGGCTCCTAGCGCAGCACAAGGACGTTATCGCCGACGGGGATTGGGCAATTTCCCCATCGCCAAAGATCATTGCCACGCTGGGTGGGCTCTCAGCGTGGTACCTGCAACTGGGGGAGACTGAGCTCAGCAGACGGGGATTGGGCACCCCGTCGGCTATGCAGTAGGTGCGGGGGCGTGCACGCCTGCGTGTGGGGGGGCTAAGCTTCAGTGGGCTTCTTATCTCTGCTCACTGAAGCGTAGCTCCCCCTTTCAACTGTATACCACTGCATTTTGGAGCGTGTCATAGACAGCTCCAAAATGCATTGGCTTACAGGGGCCCCGCCTGCCAGCTCACTGACTGAATTGGAGGAGGAGGTGACACACCTCCGAAATCTCCGATGATGGCACTATGTTTCTTGCACATGCGTGCAAGCAACATAAAAAATGAGCTTTTCCTTCAGTAAAAGCCCCAAAACTCACCACAGAGTATCTAAAAACCTAGAGCTTCTGGGGGCCTGGCAGCCCCAGACCCCCGGCATTTTTTTGTGTTTTCAGTTAAATTGCTCTCAGCACCCCCAATATAAAAATAGTTCCAGTGCCTATGCAGTGGGGGTGAGTTAATAACAACAACAAAAATCGAGAGAGACCTAGGAGTAATTATATCAGATGACCTAAAGGTGGACAAGCAATGTGAGAAAGCAGTAAGGAAGGCTGGGGGGATGCTGGGATGCATAGTGAGAGGCAACAATAATAGAAAACAGGAAGTTGTTATCCCTCTGTACAGACAGTTAGTGAGACCCCATCTGGAGTACAGTGTGCAATTCTGGAGACCCCATCTCTGCAAAGACATAGACAGAGTGGAAGCTGTTTAGAGGAGGGCAACCAAAATGGTGCAGGGTCTGCACCAGAAGACATACAAGGAGAGACTAAAGCAGCTTAATATGTATACCCTTGAGGAAAGGAGGGAGAGGGGGACATGATAGAAACTTTCAAGTATCTCAATGGAATTAACAAAGTACAAGAGGGTAGTATCTTTCAGAAGAAGAGATGTGCAAGAACAAGGGGGCACAATTTGAAGATAGAGGGGGACGGCTCAGAGGTAATGCTAGAAAGTATTTTTTCACAGAGAGGGTTGTGGATGCATGGAACAGCCTTCTTGAGGAGGTTGTAGAGTCAGGAACAGTGGGAGAATTCAAGAATGCTTGGGACAGGCATAAGGCAATTCTAGTGGGGGGTAGGAGGAAGTAAGCTGTTGATTAACTAGAATCTGCAGCTTATCCATCAGGTAGGGAAATGGGCAGACTAGGTGGGCCAAGCGGTCCTTATCTGCCGTCAAATTCTATGTTTCTATGTTTCTAACCAATGCAGTCTCTGTGCTTTGCAAGGTAAGGTAAAAAATTTATTTAAAGACGCCCATTCCCGGAGGCTCTGAGCGCCATACAGATAAATAAACACATATTCATAGTACATCAATAAAACATAAGAAAAAGTTATGAACATACATATATTTATAAAAACAAAACATTGACCATGCTACTCAAATCAGAAATCATAGGTCAATAACTTAATCTAAAAATGCCTGGGTGAATAGGAGAGCTTTAAGGCAGGCCTTGAAAATGTCCAAGGTGGGGGCCTCCTTAACCCCGGAGGGAAATGAGTTCCATAGGATGGGAGCAGCAATACTAAATGCTCTGTCGCCAGCCGATCTCAGCCTCGACCTAGGAACTGCTAGGAGGCCTCCACAGGAAGAACAGAGGGAGCGACCCGAGACAGCAGGAATCAGGAGGTCTAACAGGTAACCAGGGCCCTGACCATGTAGGGCATTATAGGTGAGAAGCCCCACCTTAAAGAGGATTCTCCACCTGACTGGCAGCCAATGCAGCTCACGCAATGCAGCTCCGGTGTAATATGGCAAAACTTTGGCTGCCCAGTAAGTAACCAGGCAGCTGTGTTCTGCACTAGCTGCAGTCTGCGGAGAGATCCTCCCATGACCCCAAGATAGAGCGCTTTACAGTAGTCAAGCCTCGATGTAACCAAGGCATGCATCAAAGTGGGGAGCTCCAGAGGCAGAACAAGGGGCTTTATCCTGGCGATATTTCTAAGATGGAAAAAACAGGAGCGGACGGCAGAGGAAATCTGAGCCTCCATAGTCAAACTCCTATCAAGAATAATGCCAAGATTTCGCACCTTTGAGGAGGCCTTCAATGAGACAGAGCCCAGAACAAGTCCAGTCTCTGAATCAGAGGCCAACCTATCACGCACTCTGTTTGACTCCACCACCAATACCTCTGTCTTATCGGGGTTCAGTTGCAATCAGCTAGGTGCCATCCAATCATTGATCTCAGCAAGGCAGCTGTTTAACACATTCACCGCGTTGGATGTTCCTGGGTCAAAGGATAAGTATAGCTGAGTATCATCAGCATAGCAATGAAAACCCAAGCCATACTTCCTAATGACTCCCCCGGGCAGCATATACACTGCAAACAACATTAGGGCCAATACCAAACCCTGAGGAACTCCACAAGAAAGGAGGCTAGGAGAGGAGGAGAAATTTCCCATCATAACCCATTGTCTCCTATTGGTTAAGAAGGACTCAAACCAGCAGATGGCAGTGCCAGTGAGTCCGCAGAGTTCCCTGAGGCAGTCAAGCAACACACAATGGTCTATAGTGTCAAAAGCTGATAAGAGATCAAGGAGAACAAGAATTGTCCTCTCTTCTCGATCTCTAGCCCTGAGGAGGTCATTCTGCACCTGAACAAGCATGGTTTCCATGCTATGCCTTGCTCGAAGCCCTGACTTGAACTGTTCATACAACTCATGAGTCATGAGTTGCTCCTCCAACTGAAGCACCACTGCCTTCTCCACAACCTTCGCTAAAAAGGGAAGATTGGAGATAGGTCTGTAATTTGCCCTGACCTCCTGGTCCAAAGATGGTTTCTTTAAGAGTGGCCTCAACAGTGCCTCCTTCAAGGTATCAGGAAAGACCCCCTCAGACAAGGAACACTGGACAATCAGAGCAAACACCGGGCCAACGGTGTTGATGCATCTCATCAAGAAATGCGTCAGCACTGGATCCAGTTTACAAAAAGTGTGCTTCAGATTGGTTGCCACCCCAATAATGTCACTTGCATCCACTGGTTTAAACTCCCCCCAACCAGGCAGAGCACACTTAGCACCACCGCCAGCTATAACATTGCTGACTGGAGAGACTTCCTGCTGAATAATGGACACTCTGTCCGACAAGAACTGAGCAAACTCTTCACATTCAGAATTTGAAAAAACCTTCCTCGGCTGCAGACAGGCAGGATGGAGTAGTCTGTCCACAGTCCTAAAAAGTGTAGTTGGTCGGTTCTTCCCAGTGGCAATCTCCCTGGACAGGAACACTGCCTTCTTATGGCTGATTGCTCCTGGTATGCATTATGATGCACACGCAGGGCCAGTTTTCCACATCCAGGCCGGACTTCCTCCAGCAGCGTTCTAACCTCTGACCCTTTCTCTTCATCTCCCTGAGGTCCCCATTGAACCAAGGGGACCTGAGATATGAAGATTTGGGTCATACATGGACAGGTGCGAGGGAGTCAATGGCATCTGATAGAACTCTATTATATGAGTCCACCATGAGACCAACACCTCCAATGCATACATTTCCCACATCAGATAGACGAGCTGCCACCAAAAACCCTCTGGGGTCAATCCCCGTAAAGGGCGACAGCTCGTCATCTCTGTAGGGGGTGGGCATCCGGTGGGAGCCCCGAACATGAACTGCACTGTGCAATGATCAGATCAAACCACCCTATCAATCCTGAGATTACTTATCTCAAGCCCCATTGAGAACACCAGATCCAACGTGAGGACACCCTGATGAGTCACAGCAGAAACAACTTGCGACAGGCCCAAAGATGACATTATTTGGAGGAGGTTATGACCAAGCCGAGATGATTCATCGTCAGCCTAAACATTGAAATTCCCTAGAATAATACATCTGGGGGCTTCCAATGTTTCGCCAGTGACAAATTCGGCAGCCTACTGCAGGAAACTCCCCACTGTCCCAGAAGGGAGAACGACAAGGAAAATCCTGAAACCCGCACCTGGACCCCCATGAACAGCCACACATTCAAAAGAAGCTGGGGTTCCCACTGGGTGCATGATGAAGCCCAGGTCAGATCTAAAGCAAATGGCTACACCACCACCCCTACATTCCTCTCTGGGGCAGTGCACTACAGTATACCCAGGGGGGACGGCTACCTCAAAAACTGGGCCTGCATCGTCCCCAACCCAGGTCTCTGTAATGCAAGCCAGACTGACTGAGGAAACAAGATCAGCAATAATTGCGGTCTTGTTCCTAATCGATCTAGCATTGCATAGCACTGCTCTCAGGTGATTTGTGGGAAAGGTAGTCCCTTGGGTTTTCTGACCACTCGGTCTGGTGGTATCCCTGGAGACAGGCACCAAACACGCCTGGCCTCTCCCTTGAGCCTGTCGTCCAGGGTACCTCCTGGACCCAACAACCTCGATTCTACCACCCTCCGCTGTGCACAGGACATCCCTCCGGCTTCTCCAAATCCCCACCTCCCGGCAACATCTCACCATAGTGTCTGAAACCAGGAAGCAGGTAAAAGGCCATAGAGCACATAAAAGGAATGACCCATATACAATTCTGGCCCCCCCGGCACCCCCAAATAACCCCTATACATCACAAACAGCTAAAACTTTTTTTGTTTATAACTACCAAGTGCTATTACATGGACTACATACACTCATATCTCTAAACATATGGCTCTTCAATCTAGTAAATGTTAGAATGCAAACTTTTAATGAAGCAGTCTTAAACAAACAGCACTCAGCCAAAACAGGAAAAAAGAAACACCGGCAAAAGCCATTAAATATAAACCACAACAATTTAAATATCCCCTTACTTAAATAAATCAAATTTCTGGGCACTATAAATAATAGAACCCTTAGGTCTCTAAGCCCCTTAAAATACTCACAATTTATACCTGAAACAATTCAGTTCATACCATTAAATACCTTATGTGTAAGCAATCAGAGCTAAAGTCTGTATGTCCTTTTCTTCTGAGGAGTGGCGCTCATGCCACTCACTATTGCTCATGCTATGCTCACGCTAGCGAGTGACGCGGGGCTTGGAAGCACAGTTAGCCCCTCCCCAAGAGCTGAATTCACTGGCAGGAGCCAATGTCCTGATCCCTCTACTCACCATCAAACACATGGGCAATGGAGTGCGACTGCAGGAGTAATTAACAGGCTCTCACCCTGCACACTCCACTTGCAACCTTGTTCCTTCTCTTCTCAGCAATTCCACAGCAGGTACAAGTGGTCCTAAATCCAGACTGGAATGGTTAGTAAATTTGGAAGTCCATGAGGTGACCCTTGAGCTGTTCCTCGACCACCTTCTCAAGAACCTTCCCCAAAAAGTGGAGGTTTGAGATTGGCCGGTAATTCGCCAAGACATCGGGGTCCAAAGATTTTTTTTTTCAGCAGAGGGTTAACCAGAACCTGTTTAAGGGACTCCAGAAAAACACCCACCAACAAGGAACTCCCAACAATCTCTGCAAAACCCGGACCCAGAACCTCAATGCATCCAACTAGTAGTTGCATCAGGCCAGGGTCAAGGTCACAGAACATTGGTTTAAGCCCTGAGATCACCCCGCAGACCTCCAGCATCGTCACCAACCAGAACTCCCCCCAGAGTGACCAAGTGCATCCACCCACCCGAAGGTCACCATTCTTGGGGGATGGTATTCTGCTTGGAGAGATCACAGCCCTCATGGAGGACACTCTGTCAGAGAAGAACCAAATGAACTCCTCACACTTGTGAGTAGAAAAAGGTCTAACTGGTTCCAGACAGGTTGGATGTAATAGTCTGTCCACAAGCCGAAAGAGCTGAGCCAGTCGGTTCTTCCCAGCTGCATTCATCCTAGAAATAAAAGTTGCCTTTTTTGGATGATTGCATTCTGATACTCATCGTAACTAGTAATCAGAACCAGCCTGTCTTCCAGAGACTTGGCCTTCCTCCAACACCTCTCCAACCTCCCCCCTCTGGTTTTCAGCATTTTCAGTTCACCATCAAACCATGGCGAGCTGAGGTGTGACACCAGGGGTGTACACGGATCATCGCCAGGTGGCTCAGGGCCTCGATGACAGCCCTATTATAGGACATCACAGCACTCCCCGGACCGTCAGTGCAAGCCTCAAGCACAGACAAAACATCCAGTTCCACCATCAGTCCCTCTAGTTGTGAACCTTTCAAAGAGCAGAACTGGCCCATTTCCACAAGGGAATGGACATTTAGGGGGGCTTTGAAGCTGAACCTGATGGTGCAGTGATCCAAACAAACGACCGGATCAGACTCGATGGTATCAACTTTAAGCCCCAGGGAGAACATCAGGTTGAGTGCATGGCCAGAGTAGTGGGTCCCAGCCGTGGTCTTCAGGGTGAGGCCCAGAGCGTCTATATCTAAAAGGAAGTCTCTGGCCCCAGATGATGCCTTGTAATCCTAACAGGTGTTGAGTCCACTGAGAATAAGCCATCTCAGTGAGTCTAACACCCTCTCAGTGACAAGGGCAGACATCTCCTGCAGGAAACTCCAGTTCCACCCCGGTGGACTTTAGACCAGGAGAATCTTGAACTCCACACTGGTCCCCCCACACACACACACACACACTGCCACTCACTCAAAAGAACTGGTGTCCCCCACTGGGTACGCCGCCAGGCCCATCTCTGACCTGAAACAAATGTCCCCCCCTCTGCATTCCTTCCTTGGGCAGTGTACCACAGTAAACCCAGCTGGGACTGACGCCTCTAGTACAGGGCTCAAGGTGTCCCCCAGCCAGGTCTCCATAATGCACACCAGGTCGACTGATGCAATAAGCTCTGCCATTATAGCAGTCTTGTTCACCATCAACCTGGCATTGCACAACACCACCGAAGAGGACAAAAGGCTGAGGCTGGTCCCTCAGCTACCTGCCCTCTCAGTCCAGAGGGTTTCCTGGGCATAGAGACAAGATACAGGGGACCCTGCTCCAATTGTCTTCTCAGCCATGGGCATATTTTGGTCCCCACCACCTGAATCAACCCCCCAGTTACATCCTTCTTCCTGTCTCCCACCCCGGTGCCCCTCCTTGTAATGCCCAACTCCCTACACCTCCAGGAAACTGTGGCTGCAAGGAGCAGGTCATGGAAGGGGCATAATGCTTTTAACAATGAGGAGGAGTAGCATAGCCTCAGGGCATGAGTTAAAAAAAAATCTATATTTTCTAGAATCTAGCTGGAAACAGCTTGGAGTAAAGCCTGCTTCTGGTAAGAGGCGTCCTCTTGATGAAATATACTGCTGTTATTTTACTGTGTATTGCATTATTTTAACTTACCACTGTGGGAGTATTGGTGGTGGTAGTGTCTTGCTATCAGTGACACTTTCTGTGTATTGTGCAGAGCATTGTGGGAGCTTGGAGGTCCTCCTTTGTTTTATCTTATTGGGAGCCATTTTCATTTGTGCCCTAAAACGCACAGACACTGATCCTTTTGCAGCCTCTAGGGATTGCTTAACACACAAGTAGTGGGTAAAATTGCTTTGGTATACATTAGCTCTAAATCCAGAGAGACTGAGTCGCTGAGTTACTGGAAGCAGGAAGCTTACCACTTGTGGTACCAGCACTATTTCTAACCCGCACTATCGAGTGGGGCGAGTAGTAGCTGGCAACAGCTTGGAGTAAAGCCTGCCTCTGGTAAGAGGCATCCTCTTGATGAAATATACTGCTGTTATTTTACTGTGTATTGCATTATTTTAACCTACCACTGTATGAGTGTTAGTGGTAGTAGTGTCTTGCTACCAGTGACACTTTCTGTGTATTGTGCAGAGCATTGTGGGAGCTTGGAAGTTCTCCTCTGTTTTAGTTTATTGGGAGCCATTTTCATTTGTGCCCTACAATGCACAGACACTGCTCCTTTTGCAGCCTCTAGGGATTGCTTAACACACAAGTAGTGGGTAAAATTGCTTTGGTATACTTTAGCTCTAAATCCAAAGAGACTGAGCCACCAAGTAACTGGAAGCAGGAAGCTTACCACTTCCACTACCAGCACTATTTCTAACCCGCACTAGCGAGTGGGGTGAGTGTGCGCGGGGCCATGCGTGGAGATGTGCACAGAGGCATGTGTGACTCTGCACATGTCTACTGTATCTGCTGGGGACGTCTGGGACATTGGCCAGCATTTGCTACCTGCACACCTGCCGTGAACGATAGGTACATTTGTTAGTACACATGAAAAAACAGCACTGCTTGAATATGTACATCAATGAGGGTATAGTAACTCTCAGTACAGGAGAGATTACCATGGCATGTATGGGAGGCAGTATAACGCAGTGATTTAAGGCTTTGAGCTGTAAATATGGAGACCTGGGTTTGAATCCCACAGCCCCCACTTGCATATACTCTGTGACCCTGAGCAAGTCACTTAACTTCCCTGTGCTCCCAGGTTGCACCTTTAAAAAAGCTTTCAGCTTAGTGTGTCTCACCTGGTTAAACAATTGGAGAAAAAAATTTATTCTATGCAACAAATTTGTTTAAAGAGTAATACTGGTTTTGAGGGGTTAAAAGGCCACCAATGTAAAGAAAAAGAATCACTAAAAGAAAAGTTATTCGACCTACAAAAAACATATTCGACCTACAAAAAACAATCGAAAAACTACAGCAGGCTAATTCATTACTAAATCAAAAAGTATCCCTACTAAGCACCCAGACAAATATGGTAGTAACAAATGACTTCCAGAAAAGAGATAGGGAAGAGGATAGTGAAGAAGAACAGGGTTGGCAAAAGGTAACCAATAAAAGAAATGCAAAAGGGGAAGAAGAGCAACGGAATTTGCTCTCCTGGTACAAAATACCTATACTCCCCTGACAGAGTTGGAATCAGATGAAACAAATTTTGGTAGCAAGTCTAGTAGCAGGCAAAATGAAGGAAAAACTACCAAGGTTGTGATCAACAATATCCAGGTGATATCTGCCCAGGTACATGCTGACCCTGATACCACTAATAAAGTCATTTCCTCCCCTGGTCTTATAGTTAGCAGCCCAGCAACACAATCCTTATTCCTACCTCCTACCAAAGTGCCAACATTAGAGGACGATATTATTACTGAACAAACCAATGATGAAGATGATACACTAGACATTACAGATAGTATACCTCCTAGACAGGTATATGTGTTGGGGGACAGCATTATTAAATACACTGATGGCAATATATGTAAAAATGACAAACAAAACAGGACTTGTTCCAGCTTTCATGGGGCCTGGATTAGAGATATCGAAAGGATGGTACCAGAAATATTAGCTAATGCTGGCCACAACCATTTGGTAGTGATCCATGCTGGAACAAATGATGTCAACAAATTCACAACTGATGACATTAAGAATTGCTTTATCTCCCTAATCGAACTACTAGAAAAGAAGGGATGCAACATTGTGATCTCTAAAATTTTGCCAGTACCTAGAGCAAACATCAAAATTCAAAATAAAATAAAATCAAATAAATGAATGAGTAGTTAAGGAAATTGACCTTAAAAAAACATATTAGTTGTCTCACTCATTGGGAAAGATTCTTTATCGATTACAGTTTGTTTAATTGGGACGGACTTCATCTAAGTAAAAGGGGCAGCTTTGTGCTTGGTAAAAGCATCTCTGCTCAGATTGAAAAACATTTAAACTAGATAGTTGGGGGCAAAAAGGGCTTAAGTCATTACATGTAGAGTTCAACTACCCTCCAATCCAAAAGGATACAGTAACATCCTGTAATGTTCTGACAACAAATGCTAGAAGTTTAAATCTTACTAAAATAAGTGAACTTATAGCCAGCAGTAGTAGTAAAAAGACTGACATCATTGCTGTTACAGAAACCTGGAGGGATAATTCATCAGCTTAGTTTATTAATATCCCAGGCTTTAATCTTGTCTATAGAAATAGGGGTCTAGAAAGGGGTGGAGGAGTTTGTTTATCTTTGAAAGAATCAATTGTGTTCGAAGAGATTAACACCATAGATGAGGTTGTTGAGGGTTGTTTGTACAAATCAAACATAAGACTGGGAAACATCTCATATTGGTAATTTGTATAGACTTCCTTCAGCAGATGCAAATTATGATGACAAATTACTTACTTTAATTACTGAATTGACTAATAAATCAGTGGCTCTACTTATGGGGGATCTAAACTTGCCTGGAATGAACAGGAATTTCTTAACCACCAACAATCAAGTTGAATCTCTATTTCATGATTCATTTATTACGCTAGGCTTGCACCAATTAGTTGCTGAACCTACTAGGGACAAAAATATCCTGGATGTTATTCTCACAAATATTGAAACTGATAGAAAACATTACAGTAACAAATCCCCTCAGTAATAGTGACCATAATATGATATTATTTGAGTTAATTCAAGAGTTTGCACCAAATCAATCAATTTCAGGTTCAATTGTCCTAGGGGTGATTATGAACAAATTAGAGTTTCTCTCAGTGAAATAGATTGGATCACTTTATTATCAGATCTAGAAACAAATGAAGGTTGGAACCTAATGAAAAGCATCCTTCATGATCTAGAATAATTATATATTCTCTTAAAAAAATGTAATAATAAGGGACAAATCCACCTATGTCTTACCCAGCCAATCCTGAGACAGATTAAAAGAAAAGAGGCAGCCTATAACAAAATGGAAAATCAAAACAAAAACCCAGCTAAATTATCATCCTTTAGGTTGGAAGTTAAAAAAACTAAAATGCTTATTAAAACTGAAAGAAAAAAAACAGAATTTAAACTTTCTGGCCTGGATATTCAAAAGGGTTGCGCATGGCGCAACAGGGTTGTGCCATGTGCAACCCACCAATGTGCTCCGGCACGATATTCAAAGGAGCATGTTACGCTGCGCAACTCCTGATGCACCAGGGTGCATCGGTAATGTATGCGGCACAAGTGCAGGGGGCGTGCCCATGCATATGCGGCACATCCTGATATTCAGCCCAGGATTTGGGGCACATATGCTGGCACAAACCCACCTTGCGCAGCTCAGAGGGGCAAAAAGATGTGCCTTGTAAAACCATGAGCAAGTCCTGGCCACCCACAGGTGAGTTGCCATATGGCAGGGCACAATATGGCAGCCGCTGGCCATTGGTGGCCACCCACCCACCCAGAACACTGTCCACAAATGCCCTGCCCTGGGAGTGCTGTGCCCCCCCACCCCATCACCCAATTGTGGGCAGCAATAACAAAAATGACCTGGCGGTCCAGTGGAGTTCCCCCCCCATCGCCCGATCATGGGCATCCATAAACTAAATCCCTGGTGGTCCAGTGGAGTCCCCCCCATCACCTGATCATGGGCATCTGTATAATAAATCCCTGGTGGACCAGTGGACTGCTCCCCATTGCCTGATCGTGGACATCTGTATAATAAATCCCTGGTGGTCCAGTGGACTGCTCCCCATTGCCTGATCATGGGCATCTGTGTAATAATTCTCTGGTGGTCCAGTGGACTGCTCCCCATTGCCTGATCATGGGCATCTGTAAAATAAATCCCTGGTGGTTCAGTGGAAACCCCCCTCAGCAGCGCCCGATCATGGGCATACATAAAGAAATGTCCCTAGTGGTCCAGTGGAAACCCCCTCCAGTGCCTGATCACTGGCAGACATAGCGAAAAAACCTGGTGGTCAGTGATACCCCCTCCCCACCCACCCACTGAGGTCCCCGCCACCCAATACCCCCGGTCAGCAGCGGGTGGCAACACCCACCTGCACACCTGGCTGCCCCGCGACTGACTGCGTACAGTACAGACTGTATGCCTATTGGTCCCTGCATGGACCAATGGGCGTGCAGACCATACTGTACTACACAGGCCTGATATGTGAATGAATGTGTTCATTCACATAACAGGCCTGTGTAGTACAGTATGCTCTGTACTGTATGCAATCAGTCACCAGGTGGCTGGGTGGCATGCAGGTGGGGGAGCTGCTGCCCGCCACTGACTGGGGGTGCTGGGTGGCAGGGGACCTCAGTGGGAGGGTGGTAAGGGGGGTACCACTGGACCACCAGGGTTTATTTCACTATGTCTGCCCACAATCGGGTGCTGGGGGGGTTTCCACTGGACCACCAGGGACATTTCTTACATATGTCCGCAATCGGGCACTGCTGGGGGGGGTTCCACTGGACTGTCAGGGATTTATTTTACAGATGCCTGCAACCGGGCAATGGGGAGCGGTCCACTGGACCACCAGGGAGTTTCTTTCTATGTATGCCCACGAACGGGAGTGGGGACCACCATGGGACTACAGGGCGTCGGTCCCTGATGGCTGCAGCCTGGCAGGGCACCAGGTGCAAGTCACCCAGGATCGGCGCACCACATGCAAATGGGGCCATAATGACATGCAAATGGACCCATTTGCACCTTACATGCATAATGGCCTCATTTGTATGCTCAGTGCTGAATATCTCAGGTGATGTGCCTAGCGCAACTACACTTGCACCGGTGCATCCCCTTGTTCACGTTCTGCCACTTGCGCTGGAGCAGTTCTACTGTGCAGTGCATGCGCCCTCAGTGCCATATTCAATGGTGCTGAGCCATGGCACAGCACCATTGAATGTTGCCAGGTCCATGCCCTGGCACAGCCCAGTTGCGCTGCACCTGGGCTTTCGCCCCTGCCTGGCGCAGTTTGAATATCCAGGCCTATGTCTCTAATGGGAATACTAAAGTTTTCTATGCTTATGTGAACTCTAGTAAAAAAACACTTAACCCTATTTCCACTATACAAAGAAATGGTGAAAATATTAATGACACTTCCAGAATAGCTGATATCTTTAACGAATACTTTGGATCAGTTTTCACAATCAAAGATCTGAATTCCTTGTCTCCTCTTACCTCTTATGAACAAATCTAAATTACACCAGGGGAAATCAAAGCTGCAATACTTTCTTTAAAAAACAACTCTTCCTCAGGGCTGGACAATCTGAATACTTATCTGATTAAATAAACAATGGAACAACTCTTGCATCTGCTATTTTGTTTAAAAAATCTCTTCTTACTGGAAAAGTTCCAGATGATTGGTGCAAGACACATGTGGTTCCAAAATTTAAAAAAAGTAATAAAAAATTAAATGAGAATTACAGACCCATCAGCCTCACTCCTAGTGGTTGTAAATTATTGGAAAACATCTTAAAAATAAATAGACATTGAAATAAAGGCCCTGGGTTTAACAGTTATATCTCAGCATGGCTTTCTGAAAGGAAGATAGTGTACAATTAATCTGATTACCTTTTACGAATCAGTCAGTAGTAGCTTGGATAGAGGCATTCCAGTGGATGTCATCTATTTGGATTTTAAAAAAGGCATTTGATCAGGTCCTCATAACTCTTTAGTAAATAAAATGATTGAACTAGGTTTTAATAGTTATCTTACTGTCTGGATCCATAACTGACTGTCAAATTATTCACAAAAAGTGAAAATTGGTAATACCATCTCCTCAGATGTTGAGGTGACCATTGGAGTGCCCCAGGGTTCTGTATTGGAGCCTACCCCTTTTGGAATCTATATTAGTGATCTACACATAGGGGTTTCTAGCAACATCTGCAAATTTGCATATGATACCAAATTATCTGCAGAGGTTGATACCCCAGACAAAACTGCACAATTCAAACACGCTCTGTTTATTATTGAAATAATTGGGCACATAACAACAAAATGCTCTTTAACATTGATAAATGCACTGTAATCCACCTGGGGTCTAAAAATGTTATAACTGCTTATAATATAAATGGGTCAGTCATCACACATGCCACAACTGAAAGGGATTTGGGAATCATTATTAATAGCACCCTTTCATCTACCGGCCATTGCAGAAAGCTTGAACAGACAGGTAATAATATTTTATCAGCCATAAAAAGAACATGTGTTTGCAGGAGTGACCATTGTTTAATACCTCTTTATAAATCCTTTATCTGCCCCATACTGATTATGCAGCTTCATTTTGGGCACCTCATCTGAAAAAGGAACAACAGCTAGTGGAAAGTATGCAAAGGAAAACCACTAAACTAATCCCTAGAATTAAACATTTGACATACGAGGAAAGATTAGGTGCATTAGATCTGTATGACCTCAAACTAAGAAGAAAGTGAGGAGATCTGTTATTGTTGCATAACATTCTGAGGGATAAAACTCTTATGAAAAAAGCTAATATTGATATGGCCCTAAAACCTAACAACTTAAGATGCCACAATAGGCAGATTCGAATTCCAAATGCACTTACTAACAAAAGACAGTATTATTTTACTATATGAGCAGCTTCACTATGGAATTCATTATCATACCACACTGTAAATATGACAACTCTGGAGTCTTTTGAAGCAGAACTTGATAAACACCTTCTTGGCTAGTAAAAATTCACCCTGCAAGTGCAGGGAAGGTGGTCTTGATGGGCTTCCTTCTGCCTCACAAATACTGAGTAATACTGAGTAATACCGAGTAATACTAGTACACTGATTAAAATAAACAATACAACAACAGACACAGCCACATCACACTCACTCATACAATCACTCACACCAACGAACATAGAAATCACCCTCCCAAATCCCCCAAAAAACAGTAGTACTGTAACAGATAATACCAGATACCTCAACCCTCCCAACAATTAAAATTAAAATACAATAAGGTGAGTTCCAGTCCACAGAGCGGTATCACAACAGATTGTCCAATTTAATTCCACAGAACTCAAAATGTCTGCAATATAGTTTCCAGATAGCAGTTTTCTTTAGAGAAAGTAGCCAGAGCAAAGAATAGTCAGGCACAATCCAAGTCCGAGCAACACAAAACTCTGACCACTTAGGTTGCTTAAAATTAACCCAGTTCTCCCAATACAGGATCCTCCAACCCTCTCACTGTTGGGGGGGGTGGATCCCTTTAGGGCTCTGTAATCAGCCAGGGAAAGTGCATATAAACTGTAGTGGCTCAAGCCTTCTTACAGTCGCAGCAAGAGCCCATCTAGTTCGGTAAAAGGGGGCAAAACTGCAAAATTCCGGACTTGAGCTATACAGCCCGGTAACAAAAGTCGAGAGTCAGCACATTCCCTTTTTAGTCCAGTAAGTAAATTCTCGGACTTAATCAGGCTCCTGTAGACATTTCAGTATTGGAAAAATGAGACACCGCCAGGACAGCGTCCCCCCCATCACTCTCGCTCAGGGTGAATGCACCAATGGAAAATGCTGAAAAGTCTTCCAGGGCAAACTGCAATGTACAGCAGGAAACTCCTTGCTATACAGTCTGCTGGGTCGCAGACAGACATTCACGAGAGGCTCACACCATTCCCACACAGACCGAGCCAGCCCTGGTTGGCCATTGATCTTAAAGTGCCACTTCGACCAAAATCCCTGGAGGTATCAGAGAATGCCTCCTCAGAAGTCAGCAGACCTTGAACCTTACAGGGACTCAGGTGGGCTACGATGAATTGTCCTTCCACACCGATCACCTAACTTCTGCAGAGTTGCTCCGGGATATACAGGTATGTGATACTGAGACAGGATTCACAGCCCATAACTAGAAACAATAAAACTAACTCCATTTCACCTCACTTCATTCACCTAACTTCCTCCTTTCATCTTGGCTTAGCTTTAGAGGCATAGCAATAGGGTCTTTGGGAGGATTAAAAAAAAAAAAGAAAGAAGAAGGCCTCAGGTTGTCTTTCACTGCTTCTTCTCTCTCCTGAAATCACCCTCCTGTTTTAAAAGGGTCTTCAACAGAGCCTACAGGAGGGTAGGGATGACACAGGTCCCCCTGTGTTCTCTCTGCCTTCTCTGAACCCCTTCTTTTTTTCTCCTCCTTGGGGATATATTAAAAACAGCAAAAGAAGGGAGAGCATTCTAAGGGCTGATCCTGTGGCTCCTTTCTTTAGGAGATCGCTTAAGCTGTGAGCCCCTTAACTGTCCTCCTCCTACCTTAGCCCCCCCCCCAATTCTTACCCTCTCATGCCCAACCTTCGATTCAAAACCAAAAGAATAAGAGAGAAAGAGGAGCTAGAGAATAAAGAAAGGGTTGAGATGTGGAGGCACCCTGCTTCACTTCCACTCATTGGCAGGCTGGGCTAAATCTTGCTTCTTTTTCTTTTGGATCTTCTTGGATCTCAGGCCTGGTTAAATGTTGGACACCCTGACCTTGCGCCCTCTTTAGGACCCCTGCCTCAGGTTAAAATAGGGGGATAATGGAAGGAGGACTATCTCTCTCTCTCTCTCTCTCTCTCTCTCTCTTCTTCTTGCTTCCTTTTTCTTCCCTTTCTTTCTTTCCTTCTGCCTAGGGCTGCCCAGTGTGCTGGCCATCCCTGCCCTTCCTAGTCCCTCTACTTATATGTATCTTGAATTAAGTCAGCCTTTTAACTTTATTTTCTCCCACCCTCCCTGTCCTTCAGGCTCCCTTGCCCTCACTCCCTGTTTCTATCTTCCTCTCCTGAGGAACAGAGCTGAGGATCTAGGAGGAGCCGGCGTCAGTTACTGGTCACTCCACAAGTGCCATGTAATACGTTGGCCTCTTGGGTGGCACCCTCTCCGAAGTCTGCTCCCCCAGCACTGAGAAATGTAGAGACAAGCTCGCAAGCAGAGTTCAGTCCTCTGGCCTAGACCCAAGCATGATGAATTGTGAAGATACTTTGGAAGATCAAGAATTACAGTGTGTAATATTTCTCCCCTTTTCTGCTTTTCAGGCTTGATACCAGGTGCCCAGCTCCTCAATGTTTAAGTACTGTCAGCTCAAGCATGCTGTCTCTGCCCATTTTGGTCCTGGGCCCAGTCCATTGGGGGCAGAGGGGTTTTTAGACACCATTTTCACTGTGGCAGCTTGACCCCACTCAATCTTGAATTTATATTAGAGGTTTCAGGTCCTCGATCCAGTGGGATCCCAGGGTTTTTGCTATTATTGACAATCTGCACTTGGTGTGAGCTGGTATGTTAAAGAGTGACAATCTGTTTGGATGGCTTTATTTAAAGGAGATCTACTGGCTAGGATGCTTGAGCCACTGGTGCATAGATTGTGGCTCGAGCACCTCGATCCCCCCAAAGTCCCAATATGTAATAAATAATATAAATACATGATCACTCATAAAATGCAATCTTTAAGGGGGTGCAGCTGGCATATTGAGAACTGGAGCGATGCCCCCTGGGAGAGCATGCTGGAAATTACTGCAGTACGATGGTGTGGTTTTTGCCTCTTCCTCTCCCCTGCCCTTATGTACAGAGATATTAAGATCTCCATTTTTAATATGCCGGGTGTTATTTTTACAAAAGGTGCATATATGCCATGTGGGTGCCGCACCCACATGGCATATATGCACCTTTTGTAAAACTAACACCCGGCATATTAAAAATGGAGATTTCAGCTGGCCTGGTGGTGCTGAGGGTTGAGCACTGGATGCCACACCTCACACCACACCACACTGGTGACCCGGGTTTGGGAATGGACTTGGGGTGCCGAGGTCGGCAGGGGAAGGAGAGGATTGAGCATCTGGAGGACTGCTCTCCTCTCCTGGGAGGGGGTTGGGGAGCTTGCCTCACTCTGTAGCAGCCCCTGATGGAGACTGGGAGCACTACAGAGTGGAGCTAAAATCAGGCCAAGAAAAAGAGAGAAAAATGGCATCTTGAGTGACTGGATGGTGGCCGCTCAGACCCTCGCTGCCACAGAGATCCCGGACAGCCAGGACTGACTTCAGCAGCACCCAGGGCTGGGAAGGTAAGCCATAAGGTACTTTATCTCTGGAAGGAGAGAACCCATCTGATGAAGGGATATGTCAGTTTACCCTGGGACCGGCTGCAATATGAGGCGGGAGTTGGCGACGGGGGTTCCCAGGGAGGTGCGCTCAGTCCTTGGCAGTCTGAAAGACAGGATGCTCAAGATGCAGTGGGGGGGGATAAACAGATAATTTTAAAAAAATGGAGCTTTTAGTATCTCCATACATATGGAGAGGAAGAGGCAAAACTGCATCATCGAATTGCGTTATTTTCCAGTGTGCTCTCCCAGGGGGCATCACTCTGGTTCTCAATATGCCAGCTGCACCCCCTGGAAGATTACATTTTATGAACGATCAGGTATTTATATTATTTGCTACATACCGGGACTTTGGAGGGGATCAGGGTGCTCGAGCCACAATCTATGCACCAGTGGCTTGAGCATCCAAGCCAGTTGATCTCCTTTAAGTATATTAAATAGGATCAATACCATTTTCTTCAATTTAAAATTTTACACAATTTCTACTTTACCCCTTCCCACTTGGCCTGGATGGACAAGTGGTTCTTTTCACTTGTACTTGGAGCAGCCTAGAGTAGAAGATACCCTTAAGCACATCCTATGGGATTGTGCTAAGATGCGTCCATTCTGGGTTTCCATTCAGGCTCAACTGGATCCCTTGCTGGGGCTCGATTACCTGTTTACCCCAGAAGTTTGCTTAGTTGGTCATTATCGTGAAACTATCTTCGGCTCCAGGAAGGGGTATATGGCTTAGATAGCCATTATTGCTAAATTGGTCATTTTGCAACACTGGCTTGATGATAGCATTCCCTCCTTTAGGGAATAGCACCAGGAAATCCTCCAGGCATTGCATATAGAAAAACAGATTGTTACTCTCTGGGACAGACCGGACTTATTCCGGACTAGGTGGGAACCCTTATATACCCTTTTGCCAGTTCTTTAATGACATAATGACATCTGGATGCAGCTTTCTTTTCCTTTCTTTTGTTTTTTTGCTCTTTTATCTGATTATCGCAGTTTGGCCTCCTGTCTTGTATTTATGCCTGTATGGTGCTCCAGTAAGGGGGGCGGGGGGGATATTATTGTTTTGGAATTTGTTGTTGTTCTGTGTTGACTTTGGCTTGATTTTTAAATTATATTTGGTGTTGGCCCTAAACTAAAAAGATAATTTAAAAATATATCGTACATCCATCCTGTCGTGGTAACACACTAAGGTTATAACTGGCCAATTGTCTAGACTAATAAAATATCGGCTGACAGCTAAACTCTAACTTATGGAATTGGCTGGGAAGTTGTAAAAGAGTACCAGAAGCATTATATTGGAGTTTTTTTTTACCACCGAAGGTGTAAAAATCTAAAGGATCTCTCTCGACAGTTAGTGTGAAAAGTGACCTCGGGGGGTAGAGTACCCCAATTTGAAACGGAGTAGACCAAGTGAGGAGCAAGGGTGGTGGTAGCTAAATCCTTCTTTTGTAAGTAGCACTGATAACTAAACGACACAGCCAAAATTGATTGTGTACTGCTTTAGCTATATCTAAAAATTGTCACTTAAGATGTTATTCATGCCTGCCCGGTGGTGCTGAGGGTTGAGATGCTGGATGCCACACCTCACGCCATGCTGGTGACCTGGGTTCGGGAGCAAGTTCAGGCCATCGGGGGTCGGCAGGGGGAGGACAGGATTGAGCATCCGGAGGACTGCTGTCCTGTCCTGGGAGGGTAGGAGGGGGGTCTTAATCCCAGACTCTGGTGGCTATTGGCAGCAGTCGGGGGCACATCAAGCCCAAGATCCAGCAACCAAGGAGATTGGCTGTGGTGGTGATCCTGTGGGCATGCATGGGTATGCTAATGGAGACTATCCTGAAGGAGAGGCTGGTGGCCCTCCTAGAGGCCAAAGGACTACAGGACAGCAGACAGCATGGCATCATACATGGCAGATCCTGCCAAACCAACCTGGTGGAGTTCTATGACTGGGTAACTAGGCAACTGGACAGGGGCATGCATGGAATCCTGTGGGCATGCATGGGTAAGCTAATGGAGACTATCCTGAAGGAGAGGCTGGTGACCCTCCAAGAGGCCAAAGGACTACAGGACAGCAGACAGCATGGCTTCATACATGGCAGATCCTGCCAAACCAACCTGGTGGAGTTCTATGACTGGGTAACTAGGCAACTGGACAGGGGCCATGCAGTGGATGTCCTGTATCTGGACTTCAGTAAGGCACTCGACTCGATGCTGCATGGAAGGCTGGGAAGTAAGTTGGAAGGCACAGGGGTGGGTGAAAAGCTGGTGAGATGGGTAGGGAACTGGCTTCAGGGAAGGCAACAGAGGGTGGTGGTGGGTGGGAAGCTCTCACACCCAAGGGTAGTGATGAGTGGTGTTACACAGGGCTCAGTGTTGGGACCAGTGTTGTTTGGGACATTCATTGCAGACATATCATTGGACAGCAAGAGCAAGATCAGTCTGTTTGCTGATAATATCAAGGTAAGAGTAGTGGTGGACAACCTAGGGGGATGGCAGTGGTTGCAGGATGATCTGGCAAAGCTTGAAACCTGGTCAGACACCTGGCAACTGGGCGTTAATGCCAAAAAGTGCAAGGTGCTGCATTTTGGGATGAAGAACCCAAGGAGGAGTTACCTGCTGGGGGGAATCCAGCTAGCCCAGACAGACGAGGAGGAGAAGGATCTGGGGGTGCTTATTACAGGGTCAATGAAAAACTTGGCACAATGTAGGAAGGCAGCTGCAAAAGCCAACAAAATGCTGCGTTGCATTGCAAGGGGTATATCCTTGAGGAGGGAGGAGGTGATTATGCCACTATATAGGTCATTAGTTAGACTGCACCTGGAATACTGCATGCAGTACTGGCACCCGTATCTGAAGAGGGACATTAAGTTACTGGAGGGGGTGCAGCACAGGGTGACAAAGATGATCAAGGGGCTGGAGGACTTATCATATGAGAGGCGGCTGAGGGAGTTGAACATGTACTCGCTGGAGGAAAGGAGGGACGGGGGAACATGATTAAAACCTTTAAGTACATGAAAGGAATAAGCAAGACAGGTAGAGAGGGGCTGTTCAAAGTAAGGGAAGGGAAGGGAAGGACACCAGGGACCAGACTGGAGGGAGGAAGGTTCAGGAGGGATATGAGGAGACACTTTATTACAGAGAGGGTGGTGGCTGGGTGGAATGCATTACCTGCAGAAGTGGTATCCAGTAGAAGAGTGGACTGCTTCAAAAGGGGATGGGACAGGACAAGGGCAGGGTCAATGGAGGGGAAGGGTGGAAGGGAGGGGCAGCTGCAGAATAAGGGGTGCTAGTTGCACATTTGAGCAGACTTGCTAGACCTCTAGGCCTTTATCTGCTGGAAAATTTCATATGTTTGTATGTTCGTATGGATGCATTGCAAGTCCAAGCCTAGGGGGAGGGACACAAAACAGATAAACCCCTGCCAGCTGGGTGAGGTGATGGTGACCTCCAGGGACCAAGACTCCACACGCCCATCGCTGGCCACAACTCCAACTTCAACCCCTGGGATCCTTGACCTCTCCAAGGGGTCCAGGAGAGACAGGGATCCTGATACCAATGTTACTGTTGGGGAAGTGGTTCAGGCGGGTGGTTAGGGGCTACAGATCGAGTGAGTATGGCCCGAGAGATGCCCCGAATGGAAGGTGAGCAAAATAGAATTGAAAAAACAAAGATGTCATTCCTTACATTTTAAACAGTTGTGAATATTTAGCTTTCAAATAGTAAATCATGGAAGGTCATGATGAAGGTACTCAATGGAATGTTGTCTATAGCCCTCATTGCTGCTGTGTTTAACCCTATAGCTTTATCCAATAAATTGATTGAAAATACAACTGCAATAGCCATAGAATTCAGGGCAGTCTATAATAAGGATACGCGCAGTCAAATAAAATAGTTCATAGTTTATGGAAAAGAAGAAATCTCTTTAGCTTAATTTATAGACAAGTATTCACATGCTACAGGAAAACACTAATACAAGTTTGAATCTACAGGGAAAAGAACATTGCCTGCTGGTAGCCTTATTCATGAGGGTGGTGGTGGTGGTGGAGGGACATAGCACTAAACCCAGGCCCAAATGAACAACATCAAATTAAAATCGTATATGAAAATGCTAGAAGCCTAAAAAATAAAATTTACCTATTGAGATCATGTATAGCTACTGAGACCCTGGATGTGGTAGCATTGATGGAAACTTGGTTAACCCTGAAAATAATCTTGACTGAAATTGATATGGAAGACTTTTATAGTCATAGATTGGATAGGGTGGGAAAACGAGGAGGTGGGATTTTATTACTCACAAACTGGGATCTGGACCAAACTATAGTTATTTACTCTGGTAATACAGAGTTAATAGAGTGCATACTGGTCAGCTTACAAAATCTAAATTTGACTATTGGGGTGGTTTATTAGCCCCCTAGAGCTAAAACAAGTGATTTTGATAAATTATTGCAAGTAATTCAAAACATTACCATGGGGACAGATTTGATATTAACCAGGGACTTCAGTGCAGCCTGGGGCAAACCACGAGAAAAAGCCCTGCAACAAAGTTTTAGAAACTTGATGATCAATCAAGTGATATCATTGCCCACCAGAAAGACTAATCAATCTAGCAAAGGAAACATATTGGATCTAATATTCACTTCAACAAATATATGAGCATTAAGTGCCCCAAAAATCAACCTATTCTGGGAGACCACTGCTTTATAAGCTGTATCTCTAAGATTTTAAACAAGAAATGCAGTAAGCAGAAATTGGATGATTCAAAAATAAGACGTAGAATGTACAAAAGTTGTAATAAAGAGTTTTTTATCCAAAAACTTGTGGAAGTAAAATGGGAGTGATTGTTCCTCATACCAAACCTAGATCTGGCTGTCAATGAATTTACAAAGTTATTTACTGCAGTATGTGATGAAGTAGCACCGTATAAAACCTTGAAGCTAAGAAAAGAACATGTCCCTTGGATAACAGAAAAAATAAAAAGAAATATGTGTTAAAAACAGACTGAGAAAAATAGCTAATAGATCATTGGACCCTGATGAATGTGAAAACTACAAAATGGCAAGGAATGCTCCAAAGACTAAAATTAGATAACCTGAGAGACCACTGATCCATGTCAGTACTGCCCCCTCATTAAATAATTTGAGAGACCGGTGGAAAACAGGCTACCCATTCAAATGCAAACCAATGGAATACTCCAGTCTACAAAATCTTCAGCAAATATACTAAACAACTACTTTGCCTGATGTTGAAGTACCCCAGAGGGAACAACATTTAAATCTGAGAGATATTCCGGCATTGTCTCAAGGTATTCCAAAATTCAGATTTAGAAGCATTACATGCAAGGATGTCAAATATGAAATAAGAAAATTAAAAACTAAGAAAGCATTTGGCCTTGATAATATTAAAAATAGATTTTTAAAAGACTCAGTTGACATTATTGCTCCAGTATTGGTATAAATCTTCAATTGGAGTCTGACTGAGGGTCACTTCCCAATACTATGGAAAAGAGCTAAAATTGTCTCTATTTACAAAGGCGGGCAAGCCACAGCTAGAAAGACTGGTTCAGAAACAACTAAGTGGGACAAATATTCTTTATTGTCTGGATACCAGTTAGGCTTCAGAAGGCGGCACTCCACAGACATGGCACTTACCGACCTAGTGGACATCATAGCATCCCAAATAGAAAAGGGTATGGCGGTAGGTGCGGTGTTCATGGACTTGTCCAATGCATTCGATACTGTGGACCATGAGCTATTATTACAGCAGCTGCTTGACCTTGGGTGGCTGAAGACACTTCCAAATGGTTTAAATCTTACCTAACCAACATAACCCTACAGGTCCAAATAGGGAAAGATCTATCGAACAGGGTAAGGGTACAAAGAGGTGTCCCCCAGGGCTCCATATTAGGGCCCACCCTATTCCTGATTTACATAAACATTTCCTGATTTACATAAACAATCTGGTTGAGGTAGCAACTGACACTAAAATAAGACTGTATGCAGATGATACAGTGCTCTTGGCTAGTAGGAATACTTTTGAAGAAATGAAAAAAAAGGCTACTAGTAGATTTCTCAAAATTAGTATATGGTTTACACAGTCTAGATTAGTTTTGAACAGTAAAAAAAAAACAAGACTATGAATTTTTCGACTGGATGACTAGTGAGGTGGATCGGGGAGGGCAGTGGACGTGGCCTATCTGGACTTCAGCAAGGCCTTTGACACTGTGCCACATAGAAGGCTATTATACAAACTGGAGAATATGGGTGTGGACAGGACAATAGTGTGGTGGGTAGGTAACTGGCTGAGCAGCAGGACACAGAGGGTGGTGGTAAATGGCTGTCACTCCACAGAGGGCAGAGTGACCAATGGGGTACCACAGGGATCAGTGCTGGGACCGGTCCTATTCAACATCTTCATCAGTGACACTGCACAGGACCTAGAAGGCAGAATTTCCCTGTTCGCTGATGACACACAGCTCTGTAACAGAATGGACACACCAGAGGGTGTAGACAGAATGAGAAGTGACCTGCAGAAACTTGAAGAATGGTCAGGGGTTTGGCAGTTGAAATTCAACGCAAATAAGTGCAAGATAATGCATATGGGGCAAAAAAACCCTAGCATAATATATCAGTTGGGGGGTGAGGATATATCACGCACCAAGCAGGAAAGGGATCTTGGGGTTATCATCTCTGATGACCTCAATGTAGGGAAACAGTGCAACAAGGCAGCAGGTAAAGCAAATAGGATGCTGGGATGCATAGGCAGGGCATCACCAGCAGGAAAAGGGAGGTCATAATTCCACTGTACAAGACACTAGTGAGGCCCCACCTAGAGTACAGTGTACAGTTCTGGAGACCTTACCAACGTAACTACATAGACAGGGTACAGAAGGTTCAGAGAAGGGCAACAAAGATGGTACATGGATTGCACCACAAGTCCTACGAGGACAGGTTGAAGGACTTGAATATGTACTCCCTGGAGGAGAGGAGGGAGGGAGAGAGGGGATATGATAGAGACATACACGTATCTTACAGGGAGGAACAGAGTGCAGGAATGCACTACTTTTAAGCAAAAAAGATGTTCCAGAACTAGAGGGTATGAGATGAAGTCGGAGGGAGGATGATTCAGTGGAAATGATAGGAAGAATTTCTTCACAGAATGGGTGGTAGACAAGTGGAACACCCTGCCAGAGGAAGTGGTGAGGGCTGAAACAATCAGGGGATTTAAGAATGCATGGGATAGACACAAAGGAATTCTGGAGGTCAGGGGTGAGGGGCAACAGAATTCTAGGAAAACGTAAAGTGAACTTACAAGCTCAAATGGGCAGACTGGGCCCTTAGTCTGCCGACACTGTCTATGTATCCATGTTTTTAAACCAGCAACTAAAAAAATGTAAATAACAAACAAGAGTCTAAAAATAAAAACTCACAAAAAGGAAAGATTGGTACAGCTTAATGAATGCAAATGCCTGGGTGTCTGGACAGATGAGGGCCTGAAATTTGACCATCACATTGAAGTCATGTTGGGAAGGGTCAACAGAAGATTAAGGGCATTCAGATGATCAGGTTACTATATAGACAGAAATATGAGAACTACCATTGTAAACCAATTGCTGGTGCTTGTTCTTGATTACAGAAGTCACGTGTATGGTTTAGCCAGTAAGACATTATTTAAAAGGGTAAATGTGGCATATAATGGATTAGCTAGGTTTATTTTGAGATGTGACATTTAAACTCATAGATACATAGATACATAGACAGTGTCGGCAGATAAGGGCCTATGGCCCACCCAGTCTGCCCATTTGAGCTTGTAAGTTCAGTTTGTTTTCCTAGAAGTCTGTTGCCCCTTACCCCTGACCTCCAGAATTCCTTTATGTCTATCCCATGCATTCTTAAATCCCGTGATTGCTTCAGCCCCCACCACTTCCTCTGGCAGGGTGTTCCACTTGTCCACCACCCGTTCTGTGAAGAAATTCTTTCTCATGTTTCCTCTGAATCGTCTCCTCCAACTTCATCCCATGCCCTCTAGTCCTGGAACATCTTTTTCGCTAAAAATAGTGTTTTCCTGCACCCTGTTCCTCCCTGTAAGATACTTGTATGTCTCTATCATATCCCTCTCTCCTCCTCTCCTCCAGGGAGTACATGTTCAGTTCCTTCAACCTGTCTTCATAGGACTTGTGATGCAATCCATGCACCATCTTTGTTGCCTCCTCTGAACCTTCTCTACCCTGTCTATGTCCTTACATAGGTATGGTCTCCAGAACTGTACACTGTACTCCAGGTGGGGCCTCACTAGTGTCTTGTATAGCGGAATTATGACCTCCTTTTCCTGCTGGTGATGCCCTGCCTATACATCCCAGCATCCTATTTGCTTTACCTGCTGCCTTGTCACACTTCCTACCTTGAGGTCATCAGAGATGATAACCCCAAGATCCCTTTCCTGCTTGGTGCATGCTATATCCTCACCCCCAACTGATATATTGTGCCAGGGTTTTGTGCCCCATATGCATCATCTTGCACTTCTTGCATTGAATTTCAACTGCCAAACCCTGACCATTCTTCAAGTTTCTGCAGGTCACTTTCATTCTGTCTACACCCTCTGGTGTGTCTACTCTGTTACAGAGCTTTGTGTCATCAGCGAACAGTGAAATTCTGCCTTCTAGGTCCCAAGTAATGTCACTGATGAAGATGTTGAATAGGACCGGTCCCAGCACTGATCCCTGTGGTACCCCACTGGTCACTCTTCCTCTGTGGAGTGACAGCCATTTCACCACCACCCTCTGTGTCCTGCCACCCAGCCAGTTACCTACCCACCACACTACTGTCCTGCCCACATCCATATTCCCCAGTTTGTGTAATAGTCTTCTATGTGGCACAGTGTCAAAGGCCTTGCTGAAGTCCAGCTAGCCACTGTCCACTGCCTCCTGATCCAACTCCCTAGTCACCCAGTCAAAAATTCAATGAGGTTGGTCTGACATGACCTCCCCTGGTGAAACCATGCTGCCTTGGGTCCTGTAGTCCATTGACAACCAGATATTCCACCAATCTCTCCTTCAGTAGTGCTTCCATGATCTTCCCACTACTGAGGTGAGGCTGACTGGTCTGTAGTTCCCTGCTTCCTCTTTGTTCCCACTTTTGTATAAGGGGACTACATCTGCTGTCCTCCAGTCTTTGGGTACCTCCCCTGTTTCCAGTGATCGGCTAAACAGGATAGCCAGAGGTTCAGCCACCACCTCTCTTAGTTCTTTAAGGACCCTGGGGTGCACCACATCTGGCCCCATTGCTTTATCAACTCTTATTACTTCCAGTTCCTTCCGGACCTTTCTCGTGTAAAGGGACTTGTGTCCATTTCTGCACCATTCTCACCCCTTGTACTCCCTTCAGACCCATTACCTCCTCTTCCTCAGTAAAGACTGAGCAGAAATACCTGTTCAATATGTCAGCTTTACTGTTGTCATCCTCCACGCTCCCCATCTCCCCCTTCAGTCTCACTATCCTCCCTTTGTCTTTCTTTTTTCACTTATGTACCTGTAAAAGGTTTTGTCCCTCTACCCACTGATTTTGCAATGTGCTCTTCTGTCTGAGCTTTGGCTTCCTTACTGACCTCCCCTGCCTCCCTTTGCTTCTCCTGGTACTTCTCCCTATCCCTTCTGCCTGTGTCTTTTGTATTGCCTGAATGCAATCTTTTGGCTTTCACTTTCTTTGACCTCTTTGGAAAACCATAATGGTCTCCTCTTCCTTTTCCTCTTGCTAACCTGCTTAATGCATAATTCTGTTGTTCTTGTAATTCCCATTTTAAATACTGCCCACTGTTCCTCAACCTCTGATTCCTGTCCCATTCCCCTTAATGCCTCTTTCAAGTATCTCCCCATTTTCTCAACGTCTGCCCCCCTAAAATCCAGGATATGTGTTTTTGTATGGTTTGGTTCTGCTCTTTCTGTGATTTCAAACCACAATGACTGGTGGTCACTGTTTCCCAGGTGCTCCCCCACTGTTACCCCCATCACACTGTCCCGGTTTGTGAGCACAAGGTCCAGTATTGCCTTCTGCCGAGTTGGTTCCATGACCAGTTGCTTGAGGAAGGCACCCTGAAGGAAGTCCAGGATAAATCTGCTCCTAGTTGATGCTGCTGCTGGGATGCTCCAGTCCACGTCTGGAATATTGAAGTCTCCAACCAGTACTACCTCACCCTTGTCTGCCATCCTTTGGATGGCTAGCATCAGCTCCCTTTCTGTTTCTTCCTCCTGGGCTGGCGGTCTATAGACCACACCTGTGCGGATGGCTGTCCCCATTTTTCTTTCCAGCTTAACCCACAGTATCTCTCCCCCATTTTGTTCCTCCTGGATCTCTGTGGCCGTTATGTCATTTTTCACATACAGTGCCACTCCTCCTCCCTTCCTGACTGAACTGTCTCTTCTGAATATGTTGTAGCCAGGTATGGCCATCTCCCAGTCGTGGTTATCATTACACCAGGTTTCAGTGATGGCCACAATGTCCAGGTCTGACTGCACCATGACAGCCTCCAGATCTTCCATCTTGTTGCTAAGGCTCCTGGCATTTGCACACATGGCTTTCCATGATTTGACCTCCATAGACTGCTTCACTGTTCTACTCCAGCCCCTTCCTTGGTTGTCATTTATCCCTGGTTCTCCTTGCTGTCTGCCCTTCTGCTGAATTTTGCCCCTTTTCTGCTTATCCACCTCTTGGGCACTAATCTCCATCTTTTGCACACTGCTTTGCAGAGATAGCTACTCCTCTGGTTCACTGGTTCCACTGCTAGCTGTGGGGGGTGAGCAAGTAGGTACCCTCCTTGCTGGCCCGCCACTCCCCTTTGCTAGTTTAAATGCTTGTCAATGTAGCATTTAAACTTATCATTGAGTGCTTGGATTCCCCTCCAGGATGGATACAGGCCATCAGGCTTGAACAAACCTCCATCCTTCCAGGTGGGTCCCCAGTCACCAATGAATCCAAACCTTCTCACAGCACCAGTTCTTCAACCATGAGTTAAAGTTCCTGGTGCATGCACTCTATGTCTCCTTGCTCTCACAGGTAGCACTTCTGAGAAAGTGACAGAAGTAGCTACTTGCTTGAGACCCCTCCCCAGTTTCCTAAACTCTTCCTGAACTTCCTTTGGCTCCCCATTTGCCAGGTCATTAGTACCTAGGTGGATAATGACATCCAGCTCACCCTCCCATCTTGCCTTCCCAGTGATCCCCAGGATCTTCCTTCCATCCCTCCATGCCATGGCACCTGGTAGGCACCTCACCTCCCTGTCCTCCCCATCCTGTGTTCCTAGCTGGATCCCTCTTATGATGGAGTCCCCCACCAGGATTCACTTCCTCCTCAACTGGGGTCCACTGCTTTCCCCGCTGAGGTCACCTCCTTGGCTAACCTCCACATCCTTTCCTTCCACTTCTGGGTACTCTATTTGGTTGTCCTCATTTGCCAGTGTGGCATATGAGTTCTTGAGTGGAATAGGATCTGGGATGTGCCTCTGCCTGACCGCTCTAACCCTCCCTGAGCCCACTGTCATCCAAGTGCTCCTCGCTCGGCATCCTTTGAGGCAGTTGCATTGGACTGGTGGTCCCTGGATAGGGATGATGGTACTCCTGACCCAGTTTACTTCCACTCTGAGTCTGGCTACCTCCTCCCACAGTCCAGAGAGATGCATGCAGATAGGGCAGCACCTCAGTGTTCAGAAGGTCTGCCTGAATATGGCTGCCCCACAGCCACTGCATTGCACCACTCCCCACATCATACTGCAATTGCACTAATTGTCTGCTACTGAAGCTCTCCTAGCTCCCTTTTTATTAATTTACTGTCCTAAAAATCCTGCCGCTGATCCTCAGATAATTTTTTTTTTTAAAGAAAAAGAAACCAATAAATAAATAAATGAATCAAAACACTTGTCGTGCTGAGGGTGGGCTTCTTCCCCCTTATGCCCCTCCTACTTCACACCCCTTACTATACCCTGTGTTTAGCTCCTGTCAATCAGATTTAACAGGGCATATAATTAAGAGTTGGGGGAGGGAGGGGGTGAAAATTTGCAGCAATTAAAGACAGCACAGAATTACACCACCACTATGTTTTAAATTTTCAACAGCCCAAAAACAATTATAAGTAAAGACAACAACGAAAGTATAGTGTCACTAAAAGCCCACAATCTAAGTTTAAAAGAAAAATAGCAATTACCAGTTACTCTAAAGCACTGAATTGAATATGTTTCCTTCCTTCCCCTTCTGGCTTCTTCATCTCATCTTCTCATCACTGTGATTCATTCATTCATTCAATCTTTATTTGTATAAGGCACTTTTCTTATAACCAAAGCGTCTGTACAGTACATAAAACAATAACTGTCTGTTTTTGAAAGCAGCACAAGGGAAATCACAGAGTTTGGAACTGTCTGATTTTGAAAGCAGCATAAGGGAAATCACAGAGTTTGGAACTGTCTGATTTTGAAAGCAGCACAAGGGAAATCACAGAGTTTGGAACTGTCTGATTTTGAAAGCAGCACAAGGGAAATCACAGAGTTTGGAACTCTGATTTTGAAAGCAGCACAAGGGAAATCACAGAGTTTGGAACTGTTTGATTTTGAAAGCAACACATGGAAAGTCAAAGAGTTTGGAACTCTGATTTTGAAAGCAGCACAAGGGAAATCACAAAGTTTGGAACTGTCTGATTTTGAAAGCAGCACAAGGGAAATCACAGAGTTTGGAACTCAGTGCTTTGGCTTCTCAGAAGAAACTAGAAGGGGGACAAGATCAGATCTACAGTACAGTAGCTTCTTGTTGTTTTACATTGTTTCTTGTGGATTCTACTTGGTAGAAGGTTATTTCTTTTCTTTCTTACTACTAAGGGGCTAGCAGGGTATTGTTTGGGGCTCTTGGAATTTTGAAACCTGTTTTGGTAGCTATAAGTGGGCTCATTTGCTTGATTCACTGTGTGGCAGGCTGCATTTGTAGAGGCCTATTTCTTCTGTTTTAAAACATAATTGGTATGATTTAACTGGGTCTGTTTCTTTGAATTGGAGACATATATCTTTTAATTCCAAGCCTATTTTGATGTGTTGTTGGTGAAGCTGTTTGAATTGGAGTCCTGTTTCTTTGGGTAGCAAACCTATTTTGGGGGCTTTGAGTAGAATTGTGATTCATTGTTGCTGGCTTCACTAGCTGCAAAGTTTGAGTGCAGAGTGGGGGAAGGGTGCTAATGGTCTGACCAGAGGCCCCAGCTACCTGATTGTTTCTGGAAGACTTGGGCTGGTCCCACCCTTGGTCCATTATTTCCTTTATACCAGGGGTTCTGACATCACTCTCAAACAGGCAAAGGATATGCACCTGCATAGCAAAAGCAGACATCTAGGAAAGGAACAGCAGAAAGTGAAGAGTGACTGCTCTTCAGTGGAAGGGAAGTAAACAAGTCTAGGTGCTTTCATTATTACTTCTTCGCATTGATATTGCATTGGGAAAGGAGGGCAGGAGTTGAAGAAGGTTGTGCAGTGGCTACTTAAAGTCTGTTTTGAGTGTGGATAGGAAGGATAGGAATATAAAAGCAGTTGCTCAATATATCTAAATGTGTGCAACAAAGGAGGTAAGGGAAATAAAGAAAAATGTTTGAATTGATAGAGGAGGAAGAGGGAGACTTGGGGGAGTGTTTGGTATCCTGCATCTGGAAGGGTGGGGGTCACTGGTGGGCAAACGACAGCAATGGGTAGGGTGGTAGGCTGCAACAACTACGGTGCACCAATCTTTCTAAAATTGCCTGGAGTGGGAGGATGTTTAGTGCAAACACATAGAAAAAACTTAGAAAGGAGATTGAGGGTCTACAGGAAGAAC